>BSBN01000822.1:15625000-18125000 GCA_027924645.1 Cunninghamia lanceolata | reverse complement strand
TTTATTATTGTGAGACAAAATGAAAATTTTACATTTTTCTTAAGAAAAGGAAATTTAGTTGTTGTTGTTATTTTGAAGGATTAAACTAAATGCATCTATTTAGAAGAAAGATAAATGAATCTTTTGAAGAATTGTTTTAGGAGGGCTATATTATGTGAAAACTAGCTTTTAGTGAAGGAAATGTTCATTTCATATTTACTAGAAAAATCTGTTTTTACAAACAAAAAAAAAGTATTCATTTGCTCAATTTAAATCTGTTATAGGAAAATATTTCTTTGCTATATTGCATTCACAAAAATAAAAATTGTGAGATTTAGAATGACAATTATATTTGAAAAATACAGTTATATATATATATATATATTCTTTTTTTTACTACTGTCATATAATATTAAGTAATAAACTGTGGTTATGGATTGGATCTATGCTATGTGTGTGTGTGTATATATATATATATATATTAAAATTAAACCCATTAAAATGTTGTGTAATAGAAATGTTAACTAAACTACGTGTTTTTTTTAAACAGACCGCAGTTTTTTTTTAAACCAAGAGAAAAAATGTATTGGTGGGGAGGGTTTCAACCCCCCCATTGCCATTGTCTAAAAGGAGCGTGGGGAGGTCCAAGCCCCACCCACACTCCACTGTAGTGGAGTGTGCTTGGGGCTTGGCCCTCCCCACACTCCCCTTACCCTGCGTAACTCCCATGACCCCACACAGCCATTTACCCACTGCGGCCTCCCTACGATCCATCCCCTCTGCCCCTCCACTCTCCCCATGCCCCACTAGCAACTCTCCCTCCACCACTCCCACACTCCCCTTTGCCTGCAAACCTCCAAAACCCATCGTCTGTGGTCCCTCCATAGTCCACCGCTGGACCTCCACATAGCCCACTGCTCCTTCTCACAATTTTCAGCTCTTAAATCTACAAGTATAAATGTATACACAGTACTCTTTACCTATTGCAATATATATATATACCCCTAGCCTTGCTAAATGATGGAAACCCTCTGGTATAACTAGAGGTATATACAAAATAAAATAATTTGATAATATATTTAAACACACAAAAAAATACACAGGTATACACAGTGTGTATACCTTCTTTGAGCTTCCATTCATGGAGGCCATTCTCTAAACCTATACACAAAAACTTGAGATAAGAAAATGTGGGAAAAGTGAGAGGAAGAGAAATGAGAGAGAAAGGAATGGAGGCTAGGGTTTCTCCTTCCCTCTCATAAGGAAATTAGTTTTCTATTGAGAGGACTTTTAGGGCTTGCTATTTAAAATTACTTTTATTATTGTATTTTTATTTTGGTTCCCTCACTTCTTTTAATTATTTCTTCCATTTAGTTTATTCTCTTAAAATGGGGCTTAGAGATAAATAATAGATTGGGGTAATTTTTTTTATTTCTTTTGGAAATGTTCTTGTTATTGTTTAGAGGTATGGTAAAAATTTAAATAGAATATTTTATGGCTAGAGGGAATTTATAGGTTAATGATTTTAATTTGATTATTGCAAAGGGATTTTATTGTTTATTTTATTTCTACTCCAATCTAACTATTGAGATGTTTTTAATTTAAAACAATGGGATTAATCAATGGCTTACAAACTTTTATCAAACAAGGTTAGTGGCAATTTAGTTGTTATTAGTTTGGTAATTAATTTAATTAAACTAGAGCAATTTTATTAGTTTAATAAAGACGTCGTTTTAATCCAACTTGGAAACCTAGTAAACTATCTAAATGAAGTTAGTATAACATGCTTCCATGATCTAGTCTACCAAGGAATTAAAAATAACGTAAAGGATGCAGTGATAGCTCTAATTGATAGAGAATGTGAAGGCTAACAAATTAATCAAACTTTGTTGAAAAATGTTCTAGACATCTTAGTAGAGATTTCATTAATGAGTTTTGGGTTTTTTTTTAATTATTCTAATTAACTTTCCTTATAAACCCTAATCATGCCCGTGAGGCGTTATGCTACCTGATTTTTCCAGAATCTAGGGTTTAGCTAGGTTAGTGAATTTTAACCTTGCTTTGGATTAAATTATTGTTTTTTCTAGTTATTGACATTATGTTTTGGAATTAATTATATTTCTCTTGCACTAGAAATTGGCTTTTGATTTTTACTTGTGTAAAAATCTCATTATCCATATAGGTCAACCTAGGGTTTTGATCTTTGATCCTAACCCTATTAGTGACATTAATCGCATCGCATTGACCCACCTAGTTGACCTTCATCGCGTAAGGGAAATGCGCTGGAGATCACATTACCCCACCTTCAACTGACTTGTTTATGCCTTATGCGTATTGCCACTGAGCACGCTTACGCGCGTGAGGTGGTTTCTTGGGAAGCATGGAAAAATATTTGGTATTTCATGTCATGACCACATGACAGATGTGGACATGACACGTGTGATGCATGTCATGACTACATGGGAATTGTGGGCATGATACACAGATGGACTTTTAGCAACAGAGTATCTAGAACCCTTGTCCGCAGAACTAGAGAACGAGAAATGGTCTTTAGTGCAACCTTTATCATCATCTTCTTACTCAGGATATGGTACATCGAGTCTAAAATAGGTACCATTGAGGGCATGGATTGGAAGCACCAAGAGAAAAAGATATGGGAAATATTGCGGTAGTTTTGGGGGAGAAAAGATGGATTTTAGGAGAAAAACTAGAAACAGAGGTATGGAGATTAAGAAAATCTGAGTATGGAATTTTTAAACAATCCAGGTATGTTATTTTACAACCACAATAAGTAAAATGTGGAATCTATGAATACATTTTCTAGTTCTACATAATGGATTGAATCTAATGTATTTTGTTTTAATACATGCTATTTTAAACAAGTTTGATTTTTTTGATTGTTTCTGATGTGATAATCTAAATGACTGGCTTGAACTTAGATCAAAATATAGTGTTGATGGAGATTGTGAACCATGCATTCATATCTACCCTCCATTCTCTGTGTGCATATCTACTAGGTTTTTGGTTGAACAGGTTTGTTAATGCTAGCAGTGATTTGAGATACATATAGCACCATCTCTTCTCATGATGAGACACAATGGATCTGCCAATGTTTTAGAGGGTCACATATGTGATTTATAAATAAGTGTTTGTTGGCTTCAGCTTCTATGTTTTACTTCAACACCTTAAACTAGGTCATTCTAGGTGGAGTGATTGAGTCTCTCACAACCACATGCCTGCCAATCTTTTGGGACTTGATGGGTTGCATTTTGATGGCCTTAGCATTCCAATTTGATGAAGTGTGATTTGAGCTTCCATCGAGAGACAAGACAAACCTCAGTATCATCAGGGATTTAATCCCCAATCATCTATCAAGGCTTTGTCATATGTAATTGTTTACCTATTTCTGTTCTTGAGTAATGAAACCATGCCAATTAAAAAGTGTATCTAGTGCCCTTTACATCAATATAGATATTGGTGATAAATTGTTGGAACTAAGTACCACTTGAGCTAATTGTGAACCATCATGATTACTGTTAAGATATGCTTGAAAACTATAAAAATATAAATTACAAAAAGGAGACCGTGAGTTTTGATTTTTTTTAAGGGGCGCTTATGCCAAGAAGGAGAATTGCTTAAGATTTAGGAAATCGTGGGAGAAATTGTTTGAGTAGTGGGGTGATGTGTGAAGAAGCATAGCAAGGAGTGGAGATGCCTTCTATTTGGAGCTGATCGTTATGTTTGGAAACTTGATGAATCTTTCATTTCAGTGACCCAATACATTGTTGATAACTGAGAGGGGGTGAATCAGTTATCTTAATTATTTTAACTTTTTGTTCTTCTTTATCAACTAGTACAGATTCAAAACACATAAGCTTAAATGTACATGAAAGAAGAAATAAACTTAGTACACATGACACAATGTTTTTGATGTGGAAACCCTGTTAAGGGAGAAAACCATGGGGTGATTAACCCAAGAATGTATTCTCTGTTGGAAGAATAGAAATACAAAATGGCACTTGCCAATTAGAGTTCACTGCCCTAGCACATTACTCACAAGAGGCTCACTGCCTACAAGAGACTCACTATCTACAAGTTATAAAGAAAGAAACAAGATACTTGAACTGATAGGAAGCATTCACATATGCTAGAGTTTAGTTCCGGTTAGGCTCAGTATACTGATCTACTACACTTCATCCTTCCTCTTCTTCTGTGCTACTGTCCTTTCACATACCGGACCTACCTTACTACTTCTATATTGCTCTTCTACTTTTCTTCGCACACTACTCCACACACTTCTTGCCTTCATATCCAAATTCATCTGGTATAGATATCCGCACAACGGATTTAATCCTCTTTCTAGTCGGCATCCGGAATAGTCAATATTTTCCCAAACTCTAGTCTGTTGGCTGAATCCTTGCTCACCAAGTGATGCGGATCAAGGAGATACTTAGAGAAGTCATCTAACATGTCGGCCAATCATGGATGATACCTTAAGAACCTTGATCACCATCAATATCTCATCTGAAATAATTCTGATACTCTGTCTGTTAGTTCTTCCTCTGTCTACTCTGCCAGACCGGACCCCAATACTTAGATACTCATATCTCTTCACTCTCTTCTCACTGGAGGCTCAATCCCTGGAATCTATCACTCAAGGTATTCCTCTTGACTTCCCCAAGTCCACACTTTACAAGGATACTTCCTCTAAGAGATCCATACCCGAGTGTCGGATCTTGCTGCATACTCTGTTCTTGGTCACCGGACCACAACATTCTTCAATCTGACTTCCGGTATGAGCACACCATGTCTTGTGGATAGGTGGGATGAACTTTGTTGCCATCAATGAGAACAATCAAGAAGCCATATAGTGTCTCTTGCCAATAATCTCCCCCTTTGGCATTGATGGCAACACTTATTGAAAAATGACTAAGTGTCACACTATACTCCCCCTTGGCTGATGCTCTGTTCTTATGTACATTTTCTAGAGCTCCCCCTTAGCTGGACTCTTCATTTTTCACTGCTCCTCACTCCCCCTTTGCCATCCTTTGACATCAATGGCAAAGGGTAGGGTCCACACACCAAAATTGCCCAAAAATTCATCTATACTTAGCCACATATATAAACAGGTTGTACTTACATATACTGTAGTGTGTCTGCAAAAGTTGTCTTCAACTGGACAAGTTCTATTGCCCAACTCTGCTTCATCCTGTCCAAAATTGAGATGTGACCACTCAACATGAATGCAAAGGCTTCTTCCCTCTTGAGATCAGTCGGATCACTGGTTCAGGCTGTGGTCTAAGCATCAATTAGAGCCTCATGCATGGCCTCCAACTTAGGGATAATAATCCCTCTTAGTTCACTTAGCCTGCCTATTTTTATTTTCTTCTCCTTCTCAAGCTTCTTTAATTCATTTATAGTTGCAAGAGTCTGGCATTCTTGATTTATTATGGAAGAGGAGAGAGGGTCAAAACTTTGAGATAAACTTATCAGTTTATCCTCTTGCTCTTTTACTTTCTTTTCAATTTCCTTGGTTACTTTAGTCCAGGATAAACAAAATTTATATATATCTCTGCCATCTTTAAGAGCATTTTCTAAGCTCTTTATCTCAATATCCATAACTCTCTTATCATTTGAAATTAGACCTTGTACTTTAGAGAATCTTTTATCCAAAAATTCTTTCCTGACTTTCTCTTCTGTTGCTTTCTCTAAAGAATCAAAATGTGTATTGTTAGGGTAAAATGCGGTTTAATCAAATGAACAATAATAAACCCAAACATCAATAGAATAATGAAATCAAGAAAGGTAGATCAAAATGGAGCAATGAATCGCAATGTAAACCTTCCATGTTCCAAAGCTTCTATTGTTCTCCTAGTACAACCATCCTTTGCTGATGAAGTAGGCCCTCAGTGAGTGCACTCTTTTAGTTGTGTTGTAGGATGTCGATAGTAAATGGCTGTGTTGATAGATAATGCTGTGAAGTAGAGCTTCAAAGAAAATGGTGATCTCAAGTAGATTGTATTGGGGGTGCCAAAGGCGTGCGGGTAGAATTCTGCAGAGTAATAATACAAATAACTTGGATGATTATAATGGAAGGATGAAGCTTCTTTTATAGACTAAGAAGAATGAGAATCAATGGTTGAGAAGAAGTGTGATGATCAATAGCTGAGGATGGTTGAGGAATATGCAACCAGTAGAAATATGACAAGTGTCTCATCTCCATCATGAAAGAGGGGTTTTGACAACATTGATTGGAGAGTTAACTCTTTTAACTGAACAGTTAACAAACTTGATTAGTCAATTGGAAGAATGAATTATGGAATTGACTTAATTGATTGAGGGATTAACTCAATTGACTGGTTAGTTAACACTTTTGATTGATTAGTTAACTAACTTTTGATTTGAGAAGAAATAGGACATGTGGGTGAGGGGGAAAATAGGTAATTAAATATTTAATATATTTAATTACATGTGCAACCCGGTGAGGTGGACAAGGTGAGGTGGAAAGGTGAGGTGGAAAAGTGAGGTGGATTGATGAGGTAGATTTTTGAATTTAGAACTTAAGATAGGGGGATTTATAAATAATTAAATAATTTAGGATTATTTAATTATGTGGGACATTAGAAGAATTTAGGGATTTTAATTAAATAAATTGATTTTATTTAATTATGGAATAGTGAACCGATTAAATAAATTTAGAATATTTATTTAATTGATTCATGTCATTTTTAGGCGTATACATTTTGCCCCTCTTTGATTCAATGCAGTTTACAGCGTTGCTTCAAAGAATCAATTGTTGAATAATGATACATGCCCCAGTTTGCTCCTAGTACAGGTTATGACAATAGGATGCCCCCTCAGGAGATTGGATGAGAAGAAGGTAGAAGGCATGAGACGGACAATCTCACGATGAAGAAGGATGGAGAAAGAGCCGAATGATACACGATGCAAGATAGAATGATAACACACACAAGCAAGCAAGCAAGTATGCACAAATGGGTATTGCCCCTGTCTAGCAGTAAACCAATAATATACTGATAATGATATACAACAGTGTTGTCATGGTGGGGAACGATATATCCCTAGACCAACATGGTAGACATGTTGTCATGGTAGGGAATGATAGATCCCTAGAACAACATGAAGGATAGTGTCTAGTCTCAGGAAATGGAGCATGTCGTGTAAGACACATGTGTTGGTCTGATTTCGACAATGCAACATCCTGTATAAGACAATTGATTGATTAACTGATTGAATTGGTTTACGACCAGACAAAGATCAAGACCCTTGATTGTGATTGGATTATTTGTGCAAGATTGACTTGACTTGATTGGTATGGATTAAGGATGGACCTTGCATTTGGATCATTGCTCAGACTGACTGGACAAGGATGAAAGATATGATGATAGATAGAAATCTGATTGATAGAAGAAAGACTCGATAGAAGGACTCACAAGCTTTTATTTGTATTGATACTCTGCATTGTTGGATCTTTATTACATGGGGTATGGTATGGATGTATAAATGGATATAGGATGGATGCTTTTCTATTGGAGTGCTTTATTTCATCATTGGGCGATTTATTTTTTTGGTACTTTTTCTGAAATGTTGTAAGTTAATACAAGCATCTAGGTATAATTGAACCGAGATGACCTAAGTACTGCTTACATGGATTTTGATTTAGCAAGTTAATACAAGCATCGAGGTATAATTGAACCAAGATGACCTGAGTACTTCTTGTGTATCAACAAACAAGGATTGCCCCCATTCATGTTAGACCTTTGATGTCCTCGATGATCTTTTGCCGATCATGTCTTTAGACAAGGCTTCACATTACTAAAGATTAATCCACAAACAACAAACAAAGAAAATAATCATGCCCCCATCATAGCATCTCTAGCTTTTGGCATCCTCGAGTAGCATAGAAAGGCATGATAGCATTGTTGATAACTGAGAGGGGGGGGGTGAATCAGTTATCCTAATTATTTCCTTTTTGAACTTTCTTATTAATTAATGCAGCATTGAATCAAACACAAAAACATTACCATGAAATAAGAAACACATGACACAGTATTTTTGACGTGGAAACCCTGTTAAGGGAGAAAACCACAGGGTGATTAACCCAAAATTATTCTCTGTTAGAAGAATAGGAAATTACAAAATGGCACTTGCCAATTAGGGCTCACTGCCCGAGCACACTGCTCACAAGAGGCCCACTGCCTACAAGAAGACACACTGTCTACAAAGTGATAAGAATCACAGTCTTGAACTGATTGGAAGCATCTGCATATGCTGGAGTTCAGTTCCGGTTAGGCTCAGTACACTGATCTGCTGCACTTCATCTTTTCTCTGTTCTTTATTCTGCTATCCTTTCACATACCGGATCTGTCTTGGTACTTCTGCTCTGTTCTTCTCTTCTTCGCATATATTCTTAACATCATCACACACTTCACAACTAAATCCATCCTCTATATATATCCGCACAAGTAATTTCATCACCTTTCTAGTCGGCATCCGGAACAGTCTAGTTTCTTACAAACTCTGTTCTGTCGGCTGAATCCTTGCTCACCAAGCAATGCGGATCAAGCATATACTTGTAGATATCATTAATCATGTTGGCCAAACATGATTCATGCCTTCACAACCTTTATCATCAACAGTAACACATCCGGAAAGTAGTCTGATACTCTGTCAGTCAGTTCATCCTCTGTTTTCACTATCTCTCAGGAATCCGGTACTCAATTATTCATATCTTTTTCTTTGTCCATCACCGGAGGCTAAATCCTTGGAATATACCACTCAAGGTAGTCCTCTTGACTTCCCCAAATCCACACTGTACCAAGACACTTCCTCTGAGAGATCCGGACCAATCTGTCAGACCTTGCCACATGCTCTGTTCTTGTTCACCGGACCACAACAATCTTTATTCTGACTTCCGGTAGAGACACACCATGACTTGCGGATATGTGGGATGACCTTTGTTGCCATCAATGACAACAACCATGAATCCATATAGTGTCTTTTGCCAACAATCTCCCCCTTTGGCATTGATGGCAACACTTAGTGAAAAATGACTAAGTGTTTACACTATGCTCCCCCTTTGCTGATGCTCTGTCTTTATATACAATTTCTGGAACTCCCCCTTAATTGGATTCCTCATTTTTCACTGCTCCTCACTCCCCCTTTAACATCAATGGCAAAGGGTAGGGTCCGCACATCAAAATTTTCAAAAATTTTCTATACATAGCCGCATATTTACATACTCACATATACTGAAGAATGTCTGCAAAGGATGTCTACAATTGGATCATTTCTGTAGCCCAACTTTGCTTCATTCTATCCAAAATTGAAATGTGACCACTCAACAAAAATACAAAAGCTTCTGACCGCTTGAGATTTGTCGGATCATTTGTTTGGGCGGTGGTCTGAGCATCACTGATGGCCTCATGCATAGTTTCCAACTTAGGGATTATAATCCTTCTAAGTTCTCCCATCCGGTTAGTGATGTTCTTCCTTTCCTTCTCAAGATTCTTTATTTCATTCAAGACTGCAATAGTCTGACATTCTTGATTTATTATGGAGGAAGAGAGAGGATCAAAACTTTGAGATAAGCTTTGTAGCTTGTCCTGTTCCTCTTTTATTTTCTTATCAATTGTTGTTGTTGCCTTTGACCAGGATATACAAAATTTGTAAATGTCACCGCCATCCTTAAGAGCATTCTCTAAGCTCTTTATTCCAATACTCACAATCTTCCTATCTTTAGAGATTAATTCTAATACTTCTAAAAATCTTTTATCCAAAAATTCCTTCCGGACCTTTTCTTCAGCAGATTTTTCTAGAGATTCAAAATGTGTACTAACACTGCTGACTAAGGTTTTGAGATTACTGGAAGAGGAGGCTGTGGGATCCTTTTGAAAGGATGGCATGATCTTTTCTAGCACTCCAGATGCTACCTCCATAAGCTCACAGTCTTCCATGTGAGATTTCAACAGCTTCTCTTTGACTTTCTCATTTGCAAATGAGGCTATTTTCATTGTTTGCACCGGTGACAAAGAGTCAAAATCTAATGGTCCTTTCAGCAGGTCTGGTTCATCAATTTCTATAGTGGCTTTGCTCAAAAATTGTTGAACAGTTTGTGCAGTGTCTCTTGCCGGAGACGGGTGTTTCTTTTCTTCTGCAGTCTTGGAACTGTCAACCTCTTTATCTTTCACCTCTGCTTCCTTCTCCTGTAATTCCTCTTCTTCTTTGGATCCGGAGACTGTAGGGGAAACCGGAGGAGAGATGTTTGTCTGTTCAGGGCCCACTTCTTCCAGAACAGATGATTCCAAATCCGCAGCTGTTTCTGCACCTAAGTCCTCTACAACAGGAAGATTGAACCTTTTGAAGGCCTTCCAGAGGATCTCTTCTGTCTCTTGGGCCACTTTGTCAGTCTCACCAAGCATGAGTTGATTCATCCTGGCTTTACTTCTGAACTCATCTTTGCAGTCTTTGAAGATTATGTTCATTGTCTTGGGATCAATTTGAGGATACAGCTGAATAGCTATCTGCTCCCGGATCTCAAGATCTTTTGCATGAGCATTATTCTTTCTTATTTCTAATTCCTTTTCTAGGCTTTTAGGAATAAGAGATATGATCTCAATGAAAGCCTTATTGTATATGTTCAGATATTTGACTGTGGCTTCCTGCAGAATCTTTTGGTCAGCCTCACTGTAGTCATCATAAAATTCAGTCATTGGTTGAAGGTTTCCATCCACCGTGACCGACTTGATTATACTCTCTAGAGACAGAGTGGGCTTTTCAACAGATACCTCTGCCATTTCATCCTTGTCTTGGCCTGTGGAGGGTTTACCGGATCCTTTCTTCTTCTGCTTCTTTATTTCTTTTACTCCCTCATCTGACTCTGTTTCCTCTTCATCCTTTTGGCTTTCATAAGCCCTTGTGGCTTTTGTCTTGGATCTTTTACCGGATGCCTGGACTTCCGGTTTTAAACTTTTGGTTGTGGGAGGTGCAGATCTTTTTGATGATCTGGTCCGAGTGGGAGTTTCAATCGGAACACTTTCTTTACTCTTCTCTTCTTCTTCAGCCTTCCTCCTCTTTTCCCGGCTGGCATCAAGTGCCTCTTTTGAGATTCCTAGGCCTTGAGCAATATGCTCAACTTCTTTTCTTACCTTCCTCTTTATCTCCGGTTCCCTGAGTTCTACATGTATCTTTACACTCAGTTCCTCAAAGGTTCCAAACCTTTCTGCCTTAGGATCTTTGGGCTGGCTTAGCATGTGTTGAACATGCAGCTCTACTATCTGTTCATCCACTTCATACCCCATGGGCATGATCCAAACAGTCCTTGGCTCCACTGCCTCCATTAGACACTGATCTGTTTCAACCATGAAGCATACTGTGTCTTTGTACTTTTCTACAAGGGATTGGGGTATTATTTCTCTTGCATGCATCATGCTTTGGAAGTTCTTGAAGTATCCCCATAGAGCTGTATTTCTTACTTTAGCATCCCCAAGTCCATGCAAATAGTCTCTGATTTGGATGGCAACCGGTCTGTCATTCTGCCATATCCATCCACTGGATCCGGGAAGCTCATTCATGTAGTAGAAGAAGAGACAAAGGATCAGATTGCCATACTTGAAGGAGTTTTTCTTGTCCTTCTTGATCTTCTACAGATTTTCAAAGAGTTGGTTCACAAGAAGCTCACACAAGTCATAGTCTGCATTCTCCTTTAACATTTGATAAGCTGTGTAGATTGCAGTTCCCGGTACTGAATTTTCCCTACTGGAATGATAGATTTTGTAACCAATTATCATAGCTGCAAATTTGACATCCGGTTCAGTGATGTCATCAACTGTCATAGCTCTCTTGTCAAACTTGGATCCGGTTGCATCACTAACTGTCTGATTTTTGACAGACTTGAGAACAGGTAAACCACCGGATGAGTGCAGACCAGTTACAGCCCTAATTGCATCTTTGGTGATCTTGAAGGGCTGGTTCAACCATAGGAAGTTGTCATGTACTCTACTTAGTACATACCGGACCCATTCATCTTCTTCAAAACAGGGGAAATGAATGCACTGTGCAAAGTGTTTGTCCCGGATGGCTTTGTACTGAGGTTTGATCTCAAAGGAGTCATCTATCAATTGTTTGTGATAGATATCCATCAGCTTTGATTCTCCAAAGTCTTCAAGATTCGCATGGATGTAAACCCTAATATCTTCCGTATGCAATACACCATGAGGAACACTAGAGAAGGCTCCTAATGGATCTACCTCCAATGATTTGTAAGGATGTTTCTTGAATGTGGGGCGAGGTCTATCAGAGATCTTAACTATATTTGGAGTAGCCATTCTTCAAAGATTTGCAGTGAGATAATGAAAAATAGAGAATACCTTATGCGCCTTCGGTTTGCACGGAGTGGTGGGATTGATTTCTTTATGCAATGACTTTGGCAGGAGATCTTTGGTGTGCTTGATGAATTTTGTTGCAGAGCTCCTCTTTTCGCTTCTTCTTGAGTGCAGAATGAGCAAATGATTTTTGAGAAATCCCTTATATTGCTCCGCAAACCCTAATATCTGTTTGCAATAAATGCTTCACCTATATTATTCTGGTTTGCCTTGTCCGGATAGCTTGGAGTATCCCGGATCAGTCCTGATCTGTGAACATCATCCGGATCTTTCAATCATGAATAAATCGAGGTGACACATTACAAGAACATCCCAAACACTCTGTCCAATCTGTAGAATAAGATAGTGCACTTCCGGATCTCTCCGGACCTTTTTGTAATCCTCTGTCATACCGAAGCATCTCCCGGAACAGGTCTTACTTGATCGATCACAGCTTCTTCATAACTCCATGCGGACCTCTGAAATCTTATTTGGATCGTCTCAAGACTTATATCTTTAAACTTTTTACCCCGCATCTTGTGCCACATTAGGCACCACTTGATTGGCTGGGGGAACAGGATTTTCTTTGAGTCTCCCCCTAAGCCAGAGCTAACTTTTTAATTTCTGAAAGAAATATCAGCACCAGAGTCTGGTGCGGATCCAACCTCTACATTCTCTGAACTTTTCTTCACCCAAATCTTGCTCATCTGATTCCTAACTTCATCCGCATTCATCTTTTGTTTACCCTTGTCTTGATTCTGATTATACACCGGACCTCTTTTGTCCTGATTCTTGCTTCTGCAGACTTTAGCATTATGACCGGACCTATTACAGATTTGGCAAATAACATTTCTTTGCATAATTGACTGATATCCTCTTGATCTGCATTGATTAGCCATATGACCTATTCTCTTGCATGTAAAGCATCTACCTTTGAATGATTTGTTTACTTGCATATTTCTGCATTCATGGGATTTGTGTCCATACCTTTTGCAGTTGAAGCACTGTCCGGAGAAGGATGAATTAATCTGATTCATTCTCTTTCTGCACTGATTAGCTTTGTGACCAAAGTGGTTGCAGCTGTGGCAGTATCCATTGAAAGATGAATATCTTTGAGCATTGGGCTGTCTTACCGGAGGTCTTCTAGGCCCGTTTCTTGGATTTTCTGATGCAAAATTCTTTTGACCGGATCCGGAGCTTTCTCCTTTCTCATATCCCAAACCATACTTGTCATCTGTCCCTTTTTGACTTCCAAGAAGAACTTCAAGTTGAGCAGAACTTATCTTGAATTTCTCTTTATATTCATTTGCTGTTTGAAGGTCTCTTTTGAGAGAGGCAATTTGATCCTCAAGTTTTTCTTCATTATCTTTGGCATCTTCAAGATCAGATTCAAGATGTCTGATAATCCTGTCCATCTGGTGGCATTCTTCTGATTTTTCTTTAAGAGATTGTTTTAGATTGTCTTCAGCCTTTCTTTTTTCTTCAATCTCTTGAGTAAACTTTATATTTCCTGATTCCATTTCATGTCTTAACATAATGACTTCTTTTGATAACTTTTCACATAACTTGGTTTGCTCAGTCAATTCTTCATTTGTATTGCTTTCTTCACTTTGTCTTGCCAACTGTTGGAGCAGCTCCTTTCTCTTTTTCATAGAGAGACTTAATTTGTCTTTTAATTCTCTCATGAATTCATCAGCCTGTTTGAGTCTTTCCTTTAATTCATTGACTTCAGAATTTGACTGTTCAAGATCCTCAAGGGCAGTCTTGAGTTGCTCCCTTAAACCATATGCATCCATTTGAACTCCCAGATCTTCCTCAAGCTGTTAGGCTCTATTAGGAGGAACTTGGCTCTGATACCAATTGTTGATAACTGAGAGGGGGGGTGAATCAGTTATCCTAATTATTTCCTTTTTGAACTTTCTTATTAATTAATGCAGCATTGAATCAAACACAAAAACATTACCATGAAATAAGAAACACATGACACAGTATTTTTGACGTGGAAACCCTGTTAAGGGAGAAAACCACGGGGTGATTAACCCAAAATTATTCTCTGTTAGAAGAATAGGAAATTACAAAATGGCACTCGCCAATTAGGGCTCACTGCCCGAGCACACTGCTCACAAGAGGCCCACTGCCTACAAGAAGACACACTGTCTACAAAGTGATAAGAATCACAGTCTTGAACTGATTGGAAGCATCTGCATATGCTGGAGTTCAGTTCCGGTTAGGCTCAGTACACTGATCTGCTGCACTTCATCTTTTCTCTGTTCTTTATTCTGCTATCCTTTCACATACCGGATCTGTCTTGGTACTTCTGCTCTGTTCTGCTCTTCTTCGCATATATTCTTAACATCATCACACACTTCACAACTAAATCCATCTTCTATATATATCCGCACAAGTAATTTCATCACCTTTCTAGTCGGCATCCGGAACAGTCTAGTTTCTTACAAACTCTGTTCTGTCGGCTGAATCCTTGCTCACCAAGCAATGCGGATCAAGCATATACTTGTAGATATCATTAATCATGTCGGTCAAACATGATTCATGCCTTCACAACCTTTATCATCAACAGTAACACATCTGGAAAGTAGTCTGATAATCGGTCAGTCAGTTCATCCTCTGTTTTCACTGTCTCTCAGGAATCCGGTACTCAATTATTCATATCTTTTTCTTTGTCCATCACCGGAGGCTAAATCCTTGGAATATACCACTCAAGGTAGTCCTCTTGACTTCCCCAAATCCGCACTGTACCAAGACACTTCCTCTGAGAGATCCGGACCAATCTGTCGGACCTTGCCACATGCTCTGTTCTTGTTCACCGGACCACAACAATCTTTATTCTGACTTCTGGTAGAGACACACCATGACTTGCGGATATGTGGGATGACCTTTGTTGCCATCAATGACAACAACCATGAATCCATATAGTGTCTTTTGCCAACAAGCATAAATCAAGACTCAATGTTTTTAACCATGTTTCCAATTCATAAAACATTTTTGCATTTAGATGTGTTTGTCTCTTGCCATAATTTTGAGTAAAATCATTTAGAAGGCCTTAGGAGTTTGTTTGCTTTGCTTTGGATAGGTTAATGTCTTGTGTCAGGATTTCCGCTTGAAAGCGGGCTTTGCTTGCACTTGCTTGCTTGGTGAGAAGATTCCACAATCCTTCATTGGTGAGACGGACCCTAAGGGACTGACCTAGTGCCTTAGGGGCTCATTGCTAAATGGCCTTGCCTACATGATGATGCAGAGGCAACGTAGTTCGGGGTAAACCCTAACGAACCTAAGACCTAGCTGAGAGAAAGTGGAGACAGACTCAGATTGATAGAGGGACTAGGTATGGGATAGATGGGACAAACGGAAGCCTTGGGGGCACATTAGAATAATGGCCTTGCCTACATGACGGCGCAGAGGCAACGTAGTTCATGGACTTGGACCATGGACACCAACGAGGGACACTATTCTAGGCTCACACTATGGAGACGGTATGGGACAAAACCTTGGTTGACAAGGCCACAAGGAGAGTAAGTTATCAAGCCATGATAGGTAACTACCAGGTGTTGATTGTGGGACAGATATGGGTCGAATGGAAAACAAGTGAAGGAAGAATGGACTTAAGGTGGTTGGATTCCCAAAGATGGAGAAGGTGGTTTATCACAAGTAACACCTATTTACCAGGTTTTCATCACTTGCTTTTATTTGCACGAGAAGCTAGAAAGTAAACATGATGCCTGTTTGCCAGGTTTTCATCATGCTACCTATCCAAGGCACCTATTTGCCAGGTTTTCACCAAAGGATGAATTTTTTTTGTATGCTTTCTATATTTTTTGATTTTTTGTTGTTTTTCCATTTTTGATTTTTTTTTTGTATTTTTGTATTTTTTTGATTTTTTTTGTATTTTTGCACCCCCTTGCATTGGGGTTCTCCTAGGTATAGAACCGGCAAAGGTGCATGCTATTGATTAGATCATCGAACAACTCACCCTCTGATGTTGTCAACTGATATGCCCCCAATTTGTAAGCAGCTACAATCACATAGGCCCCAAGCCAGTTAGGTTCGAACTTGCCTTTCTTTTCTCTATCTTGTTGATTGCAAGGATTCTCTTTAAGAACGAGGTCCCCAACCTTAAAGCATCTTGGGTGAACCTTGTGGTTATAGCTTCTTGACATCATCTGTTGATATGCTTTGAGATGATCGAAGGCTTTCTGTCACCTTTCTTCTAGTAGCTCTAGTTCTTGTAATCTGGAGACTCTGTATTCTTCGTCTAATATGAGACCTTTCAATGACACCTTGAGGGATGGTAGCTTGACCTCAATGGGGAGGATGGCTTCTAAACCATAGACAAGGGCGTAGGGTGTAGCACCTGTGGGAGTGCGTATACTGGTTCTGTAGGCCCACAGAGTGGGATTGAGTTGGACATGCCAATCACGGCCAGCATCGTTGACAGTCTTCTTTAGGATTTTCAAAATGGTTTTATTCAATGCCTTAGCTTGACCGTTACCTTGGGGGTAGTATGGAGTGGAGAAGCGATGTTGGATTTTGAAATGCTCACAGAGTTCCTAGACATCCTGATTTTTAAATGGTCTTCCATTATCCATGATAATGGATGAAGGAATGCCATATCTGTAGATAATGTAATTTAGGGTGAAAGAGGAAATTTGCTTACCTGTGACGGTGGTTAGGGGAATAGCTTCAATCCACTTTGTGAAATACTCGGTGACGGTTATGATGAATTTATGGTTGTTGGAAGAGGGTGGATGAATCTTTCCCATAAGGTCAAGTCCCCACTGGCAAAAGGGCCAGGGTGTCGTTAAAGGTCTCAACTCTTGAGCAAGTGCATGGATTAGGTTCCCATGTATTTGGCACTGTTTGCACTTTTTGACGAATTGATATGAATCCATTTCCATGTTTGGCCAGTAATAACCCAAACACATGAGTTTCTTGGCTAAGGAAGGACCGCTGGAGTGTGTTCCACAGATCCTTTCATGTACGTCTTGCAAGGTAGTTATGGATTCTTCTTGTTCTAAACAATAGAGCAAAGTACCATCGAGACCATGTCGGTATAGGGTATCGGTTATGATAGTGTAGCGGGAGGTTTGTCGTATGAAAGTTTGCTTTTGGTTGGAAGAGAGGTCAGGTGGGAAAATGTTGTCCTTGAGGTAAGTGTAAGTCTTACCGTACCAAGGTGAATCAGATCCGACTAGAAGGCAGATGGAATGGGTCTCAAGAAGATCATAAGCTAGTTGCTGGATAGTTTCCACTAAGAACTCATATCATGACTCATTTTCAGGTATTTCTAGAAGAGAGGCAATGGTTGCCATTGCATCTGCTATCTTATTCTCAAGCCTAGGTATTTGCTCAAAGGAGATGGTCCCAAAGTGCTCTTTGAAGTCGTCGACCATCCGTTTGTATGGGATGAGTTTTTCATCTTTGGTTTGATACTCATCGTTGACCTGATTGATTATAAGTTGAGAATCACCATAGACATACAGTTCTTGGATTTTCCATTCAGTCGCCATCTTGAGACCAATTACCAAGGCTTCATATTCCGCTATGTTGTTGGTGCATGGAAATAACAAATGGTAAGACTTTGGAATTGTGTCACCCTGAGGAGTTATAAACAGGATACCTACCCCTGATCCATGGTGTGTGTAAGACCCATCAAAGTAGAATTTCCAGAAAGATGTTGACACATTGAATAAGGATTCATCTGGAAATTCAAACTGCATGGGCTTGCTATCTTGTAACAGTGCATCTGCTAGTTGGTCAGCTATGATTTGTCCCTTGATGGCTTTTCTGTCCACATATTCGATGTCATACTCACTATGAAGCATTACCCACTTTGCTAGGCGACCGGTGAGAGATGCTTTGCTGAGGAGATACTTCAGTGGGTCTATTTTTTCAATGAGTTTAACTGGATGTGCAATCATGTAATGTTAGAGTTTTTGTGAAGCAAAAACTACTGCAAGACATGATCTTTCTACTTGTGAGTATTGCAACTTGTAGCCCACTAGGGTTCGACTGATGTAGTATATAGCTCTTTCCTTGTTCTCGTAATCTTGTTGTGCTAGAAGAGCTCCAAGAGTAGTAGGTGTAGCAGATATGTAGAGAATTAGAGGTTTTCCTTGGATCAGAGGCATGAGAATCAGTGGATTCATAAGGTACTCCTTTAGCTTGTTGAATGCCTCTTCACACCGCTCATCCCACCTAAATGGAATGTTTTTATGCAGGAGATGGCTGAAAGGTTGGCACTTGTCTACCAGCTGTGATATGAATCTGCGGATGGCTTGCAGCTTGCCTTGTAGGGATCTCAACTGAGTTAGAGTCTTGGGCAGTGGCATGTCCATTATAGCTTTGACCTTCGCTGGGTCCACCTCTATTCCGTTTGCCGACACGATGAAGCCTAGCAGCTTGCCTGAAGTTACCCCAAACACACATTTTTTCGGGTTCAATTTTACTTGGAATTGGTCCAATCTTTGAAAAAAAAATTCTAGGACATCTAGATGTGAGTCCCTTGTGAGAGATTTTGCTAAGATATCGTCAACATAGTCCTCCATAGTTACATGCATCATGTCATGAAATATAGTAGTCATAGCTCTTTGATATGTAGCACCTACATTTTTTAGCCCAAATGGCATGACATTCCAGCAAAAGGTACCCCATCGGCAAGTAAAAGCTATCTTGTGTTGGTCCTCTGGTGCTATTTTGATTTGATTATACCTGGAGAATCTGTCCATGAGTGATAGCATTGTATGTCCTGCAGTTAGGTCGACTATGATATCGATGTTTGGCAATGGAAAAACATCCTTGCAGTATGCTTTGTTTAAGTCTCAAAAATCATTGCATAGTCGAACTCAGCCATCTGGTTTGGACACTAGCACAATGTTGGATATCCATTCTGGGTAATCTATGGCTCTGATGAACCCCACATCTAGCAATTTCTTGAGTTCTTCTTTGACCAAAAGTGCTATGTGAGGATGCATCTTTCACAGCTTCTGCTTTACTGGTTTCACTCTTGGATCCAATTGTAGGAATCAAGGGCAACACTGAGAGGGGGGGTGAATCAGTGTTGTGTGAATTTTCAAATCCTTTTTAAACTTTAACTTTCAGAGCTCAAAAAGAAAGATACCATTTGATTTGTAAAATACATATGCACATGACTGTGAATACAGAAAGAGAATAAAAAAACTTCTTAAGTAAATCAAACAGACACAAGGAAGATCAATATGAATCATGACACAAGATATGCACGAGTGCAAAACCCATCAGGGGTAGAAAAACCACTCCAAAACTGCCTCACTGGCTTAAATGAAAAACTTCTTACAAATGTCTCACTGACATATACAAGGTCTCATTGACCACAAGCTTCACTAGCATAGAAAGGTCTCACTGACCACAAGTCTCACTGGCATATTGTGCCTCACTGGCAAACCAAATTACCAACAAATGTAATAAGCAAATCAGAGGGATACTCTGTTTCAATTCAATACAAATATATGTCTGTCAAATACCCATTCTATTCAATTTGAAATCCGGATACACTCAACAATCCTTTATTCTGATTCAATCAACACTGCATATCAATCCTGTATTCTAATCCATTCAACAACACTGCATATCAAATCTGTATTCTAATCCATTCAACAACACTTCACAACACTGTATGTTTCATCTCTATACTTCTTAATTCTTCCATCAATGTACCTGGAAAACAAATTTATACAAGTTGAATGTCTTTTCACTACCTTGGAACCTTTCACATTCCTTCATAAATTTCTCCTGCATCTAATCACACAAATTTTGCAATTATAAACAAAAAGACTTTTGAAATTTCACTTCTCTGCAAAAACACATTTTTCTGACCCTTGACATCTGCAAAAATTACAAACTTGACCTTTCATTTTCTCCGATATTTCAGTGCCCTGTAGGAGAAAATAAAATCTCTGAACACTTTCATCTTAAAACAGAAAAACTCTGATATTCTTCCAATCTGTCTTTTTCATCTTCCTCTGCAAATAAAAAATCTTTATCTCCACAATTACAAAATATTTCTCAAATCTCTTCATATCCATCAAGTTTATAACCTGCAAGAAATCCTGAACCAAACAGATTACTTCTCTGCAAAAATTGTCAATCATTTTTCTCAAATAAAAATAATTATTAATCTTCATCTGCTCATTTGCATGACCTTTCACCTGCAAAGAAAAAAATAATCTATTGCTTTTCTCCAAACAAATCATCTCATATTTCTTTTTCCAAGATCTCCAAAAATCATTTTTATTCTTCAAATATCTTCTGTAAATATTTTTCTTTTCTTTCCATGAGATAATCCTTCATTTGATATAAGAAAAAAAAACTTCCAAATAAATCTCCTTCATATTATTTGCTTTTATAGAAAGATGCCTTTATTTTTAAATGCAAAAATATCTTCATAAAAAAATACTCCAAAAGCATTTGACTTTCCTATTTGAGCAACTAATGTTGCTATCAAAGCATTTGATGCTTTATAAGAAACTTTCTAATCTTTATAAGCAAAAAACAAATGCATTTTGCCCTTAATATGCTCCTTATTCGATGTGTCATAAATCATGCTTTTCTCAAAAAAAACAAAAACAAAGCAATCTCCATATGATGACATAGTAATCTTTATTAATTTAGTTCTTCAAAAATTTTGATGTCTTTTGTGTTTAAGACATACACCACCTTTATGGACACTCGGGCTCCCTCTTGGTATTAATCATTCGATGGTCTTTTGAATAAACTCGAGCTCCCTTTGCATTATTATTTGATGCCTTTGGATGCTCTTTAAATCATATGCATCACTCTTAAGGAAAACGACTAAGATGCCCGCGAATGACTGTTCCACCGGTGGTAAAAAGGAAAGGCCGGTTATCACACGACACATAAACCCTTTAAATAGTCACTCAAGTGACTTTTACCTGTAGTTGCAGGTCAACCTCCTTTTATAATAAAAAGTGCCATGTTAGGATTTAACAACCATGGAATATAAAATAGAATTCTTTTCTAATCCAGGTTTCTGACCATACTCTTCACACATAACAAGTGACTCTCTAGAGTTTAGAGTTGTGAACCTAGGAGGTAACCATGGAATATACAGACATCGAGGAACAAAGTTGTAACAAGAACTAGACATCAATTTAATTGTTCCTAAGACTTGACACCAATAATACTAATCTTTCCCTTGTGTAAGAGAAACAAGTCTTTTCATTCTCAATACATATGTGAAGCCCATGATATACATTAGTCAGACAACAACCACTTCACTCCTGATATGAAGATCAACTTCTCAATCTTGATCATTATTTGATCTGAGTGAATAGAGCTTTACACCAAACATATCAAGACTGTAGACACCCAAATTTGTCCCAACTTTGTCCATGTCCTACAACACCTTATTAAAACATTATCCTAAACATCATAAGCCATTTTTGTCCTAAATCCCACTCTTAATCCCATTTATCCATTAGCCAATTAATTAAATAAATTTTATTTATTTAATTAAAATCCCATTCAATCCCATCCTCATCCTACTTAGCCAATTAATTAAATAAATTTTATTTATTTAATTAATTTCACATGCATAATCCCATTTATCTTATCCCCATCCCAATTAATTAAATAAATTTTATTTATTTAATTAATTTCCACATCATATCTTATCTCATCCTATTCAACTTCTCAATTAATTAAATAAATTTTATTTATTTAATTAATATCCAACTCATATCCCAACTAATTCAAATATTTTATTTGAATTAAACACTCATCTTTCATCACATTCCAACACTTGTCTAGTCAATCATGTGTTACAACTTTTATCTTTCACATGCACAACTAATGGGACCTAATTTTAGTATTTATCTACACAAGCACACCTAAGCCTCATCCTCCTTTGCCACATGTCATATGACTACAATTTCTTGATGTGCAAGGAAACCTAACTTAATCCTATCCATCAATTTCACCTAAAGCCCTAATTGATCCTAGCCATCCATTGGAACCAAGCCTTTCTTATAAATCAACCCCCTCACAAGCCATTAGCATGGATTGAGCCTTAAGCACCCTTATTCTGTCAAATTTTCTAAAAGGGCATTGATCCTCAAGTATCCACATGCTGTTGAAATATCATTAGAGCCTTTGCATCCATCATCTATCTCCTTATCAACGTTATGCTGCGGAATCGAGCAATCAACACAACAAATTGATCAATCAATCGAGCTCATTTTGCATCTTCGAGGTATTGAATTATTTGGGTTTAGGTTATGCATTTCAATTGTTTGATCATTTCCATTTATAAATCCAAATTTTTCGATATACATTTTGGCACGCCCGGTGGGACTCACGTCCCTGATTAACCCTCTTGTTTGAGTTGTTTTTGTGAAGATCAGATTTCTTGGAGCGTCAATCATTCATTTTTGCAGGTCCTGTAAAAAGGAGATCTTAGATTCATTGGAAAGAGGACTTCGAGAGCTTTCCGAAAAGTGGTTACATTAAAGATTTGGCTCAGTATTCAAAGACTTTGTTGCAGAGGGTTTTTTGTTTTGCACAGGTCCTGGAAAAAAGAGATCTTAGATTCGTTGGAAAGAGGACTTCGAGAGCTTTCCGAAAAGTGGTTACATTAAAGATTTGGCTCAGTATTCAAAGAGTTATGACGATTTGAAGTTGACCCTGCGATTCTAATTTTTCAGAAATTTTTGACGCGCAACTTTTTGCTGATTTTTTTAATTTATGACCAGATCTGTTGCAGAGGGTTTTTTGTTTTGCACAGGTCCTGGAAAAAAGAGATTTTAGATTTGTTGGAAAGAGGACTTCGAGAGCTTTCCGAAAAGTGGTTACATTAAAGATTTGGTTCAGTATTCAAAGAGTTATGACAATTTGAAATTGACCCTGCGATTCTAATTTTTCAGAAATTTTTGACGCGCAACTTTTTGCTGATTTTTTTAATTTATGACCAGATCTGTTGCAGAGGGTTTTTTGTTTTACACAGGTCCTGTAAAAAGGAGATCTTAGATTCGTTGGAAAGAGGACTTCGAGAGCTTTCCGAAAAGTGGTTACATTAAAGATTTGGTTCAGTATTCAAAGATGACTTGTAAGTGAATCAAAGGAGCTGGAGCAACATTTGGATCAATCATAATAGCAACTTGGAAAGTAATTTTTATGAGGTGCACTCATTCTAATCTCTCATCTCTAATCATTATTTGATCACACATTTAGATTTTGGGCATAAAACAAACAACTTGTTTGTCATCACACTTGGATTTGGGCTTTAAAATAAACAATTGTTTGCAAATTCACATCAAAAAGTTGGGCTAAAACAAACCATTGTCTTCCATCACATTTAGATTTGGGTCTAAAAAGAAACAAGTGCTTGAACTGTTTGTTACACATTTCAAGTTTCTAAGGGGAAATTAACAACTGCGAGTGTGAATCAAGTGACAGCTCACTTGGTTTACTTTTGTCATACCCTTCTTAGGAGGCCTGCTGGGAGACACACCACTCCAAGGGACGACCTCAATCGAGGCTGAATCGAAAGACACCCTCATTGGGAGTTGGAATCTTGTCACTCTTGGCTAAGCCCCAAAGAACTTTATACCTTTGGGAAGTGAAGGTGAAGGGTGGGTTACCCCTTTCTCCTGGCTGTGTGGCAGGATTTCACTTTCAATTCCATAGTCAACCTTGTGCAATAGATAGCCTAAGACCTAATTGGCTATACCCACTTGACTACACATTAGGCTTGTTGATGTGTCTTCCATGTGTGCTTGCATAATCATCACATTTCATTTTCAAAGTCAACAACTTGCTTATGTGTCTTGCGTGAGTGATTCATGTGTGTATATGCATAATCATTTGTTTGAATATTGCCATATCAAGCTCTAAACACCCAAACACATAAACAAATCAATCTAAACACATCATCTAAACATTCCACATCATCATCCAAATCCCTAAGCAAGCACTTGCTAAAAGGACTTAAGACAAACACGTGGTGACAACATGTCTACAATAGAGGACCTAGAAATCAAATTCCAAAGATTCCTCCAAAATCTTTATCAAGGATTACAACCCCTAAACCAAGACGCCATTGAAATATTACAATTCTTCATCCAAAAAGCTCAACCCCACGCAAGCCAATCACCTCAACTACAACACTCCATAGCCCAAGTCCAACACCTTTTAGCCACTAGTCAAGCTCGACAAGTACAACAATCCTTAGCCACTTCCTATCAACCTAATCCACCTTATAGCCACATGTCATATCCATCCACTTCCTATCAACTTAATCCACCTATCCACCAAGTCAATGCCACATCAACCTATCAACCTCCACCTCAAGCTTATCCAATCCCTCATACCACCATTCCAATGCACTACCAAGCCCATCCACAAGGCAATCAAGTGATATCACAAGAACAACATGCAAGTCCAAATAGCCCTTTGTACATAAATCAATCAGGTCCAAGTACACCTTTTCAACAAGACCACCAAGCACCATTGATAGACCTAAGTCCACCTTTGCAACAAGAAGCACATCCAAGTCCAAGTAATCCCTTGTACATAAATCAAACAAGCCCAAGTTATCATATGCAAGACTTAATTACCTTTGACAAGGGAGATACCAATCTAGCAAATGCATCTTATGAGTGGCCTTCATCATCTAATCACCCGCCAACACATAAGCCAACTAATCCTATCCCAACACCACCATGTGATCCTACTCATAGTCCATTAGTCCATCAACCTTCCAAATCACCAAGCCCTTCATTACCTTCCTCACCATATCATTATAATCGTTCACCAAAGGATGCGGCTGAGAGAGTTTTACAAAGGATGCTTGAAGCAAAACTCATTGAACTTCCTAAAGTCAAACCATGTGAAGAAAGTCCATATGATGAACATGATTATTGTGCATACCATAGGACCAAAGGCCATAATACAAATCAATGTCCAATATTTGTCTCAATTGTTTACAAGGTGTACCCACCTATAATGGGAAATCGTGCCACATCATCACCCCCATCTAGTCCAAATCCTAATCCATCCAATCCAATTAGGTCTCAACCTAATCCTAGTCCTAATCCTAATCCAACACCAACTACCATTATCATACATCCATTATATTTTCCATCCACCCATACACTTACAAAGGATGTGATCCATTGGCTACTAGCTAGGAATAAACTACCTCTATGTCAAACACTAATTCATGAGCCTACCAATGAACTTCCAAAGGTCATGTCCAATCCTATAATCTCATCATGTGGTTCACATATCCTTGAGCCTCTTCAAGAGGCTTCCATTAACATACCTAGCCCTTTAAGCCCATCATGTGACCTACAAGCCAACAAGTCTATTCAAGAGTCTCCAACCACAAGCCTAAGTCAAGAGCCATCATGCCTTCATGTTAATAACTATCAAGAGCCTATCAAGTCCACTCAAGAACCTTCCACTTCCATCCAAAGTCAAGAGGTATGTCAAGAGCATAATCTTAAACATGTGGAAATATTAAGCCCTAGTCTAACTCAAGATCAAAACACTTCCATGCAACCCATCCATAACATTTACCTTCTTTATGATCAAGATGATACCCATGAAGAAGCTATCCATGAGCACCTTGATCCTATCCATAATCCTATATCTATCCATGACCAAGATATCCACATTGCTCCTAGTCATCTACCATCTAGCCCTATCCATAATGAGCAAACATCAACTTGTCATGATGAGACACTTGTCCCCCAAGTAAGCATAAAAGATCATACCAATAACTTGGATCAACATGAACATAAGCAAGATCCTAATGATCCTCCTTTCACATTGACCATCGATTCCACTTCAAGTCCACCATCATGTCCTATTGGTTTTACCACCTTTGTCCATGAATGTTCTTCCTTAGGACAACAACGACCTTTATCCACTTCACCTTCTTCATCCAATAATGAGCTCAAGTCTAATGTTCACAGCACACCTAGTCCCATTGTCCATCGCATACTCCAAAACATGAACTACCAAGGCAAAGGTCTAGGCCTTTATGAACAAGGTATTTTGGAGCCAAACCATGTCAAAATCCCTCCATGCTCATATGGCCTTGGATACACACCCCAAGGTAAACAAGGCCAAGATGTTGGTAATCCCTTCATGCATCCTAAACCTACCACTTTCCATCACACCCCCCATCATATACCCAAAACATATGTAGCCATTCCATCTCCATCATCCTATAAATGTCAAAAGCATGTGACCATACACCTTCCGCCATCCACCTTGCCTCCACTTTTACCAACTCCAAATATCCCTCCATCCACCTTGCCACCATTGCTTCCAACACCTAATATACATATCATTCATAAGTATCCTTACATCCCTAATCATGGCCAACAAAAGCACACATCACCTAAGCATAAAGCTTCCAATCATTTCATCCACTCCACCCATGCCATGGGATTCAAAAGCAAAAATTTTGATGCCTCTACCTATAAAGCTAAAAGTCCTACCAAAAATCCAAAGAACTATCATGCCTTAGGGTACAAACATGAAAAATCAATGCAAAAAACTAAATCAAAGCAATCCAAAAAGCTATCCAAGCCCATACCTCCAAAAGCAAAGCCCAAAAGCAAAATGGTTTGGGTTCCTAAGCAAACAGCTAGCAAAGCGAATGAGGCATCCTCATCCACATCTAAGCAACCATCCAAACCCTTACCTCCAAAAGCAAAGCCCAAAAGCAAAATGGTTTGGGTTCCTAAGCAAATAGCTAGCAAGTCAAATGAGGCATCCTCCTCCACATCTCAAGAATCCCAATCACCTACCTCCATCCAAAAGCCTATTTCCATCCAAAACTTCCATTCCCTTCAAAAATCCCACTAAATCTATGTGGGTTCCTAAATCACTTCATCAACCATCTCCTAAGCAAACATCTCCATTGCTTCCTACACCACCATCTCATCAAAAGCTTTAATGTTTATCATAGTGTGTGCAACCGTTGGTCATGATTCCCTTCCACTCCGCAGCACCTTCACATATCTACATCTACCCATCTTCCATCCATTATCTTGCATATCTCCGCCATGCTATCCCTATGGTCCATGCTTTTGCATAAGCCTACATAATCCACATCATAGTCCACTATCCCGATCCATCTATCCTTACATGAACCTTTCATAATCCATTTCATCATCCACTATCTACCTACTCCATCTCCCATCCATGCAACCCCCTATCAACATCTATGAGCATAATGACATGGTCCATGTGAAGACATCATCCATTTCTAAAGGGACACTATCAACCTTCATAGCACTAGCCACTTGAGTCCCTCCTATCCATTACCATGGTGAAAACCTGGCAAACAGGCGCCATGTGTAATTGTCAACGCATCTAAAAGCAAAAAAAAAAAAAAGGAAAATAAAGAAAATAAAAGAAAAAGAAAAAAGTCAAAATAGTAAAGAGAAATCCCTTCATCCAATGGTGAAAACCTGGTAAACAGGCGCCTTGGATAAGTACCATGATGAAAACCTGGCAAACAGCCGTCATGTGTAGGTTGATCTTCTATGTCACTTATACTTGGGGGCACATTGTCTCATCCAACCTATCCATTTACAAACTATCTATCCCATTATATCACTTTCAATCCTATCCATTTCCAACCTATCATATACCATTCTATTCTACCATCCTTAGCCATTACATAAACATGCTTATCCTATTGAACCCATTTATCCATCCTCTCGCCTTTTGATTTTGATGAAGACATAGGGGCAAAATGTTGAAACATGTTTGGATATTTCTTGACATACCTTCTTTCCAAACCAAGTCCTATCCAATGACTATTTATCCATCCCATTCAACCCAATCTATCATGTCATCCCTTGGTCATGAACTTTGTCATGTAAAAATCCTAAGCATTACCACCTAGAATGGGGCAAGTTATTCTTCTGATGCAACATAGCCTTTGAAGATCACATCCTAGCTCCCTTATGATCCATCCACTATGGCATATCCTTATCATGAGCTTTCCATCTTATAGCTTATCCCCATCTGTTTATCACGAGCTTTCCACTATAGCCTACCTATCCATTTTTCATGAGACATGCATACATACCTTATACAGCCTATCCTCTTATCTATCCATCTATCATGAGCCTTTCATCACATTTACTATGAGCCCATCCTTTTATCCATCCAATCCCATTCATCCATCTTTACACCTAGACTTGGTTTTCTCCCTTGTCATTGGTATCAAGCACAAAGGCTACCTAAATTGTAAATCCATTAACATCCCAAAACATTTCAAAAAATAAAAAAATAACATATTGTCAAAAAATCCAAAAAATCAACTATCCAACGAAAACTCCAAGCAATAAAACCAATCATCATCAATCTAGAATAATCCACTTCATCAACATTCAATCAAAATCAATTCATCATCATCTTCAATCATCAATCATCAATTCTTCCTATCAATAACATTCATTCATCCATTTCAATCAATCCATTTCCAATCATATCAATCAAATCAATATAAGCAATGATCTTAAATCCAAGTCACATTAATCCATATGAAGCAAGCTAATCAATCAAGGAACATTATCCAATCAAATCAACAAGTTTTTGATCCTAATCTTGTCATGAGGCCAATCAATCATCATCAATGGGATATCGCATTCCCACATCCTTGTGTTGATCTAGGGATATAGCTTTCCTTGCAATGACAACACTATCATCATCAATCAAACAATCAAATATTGGTTTATGACTTGACAAGGGCAATAACCTTATTTGTTTTACATCCTTTGAGCATACTGAGAACACTTGCTTATGCTTAGATTGAATGGACACTCTAATCATCACACCATCACTATCATCATTCAAAACAATCCAATCATCAAAACAATCAACCCAGCAACAACAAACATCACAACCAAAACACATCAAGCCAAACATCAAGACAAATCCTATCAATCATCAGCATCAAAACCAAAGCAAATCAACTCAAAGCATGTAAAGCTAGCCATCAAAACAAAATCCAATCACTTCAGCAAATCAAAAGTAACTCAATCCACCACATATCATCCATTCATATCAATTCAATTCAAATCATTATCCTTCATCAATCTTCATCCATCACTTCACCTAATCATCCATCCTTCATCAAATCAATCTAATCAGCATTTCATCATCTTCCAACCATTCCAAACAAAGATCCAAATGCAAGCCCATCCTTAATCCATACCAACCATGTTAATTAATCAAGCCAAGTTATCCAAACGCAATCCATGGTCTTGATCCTAGCCTTGTTGTAAGCCAAACCAATCAATCAACTAGCCAACCAACTCAGCAAACAACCCTGTGTTGATCTAGGGATATAGCTTTCCCCGCAATGACAACACTCTTAACTATCATCAATCAAACAATTAATCATTGGTTTACAGCTTGACAGGGGCAATACCTTGTTTGTTTTTTAATCATTTGTGCATGCTTGCTTGCTTGCTTGTGTGTGTTATCTTTTTATCTTGCATTTGTATCACATCTGTAACTTTCCAGCTAATATTCATATCTTGTGTATGTTGGAATAACTTTTTGCACTATCCTTTGCATCTAAGGTAATATCATACCTTTTGTGCACTAGGACTTCAATGCTCTAAGTTTCCTTCCTCATATGTTAGACAAGGTTGTATTACGTTGGGGCACAAGACACATCGTCACCCTGGTCCTTATACCTTGGTGCATAACGTCTAGTGCTATATCAAACATCATGGTTGCTCACCTTCATTGCAGCATAACGCATCATCATTTCTTCTATCTATCCCCTTATCTTTCTTTTTGCAGCCAAGCCATTTCTTTTCGAGAGCCTACCCGTGTTTGTCCAACCCGCCTAACCTCTCGAGGGGGCATCATCATCCCATTTCATCCTATCTTTCCACCATCATCATCCTCATCATATCTTTCCATCATCACTATCATTTTCCTCTATCCATACCTTGGCTTCTTTGAAATGATGTTACTCGACACAAATCTTATCATCTCGAACATCATCTCAAAGAGGGGCAAAATGTAGACACCCAAATTTGTCCCAACTTTGTCCATGTCCTACAACACCTTATTAAAACATTATCCTAAACATCATAAGCTATTTTTGTCCTAAATCCCACTCTTAATCCCATTTATCCATTAGCCAATTAATTAAATAAATTTTATTTATTTAATTAAAATCCCATTCAATCCCATCCTCATCCTACTTAGCCAATTAATTAAATAAATTTTATTTATTTAATTAATTTCACATGCATAATCCCATTTATCTTATCCCCATCCCAATTAATTAAATAAATTTTATTTATTTAATTAATTTCCACATCATATCTTATCTCATCCTATTCAACTTCTCAATTAATTAAATAAATTTTATTTATTTAATTAATATCCAACTCATATCCCAACTAATTCAAATATTTTATTTGAATTAAACACTCATCTTTCATCACATTCCAACACTTGTCTAGTCAATCATGTGTTACAACTTTTATCTTTCACATGCACAACTAATGGGACCTAATTTTAGTATTTATCTACACAAGCACACCTAAGCCTCATCCTCCTTTGCCACATGTCATATGACTACAATTTCTTGATGTGCAAGGAAACCTAACTTAATCCTATCCATCAATTTCACCTAAAGCCCTAATTGATCCTAGCCATCCATTGGAACCAAGCCTTTCTTATAAATCAACCCCCTCACAAGCCATTAGCATGGATTGAGCCTTAAGCACCCTTATTCTGTCAAATTTTCTAAAAGGGCATTGATCCTCAAGTATCCACATGCTGTTGAAATATCATTAGAGCCTTTGCATCCATCATCTATCTCCTTATCAACGTTATGCTGTGGAATCGAGCAATCAACACAACAAATTGATCAATCAATCGAGCTCATTTTGCATCTTCGAGGTATTGAATTATTTGGGTTTAGGTTATGCATTTCAATTGTTTGATCATTTCCATTTATAAATCCAAATTTTTCGATATACAAAGACATCTGATTTTATGCATTAGACATATCAACTTATGAAGATGACAGAAGCACAACCTACATTTTGCAACTTGTTCATGCAACATGGAGACATTGAAAATCATGGACCTCAACCATCAACAAGCATCATGAAAACATATCATAAAGCAAGATCCCACTGTCTGGAGCACAACCTGACTTTTAAACTCACAACAAGCCACCTCAAATGTATGACATCAATTTTCCATTGCACCAAGGCAATTTTCCATTACACCAAGGCAACTTTTGCATTGCACCAAGGCAACTTTTGCATTGCATCATCTCCTCCTATTGCATTGCACCATCTCCTCCTGATATGAACACACTTTTGACATCAAATGACAACCTATCACCATCACCAATGGCAGATGATGTAGAATTAAGTTTGGTTCTAGACCTAGCATGTCTACATATGACCAAGCAAAGCTGCCTCTCTTCTTAAAGAATGGTACAAACCTAGTTTTCTCTAGTGGTGTAAGAGATTTCGCAAAGTGGATAATCTTGGGCTATTCTTCTGTTCCAATATTCACGGGTTTTGTTGGTTCCACAACAATCTGTGACCTTTCCTAGTACATATCACTAGGGAGAGTGTCAAGCACTCCATCGTCAGGTGCCACAGTTGGGTTTTCACCTTCAGATGCGTCCTTTCTTTTTACTATTTTGTGATCTAACACTGCCGCAAGGTGGTTTTCACTGTCAGATCTATTTTTGATCTTGATATTTTTGCGACTGGAAGGCGTGGTACCCTCCTTGAAGTAAGCCATGGTATTTAGTTCAATAGCAAAACCAGCTTTATGATCTCCCTTGGGTAAGTGGTCCCTAAGTTCCATATAATCAATGTAAGCATCATTGTTTTGGAACATATCAAGTTGGGGAGTTCCTTGCAGATCCCAGTCGATAAGCTCAGGGTGCAAGAGGGGAAGGGAATCAGATGACAGACTTGATTCATTGATGGTGTGAATGGAAATGTTAGGAGCATTGGAGGGGATAGTGTTTAGGGTGGTACTTTCCTCCAAGTTGTTTATTGCAATGGAATTTAAACTTTCCTCGAAAGCCATAATCTTAGGGATGGGTAAATCAGACTCCAGTGGTCTATTCCGTTGCATTTGTCCTTCATGATAGGCACTAAAAGTTTGAATGGTGTCGACCTCCTTGTCGTCATAGGAATGTTCTATTAGCTCATCCCACTCATACTCATTTGAATCAGTATCGCTGTCCTCCTGGAGTGTTTGGATCATTTCCACAAGACAAGCATTTTCTTTGGCCTTGCCCTTGCCTTTGTATCCTAGGCCACTTGTGTTTCTAGCCGATGAGGATGAAGAAGGTTGAATAGGTTCAATGATTCCTTCTTTTCTAAGGCTGATGGGGCCTTGTCCTTCATACCCCATCCTGTGCAGAATAGTCTCACTTCGCCCATAGAGTTCTGTTGGGAGTCTAGGTGGATCTTGGGGTGTGTTTTCTTCTTCAGCGTAAAGCCATTGTAGGAGATCTCTCTCCTCTGTTTCATCAGATAAGGTCCCCCATTTTACAAAGGGAGTTGCAGGAGCTACAAGAGGAGCAGATGGCTTTGGAAAATGTTTTGGTTGGCCAAAAGATCTAGGGGATAAGGGCAATTTGGCAAGATTGAGACTGTGCTTAATTGAGTACTCTCCCACTCTAGTTTCTTTTATGGTAACTTTCTGCGCTTTGGGTCTTGAGGAGGAAGCTTGAGCGGTATGTTCCTGTTACGGGGTAGGGGAAATGTATGCTCTATTGTTGGGTATGACACACTCAGGTTTTGCACGGAAAGAATTGTAGTGTTGGTAGGGGTCAGGGTCGCCTTGAATGGTGACTTTCTTGCCATTGTGCGGGAACTTAATGCATTGATGATAGGTGGAAGGGACAGCCTTCATGGTGTGAATCCATGGTCTCCTGAGTAGGATATTGTAAGTGAGCTCCTAATCAAGGACTTGACACACCACATCTTTTATTACTGGTCCCATTTGAATGGGTAGGACAACTGTTCCCTTTGTGGTTCTTTCTTCCTCGTCATATGCTTTGATGGTAATTTTCCTCCTTGGATCAACTGCCTGTTCGGAGAACCCCAGTGCAAGGACTAGCTTTAATGTACAAATATTTAAACTGGCACCCCCATCAATGAGAACCCTCTTGATGCGGTGCTTGTGTATGAATGCGACAATGTGCAGAGGGGTGTTATGAGGTTGGGATACAGAGAGGTCATCTTGCTCAGTAAACAATATGGAGTTGGAGGATGTTAGATTGCCTACCATGGTCTGAAACTTTTCTTGGGCCAAATTAGTGGGGATAGTGGTTTCCACTAAGGCTTTCTCAAGAATCTCCTTATGAGAAGGAGATAGACGCAATAGCTCCAATATAGAAATGTGAGCCAGAGTTTTCTGTAACTGGTCGATGACATTGTACTGATGGGAGTTGGATGGGGATGGTGATGACCTTGGAGGGGCAGTATTGAGTGTGACTTTACCACTGTGGGTAATTATACTACAACCAGTTCTGTTAGGTCCTGGTTGTTGGTTGGGTGAGATGACATTGACCTGTGGGATGTGCTCAGAAATGTAGTTTATGGTGTAGTCGAATGGCACACTTGCATAGTTGGCATTACTAGTCCCGCTGTTCTAATTTGGCCGATTGCGATTGTTGTTGTTGTTGTTGTTGTGGCCGTTGTTGTTGTTGTTGTTGTGGCTGTTGTTGTTGTTGTTATTATATGGCCTGTTGTGATTTAGAAGTGGATCCCTGTAGGCCACATGAGATTCATTGGAGGTATATTGTTGTGTCCCTCCTTGGTTCTGATCTAGTACATCTTGTATGACATTTTTGAGGTGGATGCAGTTGTTAGTTGTATGCCCCCTTCCTCGATGATATTCACAATAGTCTATGTCCTTCCAGTAGGGAGGTTTGACTATAGGCTCATAATCACATGTTGGCGGTAGAGAAATTTTGTTGTTAGCCAACAACTTCCTTAGTGCATACTCTTGAGACTCACCCAATGGCATGAATTTTCTCCTTGGATTTGAACTGAACCAAGGACTGGGCTCCCGAGAGGGTGGTTTGTTGAGTGTACCATTGTTTGATTCTCCCTTGAGAGTGAATATAGGTTGTTGCTTGGGAGCTGCCGCCTTGGCATCCACTACCCCATCATTGACCACATTCTTGTTCTTGGTCCAAAACTTTGATTTATCTGTTGTGTAATTAGAAGCAGGTGTGTCCTTGTATAGCTTGATAGCTCCTTTAGTGATCATAGCCTTTTTGATGAATAAGCCCATTTCAATGACTTTTGAGAATGATGTAGGGCATTGTATCTGTATTTGATAGCTAAGATCAGGATTTAGGTTGTGGACAAACATCTCCAATAGCTGCTTCTCAGGCATATCATAAGAACACTTATGAGCTAGTTGTCTCCATTGTTGTAAGAAGGTGGTGAATGATTCACCACTCTTTTGTTTGGTGTTGCATAGATCTAGCATAGATACCTCGTGTTCGATGTTGTAAGAGAAGTGCGTTATAAATTTATTGACAAGTTCATCAAAAGTTCTGATTTCTAGTGGGAGACGTGAGAACCACTCCATAGCTTGACCACCTAAAGATCTTGGGAATAGTCTTATCAAGTAGGTCTCGTTGTGAGCTACTTCTAAACATGCGGCATTGAATTCCCTGATATGATCTCTACGGTCCCCCTTCCCTTTGTATTTGTCAAACGGGCACCTTGAACCTGTAGGGGAATGGTCTCATGTCCAGACTTTTGTCAAAGGGGTACAGTGCTATATCCTCTAAGGAGTAGTTCTTGGTATTTGTACCAGTCTTAAGGTCAGATATTTGTTGTGTGAGGCTCTCAAGTTGCTTCCTCATTTCTTCCATGGGAGCCTTTTGATCCATGGGTTTCTTTCCACTATTATTTGCATGCAGGACTGTGTCATTTGTACCCCTCTCATGATCATTGTCTACATTTTCCATGATTGTACATATATCAAAGTTTGTGGGGAGTTTAATTCCAAGACTAGCAAGGTGATAGAAGTATTTATGGGGTTCTTCAACAAGCACCTTCTCTATTAGGCATTGGAATTTTCTATCTTGGATGTGCGCTTCATATTCTTCATGAGAAATTTCTTCGTTACTATCAAGTGGTTCGACGATATGATTGGATGAGCCGGCCATTTCTATTCACTTTTTGTACTGGGATCGAGTAAGAACCATTCAAGCTGACGTGGGATGGAGTGGACTAGGATTAGAAATTTTGGCAAGGTGCCGACTGAGACTATTGTGAATAGGATACCTAAAGCAAGGTTTGGACAAAGGATTCTCTCACTCAATGACTTCAAGTAAGACGGTTGACACAAGATGTTAGCCACTAGTAAGGGTAGTCAATACCAGTCTTACTGTGTAGGGCTAGTCACTCAACAAGACTACTAGCAAAGGTACTGTGACCTACTAGGCTTACGTGAATTCACTATGGACACGAAAAAAAGGACCTATGCTAAACTGATATGGAATAAACTGACTTTGCTTTGACAAGAGGTGAATGGGTGATTGACGAAAGAGAGACAAGGCTGAATCTAATCTCAGAAGGTGAAGCTAGGCTGAAATGGGTGCTCCAAATAGGTAAAAATATTTCCTCAAAAATAGTGCAAATGCTCACTATCGTGGATGCGCAAAGACAAATGTGCAGCAGAAATGAATAAATGCGTAGGAAGTCATAGTATATGCGCAACACTGGTGTATAAATGCACAGTAATAGTGTGCATATGCGCAACAAGTCTACACGTATGCATAGCAAGTTGACACAAATGCGCAGCAGAAATGGGTATATGCGCAGCTCTGGTTTTTTGGGCAAAATTTTGGAGTTTTCTGTTGTTTTTTTAGGTACTTTTGGCTGGAAAAAGGCCTTCTTGATCTGATTTTATGAATTAACAGCAAGAAAACATAGCAAGTACAAAGAATATTTTATAGTTTTTCATTTTTTTGTGGTTTTTTTCTGACTCTATTTTGGACTAAACTGAACAAAAGCAAGCACAAATATCCTAGGCTAGAAATGGATTACAAGGGATTTTGGCCACTAGAACAAGAGGTATTTAATGCGGGCAACCATTCAAGTGGTTACACATGTGGCGGCACTACTCTCCATTATTTAATTAAACTTGTACCAGAGGCAAACTGGGGCATGTATCACTATCAGACTATTTATTCTTTGAAGCAACACCGTAAACTGCATTGCATCGAAGAGGGGCAAAATGTATACACCTAAAAATGACATGAATCAATTAAATTAATATTCTAAATATTTATTCCATTCTTCTATCAATTAAATAAATATTCTAAATTTATTTAATCGGTTCACTATTCCATAATTAAATAAAATCAATTTATTTAATTAAAATCCCTAAATTCTTCTAATGTCCCACATAATTAAATAATCCTAAATTATTTAATTATTCATAAATCCCCCTATCCTAAGTTCTAAATTCAAAAATGTTAGGGTAAAATGTGGTTTAATCAAATGAACAATAATAAACCCAAACATCAATAGAATAATGAAATCAAAAAAGGTAGATCAAAATGGAGCAATGAATCACAATGCAAACCTTCCCTATTCCAAAGCTTCTATTGTTCGCCTAGTACAACCATCCTTGCTGATGCAGTAGGCCCTTAGTGAGTGCACTCTTTTAGTTGTGTTGTAGGATGTCGATAGTAAATGGCTGTGTTGATAGATAATGCTGTGAAGTAGAGTTTCAAAGCAAATGGTGATCTCAAGTAGATTGTATTAGCGGTGCCAAAGGCGCGTAGGTAGAATTCTGCAGAGTAACAATACAAATAACCTGGATGATTATAATGGAAGAATGAAGCTTCTTTTATAGACTCAGAAGAATGAGAATCAACGGTTGAGAAGAAGTGTGATGATCAACGGCTGAGGATGGTTGAGGAATGTGCAACTAGTAGAAATATGACAATTGTCTCATCTCCATCATGAAAGAGGGGTTTTGACAACATTGATTGGAGAGTTAACTCTTTTAACTGAACAATTAACAAACTTGATTAGTCAGTTGGAAGAATGAATTATGGAATTGACTGAATTGATTGAGGGATTAACTCAATTGACTAGTTAGTTAACACTTTTGATTGATTAGTTAACTAACTTTTGATTTGAGAAGAAATAGGACATGTGGGTGAGGGGGAAAATAGGTAATTGAATATTTGATATATTTAATTACATGTGCAACCCGGTGAGGTGGAAAGGTGAGGTGGAAAAGTGAGGTGGATTGGTGAGGTGGATTTTTGAATTTAGAACTTAGGATAGGGGGATTTATGAATAATTAAATAATTTAGGATTATTTAATTATGTGGGACATTAGAAGAATTTAGGGATTTTAATTAAATAAATTAATTTTATTTAATTATACAATAGTGAACCAATTAAATAAATTTAGAATATTTATTTAATTGATAGAAGAATGGAATACATATTTAGAATATTTATTTAATTGATTCATGTCATTTTTAGGCGTATACATGTATTAATAGAATTTACAAGAGACTTTAGATTACCGGATGTGGATGCTGTAGGATCCTTTTGGAAGGATGGCATGATATTTTCCAGTACACCAAATGCAGTTTCTATAAGCTCACAATCTTCCATGTGAGACTTCAACATTTTTTCTTTTGCCTTAGCTTGAGTGAAGGAAGCTAGTTTCATGGTTTGGACCAGAGAGAGGGAATCAAAATTGAATGGACCTTGAAGCAATTCCGGTTCATCAAATTCCATCATTTCTTTGGTCAAGAACTCTTTGACTACTTCTGCTGTGTCTCTTGCCGGAGGCAGCATTTTCTCCTCTTCTACAGCCTTACTACTGTCATCTTCTTTCTCTTTTGCTTCTTGACTGATCTTCTCTTGTACTCTTTCTTTTTCTTTCAATCCAAAGTCTGTAGGGGAAACCGGAGGAGAGATGTTTGTTTGATCATGGACCTCTTCTTCCAGAGCAGAGGAATTTGAGTCCTTACCTTTTTGTTCACCTATCTCCTTTACCTCTAATACCACTATCTCAGTAGATTCTTCTTTGTTATCCATTCCCGAGGGATCATCACTTAAATCCTCTACAATAGGAATATTGAATCTTTTATAGGCTTTCCAGAGGATTTCTTCTATTTCTTTTGCCACTTTATCAGTTTCTCCAAGCATGAGCTGATTCATTCTAGCCTTACTCCAAAACTCATCCTTGCAATCTTTGAAGATCATATTCATTTGCTTTTGAGTGACTGAAGGAAAGAGATGAATGGCTATCTGTTCTTGGATCTCAAGATCCTTTGCCCTAGCATTATTTTTCCTTATCTCTAATTCCTTCTCTAGGCTTTTGGGAATGAGAGATATAATTTCAATAAAAGCCTTATTGTATATGTTCAAGTACTTAACTGTGGCTTCCTCCAAGATCTTTCTATTTGCATCATTGTATGCATCATAGAATTTTGTTATTGGTTGCAGGTTCCCATCCATAGTAACTACCTTAACTACATCATCTAAGGATAAAGTGGGCCTTTCAACAAACTCTTCTATCATCTCTTCCTTGTTTTCACTGGTAGAGGGTTCACCAAATACTTTCTTCTTTTTCCTCATTTTCCTTACCTCCTCATCTAACTCAATCTCTTCATAATCCTTCTGACTGATGTAAGATCTTGTAGCCTTTGTCTTAGTTCTTTTCTCTACTTTACTAGATGATTTTGCTTCCGGTTTTGATTTCTTTGAGCTCTTATCACTGGTAGGTGTAGACCTCTTAAAGGATCTGGTCCAGGAGGGTGCTTCTACTGGATCACTTTTTTTTTCTGCTTCTTCCTTCTCTTTCTCTACCCTTTCCATCTTCTCTCTGTTAGCATCAAGTGCTTCTTTTGATATGCCAAATCTTTTGGCAACATTCTCTACTTCTTTTCTCACTTTTCTCTTTATCTCCGGTTGTCTAAGTTCTACATGAATCTTTACACTCAACTCTTCAAAGGTTCCAAACCTTTTTGCCTTTAGATCCTTGGGCTGACTTAGCATGTGCTGAACATGCAGCTCTACAATTTTCTCATCCACTTCATACCCCATAGGCATGATCCATACTATTCTTGGTTCCACTGCCTCCATTAGGCACTGATCAATTTCTACCATAAAGTAGATTGTATTCTTATATTTTTCAACTAAGGATTTGGGAATTCTCTCTCTAGATTGCATCATGTTCTGGAAGTTCTTAAAGTATCCCTAGAGTGCTGTATTCTATGCATTGGTATCACCAATTCCATGTAGATAGTCTCTGATTTGAATTGCTACTGGTCTGTCATTCTGCCATATCCACCCATTAGATCTGGGTAGCTCATTCATGTAGTAGAAGAATAGACAGAGTATCAACCCACCATATTTGAAGGAGTTCTTATCCTTCTTTATCTTCTACAGATTTTCCAAAAGTTGGTTTAGAAGGATCTCAAATGATTCATCAATTAACTAATTATGATAGATATCCATTAGCTTGGATTCTCCAAACTTTTCAATATTTGCATGAATGTAAACCCTAACATCTTCAACATGCAAAATACCATGCAGAACACTAGAAAATACACCTAAGGGATCCACTTCTAGAGATTTGTATGGATGCTTCTTAAATTTAGGGCATGGCCTATCAGAAATCTTCACCACATTCAGAGTAGCCATCTTTCAAAAGATTTGCAGAGAGATATTTAAGAACAGAAAATACCTTTTGTGCTTCTAGGTTTCACGGAGTGAGCCAAATTGATTGCTGGATGAATCAACTTCTATAGATGATCTTTGATGGGCTTGAGGAAATTTGTTATAGAGCTCCTTTTTGCTTCTTCTTGAATGCAGAATGAACAAATGTTTAATAAGAAAAACCCTTATATTGCTCTACAAACCCTAATACCAAGTTGCAATAAATGCTCAACTTAAGTCATTCCGGTTTGCCTTGTTTTCCTTACTCAGATGACTTGATGAACCGAAACAATCTTGTTCTAAGCATCTTATGGATCTTCCATATCTTAACCATAGTTTATTTAGATGTTTCTCTGAGAACCCTTTAATCTGCAACTCTCCTTGTGCCAGTTCCGGCACCAATTAACTTGCTTGGGGAAAAATGTTTTTCCTTGTGTCTCCCCCTGAGCCAGAGCTCACTTTTTAATTTCTGGAAGGTATATCAACACCAGATTTTGGTGCAGATCCATCCCCTACATTTTTTGTACTTCTCTTCACCCAAATCTTGTTCATCTCACTTTGAACTTCATCCACATTCACTTTTCCTTTTCCTTTGTCTTGATTCTAATTAAGATGCACCGGACCCCTTTTGTCCTGATTCTTGCTTCTACAGAATTTGGCAATATGACCAGATCTATTGCAATTGTGGAAAACAACATTTCTTTGCATATTTGAATGATATGCTCTTGATCTGCATTGATTAGCCATATGTCCCATTCTATTGCATGCAAAGCATCTACCATTGAATGAATTGTTCATTTGCATATTTTTGCATTCATGAGATTTGTGACCATACCTTTTGCAGTTGAAACACTATCCAGAGAAGGATGTATTAGTCTGATTTATTCTCTTTCTGCATTGATTAGCTTTATGACCAAAGTTATTGTAGTTTTGGTAGTATCCATTGAAGGATGGATATCTTTGAGCATTAGGTTGCCTTACCGGAGGTCTTCTAGACCTATTCCTTGGATTTCTTGATTCAAAATTCTTCTGACCGGATCCAGAGCTTTCACCTTTCTTATATCCCAAGTCACTCTTGTCATCTACCCTTTTTTGGCTTTGAAGAAGGACTTCAAGTTGAGCAGAGCTTATCTTGAATTTTTCTTTGTATTCATTTGCTATTTGAAAATCCTTTTTAATAGTGTCTATTTGGTCCTCAAGTTTTTCTTCATTATCTCTAGCATCTTCAAGATTAGATTCCAGATGCTTGATTATTCTATCTATTTTGTGGTAGTCTTCTCAATTCTCTTTGAGAGAGTCTTAGATCATCTTCAATTTTTCTTTTCTCTTCAATTTCTTGAGTGAATTTTATAACTCCTGATTCCATTTCATGTCTTACCATAATGAGCTCTTTTGATAACTTTTCACATAACTTGGTTTTCTCCTTTAGGTCTTCATTTGTATCATTGGCTTCACCTTGACTTGCCAATTGCTGAAGTAGATCCTTTCTCTTTTTCATAGAGATACTTAGTTTTCCTTTTAGTTCATTTATGAAATCATCAACCTGTTTGAGTCTTTCCTTTAATTCATTTACTTCAGAGTTAGATTGCTCAAGATCATCTAAGGTAGTCTGAAGTTGTTCCCTCATACCATACACATCCATTTGAATTCCCAGATCTTCCTCAAGCTGTTAGGCTCTGTTTGGAGGAACTTGGCTCTGATACCAATTGTTGATAACTGAGAGGGGGGGTGAATCAGTTATCTTAATTATTTTAACTTTCTATTCTTCTTTATCAACTAGTACAGATTCAAAACACATAAGCTTAAATGTACATGAAAGTAGAAATAAACTTAGTACACATGACATAATGTTTTTGACGTGGAAACCCTATTAAGGGAGAAAACCATGGGGTGATTAACCCAAGAATGTATTCTCTATTAGAAGAATAGAAATACAAAATGGCACTTGCCAATTAGGGCTCACTGCCCGAGCACACTGCTCACAAGAGGCTCACTGCCTACAAGAGACTCACTGCCTACAAGTTATAAAAAAAGAAACAAGATACTTGAACTGATAGGAAGCATCCACATATGCTAGAGTTCAGTTCCAATTAGGCTCAGTATACTGATCTACTATACTTCATCCTTCCTCTTCTTCTGTGTTGTTGTCCTTTCACATACCAGACCTACCTTACTGCTTCTATACCACTCTTCTACTTTTCTTCGCACACTACTCCACACACTTCTTGCCTTCATATCCAAATTCATCTGGTATATATATCCGCACAACAAACTTTATCCTCTTTCTAGTTAGCATCTAGAATAGTCAATATTTTCCCAAACTCTAGTCTGTCAGCTGAATCCTTGCTCACCAAGTGATGCAAATCAAGGAGATACTTAGAGAAGTCATCTAACATGTCAACCAATCATGGATGATACCTTAAGAACCTTGATCACCATCAATATCTCATCTGGAATAATTCTGATGCTCTGTCTGTTAGTTCTTCCTCTGTCTACTCTGCCAGATCGGACCCCAATACTTACATACTCATATCTCTTCACTATCTTATCACCGGAGGCTCAATCCCTGGAATCTATCAATTAAGGTATTCCTCTTGACTTCCCCAAGTCCGCACTTTACAAGGATACTTCCTCTAAGAGATTTGGACCTGACTGTCAGATCTTGCTGTATACTCTGTTCTTGGTCACCGAACCACAACATTCTTCAATCTGACTTCCGGTATGAGCACACCATGTCCTGCGGATGGGTGGGATGAACTTTGTTGCCATCAATGACAACAATCATGTAGCCATATAGTGTGTCTTGCCAACATACATATCCACAATTATAAAGAAACTGTAGTTTTAAAAGCTTATTAGTACCTGCCTTCCGCTGGTATTATTGTAATGAATTTGCACCTATCTAGTTATTAATCTATTGATTTCAAACCAATCAAAAGACATGTTTATTTTTTTCTTGTTTGGCAAATTTGATTTAAATTTGTACTTTTCCTATGTCAATATGATAAATTTTTAACAAAAAAATTATTTTGATTTGACTATGATTTAAAATGATTTAGTTTATGCTAAGCCTAATCTAGTATACAGGATAAGTATTTTATCATGTATCAGTAGATTTTAGAATTGCAATATTTGTTAATATGCAGGTATCTTGTTAATGTGGTTAATAATTGTTATGAATAGTTACATGATTTTGGGTAGTGCTCTTAATTTCTCATTGTCTTGATGGTTAAGGTCTAATTAATGAATTTCTTGATTGAGCAATATTGTAACTAAAGTTTTACCTTCCAAACATATTAAGGGGGTTATTATCTAATGCTTCTTGTTTGAAGTATGTGGCATTGTTGTGAAAATTAGTTTTATATAAATGTTTTCCTTGTTTGTTGCCATGTTAATGGTTAGTATACTTCTCCAAAGACATAGTAGATTATCATCGATGTTCTTTAATACTGGTATTATGTAGAATCTAAATTCTTTTGAATCCTAAAGAGTCATAGATATACTTAAAGTTAATGAAGTGTTGGAATAGAATGACGTTATTGTGAGTTATAATCTAATTTACCCCTAAATAAGTTATAAGCACCATTTTGAGGTTCTAGGTGTATACTCATTGTTATTTAGTTTCCACCTTCACCCTGTGAATTCTAAGTTTTATATTGTTATTAGTTTGTAAGTATCATTAAGCTTAGGATAAGTTTACTTATTGACTTAGTGTTTGTGTTGTTTATGATATTATACTTGACCTTGTTGGGGGCTACTTTCAAACATAAGATTTACTTTTTTGGTAGTATCTTGTACGACTTTGGGATGTAGAGAATCTATACTTTTTTTTTTTGGTTTTAGATCCTTAAACACCTATGATAGTCTATTTATATTCCACTGTGAAAGTTATAATAAAGTTCTGTATCAACCTTTGGTGGTTAAGCAAACTTGACTCAAGTAATTTATTGCACAAGATGTCTATCTATCATATCATGTTTTATATTTCCCTATAACTAGTATTATGTTATCAAATTGTATTTGTACTAAGCCAACCAAGATTGGTTGCAAGTGCAAGTGAGAGTCCCGAACTACGATGTCTCTGTGCTATACGTACGTAGGAAAGGCCATTATGAGCCCCCGAGACTTTAGGTCGGCCCTTAGGGCCTTAGGTTATCACTTCAAGAAATTGATTTTTGTGTAATTAATAATCATGCAGGACTAATGTTTCTTTAGATGTACAGTATGGGACCTTTAGCCATGCAGGACTCAAAAGCTAAGGAAGCACCTTTCCAATTGGCGTATGGATGATCATCTGGCACCAGGGTAAATGGGTATACATATGTATAATCTAAATTTGATATATTGTATCTAACATTTTAATTACAATGAATGTGATATACTCTGTTATGTAATTTGAGCTTTACTAAGTTAAGATTTGTAAATTGTATCTATCACACAATTAGTTTCATTATTTTTATCTATCAATATTTTCAAAGATAAGCATTACAAAAAGTGTGTGTATGTGTTTAATTGATGCATTTAGACTTAGAACAAACCATGGTTATTTTGATCATGTTCATGTGTAGTAAAGAGTTTTTGTATATGGTTGAATGTTGATTAACTTCAATAATGCAGTCATGTTATCCCTAGAGATGTTAGTTAACTTGTTGAATCAGACTATGTTATAGTTTGTTAACATTATTTCTATTTAAAAAAAAATCTATTTTTTTATTGATTTAGTTGACTTATCTCTAGGGTTGCATGGTGGGGCATTACACTTCTTGTCAAAACACCTTTGTTCTTATCACCAATGATCTGATCTTCAATGTGATGCCTCTGCACATAGTTGGGAGTTTTAGGAGATTTCACCAGAGCTTCTTCCTCTTCAATTTGCACTTCTTTCCTTTAGCTTCTTCTTCTTCACTAGAAGAAGACTCATATGATTCATTATTATTAACCTCTAAAACCTTCTTTATGTCTTCATCAACCTTCACATTTGCACTCTCAACAATCTTTCTTAACGTCTTATTATAGCACCAGTAAGCTTTGCTTATGTTAGAGTACCAAAGGAAAATACCTTCATCACACCTTGCATCAAACTTTCCTAAATCTTCATCTCTTCTGATATAACATTTGCTTCCAAAAACTTTGAAATATTTAACAGTAGGAATTCTTCCATACCATAGCTCATAGGGAGTTTGTGTCTTTTTCTTTTACTTGCACTTTATTTTGTATGTAGACAACAATATGAATTGCTTCTCTCTAGTACACTTCCAGTAGGTTTGCTTCTTTTATCATTGTCCTTGTAGCCTCTTGAATAGTCCTATTTTTCCTTTCAACCACTCCATTCTACTGAGGAGTCCTAGGAGAAGATAAATGCCTTTTTATCCCATTATTCTCACAGAACATGTTGAACTCGTTAGAAGTAAATTCTCCACCTCTGTTAGACCTCAAACATTTGATTTTCATATCCAATTCATTCTCAACCATTGACTTGAAGACTTTCAACTTATCTAGAGCTTCTAATTTTTCCTTAAGAAAAGTGACCCATGTCATTCTAGAGCAATCATCAATAAATAACCTAAAATACTTCATGTCACCTTGAAAACTCCTTACTCTGGTAGGTCCACAAAGGTCTGTATGTACCAATTCCAACTGTAGACACCTAAAATTCACCTTATTTCCTAGCTTAATTAACCATCTTCTATACTTTCACATTAATTAAATAATTATTAAGTATTTAATTAAGATAATTTTCCACTTCTTAGCATTTAATTAATCCATTCAATTTTCTAAAGTTAATTAAATCATCATCCAACACTAATTAAATAAATCAAATATTTATTTAATTAATTAAATCCAATATTAATTAAATAAGTTAAATATTTATTTAATTAAATCTTATCATATCTTCTTCTTGATTTCTTTCCAAAATTGAATTCATGTGTATCTAATTAATTAAATTAATTAGATAAATTCATCAATTATCCTCTCATCTTTTTTTAAAGATTTATTTCCTTTTCAGGATTTAAAATAGAAAATTAAATCCTTTCTATCTTTTTCTTATCTTCTAATCTACTTGTTTTATTTCCTCTTTTGATCAAATAAAGCAAAAGGAAATCTTATCTTCAAAATCAAATCCTTATCACTCCATTGTCAAAAATCTATATAAAGGACCTCTTTTCCCATTTTTGATATCTCTCATTTTAGAAAAATTATGCTATTATTTTTCATTCCTTGGGAGATCAATATTTACGTTATTAGCAAATAGAGCAATCCACATAACAAAAGCAAGGAGCAATCAATTGAGTTTGGGTGCAACTTCAATACGCTCGATCAGTGTAGACAATTTGTTTGTGTAAAAAGGAGGTAAATTGTACTTGATTTTTTTCATCTTTCATTTATGTTTTCATTACAAATTTCACCTATCAAATTTTGGCATGCCCGGTGGGACTAACCCTCACTTTTTGCAGGTTTATGTATATAAATTTGCAAATCTAGCTTACTTTTTTTAGGTTATAAAGCTTTCATCATATCTTCCAAATGACTATAAATTTTTATACAAGATTTTCACATAAGTTTTCTCATCATCTAAGGAAGCTACAGTAGAAAAATTATATGTTTATCATCATTTTTGCATGAATTATCATGATTTTATGTTTTTTCATAAATTTGTATTTTTGGGTGTAAATGAGAGAATTTTTTTAAAATTTTTACTTTTCTAGAATGCTCATTTAATGGGGGTCTATTTTTTACAAATTTAGTTTTGACATCATATAAGGTGCAAAATTATCAAATCTTTGTCTATTGTATGTTTTTCATAAATCTACGTTTCTGGATGCAAATCAGGGAATTTTTCTTACTTCTTTATATTTATAGAAAGCTCTCAGAAAATTAGTAGGGGTATCATCTTTGAGTTTTTATTTTTTAGGTCAAAAATGTCTCTAAATAATCAAATCTAATTTGGCTATGTCAAAAAAATGTATCTGAAATTGCAATTTCTCTGATGAACATATATTTTTATGGCTGCATTATAACATTATTTTCTGATTTTGTAGGGATTTCATTATCATTTCTAATATATTTTCTTATAAAAAAAAATCATTTGTCCAAGATTATATCTTTCAATCTAATACACTTGTTTTGTATCTTTCGCTTGCCAAAGATCAAATCATTGAAACTACTAACAAGTGGCTTGTAGATTTCGCTTGTCAAAAACAAATTTCACATTTTGTTTTGGTGCATTAAAATTAAACAAACAAATTTCACATTTCATTTACTTGCTTAAGGAAATTTACATGTGTTTTCCGTGCTTCAAATTTCTTAAATCCTAGGACACACATTTCAATTTTGGCTTAAGGGAAATTATGTGTGTTTTCCATGCTTGGAATTTCTTAAATGTGTATGCTCTTCCTTCACACAACAACATTATTCATTTTATTGCTTTCCATGTGTAATATCCTCTTTTAGAAGGGCCTACTTTTGGATTGCATTTCATCCAAGAGGGATGACCCTAAGTAGATCTTTCCTTCAGACCGCTATATAAATTGGTTGAGGCGAAAGCCAAGACTTAACCGGTGTTAGCCTTTTCCATACAGTGTCAACTCGAAAGGAGGTGTACCAACATCTTGTGAAAGAAATTTTACATTGTGTGAGGTATATGAGACTCCTAGTAGAATTGGTCAAATCCTTTAGTGGCTTGTCGGATGCTAGCAAGGCGTTGGTCCCCTGAAGAAGTGACTAGCAACCTTGTAGTTAGCGTCCACCCAACTTACCTCTGAACGTTGTGGTAACTTTTAGTGCAAGGTGTTGTGTGGTTACACAACATGCCCCATTTTACCTTAGCAAAGCAGGGACCCAAATTTTTGCTTCTGCTTGTTTGCTTTCTTTCTTTGAGCAGTTTGGCAAAAGTCAGTTAAGTGTATCACCCTTGCAGATGCATGTGCTTGACAAGAGGAAGTCAATTGTCAAAGTTAGAATTGGCCATCATAAACCTCATAATCTGAAAGAGTACTAAATTTTAAGCAGGTTTACCTTTTGGATCACCCTGATATTCATCGCGGATAAACAATTATCCTATGTCAAAGTTCGGTCAAACCATATATTTTCCATAGGGTCATATTTCTAAATATCAGTCATATTCATTAGATGACCTCAACATATGAAGATCACCCAATGTCCACATGTTCCCTAATATGCGAACATCAAACTTAAGTGTGAAAGAATATATGCCCATCAAGTCCACATGCATATTTTCGGAGGGTCACATTTCTAAATACCTGTCATGTTACAAAATATCACCCTTCATAAAATATGACCATGACATCATCTTGTTTTGATATATAAAAGAAATCATCCTAATGATGATGTCATCAATTTGCCTGGCACTCGGAGGGTCACATTTCCAAACATCTGTCATATTCCCCAATATGACAATGACATCATCCTAACCTGATAACAAAGAAGACATGATATGATGATGATGTCATCATGATCCAGACCTAAGAGGGTCACATTTTGAAATATCCCTGATCTTAACAAATGTGACGATGACATCATTCTTTCGAACAATTTCAAAGGCTTATAAAATGATGACGTCACCTTCACATTCTCAAATAGGGTGATATTTCCTAGTGTTAGAAGACTCGGATATTTCCAATATCCCTCATATTAGCCTTCGATGACCTGAGATGCCTAGTTTCTCCATGACCAATCCAACTATGCCACGTGGCATCCCTTGGATCATATGAATACAATGTACTATCATGATTATTAGTCAATGTCTAGTGGCCCGATCTCACTCATTAGTCAAAGGTTGACCATATCCATGACGATGTCACCCTCATATATCCAATATCGGTCACATTTTGAAATATCCCTGATCTTCCTAGAGATTAGCCTCTACATTAAATGTGAACCCAACAGTAGGTAGCACGTTCAAATTTTGAATGCAAGCCCGCCACTTGTCAGCATCCACGCACGTCATGTGTTGATCAATGGACTTAAACAAAAGATACCAAGTGCACCCTAATTTGTCATATTCATCGGTTAAAAGTAAGTTTTGGGGTTTATTTTACATTTACCCTACATTTAAATAAGAATTATAGAGCTCCAAAGATCAAAGCATCACCGCTACTTGCAAACAGAATGGGACTTGCATCTAAACGAAATAGAGGACTGTAAATACAATGCAATCATATTCATACCCTTATCACTCATACAGTAAAAAGGGAAGGTCATTATTAGGTATGTAACTATGAAACCCTCTTTTTGTTGTCTATGGTGAATCATGAGGTAAAAAGGGTTTTTACTGAGTTAATTAGCATGACGCATGGAATAAATAAGAATGATAAAATTACTGTAATGGAATGTATATGATCCCTAAGCCATACTACATACAACATGTTAGGTTAAGATATGCATGGTTTTATCATAGGATCCAATGGCAATCAGAAAGAATAGGTCTGACACAGAGTTCTTGAAACCCATGTTCTTATAGCCAGAAGGGGTAGGATTCAGGTATGCGATGATCAATGATACGCATCAAGGAAATACCGATCTTGATGTATGGATGAGAAGATTAGATAAGGGAAGTGGAAAACCTCTACTTCAGAGCATATACACCTCAGGGATGTGGAATCCTAGGGGATTTCAATATGCCATGGAAGCTACCGAGCTAGTGGTTGAGTGTGCCTATAACTACAATCCAGAAACCAGAAAAGTGGAGAAGCATGGTAGGGTGTATGTAGATTTCTCAATTGCAGGAATCACCTCTGCCTTTAATTTACCTACAAGACCTAATGTGGTTCATCTAAGCCTGAGCAGATTGGAAAAAGAATATAAGAACAACTAGAAAGAAGCCAAGAGGGTTATGTATTAATGGAGATCTAAGAGTAGTACATACAAGGCTTCTGCCAAATTGCCAGTATACCTCTTTAAATTTGATTTTGCTGAAGAATACTAGTACATGATGGTCATGCTTAGCAGAATGATAGGAAGATAACATGCTGGAGCATTTGAAAACTAGATGTATGGAATTATCCGAATGGTGGAGTATTCAGATGACAAACCCCTTTGGCCTAAAATCATAAGTGATAGCCTAGATGAGGGCATGAGAAGGCTAGGTGGAAAGATATGCATGTTTCATATGACTTCTTATGTCGTATATGTCTGTGCCTTTAGAGGGACCTTCAATGGACTACAAATAATAGGCAGGGTTGGAAGCAACCCTGGTGATGTGAACATCTGGGAACATTACCCATAGTTGAATAGGAGGGAATCTCTCCAAAATTATAAAATAGTGAATGACTCCTTTTCCATGCATCTGGTCAGGACCATCGAAGAAGACAAAACAAAGAGGTTAAGTATTGAAGCACAAGTTTTTATCTACAAATGCGAGTCTTGGTTTATCCAATTCCCTAAATTTTCATACATAAGAATAGAAGGCTTTGAAGGGCACCCCCTCATGTTGCCTAGATACCCCAATGACAAAGTCATTTTGATTGAATTTGCCAAACAAATTTTGCCCTCAGTAGAGGTTCATATTGAAAAGGCGAAGATTCCACCTGTGGTGTTTCTAGTCATGATTGGCTGGTATATATGTCCAGACAAGGAAAGTGTTAGGGATGTGATCAGAGGATTGAAGTTAATGCAATTGTAGCCATTTTCAATAGCTAGGTCATATGACCCATATGGCAGGATGCATGCATTTCTTGGGAAGCATTTACATCAAAAGCACCTTGAGGATTACTAGACTGATTGTAATGATGAAGCAGAGGTCGGGAGGAGGAAATACCAGAGGCTCACCTTGAATCAAATTCGCACCTTTGACTGCATATTAGTGCCTGTCTAGTTACACAAGGATGATGGAAAGATCATGTCCAGTGAATATGAAGACAAGAAGGTATATAATGAAACCATATCATCCCCCAATTTGAATCAACCTGAGGTGACTTCATTAGATCAAATAATGCTGAAGGTTATTCAACTGACCTAGAGTTGGGTAGATGCTGAGGTCAACAAATTGAAAAGGAAGGGTGTAGCCCTTACTATGGATAATAAGAAGAAGAGACAAGAATTGTCTAAAGAAGAATATGATGACTTCCTCAAAGGGAAGAGGCAATCTAGTGGAGAAAGATAGCCAGCTGAAGAGAAAAAGTAGCAGGGTAAAAATAAGAAAGCAACCCATGTAGCTGGAGGAGTAATCATTAGAAGACCCCAACCAAAGGGAGATGTGGTCTCCACATCAGTAGCTGTATCACCACATACTCCTGCTAAGTAAAAGAAAGCTATTGCAAAGCCTGCTCATGTGGTTATAGAGGAGGAGGAGGAACCATTGGATGATGACTTGTTGATAACAAAGAAAAGGAAGAAAGTGTAGCAGGCACCACCTCAAAAGAAACAAAAGACTGCCATGAGAGGGAATGTGGATATTAATCCCATTCTATTGAGAGGTGTAGGTGGTCAAGGTATTATAAAGAACCTACAACATGAAGTTCCCATCTCAGATATTATTCAGTTCAAAACTGAAAAAGTAGAGGAACAAAGAGAAGAAAGACATAGGGTAAGGAAGGAACCACCTCTTCCACTTGATGATATAGTTGACTTGTTGGATGATGAGGTAGTCAATGATGTCTCTTCTCAAAAGATGGAGACTCTAGTAGCAGACACAAGGATGACCCCTCATGGAACTCCTATAGTCCAAAAGGAAACTCATTAGGAGGAGGTTGAAATAGAGGAAATTGAAGAAGATAATCCTGAAGATGTAGCTCAATAGATAGGATTGACAAATTTGGTTGATCAGGTCACCAGCCTTGTTGTAATAGATTTAACTTACGAGGCTGATGAGGATCAAGGTAGAAAAGGTAGAGATCAGTCTACAGAAAGAGACTGATAAGGAGATGTACAATAAGGATAAAGACCAAAATAATGCACCAGCAATGGCTGAGAATGATAATCAAGATAGCAATCTGATCCGAGAAGAGAAAACAAATGAAAAGGAATTGGATAAAGCACCCGACCTTGGATAGACAGACACATCAAAAGGTGAGGAATAGAGTCTATCACAAGATGATGGTTAGCCAAAGGAAATAGAGAATGTGACCAAGGAGGATCAGGGCAATCCCCAAGATAAAACAGATGAAAATACATAATCTTCCAATGAAAATCAGGTGCCACAAGATACACAAGATCAATATGTATAGAATCATCATGAGGATAAATTACAAAAAGGTGTGCATGACTAGAATGTGTATGAATCACAATAACCTCCCCCTCAGCAGGAGATCCCTCAGCAAGAGATCCCTCATGAGAAAGTACATGAGGAAGAACAAAGGAAAGAGACCTCTCTGCCAAGGGTAGAGTAGAATATAGAGTCTTAGGATGCTCACATTGAGAAAACTAACCAACAAGGACCCAAGGGTGATGTCCCATACTGGCTACAACAAGAAATAAACCTACACAGATTGAAGAGGTGCCTGAATTTGATGTCTCAACATTGTTTTCAGCAAGTATGATGAAACCTAAAAGAAAGACAAGGCCTACATCTGCAATTAGGAGAGATCCTACTATGGGTAGAAGGATAGCTTAGATAGCACTTCCAATGGCAGATAAAGAGAAAGGGAAAATAAATGTTGATGAATTCTAGATAACCAGTGTTGATATGGGCTTTGGTACAAAGGAGCAGGAGGGCCAAGAGGCCAAAGATATCATTGATTCATTGACATAGAGTGTAAAGAAGGAAAAGGATAAGAACAAGGTGCATAAAGAGCACATTGCTCAATTGCTTGCATTCATAAAAGGTTTAGTTGACCCTAATCATATACCATCTAACACAACCACCCCACTGACCATCATATCTCAAGATGAGATAACAGGATTAGATATCATGAAGCACAAGGCCCAGATAATGGATAATTGGTTTATTCTTTTTATTTCTGAAGCTGAGAAAGTAATAAAAACCTCCCGCACAAATTGGGATTTGCTTGGGACATTAAAGAGAAAAGTAGATAAAATGCAAAATGAGGTCGGCCAAAGATCCTTGAAATTGGAGAAATATTTGGATGCCATAGCTGAGATGAGGTGAATAGATATGAAAGTGCTCATAGATAATAAGGTATTGGATAACAATACTACACAATTGTTGAGCCTATGGTATGAGGATACAAAATTTGAGAGTGATATCCTGAAGAAATGTAACAGCAAACTCAGGGATATCAGTTTTAAATTGCAGCACCTAATGGCAGATGAGATAAGTATTTTGGAAGCTTTAGAAGGTAATGTAGAAGAAAAGATAGAAAATTAGGATGCTGATTTTGTAGTCCAAGATTTCCACAATAATTTCAAGTAGGCAACATATGACCCTCTTCATCATTTGACAGAGGATGTAATCAATAAATCTATGAGAATGAAGGCCAAAGTGGAGGCATATAATGAGATGTTAAATAGTAGAAAGAGCAAATGGACTGCTCTATAGGTACAATTCCATTCTCAAAAGCATGCTATGGTGAAAGCTAAAGTCCAGGATGGTGGGGAAGTTGAAAGAATAGTACAAATATATGAATCCATCAGGGGGGTAATCAAAGTACATATAGGAAGTGATCCTCATGATGATGATGAAGATGAAGAAGAAGAGGATGCAAATGAAGAAGAAGGTGAAGAAAATGAAGAAGAAGAGGATGAAGAGTAAGTAGAAATGCATGATGACAGAGTCATATGCATAACAAGAAAAAAGAAGTGATCAAGTTCTACAAGATGGTTGCCAACTGGCAACTTGTGCCATGACTGCATATGTTGACCCAATCAAAGAAGAGATGCTGACCGTTGATCTAGATAGGTAAATCCTGATCATTGATCATTTGTAGCTGCCTCCTCTCTTTACTCTATAAAAGGAGATGGAGTGCACTTTGTATCATTGTTGGAAACTTAATTGAAGTTAGATTGCTGAAATTTCTCAGGAGTAATTTCAAAGCTGATTGTAAATGTACATGTCTTTTGATTACTTAATGAAAGTGAAGAACTAGATCACATACCATTGTATACTTTGAGTAATCTATAGATGAATTCTTGGCTTGTTCTTTGATTTGTTGTATCCCTTGGAGCACAATTCATGTTGTACATGTTGTCTTCATCTCTATTTCATGGAAGTTTGCATCGACCATACTTAACTATGGAACATCCTGGTGAACCTATGGTCTGATTCTCTTCCTTTCATGATAGTATCTAGGATATATGTGAACCAATAGCTGAAGATTCATTACATTTAGTTGAGATTAGAAAGCTTTTATCTCAATTTGTTTAATTTCATTACAAATCACCTTCACAATTGCAAATACACAGATAATTCTAAGCAAATACATAAAGTATGTAGAAATCCCAAAGAAAATTGAACATCTATAGCAAAATTCAGAATCTCATGCAAATACACATAAATGATGATAGTAATCTTGCAAATATTAGCTTAAAAGCACATTATTTAGATAAATTCATAAGTGCAGAAATAGAATCAATTCATGACAGTTGATGTTGAGAAGAATTGATCAAAATTACAAATATGATCATCATCTGTTGAGTATAGTATAAATAACCTTATTTGTGAAGTAATTTACAAGAAGCAAGTGTATAACCAGATGTTTAGACATCAATTCATGTTAGTAGAACAATGTAAGGCCCCTTGAATGGAAAACATTGTATCACATCAACCTCTGAGTAATGTCAAACGATCATGACCTGATCAACGGAGACTTAGAGTCATCAATTTATTCAAAATTGATTGTACTTTTCAAGATAATAAAGGTTCGTTGTGTAAACTTTTATGCATTTTGTTATGATTAATAATCATCATCAACATAAATTGGCACTAGAAAGAGGGCCTTCTTTCTTTTCAAGATAAGTAAATTGGTTACATACACGTAATACCTACATCTATACAAGGTAATCTTCTCAAATCTCGCCAGAATTGTTTATGCTTTGATTATTTGTGCAAAGATTTGCTTGTTTCTTATTGTTTCAAATCTATTTATCATAAATATTTTAGAAGTAAACATAAATACTTTAGGCTTTGTAGTCAAATCTTTGAAATATTTGAAGCTTGAGTCATTGTTCAAGTTTTACTATGAATTCCTTGTGGTGATTGGCTTGCATGGCTAGAGATCCTAATTTCCGTGTTTGAAAGTTTGATCTTTGATCATATTTGCATGTTTTATGCAAATATTGCATAAATATCTTATCGTGACTGAGTCCTAGCTAGAAATATCATCTTTTCTAGGTTAGTTCTTTTGATCTTTGTAAAGATCCAGTCAAATATCTATAACTTCTCATAAGTTGTTAGAATCCTGGCTCACAGGCCTAATACCAGATCTAGATCCATTAGACTCTTTGAGGAATTGCCCATTCATGGAATAAGACCCTGTACCACTGATATTCACCAAACTACTGACTCAGGTGCATTAGCATCCTCATCAAGACATATTGTAACACCTCCAGTATCTCTAACTGTACTTCAGACACCTCTAGGATCGCCAGTTACACCTCAAGTGTATCAAACACTAATTACAATGTCATTCTTTGTTGCTGACTCACCCTTGACTTTCACTGCATATCACCATTTACCTAAGAATCCTAATAAGATTTTCCCTAAATATCATCCATATCAAGATGTTGATGATCATATCAAGACATTTAAGGAAGCTTGCTGCAGAGCGAGGATTGAGCATCAGGATGTGGTATTTAGATTATTTCCATATTCCTTGGGAGAGGAAGCATACAATTGGTATATTAGCCTTGCTCAAGCCTTAATTGGTTCATGGGATGCCTTAGAGAAAGCCTTCAAGGATAGGTTTAAGATACCTATAGATCCTTCAGTGAATTATCACCTTTTTGCCACAATTAAAAGATTTGAAGGGGAACCTATTTCAAACTTCAATGCTAGATTCTAGAAAATGTATTCCAAGCTGGTAGCTCCATATAATGTAGAAAATGAGATAGCTAGAAGTGTATACTACTCAGCCTTAGATCCCCTAACTTCTATGTTCATAAGAAGAACACATCCTAATGTCACAACTCTAACATGAGCTTTTGAAGAAGTAATAAAAGTTGACCAGCAACTGATTCCTACTCCAACACCTAACATAGCATTCCCTACATATCCCACATATCTTGTATATCTTGTTCAGCAGCAAACTAATGGAGTTATGATGCCTCCTGTTACAATGCCCGGTCCTTTATAGGTACCTCCACTTAGCATCATGCCCCCTCCAAATGGAAATGGTCAGATAGTACAATAACCAGGACATGCTTAGACATCTCAGGATGTTGGTTAAAATAATAATAATGGTTCTTCTTTCTTTAAATCTCAGTCAGAAAATGTAGTAGCCAAAGTTTAGGAGGAGAAAGAAGACATCAAAGAGATATCTGCACAACTGAGGAAATTGACAACAGAAATCACACAACTAAGAGGTCAAAACTTTTATTCTCATCCAAATCAAAATAGAGGATACAACAATGACAGATTAGGATATCCTAATGGAGGATACAATAATGACAGGAACTATAATAGGAATAATGGCAATAACAATAATGCACCTAGACAGCCTAGAGTGTGGAATACTAGGCCAAACAATGGTTCTTTTCCATCACCCTTAGATAATCAGCCTCATAGTGAGCCAAAATAGACTACTAGAGTGAATCTAGCAGAGGCAGCTCTTACAAACTGGTGTAGAATACATAACACCAATGCGCATGTTGAGCTAGATTGTCGACAATTCAAAATAGTAGCTACTATCTTTCAAGTTGAAGTTGCAAACACCGCAGGTAACCCTCCTTTCATTGAAGGAAATGAGATCATCCCTTGTGGATATGATTATGCTCTTGTGATAGAAAGTTTTGTAAATTAGCCTCATCACCAAGCAGCCTCAACTCATGAGAATTACACACTAGCATGTGAGGAATCTACCTTGGCATTTGAAAGAAAATATGTGTTTCCATTTAAAGATGAAAATGAACTAGCAGTAGAACATGAAGACATTCATGCTTACCAGCAGCAATACCAAGGTAGACACAATTACAATCTTAGGAGCAATCCTAATAGACTGCCTAGTCCTTTGACCACATCTTTGCCTCCCAATAACTTCAACACTCCCCCTGATCCAAAGGCTAGCAATAATCCTAGTCCTCCCAAGGTTAATGCTCAGTATTTTGCACCTCAAAATACAGTGTTGAAGACTAGTAATCAATCTCTTGAGCTTGACAAGTTAGTCACCTATTTAGCAAAGGAAATGAAAAGAGTCAAAATTAGCATGTCATTTTCAGAATTACTTAAAACCTTGACTATCAAGAAAGCTTTTATAAGTTCTTTTGATGAGCCTATACCAAGAGAAGATAGTCATGCCCATAATCCCAGTCAAGTTTTGAACAAAGATCATGTAGCTAAAGACAGTAATGTCAAGCACAAGGCACCAGTTACTGTTCAAGATGCTAACACTTCACATATGACCCTTTACAAGGATAAGGCTAAGTCACCTCCATTCCTACTCACATTGAAGATGTTTGGTAAGAACTTACACAATTTCTTAGTGGATTCAGGTGCATCTACTAATGTGATGCCACTGTCTACCTACAATGCCTTTGGGTTACATCCAGCCAAATCACTCAAGAAGGTGACACAACTAGACAAGTCTGAAGTAAGTGTAGTGGGAGAGATAACACATATTCACATGCAGTTAGCATCAGATCCAAGGATTTAATATTACATTGACATCCAAGTGGTTGATGTCCGTGACACTTATGGAATGTTGTTTAGTAGGGATTGGTCAAAAATACTTAATGGTTACATGTCTACATATTTTAGCCACATGTGATTACCCTGGAAGGGAATTCCCAATCAAATTAGAATAGAAGCTGAACCTCAAATGAAACACATGATCACCGAGTACAACAAGACCAATGAGATATTGTATGTAGATGTTGAACTGGGAGTTTACACCATTAGACCTCAAACAGTCAGGACAGAAGAAATTCTCATGTATAATACACATTTCCATGAGGATGTTCATAACGATAATAGAGTGATCATAGAATCTGATTATAGTTCAGATGGTAGTGATGAAATTGATCATTTCAAGGACTTTTAACTACACTTATCTAGAGAAATGCAACATTGTCAAATATTGAACATATCCAATGAGGATATTTTGATTGAAGGTTGGTGCAGGTTACATGATGAAGCACATTCAGAGAAAACATCTGATGATTGCCTAGATATGGTGGAGCTAGAATGAGCTTACAGTGAGAAAGGATTATATTCAATAGAGGTAAGTGATACATTTAGTTATGATGATGCTAATTCTTGTTTGTCATCTACAACTATAGAAGAAGATACATATAAGGATGAAAGCTACACTCACAACTCAAAGGAGATCCTAATGTATGCTAAGAAGATTTCTAAGGATGAAAATAACATTACCTTAGGAACTGACTGTTTGATTGAATCAGATTATGAAATATCTGATGAAGATAAAGGGAGTAATTTAACAAAGTTTGAAGAGTTTTTAGTGAAACAGATTCAGAGGTTCATGTTGTAAGAGATTCCTCCACATCATGCTTTAATTGATGGATGGTGTACACTACATGAAGCACCACATTCAGAGACCACATGCTCATTATGTTTACATATGTTTGTTAGATCTAGGGCACACAATTGAGAGGGGGGGTGAATCAGTTGTACAAAACTTGCTTCTATTTCAAACACTTAAATCCTCTTTGTTATTTAATAGCATATCAATTAATCACTCATGAAAGCATAAAGCATAAACACCAGATCAGATATACATCAACACATGAGACACCAAGATTTTGACGTGGAAAACCCGGTCAAGGGAAAAACCATGGGGTGATTAACCTAAGGATTATTCTCTATTAGAAGAATAATAAAAATAGATGGCACATGCCAATTAGGGCTCACTGCCTAAGCACACTGCTCATAAGAGGCACACTGCCTACAAGAGACACACTGTCTACAAAGTAATAAGTATTACAAACTTGAACTGGAGATTGACATCTTTACCATGCTTGGATCAGTTCCATTTAAGCCCAAAAACTCTTCCTCTGCCTTTCGTACTTCTCTTCGCTATACCACACTCATCACCACAAGACCCACTACAAAATGAATTCACAATCCCTTATTTATACAAGGCATCGACTTAGGAACAATCATCTAAGTCGGTAAACACCTACAAGATCATTCGCAAGACGTGTAATACATCTGGTCAGCCAGTCTAAAGAAGAACACCAATATCTATGGTTATTCTTCAAATGCAAACTCTAACTTCAATGCAGACCACCAATAAGAATTGTACACGATCTAAAGATCACCAAAACCTTTCCTGAGTCATCAAGAACATCCGCACTTTATCAGCTTACTGGAATTCTTCTGTTCTTCATCTGAAACTTCAAGAACACAATCTGTCATCACTATCATAATGAAAAATGTGCTTCTAGACCTCCAAACCATGAATAAATCTAGTTGTCACTTCACACAAACTTCTTCAACACTCCCCAATCCACAGAATGAGATAATGCAATTCTAGAGCACACCAGATCAATCTGTGACACTCTATCACCATTGAACACCTGTCGGAACCAGTTCTACTTGAGTGATCATAACTTCTTTAGATCTTCATGTAGACCTCTAAAATCTTGACTGGAACATCTCAAGACTCATATCTACAAACCCTTTAAACCATATCCTCTGATCCTCATCTTATTGAGGACTTTTGCCTTCTTGTCATCACTATTCTTCATTGTTCCTGATTGAGACTAATTTCCTCAATAACCTCAGCACACAGCTCATCTAGTCCTTCTTATCAATGCAATATGAGTATGTTGACATTAGTGACAACACTGGTTATCCTCATACTTGCAACAATCTCCCCTTTGTCATTGATGGCAACATATGATGTGAAAAACCATCAAGACAAGAACTTCTCCTTTCTGTCACAGCTCCCCCTATCAGCAACAACTCTTCAAATGTTTTCTCTTCCTTTACTGCTCCCCCTTTGATCATCAACCACTTGTTTTTCACATGTCTTCTCTCCCCCTTTGACATCAATGGCGAAGGGCTCATACTTGCAATTCTAACACATCAGAATCATACCAGCTGCTCCCCCTTAGTAGCAACTCCCCATCATCAATCCGGATCACAAGATATGACTGTGATATCCACCGGACTGATGCACATTAGTGCATCCTAGTTCATCACTAGAGGGGCCATGACCCCTAACTTCTCCCTAAGATACTCAAAAGAGTCCTTGGGAAGAGGTTTAGTAAAAATATCTGCAAGCTGATCCTTGGAGGGCACATACTCCAATCTAACTTCACCCTTCTTCACTTGCTCTCTCAGAAAGTGAAATTTGATAGATATATGCTTGGTCTTAGAATGCAACACCAGATTCTTAGAAATATTTATTGCACTTGAATTATCACAGAAAATTGTGATAGGCTCCTTATATTCTACTTGAATATCTCTTAGCATCTGCTTCATCCACAAAAGTTGAGTGCAACTACCTGCTGCTGCAATCTATTCTGCTTCAGTTGTAAACAAGGATATTGCCTCTTGTTTCTTGCTTAGCCAAGAAACCAACCTTTTTCCCAAAAAGAATGCTCCTCCACTTGTACTCTTCCTATCATCCACATCTCCTGCCCAATTTGCATCTGTATATGCATGAAGAGAAAAATCATGATCTCTAGGACACCATAGACCATACTCAATTGTTCCTTTTAAGTACCTAAAAATTCTTTTGATTGCCATGACATAAGATTCTCTGGGATCAGCCTAGAATCTCGCCACAAGACCAATAGCCTACATTATATCTGGTCTAGTCTGAGTGAGATACAATAATCCTCCAATCATTGATCTATACTTGGTCTGATCTATCTTAGGAGAGTCATCATCTTTGCTCAACTTACATCCAGTAGCCATGGGAGTGTTCATTGGCTTTGAATCTTCCATTCCAAATTTCTTCAATAGTTCTTTCACATATTTGGTCTGAGAGATAAAGATTCCTTTCTTTGTCTGAGTAATTTGCAGACCCAAGAAGAAATTTATTTCACCAAGCATTGACATTTCAAACTCACTTTTCATTTGATTTGCAAAGGTTTTACACATACTGTCTCTTCCTCCAAAGATGATATCATCAACAAATACTTCAACAATCATGATGTTTTCATGATCAATTTTGAAATATAGGTTACTATCAGCAGTACCTTTGTTGAAACCAATCTTCAAAAGATGTTTGTCCAACCTTTCATACCATGCTCTTAGAGCTTGCTTTAGACCATATAGTGCCTTCTTTAATTTGCAGACCATATCACCATGCTCAGATAACTGAAATCCATCTAGTTGTTCAATGTACACCTCTTCTTCTAAGTCACCATTCAGGAAAGCAGATTTGACATCCATCTAATACACTTTGAAATCTTTGAAGGTAGAAAATGTAAGAAATATTCTGACTGCTTCAATTCTTGCCACCGGAGCAAAGGTTTCCTCAAAATCAATCCCTTCTTTTTGAGAGTAGCCTTTGCAGACTAATCTAGCTTTATTTCTGATTACTTCACCAACTTCATTTAGTTTGTTCTGGAAGACCCATTTGGTTCCAATCACATTCTTGTTTCTAGGTCTAAAAACAAGATCCCAAATGTGATTTTTCTCAATTTGCATCAATTCTTCCTCCATTGCTTTGGTCCAATTTTTATCATTGCAAGCTTCATTTATTGTCTTAGGTTCAATCTTTAAGATCAGACAATATTCATCTGAATTTTGAGCAATTTTCCTTCTACTTTGCACACCTTTGCTTTTGTCACCTATGATCTGATCTTCAGAGTGGTTCAGTCTTACATACCTTGGAACTTTAGGAGTTTCTTGCACTTCTGCTTCTTGATCAGGCTCATTCAGACCTATCTCTTCTTCCTGATTTACTAGATCAGTCTGAATCTGACTTTCAGAAGAGGATTGAGCTCCTTGAACCAGAACACCATTCTGATCATCTTCATCATCCTCATAAAACCTTGAGGGTTTCTCTATTCCCTCGTCAACCTTCACATTTGTACTTTCTATCATTTTTCTTAGTCTCTTGTTATAACACTAGTATGCTTTGCTTTGAGTGGAGTAACCCAAGAAAATTCCTTCATCACTTCTAGCATCAAACTTTCCTAGATCTTCATCTCTTTTAATGTAACATTTGCTACCAAATACTCTGAAATATCTCATAGTAGGAGTGATGCCAAACTAGAGTTCATAAGGAGTCTTACCGGTATTGCTTCTGATTTGAACTTGATTGAGAGTGTAGACTGCAATTCTGACAGCTTCTCTCCAAAACATCTGGGGAACATTTGCTTCCATCATCATTATCTTGGATGCTTCCTGGATGGTCCGGTTCTTTCTCTCAACTACTCCATTTTGCTGTGGAGTCCTAGGAGTAGATAACTATCTCTTTATACCATGTTTCTCACAAAATTCTATGAATTCACCGAATGTGAATTCACCACCTCTATCAGACCTCAGACATTTCAATTTTTATCCAGTTTGATTCTCTACCATAGCCTTGAAGATTTTGAACTTCTCAAAAGCTTCTGATTTCTCTTTCAGAAAGGTAACCCACATCATCCGAGAATGGTCATCAATCAGTAACATGTCACCTTGCATACTCTTGATTCTTGTCAGACCACATAGATCAGTATGAACTAATTCCAATAATCCAGTAGAGGACTGATCCTTGCTTTTGAATGATACTCTACTCTGTTTACCTAGCTGACATTCTTTGTACAAACTATTTGTAGGTTTTACCAACTTTGGAAGATCTCTTCCAACCTGAGTATTGCTTATCTTGATGATGTTATCAAAATTTACATGACACATCCTTCTATGCCATAACCAACTCTAATCAACTTGAACAAATAGACAACTTTTATTAGTACCAACTAGATGGAAGATATTACCTTTTGTTTGAGTACCAAATGCAATCTCAGTTCCAGAGCTTTCAAAGATCCTGCATCTTCCATTCTTGAACCAGAGATCATAGCCTTTGTCCACCAACTGTCCAGCACTGAGAAGATTGTGCTTCAATCCTTCAACATACAATACATTACTGGTTTTGTTCTTTCCATCAAAAGAGATAGTTCCCCTACCTCTGATTCTACCAGTAGAATTATCACCAAACTTTACCATTCCTCCTTCATACCTTTCCAAATCTAAGAACTTGTTCTTGTCATGTGTCATGTGGTGAGAGCATCCACTGTCAATAAACCAATCAACCTTTTCTTCAACTTGGGCAGCCAAAGCTCTTTCTACAACCTTATGATTGATAGATTCAGAGGATATTGGATCTTCTTCCTTGATGGCAATAAACACCCATTCATTTCTGGATTTGTCCCCTATCTCTGATTCATCATCTGTTACTCCTTCATTATCAGCTTCTTCATGAACATATTAACAATTCTTTTGGAACCTTTGTCTGTTAGAATTTGACCTTGTAGATCTTTCCAAACATCTTGAGGCAAAATGACCAATCTTATTGCAGTTGAAGCACTTAAAGGGTAATTTTCCTTCATACTTACCAGATCCTCTTGGCAGTCTTTTTGCAATGAGGGCTTCAAGTTGAGTTGTTTCTACTTCTTCCTCTTCCATGTCTCTTCTTGCTTGATCATACCATGACAGCTTCCTTGAAGAGTTTTCTCCTGGATCAAATCTTTGTTTGCCTTTCACAGAGGCACTGGCTTTGAATGCAGATTCATTCTTGGGTGGATCATCTCCAAACTTGGTCATTTCAAATGCAACCAGTTTGCCAGGCAATTGGTCTCTTGTAACAGTTGTATGGGCTCTGAATTCATCAATGGCAGCAATCTTGATTTTGTAGGCAGTAGGAAGGGATCTGAGAATTTTGCCAACAATCTCATTTTTATCCAAAACTCCACCAATGTTCCTGATTCCACACACTAGCTCATTTACTCTTAGCATAAAGGTAGTAATATTTTAAATTTCCCTTTGAGACTCTGCAACCTTGCACTCTTAACATAGTCATCTCCTTCATGCAGAAGTTCTAGTTTAATCTAGATCTCATAGGTAGTTGGTAGGTCAATAACATTTGAGAGCTCTAAGTCAGTTAATGCGCTTAGAAGAGCCTCTTTGGTCCACAGATTGTTTTCATCATCTGTGATTTCATTTAGAGTTGTCAGACCGCCCTATGGAGGTACATATGCTTTTGTGACCATGGACAAGTATGCTTTTCCCATACACTCCAAGTGACATTTCATGTGACCTTTCCAAAGAGAGAAGTTGGTTCCATCAAACTTTGGACTATCCTTCTTGTATGACAACATCCTAGATCTCCTCAAGTGGTTAATCTCCTTTTAGAGGAACCTGGCTCTGATACCAATTGTTAGATCTAGGGCACACAACTGAGAGGGGGGGTGAATCAGTTGTACAAAACTTGCTTCTATTTCAAACACTTAAATCCTCTTTGTTATTTAATAGAATATCAATTAATTACTCATGAAAGCATAAAGCATAAACACCAGAGCATATATACATCAACACATAAGACACCAAGATTTTGACGTGGAAAACCTGGTCAAGGGAAAAACCAAGGGGTGATTAACCCAAGGACTATTCTCTGTAAGAAGAATAAGAAAAATAGATGGCACATGCCAATTAAGGCTCACTGCCCGAGCACACTATTCATAAGAGGCACACTGCCTACAAGAGACACACTATCTACAAAGTAACAAGTATTACAAACTTGAACTAGATATTGACATCTTTACCATGCCTAGATCAATTCCATTTAAGCCCAAAAACTCCTTCTCTGCCTTTTGCACTTCTCTTCGCTATACCACACTCATCACTGCAAGACCCACTACAAAAGGAATTCACAATCCCTTATTTATACAAGGCATCAACTTAAGAACAATCATCGAAGTCAGCAAACACCTACAAGATCATTCGCAAGACTTGTAATACATCCAGTCGGCTAGTCTAAAGAAGAACACCAATATCCGTGGTTATTCTTCAAATGCAAACTCTAACTTCAATGCGGATCACCAATAAGAATTGTAGACGATCCAAAGATCACCAAAACCTTTCCTGAGTCATCAAGAACATCCGCACTTTATCAGCTTACTAGAATTCTTCTGTTCTTCATCTAAAACTTCAAGAACATAGTCTGTCATCACTGTCATAATGAAAAATGTGCTTTCGAACCTCCAAACCATGAACAAATCTAGTTGTCACTTCACACAAACTTCAACACTCTCTCCAATCGGTAGAATGAGATAATGCAATTCCAGAGTGCACCAGATGAATCTGTGACACTCTATCACCACTGAACACCTGTCGGAACCAGTTCTACTTGAGTGATCATAACTTCTTCAGATCTTCATGCGGACCTCTGAAATCTTAACTGGAACATCTCAAGACTCATATCTACAAACCCTTTAAACCGTATCCTCTGATCCTCATCCTATTGAGGACTTTTACCTTCTTGTCATCACTGTTCTTCACTGTTCCTGATTGAGACTAATTTCCTCAATAACCTCAGCACACAGCTCATCTAGTCCTTCTTATCAATGCAATATGAGTATGTTGACATTAATGACAACACTGGTTGTCCTCATACTTGCAACAATGTTGAATTAGCAAAAGATACTTTATTCAAGAGGTCAGCTATCTGATAGTAAAGACATGCTTAAAGACAAAAAGAAGAAAATTAAGGTACAAATAGACACTGATAGTGAGGATGTCACAGATGCTAAAAGGGGAAAGGTATCAAATTTAAATCACCCACCAAAAATAATAAAGAATGAACCACAAAAGTTAAGGTGGATATCAGGTGGTGCAGCTACTAGAGAAAAAAAGAAAAGAGAAGGTCTTGATAAGCCTTTGACAGAAGATAAACCATGGATCCTTAGGTTTGATGGATCAAAGTCAAAACAAGGAGCTAGGGTAGGTTTAGATCTTGTTAACCCAAAAGGAAAGTCTTGCCTAGTAGCATATAGATTGCAATTCCCATATACCAATAATGTGATAGAATATGAAGCGTTAATTCATGGGTTATTGTTTGCTCTAAAGAAAAGAGTAAAAATTCTGCATGTCTATGGGGACTCAGAATTAGTAGTAAGACAAGTGAGAAGTATATATTCTTGCAATTACAAGAGATTGTCTAACTACAGGCATAAGGTGTGGGATTTAATAGAAGAATTTGATGCCTTAAACATCACCCATGTGCCTAGGGAACAAAATCACAAAGCAGATGCTTGGCGCAAGCTACAAGCACTTTGAGCCAAATTCCATTTCTAGTCTAAAGAGATTCTCAGTTGAATTGGTATCAGTGCCCTCCATACTAGATAATGTCACTAATCTCCATGTATTTGATGATGATTAGCACATTTTGGATTTCATATCAAAGAGAGATGTATCTGATGCTCAAATCATAGATGAAAGGAATGCAGAAGACCATACATGGGAAGAAGAAGAGATTATGGATCTACCAAGTAATAGGATTCCCAAGGATATGATAGAATTAGAAAAGGCCTTTGACCTACATAATATGATGAAACAAAAGGACCTCCCAAAGACTGATGGAGGAGAATACTCACCAATCAATATAGGATAAAATGAAGATGTAAGGAATGTTTTGATTGGTAAAGTTTGCACTAAAGAAGAAAAGGTAGGGATAACTCAAGCACTGAAGGATTACATCCATGTTATCGCCTAGACCTATGATGAGATGAAGACTTATGATACTTCAATTATCACTCACACTATACCATTGAAACCAGATGCTAAGCCTTTTAGACAAAAGCAAAGACCTGTCAATGGCTTGTTAGAACCCATGATCTTTGAGGAAGTTAAGAAGTTGCTCAATGCTAGAATTATATTTCCAGTGAGGTATTCAACTTGGGTAGCCAATTTGGTCCCAGTAAGAAAGAAGAATGGGGATATATGCCTATGTGTGGACTTCAGAAATCTGAACAGAGCTTCTAAGAAGGATAACTATCCTTTACCTTCACTAGATGAAGTCTTGCAAATAGTAAATGGAGCTCATATGATGTCCTTCTTGGATGGTTTCTCAGGGTATAATCAGGTAATGGTAGACAAAATAGATAGATTGAAAACTGCATTCACCACCAAGTGGGGAATATTTGCCTACAGATGCATGCCATTTGGCTTGATCAATGCTAGAGCCACATTCCAACGTGCGATGGATATAGCATTTAGAGGCCTGGTTGGAAAATGCATAGTTATATACATGGATGACTTGACCATCTTTTCAAAGAAAAGGAGTGATCATATAGAAGACCTCAGGAAGGTACTCAAAAAATGTGAACATTATGGTATTTCACTCAATCCAAAGAAGTGCATCTTTGGAGTGACCATAGGTAAGTTACTCGATCATCTGATAACAAAAAATGGGATCACCATTGACCCTGCTAGGGTAGAATCTATCATGAAGTTGCAACTTCCTAGAAGTAAGAAGGAACTTAAATCATATTTTGGTAAAATAAACTTTGTTAGGAAGTTCATCACAAGATTTGCATAAATTGTTAGACTATTGAATGCAATGTTGAAGAAAGATGCCAAGATCAAGTGGACTCCTGAAGCAAGGGCTGCATTTGAAGACACCAAAAAATCCATATCAAATACACCCATTTTGACTAGCCCTGATTACACGAGAGATTTATACATTTACTTATTTGCTTTAGAGAACACATGTGCAGCTGTACTGACATAGAGGAATGAAATTAAAGAAGAGAAACCCATAGCTTTCATGAGTTGCCCATTTAAAGATGTAGAGCTCAGATATATGGACGTTTGGAGGCAAGATCTTGTTTTTGTCCGAGCAGTTAAGAAATTTAGACACTACATCTTGAGAAGTAAGATCATTGTTGTAGTACTAGATACAGAAGTAAAAATGCTCCTAATGCAGAGTGAGCCAAGTGAAAAGAGTGCCAAATGGATAATAGTGTTACAAGAATATGATATGGATATAACACCCATGAAGTTGGTGAGAGGACAAGCCCTAAGCTAGATAATTTTTGAGATTGACCCCAATATAATGAGTCATCAATATGTAGTAAATTCTAAAGAAGATAAAGAATGGTATTTAGATATTAGACATATCCTGATAACTGGAAGATGCCCTTCAAAGATTCAAGCTTCACAAACAAGAGCCTTGTAGATAAGATCACAAAAGTACATTATCAAAGGAGGAGTCCTTTTCAGGAGAAATTATGAAGGAATATATCTCAGATACCTAGATAAACTAGAAGCTGATAAGGTTTTGGCCAAATTACATGATAAGTTTGGAACTACACATGGATCTCACTTAGCTACTACCCATGTTATCCTGAGGGTAGGATATTATTGGCCTACTATTTTTAAAAATACTGCAAAACATATTAAATGTTGTCATACTTGTCAGGTCGCTGCTAACTGAGAAAGATATGCTGCTCAACCCTTGTAGCCAATGATGGAGATGCACCCATTTGCTCAGTAGGGCATGGATTTCATAGGACCAATTAATCCTCCATCATCTTTAGGTCATAGGTATGTCTTAACAATCACTAATTATTGCACCAGATGGACTGAAGCAGTCAACAATAAGACATGTAATTTAGATGATGTGATCAAGTTCTTGGAGAACAACATAGTGACTAGGTATGGAGTCCCATATGTTTTAGTATGTGATAATGGACCTGTTTTTGCATCACTAAAGTTATCTAGTTGGGCTTTTGATCATGGAATTATTTTTAAATTCTCTTCAAATTAGTATCCCCAAGGGAATGGCTTAGCCGAGTCAACAAAAAAAAACTTACTGAATATAATAAAGAAACTGATAGAGAAGAACCCTAGGGAGTGGACTACCCTACTGAAGTATGCCTTGTGGGTAGACAAAACCAAAATGAAGGTTGCATTAGGAAACTCTCCCTACCAATTAGTGTATGGGGTGGATCCTATCCTCCTTGTTAACTTAAAGATCCCCACTTTGCAATTTGCACAAGAGTATCTAGGCATAGATAATAAACAAGAAGTTAGACTACTTTAGCTCATGCACCTAGAGGAAAAAAGAGATAGAGTGATTGATCAATTTGCTAAACATCAAGCTACTGTCAAATGTTGGTTTGATAAAAGAGCCATAATAAAAGCTTTTAGGATTTCAGATTTAGTCCTCACATGGGACAAAGCACATGAAAAGAAAGGCGACCATGGAAAATTTGACAAACTTTGGATAGGTCCTTTTCAAATTTTAGAGATCCTAGGAGATAGTTCCTACAGACTTAAGACTCTAACTGGTGAGGATGTGCCATTACCAGTCAATGGATAGTTCCTCAAACATCAATTTCAAGCTTAAATAGGGTCATGTAAGCCATTTGTATCATAGTGTACATATTGTATAGTTTTGCTTGTTGTTGTTGAGTTTTGTTTTGATTAGTCAAGATGATGCACCTTACCATCTAGAGAAACCAACAAAATTGTTAGGATTCAACTGATGAGAACAAATTCTTACATAGTTTGTGACTCTCACTGGCAAGGATGTGTCATTACCAGTCAATGGATAGTTCCTCAAACATTACTTTCAATCTTAAACAGTGTCATGTAAGCCATTTGTATCATAGTGTACATATTGTATAGTTGTTTGTATAGTTTTGCTTTGTGTGTTTGCTTGTTTGCTTGTTGTTGTTGAGTTTTGTTTTGATTAGTCAAGATGATGCATCTTACCATCTAGAGAAACCAAGAAAATTGTTAGGATTCAAGTGATGAGAACAAATTCTTACATAGGTTGTGACTCATTTTGAGAAGTATCCCTGATTAGGTCTGTGATGTCCTTTTATCAGTGATGCCTTTTCTTAATTAAGGAGATTTTCATGATGACTCACCTAATAGCCTTGGGTTTGTTGAATACATCAGTATAGGTGTTAAGTGAAGAATCCAAAGGGTCACCCTTGCTACCATTGCAATCCCTAACCTAAAACAGCAAGTGATCACACCTTGCATATTGAGCTTACATGATGATATCATATAAAAAAGAAATGAATGTTGAAAATTCAAAGAGGATAAAATTAGGCCATCTAAGTAACTCTACCAAGGCTATAGACACCTGTTGGTAGTGGGGCTCTACTTAGGGGGATTGTAAATATAACCTTTTCAGGGCTATGGATGCTTGCTGGAAACAAGGCTCTATCTCAGTTGGCTATGAGGGATGAACCCAAAATATGTAGCTTAACACTAGCTACTGTTGTTTTCAACTTACTTTAAAGATGAGGATTATTAATCATATGCACACACTTGATCCCTTATCAGTATTGTTGCACTTACGAATGTGATATTATTTAGAAAGGTCATGATACTTATGCCTAGAGCGAGTTATGATTCTATGTTTTAATGTGACCTCATCACTTGAATCATTTGAATTTGGTTGATTTCTTTGGTGGCAAGTTGTTGTGTCGTTACACAACACGCCCCATTTTGCCTTAGCAAAGCAGGGACCCAACTTTTTGCTTCTGCTTGTTTGCTTTCTTACTTTGGGTGGTTTGGAAAAAGTCAGTTAAGTGTTTCACCCTTGTACATGCATGTGCTCACAAGAGAAAGTCAATTGTTGAAGTCAAAATTCATCATCATAAACCTCATAATCTAAAAGAGTACTAAATTTTATCCAAGTTTGTCTTTTGAATCACCCTGATATTCATTGTGGATAAAAAGTTATGCTAAATCAAAGTTTAGTCAAATGAGATATTTTCCATAGGGTCATATTTCTAAATATCAGTCATATTCATTAGATGACCCTGACATATGAAGATCATCCGATATCCACATGTTCCCCGATATGTGAACGTTGAAAGAATATATGCCCGTCAAGTCCGCATGCATATTTTTAGAGGGTCACATTTCTAAATATCCGTCATGTTACAAAATATCACCCTTCACAAACTATGACCATGACATCATCTTGTTTTGATATATAAAAGAACTCATCCTAATGATGACATCATCAATTTCCCTGACACTCGGAGGGTCACATTTCCAAACATCCGTCATATTCCTCAATATGACAATGACATCATCCTAACCCAATAACAAAGAAGACATGATATGATGATGATGTCATCATGATCTAGACCTGAGAGGGTCACATTTTGAAATACCCTTGATCTTAACAAATGTGATGATGACGTCATTCTTTCAAACAATTTCAAAGGCTTATAAAATGATGATGTCACTTTCACATTCTCAAATAGGGTGATCTTTCCTAGTGTTAGAAGACCCAGATATTTCCAATATCCCTCATATTAGCCTTTGATGACTCAAGATGCCTAGTTTCTCCATGACCAATCCAACTATGCCATGTGGCATCCCCCATATCATATGAATACAGTGTAATATCACTATTATTAGTGAATGTCTAGTGACCTGATCTCACTCATTAGTCAAAGGTTGACCATATCCATGATGATGTCAGCCTCATATATCCAATATCAGTCACATTTTTAAATATTCGTGATCTTTACATAGATCACCCTCTACATTAAATGTGAACCCAACAGTAGGTAGCACCTTTAAATTTTGAATGCAATCCCTCCACTTGTCAGCATCCACGCATGTCATGTGTTGATCAATGGAATTAAACAAATCACACTAAGCGTGCCCTAATTTGTCGTATTGATCAGTTAAAAGTAATTTTTGGGGTTTATTTTACATTTACCCTACATTTAAACAAGAATTAGAGAGCTCCAAAGACCAAAGCATCATCGCTACTTGCAAATGGAACAGGACCCACAACTAAATGGAACGGAGGATAGTAAATACAATGTAGTCACATTCATACCGTTATCACTCATACAGTAAAAAGGGAAGGTGATTATAAGGTATGTAACTATGAAACCCTCTTTTTGTCATTTATGGTGAATCATGACGTAAAAAGGGTTTTTACTGAGTTAATTAGCATGATGTATGGAATAAATTAGAATGATAAAATTACTGTCATGGAATGTATATGATCCCTAAGCCATGTTGAATACAACATGTTAGGGTAAGATATGCATGGTTTTATCACTGGATCTAATGGCAATCAAAAAGAATAGGTCCAACATAGAGTTCTTGAAACCCATGTTCTTACAGCCAGAAGGGGTAGGATATAGGTATGGGATGATCAATGATACGCATCAGGGAAATACCAATCTCGATGCATGGATGAGAAGATTAGATAAGGGAAGTGGAAACCCTCTACTTCAGAGCATATAGACCTCTGGGATGTGGAATGCTAGGGGATTTCCATATGCCATGGAAGCTACTGAGCTAGTGGTTGAGTGTGCCCATAACTACAATCCAGAAACCAGAAAAGTGGAGAAGCATGGCAGGGTGTATACAGATTTCTCAATTGTAGGCATCACCTCTACCTTTAATTTACCTACAAGACCTAATGTGGTTCATCTAAGCCTGAGCAAATTAGAAAAAGAATATAAGAACAACCAGAATAAAGCCATGAGGGTTATGTATCAATGGAGATCTAAGAGTAGTACATACAAGGCTTCTGTCAAATTGCCAGTATACCTCTTTAAGTTTGATTTTACTGAAGAATACTAGTACATGATGGTCATGCTTAGCAGAATGACAGGAAGACAACATGCTGGAGCATTTGAAAACTAGATGTATAGAATTATGTAGATGGTGGAGTATTCATATGACAAACACCTTTGGGCTAAAATCATAAGTGGTGGCCTAGATGAGGGCATGAGAAGGCTGGGTGGAAAGATGTGCATGTTTCATATGACTTCTTATGTTATATATGCCTGTGCCTTTAGAGGGACCTTCAACGGACTACAAATAGTAGGCAACATTGGAAGCAACCCTGGTGATGTGAACATCTAGGAACATTACCCATAGTTGAATAGGAGGGAATCTCTCTAAAATTATAAAATAGTGAATGACTTCTTTTCCATGCATCTAGTCAGGACCATGGAAGAAGATAGAACAAAGAGGTTAAGTATGGAAGCACAAGCTATTATCTACAAATATGGGGCTTGGTTTATCCAATTCCCTATATTTTCATACATAAGAATAGAAGGCTTTGAAGGACACCCCTCATGTTGCCTAGATACCCCAATGACAAAGTCATTTTGATGGAAATAGCCAGACAGATTTTGCCCACAATAAAGGCTCATATTGAAAAGGGGAAGATTCCAACTGTGGTGTTTCCAGTCATGATTGGCTAGTATATATGTCCAAACAAGGAAAGTGTTAAGGATGTGGTCAGAGGATTGAAGTTAATGCACTTGCAACCATTTTCAATAGCTAGGTCATATGACCCATATGGCAGGATGTAGGCATTACTTGGGAAGCATATACATCAAAAGCACCTTGAGGATTACTGGACTAATTGTGATGATGAAACAGAGGTTAGGAGGAGGAACTACCAGAGGCTCACCCTGAATCAAATTCACACCTTTGACTACATATCAATGCATGTCTAGTTACACAAGGATGATGGAAAGATCATGTCCAGTGAATATGAAGACAAGTAGGTATATAATGAAACCATATCAACCCTTGATTTGAGTCAACCTAAGGTGACTTCATTAGATCAAATAATGCTGAAGGTTATTCAACTGACCCAGAGTTGGGTAGATGTTGAGGTCAACAAATTGAAAAGGAAGGGTGTAGCTCTTACTGTGGATAATAAGAAGAGAAAAGAATTGTCTGAAGAAGAATATGATGACTTCCTCGAAGAGAAGAGGCGATCCAATGGAGAAAGACAACCAGCTGAAGAAAAAAAGTAGCAGGGTAAAAATAAGAAAGCAACCCATGCAACTGGAGGAGTAATCATTAGAAGACCCCAACCAAAGGGAGATGTGGCCTCCACATCAGCAGCTACATCACCACATACTCCTACTAAACAAAAGAAACCTATTGCAAAGCCCGCCCCTATGATTATAGAGGAGGAGGAGGAGTCGTTTGATGATGAATTGTTGATAACAAAGAAAAGGAAGAAAGTGCAGCAAGCACCACCTCAAAACAAATAAAAGACTGCCATGAGAAGGAATGTGGATATTAATCCCATTCTATTGAGGGGTGTAGGTGGTCAAGGTATTATAAAGAACCTACAACATGAAGTTCCCATCCTAGATATTATTCAATTCAAAACCAAAAAAAGAAAAGGAACAAAGAGAAGAAAGAAATAGGGCAAGGAAGTAACCACCTCTTCCACTTGATGATACAGTTGACTTGTCAGATGATGAGGTAGTCAATAATGTCTTTGTGCAAAAGATGGAGACTCTAGTAGCAAAGACAAGGATGACCCCTCATGGCACTCCTATAGTCCAAAAGGAAACTCATCAGGAGGAGGTTGAAACAAAGGAAATTGAAGAAGATAATCCTGAAGAAGTAGCTCAACAAATAGGATTGACAAATTTGGTTGATCAGGTCACCAGCCCTGCTGTAATAAATTTAGTTACTAGGATGATGAGGATCAAGGTAGAAATAATGATCCACCTCCAGAGCTAGAAAAGGTAGAGATTAGTGTACAGAAAGAGACTAATAAGGAGATGCCTAATAAGGATAAAGACCAGAATAATGCACTAGCAATGGATGAGAATGATAATCAGGATAACAATCTAGTCCTAGAAGAGAAAACAAATGAAAAAGAATTGGATAAAGCACCCAACCTTGGAGAGACAGACACATCAAAAGGTGAGGAACAAAGTCCATCACAAGATGATGGTCAGCCAAAGGAAACAAAGAATCTGACCAAGGAGGATTAGGGCAATCCCCAAGATAAAATAGATCAAAATGCACAATCTTCCCATGAAAATTAGGTGCCACAAGATACACAAGATCAAGATGTGTAGAATCCTCATGAGGATAAATTACAACAAAGGTGTGCATGACTACAATGTGCATGCATCACAAGAACCTCCCCCTCAATAGGAGATCTCTCAGTAAGAGATCCCTCATGAGAAAGTGCATGAGGAAGAACAAAGGAAAGGGACCTCTCCGCCAAGGGTAGAGAAGAATATAGAGTCTCAAGATGCTCACATTGAGAAAACTAACCAACAGGGACCCAAGGGTGATGTCCCATACTAGCTACAACAAGAAATAAACTTGCAACAGATTGAAGAGGTGCCTGAATTTGATGTCTCAACATTGTTTTCAGAAAGTATGACGAAACCTAAAAGAAAGGCAAGGCCTACATTTGCAATAAGGAGAGATCCTACTATGGGTAGAATGATAGCTCAGATAGCACTACCAATGGCAGATAAAGATAAAGGAAAAATAAATATTGATGAATTCCAGATAACCAGTGTTGATCCAGGCTTTGCTACAGAGGAGAAGGAGGGCCAAGAGGCCAAATATATCATTGATTCATTGACACAGAGTGTAAAGAAGGAAAAGGATAAGAACAAGGTACATAAAGAGCACATTGCTCAATTGCATGCATTCATAAAAGGGTTAGTTGACCCTAATCATATACCAACACAGCCACCCCACTGACCATCATATCTCAAGATGAGATAATAGGATTAGATATCATGAAGCACAAGGCCCATATAATGGATAATTGCTTTATTCTTTTCATTTCTGAAGCTAAGAAAGTAATAAAAACCTCCCTCACAAATTGGGATTTTCTTGGGACATTAAAGAGAAAAGTAGATAAAATGTAAAATGAGGTTGGCCAAAGATCCTTCGAATTAGAGAAACATTTGGATGCCATAGCTGAGATGAGGCGAATAGATATGAAAGTGTTCATAGGTAATAAGGTATTGGGTAACAATACTGCACAATTGTTGAGCGTATGGTATGAGGATACAAAATTTGAGAGTGATATCCTGAAGAAATATAATAGCAAGCTTAGGGATATCAATATTAAATTGCACCACCTAATGGTAGATGAGATAAATATTTTGGAGGCTTTAGAAGGCAATGTAGAAGGAAAGATAGAAAATCAGGATGATGATTTTGTAGTCCAAGATTTCCACAATAATTTCAAGTAGGCAACATATGACCCTCTTCATCATTTGACAGAGGATGTAATCAATAAATCTATGAGAATGAAGGCCAAGGTGGAGGCATATAATGAGATGTTAAATAGCAGAAAGAGCAAATGGATTGCTCTACAGGCACAATTCCATTCTCAAAATCATGTTGTGGTGAAATCTAAAGTCCAAGATGGAGGTGAAGTTGAAAGAATAGTACAAATATATGAGTCCATCAAGGGGGTAATCAAAGTAGATATAGGAAGTGATCCTCATGATGATGATGAAGACGAAGAAGAAGATGAAGAAGAAGAGGATGCAAATGAAGAAGAAGGTGAAGAAAATTAAGAAGAAGAGGATGAAGAGTAAGTAGAGATGCATGATGATAGAGTCATATGCATAACAAGAAAAAGGAAGTGATCAAGTTCCACCAGATGGTTGCCAGCTGGCAACTTGTGTCACGACTGCATATGTTGACCGAGTCAAAGAGGAGATACTGATTATTGATCTAGATAGGCAAATCCTGATTGTTGATCATTTGTAACTGCCTCCTCTCTTTATTCTATAAAAGGACATGGAGTGCATTTTGTATCATTATTGGAAACTTAATTGAACCTAGATTGTTGAAGCTACTCAGGACAAATTTCAAAGCTGATTGTAAATGTACATGTCTTTTGATTACTTAATGAAAGTGAAGAACTAGATTACATGCCATTGTATACTTTGAGTAATCTGTAGATGAATTCTTGGCTTGTACTTTGATTTGTTGTGTCCCTTGGAGTGCAATTCATGTTGTACATGTTGTCTTCATCTCTATTCCATTTAAGTTTACATCGACCATACTTAATTGTGGAACATCTTGGTGAACCTATGGTCTAATTCTCTTCCTTTCATGATAATATCTAGGATGTATGTGAACCAATAGCTAAAGATTCATTACATTTAGTTAAGATTAGAAAGATTTTATCTCAATTTGTTTAATTTCATTACAAATCACCTTCACAATTGCAAATACATAAAGTATGTAGACATCTCAAAGGAAATTGAACATCTATAGCATATTTGAGTTAATCTGCATGTAAAATTAAGAATCTCATGCAAATACACATAAATGATGATAGTAATCTTGCAAATATCAGCTTAAAAGCACATTATTTAGATAAATTCATAAGTGTAGAAATAGAATCAATTCATGACAGTTGATGTTTAGAAGAATTGATCAAACTTAGAAATATGATCATCATCTATTGAGTACAGTATACATAACCTTGTTTGTGAAGTAATTTATAGGAAGTAGGTGTATAACCAGATGTTTAGACATCAATTCATGTTAGCAGAACAATGTAAGGCCCCTTGAATGGAAAACAACATATCACATCAACCTTTGAGTAAAGTCAAATGATCATGACCTGATCAACAGAGACTTGGAGTCATCAATTCATTCAAAATTGATCGTACTTTTCAAGATAATAAAAGGTTTGTTGTGTAACCTTTTATGCATGTTGTTATGATTAACAATCATCATCAACACAAGGGTATGATGCCCCCAAGATTACTCACCATATGGTTCCCTTGAGATGAGACATAAATCCCTGGCTTAACATAAGCTACTTGTAGCTTTATGGGGAAAGGGTGATTGGGTTATCCTTCCTATCCTGGAGGCCCCTATCTGTCCTCTCTCACAAAGATGAAACAATGTACACACTAGTTTTATGTGTGATAACACTTGAGTTGATGGAGATTCCAAGTGTGAGTTGATGTATCGCAGTGAAGCCATGTCCATAGGTATAAAATGTGCTTGATTTGTCTTTAGTTGTGTTATACCTATGAAAATTTGGGCTTTTTTGTGAGCCTTGAACATACACTCATTGTTGTCCTTAGCCATCTTGTTTACGGTGTTTTTGTTCTCTTGCCAAGAAATCAAACCAAAATCCTATCAAAATCTGGCCTTGAAAACATTACCTATATAAATCCTCATCATAATGGTCCTGATAATCAATAAGCCTAGGTTAAACCACCCTCCATCTCTAATTCAACCAATATTCCTATCATTCTCAAATGATACAGACATAGAAGAACTTAAATGCCTATATGGATCTCATCCCCAAGTATATCTTCAATCCAACACATGTCACTATCATACCAACCTCCATCAAATACATCTCCTAGTCCATCTGAAGCACACATACAACTTAAACATGACTATGAGAGATTGGATCCTATCACTAAGGAAAAATTTAGAAATATCATTCATGATAACCCTTATACCTCATCACTAGAGATCTTCCCAATCCTATCACATCAACAACACCATCTTACATGTCCATGCCAACTCCAAATCATCATATCATGAATCCATTCTTGGATATACAAACTTCTTACGATCAAACATTGGCTAGCACAAGTCACGATTCTACACCTCATTGTATATCTTATGACAAGGTACATCAAAGTCATCCATACCATCCTCTATCTATATAGTCATGTCCATCCATCTCCCAAGAACCACTTTCCTATGCAATCCCACAACATTAACACATTCAACCCCAACAATTCCAACATCAACACATTCAACCCCAACAAAAACATCAACACATCCAACATCAACAAATTCAAACCCAACAACAACATCAACACTCTCAAAATATAAACACCACATATCTTCCTCCACCTCAATATTCTTCAAACCCAAACATTCACATCACTCCACCCCAATACTCGTCAAATCCAAACACCTTATATGTCAATCTACCTCAACCACAACAAAATCAAAACACATACCTCATTCCTCCACAACAATATCAAAATCCTAATCCCCCTCAACAAGATCATCAAAACATACCATTTAATCATCCCCAACTTGAGACTCAAAACATCATCCAAAACAATCCTCAAGAGGGTAATACGTCTTTGATAGATTTATCTCACTTTGACATGGGCATGTATTCTCAAGATTTCCTTAAAAAAGGATATACTATTAATTCAAACCCCTCTCAAGAAGAGCAAAACTTTGAAGAAGGTCAATCCTCTCAAGAAGGGTCTCAAGAAATAGATGAAATCATGTAAGATCCTAAAACCATGGTAGCCATTGATAAACTCATAAGCTCTAATCCAGATCACTATTTTCATTTGCTTGATAAAAAAGGAGCCAAATTACCTAGAGATTTCAATACATCTTCTCTTAAGGAGAAAAATTCCATCAATGAGACTATTAATGCTATGAGTAGACCTCAAGTAAACCCCGTCCAAACAATGTCTACCATATCTACACCATTCCTCGAATCATCTTCACAAGAGGGTATACCCAATCAAAAACCCATTGGAGAAAAACCACTTGAACCTCTCCTTACTCCCATGGAGATTTATAAAGCCCAACAAGATTCACCCCATGCTCATCCAACTCCTTATTCCAACATTTCAACTCATCATCAAACCCATTTAGGAGACTATCAAGTTCCTTCACAACAAAAACATTCAAGTTTTTCTTTGGACCAAGATCAAGTGTCCTTAAGTCCTTATGGTACCATTGACAAGGGGAACACCACTCTAGCTTATGCATCCTATGGGTATCCTACATCGTCATCCACTCGTATGCTAATACAAGAGCCTACTAGTCCTATCCCCACACCACCATGTAGTCCCTATCATTCTCCATTGGTCTCTCAACCTTGTAATCCATCAATCCCTTCATTACCTTCATCCCCATGTTCCTCTAATCTTCCACAACAAGATCCTTGGGAGATAACCCTAGAACAATTGGTCCAAGCACAATTACTTGAGCTACCCTCAATAAAACCATTCAATCCTAGTATGTCCACCCCACCTAATCCTCATCTAAGCCTACAACACCATCTACCATTATTATCCATCCATTATATTATCCATCCACCCATACTCTTATGAAGTATGTGATCCAATGGCTATTAGCAAGGAATCAACCATCTCTGTGTCATCAAACACCTATCCAAGAGCCTATCAAAGAGCCTTAAAACATGTCTAGTCCTCCAAATACCTCATATAGTTTACAACTTGTCAATCCTATTGAAGAGTCCCCTACCATGAATGCAAAACAAGACATGTCATGTAACCATGTTGTTGACCATGAAGAGCCTATCAAGCCTATCCAAGAGTTTTCCACTTCTACTTCCATTCAAGAAAATCAAGAGATATGTCAAGAGTATAATTTAAAGCATGTGGAAACATCAACCCTTTATCTAAATCAAGATAAAACTATTCAAATTCCTCCAACTCCCATCCACGATCAAGTTCCTATTTATGATCAAGCTACCATTTATGATCAAGCTCCCCTCTATGATCAAGACCCTATCTATGATCATGAAAGCTATGATGACCCTCTTAGTGTTGGAATAAGGTACCATTAACCTTGTAAATTCCAATATTGTATTTTATCCCATTTATTATTTTCTATTTTGTAATTACCCATAAGGGAATGAGGTAGTCTCATTGACAGTGGTTATTTCAGATTTACCGGCATGAGTTATGGAGCAATATTAACTATTGGCAAATGTAAAAATTATGAGTAAATTAGGGTAGGCATTCCCCTTGGAGAATCTACTATTTTTGGTATGTATGATAACTATCATAATGTTTGGTAAGTGAATCTATGACAACTACAAGTTGTCATAACATTCTGTGATTCTATGATGCATATGACGGATATGTTAGTTGTATGTTTTCTATCTTTAGCCCCAGGTGCCCATCTTGGGAAGGATGTGTTGGAGTACAATACCACTGAGAGTGGGGCATGAATCAGTGGTATACTAATTTTAACAATGCCTTAAGAACTTGAAAAATCACAACAGCTTTGGCATGGCAAACTAATGTTAGGAATGCATCAACAATATTATGAAACAAACAAGAACATCAAACTTAGGAGTAAATATGTTTACATATTAGACACTCAATTATATAACTTGTAAAATTTGATTGACCATAATGTGAATGAACAGAGGACATCATTTCAAACAAAAAATATATGATGAATATGCATTCATGCAAATCAAATTGACTTAGAACAACTTTAAAACTAAATGACAAAACTAAAACTGAATGACAAAACAGAACATAAGGATCAAACCCATCAGTGACAACCCATAAAACAAATATTATCCTGAGTGGAAACCATCTGGGGTAGAAAACCACTCAAAAAATGTCTCACTAGCTTATCAAAAGGAATCTCACTGATTATAGGCCTCACTGGCTTACAACATTGCCTCATTGGCATATAACATTGCCTCACTAGCTTACAACATTTAAAAGCATCAACTTCAAGGAGCACCAACCCCTAACGTAGCCTTACAGGAGCACCCACTCTCTACATACAAAATGATAAATACAAATGCAAAGGGTTCTCTGTTTCACTTATCCTCAACATCTCAGATATCTTATCAACAATGATGTGCCTTATTACAACCATTCCTCATATTATGTCAAAGATACATTTATACAAGTCATCTTTCACAACAACTCATCCTTTGTTTTCCAAGAATAACTGAGTCTAAAAATGATTAAAGGAAGTTTTCTTAACTGTCTAAACAGTTAGATCAAATGACCTTATTTGTCATGCCATAGTGCAGTTTGAAATAAACTAATCAAAATAGTTTAAGATCGAATGACCTTATGAGATCATTGAAATACCAAAGTCAAAAATATTTTGTTAAAACCTTAACCAGGGTTATATACCAAAATCTCTACCATGATGTTATGTAAAAAATGTTTCCCATCGAATCCTTATTAGGAGATAGTTATAATTGTTTTTGAAATGGTTTTGAAACCCCATAAACCACATCTCAGAAAATCAATACCCATAACTTTCGGTTGCCATTTACATCCAAACACAATATGCTCCCTTTCTTTTAATCAACTGTAAATGACATATTACCATCTTAATCAACTGTAGATGACCATCATTTAGGAAGGAACGAAATAATGAAAAATATCACCTGAAGTAACAACAGTCAACTAACCGAGACCATCGCCTCCCAAGACTTCAAGCTCACAATGAAAATTGCCAGTCCCGAGTCAAAAAGAAAAGCATCGCCAAGAATTCTTCAAGATCTTTCAGAGCTAGGGTTTGCAAAACCATTTCACAAGATTAAAAAATTGATCTCTTTAACACCAGTGTGCCCTAAGAGGACCCGATAGAAATGATTTATGATGGGATTTAAATCCCATTCAAAATAATTGTTATTGCCCTTCAGGGTAGAAAAAAAAATAATAACCATTAAGTCAAACATTATCATTTTTAAGTCCTTTTTCAAACCTCATGATGCCACCTTGTTAGACCATGTCATGAATATGTAATACTTCTTTAAGTGAGGTTGTATAATCCTTCTAATACAAATCCTCATTTTAATCATGTGTCAAATAAAAACATCACATCAGTCAAAACCATGTGCCAAAGAACAAGTGAGACCATAATGTAATCAAGGAACCATGCACATGCACCTGAAACCATATAACCATGCACCTGAAGCCATATTAACTGAGCAAATTATATGAATATCAATTGAGCAAGAATAAACATGTCAACCTGTATCAACTACAATTGAGTAAGAACAAACATGTGTGTCATATATCATAGGAGATGATGATAACCATATCAAGTAAGAGCCAACCCACTGTCCAAAACAAATGTCATTGCTAACATTCCATGAGGACATGTCATATCACCACAATCATGTATATCAACATCATATAAGCCAATCAACATAATGTCACAATGCCAACATGTCAACAATATATTCCATCAATGATGATACCATCATAAGCCCAAGACTAGGAGTAAACACAATTCACCAATTGTCATGATATAATGATATAGATACTGTACATGTCAAGGTACCATATCCACCTAAGAGAGATTGTGTGTTTGACATCAAAGACAACAACTGAGGGCAACAAACTCCCCCTTTGTCCATGATGGCAAAACACAACTCTCTCTCCCCCTTTTTGACATCAAAGGAAAAGGGAGGAAGGAAAGTGCACTAATGCCTCCAAGAGATAACATAAATCACAAATCAACAAATGTCTAAAATGAAAAACAAAAGATAAAGTATACCAAATATACCATAACTGTCCCATGAAGAAGAAGCATCCAGAGCATTTGAAACAAAAACTGCACTATTAGCACCATGATGAGCATGTGTCAAAACAAAGATAACAACTAAAGATGCTGGTAGAATATCACTGTCACCATTAGCCAAGTATCATATCAATGAACAAAAATCAAAAGAACAGCTGATATCACTACACCATCATGAAGCAATATAAAAACACAACACTGGTACTGCCTTTGGGTTTCTCAAGATACACATCATACTGCCCCTATGACTGATGATAGTACTAATCAACATGCTACATGAAGGAATAGAAGACATAAAGACCATTATAGAAAACATCAATCAAGCATTCTACCATACATGCCATGGACTAAACAAAACTTTGAAACACTGAGAGAATATTATAGTACTATCATAACACTGACTTTTGAGCCCATGCATATGACTATCTATTACTATTTACTAGCTAGGTCTAAGCATCAAGCAAGCCTAGCATACCACTATTCCCGCCCATACTACTATCACTATCATGAGAATAAGCAGGCTCTATCACTACTATAGATCCAAGAAACATCCTACTATTGTCCTTGTACTCTGCCCTATTACAACAATGTTACAAGTGAACCAAAAATCTTTACCAACAATTCATTTACTCCTTTCATAACTACTATCATGATTCTCTTCTGCTACAACTTAAATAAGAAAGTCACTATCACATGACTATCACAGTCCATATTGTCCTTCATAAGCAGTGACTATAGATGCACTTCTAAGAATCACTTAGAAAACTTACTCAATGCACCAATAACAAATAACAACATGATAGACTTCATTCCCTACTCCAAGAGACTACTACAGTACTGATCAAAACCACATCTGCAAAAGATAGTGTCATGAAAGCTCTGCCATCTCAAGATATGTAAGATCAAAAAAAAACTTGGCACTAGATCACAATATTACTATAAGAGGCACTCAATCAATGCAAACACTATTCATTCAGGCATATATTGTAATACTACACAATGCACTCTGCAACACTGATCTGCATGCTCTTGCTCTGTACTTAACAATCTCTGCAGCATAATATTTGACAAAGTTTGATAATTCTACTATTCCATCAAGCATGTCTGCTATTGCTATCTACTCTATGACTTCCATTTCAACCATGATGCTACAAACTTCAGAGGTCTGCAATACTGCACAAGGTCTGCAACATATCTGCCAAAGGTATATGATTGTCAGAGATCTGTACATTATCTCTGATCTCTGCTACATTAGTAACATGTGAGATGAACATCCATCAAACCTTCTTTGCCACACACTCTTAGTGACAAACCACCTCTTCAATCAAAGTGAATTCCTTCTATGAAGGATGCCATCCTCATTGTAAACACTGACACTGCACTTTACTATCACAAATGCATAGATTTCTTGGTTTACAAACTAGTCAAATAGAGCATTAGATATTGATTCATTAACAACTAATACAAAGTATCTATTTTACATTACTTTAAGGACATAGGTCTACAAGGACACTACTGTGTAAAAACACTAATCTCAATCCATATCCTTAACAATGATCTGAATCTGAGTTATCTGAGCTAGATGAACTCAATAAAGTCTGATACATGATATCAGACTGTGTAGATGACTGTGTAGAGAATACTAATCCAAATCAAACTTGTTATAAGCCACTAAAAAATTATATTTCAACACCTCAAGATGATCTCATTGAGATGAGATGAAATTGCTCAAGAAAGAAGTATTATCTACTAAAGATATGCTCTGTTCTAGAGGTCACCTGTTGTTTACTTACTGAAGAAATGTGATTGTCTCAATGTCATACCCAACATATAATGCTCAAAGTCTTGTTTACTCCCAACTGATGCCATAAGAGAATATAATATTTAAGACTGATCACTAATTGTTGTGATATCTGCACTAATGATGTATGCAATATGTCATCTAAACTGACCTGTGGGTTGTCATCCTCAAATTGGCATAAAAATTACTCACAACTTTGGCATAAAAGTGAAAAGCTGAACAAAAACTTATTAGCAGGAATACACAAGCAGTCCATTATCTATAATCATTGTCTTTTGGTTGTCTTGTATCCATACCCTGACTATTTTGATCACTTGATCTATACAACTGTCTTATAGCAATCAAGATATAATTGTCATGTAGAGAATGATATCAACTACTCTTGACTACTGATTGGATAGGAGCAGCTAAGTACAAACATGATTACAATGTACTTAATACTAATATGACTTCATGGGGATAAAAGATAAAGCCTTACAGAACTCCCCCTGACTCTATGCTCCTCTTTATACACTCATAGATGTTACTTGTGTAGTATGCACAAGCTTAGGCTCTATCTTTTCTTCCACTTGACTTTGTTTTCTTTTCCAAACCTGAATAGAGTTTTTCTTTCCTTTGCTCAAGGTATCTATACTCTTGTCATGTCCAGGTGAATTCACAGGACCACTTCTACAAAAATATGCTCTATGCCCAAGTTTATGACACTTAAAATAGGTGACATTATTTCCATAAGAAGTAAAGAACTTATATCTTCTTGAAAACCTAGAAGGATCATGTCTTGCTTGAACATTACAAAACTTTGCAGTATGACCAAATTTATAACATTGACCACTATTTGACCATTCATGAGGATCCGTATTCCATCTAATTTTCATTGAATAATTCCAACAATCAGTTGCTTTATGACCATACCCATAACATGCATAGCAATAGCCAGAAAAGAAATTGTACCTTGTTGATTGATTTCATCTGAAAAGTGAAGATCTTGAGAACCTACCTGTCCTTCTTCCTTCATCAACACATTTATCTTTAGTCTTATCTATGGGAGTAGCAGCATGATGATCCAATTCTATCTTCATCCTTAGAGTATTTCTGACTTTAAAACTCTGTCCTTTCCCATTTGCAGATACAAAAACTATTTCAATTTTTAATTTTGTTCCACTTGAAGATACTTGTCCTACCTCATACCCTAAGCCAGTAAGATCACTGGAATATTTTTATCTACATAGCTTATCATCTAGTACATTAATACTTTTCTCAAACTTCTTATAGCTCTCTAACTGAATCTTATGGTCTTCAAGATCTCTCTTTAAAGCAACAAACTCTTCTTCAAGTTTATGGCACTCAAAGGTTTTGGCATCCAAGGTAAATTTAGTTTCCTCAATCTCTATTTTCAGATTTAAGATCAAGTTATTTGAATCATCTTTTAATAGAGAATTTTGTTTTACACTATTTTTAAAAGAATCAAGTTCATCCTCTAACGTTTTACACATTTCTTCTTTTTCTTTAATCTTGACTTCCTTTTCCTTTTCAATTCTTTTACTTTCTTCAATTTGTATCTTGAGTTTTGGATTTTCTCTTTCAAGATCCCTAATCACATTTAGAGCAGAAACAAGCTCTCCTTCAAAATCAACAACTCCTTTAGGGTCACTAACACACTCTTCTATATCTAATTCATTCATATTTACCATGAATTCATCTAGTTCTATATTACACATCCTTTCTTCTATAGGATTGTTCTTATTATCACTTATTGAATCAACTGACAATAAATTTTCTTGAGACAAGACTTCATTAGACTTGACAGGAATACTTTGATTATTCTTTTGCTTTCTGTTTCTTTTACAATTACCCATGATGAGTACTCCACGACCAGGAATCCCCTAAGTTGGTTAAAATTAAAATATAAGGGTTTGGCTCTAATACCACTTGTTGGAGTACAATACTACTGAGAGGGGGGGTGAATTAGTGGTATAATAATTTAAACAACACCTTAAGAACTTGAAAAATCACAACAGCTTTGGCATGGTAGACTAATGTCAGGAATGCATCAACAATATTATGAAACAAACAAGAACATCAAACTTAGGAGTAAAGATGTTTGCATATTAGACAATCAATTATATAACTCATAAAATTTGATTGACCATAATGTGAATGAACAAAGGATGTCATTTCAAACAAAAAATATATGATGAATATGCATTCATGCAGATCAAATTGACTTAGAACAACTTTAAAACTGAACGACAAAACTGCAACTGAATGACAAAAAAGAACATGAGGATCAAACCCATCAGTGAAAACCCTCTAGGGTAAAAAACCACTCAAAAAATGTCTCACTAGCTTATCAAAAGGAATCTCACTGATTACAGGCCTCACTAGCTTACAACATTTAGAAGCATCAACTTCAAGGAGCACCAACCCCTAACACAGTCTTGCAGGAGCACCCACTCTCTGCATACAAAAAGATAAATATAGATATAGAGGGTTACTCTGTTTCACTTATCCTCAACATCTCTGATATCTTATCAATAATTATGTGCCTTATTACATCCATTCTTCATATTACATCAAAGATACATTTATACAAGTCATCTTTCACATCAACTCATCCTTTGTTTTGCAAGAATAACTAAGTCTAAAACAGATTCAAAGAAGTTTTCTTAACTGTCTGAATAGTTAGATTGAATGACCTTATTTGTCATGCCATAGTTCAGTTTGAAATAAACTAATCAAAATAGTTTAAGGTCGAATGACCTTATGAGATCAGTGAAATACCAAAGTCAAAAATATTTTGTTAAAACCTTAACTAGGGTTATATACCCAAATCTCTACCATGATGTTATGTAAAAAATGTTTCCCATCAAATCCTTATTAGGAGACAGTTATAACTATTTTTGAAATGGTTTTGAAACCCCATAAACCGCATCTCAGAAAATCAATACCCATAACTGTTGGTTGTCATTTACAGCCAAACACAATATGCCCCCTTTCTTTTAATCAACTATAAATGACATATTACCATCTTAATCAACTATAGATGACCATCGTTTAGGAAGGAATGAAACAATGAAAACTATCACCTAAAATAATAGCAGTCAACTAACCAAGACCATCGCCTCCCAAGCCTTCAAGCTCACAACGAAAACTGCCAGTCCCGAGTCAAAAAGAAAACCATCCCCAAGAATTCTTCAAGATCTGTCGGAGCTAGGGTTTGTAAAACCCTTTCACAAGATTTAAAAAAATGATCTCTTTGACATTGGTCTACCCCAAAAGGGCCTGACAGAAATGGTTTATGATGGGATTTAAATCCCATTCAAAATAATTGCTATTGCCCTTCGGGGTAGAAAAAAAAATAATAACCATTAAGTCAAACATTATCATTGCAAATTTTAAGTCCTTTTTGAAACCTCATGATGCCACCTTGCTAGACCATGTCATGAATATGTAATACTTCTTCAAGTGAGGTTGTATAATCCTTCTAATACAAATGCTTCATTTTAATCATGTGTTAAATAAAAACATCACATCAGTCTAAACCATGTGCCAAAGAACAAGTGAAACCATAATGTAATCAAGGAACCATGCACATGCACCTAAAACTGATTGAGCCATGAACATATAACCATGCTCCTGAAGCCATATTAACTTAGAAAATCATATGAATATCAATTGAGCAAGAAAAAACATGTCAACCTGTATCAACTGCAACTAAGCAAGAACAAACATGTGTGTCATATATCATAGGAGATGATGATAAACATATCAAGTAAGAGCCAACCCACTATCCAAAACAAATGCCACTGTCCAATACAAATGCCATTGCTAACATGCCATGAGGACATGTCATATCACCATAATCATGTATGCCAACATCATATAAGCCAATCAACATAATGTCACAATGCCAACATGTCAACAATATATTCCAGCAATGATGATACCATCATAAGACCAAGACTAGGAGTAAACACCATTCACCAATTGTCATGATACAATGATACAGATACTGTGCATGTCAAGGTACCATATCCACCTAAGAGAGATTGTGTCTTTAACATCAAGGACAACAACTGAGGGCAATAGGATGCATGTTGAAGGTATCTATGATGGTTATGACACATCATAAGATGTTGTATGATGCCATTCTTGGACATGGACACCCAACTTTGGATGGGTCACATTTTGACACTTTGAAGTTGCATGTTGTTGCCATTTTTTATGCTTGCATGTGGGATATTTGGAGGAGAGAGAATGTGGATGCCTAGGATGATGTAGAAGACTTTTCTATAAGTCTTTACCATGTATTTATTGCTGTAATATAGATGTAAGGTACTTGGGTGCTACTAGAATGCTGTCAGATTGAAGACTGAAGGAGAGATTGGTGGTGTTGTTATATTGTACAATCTTTTGCAGATTAATACGAACATTGGACCTCTTTCCTATGTGGAGTTTTTAACCCACAAGGGTTTTCTCCATGTTAAACACTATGTCATTGTGTTATGTGTTTAGTTTTCTGATTTTGCATCTTTGTGAAGCATAGTTTCAATTTCATGTTACAATCTCCATTGATAATACATACTTAAAAGATTGTAGAAATTTATTTGAATCAGATTTCCATTGAAGTGGTGTTGCTTTCATTTCCAACATTTGGTATTAGAGCCTGGCCAGCTTTTGACTCTTGGGTGGTAATGTGAAATCCATAGCTATAGTGGGAGATTTGGTTGTGTTTGTCTTGTAGATTTTGTGTTGATATTATGGCTAGATCCACTATTGCATCAACCTCTCATTTGGACATTGAGAAGTTCAACAAAATGGGGTATGAGTTATGGAAGCTAAAAATGGAGGATTTGTTGGAAGAAAGAAACTAGTGGTTGGTTATTCAAAAAGAGAAGAAACCCAAGGATGTCTCTCTGAATGAGTGGGATAGGTTGGATAAGAAGGCACAAGGAACCATCCATTTGTGTCTGTTAGATTCTATCATATTGAATGTTGCAAAGGAAGAGACTGCACACAAGTTATGGAATCAATTGGGTGAGATCTCTCAAGCCAAGAGTATGGTAAATAAACTCTATTTAAACAAAAAATTATTTTCCATGAAAATGTGAGAAGGTGAATTTGTTGCAGAACATTTAAATTCATTTAATTTGTTGTTGAGTTAGCTTGCATCCGTTGATGTTGATGTTAGTGAGGAATATAAATGTATCTTACTTCTTTGTTCTTTACCTAAGTCTTGGGAGAATGTTATCCTTGCTATCACTACTAACCTCATAGATCCAAAGTTGGATGCTCTTGTTTCAGCTGTACTGTCACAGGAATTAAGGAAGAAGAGTTCAGATAGTTTAGGTGATGCTCTTAGTATTAGGGGAAGGTCTAAGGAAAGGGGACCTAAAGGAGATCAGAAAGGGAGCTAAGGAAATGTCCAAGGGCCGGTCTAAGACTCCTAGTAAAAAGAATAAAGTTAAGTGTTAGAACTGCGGTAAAAGGGGACATATGAAGGAGTGAAGAAACCCCAAGAAATAGTGGGAGAGTGCTTCAGATAAGTCCTTGAATGTAGGTGAAGATGTTTTACTATCTGCATGTAATGTTGTTTCTAATTATCATTGGTTGGTTGACTCAAGATGCTTGTTTCATATAACCCCACATAAGGAATGGTTCTCCACATATGAATAATATGATGGAGGTAATATCTACCTTGGTGACAACTCTTCATATCTGATTATCAGGAAAGTAAGGGTATTGTCATGTTTCAATGATGGGAGGATTAAAACCCTCCTCGGTGTTTTGCATGTTCTTGGATTAGCAAGAAATAGGATTTTAGTTTGGAAGTTGAATGATTTGGGAATGCATGTGACATTTGACAAGCATGGTTGTAGATTGCTGAGAGGGAACTTTGTGGTAGCGAAAGAGAAGAGATTCAGAAACTTGTGTAAGCTTGAAGCCATTATAGTTTGGAATGCCTCTTATGTTTTTGAGGCTTTTGAAAACACTTGTATGTTGTGGCACTGCAGATTGGGCCACACAAATAATAATGTACTAAAAACTATTAAGAATAAAGAATTGTTGAATGGTTTCTCTTATTCTGATGAGCACTTTGATTTTTGTGAGCATTGTGTGTTTGGTAAACAAAATAGAAAATCATTTCCTTTAGGAAGCAATAGAGCAAAAGAGAAATTAGAAATTATTCATGTACGGATGTGTTTGGACCTATGGATAATAATTCTATTGGAAAATCTCATTATTTTGTTACCTTCATTGATGATGTATCTAGATTTACATGGATTTATTTTATCAAGCACAAATATAAATTTTTCACTAAGTTTAATGATTTTAAAGTCTTAGTTGAAAACCAATCGGGATTGAAGATAAAAATATTAAGATCTAACAATGGAGGTGAACATTGCTCTAAGGAATTTGATGAGTTTTGCAAGCATGCAGGTATTATCAAACAAAAGATAACTCTGTATACACCATAGCAGAATGGTATTGCAGAAAGGATGAACCAAATAATCATGGAAAGAGCTAGAAGTATGCTGAGTGATGCATAGTTGGATAAATATTTTTGGGTAAAGGCTATGCGTACTGCTTGCTACTTGATTAATAGATCTCCTTGTAAGGCTCTTGATTTGACACCTTATGAAGTGTGGATAGGTAAGAAACCTTCTATTTCACATTTAAGGGTTTTTGGTTGTGAGGATTTTGTTCATGTGTCTAAGGAAAAGTGATCTAACTTAGATCCAAAAGCTAAAAAGTGTACATTCATTGGATATAGTGATAATGTGAAAGGTTATAAGCTTTGGAATCTACTAACCTGCAAGATTATCTTTTCTAGAGATGTTATTTTCAGGGAACTTAGAGCTATTTCTAAACCTGAGCAACCAAAAGAAAAAGAAGAAAAGATAAAGAAGGTGCACTTTGATTTAGAGTAGCAAGATGCACCTCAAGAAGAACAAAATGATGGATTTGGGTGTGAAGAAGAAGAAGATTCAAGTAGTTCTGATGAAGATGAATCTGTTGTGACAAAAGAAGTTGGTGCATATGATCATACAGAAGAACAAGTAGAGTCTCTTACTCCACCCTTGAGGAGATCCACAAGACAATAGAATCTAGTTGACATGTATAGCTCACAAGATTTCCTTTGTGTATATGTTTTATTGAGTACTAGTGATGAGCCAAGATCCTACAGGGAAGCTATTTCTGTAGATGATAGTGAGTCTTGGCAATTAGCCATGAATGAGGAAATGTTGGCTTTAGACTCTTGTAACACCTGGGATCTTTTTCATTTGCCCAAAGGAAGAAAGGCCATAGGTTGTAAGTAGGTCTTCAAGAAGAAGTTTGGAGAAAGCGGGTCATTGGAGAAGTACAAGGCTAGACTGGTAGCACCAAGGGCTACTCCCAGAGAGAGGGAGTTGATTTTGGTGAGATATTCTGCCCTGTTGCTAAATTGACTTCTATTAGATTTCTCTTATCCATTGCTATAGCTTATGATTGGGAGATTGAGCAAATGGATGTTAAGACTACATTCTTGCATGCAGATCTGAGGAAGAAATTTATATGCAACAACCTACAGGTTTTGACCTAAAAGGGAAATAACAATGGTTTTGCAGGTTAAAGAGGTCTCTTTATGGTTTGAAAGAGTCCCCCAGAATGTGGTATCTAAAGTTTGATTCGTTTGTGTTGAAATTGTGTTTTGTTAGAAGTGAGGAGGATCATTGTGTTTATATTCATTGTGTTGATGATTCTATACTAGTTATTGCTTTGTATGTTGATGACATGTTATTTTTTAGCAATACTAAGGGTATGATCAGTGAGCTTAAAGCCCAACTTTTAGGTGCATTTGACATGAAAGATCTTGGAGCTGCTAGATATATTCTAGGAATGGAGATCAAAAGGCACAGAGGTAATAGAAAGCTTTGGTTGTCACAAAGTAAGTATGTGAATATTATTTTGTAGAGGTTTAGTTTGTAGGACTGTAACCCAGTTAGAGTTCCTTTACCCATTGGTACTAAGCTTTCATTAGATATGTGTCCAAAGAATGAGGATGATTTTGAGGATATGTCTAATGTGCCATATGCTAGTGCCATAGGGAGTTTGATGTATGAAATGGTTTGTACTAGGCCAAATATTACCCAAGCAGTGCGAGTTTTGAGCAGATTTATGTCTAACCCTGGTAGACAACATTAGAATTATGTAAAGACAGTGTTTAAATATCTTGCAAGCACTCCTAATCATTGTTTAGTTTATTATGGTACTGATAGTGTAGATAAATCTTTGGACATATAGGGTTTTGTTGATTCAGATTGGGCACGTGACTTGGATAGTCGAAGGTCCACTAGTGGCTATGTGTTTACTTTGTTTGAAGAAGCAGTGAGTTGGATGAGTAAGAGGCAGCCATAGTTGCTTTGTCCACCATAGAAACAAAGTATATGGCTGCTACTCATGTCTCTAAGGAGGCAGTTTGGTTGAGGAGACTATGTACAAGTATTGGATTTGATTGCAGGATCATTCAGATTGGTTGTCATAGCCAAAGTGGTATCTGTTTGGCCAAGAATCCTATGTATCATGCTCTGACTAAGCATGTTGATGTTCAGTATCACTTTGTTCAAGAGTTGGTTGCAAATGGACATATTGAGCTAAAGAAGATAGACAATCAGGAGAATGTTGTAGATTCATTAACCAAGCCTATGAGCATAGAGAAGTTCATGTGGTGCAGAGAGGCCATGGGCCTTGTTTCTAGTGCCTGATTATTTATTTTGTTTTCCTATGGGTTGATTTACAATGTATAATGTCAAGTGGGAGAATGTTGGAATAAGGTCACATTAACCTTGTAAATTCCAATATTGTATTTTATCCCATTTATTATTTTCTATTTTGTAATTACCCATAAGGGAATGAGGTAGTCTCATTGACAATGGTTATTTCGGAGTTACCGAAGAGAGTTATGGAGCAATATTTATTGTTGGCAAATGTAAAAATCATGAGTAAATTAGGGTAGATGTTCCCCTTGGAGAATCTACTATTTTTGGCATGTATGATAATTGTCATAATGTTTGGTAAGTGAATCTATGACAACTACAAGTTGTCATAAGATTATGTGATTCTATGATGCATATGATGGATATGTTAGTTGTATGTTTGCTATCTTTAGCCCCAGGCACCCATCTTGGGAAGGATGCATGTTAAAGGTGTCTATGATAGTTATGACATGTCATAAGATATAGTAAGATGTCATTCTTAGACATGGGCTCCCAACTTTGGATGGGTTACATTTTGACACTTGGAAGTTGCATGTTGGTTTCATTTTTAATGCTTGCCAGTGGGATATTTGGAGGAGAGAGAATGTGGACACCTAGGATGATGTGGAAGACTTTTCTATAAGTATTTTCCATGTATTTGTTGCTGTAATACATATTTAAGGTACTCAAGTGCTACTAGAATGCTGTCAGATTGAAGACTAAAGGAGAGATTGGTGGTGTTTTTCTATTGTACAATCTTTTGTAGATTAATACAAACATTGGGCCTCTTTCCTATGTGGGGTTTTTTACCTGCAAGGGTTTGCTCCACATTAAACATTGTGTCATTGTGTTATGTGTTTAGTTTTCAGATTTTGCATCTCTATGAAGCATAGTTTCAATTTCATGTTACAATCTCCATTGATAATACACAATTAAAAGATTGCAAAAATTTATTTGAATCAGATTTCCATTAAAGTAGTGTTTCTTTCATTTCTAACACTTAGCCCACTTTATGCATTATATGAGCTAGAGATTGTCACTTCACCCATCCATAATCCTATAACCATCCATGAGCAAGCTATCCAAATTACTTCTATTCATCCATCCACAACATCGACTTCCCTTGATGAGACACTTAATCCCCAAGTAGGCATAGATACTCAAGCAAGTCACTTGGATCGTATCGATTCACATCCTACTGAGCATAATGTTAGTCAAGATCCAAGCATCCCAAGTCATCCATTGCATGATCCTCCATTATCTCTTGTTGATCCTCCACCATCTCCCATTGATGGGACATTCCAAATCCATTATCCTATCCCCTTGGTCTTACTACCTTCATGCAGGTATGTTCTTCCTTAGAAGAACATCAACCACTATCCACCACCTCACCTTCTCCATCTTATAATGGACATGCATTTGTTTTCAAAATAAACATCCCATTTCATACCGTATGTTCCAAAACATGAACTATTAAGGAAAAGGTTTAGGCCTTCATGAAAAAGGCATCTTAGAGTCCATTCATGGTGCAATCCATCCACGAGCACATGGCCTTGGTTTTCATCCCAAGAAAAACAATCCAAAGATGTTGGTACCACCTCCACACCTCCTCCAGCTACTTCTTCCACTTCATATCCCAGTGCACCTCATCGCACCTCTCACTCATATGTCGCCATCCCTCCTCCATCATCATACCATTCACAAAAGTGCGTGACCATACATCTCCCTCCATCCACTTTACCTCCACTACTTCCAACTCCTAAAATCCTTCCATCCACTCTACCTCCACTTCTCCCAATGCCTAATATCCCCATCCTTAAATCCCCTTATCCATTTATCTACAAATCCACTTTGAAGCCCTCCATCCATAAAACCCCTTACATTCCTAATCATGGCCAATGAATGCACACATTGGCCACATTTGAATCTATTCCTAATCCCATGAGATTCAAATTAACATAAAAATTTGTATGCTTCTACATATATAGAAAAATATCCACAAAAGCCTCAAGAATATCATGTCGTAGGGCATTAATACGTAAATTCAAAGCTAAATCCATCTCAAAAGTTGCATACACCCACACACCTCAAAGCAATAATGAAAATATTGTGGGTCCCCAAGCAACAAGCAATTGCCTCAAAAGATCCAAAAAAGTTGCATACACCCACACACCTCAAAGCAAAAATGAAAAAGGTGTGGGTCCCCAAGAAACAAGCAATTACCCCAAAAGAAACATCCATCCCCAAATTCCAAAAATCATGTTCCTCATTAAAAAACTCCTGCAACTCCTAAGTCTATTTGGGTTCCTAAAATCCTAAATCAATGATCCCTAAATCCCCTATCATGATTCCCATTACTCCACATCCTAGTCAAAGGCTTCAAAATCTATCACGATGTGTGCAACCATTGGTCTTGGTTCCCTACAATTCCATGCCATTTCCACATACCTCCATCTCTCCATCTTACATCCCTTATCCAACATATTTCCCCCATCATACCTCTATGGTCCATGCTTTTTCTCCATCATCCATTTATCCCTCCATCTTCATCCATCATCCACATCATAATCCACCATCCATTCCATTTCCATATTCCCACATCTACCAACATCCATGTGTTAGAATTGGTCTAGACAACTGAGGGGGGGGGTGAATCAGTTGTCACACAATTTAAACTTTTCTGCCTTTAATCCTCTTTTAAAACTTCTAATCAAATTAATGATATGAACATTAAAGCATGAATCAATAACACATGAGAAGAAACATAAGTAACACACTTGACAATAAGATTTTTGACGTAGAAACCCGGTTAAGGGAAAAACCACGATGGGGGTTAACCCACGAAGATTATACTCTGTTAAAACTATTAAAAAGGGGAATGCACATGCATTTAGGCTTGCTGCTCAAAGAAGGCTTACTTCTTATACAAGGTTCACTACCTACATAAAGAAGATTACAATGAGATTGAACTGATAATTAGCATCTATCAATGCAAGGATTCAGTTCTGGTTAAGCACAAATTACTGACTTGATGCACTTCATCTTCACTTTGCCCTTTTCACTGTTCTGCTCACATCTAAATTTTAGATCTCTGCTCTTTTCACACTTATTCCATAGTCACATCACACACACACACAAATCATTCAAATCCATCAGCTATATATATCTGCATCCAGATCTTCAACCACTTTTCAGTTGGCTTCAAGAACACTTAGAACTTTATTGAGAATTCTACTCTGTCAGCTAAATCCATGTACACTTCTAACACGGACCAAAACTTACACTCACAAATCATTAATCAAGTTGGCTACTATCACTGATCATCACAACTTGTCCAACCAACAACTTCCATACATCTGAAACCAAGATCAATTACAAGGTCGGCCTGTTCTTCTTCTGCTCGTTCTGTCAAACTATTAACCAGATACTCAGATGCTAATAACTATTGAATCCTTCATCACCAGAGGTCAAAACTCTAGATTTAGATTATCTTGACAATGCTTATGACTCCCTTAGATCCATAGGAAACTCTAATCTACTGCTAGGGAGATGCAGACCAATATACCGGACCCTATCACACACTCTATTCTTAACTTACGAACTTAGACAAATCTTCAATCTGATTTCTGGTAGGGGCAAATTATGCAATGCGGATGTGTAGTATAGATTAAGTTGCCATTAATGACAACACTTATCATGCCTAGTAGTGTCTCTTACCAACAATCTCCCCCTTTGGCATTGATGGCAACACTTAGTGAAAAATGACTAAGTGTCGGAATAACTCCCCCTTTGCTTTTGCTCCATACTATTGTTCACAATGCTTTCCGGTGCTCCCCTTTTGTTGGATTCTTCATTTTTTACTACTCTTCACTCCCCCTTTGACATTAATGGAAAAGGGTGAGATCCACAATCACTAATTTTGCAAAAATTCTATATATAAGGCTGCATATGTACAAACAGTCCATATGTTATATTTACATATATTTAAGGATATCTGCAAAAGTACTCTTTAACTATACAAATTCAATGGCCCAACCTCTCTTCATACCATCCAAAATTGAAATGTGTCCACTCAGTAGAAATGCATATGCTTCTTCTTTCCTTAGATCTGAGGGATCACTTTCCCAGGTAGTACTTTGGGCCTCTGACAAAGTATTAAACATTATTTCTAACTTAGGGGTAATTAGTCCTTAGAGCTCACCCATTCTTTCCATAATGTTCTTCTTTTCTTTGATAAGATTCTTTATTTCATTTGTCCAGCTAATTGTTTGACATTCTTGGCTCACCAGAGATACTATTAAAGGATCAATACTTTGAGATAGGTCAAGTAACTTTTTCTTCTGCTCCTTTATCTTTTTCTCAATATCCTCTACTATTTTGGGCCATGATAAACTAAACTTATATACATCACCACCATCCTTAAGAACATTTTCAATACTCTTTATACCAATATCGAGTGTTTTTCTATCATTATCTATATGGCCTTTTAGTTCACTAAACCTCTTATCCAAAAATTCTTTCCGGACCTTTACTTGAGCTGACTTCTCAAAAGACTCAAAATTTGTATTTATAGAATGCACAAGATTTTTCAAATTACTAGAAGAAGAATCAGATGTATTTTTTTGATATGTGGGCATGATCTTCTCTAGTACTCTAGATGCTAGGCCTATCAACTCATTGTTTTCTATGTGAGACTTGAGCATTTTCTCCCTTGCCTTGGCCTATGTAAGTGATGATATCTTCAACATTTGGTCCAGAGAGAGAGTGTCCAAATTGATTAGTCCTTGTATCAGTTCTAGCTCATCTAACTCTAGCATCTCCTTGCTGAGAAAACTCTGCACTACATCCTCAGTGTCTCTTGCTACACTTGCTATTTCAGTTTCCTTCCCTTGTGCTTTGTCTGTGGTAGCAACCGAACTATCTTGCTCCGATGCATTAGCACCATCTCCTTCTATTAGTTCTTTTTTTCCCTTTGCTTTTTCCTCTTCCTTTTCTTTCTCTTTTTCTTCTTCCTTTTCTTGGTCCTTTCCAGAGTCATGAGTAGTAGGAGGATATAGAGGATCATGGCCAACACTTGCTTCTTCTATCAATACTTCCTCTTCTTCTTTTTGCACTGCCTCTTCTAGAACAGAGGAATCTAGAGTTTCAATCTGTTGCTTATTTTTCTTTAATCCTTTGACATTCATGTCTAAGGACTCAATCTCTACATTTACCTCCTCTGTAATAGGAAGATTGTGCTTTTTCAAAGCACTCTGGAGAATCTCTTTGGTTTCCTTTGCAATCATGTCTGTCTCCCCAAGCATAAGCTTATTCATTCAATTTTTACTTCAAAACTCATCCTTGGCTTCTTTAAATATCAAATTCATTTACTTTGGAGTAATTTGGGGGCATAATTGTATTAATTTTTTTCCTTAGATCTCAAGATCCTTGCTTTTTGCATTCTCTTTTCTGAGTTCCAAAATTTTTTCAAGGCTTTTGGTATCAATGAACATATCTCAATAAGATCCTTCTTGTAGATATTCAAATATCTTACCGTTGCTTCCTCAAGTACTCTTTTGTCAACATCACTATAGTCATCATAGAATTCTATCATTGGAGCCAAGTTTCCATCAACATTTACTGATTTAATGATGTCATCTACTAAAACGGTAGGCTTCTCTTCATATTCCTATATCTTTTGCTTCTTGCTTTCCCTTTTGCTTCCAGAGGGCATCTCCTTGGATATCTTGGCCACTTTTGTGCCAGTGGTTTTTAGTTCTTTGATCTCAATGTTAGAATTTGTATCTTCTTCTTCTCTTGTGCTTTCATAGGTCCGAGATGCTTTTGGTTTCTTCCTTTTCTCCCTTTTTCTAGATGATTTTGCTTCTAGTTTTATAGTCTTAGGAGGAACAAGGGCAACAACATAGCTCCTAGTAGTCCTTGATGTGGAAGAGGGTTCCATTAGAGCACTTCCTTGTTTCTTATCTTATTTCTCTTTCTCAGCCTTTTCAGTTCTTTCCTTGAATTGCCTCACAGCCTCCTTAGTTAGGCCCAAATTTTCAGCCAACTGCTCAACTTCTTTTCTTACTTTCCTATTGGTTTCAGGTTCTCTGAGCTTAGTATGTAGTTTTAAACTCAGCTCCTCATAAGTTCCAAATCTTTCAACTATTGTGTCTTTAGGCTTTCTTAGAAGATGTTGACCATACATATTCAAGATTTTTCCATCAACTTCATACCCCATGGGCATGATCCAAACAGTTCTGGGTTCCACTACTTCCATTAGGCACTGATCAGTGTTAACCATGAAGCATATTTCATTTTTGTACTTCTCAAAAATTGATTTAGGGATTATTTCCCTTAAATGCATCATACTTTGAAAATTCTTGAAGTATCCCCATATTGCAGTTTTCTAAGCTTTGAAATCACTAATGCTGTGAAGATGATCTCTGATCTGAATGGCAACTGGCTCATCATTAGTCTAGTGAACACCCTTTACTCTAGGATAGTAGAAAAACAAGAATAGAACTAATGTACCATATTTAAAAGTGTTTTTCTTATCCCTTTTGATTTTGTTCAAGTTCTCAATCAGTTGGTTCTGTAACAACTCACAAAGGTCATAATCTACATTCTCCTTCAACATTTGATATGTTGCATATATGGCAGTTTTGGAGACAGAATTCTCCCTACTGGAGTGATATATCTTGTAGCCAATCACCATGGAAGAAAACTTCACATCCAGTTCTATAATGTCATTTATAGTCATATCCCTTCTATCGAATTTAGTACTAGTTGCATCAATAATAGTTTGGTTTTTCATAGATTTTAACATGGGTAATCCATCGGTTGAGTTTAACCCAATCACAATTCTGATAACATCCTTGGTAATCTTAAATGGTTTTAATATCCAAATGAATTCATCATGCATCTGACTCAAAACATACTAGACCCATTCATCTTCATCAAATGTTGGAAACCCCATAATCTAAATAAAGTGTTTATCATGCAGTGCCTTATACTCAGGTTTAAGATCATGATTTTTACCCTTGAGATGATTCTTAAACAAGTCTACATACCTTGAATCACCAAATTCATCTATGTTTGCATGAATATAAACCCTAATATCTTCAACATGCAGCACACCATACAGAACACTTGAAAAATCACCTAATGGGTCGACTTCTATTGATTTGTGAGGATGCTTCTTAAATTTTAGTCGAGGCCTTTCAGTAATGTCAACAACATGGGGAGAAGCCATCTCAACAAATTTAGATCCAAAGCTTTATAGAGAAGTACCTTTTTCTTTTGCGAGGTTAGGGTTGATCAATTTTTGGTTGAATTCGCTCTTCGTTCTTCAATCTCTGGATTTGTAGCTCAAAAGCTATTCTACTTGTTTCCTTTGAATGCAAAGTGGTTCAAATGCATGATTAAGTGACCTTTTATCCTTTGCAAAACCTAATTTTGCATTGTAATAAATGCGTTGCCCTAACTCCATCCGGTTACTCTATTTCTTGAACTGTTCTTCACGAATTACTCCGCAAATTTCCATATCAACATTTTTCCTTCTGAAAATCCTTCCAAAAGTTCTGAAACACTTCAAAATATCTTCTCTCATTGTGCCATATCCTGGCACCCAATTACTAACTGAGGGAATTTGATGTTCAATGTAGCTCCCCTTGAGCTAGAGCTCCTAATTTAATTCCTAGAGGAATTGTTAGCACTAGATTCCAGTGCAGACACATCACCATTTTTCATTGTATCTTCTTCACCCAAATATTGTTCATTTCACTATATATCTCATTCACATCAATTTTTCTTTTTCCTTTGTCTTGTCTCTGCTCATCCAGTTTTCTATTTACTGGACCTCTTCTTCCATTATTCCTACTTCTGTAGAATCTTGCAATATGACCAGATTTATTGCAATTAAAACACACATTTCCTTGCTTATAAACTTGATTTCCTCTTTATCTGCACTAATTAACCATTTGTCCAAATCCATTGCAAGCAAAATAGTAGCCATTGAAAGAATTGCTATTAGAGTTATTCATTATCATACTTCTACATTCATTGGATCTATGACCATACCTCTTGCACTTGAAGCATTGACTTGAGAAGGATGGATCATTTTGATTTACTTTGCTTCTACACTGAGTAGCTTTATGGCCAAATTTATTGCATTTGAAACAATTTCCATTGAAAGATGGATATCTTTGAGCATTTGGTTGTCTTACCAGAGGTTTTCTAGTTCTATTTCTCCCATTCCTTGGTTGAAAATTTCTCTGTCCAGATCTGGAACTTTCACCTTTCTCATATCCAAGATCATGCTTGTCATCAACCTTTTTCTATCCTTCAAGCAATGCTTCAATTTTAGCTGAGCTTATCTTGAACTTCTCCTTGTATTCATTTGCAACTTCTAGGTTATGTCTTAGAGTGATAATTTGTCTCTCAAGTTCTCTCTCATTGTCTCTGCTTTCTTGTAGATTAGATTCTAGGAGACTAGCTCTTCCATCCAATCTACAGCATTCTTCAGTACTCTCTTTCAGATTTTGTTTCATCTCTTCTTCAGTTTTCTTCCTATCTTCAATTTCCTTGGTTAGTCTCATCACCCCAGATTCCATCTCATGTTTTAGGACAACAACTTCTTTAGCTAACTTTTCACATTCCTTTATCTTCTCTTTTAGGGCCTTGTCTTCATAATGATTTCCCAGCTGAAGAGGTTGCTCCTTCACTTTTTCATTTGATTTGCTTAATTTTCCTTTTAGAATCTCAATGAAGTCTTTAGCCTTTTTGAGGTTTTCTTGTAGCTCTTGGACTTCTGCTTTGGACTTCTAAAGATCTTCTAGGGTGAGATTAAGTTGCACTTGAACGTTATATTCATCCATTTTACTGCCTTCTCAGATCTTCCTTAAGCTGTTAAACTTTTTCAAAGGAGCCTTGCTCTGATACCAATTGTTGGAATTGGTTCAAACAACTGAGAGGGGGGATGAATCAGTTGTCACACAATTTAAACTTTTCTACCTTTAATCCTCTTTTAAAACTTCTAATCAAATTAATGATATGAACATTAAAGCATGAATCAATAACACATGAGCATAAACATAAGTAACACACTTGACACCAAGATTTTGACATGGAAACCTGATTAGGGGAAAAAATATGGTGGGGGTTAACCCACAAAGATTATACTCTGCTAAAAGTATTACAAAGGGGAATACACATACATTCAGGCTCACTACCTAGAGCTCACTTCTCAAAGAAGGCTTACTACCTACAGAAGGCTCACTACCTACAGAAAAAAGATTACAATGAGATTGAATTGATAATTAGCATCTATCAATGCAAGGATTCAATTCCGGTTAAGCACAAAATACTGACTTGATACACTTCATCTTCACTCTGCCATTTTCACTGTTTTACTCATCTAAATTTTAGATCTCTACTCTTTTTGCACTTATTCCATAGTCACATCACACACACACAAATCATTCAAATCCATCGGCTATATATATCCACATCCAAATCTTCAACCACTTTTTAGTTAGCTTCAAGAACACTTAGAACTTTATTGAGAATTCTACTCTGTCGGCTAAATCCATGTACACTTGTAACATGGACCAAAACTTGCACTCACATATCATTAATCAAGTCAGCTACTATCACTAATCATCACAACTTGTCCAACCAACAACTTCCATACATCTGGAACTAAGATCAATTACAAGGTCAGCCTATTCTTCTTCTGCCTGTTCTGCCAAACTGTTAACCCGATACTCAGATGCTAATAACTATTGAATCCTTCATCACTAGAGGCCAACACTCCAGATTTAGATTATCCTAACAATTCTTATGACTCCCTCAGATCTGCAACAAACTCTAATCTACTCCTGGGGAGATCCAAACCAAGATACCGGACCCTGTCACACACTCTATTCTTAACTTACGGACTTGGACAAATCTTCAATCTAATTTCTGGTAGAGGCAAATTATGCAATGCAGATGTGTAGTATAGACTTAGTTGCCATCAATGACAACACTTATCATTCCTAGCAGTGTCTCTTGCCAACACCATGTGGCTAATGCTACTTGATATAGTCCATGTGCAAAAATGCATTTAAGTGCTAACATACTACCCTGCTATTGGAAACAGATGCTTGAGTCCTCATCCTCCATCCCATCCAAAAAAGTCAAAAAGTCATTTAAAAAAAATTAAAAAAAATATAAAATCAAAATAGTAAAGAGAAATCCTTTGTCCCATGGTGAAAACTTGGTAAACAGGTGCCTTGGATAAGTACCATGATGAAAACCTAACAAACAGGCATCATGTGTAGGTTGATTGTCTATGCACCTTACACTTGGGGGCATGTTGTCTCATCTACCCATCCTATCATCCCTTCTACCTATCCTTTCTATCTTATCTTCCTTATCCATTATATCCACATAATTATCCCCTTGATCCACTTCATCCTCCTTTCCTCCTTTTGATCTTGATAAAGATAGAGACAAAAATATTGAAACATGCTTTGAAAAATCTCTTGGTATACCTTATCATTTCCAACCAATCCAATCAACCCTATTGTCATAAACTTTTTCATGTAAAATCCTATGAATTATACCTAGAATGGGGCATGTTATTATTATGCAACATAGTCTTTGGTGATCACATCCTAAGCACCTCATCCATTCCATCCACTATTGCCTATTGTTTTATTAATTCTTCTATCACGAGTCTTCCATCCCATTTACTATCTCCCATCCTTTTATCCATTCATCCAATCCCATCTCCATCATTTGCATCTATACTTTGTTTTCTCTTGTCATTAGTATCTAGTACTTAGGCTATCCAAATTGTTATCCAATGTCATCCCCAAACATTTCAAAATCTAAAAAAATCATAAACATTCAAAATCTGAAAACATCAAAACATTCAAAATCCAAAACATCATAAACTCCAAAATCCAAAAACATCAAAACATTCAAAATTCAAAAACATCAAAACATTCAAAATCCAAAACATCATAAACTTAAAAATCTAGAAATTCCCAAAAACATTCAAAAAAATCTAGAAAAATCCCAAAAACATTCAAAAAATCTAGAAAATTCCCAAAAAACAATCATAAATCATCATCTTCATCCCAATCCATCAAACACTTCCATCTCTCTTGTCTTCCATTTATCACTATCCATCCTATCACTCCAACTTGACTAACTCAAGCAAAAAATGAACTATGCCTCCTTTTGAAAGCTCAAATACCTTACCAAACCCGAAACAAAAAGACTACTCTTGAAGCCATATGTTGTCTCGTATACCCCTTGCCACATTTGCTACATTAATCTATCTATCTTAGATCATACCAATAACCTTTACGGATATATCTTTCCTACAATTTAAGGCTTCATCTATCGATCTACCCTGAGCAACCTCTTTGGCAAGAGAATATGTTGGTTGTGTGTTTACTTTATCAGTCAATTTTTTTTCTTTTTGGTTTATCTTTTGTTCCTTTCTAATACCTAGTCAAGACTGCCTTGATTTATGTATATCTTGGTAAGTTGTGATGCAGTATGGATTGGGGTATAGTCACTTCTTTCATATGCGGTGTGTGTGGGATGTTCTTATCATCTTACTACAGCTGATATTTATCTTGTGTGTGTGTTACAACCTAGCATCTTACATATTAGTATTCTTTTGCATTTATGCATAAAGAGTATTCTATGTTAAAGATTATGGCTCATTCGCATATCCAACAAGGTTATATTATGTCTAGTAGATATAGGTTCAAACTGTTTGTTTGTAGAGTCAACATCCTATAGATTGGATACATCGTCACCTTAGTCTTCTATATGCTAGTGCATAATATCCATTGCTATATCAAAATAAGGATTTTTCTTTATAAATATTTGCGTAACTATTGCAACATCTCTCCATCCATCCCAACCATCCATCTCACCCATACATCCTAATAAAATCTATAGCTTTCATTAAGATCGATCAATCTGATATCAATTCTTTTATTCGTTTTCCATTTATCTTATATCTTTCATCTGACTCTTCATCTTCATCTCTTCTTTTATTTCGAGAGCACACTTGTGTTCTTTGAACCCAACTTTCCTCTCGAAGGGGCATCATCATCATCATCATTCATCTTATTGATATATCTCATCCTTTCCATACCAATATAGCTAATCAATCTAGCCAAATTATCCAATCACATCCTTTGGTCTTGATCCTAATCTTGTTGTAAACCAGACATTATCATCAATCATCATCAATCAATTATCTTATACAGGATGGTGCATTGTCGAAACTAGACCAGGCGTCTTATACGACATGTTTCATTTCCTGAAACTAGACATTATCATCAATGGGATATATCGTTCCCACATCCTTGTGTTGATCTAGGGATATATCATTCCCCACAATGACAACACTATCCTTATCAATCATCATCAATTAATCATTTCTTTACAACTTGACAAGGGCAATACCTTGTTTGTCTTGGAATCATCATCATCATCATTCATCTTATTCATTAACTTACCATTATCTTTCCTTGTCACCCTCGCTTTACGTGATTGGGGCATCATCATTTCTAATCCAATCATATTATTCTTCTAAACCAATATCTTCTTCTATCACACAACACAACACTATGTTTTAAACATCTTTGAAATGATGTTACTTTGCAACACCATCTCAAAGAGGGGCAAAATGTAGACACCTAAAATTCACCCTACTTCCTAGCTTAATTAACCATCTTCTATACTTTCGCATTAATTAAATAATTCTAATTATTTAATTAAATCCATTTATCCTCATTATTCTTCCACATTAATTAAATAATTATTAAGTATTTAATTAAGATAATTTTCCACTTCTTAGCATTTAATTAATCCATTCAATTTTCTAAAGTTAATTAAATAATTTATTATTTAATTAATTAAATCATCGCCCAACACAAATTAAATAAATCAAATATTTATTTAATTAATGAAATCCAATATTAATTAAATAAATTAAATATTTATTTAATTAAATCATATCATATCTTCTTCTTGATTTCTTTCTAAAATTGAACCCATGTGTATCTAATTAATTAAATTAATTAGATAAATTCATCAATTATCCTCTCATCCTTTTTCAAAGACTTATTTCCTTTTCAGGATTTAAAACAGAAAATAAAATCCTTTCTATCTTTTTCTTATCTTCTCATCTACTTGTCTTATTTCCTCTTTTGATAAAATAAAGCAAAAGGAAATCTTATCTTATCACTCCATTGTCAAAAATCTATAAAAAGGACCTCTTTTCCCATTTTTGATATCTCTCATTTTAGAAAACTTATGCTATTATTTTGCATTCCTTGGGAGATCAATATTTACGTTATTAACAAATAGAGAAATCGACATAACAAAAGCAAGGAGCAATCAATTGAGTTTGGGTGCAACTTCAATAAGCTCGATTAATGTAGGCAATTTGTTTGTGTGAAAGGGAGGTAAATTATACTTATTTGGTTTATTTCTCATTTATGTTTGCACTACATTTTTCACCTATCACACCAATAGTCTAGTAGAAGATTGTTATTTGACTTTGAAGCTTCCTCTTGCTTTCTTTTCAACTTGACATTCCTTGAAAATGTCATTTATAGGTTTTGTAATCTTTGGCAGATCTCTCATAGCTTGAACTAAACTTATCCTTACCAGGCTATCAAAATTTATGTGACACAATCTCCTATGCCATAGCCAACTTTCACTAATCTGAGTCATGAAGCAGAACTTATTACTACCTTTGAGATGATAAGCATTTCCACTAGTTGTCTTTCTAGTAGAAATCACTATTATGGAGATTTTTTAGATCTCACAATCATCATCCTGAAACACAAGATTGTAACCCTTCCTACACATCTATCCAACACTCAAAAGATTATGATTTAAACCCTTAACATAAAGAACATCATTGGTGTTATGCTTTCCATCAAAACTGATTGAACCTTTTCCACAAATCTTAGCAGCTTCATCACCACCAAACCTAACTACTCCACCATCATATTTTTCAAGTTTAACAAACTTACTCTTATCCCCTATCATATGATTTGAGCATCCACTATAAATGATTCAGTCATCCTTTTCTTTCTTAGCACAATATGTATTCAAGGTTAGTACTTGTTTTCGGACCTTTTTCCTTCACACAACTTCCAGATTTAGCAGACATGGTTTCATCTCTTAGAGCTATGAATAAGCATTCATTATTATCATCCTCACGATTAGATTCATCATCTGATATACTTGAATCTTCTCTAACATAGTAACTTTTCTTAACAATGTTACCTTTGTTTTCCCTATTTTGAATTGTCAGAGCTCTGTTTGGACACCTTGAAGCATAATGACCTATGTTTCCACAACTGGAACATTTAAAAGGCAACTTACCACTGAACAAGTTCCAATACCCTTTTTCATCCTTCTCACAAAGTTAGCTTCCACTTCATCAAGATCTTTTGGATCTGATTCCACAATCTTTTCTGATTTGCTAGCCTTAAAAGAAATCTCAACTTTTGTAGTTCCACTAGGTGTACCAAACTCTCTTATTTCAATAGTAGTTAAGGTGCCAAGCAATTGATCTCTAGAAAACTAATTTAAATTTTGTAATTCTTCAATAGCAGAAACCCTATGACTATAGGATTAAAGAAGAGATCTGAGTACCTTTAATATCACTTCTTTATCATCTATACTTCCACCAAGTCCTTTGATGCCATTAACAACTTCATCCACTTTTTATAAGTAGCTTGCAATGTTTTCATCTTTAGACATATGCATGGTCTCAAAGGTGAGATTAAAATTCTTCATTTTACCTTGTTTAACCTTATCATCTCCTTCATAGACACTTTTCAACTTTTCCAAATCACATTAACAGTTTTCAAATCCATAACTTTTACCAATTCAAAATTAGTAAGACCACTTAAGAGAGAATGTTTTTCCTTACCATCTACTTTAGAAGCTTTGATATCATCTTTAGCACTTACACCATTCTAAGGTTTAGTGTAATTAGACTTTACTGATTTCCAAACCTCATAACCAAGAGCAATTAGAAATTCTTTCATTCTTACCTTCCAGAGTGCATAGTCTGATCCATCAAACAAGGGGATCTATTTCTTGTGCACCATCCCGGATCTACCTCAAGTTGTTAAGATTTTATTCAAAGGAATCTTTCTCTGATACCAATTTTTGAATGCACCTTGTGAGACAAGTAAGAGAGGGGTGAATCACTTGTATCAAAAATTTTAAACCCTCACAAACAAATTAACATCCACATTAGTACACTTAAACCCTTAATCTGTTATGATGATTAGCCATGAGAAGAAAATAACAGAAACTTAAACACATCAACACCATGCACAAGAAAACACCAAATTTTACATGGAAAACCCTAAAAGCAAAAAACCACTGTGAGGATTAGCTCACAATATAATGTAGTAGACACACCAAATTACAAAGGCTGACTGCCAAAGGGCTCACTGCCTAGAAGAAAGAAAATCTCATTGCCAATGGACTCACTACCCATTGAAAAAGAAAGAGAGAAGAGAAGAGTGGCTCACTACCAAGATTTGAACTAATACAATTGCATCTAACCTATGCATGGAATTTAGTTCCAATGAAGCACCACAAACATCACCTTCGCATCCATACTGAAAGATAGTAGACACCTTTTGCTCACTACATCCAGTCACCTAACACATGAAACCTTTTTCTACCTTTATCACACTCATATCACAAAAATAACATATCCTTCATGCATGCACACACAATCATGAATCATTGACTCTTATTTATATCATCATTATCCTTGAAATAATTTCCAAGGTCAGTAACACAATCTTCAATCCTTGAAACATTCTCCAAGGTCGGAAAACAAACAACATTTTAATTAGGTCTGGACCTAAACACTCCACGGCATAAGGGAATGAATGCAAAGCACTCAATTCCTTAGCTCAGATCAAAAACTATCTAGGCACGCTACACAATACTCACATAATTATCAAATCAACTCCACAAACAACACAAACATCCAAGGTCAACCAAATAGTGTAAACATAAGAAATTTCTGATCATACACTTCCATGATCACAACCAAAGCTTGCATATCATACCCAAGGCTCTAAGACATTCTAGAAATATCCACAAATACCTTTAGGTCACCCGAGAACCAACAAATTCAACTACAACAACTTTCACCTGAAGACAGTTCACAGACTACTTACAAACAACATTGTCAAACTTTGCTACACAAGAAAGTTACTTTCCAGAGCACCAAATCACACATTCTCTAGAATGAATATAGATAAGAACCTTATAAGCATGCATCGAGAATTGCAGCACCTAAAAAACTCTACAGAGAAGTGCAAAGCAAAATGCTTTCTCTCAGACACACTGCAAACACTTCCAGACACTGTTCTCAAACTGGTGAACATAACTTTCACTACACAGAGTTCTGGAGCACCAAATTCTATTTTTAGTATCTTTAAATAGTTCCTAACAACATATCCAAACTGTAAACTTATATCTTCAATAGAAAAGAAATACAAAGAAAAAACTCAAACAATATTCTATAATCCAAAAGACACCTTCAGCACACTATTTCAAATATTAACCAAATTTTCTCAAAAGAACTTGGAAACCCAGTAACAAGATCATATTCCTAACATCATTAGCACCTCTACAAGTCATTCAAATCACTTTTAACACATCAACTTAATCAAACAACAACAACCTCACTAGAAGACACAGTTGACACCAATGACAACACAAACATGTTGACATCAATGACAACACCGATTAGCACATACTTGCAACATCTATTTGGTTGATGGAAGGAAATTTTTGGATGGTGTGAGACATGTGAAAGGAAGCTAGGTGTGCATAAATTGCTTCCTACACTAATCTAATGAGAGAGAAGAATGTAAATTCTTTTTAACCTTTATAATTATAGTGTTTTTAATCTAGTAACAAGATATTGCAGCAATACACATACACAAGAATGTAAGACAGAAGAAGAGAGACAAGATATATGTGGGGAAAACCCTTACGGGTGAAAAACTCCACACTCCAAAACATAGCTCAAATGTACTCTAGTAAACAATCAAGGTTACAATACAGTTTCAAAGACAATGCTCTTGCAGGAGTCTTTGACACTCATATTTGGAGACAATTTGGCAGCATAATAGTACTTGTCAATCACATAATACATCTCCTCTTAAAAGCACCTGTTTATATAGAAGATACAAGGAATAAATGAGCCTATCTTGAGATGGGTGTCCAACATGGCCTCATGGCCCAAAATCCATACCTGGGGACACTTGTCATATCACCCCATCCCAAAGAGGTCACCTATTCCCAAGTTGGGCAATGACATATACTCTTACAACTCTTACGATTGTCATAGAATCCGGCATAGCTATCATATCTTACAGTTGTAAGAGAATCTATTATACACAGGCTAAAAATAACATATTCTCTTACAACTTGTCATAATGATGAAGGGGGTAAATCATAAAACACACAATAATAGAAATTGAATACAGAGAATAGAACTTTCTTTTATTGATCTGGAAAACTTATTACATTACAGAAGCTTAATTACAATCAGAGGAATCAGTCCTCCATAGGCTGCAACACACTATAGCTACCATCCCCAGGCTCTAGAATCTTTCACCTTCTGTAACCCCCAAATCAGCTAGGGTTTATGTTTTCCTGCCTATTCTTGACTCTACACTTGCCCCCTTAACTCCACTGCTACCCAGGGTCCCTAAAATAGCCATAAATAACACTTTTTAGTGGCATCCAGCTAAATTTTGAAATTTACAACTCCCTATAAAAGTAGGTAAACTTTTGGGAAGCATAACTTTTGATTCGGGTGTCCGATTGACGAACTGTTTTATGCGTCGGAAAGCTTGCGATGTGAACTATCATGCTAAAAATTTGTAAATGGATTTTTGTCAACTTTTTGGGATGTTTAGGGAAGTTTTAGTGCCTCATATCTCGTTTCAAAAAATTTTAGGGGCTTTTCAGAAAACAAAAACTTTAATATCTTTCAGCTCACAAATGATCTTTGCCTGATTCCTTCTCCAAAGGTCTTATATTTCCATTTAGTAACTTTCTGCAAGTTTTCACTTCAATCTGTGCCCAACTGCAAACTTTCCAAAAATAGCAGGTAGACTTTCCAAAACAGACAGGTTGCTATTTTTAGCAGTTTTGGAAAAACTGAAAGTCCTACATCATTATTCTGGATATTATGGAACCAGAAACACTAATTATGGAAAGAAATGAAAACAACTACAATGATTTTGAATTAACTTCTTTTTAGGTGATGCAAGATTGCCCTTACACCACTGGATGCTCCTGCATCAGACACCCAAGGTAATATGAGAAGTGACCCTGTCACATCTTAGATGTTTGTGTGAGGAAAACCCAAACGGTCAACCTCTGCCTTAGACAACCAAGAAGAATCTTTAATAGGCCTTCCTTTCCATTTCACTAGATATTCTTCGCATTGTCTATTCCGAGTGCTCCTTCCCACATGGCTATCCAAGATCTCTTCTATCTCCTCTGTTGAAGTAGATGCCGGAATACTCCACTATTCCTCTGTTGGTCCATCTTCTGTCCCAGCTTCATGATATTCTAATAAATCAACAATGTTAAAAATAGGGGAAATATTAATCCTATTCGGTAGCTCTACCTCATATGCATTTCCTGAATCATGCTTCTTCAAGATTCTACATGGTCCAAATTTCTTCATTTTTAACTTATTGTATGTTCCGATTGGGAACCTTTCTTTTCTCAGGTGAACCATGATTTCATCTCCTACCTGGAACTCCATATATCTCCTCTTCTGATTTGCCTTAGCCTTGTACTGAATATTCATCTTATAAATGTGCTTTCTCACCTCTTCATGCAAATTCTTCATGTGTTCTGCAAAGTCATCAGCTTCGGCACTTGTCTTTTCTTCGTTGTCCAGCTTCCTTATCTTAGAAGCATTTCTTGGGCTATTGCCATATATAACCTAGAATGGTGATTTACCAGTACTCCTATTGATAGAATTGTTGTAAACAAATTCTGCCTATGGTAAAATTAAATCCCATCCCTTGGGCTTATCCCCTACTAAGAACCGTAGTAGGTTACCCAAACTCCTATTCACCACTTCGGTTTGTCCATCAGTCTGTGGATGGTGTGCAGAACTAAACTTTAAATCTTCTTCAACTTCTTTCACAATGTCCTCCAGAAATAACCAACAAACTTGGTATCTCGATCTGAAACTATGCTCTTTGGTAGGCCATGTAGTCTCACCACTTCCCTGAAAAATAACTCTGCAATATGAACAACATCATTAGTCTTCTTACAAGGAATAAAATGTGTCATCTTTGAGAATCTGTCCACCACTACAAATATGGAATCATGTTGTCTCTGTGTCCTTGGTAAACCAAGAACAAAATCCATACTGATATCATCCCATGGCTTCTCTGGTACAGGTAATGGTTGATACAACCCTGTATTCTGACTTGTTCCTTTTGCCATCTGACATACTCTGCAACTCTGCACAAATTTCCACACATCCTACTATAACTATGGCCAATAATAATTTTCACCAACAATAGCAATGGTCTTATCTCGACCAAAGTGTCCAGCCAATCCTCCACTATGCTTCTCCTTAATCAAGTTCTCTCTCATGGAACTCCTTAGAATGCACAACTGGCTTCCTCTAAATAACATGCCATCTTGGATTATGAAATCCAACCATTTTGTCCTGTCCAAAGTAATAGGTTCCAAACAAGCTTTCTAAGCCTCTGTAAAATCTGGATCTTCAGGATACAAACTTTTGAGCTCATCAAACCCAACAACCTCTATCTTCATTTTTGTCAACAAAATTTGCCTTCTGCTCAAGGCATCTGCAACTCTGTTGGACTTCCCACTCTTGTGCTTCAAAACAAAAGTATAGCTCTACAAAAACTCAACCCATTTTAAGTGCCTTTGGTTCAACTTTCCTTGACTATTAAGATACTGCAAAGCCTAATGATCAGTATATAAAACAAACTCCTTTAATAATGTCTCTATTTCTTCAAAGCCTGAACTATTGCATAAAACTCCTGATCATAAACAGAATACTTTTTCTTGGCATCATTAAGCTTCTCACTAAAATGAGCAATGGGCTTACCTTCTTGGCTCAAAACAGTTCCTATACCACTACCACTAGCATCACAATCTACCTGAAATACCTTATTGAAATCTGGAAGTGCCAAAATAGGTTGCTCTACAACTTTTTGCTTCAATGTATCAAAGCTCTTGTCTACTCCTTTAGTCCATTGAAACTCTTTTCTATCCCCTCTCATTGTCTCAGTTAGGGGTACACAAATGCTACTAAAATTCTTGATAAACTTTCTGTAAAAACTTGCCAAACCATGAAAGGATCTTACCTCCGTTGTACTCCTTGGCATAGGCCATTCAATGATAGCCCTTACTTTTTCTGGGTCCATCTTAAGACCTTCTTCTGAGACTACAAATCCCAGGTATATGAACTCCTTCTTTGCAAAACTACATTTCTTTAGATTAATCGGCAACTTCTCCTCCCTAAGCTTCTCTAGAACTCTTCTGATATGCATCAGATGCTCATCCCAAGTCTTACTAAAAATTAAAATATCATCCAAATAAACAATAACAAAACTTCCCAAAAATTCTTTCAATACCTCGTTCATGAGCCGCATGAATGTGCTCGGTGCATTGGTTAGCCCAAATGGCATCACTAACCACTCATACAAACCTTCCTTTGTCTTGAAAGCTATCTTCCATTCATCTCCTTCTCTGATACGGATCTGGTGATACCCACTCTTCAGGTCAATTTTCGTGAAGTACTTGGCTCCACTCAAACAATCCATAATGTCATCCATTCTTAGCAATGGAAATCTATACTTGATAGTTATCTTATTGATGGCTCGAGAGTCTGTACACATCCTCCATTCTCCATCCTTCTTTGGTGCTAGTACTGTAGGTACCGCACATGGACTTAGGCTCTACCTTATCAGTCCCTTCCTTAACAACTCCTGAACTTGTCTGTTCAGCTCTTCATTCTCTACAGGGGTCATTCTGTGGACTGCCTTGTTTGGCAAACTGGCTCCTGGTATCAAATCCATTTGATGACTTATCTTACTTACTGGTAGCAAACCTTCTGGTACATTATCAGAGATAATGTCCTGGAACTCTTCCAACATATCTAAAACTTCTGCTGGTACATCTTCACAGTTCTCTTGACTAATCTTAGGAATCAATGCAAAGCAATGACACTCATGCTTCATACCCTCCAAAAATTTCCTACCATCTACTAGGCAAATTCTGGCAGTACTACACACCTTTTCTTCCACCTCCTTCAAGGGCTTCAACTTATGACGAACTCCATCCTTTGTTAGAGAATATGTGTTTGCATGGCCATCATGGATAACACTCCTATCATACTGCCACGACCTCCCCAATAGCATATGACATGCATCCATCAATATGATATCACACAGCACCTCATCATGGTAGTCCCCAATCTTGAACTTCACTAAAAACTGCTCATTGACCAAAGCTCGGTGGTCCTTCTGCAACCATGCAATCTGATATGGATGTGGATGCTTTCTTCTTGTCAACTTCAACTTGTCAATCATCTCCTCTGAAACAAGATTATCAGTGCTTCCACTATCAATAATAATATCACAACACTTACCTTCACATTTGCACCTCGTGCAGAATAAACTCTTCCTCTGATTGGGTTCTTTCTCCTCATTCAGCAAGGTTCTTCTGACAACTAAGGTTTGTCCCCTTTCAGCATCTTTAGAATGCTCAGAATGTGCATCTTCATCTACATGTGCAACTTGTGCATTACCTTCAGGTCTTCTATTTGTACTTCCTTGATGTTGCGAACACTCATATGCTCGATACCCTTCTTCTCCACATTGGAAACAAGTTCCTCTAAAACCTCATCTTCCAGGTCCTTGCCCAGGTCTGCCTCTTCCTCTTCCTCTTTGCTCACCATTGTTCTGGTCACGAGGCTGGTAGGTATTATCCCCTCTTTGATTTCGACTGGTGCCTACTTGTTCACTTTTCTTTTGATCTTCATTACGGCCTCCATAGGGTCTTCCTCCAGTCCTTCCACCTTGACCTCTTCCCCTTTGCTTACTATCAAATCTTTTGTTCAGCTTCTCCTCCACCTTAAGGGAAAACTGGTATGCATCTTCTATGGTGGTCATTCTGACCAGGCTCAACTCCTCTTGAATACTCAGCCTCAACCCATTAATGTAATGGGCTACCTTCTCCTTGTTGGGCTCTACATGGCCTGTCCTAATAGTAATCTTATAAAACTCTTCTGTATACTCCTTGATAGACTTGTTACCTTACTTTAGTCCTTGTAGCTTCTTCAACAACTCCATCTCATAGTCCACAGGAACGAACTGCTTCTTCAGTTTCTCCACCATCCGATCCCATCTGGTGATCTTTCCTTTTCCTCTTCTATTCCTCTCTAATTGGACCTCCTTCCACCAAATACTAGCGTGGCCCTTCAACTTTATTTTTGCAAATTTGAACTGATCCGGGTCCTCCACATCTTCATACTCGAAATACTCCTCCATGTCATTGATCCAATCAATAAGCTGTTCTGGATTCAAATCTCCAGAATATGTAGAAACTTTGATTCTGGGCCTCTTTCCGATCTTTGAAATGGCCCTCAACAACCTAACTTCTGTAGTATCTCCTGCAGCTTCTTGCTCTTCCTCAGATAGCTCTTCTTCAGCTTCATCTTCACTTTCTTCTCTTGTTCTCGGATCAAACCCTCTTCACAGTTCCTCTTGCAATGCATTGATTTGCCTTTGTAGGTCTCTAAAACCCTCTTTCATCAAAGCATTCCTCCCAATGTGATTTCTTCGTGGAGGCATCTTGATCTCCGCAGCAAACCCACAACCTTAGGTCCTGGTATAAACTGCCTCACGGTCGGCGATCTGTCTACACACTTAGGAACCCTTGCTCTGATACCACTTGATGAAGGGGGTAAATCACAAAACACACAATAACAGAAATTGAATACAGAGAATAGAACTTACTTTTATTGATCTGGGCAACTTATTACATTATAGAAGCTTAATTACAATTAGAGGAATCAGTCCTCCACAGGCTGCAACACACTACAGCTACCATCCCCAGGCTCTAGAATCTTTCGCCTTTTGTAACCCCCAAATCAGCTAGGGTTTCTATTTTCCCGCTTATTCTTGACTCTAAACTTGCCCCCTTAACTCCACTACTACCCAGGGTCCCCAAAATAGCCATAAATAACACATTTTGGTGGCATCCAGCTAAATTTTGAAATTTACAACTCCCTATAAAAGTAGGTAAACTTCTGGGAAGCATAACTTTTGATTCGGGTGTCCGATTGACAAACCGTTTTATGCGTCGGAAAGCTCATGATGTGAACTATCATGCCGGAAATCCGTAAATGGATTTCCATCAACTTTTTGGGACATTTAGGGAAGTTTTAGTGCCTCATATCTCGTTTCAAAAATTTTAGGGGCTTTTTAGAAAACAAAAACTTTAATATCTTTCAGCTCACAAATGATCTTTGCCTGATTCCTTCGCCAAAGGTCTTATATTTCCATTTAGTAACTTTCTGCAAGTTTTCGCTTCAATCCGTGTCCAACTGCAAACTTTCCAAAAATAGCAGGTAGACTTTCCAAAACAGACAGGTTGCTATTTTTAGCAGTTTTGGAAAAACTGAAAGTCCTACATCATTATTCTGGATATTATGGAACCAAAAACACTAATTATGGAAAGAAATGAAAACAACTACAATGATTTTGAATTAACTTCTTTTTGGGTGATGCAAGATTGCCCTTACACTACTAGATGCTCCTGCATCACATAACCTTCCTTGGGATGCCCAAAGATGTCTTCTTCCAAGATGCCTTGTGACACATGTCTTCACCTAGCGTAGTATCTTCCATTTACGACTCTTGCACGCCATAGATTTGTCATAAGCATTTCGGTCAATATTCCCTTACACACTATCCAAGATGCCAACACATGGAAAAATATTCCTACCACTAAGTGGGACGCCTATCTCCTTATGTGAGGACAAATTTACATGTGGTCACCTTCCACATATGATAACACATCACCGTACCAACTCCCACAAGATGACAATAAGGATTTGCATCCTAATTACAATAATAGGCAATAAATAAATAAATACAATGAAATAATACAAGGAATTACCAAGGTTGAGACACCTTAATTCCCAAAATTCTCCCACTTGTCGAACACCTTGTAAGAGCCAGTGGAAATAATAGGATTTAACTGCTATAGGGCGAGAAGCCCATAGACTCTGAACACCATCTGAACTTCTTTGTGCCTATTGGTTTTGTCAATGCATCCACACCATTCTTCAAAGTGTCTACCTTCTCCAAATTCACCTTCCCATCCTCTACCATGTCTTGCACAAAGTGAAACTGTACATCAATATGCTTTGTTTTGGCATGGAAAGTTGGATTCTTTGCTAGGCAAATTACACTCTAACTGTCACAACAAATCGTAATCTATCCTGCATCAACACTAATATCTGAACACAATCTCTTAAGCCAAATGGCTTCCTTACAAGCATGAGTTGCTGCCATATACTCAACTTCTATCATGGACAAAGCAACTATAGGTTGTTGCTTACTCATCCAACTAATTGCACCACCAAACATAGTGAACACATAAGCACTGGTGGATCTCCTATTGTCAATGTCACCCACCCAATCAAAATCCATGAATCCACAAATACAAACTAAATGCAGAGGTCCTGTAGGATTACCATGATAGTATATGGAATACTTGGAAGTACCCTCAAATATTTGAACACTCTCTTAACTATATCCTAATGTACCCGTCCAGGATTAGCCATAAGTCGACTAAGGACTCCCACTGCTTGGGCAATGTTTGGTCTTGTGCAGACCATAGAATACATCAAACTGCCAACAACACTAGCATAAGGTACTATGCTCATGTCCTCCACCTCACTAGGAGATTTTGGACAATCATTAACAGATAACTTTGTCCCCAAAGAAAAATGAACACACAATGGTCTACAATCTACCATGCTGAACCTATCCAACATGGTCTTCACATACTTACTATGTCTTAACCAAAGTTTTTTGTTATCTTTGTCTCTTCTGATTTCCATTCCTAGAATGAACCTAGCTGCCCCTAGATTTTTTATCTCAAACTGTGATGACAACTGAGACTTCAAATCAGAAATCATATTGTTACCATTCCCAATTAACATCATATCATCAACATACAATGCAATAATGAGAATACGATCATTGTCAAATTTATAATACAGACAATGATCTGATTTCGATCTTCGAAATCCAACTGACAACACAAAGGCATCAAACTTCAAGTACCACATCCTAGGAGACTTCTTCAAACCATACAAAGAATTTTTCAACTTGCAAACCAAATTTTCTTTACCTTTCTCTATGTAATGCTCTGGATGTGACATGTAAATCTGGTGCAGGAGCACCAAGATGTCTAGATTTTACTTGATTTACAAGTTGTTTGGTTTGTTTTAAAAGGTCTTTGAGACCATATTCTATGTTGTAATAAGGCTTGTAGCTAGGTTGTAAATGGATTATGTCCAAATGACTATGAATCTACTATGGTTATGTTATTAGTCCTAGGTAGGATAGTCTTGTGGCAAAAAGACAGTCATAGGAGTCATTTGAGTTTTAATGTTTGTAAGGGGAGTCATTTAAATGTTTGTAGCCTATAAAGACATGTCTAAGGTTAGGAGGGTGTTTAAAACCTTGTCCAAGGTTAATCAAAAGTTAAAACAAAGCATTGTTTAGACAAAAACAGTCATTGTTGTCCTAAAAAAAGATAGTTTCAAAAACAATCTTTAGACTGCAGTTACAAATCAAGAAAGCAGCTTGATGGTTTTGAGTAGTTTTGATTGGCCCCAACCATTGCATGCAAATGTTAAGGTTTGTTTTAAGCTGAGGAAGGTTGGTTTTTTGGAGGAGATATTCGAAGGAATAGAAGAAAAGAACAAAAAGAACTCTGTTTACTATTTTTTCTACTTTTCTGAACTTTTCTTTGTTGTTATTAGGCCGTACCTGTGCCTGTATAGAATTTTCATGGCACAAGGGTATAATGGATGGATAGAGTACTGAAATAGATTTGCATTGAATCTTGTTTGGACTCTTATCATTAATCTTGCTAAGAGAAATCATTGATTTACCATAGACTATCTTAAAACTTCTGTTACAACCCATTAATTCGTTGTTTTCTGCATAAATCCGTACTTGTACGGCTGAGTAGGGGTTGGTACCTAGAATGGTTGTTTAGAGTGGAGAGTTACCTATCATTTGCAATTGGTTTGGGTTCTTGACACCTTTACATCTCTTTGCATTTCTCCTTTGTCTGAAAGAGGGTTTGAAAACTTAGGTTAGGGTTCTTCTGAGAAACCCGTTGGACTTTTACCCATTCCATTGACCTTTTTCTATCTTTGCTCAATGGAATGGGTTGTATCATATTCTGTGATAAGGCTTGTGAAGGATAGAGAGATAGGAGGATGTTGTAGAGTGAGTTTGGGCATGTGAATGACCCTACAGAAACCATGATCAAGAATTCAGAGGAGGACAACAGTCATATCAAGAAGGTAATAGTTTTGTTCATCATGTTATTGCTTTGCTAATGAAGACATTGGTATGTGTGCATGTTATGGATTGATATGTTGCAAAGGGATTGGGTTGGTGTAGAGGGAGATCATCCCAAGGAGGTATTTGTGGCTTTTATCCCAATGGAGTAGCAATCTCATGACAGTCAATGAGACTGCTGTCCTGCAGGTATTACATAGTGGTTGAATGGAATGTTAGTTAGTGTTAGACATCCTAGAAGGTGTGTCCTAGAGTCCTTCATTGTGTGTGCCAAGAACAAGTTGGATATGGTGTTGAATACTACCTTATGTGAAGGTTATGTCAGAAGAAAAATAGTGAACTTGAGAGTTATTGCATTGAAATGGTGAAACATGTTTCTGTTGTCTTAGATGCTCTGCATCAAAATCTCTTCCTCCAAATCACCATGAAGGAATGATGTCTTCACATCAATCTGTTCCACCTCTAAGTCATAAGTTGTTGTAAGAGATAATAGGAACCGAATATATGTCAACTTTGCAATGGGAGAGAAAATTTCACCATAATTAATTACCTCCACTTGTGAGTATCCCTTCGCAACCAGTTTGGCCTTGTACTTTTCAACACTACCCTTTGTACCAAATTTCTTCTTGAACACCCATTTACATCCAACAAGTTTTCATCCTTTAGGCAAAGGCACCAAGTACCATGTTTTATTCTTTTCCAAAGAAGCCATCTCATCTTCCATGGCCTCCTTCTAGGAACTTGCATCTTTCATGCCCATAGCCTCTGTCACAGTTCTAGACTCATCAATGTTAGTAAGCAAGGCAAAATCACAACTAGAATCAAGCAATGAATAACCAAACCTATCAGGTTGCTTCCTTGTTCGTGTAGACCTCCTCAATGGCTGAGGTTGAGGTTCTTCATCTTCTAAACTTTTAGAACTACTAGAGCTCTCCACATCATCAGGTCTCACAGGGTCTGTCAGTCCAATCTTCTCAGGGGTAGAAGGAAAATGAACCACATCCTCTTTCTTTTCTATTTCTTCTAGTTGTAGAACAATGGGAGAAGGTGTTAGCTCTCTGAAAATAACACTTCTGCTATAAAACACTTTTTCAGCCATAGGATCCCAAAGCTTGTATCCTTTCACACCGACACCATAGCTAATGAAAATACACTTAATAGTCTTGTTCTCCAATTTAGACCATTTCTCCCTCGGCACAAGTGCATATGCCTCACAACCAAAAATACGAAGATGTCTAATTGAAGGCTTCTTACCAGACCACACCTCTATAGGTGTCTTACCAACAAGAGTTGATGTAGGAGACCTATTTACCAGGTAGCAAGTAGTGGCTACAGCTTTAGCCCAAAACTTTTGTTCAAGGCTTGCTCCACTAAGTATACTCGTAGCCCTCTCCATCAGTGTCCTATTCATCCTCTCTACAACTCCATTTTGTTGCGTGGTGTATGGATTTGTCTTATGTCTCTCAATCCCTTGCTCTTTACAGAACTTATCAAACTTTGTCGAACAAAACTCACCACTATTATCAGTTCTCAAAAACTTAATCTTTTTATTAGTCTGATTCTCAACAAAAGCTTTAAACTCTTTGAATTGACTAAATATTTTAGTCTTTCTTCTGAGAAAATAATTCCATGTCCTTCTACTATAATCATCTATAAAAAATACAAAATATACAGATTTAGAAATTGAAGGAACACTAATAGGACCTGTAGACACCTGAAAATGGTCACAACCAACTTCATCAACTCATGCATTCAACCCTAATCCACCCACATCACTTCGTCCAATCTGATTATTAATTAAATAATTTTTAATTATTTAATTAATTTATTCTATATCTTTATCATGTCATAAAAATCAAATTCTTCTACTATAGTTTGAAAATTAAATATTTTTTACTATAGTTCATCCCAAAAGAACTAAATAAATTATCATATTTATTTAATTCCCTATTTTGTACTTTTGATTACTTTTTGTAATCATAATTATTTTCTTCTAATCCATGTGCACATAAATTAATTTTAATTAATTCCTCATTACAAATCCCCGTGTTTCTAGAAGTCCACTTGTCATCCAATGTACATGTTTGTACATGACAAGTTGTACTTTGGAAGCATGGGCAAATCTTCTAAATTGAGTACATTTGTCCTCTTTCTTTCACCCCACTCCATGTGTCACTATTCATCTCAATTTAAAATTCCATGTGGCACTATTTGAACACTATTCCTCTAATTTTAAATTTCACTTGTCCTCTCCATGGAATTTAAAATTCCTCACAAAGTCCAAGCCTTACCTTTTCATAAATGAGTCCTTACATGTCATACACCTACTCAATCCTAGCCATCCATTCATTCAAACTTGCATTCTCATCCATTGATCATCCCTTGAATCTTGGGGCAACCTTATCATCCAATCTAATCATGCCACTTGTCCAATTCTCCTTGCTTGAGGATCCTCAAGCAACCTCCACCATTGATCCTTCAAATTGATCCTAGGCCTCCAATCCCATCTCCAAAAATCTATAAATTGAGGCCTCCACCTCCCATTTGGAACAAGTCATTTTGTGCAATATTATGTTGTTAATTTGAGTACTCACATCTATAGCTTTTAGTCTAATTCCACATAGTCTAGTTTAGTTTATCATCCATTTAGGACATATCATCACTAGTTTTCTTAGATAGGGTGCATGTTTTAGTATAAAAACATAGTAGTGATTTAGTCCAATCTTGAGGTCCCTTGGACATGAGATTGGGTGCATATTAGGTGTAAGTTGCATCTATTTTAGGTCTCATCTTCATAGGTAAACATTTTGGCACGCCCAGTGGGACCCCACCACCTTTTAGCTAATAAATTTGCATGTTTTGTGTTGTTTTTCTTGTGACAAGTTGGATCAGCACCTAATTTCTGCAAACTATCTGGCACATCAGTGTCTATCTAGCAAATCAGCACCCAGCCCGACCGATCAGCGCCCATCCAGAGATAAGGTAAAATCACTCACTTCCATGATTTTTAAGTCAAAGTCATTAGTTTATGTTTCCATAATGTGTTAATTGATGTTTTACTAACTTCTTGGCCACCTTAGCTCTTTGTTTTATAGGAAAAATCAAATTTACAAGGGGGAGGTGCTGCCTATCTCAGATTAGTGCCTAGCCCTCTGTATCAGTGCCTATCTAGTGCATTAGCACCTAATGTCTCAGATTAGCACCTAACTAAAAATAGTGTTCTTTTTGTCTAACATTTGGTTTTGTAGCCTCATTTGACCGTCGAAGACTTGTCTACAACTACTAACTTCTTATTTGCAAGGTTGTTTATTATCTTAAAAGCATTTGCTGTTGTTGTTGTGTGAAATTGCTTGATTACTCATAGGCACATTCACAAGGCTTAAAAAGAACACAATTTGCATCATCCAACCTTCATAAGTTAAAAAGAACAACAACTTGCATATTTCACTCATAAGGTGTAAAAAGAACAACAAATTGCATCTTCATTCATTGGTTAAAAAGAACAAAATCATGCATCTTCACTCATTAGTTTAAAATGAATGACAACTTGCATATTCAGTCATTGGGTTAAAAAGAGCCACAAATTGCATTATCACTCATCTAAGTAAGAAAATGAATAACTTTGTGTGAAGTGTCTTGTGATTGTGTTTGTATTGTGAAAGTGTATGCTCTTCCCTCACACCATTTGGTGACCTTGGGAATCAAAAACTTATCACAACACTTGCATAAATCACCCCCAATATAATCCAAGAGCTAAAAAATGAATCTTGTTTAGTGTGACCCAAGCCTAAAAATATGTATGCTCTCCCCTCACATCTTCGTATGAACATGGGGATCAAAATTATTTTTGCGCTAGTGTTGCTTTTGTTGAAGCTTTAGAGGGCCTGTCACCCTGCTTCGAAAGGTGGGAACAACCCAAGCGGCAATAAGCTAAAGCCAAGCTCTTTCGAGCCGCTATATAAAATAATGTGTTTGTGATGAAAGTCACAAGCAATAGGTGTTGATGTGTCATACCGATAGCCAACCCCCCCCAAAACCCTTCAAGGCCCAACCCTTAAAGGCTGGGAGACTCCATAATGGAGAGTAGTGCTACCACACGTATGGCCACCTGAACAAATGCACTTATTACGAACCCTTGTTTTAGTAGCCCAAATCCCTCTATTTATTAGCACAGAAGGTGGAACCTTTGAAGCTACCTCGATTCTCATGGTTCTTAGTAGAGATAGCAGGGACAATCATACGGTTTGGTGGGGGAATGAGCGTTGGGAAACCTAGAACTTGGTATGTGTGAGAAGTGAGTGCCGTGGAGGGGAGCCAGTTCTACCAAGATGTTGGAGCTATCCACTTTGAATAGGCATGGCTAGGGGATCTAACAAATATTGCCCTATCCTCGCCTTAGGTTGTGCATGATTGTTTAATTTCACAACAAAACCTTTAGACATTGTATGCACTTATTTGAAATGCTTGTATCACTTGCCAAAGAAGACTCTCATTGACATCACCAAACATCATTTGAGACATTTGAAAGAGTAAACTATTAAAACATTCGAACCTCCAAACTCCAAAAACATCACATTCCAAGCCCAAAATTTGTCAAAAATCCAACTCATCACCTTAAAAATCACACAAAACCATCACTGTCCTACATCAGTGCCTAGCCCTCCACATCAGTACCTAAACCTCCACATCAGCACCCAACCCTCTACATCATCACATAAACCTCCACATCAGTGCCCAACCATCTACATTAGCGCCCAGTCCTCTGCATTAGCGCCCAATCCACTACATCAGTGCCCAATCCTTTGCATCAGCACCTAAACCTCTTAATCAGTGCCCAATCCAAAAATTCATCACAAAGTTAAACTTTTGTCCTTATAGTTGTCGACAACCCCCATTCCATACCATCCTTCGACATTACATGCCATCTATCCATGTCCCTATCCGTTCATTACTCTTAGCTTGTGATTTGTCCTAATCATTGATCGTTATCCTTGCCATTGGACCTTAGACATCATTAGCTAGAACTTTGTTTACATCACTAGACTTATTCAATCCTATCATCCTAAAATAATCCTATCATCCTCAATCAATCCAGAATCGATCATTACCCTTGAATCAATAAAGACCAACCATATCATCATCCTAATCGACTAATAAATCCAAACCACATCCAAATCCTATGGAAAAAACTCTAGATCAATCATCAACCTCCTTGGATAAATTAGCTTAGGAATCTAGATGACTCCTAAGTTAGTGGATTCTAAGAAATCTTGTTTTGCTTGGTATGTCTTGTCTACCCCACATCTTCGTATGAACATGGGGATCAAAATTATTTTTGCGCTAGTGTTGCTTTTGTTGAACCTTTAGAGGGCCTGCCACCCTGCTTCGAAAGGTGGGAACGACCCAAGCGGCAATAAGCTAAAGCCAAGCTCTTTCGAGCCGCTATATAAAATAATGTGTTTGTGATGAAAGTCACAAGCAACAGGTGTTGATGTGTCATACCGACAGCCAACCTCCCCCAAAACCCTTCAAGGCGCAACCCTTAAAGCCTGGGAGACTCCATAATGGAGAGTAGTGCTACCACACATATGGCCACCTGAACAAATGCACTTATTACAAACCCTTGTTTTAGTAGCCTAAATCCCTCTATTTATTAGCGCAGAAGGTGGAACCTTTGAAGCTACCTCGATTCTCATGGTTCTTAGTAGAGATAGCAGGGACAATCCTACGGTTTGGTGGGGGGACGAGCCTTGGGAAACCTAGAACTTGGTATGCATGAGAAGTGAGTGCCGTGGAGGGGAGCCAGTTCTACCAAGATCCTAGAGCTATCCACTTTGAATAGGCATGGCTAGGGGATCTAACAAATATTGTCCTATCCTTGCCTTAGGTTGTGCATGATTGTTTAATTTCACAACAAAACCTTTAGACATTGTATGCACTTATTTGAAATGCTTGTATCACTTGCCAAAGAAGACTCTCATTGACATCACCAAACATCATTTGAGCCATTTGAAAGAGCAAACTATTAAAACATTGAAACCTCCAAACTCCAAAAACATCACATTCCAAGCCCAAAATTTGTCAAATATCCAACTCATCACCTTAAAAATCACACAAAACCATCACTGTCCTACATCGGTGCCTAGCCCTTCACATCAGTACCTAAACCTCCACATCAGCACCCAACCCTCTACATCATCACATAAACCTCCACATCAGTGCCCAACCATCTACATCAGCACCCAGTCCTCTGCATTAGCGCCCAATCCACTACATCAGCGCCTAATCCTTTGCATCAGCACCTAAACCTCTCAATCAGCGCCCAGTCCAAAAATTCATCACAAAGTTAAACTTTTGTCCTTATAGTTGTCGACAACCCCCATTCCATACCATCCTTCGACATTACATGCCATCTATCCATGTCCCTATCCGTTCATTACTCTTAGCTTGTGATTTGTCCTAATCATTGATCGTTATCCTCGCCATTGGACCTTAGACATCATTAGCCAGAACTTTGTTTACATCACTAGACTTATTAAATCCTATCATCCTAAAATAATCCTATCATCCTCAATCAATCCATAATCGATCATTACCCTTGAATCAATAAAGACCAACCATATCATCATCCAAATCCATCCTAATCGACTAATAAATCCAAACCACATCCAAATCCTATGGATAAGTCAATCATCGACCTCCTTGGATAAATTAGCTTAGGAATCTAGATGACTCCTAATTTAGTGGATTCTAAGAAATCTTGTTTTGCTTGGTACGTCTTGTCTACCCCAAGTAAAATAATCCTATTGTCCTCTTGCTTAGGCTCTTTGTCTACCCTAAGTATATAGGATAACCATTGGCCTTTAATCATCTTGATCTAGATTTTGGACCTATCTTCATCATCTCATCATCGGTACCTCATTGTCCAAATCCGACCCAAATTCACCTTTTATGCCTCTCGTCATGCGATCACAAGCTAAGAAAATGGACGCCTGTTATCAAGCCCTCTCTCCTAGTGGCTCTACCACAAGCAACATGGAGGAATATGTCAACCAACCTAAAATGGGTGAAGCATCCACTCATCCTCATCAAACTTATTCCCCCACCTTTGTCGAGTTCCTTAACGAAAAGAGGTTACATGACAAGTTTGACCAATTCATTAACAACCATAAGGATGAATTTCTTCAATGTCTCATTGAACATGGCACATGCCTTCCATATTCATATGACCATGACAAGCTCAAAACCATCTTCCATGACAAGCCACCAACACCCATCTACAATCAACCATGGGGACATGTCCCTAATCCTAACGAACCCATCTACGATAATCCTTGGGCTAGTTTTGCTTCCAACACTGCCTCTGTTCACACCTTGGGACAAAACATGAGGGCTAGAAATGTTTCACAACCACAAGCATCCAATCATCCTGCCGGGTTACCTTATGACATGCTTCCTTCCGATGTACCCATTTCTGGGGTACCTTCTAATGTCACCATCACTACCATACCACCTCCACCAAATAATCAACAAGAAGCCACCACAATTGTATCGCAACCTCTCCCTCCCCTAAACATTCCACCAAGGTCGATCATCACACAAACAGTAGGACCACCCATGACTCAAACACCCATTATGAATCCACTCAACAACCCCAAAACCCATTAACAAACTATGCTAATCCCATGCACACATATCAATCTTCCACACATCAATCCCACCATGAGTCATTAATGCAACCTCCTTACGACATCCATTCAAACTCGCCGCCACTAGCCCCACCCCACCCAGCGAGCGCCAATCCGTTCCCTGAGCACCCTTTCGGTGTCTCCACTTCCCCTAGCGCCAGTTAGGCACCAATCCACACACCCTTGAGTCACTCAAAAATTATTCCTACCAAAACCTAACATTTAATACAACAAATAACAAAGTAATTAAAAATCCAAAACAAATAAATAAATATATAAAAATAATACAATAACAATTTAAAAAGCTAAAAACACATCAATAAATAAATCAAAACAACCCAATAAAAATTTCAAAATCAAACACAAATAAATCAATCCATAAAAAAATAATAATAAATAATAAAAAACAAATAAACAACAATAAAATAACATAATCAAAATATCATCATAATAAATAATAAAAATAAATAAATAACATAATCAAAATATCATAATAATAAATAATAACAAACATATAAAAAACAATTAAACAAATTAATCAAAATATAATAAAAAATCAAAAATAAAAAAAAAATGTTTCAAAAAATTTCAAAAAAACATAAAAAAATTTCAAAAAAAAAACATAAAATTTTTTTCAAAAAATTTCAAAAAAAAACATAAAAAAATTTTCAATTTTAAAAAAAAAAAAAAAAAACAAATTTTCAAAAAATTTCAAAAAAAACATAAAAAAATTCAAAAATTTTCAAAAAAAACATAAAAAATTTTCAAAAAAATTCAAAAAACTAACATCCGCCCATTCACTCATTTTGCGTGCTAGTCCACATTTTCTGCCTTATGCTCCCAAAACCCGCGCCGTTTCCCGCCCACCTATAGCTGCTCCGCTCAGTGCTTCTCAAGTGGTTGATCTGTGTGCTTGTCTAGTCATCACCCTTCACATTCTCTCCCACATATTCATTCCAAGTCATCACACTCATATCCCAATCCCATTCCAAGTTTTCCTAATCACATCATCCTTGCAATTTCATCCTAATCCAATCAATAGATTTCCAAGTCAAATCAACATCTAATCATCATCCTTATCATTCCACATACCCCAATCCATCTTATCCTAGAATCCATCCAAGTCACATCATACTTGTCCTTTCATTATTTCATTCTTGCCATTCCTAATCATTACACGTCGACATCCTCATTCAATCACCATCATCTTAATCATCCTAGTCAAAACTCTAATCATCTTCAGGCGTAAACCAATCAACATCATCCTAATCATTCTCCTAATCATATCCAAGTCATCCTTATCAAACCCTAATCACGTATTTATCATTACACCTCATCCAATCCACATCATCCAAATCATTCAACCATATCCAAATCATCTAATCACATCACTACACATAATCATCTACATTACTAATCCAATCAACTTCTTCCCATTTCATCCAAGCCACTTCACCTCCTCACTATGCATCATCATCTTCATTCTAATCCAATTGACCACATCCTAGTCCTAATCATCCCCATTCATTCCAATCCAATCACTTTCATCCTACTCATCCCCAATCACGATACATCACAACCCTAGGGAAACCTTTGAGCATCTACTCTCCTTATCAAATCTGATTGAAACTATGTCAAAACCTTATAGACTCGTTAGTTTTATGTACCCACTACATATCCAATTTCATTCCTTCATGATCAAATTTCATCGCAACACTTCATTAGCATTCAGCCCTTGACATCTATAGAGCCCCATAAACATTAGTCTTCCTAAGGTTGAAACATAGGGAGAAACTGTCGAAGCTTGACTGTATCATATGCACAAATTCAGACAAAGAAACCTTGACATCTTTTCACATCAATCACAACTTGGGCTTAATACTCCATGGCTAGTTTAAGTCCATCCTTACAAATGAATTATGAAACTCATGGGTTCACTCTAATCAATCATCTCTTCCATACCTCAAGGTTTCAACAAAACCAATTTATACTTTGACAAGGTCATTAGCAGATGAGAGTACCCTCTTGGAGCTAGACTTTTTGAAGACTATTATCATTCACCTCTATCATTGTCTAGGCCTCATCACCTCACATTGACATCCCCATAGCATCCCACAATTCACAAGTCTTGTCTGGTAGAGACACGGTTGTAAAAAGAAGTGAAAGGGAGTAGATCCTCCTAGTCATCCCTCATTCTAACCATTCCACACATTCCAGCCAACACATTCATTCGTGACACCTTCCCTCTAATCGATATCCTAATCATTATTATTGTCATTCTACATCATATCATAATCGCATCCTACCCATAGATTCATCATTCAATATTCCACCACCTTTTCTTTCGCCTTTGACCAACATGTTTCCTTTCAAGAGCATACACATGTTTGTCCAACCCACCTATCCTCTAGAGGGGGCATCATCATCCCGTTATTATCCTTTCCTCTATCCATTTCCTTAACTTCTTTGAAATGATGTTACTCGACACAAATCTTATAATCTCGAACATCATCTCAAAGAGGGGCAAAATGTAGACACCTAAAAATGGTCACAACCAACTTCATCCACTCACGCATTCAACCCTAATCCACCCGCATCATTTTGTCCAATCCAATTATTAATTAAATAATGTTTAATTATTTAATTAATTTATTCTATATCTTTATCATGTCATAAAAATCAAATTCTTCTACTATAGTTTAAAAATTAAATATTTTTTACTATAGTTCATCCCAAAAGAATTAAATAAATTATCATATTTATTTAATTCTCTATTTTGTGCACTTTTGATTACTTTTTGTAATCATAATTATTTTCTTCTAATCCATGTGCACATGAATTAATTTTAATTAATTCTTCATTACAAACCCCCATGTTTCTAGAAGTCCACTTGTCATCCAATGTATATGTCTGTACATGACAAGTGGTACTTTGGAAGCATGGGCAAATCTTCCAAATTGAGTACATTTGTCCTCTTTCTTTCACCCCACTCCATGTGTCACTATTCATCTCAATTTAAAATTCCATGTGGCACTATTTGAACACTATTCCTCTAATTTTAAATTCCACTTGTCTTCTCTATGGAATTTAAAATTCATCACAAAGTCCAAGCCTTTCCTTTTCATAAATGAGTCTTTACATGTCATACACCTACTCAATCCTAGCCATCCATCCATTGATCACCCTTGAATCTTTGGGCAACCTTCTCATCCAATCCAATAATGCCACTTGTCCAATTCTCCTTGCTTGAGGATTCTCAATCAATGGGAGGATGAAATGGAAACAAGATAAAACAAAATTTCATTGGATGGGAAGAATGATGAGAGGAGAGGTGGAAAATAGTAAAATAGGGAAACATTGGTGGGATCTAAACAGAAATTGGAAAGAAAAAGGAAAACTAGGAAAGCTAGGAAAAGGAAACTAAGAGGTAGATAGGTGAGAGAGAGAGAGGGTAGTAGGTAAAGAGAGGAAGGGGAGAGAGAGAGGGTAAGAGGTAGAGAGGGGAGGGAAGTATAGAGTGAGAGAGAGAGAGTAGGAGGTAGATAGTGGAGGGAAGTAGAGAGTGAGAGAGAGTGTAGGAGGTAAAGAGGTGAGACATATAGAGGAGGGGAGGGAGAGAGAATAATAGAGAGGGGTAAGGAGGGAGGGAGTGAGATGATTTTATTTCACCATAACGTGAGAACATTATAACGTGCTCACATTATGATTTGCTTTAGTAATTCCAAAAGCGCTTGGATTTGCCTTGGGTAAGTGCACAAAGATGAGGGACCAAAATGGGGTCTTAAGTTGCCACTTTTTTTCTGAAATTAGGAAACATTGATGTTGGATGAGAAATTTAAGATAGCTACACTCAAAATTTGAAGATGGAACAAAACAAGAGTCGTAGTAATCTAAATCTGGTTTTTAAACTACTATTTTTTTCAAAAAATGGTTGAGATTAAGGGGTTAAAAAAGGGGGAGCACACAAATTGGTCTTGTTTTTCTCAAAAAACATAACATAGCATCTGGTGTGCTCCCCCTAAAATGTTAACTTTCTTTTAGTATTTCAATAATTGCTCCAGTGAGAAATTAGCTAGCACCATGTAGTTTATCCCTAATTTTTTTGATAATTTTTTCATGAATAATTGATTTTTTAGTAATTTTTGAAGTGGACACATCCTGAGAAATAGAAATTTGAGCATGCTCCCCCCTAATCTTTTTGAAAACTAATAAAAAATAAAAAAAAATTTTAATACATGTAGAATGGAGTCTAGTTTCTAAAAATGTAACTTATTTCAAATTTTGATGAACGGTTAAAAAAAAGTCAAAAATACTAGACATTGGTTTTTGACAAAAAATGGACACACTAACAAATGAAATTTAAGATGAAACCCTTAACGTACTCAAAATGTGAAAAAAATTATATGGCTAAATAGCTAACAAAGAGATCAAGACTTGGTATTTGTTTTGAGTTGTCATTGGAAAAAGTGTCATCCTGATGGGGAGCATGCTCCAGATTATCTCAAAATTTTGCTAAAAAATGGAAAAAACATGTCTAAGCATGCTCAAAATAATGCAAGCACATTATAACATGCTCACATTATGCTGAGAAAAATTGGCTTTACACATGCCTATTACATTTGCTTGAAAGTTTCTAAAGCCTTTTCAACAAATCCATTTTTTGCATATCTCGCAATTATTGCATTCCATTACAGAACATCTCTTTGAGGTGTTACGTCAGTCAATTGACATGTCTTGTCTATGCTTCCACACTTTACATACATGTCTACAAGGGCAGCTGCACTTCCTACCATCTCTCTCACTCTCTACTTCCCTCCCCTCTCTACCTCCTACCCTCTCTCTGAGTCTCTTCTTCCCTCACCTCTCTACCTCCTACCCTCTCTCTGAGTCTCTTCTTCGCTTCCCTCTCTACCTCCTACCTTCTCTCTCACTCTCTTCTTCCCTCCCCTCTCTACCTTCTACCCTCTCTCTTACTCTCTACTTCCCTCCCCTATCTACCTCTTACCCTCTTTCTGAGTCTCTGTTTCCTTTGCCTCTCTACCTCCTACCTTCTCCCTCACTCTCTTCTCTCCCCTCTCTACCTCCTACCCTCTCTCTCACTCTCTACTTCCCTCCCCTCTCTACCTCCTACCCTCTCTCTCAGTCTCTGCTTCCCTCCCCTCTCTGCCTCTTACCCTCTCTCTCACTCTCTTCTTCCTTCTTGTATCTACCTACTACCTCTCACACTCTCTACTTCTCTCCCATCTCTACCTCCTACCCTCTCTCTCTCTCACTCTCTACTTCCCTCCCCTCTCTACATCTCTATATCATTCTTCCAATCCAATGAAATTTCATAAATTATCTTGTTTCCATTTCATCATCCCAATTTATATCCTCATTCCTCTTTGCATGGAACCTAGTTTTCTTGTTTCCATGTTCTTTGTCAACAAGGGAGAGGAGAGAAAGGAAGAGGGAGAGAGGATAGAGATGGAGAGGAGAGATAAGGTGATAAGAAGAGAGAGTCCTAGTTTTCTTTTTTTGGAGAGAGAGAGCTCAGGTTGGTTAAGTTTATGAGTTTAGGGTTGCTTAAGTTTATGGTTTAGGGGTTTAGGGTTGCTCGGGCTTATGGTTTAGGGGTTAGGTTTTAGGGGTTTTGGGAGAGAGAGATAGAGGTTTAGGGTTGCTCAGGTTTAGCTGCATTATTTAGGGTTTATACATTTAGGGTTGCTTAGACCTTTAGAGGCATTATCTAGGGTTTATGAGTTTCTACCTAGGTTGCTCAAATTTAGGGTTTAGAGGTTAGGGTTAAAGGGGAATTATTTTATAATTTCCCTCCAATCCTCCTAATCCTAACCCATTAGTCCATCCATCTCCTAGTCCATCAATCCATATCATCCATCCACCATATAACTCACCATCTAATCCACCATTAAACATTCTAAGCTCTAATTCATCAACCCATGAACCCTTGAAACGTTTTCTCCAAAGACTCTTTACAAAATCCAAAAATAAAAGCAAAGATATGGAGCCATCCAAATCCACTGATCCAATTTCAACTCCCTCTAACACTCCAAATCCTAATCCATCCCCTCCTATATCCATTCACTCGATCCTAATCCTAACCCCACAACATCTTCCATCATTGTCCATCAACAATATGCATATCCTAGTCCATCAACCCATGAAGCCATAAAGGATGTCACCCAAGGACTATTGGCAAGGAATCTTAGAAAAACATCATGTACTCAAACTCCTATCCTTGAGCAGGTAACAAAGAACCTCCTAATAACAGGGACCTACCACTCCAATACCATCATCCACTCTTATGTCTATCCATTTCATTGAAGAGTCTCCTACCATAAGTCCAAGTCAAACCCCATCATGTAGCCATGTTGTCAAACATCCAAAGAATATTGATCCCATCCAAGAACCCATCACATCCATCTAAGAAACCCAATAGCCATGTTAAGAGCCTAGTCCAAAGCATGTGGAAACACCAACCACCCATCCTAATCAAAATCCAAACATCACATCTAATCCCATGTCCCAGATCCCTTACCATCTCATGGTCAACCCATCTACATCGATCCCATCATTGATCCTCCAAAATCTCCTAGTGAACCCCCATCACCACCTCTTACTCCCCAATCCAATGAATATCAATGCATCCCCACTTACCCTATCCATATATAATATCATGCTATCCATGCTTATCCTCCATACATGTTCAAGATAATATCTATGATCAAGATCTTATCCATGAGAAAGTAACCCACATCACTCCTATCCATCATCCTGTGCTAGTCCTATTCATTATCCATCAATATCCCATGATGAGACACTTGGTCCCCAAGAAAACATAGATAATCAAACAAATAACTTGGATCCTATCAAATCACATCCCAATGAGGATAATGATTTAATCAAGATCCAAGAATTCTACATCCATTCCCATTGATCCTCCATCATCCCCTATTGAACTATATGTTTAGGTGTTTAGCCTGGTTGCTCGAGTTTAGGGTTTAGGAGTCAAGGGCATTATTTGAGGTTTACATGAGTTTAGGGTTGCACAAGTAAATAGGGTTTAGGGTTAGGGTTTAGGGGAATTATTTAGGCTTTAGGGTTTTAGGGATTCTTGAGTTTAGGGTTTAGGGTTTAGGGGTTAGGGGTTAGGGTTTATGGGTTAGGGGTTTAGGGTTTCTCTAGTTTAGGGGTTAAGGTTTAGGGTTTAGAGAGAGATAGAGCAAGGGGACCAATAGAGATTGGGAGAAATAGGGAGATAGAGTTTTAGGGTTGCTTCCAGGTTTAATGGTTTAAGGGTTAGGGGTTTAGGGTTGCTTATTTTTAGGGTTTAGGGGTTAGGGGTTAGGGTTTATGGGCATTATTTAGGGTTTAGGGTTTATGGTTTAGGGGTTAAGGTTTAGAGGTTTAGGTTTATGTTTTAGGTAGAGAGGAGAATAGGGAGATATAGAGGAGACCGAGCCTAGGAGAGATATCTATGTCTCCTCCATCCCTCTCTCTAACTATACCTACCTCTCTATCTCTCTCTCCCTGTCTCTATCTTTCTCTCTCTTTTGATCCCCTCTTCCTAACTCTACCTTTCTATCTCTCCCTCCTTCACTATCTCACTCCCCCTATCTATCATTCTCCCAATCCTTCTACCTCAAATCTATCTCCCTATGTCTCTGGAAGTTGTATCTCTTGATCTCTTTCCCTATCTCTATCTCTCTAGACATATGGATCCCTATCTCTTAATCTATCCCTCACTACCTCTCTCTCCTCCTCTTTATCTCTCTCCCCATCCCTCTACCTCTTGAAATCTCTCTCACTATGTCTCTAGACATCTCTCCATCTCTTTCCCTATCTCTATTTATCTGCATAACCCTATCTCTTAATATATCCCTCTCTACCTCTCTCTCTGTATTTCCCTTTCTATCTCTCCCTTTCTTGATCTATCTCCCTATATCTCCCCTCTCTCTATATATATGTATCTCTATCTTTCTCCCTCTATAGACCCCTTTGTCTATCTCAATCCCCCTCTCTCCCTCTCCCCATCTCTATCTCCACCTATCCCTCTCTATCTCTATTTGCCCCTCTTTCTATATTTTTTCCTTTCTCTAACTCTATCTCTATCTCTCCATCTCTTTCTAGATGTCCTCGGGCTCTCTCCCTATCCATGTCCATGTCCCTCTCTATCTCTCCATGTCTCCTAGTCCCTCTATATATATAGGATAGAGAAATAAAGAGAGAGAGAGACTCTCCCATGTAGATACAAGGTTACATTTGTCCCTCCTAGTATAGGAAAGTTTTATTTCACGAACCACATGGATATTTGAATCAAGGGATACTCTTGGACTATCACTTAATTACCTATTTAATGCACTACATGCATAGTTACAATATATTTTATGTGAGAGCATGACATCCTAGACCATGATTTTGGTACCAACATTGAGAAGGTTATGATATTTGCATGCATGAAGCTTTATGTTTTCATGCTTCCTAGAACATGTTCATGTTATAACACGAGTGTGTTATAACGTGGGCATGTTATAACACGAGTGCATTTTGGGAAGCATTAAAAATAGGAAAAAAGCATGTGGGATCCGTGTTTTAAACACCACATGACTGTTATTCCTACTTTTCATGTAGTATATCGGACAAAAAAATACTTTTCATGTTGTTTGACTTATTGAGAATCATTTTTATATCAATCCACCACCTTTTTTGTTTTTTCAACGTAGAAGAATTGATTTTGCATGTTTTTGAAGAAAATTTGATTATTTAAACTGAAAGTTTCATGTTTCATGTGTGATATTGTTTCAAAGATAACTACCATTGATATATAGATTGAATTTGATGATATATGTTTGTTTTTTCCATAAATTTCACTAATCCTATTCTAGAGTTATATAGAATTCATAATCAAACTTGTGAAAAAGAAGAATTTGAGGATTTTGAAGCCATATTTTGGAGAATTGGTCAACTGCAATATCAAATTCTAAGGTATGTTCAACTTATGTCCATTTTAATTCACATATATATGTTCTTATGTTCTTTATGTCTTTATGTCTTTATGTCTTTATGTTCTTTATTTTCTTTATGTTCTAAGATATATATGTGTCTAGTTATATCAGTTAGTTCAGTCAAAGAGACTCCAAATTCCTCATGTTTCCACCTTGTTTTAGCCCTTCATGCCTTCATTTCACCTATTTTCAGCTATATAAGAGAAAAAATATATCAAATACTTCATAAAATACTTTTAGTGAACAATTGTTTGTCATATTCATATTCATGATCAATGGAGCCAAAATTGATTCTGGAAGACTCTTAATTTTTGCCCTAGGATGATATAGAAGGATTTATTCCTTAATATGCATAATGATTCATTCAATAGAACCATACAATGGCTTGAATCTTAGACTATCCTATGCCCTCTATTATGACAATCCTACTTGTCTCTATTGATCATTTAGACATAATTGTTAGGTGTCCTTTTGATAACTTCTCCATGCATGTTTCATAGTATGAATTCTCTTGGAGAAGGTTGGAGGATGTGGAGACCTCTTTAGTGTCTTGGGCTAGGACATTCCTTATGCACCTATTAATGATGATTTGTATGCACATGACACAACAATATTTCAAAATTTCCTAATTGTCCTTTGTTAGCACATGATGGTGGTTACCTTGATCGACTATATACCTTTCAATACCCTAAATTACAAAGATTGGTCTAATGATTTTTATGACAGTCCTAGGTATGTCTCCAAATATTCATGTTTCCAAGATAGCTCTAGCTAATGTCCACTTGTTTCCAACTTATTAGACATACAAGAAACAATTATGTGCATTATATTCATCATAAATAAGTCACTTTTAGTCAATAGAAGCCAAAATACATCCATTTGCAATCATGGATTAGTTAAGGACAGCTCGGTGGTAAATTTGTTGCCATTGGCAGCTTCACAAATTTGGTGTCTTATCTTGTCCTCCTTGGTTTTCACCATGGATCTCCATCATTGTCTTCATGATTCGTATAATTTATCATTCAATAATTATCTAATCACAATAACCCTAGATGGATATCCCTAGGACTACTCTATGAATTGCACACTATGTATTTCAGCAATTTAGATTTCCTTCATGTGTGTTTCAATGGTTTGGAGTGTTAGGACAGTCATATGTGAAACTTATTGAACATAATTAAACTCCATCACACCACCTCAAATGAAATCAAACTCAATCCAAATTTCATGAATATGACTATCCTTTTGAATAAATCAGTTATGGCATGACAATCCTTTATGAGCACTTGGTCAGTCTTCTTCAAACTTTCACCTTTTGTCTATATTGAAAAATCTCTAAAATAATGCTCTTAGAACCTTACAAATAAAGTTATTATCATGTGCATGAAGTGATCAACAGTAATTGTTGTCTCTAGAACTAGGTGTGATAGTCTTAGATAGTTAGGACTGTTATGACTGCCCTCATAGCTATGACAGTCTTATTTACATCTGAATATGACAGTCATGTCTCCATGTGATGAACTTGTCTAGGATATCTTTCTACAACACCCATCCTCACCTTCATTCTCATTGCAAAGATCAACAACACTCCTAACCAAGGCATTTGTACCTATTCATGATTATCCTTAGTGTTGGTTATGACAGCAAATTGTCTCCTTCTTCATAGTGGCCTTTATGGCAGTTTAGCTTATGCACATGATTATCTACTTGAGTTTGGCATTGCCATATTAATGAGCCTTGACTTCAATAATTGTCTCTTGATATCCCTTCTTCACCCTCTACACTAATCCAAAGCATAATTTTGTCACTACTATTCACAACATATTTCATGAGACTGTCTTCCTTTTTGCCATTGTTGTGACAATTAAAGCATGACTAGGGAGTAGCTGAATGACATCTCTTCTTAATTAAGATAGTCTTCTTCCTTATTTCACAAGCTTGTAGGATCTCATGAGTCACTTGACCCATACTTTACTAGAATAATCTTGAGGTGTGGAGAGATTTATTCATAGATAGGGTATTGACAATTTGCTAAACAATTTCAAAATGTTGCTTAGGACAGTCCAAATCATGGAATTTTGATAGGTTGCCTTTCACAATCAAATTTGAGATTGAGACTATGGTTTTCTTCCAAATACCCTATATGTATCCCTCCCCTATTTGTTTTGGCAATCCCATATAGACAAGGTGTTGGCAGTCACTAGTTAAAAATTCCATCACCCCCATCACAAAATCCTCTCATCCCCATAAAAATATCCCCTTCCTATCACTATCCTTGCACATACATCACTTAGGTCACTGAGGTAGGTCTGAGTTTAGAAGAAAATGTAGATTGGATTGTCTTTTGATTAACAACGTTGGTGAATAGTTATTATGTGCATAGTGGGCAACATCAGTCTCGTGGATAATAGTAGGTGATCTTCCCTTGTTAAACCATCAAATGAGAGATTTATTATATCCTTATTGGTCCATACTCATTACCACTATACAAACACTAACAATTCATGATTATAGCATGACTGTCCCTAATACTATATTACACAATGTGTATTTTAACATTTTGTATTTCACCACTATGTAATTCAACAAAAGCCCTAGTTGCATATGAATTTCTCCTTAATGATCTTCCTATATTGAGTGCCCTCTATTCAAAAACTATTATGATTACTCCTAAAGAATTATCATGTTGTCCTCATACTTGTGTGTGTGCTTCACAACTCATTGGTAGCCTTGCCAATCTATTAGAGTATGGATGGTTATGAAGATGTCCATTTTCAACTATTATGGAAGAGATATGCACAACTGTCCCATCATTCTTAGTGATTTTGGTATGACAACCCTTTCCCTTACCTTCTAGTTGCCTTGATGATAATCCTTCTACAAAGTTTAACATCTTGTGATCATGTTGGCTAATTCCCTGATGCTAAATAGGCTCACCTTGGGAAATGTCTCATGACAATCATGAGGGTTAATGACAGTCATCTAGGGACTGTCCTAGCTGTTGGTAATTCTTTATTGTAACATGATAACATGATCACATAAATACCTACCAAGTGTAATGATTATGACTGGCATCTTGATGATAGCATGTGTGAGTTTTAATCACATCATAATAGTTTATTAAACACTTAATACAATTCCCATCTTTGTTTTGTAATAGGATTAGAGGTTTATAGGATGACATTTATAGAATATTTGTTGACAGTCCCATGAGCCTTGTATAGTTGTTCTCATTTTAGAGCTCAGACAAATACTTTAATAGAAAGCAATATATTTAGTCCTCATAATGATTGTCCTTACTAAGAAAACATCTTGATGAGCTCCCAGATCCACATTCCTCTTTTATTCATAATGATATTCTTCACAGTTAGGGTTTAATTAATTACCCATGCCCCGTTTGAAACTACTCGCAAACAGATTCATTCAAGTCATTATTTTTGTCTTCACATGTCTTCCTCTAAACTTTGGGACAACGGTTATAACATTTTTCATGGGTCAAAAAAATGAACTAAAGAATGATTTTTCAGAAGTTATGAACCTTATGCATGTCTAGGACAACCTAGGCATCATAAAAATGACTTTTTATCAAACCTACAACAGCAATGAACATGAAGAGCAAGTTGCTTCAATTTGGTTGAGAAAATGGGTATAAATCAAGCTAGTCTTTCACCACAAGGGGAGGTGCATGATATTTGTGCATTTGGATGAGTTCAAAAGTATTTTAGAGACCTCCATGATATTGTCCTAGCCCAGGAAATGCTCACACATGAACATAAGCAAGAATTAAGGGAGTTTTCTCATGATATTGATGTTGTCAATTGGAGCTCCTAAAGTGATGCAAATCACCAAACATGATAACTTATTTTGTATTTTTTCATTGTGACCATGTTATTCATTGTCATTATAAAGGTTCTAATTATCATTGTCTTATTCATCATGCTTGTAGAAATCATCATCATGCTGATGAAATGAGCAAAGACTCTAACACCAAAAGAGCGTGAAGCTGAGAATGAGAGGAAAAGATAAAGAATGGGGCAAATTTAGGAAAGTAAGAAATTATCAACCATACAAGAAGACATTCCACCATTGCCAATTGAAGATGAACATGACACATCTAATGAAGCTAAGAGAGAGATGGAATTGGCGGCACAAAGGGAATGAATGCAAAATCTCTGTTCAATGAGGAAAGTGAATCTCCAAGTTGGACGCACTCTATCATCTAAAGGTTAAGTTGAAGGAACACCGTCATTATATTCTCGAATTAGAGACACTAAAACTTTCATAGGTGAAGTAGAAGGTACATCTACATTTTCATTTTCTACACCATCATTCACACATCAAGTTGAAGGTACATCATTTTCATTTTTTTTGAAGGTATGTCATCTATCCCATCTCAAGTAAATATTGAATAAATTCCTAATGTTGAGTCTACTTTACCAATTAAAATGCCTCCTAGAATTTTTCATAGGAAGCCTAAGTTTCTAATCGATATTGATGAGAATGTATTGAAGTCCATGCAGGATAAGATTCCCATGCACACTTGCCAAAGATATGAGAATAAGATATGCAAATTATTCTTTGAGAATTTAAATGAAACTGGAAGATGTCAATTCTTTGTTAAATTGATGATAAATCTAAAATTTAGGCCCACTATGAAGATTCTTGGCCTAAGAACATCGAATGCCTCAAGTGAAAAATCAATTGTCAAGAATCTAATGAGCGCATATGAGAGTGTGGGTTCCACCTCATGCACCAAGGATAGTAATGTCACATGATGTGTCATTACATCGATAGTAGTAAGCCAACAAACAAAAAAATATCGCCTCGTTATAAAGACAATTCAAGCATTGAAAATAAGTAAAAAAACTCTAATGAGAGCCATTGGAAGATGTGAAGAGTTGAAGACCCAAACACTAATGAATTGTGGGCATTCTCTGGGAGACTCCCATGGAAAGACAAAGTTGTTGAAGCTTTGAGATCACTAATTGAAGACTTGTGGAAGAATTACACAAGGGTATCTTCAAATCAAAAGGATGTGGTAAGAAGGAGAATCAGTAGTCGAAACTGTGAGCCACATCCAAAGTATTTTTTGGATATGACTCTAACATAGTTTTTTGGTAAATTTCTAGAGATGTATCCTCAAAGATATTTTGAAATGCTAAAACCTTTCTATGTCAAAAGAAATCACACACGCACTACTTGTTGTTGTAGATTACATATTGAATTTTCTAACCATTTTGATGTTTATCGGTCTATATATTTAGATTTGCATACTAACAATGTTTTGCAGGATTGTGGAATACGTGCCCCACCAACTACTTCAAGAGACTTCATATCAATAATTTTATGTGATAGAGAGGAAGGTCAAATATTCTACATGAAATTATTCTTGGATGGCACATGTCAGCATTGCAGTGGCTTGCAACATATGCCAATATGTGAACATATGGAAAGAACACATGTGGTTGGCAATGAACTAATAGAGTTCAACAAGTTTAAAATAGTGGCATACAATACAAAAGATGGTAAAGAAGGAAAGAGGTGAATATATTATTCAAAAGATTCTAGTGTATCAGTTTATGTCTATATTTCGTGACAGTATAGTGTATGAGTATGTAAGACATGCCCATAGAGCTCGATGGTTGGACTTGCAATTCAAGTTATGCAAGGACACATTTCCAGTTGGTAGCATTATATCAGTCATCAACTTTGTAGAGAACTACAGTCTACAGCCACAGCGTGAGGTGTAATCCCAATATTACAACTTGGCATAGGTTTCTATATTTGTGCACATCACATTCATTCATGGGAATGATAGTACAGAGGGTGACAGAAAGATCATAAGGGAGTATCATTTTTATATAAGTGATGATTGTACGCATTCCACAGAGTTCATGCAAGGTTGCTTTCAAGTGTTCTACAATGATTTGGCTAGAAGGGGCATATCATTTAGTCAACATATCATATGGTCGAATAATTCTGCATCACAATTCAAGAACTCATAGAATTTCCATTAGTTGATCAAGAGGCATAATATTACAGGTGTTCAGCATATGTGGAACTTTTGTGAGGCCGGACATGGAAAGGGGGAGCATGATGGTGCAAGAGCATGTATCAAAAGAGCCATAGCACGAGAAGAGTTAAAGTATAAAGACAATGCAAAGTTGACAGATGCAAAATCAATCATCAAGTGGTGTAATGCTTCGATGGGTCTAGGTAATGAAGGTAAGTATTCAGTTTGTAGATTTTTTTGGTTGATAGATGATACTAACATTGCACCATATGAGGATTGTTGTACACTGACAGGATCAAGTGAGCTACACTCTTTCAGAAACTCAATTGTAGTTTCATGGAGTATCCATAGGCAGAAGATGACATGCTTTTGTTCTTCATGTACAATTCAAGCTTGGAATGAGTGTGAGTCAAAGGAGTGGGTTGACAAATGGCAGTTAAGTTATATCTTATCCCAATTGACACGTATCGACCCCCTACGACATTGGAACTGACAGAGATGGAATCATCAGTTGACTTTGACCACATATCAGATCTAGTTCAACTAGGTAATATATCTACTTGCATAGTTTTCAAAATAAATCCTAATGTTATCTTACTTTGTAGTATTTTTGTAATGTTGACTAATTTCATCTAATTTGATGTACATATCATTGTAAGGCATGTTTATGCAGTAATTGTAGATGAAGATAACAAAGAGGGAACAGATTATTACTTGTGTCGTTGTGTTGAGGCCAAAAAGAAATTGGAGGCCCCAGTTACAGATGGAGAAAACATTGAATACCCTATAGGCTCAGTGGTTGTTACTGGAACATGGCTTAGAAGGTACCCACATAAGGGTGTTAATGTTTGGTTATTTTTAGACTTTGACCTACATCAGAAGATTCTTCATTACTTGAACCTTGTCATGGAAACCAATGTTCATTTGATACAATATCAAGGTAGAGCTTTGAACAAGACCTTGTGGAAGGTGCATGAGTCTAACCATGAGGCAATACTTGACACAATAAAGAGTAGAGAAGACCCAGATGGTTCATTGGATTAATTTGTAAGTATGCATAAAACTTTCCTAGATGGTTACTTGTACTTTGTTTGATTGTATATATATTTCATGTATATTTTCTATAGTAATTTGCATATTGTTTGATTGTATTAACAGGTGGGGCTGCATGAACTTGAACTATCGAAGAGGTCTACTTGATGACAAAGAGAGGATGATTATTTGTATTAAAGTCCATAGGAAACTAGTTTTTGGGACATTTTTGTATTCCTAGATGGCTTTGTATGTACATCCTTTTGTATGTTACCGATGTATATTTTTGTATATATTTCTGTATGGCTTTGTTTGGACATGCCTATATGGCTTTGTATGTAAACTAGATGTTATTTTCATGACATTATGTATATGATAGTTTATATTAAATATTTAATATGATGATCAATTATCCTTACATGAATTTGGTTTTACATGTGCCAATTGTATTTGCTTGAAAGTAAGGAATGCATAATTGTGTAGGTCTATTGGTTGTCTATTGTTTGATAATACCATTATGCTTTCAGGATATGTTGTTGGGTTTTGTGATATAAAGACACTTGCTTCTTCATAGAGTATGTGATGTGATGCATAGAGTAGTAGTGCTTCAAGACAAGGCATGAACTTGAATAATGAAGATCTCACTCAGGTAGTGGTATGAACTTGAGTAGTGAAGGCCTCATGATTGGTTTGATTTGTTTTCTATGGTATACATTTGATGTTTGCATCATCATCATGTTATGCTTCATGGGGTTAGATCTAAGTGATGGATGAAGTTGATCCTTATTGGTCTTAATCCTGTTCACTCATGTTTCACACATGTCATATCAAGATTGATGTCACAAGGTTAGGATGTTAGTTCATAACATTCATGTTTATCTTGTTACAATAGTAGGACATAGTTGCTAATATCATTGGATCATTGGATTTGGTTGTGGTTCTTCATCATAACATGTCATGCTTTTCGGAGTTGGATTGGGTTGTGGTTCTTCCTCATGACAGGAGTATGTTCATGTCTTCATGCTTCTTTGTTTGCATTCCATAACTCATGGCACTGAATGGACTTTGCCAACACATCAGGATGGGTGGGTAAATACTAGGGGAGGTCTCATTTCATGTGCCAAGCGCCCCAATCATTTGGGGTAGCAGGGTACCAACAAAGTCCCTTAAGATCCCTAAGACGAAAAAACTACCAAACTTTGATGGAGTAGTTCTTAGAATTCGTGGTAGATGGGAATGTTTCATTTAGACTTACAGGTGCATGTGGGGTCCATCCACAATAACATCTCTCAGTTTTGGTCAACTCCAATCCATTTGACCATGCCGAAATCAAATGCATTCTTTCAAAATGCTTTAGTTTCATGCAGTGGAAAGGTGCTAGGAGTGACATTTTGCATTCCATATGCCGTGGGACCGAATGGACTTCTCCAATGCATCAGGATGGGGGGTTAAATGCCATGGGAGGTCTCATTTCATGTGCCAAGTGCCCTAATCATTTGGGGCAACAGACTACTAGCAAAGTCCCTTAAGATCCCTAAGATGAATAAACTTCCAAAATTTGATGGAGCAGTTCTTAGGATTCATGGCAGTTGGGAACATTTTGTTTGGACCTACAGGTGCATGTGGGGTCTATCCACAATAACCTCTCTTAGTTTTAGTCAACTCCAATCTGTTTGACTGTGCTGAAATCAAATGCATTCTTGCAAAATGCTTTAGTTTCATGCAGTGGAAAGGTGCTAGGAGTGACATTTTGCATGCCATAGGTGTGGGACCGAATAGACTTCACCAACATGTTAGGGTGGGTGGTTAAATGTCAAGGGAGGTCTCATTTCATGTGCCAAGCACCCCAATCATTTGGGGTAGTAGGCTACGACCAAAGTCCTCGAAGAGTCCAAAGTGTAAAAAGGCAGCAATCTTTGACAAGCTGTTACTTAGAAACCATGACACTTTCAAACATTTCGTCTAAGGAAACGTGATCATGTAGAACCTCTCTACAATAACCTCTCTCAGTTTTTGATATCTCTGAGGTGTTTGCCCGTGGTGAAAGGTTTTCTGCTGCCCCCAAAATCGTCAGAAAGAGGTAGTGTAAAGTTGCAAAGGGGTGTAACTTTCATCCTGCTCTTGATGTGACCAAACTGACAGTTCCAACGTGTCGATATGAGTACATTTAGGCTAGGCATGGTCCTGCTTTGCACCCAAACATGTTGAAACAGTTTGAGCTACATTGTACCGACTATATCCGTGAAGAGTCCAAAGTACAAAAAGGCAGCAATCTTTGACGAGTTGTTACTCAAAAATCGTGACACTTAGAAACATTATGTCTAATGAAATACAATCATGTAGAACCCCTCTACAATAACCTCTCTTAGTTTTTTATATCTCTAAGGCATTCGACCATGGTGAAAATTTTTTTGCTACCCCCAAAATCATCAGAAGGAGGTAGTGTAAAGTTGCAAAGGGGTGTAACTTTCATCCTACTCGTGATGCGACCAAACTGACAGTTCCAACATGTCCAAATGGGTACATTTAGGCTAGGCTTGTTTTGCATGCAAACATGCTGAAACAGTTTGAGCTACATTGTACCGGTGATATCCCTGAAGAGTCTAAAGTGCAAAAAGGCAGTAATCTTTGATAAGCTATTACTCAGAAATCATGATACTTACAAACATTCTATCTAAGGCAACACGATCACATAGAACCCCTCTATAATAACCTCTCTCAATTTTTTATATCTCTAAGGTGTTTGACCGTGGTGAAAGGTTTCTACTACCTCCAAAATCATCAGAAGGAGGTGGTGTAAAGTTGCAAAGGGGTGTAACTTTCGTTCTGCTTCTGATGCGACTAAACTGATAGTTCCAACACATCTGAATGGGTACATTTAGGCTAGGCATGGTCCTGTTTTGTACCCAAACATGTCGAAATAGTTCGATCTACATTGTACTGGTGATATCCTTGAAGAGTCCAAAGTGCAAAAAGGTAGCAATATTTGACGAGCTGTTACTCAGAAACTATGACACTTAGAAATATTTTGTCTAAGGAAACGCAATCATGTAGAACCATTCTACAATAACCTCTCTCATTTTTTGATATCTCTGAGGTTTTTGACCGTGGTGAAAGGTTTTCTGCTGCCCCCAAAATCATCAGAAGGAGGTAGTGTAAAGTTGCAAAGGGGTGTAACTTTCATCCCGCTCCTGATGCAACCAAACTGATAGTTCCAACATGTCCAGATGGGTATGTTTAGGCTAAGCATGGTCCTTTTTTGTACCCAAACATGCTGAAACAGTTCAAGATACATTGTACCAGCAATATCCCTAAAGAGTCCAAAGTGCATAAAGGTAGCAATCTTTGACGAGCTGTTACTCAAAAACCGTGACACTTAGAAACATTTTATCTAAGGCAACATGATCACGTAGAACCCCTCTACAATAACCTCTCTTGATTTTTTATATCTCTGAGGCATTCGACTGTGGTGAAAGGTTTTTTGCTACCCCCAAAATCAATAGGAGGTAGTGTAAAGTTGCAAAGGGGTGTAACTTTCATCCTGCTCTTGACACGACCAAACTGACAGTTCCAATGCGTCTAGATGAGTATGTTTAGGGTAGGCATGGTATTGTTTTGCACCCAAACATGCTAAAACAGTTCAAGCTACATTGTACCAGCGATATCCCTGAAGAGTCCATAGTGCAAAAAGGTAGAAATCTTTGACGAGCTGTTACTCAGAAACCATGACACTTAGAAACATTTCGTTTGAGGTATAACGCGATCATGTAGAACCCCTCTACAATAACTTCTCTTGGTTTTTGATATCTCTAAGGTGTTTGACAGTGGTGAAATTTTTTTTTCTGCCCCCAAAATCATCAGAAGGAGGTAGTGTAAATTTGCAAATGGATAACAACCTTATGATTTAATGATAGTGCCTTGACCATCCATTCTTTTGATTGTTTTGTGCCTTCTTGATTGTGTATGATGGTAGGGTTTGGAAAGATGAAACTTTGTTGTTGAAATTCACATCTTGATAGTATTGTGACCATGATCTCCTCATATGACATGAGAAGAGCTATTCCATAACCTCGCTATCCCATAACCTTCATTATTATGATTAGAAGCATGGAAACAAACCCTACAGGAAATAAAGTAATAATTAGATCTTAATATGATCATGAGATACCCAAGCATCTGTATTAGTCTAAATCATAAAATCTCTTCATTTATAAAGATTGATTTGAGGGTTTGGTGAGTTGCCATTGGCACCCAAATCCTAGGTCTTCATTAGAAATCCTTGAATGCTAATTATTGCCTTTATGCTTCTTTCTTATTAATTCTTACTAATTAGGGTAATCATATAGAAATATATAGTATCTCATGTATTCTTACAAAATGCATATGGGAATTTTATCAAATGTTGTAGTTGCATTAAATGATGCTTCAAAAAAATGTGGCTATTGGAATTTTGAAAAATGTTGTAGTTGCAGCTACCCTAGAAGACATGTATGCAAAATGTGGAAGCATAGAGAAGGTGAGGGAACTATTTGACATGATGCCTCAAAGAAATGTGGTCTCATGGAATGGTATGGTTGTAGGATATGCAAATAATGGATTTGTCAATAAGGCTTTAGAAAATTTTAAGCAAAACCAATTGGTGGGTAGCTAAAATCCACAACCTTTAACTACATCCTCTCTGTGTAACAATCTAAAACTATGCAACTAATGGATGTGCAACATATTATATATGTTTAACATGTTCAAACTATGTAACTAATAGATGTGCAACAACTATAAACTGGTATAGAAGAGCAGCATTATATATATATATAAACAAGAACTATAAACTGATTCAATTTGTGATGCATAAAAGATGACCAAACCACTATCACTCCAAAATGCCAAACCACACAAAAATCTGATTACTCCTCAATATTATGCATTTTAGTGTGGAGTGTTGTCACACTTGACAGACATCACTGTGATCACTGTCACTAGATAATACCTCCTTGGCTAACTTTAAATTCAATTTCCAATGTTGCTTCAAATGAATGAACAAATGCTACTTTTTATTGCAGCAACAAACAACCTCAATATGCTAGACCAAGCAATACAAAAGAAAGAGTTGTACAGAGCCACTCCATGGAACATGTACCATTAATCCAAATTAGTCAACTTAGTGAGAAACCATGCCAACACAGAACTACAACAACACTACAATCTGCAACAACACATATGCAAGAGAATCTATCAAGCCTACAAGTCTAACACTGCAAGAGGATCATAAAGTTGTTGCCTCCAAGTCTGCAATCATCAACAAACAAAGGTCTTCTACCAAACAACACATAAAAAAGGTCAAATTCTCCATCAGGATGCATCATGATGCTACATACATCTACAAGGTCTATTCTATCAGGATGTATGCAAAATCTGGAAGCATAGACAAGGCAAGTGAACTATTTGACAGGATACAAAAAGAGTTTAATACAACAACTATGTATGCAAAATGTGGAAGCATATGGGAATTTTATCCAATATTGTACTTGCATGGAATGATGACTCAAAGAAATACGGTCTCATGGAACATGCCATTATTGTAGGATATGCACAAAATGGATTTTTTGATATGGCTTTAATAGAAACTTTCAAGCAAAAGCAATAGGCGAGTGTAAATCCAAATTCCACAACCTTTGACTACATCCTCTTTGCCTATGCCAAACTGATATCTTTGGAACATGGTACATGGACATCAATCAAAGCATAAAGGATATGGGAATTTTGATAGATGTTGTAGTTGCAACTGCCCTAGAAGACATATATGTAAAATGTTGAAGCATAGATAAGACAAGTGAATTGTTTGACATGATGCCTCAAATAAATGTGGTCTCATGGAATACCATGATTGCAGGATATGCATAAAATGGATTTTTTGATAAGGCTTTAGAAACATACAAGAAAAAGCAATTGACATGTGTAAATGTCAAAATGCAATCTTTGGAATAGGGTATGGACATCCACCAAAATAGATTGTTTGGAACAGTGTATGGACAACCATCATAGCATAAAGGATATAGGAAATTTGTCACATGCTGTAATTTTGCATCTTCCCTTGTAGACATGTATGCAAAGTGTGGAAGCATAGACAAGGCACATGAACTGTTTGGCATGATGCCGCAAAGAAATGTCGCCTCATTGAATGTAATGATTACAAGATATGAACAAAATGGATTTTTTGATAAGGCTTTAGAAACTTTCAAGCAAATGTGATTGGCGGGTGTAAAGCAAAATTCCACAACCTTAGTCAGTATCTTCCTTGCCTATGCCAAAATGGACATCCATCAAAGGATAAAACATATGGGAATTTTGTTAGATGTTGTAGTTGCAACTGCCCTCAAAGACATGTATGCAAAGTGTGGAAGCATAGACAAGGCACATGAACTGTTTGGCATGATGCCTCAAAGAAATGTTGCCTCATGGAATGCAATGATTGCAAGATATGAACATTTAATGGATTTTTTGATAAGCCTTTAGAAAGTTTCAAGAAAATGCAATTGGTGAGCACGTAAAGCTAAATTCCAAAAACCTTAGAAGTGGTATCTTTGGAACATGGTATAGACATCCATCAAAGCATAAACGATATAGGAATTTTGTCAAATGTTGTAGTTGTAAGTACCCTGCAAGACATGTCTGCAAAGTGTGGAAGCATATACAATGAACGTGAACTATTTGACACGATGCCTCAAAGAAATGTTGTCTCATGGAATGCAATGATTGCAAGATATGCATGAAATGGACTTTTTATAATGCTTTGAAAACTCTCAAGCAAATGCACAAAAGTAAATTTCAACCAAACACAAATTTTGGCATGTCTAAAACCAAATTGTACAACCTTATCCAACTTCCTCCTTGCCTATGCCAGAATGGGATCTAGGGAACATGGTGTGGACAACCATCAAAGCATAAATGATATAGGAATTTTGTCACATGTACTGTATTTGCATCTACCCTTGTAGACATGTATGTAAAGTGTGGAAGCATAGCCAAGGCATGTGAACTGTTTGAAATGATGCCTCAAAGAAATGTACAGTCCCACAGAATATAATGATTGCAAGATATGCACAAAATGGATTATTTGAAAATGATTTATAAGTTACTTTCAAGCAAATGCAATTGGCACGTGTAAAACCAAATTCATGTAATGATAATTGATCATCATATTAAATATTTAATATAAACTATCATATACATAATGTCATGAGCATAACATCTAGTTTACATACAAAGCCATATAGGCATGTCCAAACAAAGCCATACAGGGATATATACAAAAATATACATCGGTAATGTATACAAAAGTATGTACATACAAAGCCATCTAGGCAGACAAAAAATGTCCCAAAAACTAGTTTCCTATGGGCTTTTATGAAATAATCAGTAGCCCTTGCTTGACCATGAAGATGGAGAGCCAATCCGTGACTCATCCTCTCTTTGTTGTCGAGTAGACCTCTTCGACAGTTCAAGTTCATGCAGGCCCGCCTATTACTACAATCAAGAAATATGCACATTACTATAGAAAATGTACATGAAATATATAACATCACATGTGTAATCGATCACTTACCTCCATATGATGATCACTCTCCATCATCTTGTCTCTAGCTTCTTTCTCCATAGTTGGACGGGTTGGAGTTGTGACCTCCTGTGAGAAGCATCAAGAAGCAAAATTGACTAAACAAATATATCATTTATGTACATCAAATGACATGAGATAAAACAAGAAATACAAAATTATGACTTTTTCATGTTATTGGCTCATACCTCAATCAAAGGATTTGAAGACATCATGGCTACAGCAATGCCTATCTGTGTTGACTCACGAAGATGAGGAGGAGTCTCCATATTTAGCGTCTGAAAATCAAGTTCAAGATTATTCGACCAAAATAAATACATAACATTATTTTAAAAATGCATAATGATTAGAAATGGTTAAATTTACCTCTGTAAAAGTGGTGGATTTGTGTCCAGGGGACCAAGGAAACCATGGAGGTGTTAGTGATTTTTAAAATCATCAAATTGTCACAAAATAATATTACCATTGACATATCTACAATAATTATGATCATGTGATAAATTACATACCTGCTGACTTGACCTCCTCTCATAACCCACCAATGGATGCCTAATGGAGGTAGGATGAAGACTCTGACCTTGGAATTTCATTACGCAGACAATTACATACATGTTATTTTTGACTTATAATATAGATAATAATATCAAATTAATCACAAATTTCAAATAACAATATATTAAATCAAGATGAAACTTGTAACAAATTACCTGAGAGTCAATACCAAATGTAGTCTATAAGACATCATTGGTGAGAACACTCTCATCCAATATGGATGTGTTTATCATTGGATACTGCTCCTGCATCGTAGTATCCTGCCGAGAGTCCTGCCATGCATCCTGCGTCACAGCATCCTACCGTGCGTCCTGAATCCCATAATCACATAGGATCCCACATGAACTACACAAATGTGGGGACACATGACACCTACTACTCTCACCCTCATCAGCCTAGGTAAGATCATCAGCATGCTATGATAGAGTTTGGGTGAGAGTAGTCAATGAATGTAATGTCTCCACCTCAACACTCTCCTTCAAAGTCGAAGGGAGTGACCTATGTTCTGCACTTAATAGGGGTATAGGCACATGATTATCATCTCGCTGAGTCCTGGGTCTATCTTGGGCAGAGCTACTACCTCTACCTTAGAACTCACGAATGTCAAAATAATTAAGAATTTTGTTGAGGATGAACTCGCAATAGAGTTTCCTCAAGAAATATGGTTGTACCTCATCATTGTTGCATGGGAACTCATTGAAGACCATGTACCATCTATCCCAAAAGTTTTGGGATATTTCTTTATTCCTACACCAATGAATAGGAAACCATTTGCAACTTTCTTTTAATCTTTGGCCACTTTTGGGATTAATAAAGTGTGCACATAATTGAGATTTTGTAATTTTTCCATTCTTGACTTGTTCATATGACAACTTGTCGACATAATATTGCCGACACCTCTCCCTATAGTCTTGGAATTCACTAATTTGTTTTGTCACCAAATCGGTGTGGGAAACAATTTCCTCTAGTGAGTTTGCAAGTGCCCTCCTATGATTAGTGCTTGCAATTAGATTGTTTAGTGTTTGAATAATAGTTTGAAGATGTTTCTTGTTTTATTCTATTATTCGTATGTAGTTTTCTTGACTATCCCTTACATTGTGAGGACATGAAGGTGGGTTTTGAGAGTTTGGAGGGTTTGGAGGGTTTTGGGGGTTGTTTTCACCCTTGTCAGCTGGATTTGGGTTTTCTCTTGCCTCAAAAATTGTAAATGCAATATAAAAACTAATCAAACAATGAAAAATCCAAAAATTCTTCTAAAACTAACAAAAATTGATCAAACCCTACCTTCTTCAACCGCTAGACCCTCCAAATTTGTTGCACGATGTCTTTGCCAGTGAGGTGGCATTGTGAAATGACATTTTCTCTCTTGCATGTGCGTGGAGAGGTTTTCCTTGGTCGCGCTCGCATTTTCTTCTCATGTTTTTGGCACACAAACTTGTTTTCTCATAGTGAATGGTAGAAATGAGAATGTTTTGTACTTTTTATGTCAGGAAAAATGCAAGCGCATTATAACATGCTCAAGTTATGCCTTGTTTTGGACCAAAAATTCCCATGGTGGTGACTTTTTGGTCCCCCATCTTTGTGCATACACCCCCTTGGACTTCCAAACCAAAGGCTTGGACTGTGTTTTGGATGTCCAAAGATGTGTTTTTCTAGATTGTAACAAAAATTACATAATTTGGAGTGTGCTTCCCATTAGGTTTGCACATGTTTCAATGACAAGTCAAAAAAATACCACTATAATCTTAAGCTCTCTTAGCTTTCTAACCATATAATTTTTTTCACGTTTTGAGTATGTTAAGGATTTCATCTTTAATTTCTTTTGTTAGTGTATCCGTTTTTTGTCAAAAACTAGTGTGTGGTATTTTTCACTTTTTAATAACTGTTCATTGAAATTTCAAATAAATTACATTTTTAGAAACTAGACTCCATTCTATACATATTAAAAAAAATTGATTTTTGATTAGTTTTCAAAAAATTTAGGAGGGAGCACGCTCAATTTTCTATTTTTGAGGATGTATCTACTTTGAAAAATAGTAAAAAAATCATATATTTCATGAAAAAATTATCAGAAAAATTAGGGATAAACTACATGGTGTTAGCTAATTTCTCACCGAAGTGATTTTTAAAATACTAAAAAAAGTTAACATTTTAGGGGGAGCACACCAGATGCTATGTTATTTTTTTTGAAAAAAACAGGACCAATTTGTATACTCCCCCTTTTTGAACCCCTTAATCTCAACCATTTTTTTAAAAAATTAGTAGTTTAGGACTAAATTCAGAGCACTACAACTCTTGTTTTTTTTGTATCTTCAAATTTTGAGTGTAACTATCTTTAATTTCTCATCCAACATTAGTCTTTCCTAATTTCAAAAAAAAAAGGTATCTTAAGACCCCCTTTTGGTCCCCCATCTTTGTGCACTTAACCTCTAGTGATTCATTGCACCAGAACGTTGATCTCATCTTTCCAGATCTGCCAATTGGGATGCAGATCTGGGAGACATCATTGAGGACATTCGTCTTCTTTCGATGACAATTTTGGTGAAGTTGCATCTACCATGTCTTCTTCGGATATGATTGCTCTTCCTTCACCTACATCAGTTTCTATAGTGACAGTATCAGATCCTTATGGTTCCAGTTATCACCATACATCTATGGTTCTTGCACGATCCCTACTACAAAATCTTCTATAATACCTGATTCATTCCATCAACATTCGTCACATGTCAGCATTGACTTAGAGATTATTGAGCATTCTTCGGAGATATTATGGGCATCATCTACATCTTTGAATCATGTGCAGAATTCATAGAAATATATACTTCTTCCTGTATGTTCCTATTAGGAATGGGAAGATTATTTGCACACTTCTGTGGTTTGATTTCTTCCTAAGTGGAGAAATGTAGTTCAACGTTTATGAATTCTCTTCAACATACTTCATCAAGCATCTACACGCACTACAACATATCTTATGGGGGCTTCCAAGTCTCTCTTTGTATCTCCTATTTTGGGGAAATATATTGCACACATGTGATAGAAGTTGTCCTAGGGGGTAATGATATATGTCCTCCTTCTTCTTCACTTGTTTTCATGCATTTTATTTCTCTTTTTGGAGATGAGTTTTGTTCCCTCAGGGTTTTCTCCTTTACTCCACTATATGAGAAACTTTGTACATGGGTACCTAACATGGCCTAGTAGCCAAACCCATATTTATGTATCTCTTGTACTTTTGTGGTCTCCCCAAGTATCACTTAAGGGGGGTGTTAGAGTGAATAATTTATTTATTTGCTAAATCTTAAGTGTACTTAGGTTGATGAAGTTAGACAACATCTTGTCTAACTGAATGTGTAACCTTTTAGAGGTTAGAGGTTACCTAGTTGTTTGGTAAACCACATGTGCATACCTTTTGAAGTTGGAAGACTTTCCATCTCACCTAAAAATACACTTTGTAGTCATCCAACACTTGTCACACAAGGTTGTTGGTTTGCACATTCCAAGTGATCCAAAGGTTGACACCTTATAGGACACTTGTCTACTTGTTTGTGCCACATCACGAGGCACTTGTCAATCCATGTGCAAGGTGGATTGCCTCTTTCATGCCTATATATCTCATCTAAATTTGTAAGTGAGATCAATATAAGTTTATGCTTAATTAGGGTAATCGATATCATCGATTTCTTATCTCGTATTGTTGATTTCAATATTGTGAGAGTGTAGATCAAGTTGTAGAGTACCCTTGGCTATTCCAACAACGTCAGATCTCTCTTATTTTTGTTATAAATTCTTGTTAATTTATATTTTTTTCTAATATAAATTATATTTTTTATTTATAATAATGCCTAAAATCATATCTAACCCCTACATTCAATATAACATTGCTTTTAAAAATTTACATGTCACTTACACAAATTTGAAAAGGAAAGGAAAAATATTTAATTAATAATACGATTAAATTGTTTGTTACTAGAAACCATAACCAGTTATACTAAGCTCAATTATCTTGCTTCCTACATTTTTCACACTTACATGTTTCCTTTCACTATACATTATAGTGGTTTTTTTCCACTCTTTACAAATCTATCATTGTTCCGTCAATATTATAATTGCTCGTGATTATAAAAAAGAGCTCCATATTAAACCCACATGTCACCACCTTATAAAGAGGAGCTCTATATTAAATCCACATGTCCCCACCACCTTATTGTTGTTGTCATTTTTTTTTTTAAATATGAGATAAAATAAAGAGTAATTACAAATAACTACTGTATAATCTTTTTGTTTTGCATAAGTGGTAATAAAAAACCAAAAGTTTTTAATGATAGAACCTTGTTCACCCTTGTAATCTGATAAAATTTCGATAGATCCCCTACCAACTCTGTCATTAACTCACGATCCCCCACTAATTCTGTCAGTAACTCACAATGTAAAAACATGATACATTATCAATTTAAAATCATAAATATTTTTTATTTAAATTAGAAAATTTCTATTTTAAAATAATTTCATTAAATATTAATTACATTTTATATTTTTATTAATATTAATTTATGTTGATAATGATTACAAGACAAGAAAACTCAGATAACACACTTGACACTTTTCATAATTTGTTGGTAGAGGAACCATGAAAACACTGGGCTTTATATTTTTTATTTATATAGAAACAATAGAAATTTTAAATGTTTATATGACCAACCCAGATGAGAGGTCACCCTGCAAATTTGATCACTGAGTTTGCTATCCATATCAAGATATCTATCCTGAAACATGTCAGATGGACAGAAAAAAAAATTACTTCTAAGAAGCTTGAAGACCTCCATTTTCTTATCCATGGTGGAAATAATTAATTCATTCCATTCTCATGCATGGGCTTTAATAGTTTCTCTGATGATGTGCCCAGTAGAGAGACCCCCAAAATTGGAAGTCGATCGTACCACAGAAGAACATTGCAATAATTTAAGGATTAAAGACCCCATAAGAATAGAAAATACTCTTAACAGCAGCCAAATTTTGACGACGTTATTATTTTTTTACGCAAAAACAATGCAATTATATTCAAATTCCCCCATCTCACCATCCTTCTTGTTTCCTGCAAACTCTTGCATCTGTGAAAACTCTTCCGGATGTGCATAAATAGCCATATTGAGGAGCACAATGAGTATCCTCTGAACATACACACAGCCCTTCCAAAGCACACCCATCTTTATAAATCACAACATCTTGATTTCCTATACCCAATACACCATCAGTCCATTCACTTGAAAAAAGACCCTCTGCATCGTATTTATTCATTACCCTCCTAAACTCTTCCGCTTTACTCTGTTTTTGGATTGCACCCACAAAAGCAATATTCCTGTTCTTGCCCCAGTGGGGCACGCCTTCATATTTGAAAAAAGCCATCTGCTCAATCTCTTGTATAACATCTGTATACAATGCAGGAATTTCTGGGTCATGCGATCGGTAAAATGTGATGTCCATGTCTACTGAATCTTCTTCTTTTCCAAGGTAAGCACTTGAAGCCTTCACATAACGAATTAAGATACCATCGTAGAGTTCAACCCCGCAGAGGCCTTTAGGAACCATGTCTCTAATTTTTTTGACGTCAAGAAGAAAGTCTCTGATCCTAGATAGACCTATAGAAACTCCAATTTGGTGGAAAAATTGGCTTTTTACTCGAGGATCCCATGAACAAGCTGTTAATAATTCATCTTCAGGGCTAGCAAGACATGATCCAGAAGACTGCATTTCATTTTGGAAGCCTATTACTGGATACCCTAGAAAATGCTCGCCGTTGTTCTTCAGTCCTCTTCCAAGGCCAAGGATTACAGCGACCTGTAGTTTTGAGGAGATGCACAAGCCCTCTTCAGCACTGGTTTCTTCTTCTAGCTCTTCTGTCAAATTTGGAATACCAAATAGTTTTTAGTTGTACATTGTCTGCTAGAAATAAAGACAAAAATTATTTGTACTGCTAACTTGGAGTAGAGACAAGAGGAGGACTGCCAGTAAGCCAGGAAAGAAAAACTTTCCTCTTGAACATGGTTATGTAGATGGCTATTCTTAAACATCATTCATTTCAATAGTCAAATGTCAATTTTGACTAATAAAAGAAGGATAAATATTTACCACTTTTTGTTTTGAATGAGGTGTAAAATTTCTATTGACTATTTGAAATAGATGATATTTAAGTAGAGTGTATGTGCATGAGTATTTATCTTTAGAGTAGGATAGCGTTACCCAATGTTGTCCAGCTACTGGTGGAGCTGATGGTGAGAATGGAATGTTTCATAGTGTGAGAGTGATGGCAGTTAGTTTCAGTGCCGTCAATAAGAGTTGTAGTTGTGTCAATAGTCATTAGTGTGTAGTCTATTAATTTAGTTAGATGTCAAGTGTAGATCCAATTTTGTAGGACTTTGTTGAGTTTCATTGAAGCTATATATTTGTAACCTCTATTTCTTAAATCAAGTAGTGAACAACACCTATTAATATCTCTGTTTTGCTTCTTATATTCTGCTGTATGATATTTCTACTGTTATTTTTTATAGTTTTATCGGAGTCTATAACTATAAAGAATGCAGTTCTGAGAATGGATCAGTATCTCCACTATCTAAGGAGTTGACGGTGAGAATAGATTTGTTCAATAAGAGTGTTGGTTGAACTTAAGGTGATGTTGCTCTTGTTTTGTGGAGCTAAAAGTGAAAATATAGTGGTTTATAGAGTGTTGGTTGAGCTTATGGCTACAAGGTATGCAGAGCAAGAATAGATTAGTATCTATTGCCAAGCTAATGCCTATAAAGTATGTAGGGCTCAGCGTCCTAACTGTCCTACTAGTATATCTAATATCTAGAGAAAAAGATAATCAATTTGCCCATATAGGTTGATGTTATCCCTGAATTTGATATTGTTTTTTTTAAACATTCAAAATTTTGTAGCCACTAGTTATGCTAGTATCTAGCCCATCTAAAAAAACATAAAAGTTGTGCATATGTGGCAATGTTATCTTTGGTTTTAATATTGCTACCTTTAATAGGCAATGTTAGCTCTGGCTACTATGGAGCTGACTCTCAGAATAGATTGGCTCAGTGCCTCTGGCAATTGTTCTATCAGAATCTCCAACATGTGATTAACAGCATCAACATGACCATCAACTTACAGATATTAAATGAAGTGAAGAAAAACTAACAACCAAGAATCTTCCACAGTAATAAAAATAAATAATGATTTATTTTGAGCATGTTTTTGCACCTATTGAGGACCTAGCATGTTTATATGGTATTTTGTCCCAAGGCCCATCTTCTATGTATTAATTTAGTAGGAACAATACTATTCATGTCTATATTAGCAATGTGAATGTTAAGTACCTGTTTCACGGATTGTCCCTAGAAGTGAAGTGAAGAATGGTTGGAATCCAATGAAGTCATTTATTCCATTTCCTCGTACATTCACGGGAACTCTGTCATCTACTCTATATACTGCCTTACCTTGTGAAGGATACCATGATATATCTGCAAATTCATGCTGCAAGCCAAACGTGAGTACCATATTTTCTATGTCTGCATCATCTTTCACAAGATTTGTAATGGACCTCTTGAACAATGGCTGCAGTTGAAGGGTGACCTGTATCAAAGCAGAGCACACTTTAAGAATATCATACAAATTTTGTCTCCAACAAGAGCTTTGAAGTCGAAGGAAGGTTGTGGTGGAGTGTGTTAGAACAATATGCAGTGTAGAATTGAAATAAACATAGTGAAATACTAATAAATTGTATAAAATAGACTACATACAGATTTACGTGGAAAATCTGGTTATGTACCAAGAAAAACCAGAGCAAAGGTCTCTCAATAATTTTATTCTAAGAAGAAATTTCCTGTTACAGAGTTACATCATGCAATGACATTCAAGCTCAACTGACTTATAAAACTACAAAAAAAAATGCAAATAATCATATCATTTTTGGAAGAAAGATTTCCATGCATAGAAGCTCGAGTGGCACTTCGACATGCACTTTCGTATGTTGTACATGTGTCATATGACCAAAAAAATTTCTCTTTGGCCAAACACCTTCGATGTGGCAGGGGGGCTACACTCAGCCCCCTGTGACCCTTGCGACCCCTACCCTTCAACCTTTGGTTGAATTTTTAGGCTTTTGGCTCCCCGGACAGCGACAATTCACTACCGTGGTACTCATCGTCAACTGCTTTAACAATGTTGAATAAAAAAACCGACTTCACATACCAACAAAGAACTTTGAAATTGAACTTCAGTAATCTTGTCGGACCTTCAGCATTCCATGGCCAAACATTTAATAAGAAAGATAAAATATTATATAGTATTTTCAGAGGATGTGGTACACGTTAAAATTCATGTGGGAATTGTTACCTTGTGATTTTTACTGGTTTACTATTAGTTCAGTTAGTAGAATATCACTCTCTTTTAATTCAGTTATTTTTAAACATTATGCAGGTCAATTTTGATTAATAAAAATACAATAAATATTTATCATTTTTTTTGGTGCACTCTACTTAAATATCATCCAAAGTCAATGGTGAAATAGTCAATAGCAATTTTACATCTCATTCACAGTTTAAAAAGATGTAAATATTTGTCTTATTTTTATTGACCAAAATTGACCTTTGATTGAAGTGGATGATATTTAAAAATAGCCTTTTTTTGTTTGGATGAGGTATACAATTACTATTGACTGATTGACCATTGAACTAGATGATGTTTAAGTAGAATGCTCTAGTACATATCATTAAGGTTATCTTATTATCAAGATTCTAATTAAAAAGTACAGTTCAATAATATTGTGAGTTTTTAGGCTAAGACAGTGTTTCTATGGAGGGGGCTTCTTATAATATTTCACGGGGTGCTGATGAAATGTTTTAAGAGCATTTTAAAGTAGGTGGTCCCATGAATTTTGTAGTACTAGGTAAGCTTAAAATTTAAAGCTCCCAAATTTAGAGAAGTTGGTGGCCCCATTAGTTTTTTAACAACAACTTAAATAATTTAGCTAATGTTTTTTAGGAAGTTAGGGTTGAACAAAAATCTACCCTCCAAAAATTATCCCTAAATTTATTGGCTAGAATTTATATTTAGCAGTGAAGTCTCCTAAGCTAGTGGGAGAAATTTCTAACTCAGCCCCAAACTACCTTAATCTAAAAACTATAAAGTACCCTATTTACTTTTAAAAAATTCTAATTTATTCTATAGCAAAATAAAATTGTCTCTATGAAAAAGGTACTTGAAGCCGTGCATCTTAAAAGATAATTTAAATGAAAAATATAAACATAATACCAACATAAAAAATTAAATTTATTTATTTATTTATGAAATATATATTTTTTCCATCTTGTTTATGTATTTGATAGTAAAACTCAATTTGTTTTTTATAAATATAAATATATAACTTGATTTAAATGAAATTAATGGTTCCCAACAATAGTATTAGAATTGATAAATAAAATTAAAATTGGTGTGTATAGAAACTTAACGGTAACAATACAATAGCAAAGCTCTTCCTCAACCCTTAAGCATATGAAGATATTAATAGGCACATCAAAAACAATTCATAAATACTTTAAAACTGCTTTAAAACTAAAAAAAACATATTTTCCAAATTATCAATCTCTATAACAAAATTAATACCAATCTCTATAACCTTAACTTTAATGGATTATAAAACATGAAAAATATACAACATAGTTCCAACACATTTTATGAGCTTTTACTATGCTATGGTCCAAGAAAATTTTGAAGGGTGAGCTCAAACCACATTGCAGAAAAAGATAATATGACTGGAAAAGATAAATAAGGCTATGTTTAACATACAACACTACGTTAAACCGTTTAGATCCAATAAAGCAAAAAAGTTTATCTGATGAAAAATATAGTTCAAAGAAGGAAGCAAACAGCACTAGAATATTAAAATACAATTGTATGTTATAGGTGCTGACTAAGAGTTAGGCAATCTTCTTAGATTGCAGTTGTGTTCCAGGGAAAAGTTTTGTAAGGAGATTATATATATATATATGAAATCCTAGTGACTCTTCTTTCAATTTTCATTTATTCATATTAAGCTATACTAGGGATTTTTTTTTTTCCAATTACCTGAGATATCACCCCAAGAACACCAAGAGAAACTTTAGCAGCATTGAGATCTTCATCATCCTCTGTAAGTGAGATGACTTTAGCATATCCTTCTTCTTCAGAAGTAGGGACTACTAATCTCATCCCCACAACATATTCATGAACTGCACTGCCTTTCCCAAACAGAGAGCTGCCATGAGCCCCAGTGCCTAACATGCCTCCAATTGTCACACCCTCCCAAAAAGGAGAATGTGGCAAAGCAAGGCCTTCTTTGGCAGCTTCATCCACAAGTTTTTTCAGTGGCACCCCACTTTCAAAGGTCATTCGCATGGAAGAATTGTCAACAGAAACAACATTATCTAAATCTCTAGTACTTATGACCAAACCAGAGTCTCCTTCAGGGCAAACAAGCTTAGGAATACTATGACAATACCTTGTTGCCACCTTCATCTTCTGCTTCTTTGCAACAGCCATTTCAACAGAGGCTAAGAGCTCATCCTCTGTTGAAGGAAAAACAACTTGTGCTGCCTTGCAGATTGTTCTATCAGGAAAAACACCATACCCATTTCTAATGGTGCAGTCGTTCAACCCACTGGAACAATTAACCACAGAACCAGGTGGACTGCATCTTACATTCCCTAATCTACACATAATTATAACATAGCATAAAACTGCCACAACCCAAAACATGCTTCTGGGTATAGAATCCATGATAAGGTAGAAGAATATTTTTAGCTTTTATTTCGTTGCAACAGTTTATATTGTACATAACCTTGAGCAAATTAAAATATGGTGGTGGTCTTGTGAACTATTGGTTTGGCCATCTGAAAAATATTGTTTCTGTATTTTATACATCTTTCTACCAACCTGCTGAAATGTTAGATATAACATGACTTATGTGAATACAATGTTTGCTGTTTCTCTGGCTAAAGCACAATACCTTATCCGACATTAGTGTGTTTTTCAATCCTTTCATGTCCAGGGAATGATTCAACCAAGACACAAATGTATTTTTATCTTAGTTTGGCAAGCTACCCGTTCTGATGACGATACCCTCTTCAAGAAATAATCAATTGCATTAATAAGAGGTAAACCAAAATGGTGTTTTCTATACTAAATTATAGTAGTAGCACCTACCATTGAATTAGCAGATTACTTGTTTCTAACAGATATAGAACATGCAATCACCTGCTTCATCATGTCGACCAAATATTCATGAATCCTGAATAAGAAAATATTACTTGCTTCGAGATGGCTTGTTTGAGTGCAAAATCATTTACAAGAATGACTCAAAATTGTTCAGCTAAACACTTTGACCTTGTCTGCTCAAGTTTATTAATTGTTTTGAGATGTCTTGTTTAAAGGGAAATAGTTTCTTAACAATGGTTTAAAATTGTTCAAATAAACATTTCGACTTTTTGTAAGATTATATCTTATTGAGTAAGAATTAGACTGGACTACAACATCATCCTTTGAGACATTTTTTTAAACTGAAATATAATTTTTTTTAATTTGACTAATAAATACTTACTGATTAATAAATATTAAATTGTAATAAGATTATATTGTTAATTTTTTTTTATTGATTATAGTTAGTGAGGTTATAATAGGGAATTTTGTATGACCAAACTTTGATGACTTGTGGTTACATTTGTGTCCATGTTCTTAGTTTTTATTTAATTATTTAATTGACTAGATTAATATTAAATTAATGTGGTTTCTATTCAATCTAAAGTTAATCAATGTTATTTGGGGTAAGGTTAAAAATTGTCTACTTTGTAATCTCCATCTTATGTTGTATACTTGTTTTGGTGTCCATCCCCTTAGATATGTTTTAGGACCATTTCACCTATTTTTGGCCTCTTCCCCAATCACAAATAAATAATGCAAGAAAATTCAAATCTAGAATTACTTTACCCATTGGCCCTGAAAGTTTGGACTCGACTCTTTAAGGACACTCATGTGACCTAGTGCTAGTATCCATGTTCAAATTTTAAGAAGTGAATTTTCCCACTCGTTTGTGCCCAAATTATCACTGTGTTTTCAATGGCCAATTGCCTAAAAACTTAGTTTACACATACTTTTGGCCTCTGTTTGAAATGTTAGAGGAAATTAGATGAGAATAGAAGGTTTGAATCTCTCTAACACTTATAGGTAATTTGAAGAAACTCCATTAGTCTAAGAGTAAGTTATTAAGCCACACATCTAAAGACTACTTGAGTTTGGGACTTGTTGGCAAGAAATGGGAAGGAATCAATCTGGAGATCTGGTCTTCAATCAAATCTCTAAAGTCAATTTATAACTCAGTCATACTGTGAGAGAATTATAGATAAAAATTAAGGAATAGAGTTATGTGGTACCATCTAAGTAATGTAAAACATTCATAAGACACACATACACATATCATAACCCTTATGTCTCCTTTATCTATATTCATATTCAATGGGTAACTCTACATTCATACTGGCAAGTCTAAGTCTCTGCCCTTATACATATTCTTCCTTCTCTATCTCATTCACATTCCTTTTCACATATACATACTAGGGGAAAAGACCCAATAGGTGAGATAGTTCCAATAGTTGTGATAGTATATGTGCATTTAAGGCCCAATATTTTTTGAAGTTTAGTACTAGTAATTATGACTTTAAGGTTGTTAGTGTTACTATAAGTACTAATAATTGAATCAAATGTGCCCTTTAGATTTAAAAAGCAACCAATCATGTGATGCCACATTACCCCACCAACAAAACATGACTTAATGCACACCTATTGGTCCACCCTTTTTTGGGGGGAACTATTTGACACCTCAACAAAAAGCATGTTGATGTGGCATCATATTTGATAATGTGGCCCTGAAACCTTAGTTATAAGCAAGGGCATTGCCAAGTAACCTACTGTAAAAATTTTGGAGTGATTCGAAATTGCCACGTATGATTTTGAGAGACCCAAAGTTAGGGTGCACCACTACTAGGTCCTCTCCCCTATATATTCACATAGAGGTGTGTCTTTTCCCAAAATACCTCTTTGTGTGTCGGTTCTATTCTCTACATGCCACTTGCGGTAGGTTTTGTTGCTTGCTTTATTCTTTGCCAACATCATTCCTCCTTTTAAAATTATGTCTTGTCCTCAAGACATGTTTTGTTTAGTTTGAAGGTAGAATATTTTTATAGATTACTCTAAGTTGAGCTAGAGTTGTGTCCCATTGCTTTTTGGTAGATGTCAAAATTTGGATTTGACTCTCTATTTGTATGTATGTATCGTCCACATCACCCAATGTAGTGGGTATTTATATCTTTTGCACAATTTGTTTAGCTTCTGTGAAGATACCGGTTAGGGAAGCCAGTCTTAGGCTTACTACTTATCTTAATTGTTTGATTTGTGTTTTTATCTGTTCCCTCTGATCTTGAAATTGTTAGAGTTGAGTATGTAATGTCTCTACCTATGCCCTTATTGTGCGATTAGTATCTTGTATAGGATCATATTGTTAGATTCAAGATAGACAACTGAGAGGGGTGGTGAATCAGTTGTCCAAAACTTTCTTGCAATTAATCACTTAAATCCACTTTATAATTTAGCAGCATAATAATAAATCAATCATGGAAACATAATGCATTAAATCAAGAGCAGAAACACATTAACATATAAGACACCAAGATTTTAATGTGGAAAACCCGGTTAAGGGAAAAACCACGGGGTGACTAACCCAAGATTGTATTCTCTGTTAAAAGAATAAAAGGAACAAAATGGCACATGCCAATTAGGGCTCACTGCCTGAGCACACTACTCACAAGAGGCCCACTACCTACAGGAGACACAATGTCTACAGAATAATAGATATTACATACTTGAACTGAAGAATAGCATCTTCACCATGCTTGAGTTAGATCCATTTAAGCCCAATACTTCTGCTCTGCCTTTCGCTCTACTCCTCTCTACCACATACTCATCTTCACTAGATCATTTTGAAATGTCTTTACAATTCCTTATTTATACAAGACATCGACTTAGGGATAATCATCCAAGTCAGCATACATTACAGAGCAAATACATAAATACAACATGACTAATTACAAAAAGACTTCACGCGGATCAACACACTATTGGCCACACAGATCTGAGACTTTAATCTTCCTTTAGGAACACACCATTCTTCACCTAGAACATCTTCAAGATCATCCGCAAGATGTGTAACTCATCTAGTCAGCCAGACTTAGGAAGAACATCATCATTCGGAAGTAATTCTTCAATTACGAGCTCAATCTTTAATGCGGACCACCAACATGAACTGGACACAAACCAAAGACCTCCACAAGCTTGCCTGAATCACCAAGAACATCCACACTACTTTTGCTTACTCGAATCATTCTCTCCTTCATCTGGAACTTCAAGAACACAGTTTGTCATCACTATCATATTGCAATAGATTCTTGCAGACCTCCAGACCACAAACCAATTGAGTTGTCAATTCACATTGACTTCCTAAACACTCCACCAAATTTGCAGAACAAGATATTGCATTTCCGGATCTCACCAGACCTATCTGTGTCACTCTATCACCTCTGAATATCTACCAGAATTAGTTTTACTTAAGTGGCCATAACTTCTTCAGATCTTCATGCGGACCTCTAAAATCTTTACTAAACCATCTTAAGGCATATCTCTACAAACCCTTTGATACGCATCCTCCGATCTTCATCTTAGTTGGGATCTTTACCTCACTGTCTTCACTGTTCTTCTCTATTCCTGATAAGACTAATTTTCTCAATATCCTCAGCATACAGCTCATCCAATCCTTATCATCAATGTAACAGGAGTATGTTGACATCAATGACAACACCAGTTAGGCCCATACTTGCAACAATCTCCCCCTTTGTCATTGATGGCAACATATGATGTGAAAAATTGTTTTAACCATCAGAACAAGAGCTTCTCCTCACTAACATAACTCCCCATATCAAAAACAACCATTCACATGTATTTTCTTCCTTTACTGCTCCCCCTTTGATCATCAACCACTTGTTTTTCACATGTCTTCTCTCCCCCTTTGACATCAATGGCAAAGGGCACATACGTACAACACTTCAAAATCATGCTAGCTACTCCCCCTGAGTAACAACTTCCCATCATCAATCCGGACCACAAGATATGACTGTGAGACCCATAGACTGATGCACATCAGTGCACCTTAATTCAGAACTGAAGGGGTAATAACCCCTAACTTCTCCCTAAGATACTCAAAAGAGTCCTTAGGTAGAGGTTTAGTAAAAAAATATCTGCAATCTGATCCTTGGAAGGCACAAACTCCAATCTGACTTCATTCTTGTTTACTTGCTCTCTCAAAAAGTGAAACTTGATGGATATATGTTTAGTCTTTGAATGCAACACTAGATTCTTTGATATGTTTATTGCACTTGAATTATCACAGAAGATTGTGATAGGTTCCTCATACTCCACTCTGATATCTCTTAGCATTTGCTTCATCCACAATACTTGAGTACAACTACCTGCTACTGTAATATATTCTTCTTCTGTAGTGGATAGAGATATTGCCTCTTGTTTCTTGCTCAGCCAAGAAACCAATCTCTTTCCTAAAAAGAATGCTCCACCACTGGTACTCTTCTGGTCATCCACATCTCCTACCCAATCCGCATCTGTATATGCATGAAGAGAGAAATCATGATATCTAGGATACCACAAACCATACTCAACTGTCCCTTTTAGATATCTAAAAATCCTCTTGATTGCCATGACATGAGATTCTCTAGGCTCAGCTTGGAATCTAGAAACAAGACCAACAACATTCATAATATCAGGTCTAGTTTGAGTGAGATACAATAATTCTCCAATCATTAACCTGTACTTTTTTTTATCAGCCTTAGGAGCATAATCATCTTTTCTCAATTTACATTCAGTTGCCATGGGAGTACTCATTGGTTTTGAGTCTTCCATACCAAATTTCTTCAACAATTCTTTCACATATTTGGTCTGAGAAATGAAGATTCCTTTCTTTGTTTGAATGATTTGCACACCCAAGAAGAAATTCATTTCCCCAAACATGGACATCTCAAATTCACTTTTCATTTGATTTGCAAAAGTTTTGCACATACTATCTCTTCCTCCAAAAATGATATCATCAACAAACACTTCAACAATCAAGATATTTTCATGATCAATTTTGAAGTAGAAGTTACTGTTAGCAGTACCTTTGTTGAAACCAATCTTCAAAAGATGCTTATCCAGTCTTTCATACGAAGCTCTTGGGGCTTGTTTGAGTCCATACAGTGCTTTCTTCAACTTGCAGACCATATCACCATGATCAGATAATTGAAATCCATCCGGTTGCTCAATGTATACTTCTTCTTCCAAGTCACCATTCAGGAAGGCAGACTTGACATCCATCTGATATACTTTGAAGTCCTTGAAGGCAGCAAAGGCAAGAAATAACCTGACTGCTTCAATTCTTGCCACGGGAGAAAAAGTTTCTTCAAAATCAACTCCTTATACTTGAGAGTAAACCTTGCAGACCAATCTGGCTTTGTTTCTGACTACTTCACCAACTTCATTCAGTTTATCCTGGAATACCCATTTGGTTCCAATCACATTCTTGTTTCTAGGTCTGGGAACAAGATCCCAAGTGTGATTTTTCTCAATTTGCATCAACTCTTCCTCCATTGCTTTAGTCTAGCTTTCATCATTGCATGCTTCATTTACTGACTTTGGTTCAATCTTTGGAATCAGACAATACTCTTCTGAGTCTTGAGAAATGTTTCTTCTTGTTTGAACACCTTTGCTTTTATCACCTATGATCTGATCTTCAGAGTGATTTAGTCTTACATACTTGGGAATTTTGGGACTTTCTTGCACTTCAATTTCTTGAACAAGTTCATTCAAACTCATCTCTTCTTCTTGATTCACCGGATCAGTCTGAATCTAAATTTCAGAAGGGGCTTGGACTCCTTGGATCAAAACATCATTCTGATCATCTTCATCATACTCATAAAACCTTGAGGGTTTTTCAATACATTCATCAACCTTCACATTTATACTTTCTATAATCTTTCTCAATCTCTTGTTATAACACCGGTATGCTTTGTTTTGAGTAGAATAACCCAAGAATATTCCTTCATCACTTCTAGCATCAAATTTGCCTAGATCTTCATCTCTTTTAATGTAACATTTTCTACCAAAGACTCTAAAATACTTCATAGTGGGAGTGATGCCAAACTAAAGTTCATAAGGATTCTTACCAGTATTGCTTCTGATTTGTACTCGATTAAGAGTATAGATTGCAGTGCTTATAGCTTCTCTCCAGTAGATCTGAGGAACATTTGCTTCCATCATCATGGTTCTAGATGCTTCCTGGATGGTCTGGTTCTTTCTCTCCACTACTCCATTTTGCTGTGAATTCTCCACCTCTATCAAACCTCAGACATTTTATGTTTAATCCAATTTCATTCTCTACCATAGCCTTGAATATTTTGAACTTCTCAAGAGCCTCAGATTTCTCTTTCAGAAAGGTTACCCACATCATCTGGGAGTGGTCATCAATTAATAACATGAAGTATCTATCACCTTGCACACTCTTGATTCTTGTCGAACCACATATATTAGTATGAACTAAGTCCAATAATCTGGTAGAAGACTGTTCCTTACTTCTGAATGTGACTCTGCTCTGCTTACCCAACTGACATTCTTTGCACAAACTATTAGTAGGTTTCACCAGTCTAGGAAGATCTCTTACAACCTGAGTGTTGCTTATCTTGATGATATTATCAAAATTCACATGACACATTCTCCTATGCCATAACCAACTCTGATCAATTTGAACAAATAAACAACTTTTACCAGTTCCAACCAAGTGGAAGATATTACCTTTTGTTTGAGTACCAGATGAAATCTTTGTTCCAGAACTTTCAAAGATCTTGCATTTTTCATTTTTGAATCAGAGATCATAGCCTTTATCCACCAATTGTCCAACACTGAGAAGATTGTGCTTCAGGCCTTCAACATACAGTACATTACTAGTTTTGTTCTTTCCATCAAAAGAAATAGTTCCTCTACCTCTGATTCTGCCAGTAGAATTATCACCAAATTTTACCACTCCTTCATACCTTTCCAAATCTATGAACTTATTTTTGTCAACTGTCATATGGTGGGAGCATCCACTGTTAATGACCCAATCATCCTTTTCTTCAACTTGGGCAGCCAAAGCTCTTTCTACAATTTTATGATTGATAGATTTAGAGGGCATTGGATTTTCTTCCTTGATGGCAATAAACACCCAGTCACTTCTAGATTTGTTTCCTATCTCTGATTCGTCATCTATTACTCCTTCATCATCATCATCTTCATGAACATAGTAACATTTCTTTTGGAATCTTGATCTGTTAAGATTTGGCCTTGAAAATATTTCTGGACACCTTGAGGCAAATGACCAATTTTATTGCAGTTAAAACATTTAAAAGGCAATTTCCCCTCATACTTACCGGATCCTCTTGGCAGTCTTTTTGCAATAAGGGCTTCAAGTTGAGCAGCTTCTGCTTCATCTTCTTCTAGGTCTTTTCTTGCTTTTTCATACCATGATAGTTTCTTTGAAGAGTTCTCTCCAGATCAAACTTTTATTTTCTTTTTATAGAGGCACTAGCTTTGAATGCAGATTCAGTCTTGGGGGGGCATCTCCAAACTTGGTTAATTCAAATGCAGCTAGTTTACCAATCAATTGATCTCTTGTGATACTTGAAAAGGATCTGAATTCTTCAATAGCAGCAACCTTATATTTGTAAGAATCAGGAAGGGATCTGAGAAATTTGCCAACAATCTCATCTTCATCCAAGATTCTACCAGCACATCTAATGCCACAAACAAACTCATTTACTCTTGGCATAAATGTAGTGATATTTTCATCTTCTCTCATCTTCAGGTTTTCAAATTTTCCTTTCAGACTCTGTAGCTTGGCACATTTAACATACTTGTCTCCTGTTGCAAGTATGAGGTGAGCCAGTGTTGTCATTGATGTCAACATACTCATATTGCATTGACAAGAAGGATTTGATGAGCTGTGTGCTGAGGATATTGAGAAAATTAGCCTCAGTCAGGAACAGTGAAGAACAGTGATGAGAAGAAGGTAAATGTACTGTATAGGATGAGAACCGGAGGATACGGATTAAAGGGTTAGTAGATATGAGTCTTGAGATGCTACAGATAAGATTTCAGAGGTCCGCATGAAGATCTGAAGGCGTTGTGGCTGCCGGTATAGAACCGGGTCCGGCAAGTATCCGGAGGTGACAGAGGATCACAAAAAGGTCCGGTGAGGTCCGGAATTGTATTACCCTAATCTGCGGATTGGAAGGAGTGTTTGGGATGTCCTTGTGATGTGTCATCCTGATTTGTGTATGATTTGGAGGTCCGGAAGTACCTCTTGCATTATGACAGTGGCGACAGACTGAGTTCTTGAAGTTCCGGATGAGGAAGACAAGAGATCCCAGTAAGCAGAGGAAGTGCGGATGTATCCGGACATTCAGACAGGCTTGTGAAGGTTCTTGGATCATGTTTAGGTTGTGTTGTTGGTCCGCATTGATGGTAGAGCCCGGAATTGAAGTTATTCTTCCGGATGAAGTTCTTGCTCTGTGTAGCCGACCGGATGAGTTGTTCATCCTGCGAATGTTCTTGTGATGGCCGACCGGATGTGTTATTCATCTTGCGGATACTCCTATGGTTGTTTGCCGACTTAGATGTTTGTTCCTGAGTCGATGTCTTGTATAAATAACGGTTTGTAAGTTCATTTCAGTGTGTGGTATGTGGATGAGTATGGCATAGCGAAGAAACGTGCGAAGGGCAGAGCAGAGATGTTGGGCTTAATTGGAACTGATCCGGACATGGTAGAGATGTCATTCTCCAGTTCAAGACTGTGATTTTCATCACTTTGTAGACAGTGTGTCTCCTTGTAGGCAGTGGGCCTCTTTGTGAGCAGTGTGCTCGGGCAGTGAGCCCTTATTGGCATGTGCCATCCATTTTTCTTTATTCTTCTAACAGAGAATAATTCTTGGGTTAATCACCCCGTGGTTTTTCCCTTAACTGGGTTTTCCACATCAAAATCTTGGTGTTCAATGTGTTGATGCTTATCTGCTCTTGTGTTTATGTATTATGCTTCCATGGATGATTATTTGATATGCTGTTAACTGACAACAGAGAATTAAGTGTTTGAAGGAAGAAGAAGTTTTATACAACTGATTCACCCCCCCCTCTCAGTTGTAAGCCCAAGATCCAACAATTGGTATCAGAGCCAAGTTCCTCTGATAGGAGCTTAACCGCTTGAGGAGATCCAGGATGTCGTCATACAAGAAGGATAGTCCGAAGTTCGATGGAACCAACTTCACTCTCTGGAAAGGTCGCATGAAGTGTCACTTGGAATGTATGGGAAAAGCATACTTGGCTATGGTTTCAAAACCATATGTACCTCCACAAGGTGGTCCGACAACTCTGAATGAAATCACAGAAGCTGAAAACAATCTGCGGACCAAGGAAGCTCTTCTAAGCGCATTGAATGACTCAGATCTCTCGAATGTCATTGACCTACCAACTACATATGAGATCCTGACTAAACTGGAACTTCTGTATGAAGGAGATGAGTTTGTCAAAAGTGCAAGGTTGCAAAGTCTGAAAGGAAAATTTGAAAGATTGAAAATGAGAGATGATGAAAACATCACTACCTTTATGCCAAGAGTAAATGAGCTGGTATGTGGAATCAGAAATGCTGGTGGAACTTTAGATGAAAATGAGATTGTCTGCAAAATCCTAAGATCCCTTCCTGCTGCCTACAAAATCAAAGTTGCTGCCATTGATGAATTCAGAGCCCACACAACTGTCACAAGAGAACAACTGGCTGGCAAACTAGCTGCATTTGAAATGACCGAGTTTGGAGATGATCCGCCCAAGACTGAATCTGCTTTCAAAGCTAGTGCCTATGTGAAAGGCAAACAGAGATTTGATCTGGGTGAAAACTCATCAAGGAAAATGTCATGGTATGATCAAGCAAGAAGAGACATGGAAGAAGAAGAAGCAGAAACAGCTCAACTTGAAGCCCTCATTGCAAAAAGACTGCCAAGAGGATCCGGTAAGTATGAAGGAAAACTACCCTTTAAGTGTTTCAACTGCAATAAGATTGGTCATTTTGCCTCAAGATGTCCGGAGAGATCTGCAAGATCTAATACTCACAGACAAAGGTTTCAAAAGAATTGCTATTATGTTCATGAAGAAGATGACAATGAAGGAGTAACAGATGATGAATCAGAACTAGGAAGCAAATCCGGAAATGAGTGGGTGTTTATAGCCATCAAGGAAGAAGATTCCATGCTCTCTGAATCTGTCAATCACAAAGTTGTTGAAAAAGCCTTGGCTGCTCAAGTGGAAGAAAAGGATGATTGGGTTATTGACAGTGGATGTTCTCACCATATGACTGGTGACAAGAATAAGTTCTTAGACTTGGAAAGATATGAAGGAGGAATGGTAAAGTTTGGTGACAATTCTGCTGGCAGAATCAGAGGTAGGGGAACTATTTCCTTTGATGGTAAGAGCAAAACAGGAAATGTACTGTATGTTGAAGGATTGAAGCACAATCTTCTTAGTGTTGGTCAGTTAGTGGACAAAGGCTATGATCTCCGGTTCAAGAATGGAAAATGTAGAATCTTTACAAGCTCCGAAACTGAAATTGCATCCGGTACTCAGACAAGAGGTAACATCTTTCATCTGGTTGGTTCAAATAAAAGTTGTTTGTTTGTTCAAATTGATCAGAGTTGGTTATGGCATAGAAGAATGTGTCATGTAAATTTTGATAACATCATCAAGATAAGCAATACTCAGGCTGTGAGAGATCTTCCAAAGTTGATGAAACCTACAAACAGTGTGTGTAAAGAATGTCAGTTAGGTAAACAAAGCAGAGTCTCTTTCAAAAGCAAAGATCAGTCTTCTACCGGATTGTTGGAATTAGTACATACTGATCTATGTGGTCCGACAAGAATCAAGAGTCTGCAGGGTGATAGATATTTCATGTTGTTAATTGATGATCATTCCTGGATGATGTGGGTTACCTTTCTAAAAGAAAAATCAGAAGCTTTTGAGAAGTTCAAAATCTTCAAAGCTATGGTGGAGAATCAAACCGGATTGAAACTAAAGTGTCTAAGGTCTGATAGAGGTGGTGAATTTACATCTGGTGAGTTCATTGACTTTTGTGAGAAACAGGGTATAAGGAGACAGTTGTCTGCTCCTAAGACTCCACAGCAGAATGGAGTAGTTGAGAGAAAGAACCGGACCATCCAGGAAGCTGCTAGGACAATGATGTTGGAAGCAAATGTTCCTCAAATGTTTTGGAAAGAAGCTATCAGCACTGCAGTCTACACTCTCAATCGAGTTCAAATCAGAAACAACACCGGTAAGACCCCCTATGAACTCTGGTTTGGCATCACTCCTACTATGAAATATTTCAGAGTATTTGGTAGCAAGTGTTATATTAAAAGAGATGAAGATCTAGGAAAGTTTGATGCTAGAAGTGATGAAGGAATTTTCTTGGGCTACTCCACTCAAAGCAAAGCATACCGGTGTTACAATAAGAGATTGAGGAAGATGATAGAAAGCACCAATGTAAAGGTTGATGAAGGAATTGAGAAGCCTTCAAGATTTTATGAGTTTGATGAAGATGACCAAGATAGTGTTCAAGGACCTCAATCCTCTCCGGTGAGACAGAGTCAGCCTGATCCGGTAAATCAGGAAGAAGAGATACGTTTGAATGAACCTGATCAAGAAACAGCAGTGCTGGATACTCCCAAAATTCCAAGGTATGTAAGACTGAATCACTCTGAAGATCAGATCATAGGTGACAGAAGCAAAGGTGTACAAACTAGAAGGAATATTGCTCAAAATTAGAATGAATGTTGTCTGATTTCAAAGATTGAACCTAAAACAATAAATGAAGCCTGCAATGATGAAAGCTGGACCAAAGCAATGGAAGATGAATTGATGCAAATTGAGAAAAATCATACTTGGGATCTTGTTCCCAGACCTAGAGACAGGAATGTAATTGGAACCAAGTGGGTCTTCCGGAACAAACTAAATGAAGCTGGTGAAGTAATTAGAAACAAAGCTAGATTGGTCTGCAAAGGCTACTCTCAAATAGAAGGAATTGACTTTGAAGAGACTTTTGCTCCGGTAGCAAGAATTGAAGCAGTCAGATTACTTCTTGCATTTGCTACCTTCAAAGACTTCAAGGTATATCAGATGGATGTCAAGTCTGCCTTCCTAAATGGTGATCTGGAAGAAGAAGTCTACATTGAACAACCGGATGGATTTCAATTGTCTGATAATAATGATATGGTCTGCAAGTTGAAGAAAGCCTTGTATGGATTGAAACAAGCCCCAAGAGCATGGTATGAAAGGTTGGATAAGCATCTTGTGCAGATTGGATTCAACAAAGGTACTGCTGACAGTAACTTATATTTCAAAATTGATCATGAAAACATTCTGATTGTTGAAGTGTTTGTGGATGATATCATTTTTGGAGGAAGAGATAGTATGTGCAAAACTTTTGCAAATCAGATGAAAAGTGAGTTTGAAATGTCTATGCTTGGTGAAATGAATTTCTTCTTGGGTCTGCAAATTACTCAAACAAAAGAAGGGATCTTCATTTCTCAGACCAAATATGTGAAAGAATTGTTAAAGAAATTTGGTATGGAAGACTCAAAGCCTATGAACACTCCTATGGCAACCGGATGTAAGTTAAGCAAAGATGATGATTCTCCAAAGGCAGATCAGACAAAGTATAGATCAATGATTGGTGGATTGTTGTATCTCACTCAAACTAGACCAGATATAATGCAGGCTGTTGGTCTTGTGGCAAGATTCCAGGCTGATCCTAGAGAATCTCATGTTATGGCAATCAAAAGAATTTTTAGATACTTGAAAGGAACAGTTGAGTATGGTCTATGGTATCCTAGAGATCCGGATTTCTCTCTTCATGCTTACACAGATGCAGATTGGGCAGGAGATGTGGATGACCGGAAGAGCACTAGTGGTGGAGCATTCTTTTTGGGGAAGAGATTGGTTTCTTGGCTAAGTAAGAAACAAGATGCAATATCTCTGTCTACAACTGAAGCAGAATACATTGCAGCAGCAGGTAGTTGCACTCAAATCTTATGGATGAAGCAGATGCTAAGAGACATCAAAGTTGAATATGAGGAGCCTATCACAATCTTTTGTGATAATTCAAGTGCAATTAATATTTCCAAGAATCCGGTATTGCATTCTAAGACTAAGCACATATCTATCAAATTTCACTTTTTGAGAGAACAAGTAAACAAGGAAGAAGTCAGATTGGAGTATGTTCCCTCCAAGGATCAGATTGCAGATATCTTTACAAAACCTCTTCCCAAGGACTCTTTTGAATATCTCCGGGAGAAGTTAGGGGTCATGGCCCCTCCGGTGATGAACTAAGATGCACTGATGTGCATCAGTCCTGTGGCTATCACAGTCATATCTTGTGATCCGGACTAATGGGGAGCTGCAACTAAGGGGGAGCAGCTGGTATGATTCTGATGCATGAGAATTGCAAGTATGAGCCCTTTGCCATTGATGTCAAAGGGGGAGAGAAGACATGTGAAAAACAAGTGGTTGATGATCAAAGGGGGAGCAGTAAAGGAAGAGAAGACATATGAAAAGTTGAAGTTCTTGTCCTAATGGGTTTTCACATCATATGTTGCCATCAATGACAAAGGGGGAGATTGTTGCAAGTATGAGGTGAGCCAGTGTTGTCATTGATGTCAACATACTCATATTGCATTGACAAGAAGGATTTGATGAGCTGTGTGCTGAGGATATTGAGAAAATTAGCCTCAGTCAGGAACAGTGAAGAACAGTGATGAGAAGAAGGTAAATGTACTGTATAGGATGAGAACCGGAGGATGCGGATTAAAGGGTTAGTAGATATGAGTCTTGAGATGCTACAGATAAGATTTCAGAGGTCCACATGAAGATCTGAAGGTGTTGTGGCTGCCGGTATAGAACCGGGTCTGGCAAGTATCCGGAGGTGACAGAGGATCACAAAAAGGTCCGGTGAGGTCCAGAATTGTATTACCCTAATCTGCGGATTGGAAGGAGTGTTTGGGATGTCCTTGTGATGTGTCATCCTGATTTGTGTATGATTTGGAGGTCCGGAAGTACCTCTTGCATTATGACAGTGGCGACAGACTGAGTTCTTGAAGTTCCGGATGAGGAAGACAAGAGATCCCAGTAAGCAGAGGAAGTGCGGATGTATCCGGACATTCAGACAGGCTTGTGAAGGTTCTTGGATCATGTTTAGGTTGTGTTGTTGGTCCGCATTGATGGTAGAGCCCGGAATTGAAGTTATTCTTCCGGATGAAGTTCTTGCTTTGTGTAGCCGACCGGATGAGTTGTTCATCCTGCGAATGTTCTTGTGATGGCCGACCGGATGTGTTATTCATCTTGCGGATACTCCTATGGTTGTTTGCCGACTTAGATGTTTGTTCCTGAGTCGATGTCTTGTATAAATAACGGTTTGTAAGTTCATTTCAGTGTGTGGTATGTGGATGAGTATGGCATAGCGAAGAAACGTGCGAAGGGCAGAGCAGAGATGTTGGGCTTAATTGGAACTGATCCGGACATGGTAGAGATGTCATTCTCCAGTTCAAGACTGTGATTTTCATCACTTTGTAGATAGTGTGTCTCCTTGTAGGCAGTGGGCCTCTTTGTGAGCAGTGTGCTCGGGCAGTGAGCCCTTATTGGCATGTGCCATCCATTTTTCTTTATTCTTCTAACAGAGAATAATTCTTGGGTTAATCACCCCGTGGTTTTTCCCTTAACCGGGTTTTCCACGTCAAAATCTTGGTGTTCAATGTGTTGATGCTTATCTGCTCTTGTGTTTATGTATTATGCTTCCATGGATGATTATTTGATATGCTGTTAACTGACAACAGAGAATTAAGTGTTTGAAGGAAGAAGAAGTTTTATACAACTGATTCACCCCCCCCCTCTCAGTTGTAAGCCCAAGATCCAACAGTCTCCTTCATGCAGAAGTTCCAGTTTTTCCCAAATCTCATAAGCAGTTTTTAGGTCAATAACATTTGTCAGCTCTGAATTAGAAAAGGCACTTAGTAGAGCTTCTTTAGTCCAAAGGTTGTTTTCAGCATCTCTGATTTCATCTATGGTTCTCAGACCATTCTGTGGAGGAACATACTTCTTTGAAGCCATGATCCAATACTGCATTCCCATACATTGCAAGTGACATTCCACGTGACTTTTCCAAAGAGTAAAATTGGTTCCATCAAACCTCAGACTATCTTTCTTGTAGGACGACATCCTGGATCTCCTCAAGCGGTTAAGCTCTTTTAGAGGAACTTGGCTCTGATACCAATTGTTAGATTCAGGATAGACAACTGAGAGGGGGGGTGAATCAGTTGTCCAAAACTTTCTTGCAATTAATCACTTAAATCCACTTTGTAATTCAGTAGCATAATAATAAATCAATCATGGAAACATAATGCATTAAATCAATAGCAGAAACACATTAACACATAAGACACCAAGATTTTAACGTGGAAAACCTAGTTAAGGGAAAAACCACGGGGTGACTAACCCAAGATTGTATTCTCTATTAAAACAGTAAGAGGAATAAAATGACACATGCCAATTGGGGCTCACTGCCTGAGCACACTGCTCACAAGAGACCCACTGCCTACAAGAGACACACTGTCTACAGAATAATAGATATTACATACTTGAACTGAAGAATAGCATCTTCACCATGCTTGAGTTAGTTCCATTTAAGCCCAATATTTCTACTCTACCTTTCACTCTACTCCTCTCTACCACATACTCATCTTCACCAGATCATTTCGAAATGTCTTTACAACTCCTTATTTATACAAGACATTGACCTAGGGATAATCATCCAAGTCGGCATACATTACAGAGAAAATACATAAATACAACATGACTAATTACAAAAAGAATTCACGTGGATCAACACACTGTCGGCCACACAGATCTAAGACTTCAATCTTCCTTTAGGAACATGCCATTCTTCACATAACATCTTCAAGATCATCCATAGGATGTGTAACTCATCTGGTCGGCCAGACTTAGGAAGAACATCATCATCTAGAAGTAATTCTTCAATTACAAGCTCAATCTTCAATGCGGACCACCAACACGAACTGGACACAAACCAAAGACCTCCACAAGTTTGCCTAAATCACCAAGAACATCCACACTACTTCTGCTTACTCAAATCATTCTCTCCTTCATCTGGAACCTCAAGAACACAGTCTATCATCACTGTCATATTGGAATAGATGCTTGCGGACCTCCAGACTATGAACCAATTGAGTTGTCAATTCACATTGACTTCCTAAACACTCCACCAAATCCGCATTACAAAATATTACATTTCCGGATCTCACCGGACCTATTTGTGTCACTCTATCACCTCTGAATATCTACCAGAACTAGTTTTACTTAAATGGCCATAACTTCTTCAGATCTTCATGCGGACCTCTAAAATCTTTACTAGATCATCTTAAGGCATATCTCCACAAACCCTTTGATGCACATCCTCTGATCTTCATCTTAGTTGGGATCTTTACCTCACTGTCTTCACTGTTCTTCTCTGTTCCTGATAGGACTAATTTTCTCAATATCCTCAGCATATAGCTCATCCAATCCTTATCATCAATGCAAAAGGAGTATGTTGACATTAATGACAACACTGGTTAGGCCCATACTTGCAACACATATGTACTAGTTACTTGTAGTATTTGTGTTTCTAGTGCATCTATTTGATCCTTAATATTTTTAGTGGTGGTGGGCCACTGTAAACAAAATTGATACAACACTTTTGCCTCATCTATCCCTTGCTAGATATTTCTTATTTGGGTTTCTAGTTTGGTATGTGTCTTGGCACATTTATTTGATGCATCTGCTAGTCTTTTCTTATTTATTTGTTTAATGATGCGTTCCTCTGCTTTATTCTCCAAATATGCAGAATGTTCCTTAAAACTTTGCATCAATTGTTTCAACTATTATGTGGGTGGTAGGTTTGTGTCTCTTTGTTCTTTTGATAGTTCATTCTAAATTATATTTATTGCTTCTAGTAGTATTTCACTGCCTTCTATATGTTGTTGCAAAATTTATTGGTAATTTGCCTGATAAATTGACTTGCCCTCCTATTACTGGCAATTGTAGCAGCTCAGGTGTTGCTATAGGTTGAATTTACTTTTATTGTGCCAAAAAATCCTTAATAGATTGAATAGGAGAAGCAGAGGAGGATGCATCTTGGCTACTAGGTGGGTGCAAAAAGTTGAGGGGCCAAAAAGTGGCCAATTTTTTTTTTTAAAAATTAAGCCATAACGTAAGCGCATTATAATGCACTCGCATTATGGCTTGGTGATGTCGAGCCTAAGGCTCGGCAACACCAAGCCATAATGCACTCATGTTATAACTCGAGTGTGTTATGCTCTGCTATTTAAAAAAGAAACTACGTTTCATTTCATTTTTTCACAACATTTCACAACAAACCCGCGGCTTGGAGACAAAGGAGAGCGTGCTCGCATTATCGAAGGGCATATCATCAACAATTTGTCACTGATTCATCATGAAAATACCGCCACGACATCGGGGAGGCCGAAGGAGTAAGTTCTATTTGCTTTCTTGTGTGAATTTGTTGCTAAATAGGTAGGTTCAAATAGCTTTTTGATGTAAATTTTTTTAATTTATAGGAATTGATAATGCACCTCCTCCTCCTAAAATTCCACAAAATCCTCCATCACCTGAACAACAAATACCTGCTAAAGAACAACCCCAACAACAAACACCTCCATGCATTCCTCAATATGCCCCTGGAACACAAGAAAATATAATGGGGCAAATTGAAAATAATAAAAAACAAATTGAGGACATAATTGGAAGGTTGAAAGAACCTGCAACTTCAACCTTGCATAGATCCATGCTTGCTTAATCTCTTGAATCTATGTAATCAAATGTAGATTCAATTAGCAAGAAAATCTCTAGTTGGTCAGAAAAGATGAGAGAATTTAGAGAGTTCTATACAGACAAGTTGTCCTATGAACAAGTTGAAAATAAACAAATTACAAAATTGGACTTGTGTTCTATTTTCACAGACCCACGAACAAATCAACCTCTAGCCCTTACATGCAAGAGGTTCCCTATCCATTGGTGCAACAACCAAGAGATAAGCGACAATTTTGGGATGAGGTGGTAGATGGTTTTTGACCATCCTCCATGCAACAATAATGAGGTCCCACAATATTTTTTGAGGAAACTCTACTGCGAGTTTGTCAAAAATAAAGTGCCAACCTATTTTGATATGCGAGAGTTCTAGGGTAGAGGTGGGGGGTTAACACATGATAGACCAGGGGCACGTGTTGAACCACAGCAGCCAACAAGATGAGCACTCACCAGACCAGCCCATGAGCACGTGTTTATCCCTTCCATTGTGAAGAAGAGTGTTGAGGACTGAAACATGCCAGTCCTGCAGCACAGTGTGGGTTGGGGGAGAGTTTAAGTAGGGTTCCATGCCATACTTGTCAGGCTTGTGGGTCAACTTGTGGTTATGACCCCACGGTTAGTCGGGATGCAGGTGCATAGGCTACATCTATAGATGAGCAGATGGTGATGATAGATGCCCTCCTGAGTGAGACTGTCAGCCTTGATACTCAGGTAAATCATAGCAATTTCATTGAATTTAATTTATTAAATTTTATTTTTGAAATGTAATATTAACTAATTTAGTTTGATGATTTTAATGAAATTTTAGGGTCATAGTGTTGATGCAGTTTTTTCTCCACTTGCATATTACACTACGACATCTATTGCCAGGGTATGTAACTAGTAAACAATTATAAATATTACATGTGAATAGCATTGTTATATGAATGGTATTCTAATATCTAATTTTGGATGTTGAATAGGTTCATCTTGGAGATTTCATGGCAACACTTGCCAGTGGTGGTGCAGTTCAAAGCTTCACTTAGGTAATAAAATAAATAGTTTAACTAATGAATTGTACTTACTAGATTTTTGTATTTTATATTCATATCATTGATTACATTGCATTGCACATCTTTTAAACTCAAAGCATTACTAGACATTGCATAACTAATAACTAGATGTTGATAGATAACAAAATTTCAATTACAATATAGTTATTTGAAAAAATGCCTCAAAGAAATGTGGCCTCATGGAATGCCATGACAAGTAGATGGAAATGATGCCATTGATGCCTCTAAACTTATGATAGTCCTATTGTTGATTTATTTGTGATAGTCTTCTAGGGCAGTCTACATGGTATTTTGCATACTAATTCAGCTATCAAGACTATTCTTGTGATGAGAGGACCATGAGTTAGGTGTATGAACAATCCCTAAATAATAAATGATAATAATCTACCAAAACATGAGGTCAAACAAATGTATAACCAATTTTATGATAGTCCTATCTATGACAGTCTTATGCAACATTTGCATGGAAGCACCTTTAAAGTTTGCACAAGGATAGCTTCTTCAACTCAATGATGTTGATAACTGAGAGGGTGGGTGAATCAGTTACCTCAATTATTTTAATATTTAGAACTTTCTTATTAATTAATGCAGCATCAATTCAATTAAGCAAACATAACCATGAAATTGAAATACACATGACACAATATTTTTGACGTGGAAACCCTATTAAGGGAGAAAACCATGGGGTGATTAACCCAAGATTGTATTCTTTGTTAGAAGAATGGAAATACAAAATGGCATTTGCCAATTAGGGCTCACTGCCCGAGTACACTGCTCACAAGAGGCTCACTACCTACAAGAGACTCACTGTCTACAAGTTGTAAGAAGAATAACAGGATCCTTGAACTGATGAGATGCATCCACATATGTAGGGGTTCAGTTCCGATTAGGCTCAATACACTGATCTGCTGCACTTCATCTTTCCTCTTCTTTTGTGCTGCTCTCCTTTCACATACTAGACCTTCCTTACTGCTTTCACTCTGCTCTACTGCTTTTATTCGTACATATCAAAACCAGCACACCTCTTGTTGGTGCCTGAATTGACTGTTAGTTTTCAAGCAATTTTTCATGTAGGCACCTTCCCAAAAAATCTAAAAAATTTCTATGGCCATTGGTGTGAGTTCACTTTTGTCTTGGTGACCGTGTTCTTCACTTGATATATTTGTACCATCGCCATGACTTTGTCCATCGGCAGCAGTGTTTCGTGTCTCATCAATGATGATGGTCAAGCCAATGAGGATCGTTTAGAGTGGTCATCGACAGGAGTATTACTATCAACGAAGGAATTTTGAGGTTCACCGATATGCTTGGGTCTTACTAATGGAGAGATGCCATTGGTGTAATTTATGCCATCGACCAGACTGGGGAAAGTTGATCCGATGGGGTTTGTCTGGCCGACAAGTGAAATGTGGCTTAAGGATGTTCATTGGGATGACTTGTGTTATCAGGGAAGCTAGGAGATCTTCTTCCGATGCCTTATGTTTGGCCGATGAAGTTGGGCATCGGCGTGACTTGGTGTATCGGTGAAGGAGTTTTTAGTTGCTCCGATGGTCTATGTTTGGCCGATGGGGGGATGTGAGGCTGTATCAGCGTAACATTTGATGTCGATAGGAGGGTTTTCATTGGTTCCGATGGTGTATGTTACACTGATGAAGGCGAGAGTTGGAATGGTGACCGCTAGCAGATGGTTCGTGGGTCGAGTAGGGCAAAACGCTTGACACTTAGTGTACATGCGATTGTGCTTATAAAGTGATTAAAGGGTCCCTACATGGTGAATGTGGGATAAATGGATCTCACAAATGGAAAAGTCAGCAATGGAATGAAGGACTTCCCACATGGCACGTTTTCACTGGCGACGGGAATTTTCAAAATGCCAACATGATTTACAACTTATGTGAGTGGCTTTGGACCATCAATTTTGTGTGTCTGGAGCCCAATCCTATGGCTGAGTTCGAACGATGAAATAACTAAGTGTTAGTGCCATTTTTGCATGCTCATTCTACAGTCAGCCGGCCATACTGCAAGGTGATGGAAGGAATGTCACATCTGCTAGTTTATTCGAGGTCCAATTTGCTTGCACCATTGGCTTTTATGGTGAATTTGACTACTTCAATGACTGGAATTGATTGAGGATCTGATTGTTTCATTGAAAATCTAAAAGAGATAATCCTTGCATTTATGAAGTAGGTTAGTGTGTAGGTGGTTGGAAGCTGGTATGCTCCTTGAAAAAGGAATCCAGGGCCATTATACAGGGGTTGGATGTTTTTGGGCTTTCTGCTCTGACTCTGAACACAAGGTGGTCACGTTTTGAAAGGTATTTTTTGTTATAGATTCAGTCCTTGGTCTGGTGTATCAGTCTATCCTGTCTTGTAAATGATAATTTTTGGTATGATGATTTTCTATGCAGATTGAATTTAAACGAAAAACACCTGTTGTGTGTATTGTTTATGATTGTCTCCTGTATGTCATTTGTTTTCTTTTCAAACAAGGTTGTCAAGGGCTTCCATGTTTTTCAGTATATGCATATTGTGTGTCTGATTTATTGTATCTTCTCAAGGAGTGGTTAAATAGGCTTTTGATAAGATACAAAGGAAAATAGATTGCACCATAGGATCTGTCAAGTATGATCATAGGCAATACTTTTTCTTGGACATGTTACTGTTAGGCAGTAACATTCTTCCTGAGTCCTCTAGATATGAATTCATGTTGTCATAGGGGGACATTTACATTCTTAGATTTGACTCTGCTGCCCAGATAAGGCACTGGTTTGGGAATTTGTCTATTCAAATGGTCTAGGAAAGTCCCATAACTCCAAACATCAATTCAAATCATTTCATACTTCCACCTATTACTTGTAGGAGTAGGAGTAGAAAACCCCTGCATGCTCTCATCCCTAACCAGATATATGTGTCCAAGAATGTTGCCAACCTTGTGATTTGTTACACAAATCTTGGTCTATATATGAGAGTATTCTGCCTGTTGTTGTCAAGCTAAATTCTTATGTCATTGAGCTAGTCAAGGTCTTATCTTTATCAATATAGGGACACCCCCCTTGGTGCGGTAGAACCAGAAGTGAAGAGGAGGAGCTCACACAACCTCCTGTATTTTGTTGGCTGAATCTGCCTATGCATTGGAACTGGCAAACCCTAATGCTGATTCAGAGAAAAAACCAACACCTCTCACAACTAAATCCATCTTGTATATATATCCGCACAAGTGATCTCATCACCTTTCTAGTTGGCATCCAGAATAGTCAATATTTTCTACAAACTCTGATTTGTCGGCTGAATCCTTTCTTACCAAGTAATGCGGATCAAGGATATACTTGTATAAGTCATCAATCATGTCGGCCAATCATAACTTATGCCTTAAGAACCTTTACCATCATCAGTAACACATCTAGAATAATGTTTGATGTTCTGCCAGTCAGTTCTTCCTCTGTCCACACTACCAATCAAGAACCTGACACTCAAGTATTCATATCTTTTTCTTCATCTATCACCGAAGGCTAAATCCTTGGAATCTATCAGTTAAGGTAGTCCTCTTGACTTCCCCAAATCTGCACTTCACCAAGATACTTCCTCTAAGAGATCCGGACCTGACTGTCAAACCTCGCCACATGCTCTGTTCTTGCTTACCGGATCACAACACTTTGCAGTCTGCCTTCCGGTAGAGACTCATCATGTCCTGCGGATGTGTGGGTTAACCTTTATTGCCATCAATGACAACATTCATGAGTCCATATAGTGTCTCTTGCCAACAATCTCCCCCTTTGGCATTGATGGCAACACTTAGTGAAAAATGACTAAGTGTTTACACTATGCTCCCCCTTGGCTGATGCTCTATTTTTATATACATTTTTTGGAGCTCCCCCTTAGTTGGATTCCTCATTTTTCACTGCTCCTCACTCCCCCTTTGACATTAATGGCAAAAGATGGGAACCGTGCATCAAAATTTTCAAAAATTTAACTATACTTAGCCTCATATAACATGCTCACATATACTGAAGAATGTCTGCAAAAGTTATCTTCAATTGGATGAATTATGCTGCCCAACTTTGCTTCATTCTATCCAAAATTGATATATGACCTCTCAACAGGAATGCAAACGCATCTGCCCTTTTTAGATCTTTCGGATCACTAGTCCGGGCTATGATCTGAGCTTTTTTTATGGCCTCATGCATGGCCTCTAACTTAGGGATAATTATCCCTCTGAGTTCACCTAACCTACTTATTCTGCTTTTCTTTTCCTTCTCAAGCTTCTTGATTTCATTCAAGACTACAATAGTCTGACATTCTTGATTTATTATGGAAGATGAGAGAGGATCAAAATTCTTTGATAGATTTGTCAGTTTGTCCTCCTGTTCTTTTACTTTCTTCTCGATGTCCAATGTTACTTTAGACCATGATAAACAAAATTTGTACATTTCTCTACCATTTTTAAGAGCATTTTCTAAGCTCTTTATCCCAATATTCATATTGCTCCTATCATTAATTATCAACCCTTGTACCTCTGATAATATTTTTGCAAGAAATTCCGTCTGGACCTTATCTTCTGCTGATTTCTCTAGAGAATCAAAATGTGTGTTAACACTATTGACTAGAGATTTGAGATTTCCGAATGAGGAAGCTGTGGGATCCTTCTAAAATGATGGTATAATCTTTTCTAGCACTCTGGAAGTAGCTGCTATAAGCTCACAGTCTTCCATGTGAGATTTTAGTAGTTTCTCTTTGGCCTTACTTGAGCAAATGAAGCTATCTTCATTGTTTGTACCGGAGAAAGAGATTTAAAATCAAATGGCCATTTTAGTAGTTTTGGATCATCAATCTCCATAGTCTCTTTTGTCAAGAAGTCCTTGACAGATTCTGTAGTGTCTCTTGCCAGAGACAGATACTTCTTCTTCTTTACCTTTCACATCTTCTTCTTTTTCCTGTATTCTTTCTTCTCCCTTAGATCCGGAGACTGCAGGGGAAACTGAAGGAGAGATGTTTGTCTGTTTATGAACTTCCTCTTCCAGAACAGAGGATTCCAAGTCCTTATCCTTTTCTGCACCGGTGTCCATGACTTCTTCTACCATTTTCTCAGTTGATTCCTCTCCAACTCTTGTGGTCGAGGGATCAACATCCAAGTCCTCTATGACAGGAAGATTGAATCTTTTAAAGACATTCCAGAGGATCTCTTCTGTTTCCTTGGCTACCTTGTCAGTCTCACCAAGCATGAGCTGATTCATTCTGGCTTTGCTCTGGAATTCATCCTTACAATCTTTGAAGATCATACTAATCTACTTTGGGGTGATTAAAGGATATAGCTGAATAGCTATCTACTCTCGGATCTCAAGGTCTTTTGCCATGGCATTATTCTTTCTTATTTCTAACTCTTTTTCTAGACTTTTAGGAATAAGAGATATGATATCAATAAAAGCCTTATTATATATAGTTAGATAATTAACTGCAGCTTCCTGCAAGATCTTCTAGTCAGCTTCATTATAATCATCATAGAATTCAGCCATTGGTTGGAGATTTCCATCCACAGTGATTGATTTGATGACATCGTCTAAAGACAGAGTGGGCTTTTCAACAAATTCCTCTGTCTTTTCTTCTTCACCTTGACCAGTAGAGGATTCATCGGATCCTTCCTTCTTCTGCTTCTTCATTTTCTTTATCTCCTCATCTGATTCAGTTTCTTCTTCATCCTTTTGGCTTGCATAGGACCTTGTTGCCTTTTTCTTTGTTCTCTTCTCTGCTTTACCGGATGATTTTGCTTCCGGTTGTGACACCTTTGAGCTTTTAGCAGTGGTAGGTGCAGATTTCTTTGATGATCTAGTCTGGTTGGAAGGTTCTACCGGAGCACTTTCCTTACTTTCCTTTTCTACCTCTTTCTTCTCTTTCTCAGCCCTTTGCCTCTTTTCCCTGTTGGCATCAAGTGCCTCTTTTGAGATGCCAAATCTTTTGGCAACTTCTTCAACTGCTTTTCTCACCTTCCTCTTGATCTCTAGCTGCCTTAGCTCTACATGGATTTTCACACTTAGTTCTTTAAAGGTTCCAAACCTTTCTGCCTTAGGATCCTTTGGCTGATTGAGCATGTGTTGAACATGTAGCTCCACAATGTTCTCATCAACTTCATATCCCATAGGCATGTTCCAGACTATCCTTGGCTCCACTACCTCCATTAGGCATTGATCAGTGTCTACCATGAAGCACACTGTGTCTTTGTATTTCTCAACTAATGATTTAGGGATTCTTTCCCTAGTTTGCATCATATTTTGAAAGTTCTTAAAGTAACCCCATAGAGTTGTATTCCTTGCCTTAGCATCCCCAAGTCCATGCAAGTAGTCCCTGATTTGAATTGCTATAGGTTTGTTACTTTACCATACCCATCCAATGGATCCAGGCATCTCATTCATGAAATAGAAAAATAGACACAATATCAGTCCTCCATATTTGAAGGATTTCTTCTTGTCCTTTTTGATCTTCTGTATGTTTTCCATCAATTGGCTCAGAAGGAGTTCACAGAGATCATATTCTACATTTTTTCTTAGCATCTCATAAGCAGTATATACTGCAGTTCCAGATACTGAGTTCTCCCTGCTAGAGTGATATATCTTATAACCAATTATCATAGATGCAAACTTGATATCCAGATCAAAGATATCTTCAATGGTCATTGCTCTCTTATCAAATTTTGATCCGGTGGCCTCAGTTACAATTTGGTTTTTGACAGGATTTTAGGACAGGTATCCCTCCAAAGGAGTGTAAACCGGTTACTGCCCTAATTACTTTCTTAGTGATTTTGTAAGGTCTATTCAGCCATAAGAAGTTATCATGTACCCTACTCAGTACATACCGGACCCATTCATCTTCTTCAAAATAGGGGAAATGAATGTATTGATCAAAGTGTTTCTCCTGGATGCTCTTATATTGTGGTTTAAGCTCAAAAGCATCATCTATCAACTAATTGTGATAGACATCCATTAACTTTGAATCCCCAAACTCTTCAATATTCGTGTGTATGTAAACCCTAATATCTTCTATATGCAACACACCATGCGGAACACTAGAAAATGCTCCTAGGGGATCTACTTCCAAGGATTTGTATGGATGTTTCTTGAATTTGGGGCAAGGCCTATCAGAGATCTTCACAATATTTGGAGTACACATCATTCAAGAATTTACAGAGAGATATTTGATAACGGAGAATACCTTTTGCGCTTGTAGGGTTCGTGGAATGAACTTGAATGATTTGCTGATTGAATCAACTCCAACAGTTGGTCTTTGAGAAGTTTGAAGCAATTTGTTGCAGAGCTCTTCTTTCTTTCTTTTCGAATGTGAATGTGCAAATGACGAGCACATGAACCCTTTTATTTGCAAGAGAAACCCTAAATCCATACTGCAATAAATGCCCAACTTAAGTTATTCTGGTTGCTCTATATACCTTATTCTAAAATAGATCTTTTTCCAAATCACTGTAATATGCTTAGAGTTATCCTTAGAGATTAACAATGAACTTTCTTACTTTCCTCAGTCATTTATTCGCAGATCAAGATATCTCAATTTTAGAATCACACTGAACCAAACTTGTAAGAAACTTGCTTTTACCAGAAGACTGTTAAATCGGATCTAACTGAAGGGATTAGACTCTTTAAATCTTCATGCGGATCTTTCAAATATTTGCTATGGCTTGTCTAAGTATTTCTCTGAAAACTCCTTTGATCCGCAGCCTTTCATGTGCCGATTACAGGCACCACTTGACTGGCTAGGGGAATTGGTTTTTCTTTTGTTACTCCCCCTGAGCCAGAGCTCACCTTTTAATTTTCAGAAGGAATATCAGCACCAGATTTTGGTGCGGATCCATCCCCTATATTCTCTATACTTCTCTTCACCCAAATCTTGTTCATCTCACTTTGTCTTGATTCTGATGATGTACCGGACCTCTTTTGTCTTGATTCTTGCTTCTACAGAATTTGGCAATATGACCAGATCTATTGCAAATTTGGCAAACAACATTTCTTTGTATATTTGATTGATATCCTCTTGATCTGCATTGATTAGCCATATGACCCATTCTATTGCATGCAAAGCATCTACCATTGAATGAATTGTTCATTTGCATATTTCCGCATTCATGAGATTTGTGACCATAACTTTTGTAGTTGAAACATTGTCCAAAGAAGGATATATTAGTCTAATTCATTCTCTTTCTACACTGATTAGCTTTATGACCAAAGTTGTTGTAGTTGTGGCAGTATCCATTAAAGGATGGATATCTTTGAGCATTAGGTTGCCTTACCGGAGGTCTTCTAGGCCTGTTCCTTTGATTTTTTGATCCAAAATTTTTCTGACCAGATCTAAAGCTTTGACCTTTCTCATATCCCAAGCCACACTTGTCATCTACCCCTTTTTGGCTTTCAAGTAGAACTTCAAGTTGAACAGAACTTATCTTGAATTTCTCTTTGTATTCATTTGCTGTTTGAAGATCCCGTTTAAGAGACAATTTGATCCTCAAGTTTTTCTTCATTATCTTTAGCATCTTCAAGATCAGATTCAAGATGTCTGATTATTCTGTCCATCTTGTGGCAGTCTTCTGATTTCTTCTTGAGAGATTGTCTTCGATCATCTTCAGTTTTTCTTTTCTCTTCAATTTCTTGGGTGAACTTCATAACTCCTGATTCCATTTCATGTCTTACCATAATGATCTCTTTTGATAACTTTTCACATAACTTGGTTTTCTCCTTTAGATCTCCATTTGAATCATTTGTTTCAACTTGACTTTCTAGTTACTGAAGTAGCTCCTTTCTCTTTTTCATAGAGTGACTCAGTTTCTCTTTTAATTCATTTATGAAATCATCAGCCTGTTTCAGTCTTTCCTTCAATTCATTGACTTCAGAATTTGACTGCTCAAGTTCATCTAGGGTAGACTTAAGTTGCTCCCTCATACCATACATATCCATTTGAATTCCTAGATCTTCCTCAAGTTGTTAGGCTCTGTTGGGAGGAACTTGGCTCTGATACCAATTGTTGATAACTGAGAGGGGGGCTGAATCAGTTATCTCAATTATTTTAATATTTAGAACTTTCTTATTAATTAATGCAGCATCAATTCAATTAAGCAAACATAACCATGAAATTGAAATACACATGACACAATTTTTTTGACGTGGAAACCCTATTAAGGGAGAAAACCATGGGGTGATTAACCCAAGATTGTATTCTCTATTAGAAGAATGGAAATACAAAATGGCACTTGCCAATTAGGGCTCACTACTCAAGCACACTGCTCACAAGAGGCTCACTGCCTACAAGAGACTCACTGTCTACAAGTTGTAAGAAGAATAACAGGATCCTTGAACTGATGAGATGCATCCACATATGCAGGGGTTCAGTTTCGGTTAGGCTCAATACACTGATCTGCTGCACTTCATCTTTCCTCTTCTTTTGTGCTGCTCTCCTTTCACATACTGAACCTTCCTTACTGCTTTCACTCTGCTCTACTACTTTTATTTAGACATCTCAAAACCAGCACACCTCTCACAACTAAATCCATCTTGTATATATATCCGCACAAGTGATTTCATCACCTTTCTAGTCAGCATCCAGAATAGTCAATATTTTCCACAAACTCTGATATGTCGGCTGAATCCTTGCTTACCAGGTAATACGGATCAAGGATATACTTGTAGAAGTCATCAATCATGTTAGCCAATCATAAATTATGCCTTAAGAACCTTTACCATTATCAGTAACACATCCAGAATAATGTCTGATGTTCTGTCAGTTAGTTCTTCCTTTGTCCACACTGCCAATCAGGAACCCAACACTCAAGTATTCATATCTTTTTCTTCATCTATCACTGGAGGCTAAATCCTTGGAATCTATCAGTCAAGGTAGTCCTCTTGACTTCCCCAAATCTGCACTTCACCAAGATACTTCTTCTGAGAGATCCGGACCTGACTGTCAGATCTTGCCACATGCTCTGTTCTTGCTTACCAAATCACAACACTTTGCAGTCTACCTTCTGGTAGAGACTCATCATGTCCTGCGGATGTGTGGGTTAACCTTTGTTTCCATCAATGACAACATTCATGAGTCCATATAGTGTCTCTTGCCAACAAATGATAGGGCCTTGGACCATTTTCTATGCTATGACTGCTATAACTAATTAGTAACATGACTGTCACAAGGTGGTTGGGTAACTCTTTTGTATAATAGTTCTTTTGTAATATGAATGATGTGTGTTCTTGTTGAGTGGCAAATCCTCTTCCATTATTATAGAAAGAAACATGCACGTTAGGTCTTATTGGGAAAATTCTCAAGCATTGGATCAATAGTCAATCCCATGAAGATACTAAAACCACCATGATGACAATCCCCTAGATCTATAGCATATTATTTTCAATTTGAAAATATGACTGTGCTATCTATAACAGTCATAAATAACTGATCAACATTGAGAAATGACAATTTCAAAGGCTTATAGCCACATTTTCACTGATGACCACACTTTGCAACTTTAATAACATCAAGTTAGTCCTTCAAAACTTGCCTAGTAACCTAAAATATGACCCTATCATAATATGGACATTCACTAATGATTTTACTGTTGGGTATAACAGTCATATGGTAACCAATTTTCCATATGGAAGACTTGAAGGAAAATCTTCTTAGTAGTTGTATAGTCCATCATGTATGTGGCATGTTTGAATTATTGGATGATAGATTGGTACTTCCTTACACTAACAAGATTGTTAAGACAGACTAAAAACTTCAACCAAATGCTCTTATCCATATTCCATATAGACAATACTCAAATTTACACCACCTTGATAGTCACACACATGCATATGACAACATTTTCAAAATAGATAATAATCTCAAACAATACCCTAGGGTTTCAACATGAAATCTTCAATATTTGAATAAAAAAATAATAAACCCTAGGATTCTATCATGATGACAACATCCATAACCCACTTGATTGTCATGGCATCCCTCACTACTATTACTAATGTAATTTCTCATGAACATGACAATCAATTATTGTTACAATAGTAAGCACCCTTGAAGCCTTCATGCAACTTTTGAAAATTGTTTTAAAATGACTAGATTATGATTGTACAAGAATGCATGACCAAGTTGGCGAAGGAGATTTCTTGTCATTTATTAGCTATGATTGTCATAATCATTGGAGGCATTGTCATAAAGGGAGTTGTGTAGGATGAAATGTTGTTTGGGACAAACTTAGGATTGTTATAGGCACTAAATGTTTGGATAGAGTTAAAACAAAGACATTCTAAGCTACAAAGAGGTGTTACTGGAATCTTGAATCATGAGCCTAATATATTCTAACAATGTTGTTTTATTTTTAGATGATGCAGGTTGCAAAGACACCTCCTGAAGTCCATAGGGAAATGAAGCATGGTGTGTTCTCTGCAATTCATAGCTCCATGCCTTTAACGGGGGTATGAGGCAGATTAGTAAATTTCAAATTGCATTCATTGTTATAGTTTATTTTTGAAAAATCAAATGATTATTGATTTGAAGTTTAATTTCTATCTGGACGGTTTCTATAGGACATGACATCATCACAACCTAATCCTGGTACTGAGGCAAATGAGGAGATAGATTTTCAGATAGCAGTAAGTGATTATTTTGTTAAATGTTTCATTTTTTATAATGTAATTTCTATATATTAATATCTATACTTTTTATTGTAACAACTACAGATCCATGAACAACTAAATAGGAGGAGCAGCCTCAGGTTTGTAGTAGATGGTCAGCCTCATACGCGTCTCCATCCCCTCGAAGATCAAAGACTGCCCGTGATCTATTCTTTTCACTAGACAAAGGGGAATGACTTTTTATTGTGTTTCTTTGTTGTATGCCTATATGGAATTTGTGGACATATATTTTGTATTGCATAAAGTTGACATTGTATGCCTATATGACATTTTTGTAAGCCTATATGGCTATTTTGTATATGTTTTTAACTTATATCGACAGATATTGATGTATGCCTATATGGATATTTGGTTAATACAAATCATTTTTGTTGATCATTATGTAATATGGATAGGTGCAGTGTAGATCATTTTTTTATGCCTCTAGGTTTCAAAGTTTAATTGTCAAAGAATCCATCCCAATTGATGATAAGAGAATTCAAGTTTTGGGTTGAAAGTTTTAGTCTCTCAAAACTATACATGCCCAAGAAAATAGAGAAAGGAAGATTGGTTAAATAGATAAATGGAAAATAAGTTTTTTGTTCACATCATGGTCTACATGCTATTGCACAATCTTGCATGTTAGCCTTAGTCACTCACATAGCGATGTACAACCTCATGCATAAGTCCTTGCATCATGTGCCACCTAAACAATGCCACTTGATCCAACACAAAGTTCATGGTTCCTTGCACCATGCATAATTTACATAGTGATAGGAATCATTTTGTGCAACTCAAAAGACACCCTATAATTCTTACACAACGCTTTGGATCATGTGCCATTTGCACAACACCAAGGATCATGTCTCATAGTTTCACAAACAACTCTATCTAATTTTGCAAGTGATCAAGAGGATATTGTAATTCCCTATGTTCCAAAATGATGTTCTTATGGTTGCTCCTTGGTATGCTAATCCATATTCTTTATGAGTTGCTCAATTGAAAATATTTCTTAATTCCTTGTTATTATACCATATTAGGATGCAAAGAGTATGTTTGTTGTCTTGAATAAGATAGTCAAAATCATATGCTTATGAGCACATGATGACCATTGTGGTTATTAAATGTAATTCCTCTTGCATATAAGGTGAGTTTATGAGAGTACATTGAGTCTTACCTAATTTGAGTATGAAACATAACATTGGGGCTATAGGCTTCCATAAGTCATCAACAATCCCTTTGAGAATGTGGTTAATATTATAAATGTATACTTTGTATCTCACCATGTTAATATGTATCATGTCATCACATTTACCAATTTGACTCTAATTCCATAAAGAAATTCCCTACCCAAAAACTTGTTAAGCTTGAAAGCCTTGTTACGACATTGTATTGATCTCGCAGAAGGTTGCATACCACTACCCCAACTCTTTGCATGATTGCTATGAAATATGATAAGAAAGATAGGTGTAGTGTAGATCATTACATAATGACAGTGTAGATCATTACATAATGATAGACCCATGAAGTGTAGAGGGTTTCAAATATCACAGAAGTCTAAGTTCAAGACTAATAACACAGTGACCTAATGGTGGAAGAAGATGAGGGTTGAACATCATGGATATGACAACATGAAGATGATATTAAGGTTTAGGAGAGTAGCCTAACAAAGGTCTATCTCAAGCCTAATAGGGGTCTAAGATTGCAGTGATGGAACAATGCATTGAAGGACTAAAACAAACCCTACAGAGATAGTACTAGAGAACAAAGTCAAGGTGAACCAAGATAAAAGAACAAGTAGTTCATATATGAATATGTTGACTACTAGAACAAGTACGTTAATAGCCATAAGATGCATGTTGACATGTGAAGACTATAACAGTTATAGCAAAGGTAATGTGTGAGGATATCACCAGTAAAATGTTGGAATTAGACTAGACAACTGAGAGGGGGGTGAATCAGTTGTCACACAATATAAACTTTTTCTACTTTTAACCTTCTTTATTATCTTACTACCAAATTAATGATGTAAACATTAAAGCATAGATCAACAACATATGAGCAGAAACATAATCAACACACTTGACACCAAGATTTTGATGTGGAAACCCGGTTAAGGGAAAAACTACAGTGGGGTTAACCCACAAATATTTGTACCCTATTAAAAGTACTTTAGAAAAATAGAAGGCACATGCCTTCGAGTGCACTGACCAGAGCTCACTGCTCAAAAAGAGAGGCTCACTGCCTACATAATTTATTTAGAACATAAAGAATTAACTGAGAAATAACATCTACTTCATGTCTGGTTCAGTTTCAATGAATGCTCAAAAACTTCTGCTTTGCCCCAAATTCTTCTTTACTAACTTTACACTCTATACTGCTCTCACTCCTTTTCTTCTTTGCTTTGCTTCTGATCCTTTATTCAGATTTAATCTATTTTTTCTCAAGGATGATGTTTACCAACTCTTCAACAAGTATTTATACACTTCATCAATCTTGGAATGATCAACAAGGTTGGCCAAACTTAACACGGATCTTTACACTATTGGCCAATCATAGCTAAGGCTTGAATCTTCCTCTACTAACATGCCATGCTTCATAAAATGATCTTTAGATCATCTGCAACACTCTGGGAACATCTGGTCAGTTAAGGCTAGGAAGAACAACTTCGAAGAGGAAATCTTCAATAACAAGCTCAAACTCCAATGTGGACCTCCAACATAGTAGCCACATGATCCAGAGACTTCCACAAGTACATTAAACTCACTAATAACATCCACTCTAAACCAAATTACTAGAATCATTTGTATCTTCCTCTAGAACCTCATGAACACTATCTGCCATGACTATCAAACTAGAAGGATGGCTTGCGGACCTCCAAACCAAGAACCACTAGAGTTGATGATACACACTAACTTCCCAAACATGCCTTCAGATCTGTAGATCATAATATTTCACTGTGGAGTAATCCAGACCAACTTACTGTCACTCTATCTCTTCTAAATACTGAAAGATCTGGTTCTATTCAGATGGCCATAACTTCTTCAAATCTTCATGCAGACTTCTCAATTCTTGACTGGAGCAGCCTCTGACAATCCTCTATACAGCCATAAGGTCCATGAACCTTGAGTCTTCATTAATTTTCTCAATGTCCTCAACATTCCAGTCTCCTAAACAAGCAACAAAATAAGGCACAATTGACACCAATGACAACAAGAATATGTTTACATCAATGACAACACCACTTAGGCACATATTTGCAACATACAATGTAGCTCGAACTGTTTTGGCATGTTTGGGTACCAAATAGGACCATGCCTAGCCTAAACATACCTATTTGGATGCATTAAAACTATTGGTTTGGTCGCATCAAGAGTAGGATGAAAGTTACACCCCTTTGGAACTTTACATTACCTCCTTCTGATGATTTTTAGGGCAGCAGAAAACCTTTCACCATGGGTAAACACCTCAGAGATATCAAAAAATGAGAGAGGTTATTGTAGAGGGGTTCTATGTGATTGCGTTGCCTTAGACATAATATTTCTAAGTGTTAGGGTTTCTGAGTAGCAGCTCATCAAAGATTGCTGCCTTTTTGCACTTTGGACTCTTCAGGGATATCACTGATACAATGTAGCTTGAGCTATTTCAGCATGTTTGGGGGCAAAAAAGGACCATGCCTAGCCTAAACATACCCATTCAAATGCATTGGAACTTTCAATTTGGTCCCATTAGGAGCAGGACAAAAGTTATATCCCTTTGCAACTTTACACTACCTCCTAACGATTTTTGGGGCAGCAGAAAACCTTTCACCATGGGCAAATGCCTCAGAGATATCAAAAACTAAGAGAGGTTATTGTAGAGGGGTTCTATGTGATCGTGTTTCCTTAGATGAAATGCTTCTAAGTGTCAGGGTTTCTGAGTAACAACTCATCAAAGATTGCTTCCTTTTTGCACTTTGGACTCTTCATGGATATTACTGATACAATGTAGCTCGAACTATTTTGACATGTTTGGGTGCAAAATAGGACCATGCCTAACCTAAATGTACCCATCTGGACATGTTGGAATTGTCAGTTTGGTTGCATTAGGAGTAGGACGCAAGTTACTCCCCTTTGCAACTTTACACTACATCCTTCTAACAATTTTTGGGGCAGCAAAAAACCTTTCACCATGGACAAATGCCTTAGAGATATCAAAAACTGAGAGAGGTTATTGTAGAGGGACCCTACATGATCCCATTGCCTTAGATGAAATATTTCTAAGTGACATAGTTTCTGAGTAACAACTCGTCAAAGATTGCTACCTTTTTGCACTTTGGACTCTTCAGGGATATCGTCGGTACAATGTAGTTCGAAGTATTTCAGCATGTTTGGGTGCAAAACAGGACCATGCCTAGCCTAAATGTACCCATCCAGATGCATTGGAACTATCGGTTTGGTTGCATCAGGAACAGGATGAAAGTTACACCCCTTTGCAAATTTACACTACCATCTTCTGATGATTTTTGGGGCAGCAGAAAACCTTTCACCATGAGCAAATGCCTCAGAGATATCAAAAACTAAGAGAGGTTATTGTAGAGGGGTTCTATGTGATTGTGTTGCCTTAGACTAAATGTTTCTAAGTGTCAAGGTTTTCAAGTAATATCTCATCAAATATTACTACCTTTTTGCACTTTGGACTCTTCAAGGATATCACCGGTACAATGTAGCTTGAACTATTTTGACATGTTTGGGTGCAAAAAAAGACCATGCCTAGCCTAAACACACCCATCCAGACGTGTTGGAACTATCAATTTGGTCGCATCAGGAGCAGGATGAAAGTTACACCCTTTTGTAACTTTACACTACCTCCTTCTGATGATTTTTGGGGCTTTCTTGATCATGATTGTGTCTATTTTAATTGATGTTGACCTTTGAGATATCTTTTATTATTTATACCATGAACTGATTTAAAACATAGTCTATTATAAGGACATTTGTGTGTGATGACTAAGCTCTTTGGGTAGTAAGAACTATGATGAACTATAAATGCAAAATGTAAGACATGTATACAAAATGTGGAAGCATAGACAAGGCAGATGAACTATAAAATAAAAAAAGTGAGACTGATATAAACACAAAATATGTAAACCATACAAGTGATATAAACATGTATGATAAAGCATGATAAAATAAATCAAATAGAATTAAGGAAAATGTAAAGAACATGCATGTAAAGACTTGACATACCTAAAAAATAGAGATTCAAATGGAGAGAGTACCTAATTATGTAGTGTTTTTTTCTTCTTGCATCAAACTCCTCAACAATTTGAGTTTTTCACCACTTGATTCCTTTTCAACGTTAAATTGAATAACACTCAAATAGAATTAGTACCAACAATACTATTAACCAATCTATAATGTTAAATTCCTACAATTCAATCACAATTAAAATTGTAATACTACAAAAATTGAAAATTGAATTGATATATATCAAATTTGATGTGAAAACTATGTTATTTCCTCCTTAAGTTGGCAAAGCAGAAAACAGTGGTGGAAAGTTCATGCAAAGGTGATAGAATGTGAAAAATGTGCATGTGAACTTTCCAACAGCATGAAAGCAATTTTTTTTGTTAGAACACGCATATAAACAAAAGAAAATAGAGTATGTGGGCCTGGATCATGGGGTCCAGGATCTTCTACCATTTCTACACAAGTGCATTTTGGCCTGATATAGAAAAATCCATATTATTCATTTCTCCATGTATTTCTTCTATCTCTCACCTATCTCTCCCCCTCACCTCTCTACCTCTCCCTCAACCTTAAACCTTAATCCCTCAACCCTAAACCTTAATCCCTCAACCCTCAACTCTAATTCCTTATCCCTAAACCCTAAACCCTAAACCCTGTTCCCTAAACCCTAAACCCTAATCCCTTATCCCTAAACTCTAAACCCTATCCCTAAACCCTCAACCCTAAACCTTAATCCCTCAACCCTAAACCTTAATCCCTCAACCCTAATATCTCAACCCTAAACCCTAAACACTATCCCTATTCTTAAACCCTCAATCATCTACACTATACCTTAAAACCTAATCCCTTATCCCTAAGCCCTCAACCCTAAACCCTATCCCTAATCCCTCTATCCTCAACACTCTACCTTAACCCTAATCCCTTGACCCTCAACCCTAATCCCTCAACCCTAAACACTATCCCTAAATCCTCAACACTAAACTCTAATCCCTCAAGGTCCTAAACCTTAATCCCTTATCCATAAACTCTAAACCCTATCCCTAAACCCTCAACCCTCAACCTTAAACCTTAATCCCTCAACCCTAAACCTCAATCCCTCAACCCTAAACCCTAAACTCTATCCCTATTCCTAAACCCTCAACCCCCGACACTAAAACCTTAAACCCTAATCCCTTATCCCTAAACCATCAACCCTAAACCCTAATCCCTAAACCCTAAACCTTCAACCCTAAACCCTATCCCTAATCTCTCTACCCTCAACACTCTACCTTAACCCTAATCCCTTGACCCTCAACCCTAAACACCATCTGTAAAGTCTCAACCCTAAATCCTAATCCCTCAAGGTCCTAAACCCTAATCCCTTATCCTTAAACTCTAAACCCTATCCCTAAACCCTCAACCCTCAACCCTCAACCTTAAACCTTAATCCCTCAACCCTCAACCCTAATCTCTTATCCATAAACCCTAAACCCTAATCCCTCAACCTTAAACCCTAAATTATATCCCTATCCCTAAACCCTCAACCCTCAACACTATACCTTAAACCCTAATCCCTTATCCCTATACCCTCAACCCTAAACCCTAATCCCTCAACCGTAAACCTTCAACCCTAAACCCTATCCCTAATCCATCTACCCTCAACACTCTACCTTAACCCTAATCCCTCGACCCTCAACCCTAAATGCTATCCCTAAAGCCTCAACCCTAAACCCTAATCCCTTATCCCTAAACTCTAAACCCTATCCCTAAACCATCAACCCTAATCCCTCAACTCTAAACGTTATCCCTAAAGCCTCAACCCTAAACCCTAATCCCTCAAGGTCCTAAACCCTAATCCCTTATCCCTAAACTCTAAACCCTATCCCTAAAAACTCAATCCTAATCCCTCAACCCTAAATGCTATCTGTAAAGCCTCAACCCTAATCCCTCAAGGTCCTAAACCCTAATCCCTTATCCCTAAACTCTAAACCCTATCCCTAAACCCTCAACCCTCAACCCTTAACCTTAAACCTTAATCCCTCAACCCTAAACCTTAATCCCTCAACCCTCAACCCTAATCCCTTATCCCTAAACCCTAAACCCTAATCCCTCAACCCTAAACCTTAAATGCTATCCCTATTCCTAAACCCTCAACCCTCAACACTATACCTTAAACCCTAATCTCTTATCCCTAAACCCTAATCACTCAACCCTAAACCCTATCCCTAATCCCTCTACCCTCAACACTCTACCTTAACCCTAATCCCTCGACCATCAACCTTAATCCCTCAACCCTAAACACTATCCCTAAAGCATCAACCCTAAACCCTAATCCCTCAAGGTCCTAAACCCTAATCGCTTATCCCTCAACTCTAAACCCTCAACCCTAATCCATCAACCCTAAATGCTACCCCTAAAGACTCAATCCTAAACCCTAATCCCTCAAGGTCCTAAACCATAATCCCTTATCCCTAAACTCTAAACCCTATCTCTAAACCCTCAACCCTCAACCTTAAACCTTAATCCCTCAACCCTAAACCTTAAACATACATACATACGTACAAACATGCATACATATATACATACATACAAGCATGCATACATACATACAACCATACATATATACATATATACATACAAGCATACATCTATACATACATACATACAAGCATACATATATACATACATACATACATATAAGTATACATACATACATATAGGCATACATGCATGCATTAATACATTTATACATACATACATATAAGCATACATACATACATACATACATGCTTAATAACCTTGAACATAAAATATTCCAAGGGAGACATAACGTGAGTGCATTATAATGCGCTCGCGTTATGTCAAACATGCCAACATCGAGCAAACTTTTGCGAAAATGGAAAAAATGCAAAACAAAACATAATGCGAGCGCATTATAACACGCTCACATTATATTTTGCTTTGGGAATCCCAAGCCTTAGGCTTGGGATTTTCTTTGGATTTCCAACCCAAAGGCTTGGAGTGCCTTCCCAATGTCCAAAGATGTGTTTTTGCATATTCTATAGGATTTCACATTATTTCATTCATGCTAACCCTCAAATTTGCACATGTTTCAAGGTTGAACAAATTAAACACCTGGGTAATGTTAGGCTTTCTCTTAGCTATTTAACAATATAATTTTTTTTCACATTTTGACAATGTTAAGCCTTTCATCTTTAATTTCTTTTGTTTGTGTGTCCATTTTTGGGTAAAAACCAGTGTTTGGTCTTTTTTCATTGTAAATTAACCATTCATTGAAATTTCAAAAAAATTACATTTTTGGAAACTAGACTCCATTCTACACATATTTTTAAAAAATGATTTTCAATTAGTTTTCAAAATTTATAGGGGTAGCATGGCCAAATTTCTATTTTTCAGGATGTGTCCACTTTGAGAATTAGTAAAAAATCAAATATTCATTAAAAAATTATCAGAAAAATCAGGCATAAACTACATGTTGTTAGCTAATTTCTCACTGAAGTGATTTTAAAAATACCAAAAAAAGTTAACCTTTCGAGGGAGCCACAAAACATGCTATGTTATGTTTTTTTGATAGAAACAACACCAATTTCTGTGGCTCCCTCTTTTGAACCTCTTACTCTATATTATTTTTTTTAAATAGTAGTTTGGAAAGTAGACTCGGAGCACTATGAACATTGTTTTTGTTGCATCTTAAGATTTTGAGTTTAACTATGCTCAATTTCTCATCCAAGGCCAGCATTTCCTAATTTTAGAAAAAAAGTGGCCACTTAAGACCCCTTTTTGGCCCCCTATATTCTTGCACTTACCCTACTTGATCTTTGTAGATCTTGTTGATAACTAAGAGGGGGGAGGGTGAATCAGTTATCCTAATTATTTCAGCTTTACATAACCATGAAATGGAAATACACATGACACAATATTTTTGACGTGGAAACCCTGTTAAGGGAGAAAACCATGGGGTGATTAACCCAAGATTGTATTCTCTGTTAGAAGAATAGAATTACAAAATGGCACTTGCCAATTAGGGCTCACTACCTGAGCACACTGCTCACAAGAGGCTCACTGCCTACAAGAGACTCATTGTCTACAAGCTATAAGAAGAATAACAGGATCCTTGAACTGATGAGATGCATCCACATATGCAGGGGTTCAGTTCCGGTTAGGCTCAATACACTAATCTGCTGCACTTCATCTTCCCTCTTCTGTTGTGCTGCTCTCCTTTCACATACCAGACCTTCCTTACTGCTTTCACTCTGCTCTATTGCTTTTATTCACACATCTCTACAACCACCACACCTCTCACAACTAAATCTATCTTGTATATATATCCGCACAAGTGATTTCATCACCTTTCTAGTCGGCATCCGGAATAGTCAATATTTTCCTCAAACTCTAATCTGTCGGCTGAATCCTTGCTTACCAAGTAATGCAGATCAAGGATATACTTGTAGAAGTCATCAATCATGTCAGCCAGTCATAACTTATGCCTTAAGAACCTTTACCAACATTAGTAACACATCTAGAATAATGTCTGATGTTCTGTCTGTCAGTTCTTCCTCTGTCCATACTGCCAATCAGGAACCTGACACTCAAGTATTCATATCTTTTTCTTCATCTATCACCAGAGGATAAATCCTTGGAATCTATTAGTCTAGGTAGTCCTCTTGACTTCCCCAAATCTGCACTTCACCAAGATACTTCCTCTGAGAGATCCGGACTTGACTGTTAGACCTCGCCACATGCTTTGTTCTTGCTCATTGGACCTCAACACTTCTTCAATCTGACTTTCGGTAAAGACTCATCATGTCCTACTAATGTGTGGGTTAACCTTTGTTGCCATCAATGACAACAATCATGAAGCTCTAATGTGTCTCTTACCAACAATCTCCCCCTTTGGCATTGATGGCAACACTTAGTAAAAAATGACTAAGTGTTATACTATACTCCCCCTTAGCTGATGCTTTGTCTTTATGTACTTTTTCCGGAGCTCCCCCTTAGCTGGATACAACATTTTTCACTGCTCATCACTCCCCCTTTGACATCAATGGCAAAGGGTGGGGTCTGTACACCAAAATTTTCAAAATTTCAACTATACTTGGCCACATAAGTATATACATATGGCATACTTACATATACTAAAGAATGTCTGCAAAACTTGTCTTCAATTGGAAAAATTCTATTGTCCAACTTTGCTTCATTTTGTCTAAAATTGATATATGACCACTTAACAGGAATGCAAACGCATCTGCCCTTTTTAGATCTGTCGGATCATTGGTCTGGGCTGTGATCTAGGCTTCTTGTATGGCCTCATACATGGCCTCTAACTTAGGGATAATTATCCTTCTGAGTGCACCCAACCTGCCTATTCTATTTTTCTTTTCCTTCTCCAGCTTCTTGATTTCATTCAAGACTGCAATAGTCTGACATTCTTGATTTATTATGGAAGATGAGAGAGGATCAAAATTATTTGATAGATTTGTCAGTTTGTCCTCCTGTTCTTTTACTTTCTTCTCAATATCCATTGTTACTGTGGTCCAGGATATACAAAATTTGTATACATCTCCTCCATCCTTAAGAGCATTTTCCAAGCTCTTTATCCCAATATTCATATTTCTCCTATCATTAGCTATTAACCCTTGTACCTCTGATAATCTTTTTTCCAAGAATTCCTTCTAGACCTTATCTTCTGCTGACTTCTCTAGGGAATCAAAATGTGTGCTAACACTATTGACTAGAGATTTGAGATTATTGAATGAGGAGGCTAAGGAATCCTTCTGAAAAGATGTCATGATCTTTTCTAAAACACTAGATGCAGCTTCTATTAGCTCACAGTCTTCCATGTGAGACTTCAAGAGTTTTTCTTTTGCCTTCACATTGGCAAATGAAGCTATCTTCATTGTTTGAACTGGGGAGAGAGAGTCAAAGTTAAATGGACCTTGAAGTAACTCCGGTTCATCAATCTCCAACATTTCTCTTGTCAAGAAGTCCTTGATAGTTTCTGCAGTGTCTCTTGCCAGAGACAGAGATTTCCGCTCTTCTACACTGTCACTTATGTTCTTCTCAGCTTGACTTTCTTCTCTTCCTTTCACTTCTTCTTCTTTCTCCTCTATTCTTTCTTCTCCTTTAGATCTGGAGACTGTAGGGGAAACCGAAGGAGAGATATTTGTTTGTTCATGGGCCACCTCTTCTAGAACAGAGGATTCCAAGTCCTTACCTTTATCTTCCCTTGTCTCCTTAACCTCTTCTGCTACTATCTCAGTAGCTTCTTCTTCAATATCTATAGCTGAGGGATCATCACCTAAGTCCTCTATAATAGGAATGTTGAATCTTTTGTATGCATTCTGGAGGATCTCTTCTGTCTCTTTTGCTACTTCGTCAGTTTTTCCAAGCATAAGCTGATTCATTCTAGCTTTGCTCTGGAATTCATCCTTACAATCTTTGAAGATCATACTCTTCTGCTTAGGAGTGATGGAGGGATAAAGCTAAATAGCTAACTATTCCCAGATCTCCATATCCTTCTCTTTGGCATTATTCTTCCTTAATTAAAGTTCCTTCTCAAGGCTTTTAGGAATTAAAGATACAATCTCAATGAAAGCCTTGTCGTAAATGTTTAGATACTTAACTGTGGCATCTTGCAAAATCTTTTAATCAGCTTCACTGTATTCATCATAAAATTCTGTTAATGGCTTCAGATTTCCATCCACGGTGATTGCCTTAACTATATCATCTAAGGACAGGGTGGTCCTTTCAACAAACTCTTCTGCTTCTGCCTCCTTGGTTTCACTGGATATCTTCTTCTTTTTCCTCATTTTCTTCACCTCCTCGTCTGATTCAATTTCTTCATCATCCTTTAGGCTAACATAGGATCTTGTTGCCTTTTTCTTTGTTCTCTTTTCTCCTTTTCTGGATTTTTGGACTTTCGATTTTGATGTCTTTGAGCTTTTATCAGAGATAGGTGTAGCCCTTTTAGAGGATCTGGTCTAGGAGGGGGCTTCTACCGTATCACTTTCCTTTTCTGTTTCTTCCTTCTCTTTCTTTGCCCTTTCCACCTTTTCTCTGTTAGCATCAAGAGCTTCTTTTGATATGCCATATCTTTTGGCAATATTCTCTACTTCTTTTCTCACTTTTCTCTTTACCTCCGATTGTCTAAGTTCCACATGAATTTTTATACTCAACTCTTCAAAGGTTCCAAATCTTTCTTCTTTGGGATCCTTGGGTTGACTAAACATGTGTTGGACATGCAGCTCCACAAGTTTCTCATCCACCTCATACCCCATCAGCATGATCCAGACTATCCTTGGTTCCATAGCTTCCATTTGGCACTTATTAGTTTCAACCATAAAACAAACTATATCCTTATACTTTTCAACTAGAGATTTGGGAATTCTCTCTCTTGCTTGCATCAAATTTTGGAAGTTCTTGAAATAACCCCACAAAGCTGTATTTCTTGTCTTGGCATCTCTAAGCCCATGCAAATAGTCTCTGATTTGGATTGCAATAGGTCTGTCATTTTGCCAAACCCAACCACTTGATCCGGGTAGCTCACTCATGAAGTAGAAAAATAGACACAATATCAGCCCACCATACTTGAAGGAATTTTTCTTATCCTTCTTGATCTTCTGTAGATTCTCCAATAGTTGGTTTGGAAGAAGTTCACACAGATCATAGTCAACATTTTCTTTTATCATCTGATAAGCTGTATAAACTATAGTTCCCGGTACTAAATTTTCCCTACTAGAGTGATAAATTTTGTAACCAATTATCATGGATGCAAATTTGATATTCGGATCAGTGATATCTTCAATTGTCATAGCTCTCTTGTCAAATTTTGATCTGGTCACATCACTCACTGTCTGATTCTTGACAGATTTGAGAACAGGTATCCCACCAGATGAATGCAAACTAGTTACTGCCCTAATTGCATCTTTGGTGATCTTAAATGGTCTATTCAACCATAGGAAGTTATCATGTACTCTGCTCAACACATACCGGACCCATTCATCTTCTTCAAAATAGGGGAAATGAATGCACTGTGCAAAATGCTTATCCTGGATGGCCTTGAACTGAGGTTTGAGCTCAAAAGAATCATCTATTAACTGATTGTGATAGATATCAGCTAGCTTAGATTCCCCAAATTCTTCAATATTCACATGAATATATGCCCTAACATCTTCTACATGCAGAACCCCATGCGAAATGCTTGAAAAAGCACCGAGGGGATCAACTTCTAGGGATTTATATGGATGATTCTTAAATTTAGGTCGTGGCCCATCAGAAATCGTCACTATATTTGGAGTACTCATCTTTCAAAGATTTGCAGAGAGATAATGAGAACGAAAAATACCTTTTGCGCTTCTAGGTTACACAAAGTGAGCCGGATCAATTGTTGGATGAATCAGATTCTGCAGATGATCTTTGATGGGCTTGAGGAATTTCTGTTGCAGAGCTTTTTTTCATTTCTTCTTAAATGCAGAATGAACAAATGCTTAATGAGAAAACCCTTATATTGCTCCACAAACCCCAATATCAAATTGCAATAAATGCTCGACCTAAGTCATTCTGGTTTGCCTTATTTGGATGACTTGAAGAACCAGATCAATTTTGATCATAAACATCTTGTAGATCTTCCAAATCTAAACCATAGTTTATTTAGATGTTTCTCTTATGAACCCTTTAATCCACAACTCTCCTTGTGCTAGTTTCGGCACCAATTGACTGGCTAGGGGAACAAAGTTTTCTTTGTGTCTCCCCCTGAGCCAGAGCTCACTTATTTAATTTTTGGAAGGAATATCAGCACCAGAGTCTGGTGCGGATCCATCCTCTACATTCTCTGTACTTTTCTTCACCCAAATCTTGTTCATCTCACTTTGAACTTCATCTGCATTTACTTTTTGTTTTCCCTTATCTTGATTCTGATTATGATATACCGGACCTCTTTTGTCTTGATTCTTGCTTCTACAAAATTTTGCAATATGACTGGATCTATTGCAAATTTGGCAAACAACATTTCTTTGCATATTTGATTGATATCCTCTTGATCTGCATTGATTAGCCATATGACCTATTCTATTGCATGCAAAGCATCTACCATTGAATGAATTGTTTATTTGCATATTTTTGCATTCATGAGATTTGTGACCATACCTTTTGCAGTTGAAACACTGTCCAGAGAAGGATGTATTAGTCTGATTCATTCTCTTTCTACACTGATTAGCTTTATGACCAAAGTTATTACAGTTGTGGCAGTATCCATTAAAGGATGGATATCTTTGAGCATTAAGCTGCCTTACCGAAGGTCTTCTAGGCCTGTTCCTTGGATTTTCTGATCCAAAATTCTTCTAACCAGATCCGGAGCTTTCACCTTTTTCATACCCTAGGCCACACTTGTTATCTACTCTCTTTTGGCTTTCAAGAACTTCAATTTGAGAAGAGCTTATCTTGAATTTCTCTTTATATTCATTTGCTGTTTGAAGATCCCTTTTAAGAGAGACTATTTGATCCTCAAGTTTTTCTTCATTATCTTTAGCATCTTCAAGATCAGATTCAAGATGTTTGATAATTCTATCCATCTTGTGGCAATCTTCTGATTTCTCCTTGAGAGATTGTCTTAGATCATCTTCAGTTTTTCTTTTCTCTTCAACCTCTTGGGTAAACTTCATAACTCCTAATTCCATTTCATGTCTTACCATAATGATTTCTTTTGATAACTTTTCACATAACTTGGTTTTCTCCTTTAGATCTCCATTTGTATCATTGGCTTCACCTTGACTTGCCAGTTGTTGAAGTAGCTCCTTTCTCTTTTTCATAGAGAGACTTAATTTGTCTTTTAGTTCTTTTATGAAAGCATCAGCCTGTTTGAGTCTTTCCTTTAATTCATTGACTTCAGATTTTGACTGCTCAAGATCATCAAGGGCAGTCTTAAGTTGCTCCCTTATACCATATACATCCATTTGAATTCCCAAATCTTCCTCAAGCTATTAGGCTTTGTTAAGAAGTACTTGGCTCTGATACCAATGATTGATAACTAAGAGGGGGGTGAATCAGTTATCTTAATTATTTCAGCTTTCTGAACTTTCTTAATAATTAGTGTAGCATCAATTCAAATAAGAAAACATAACCATGAAATGGAAATACACATGACACAAGATTTTTGACATGGAAACCCTGTTAAGGGAGAAAACCATGGGGTGATTAACCTAAGATTGTATTCTCTGTTAGAAGAATAGAATTACAAAATGGCACTTGCCAATTAGGGCTTACTGCCCGAGCACACTGCTCACAAGAGGCTCACTGCCTACAAGAGACTCACTATCTACAAGTTGTAAGAAGAATAATAGGATCCTTGAACTGATGAGATGTATCCACATATGCAGGGGTTCAGTTCTGGTTAGGCTCAATACACTAATCTGCTGCACTTCATCTTTCCTCTTCTATTGTGCTGCTCTCCTTTCACATACCGAACCTTCCTTACTACTTTCACTCTGCTCTACTGCTTTTATTTACACATCACTACAACCACCACACCTCTCACAACTAAATCTATCTTGTATATATATCTGCACAAGTGATTTCATCACCTTTCTAGTTGGCATCCAGAATAGTCAATATTTTCCTCAAACTCTGATCTGTTGGCTGAATCCTTGCTTACCAAGTAATGCAGATCAAGGATATACTTGTAGAAGTCATCAATCATGTCAGCCAATCATAACTTATGCCTTAAGAACCTCTACCAACATCAGTAACACACCTGGAATAATGTTTGATGTTCTGTCAATCAGTTCTTCCTCTATCCATACTGCCAATCAGGAACCTGACACTCAAGTATTCATAGCTTTTTCTTCATCTATCACCGGAGGCTAAATCCTTGGAATCTATCAGTCCAGGTAGTCCTCTTGACTTCCCCAAATCCGCACTTCACCAAGATACTTCCTCTAAGAGATCTGGACCTGACTGTCGGACCTCGCCACATGCTCTGTTCTTGCTCACCGGACCTCAACACTTCTTCAATCTAACTTCCGGTAAAGACTCATCATGTCCTGCGGATGTGTGGGTTAACCTTTGTTGCCATCAATGACAAAAATCATGAAGCTCCAATGTGTCTCTTGCCAACAAATCTTCCTCTTGTTGATTATACCTTATATCTAATGCCTCCTCTCCAATTTGTTGGTCATCCTGATCTATATTTGTGTTATGCGGAGGAGAAATTTGTTGATGTCGTTATTAGTCACAACAACAAGAAATAAAAGTTTCAATCAAATCTCTATTTATCTTGAAGAATATGATGAATTCAAAGAATTCATGATTCTAAGTCTCTGTGTGTTAGGTCATAATGATCTATTGTCACTCAGAGGTTGATGTGATATGTTATTTTCAAATAGGGGCCTTACGTAAGAATTCAAAGAAATCTTATCCAGATATCCAAATATTTATCTTGTTTCACCTGATCTATATGTATTCTTAACAAATTGCATCAAATCTTATAATCTTTAGTAAGGTTGTACATATAAGTTTGATCAATTCTTCTGAAATTATCTCCAACTAAGACTATTTAGTATGATCTTTGTAACATTGATTAGTTCTTCTGAAATTCATTTAAATTTGAACTAACGGACTCACTTCTATATCTCAAATTCACTCAAATATTATGCAAATAAACAAATATTTCACTGTTATTTTCTATTATTTGTATGATATTCACTGTGATATGGTATTCTACTCAAATATGCTAAGATATGCAACTATCTATGCCAGTTCATCATATTTTCTCTGTATGACTTATTTATGAAATTCAAATAAAATAGAATGAAATTAAACTAAACTTATAAATTTACTGAAATGATTGAGTTTTGATTAATGATCCACATGCACATTCAACACTTTCATGAAAAGGGAGATAAATTAGACCATGTTTCACTGGGACATTCCACAATTATGCTTGGCAAATGCTAATCTTCAAAGGAAAGGATGATGACAACATACACCAGTTGAAATGCACCTCCGAGGAGCGCATCAATTCATAGTGACATATCCAGAAAGCATCCACAAGATTACACAAGATTTATGATGAAGTAGTAATCTAAGTCTCCATTATCATTCAGTATTCAAAAAGTATGCACATATAATATGATCTTGAGAAAGAACCATGGGGAATCACAAAGTCACAAAAATTGTATACTTAGTGTTCGCAAGTTCAACAATTTAGTCTTAATTCAACTCCTAATAATCTACAAATGACAATCACTATCTTTTTATAGAACAAGGATAGGACTCAGTTACAAATGATCCAATGGTTAGGATCCCATCAAGACAACCAACTATCAGAAATAGTGGAGCGTGATTGCCAGTTAGCAATCTTTGGTGGAGGATAATTAGCAAAAGAAGAATATTCCTTGCATCTTTGACTTAGTCTTCATGTTCTTTACTCAACATATTCTTCAGATTCTTCATCTGTAGAGCCTTCAGTAACCCAAAATCTAGTGGCTATACCCTTGAAGAATGCATATGCCCCAACTACTTTGTTTATTTCTTCTCTATTTTATACTTTTTCTTTTTTCCTTAGCATGCTCCTGGGCTTTTAACTGTTCTTTCAAGGTTATCCATTTGTTTGTCATGTTATCTAACTCCTCATTATAGGCATCTATATTTGACTTCATATTCATTGCCTTATCAATAATATCTTCTAAGAAATGTTGGACCGTATCTTCTGTTGCCACCCTGGGTTGAAGTTATCCTTGAATGCCTTAACTACAAACTCATCATCCTGATTCTCAACTTTGCCTTCTACTTCACCCTCTAAACTCTCCAAAATAGCCAGCTCATCTGCCAAAAGTTCATGTGCCTTTATGTTGATATCTATGGCTTTTGTATTGCATCTCTTGAAAATAGACACTTCAAACTTTATATATTTTATCTAGAGGTCCATTGTAGGGATTGTTTGAAGTGTCAAAATCTTGTTAGTTACCAAGACTTGATCATCAACTTTCCTCATGTCCTTGAGCATGGTCAAGAACTGACTGCTCTGGACTAGCCTCTGGCCCACTTCCTTCAATGCATCAGCCTTACCCTTCATTTGGCTTAGCATATCCCAATTAGACAATGGTGTTTTTATTACTTTCTCCCCTTCCTCCAAGAATCTTGCAAACCATTTATTCATCACATTGGCTTGATGCTTTTGTGCATCCAGCCCAGTTATCTCTTGTTGTGAAACTAGAGCCAAAGGTGTAGCTACAGTGATTGTGACATTGGTAGGGGTGACCAAACCCTTTATGAAAGCTTACAATTGGGCAATTTGCCCCTTATACTTCTTATTTTTAGCCTTAGCTTTTGTAATCCTAGCTGCCACTGCATCTGTACTTTCTCTTAGTTCCTAGATATCCTGATCTGCAGTGGTGTGCCCCAAGTCTATTGTGGTCATTTGGAATTCATCTGCACTAATATGCCCTTTATTCTTATCAACTATAGGCACAACTAATTGAGTTGTCCTCTTCCCAGTGGTTGGATCTCACCTTATTTCAGAGGTTTCCCTCACTCTACACTTGGGCTTTGTAGCCTCAAGTGAAAATAATGATTGAATATCAAAATTAGAAGAATCTTGAATGAGAGGCTAACTTACCTCATGTACCAACCAATGTGGTGCACTATATGTTGGTCCTTGCTGACCTGTATGCTCAATATGACCATCATGTACATTTGTGTCTTTCTCCTTTAGAGCTTCCTCATTCACATGTTGTTGTTGATCTTTATCCTTCCTAGCCTCAATGGATATCATATTCTCATCTTGGGATATTTATTTTATAAGCTATTGGCCATCTTGCATATCCATGCAGATATCTTCATCTTCTTTGTTTCTATCTACGGGGATATCCTTAGGAATTCCCATATCCTGATCTTGTGTATTCTGTTCAACTTGGATATTGGGAACATTCCTACTCTATTCATCTTGGTGACTAGGATCTGGAATATCCTAAGGTACATCTTGGTCTGTTCTTATTTCCTTTTCTTTTGTCTCTTCTTTGTCACCTTCATCTCTTGGACCTTCATGTCTGAATGTAGCTATCTTTGGTTCTCTTTGTGCTTCAATATGTCCTTCTACACTTGTCTGGACATTTTCCTCTTCATTCTTTGTCTGGATGCTCTGCTCTGTCTGGATATCTATATCCTCCACTAAATTATCCTGTATTTCCACATCATCCATAGCTACATCCTTGTTTTGAATTATTTCTTCTTCATCACCGTCCGCTAGTTGACATGTCAAGTCTATGACTTTAGGACTAGTGATACTGGTAACTAACACATCCAAGCCAATATTATGCACCACTGTCTCTAGATTCTTAGTCTCATCATCATCCCTAGTATTCTTTGGTGCCTATGTTGTGCCTTGGGGTGTTAGGGCGGTGTGCCTCAGTAGGTTCTCAATGGAATTGGATGTCGCATCCCTTGTCACATCATCGTCTGTTAAATCAATAGTTTTATCTAGGGGTAAGGACTGATCAGCCACTTTCCTCCCTTCTTCTCTTTCCTCCTTGGCGAGTTCATTCTTAACCTTAATTATAGTGGGGATGGGGACATTGTGTTGAAATTCTTTGGATGTTGTCTCCACATACTTTGGGACCATTATTGCTGCAGATCTTTCTACTATAGGCTGCTATCTAGCAAACATCCTTTCCATCTTGGTGGGCTCCTCATGTTCTTTAAGTAGAACATTTGTCTGCACACTAGTAGATCCCCTCATTATGGGTGCTTGTCCTCTCTTTTGTCTAGGGATGCTTGCCCCTTTCAGTATATCCTCTCCTTTCTTCACAACTACCTCTCCTTCATCTTCCTTAATGTCTTCATATGAGTCCTTTGGCTCCTCCATCTACCTTGTAGTTATAGTGATTGCATGGATATGATTCTCTTTTTGAGGTGAAGGCACTATGGCAATTGTGATGCCACTTGTGGTGAATTCTTCTATTGAATTGGAAGAATCTAGTTTGGCCAACTTGGCTTCCATAATTTACCTCTTCTGAATTAAGAAGTCATCAAATTCAAGATCCCCCAACTCCTTTATCTTTCTCTTCTTATCAATAGTTATTGCTACCCCTTTCTCCTTTATTGCAAAGAGTCTTTGATTTACCCATTTCTTAGTGAGTTCCATGACCTTGGTTGTGATTAGCTTAATGGATGTGACCTTGGGATGATTCTAGTCAGGAGGGGAAATGGATTCCTTATATATCTGTTTATCCTCATATTATTTATCCATTAGATTTCCATCATCAGAATGGAGTTGTTAGGGAATATCAAAACAATCTAATGTTTTGATCTGGTTGAGAGTAAGTCTTTGATAGTTTCTTCTCCTAACTTCCACTTCATCTAGATAATCTACCTAGTAGTCTTCTAGATGCACTTGATGCCTTAGTTTCTTGTTCACATACCTTTCCATTCTATGGTATGGATCATAATATCTTGCTAAGTAAAATGGTTGCAAGTAAAGCATATGCAGTTATGCTTCTGAATGTTTTGCTCCATCTATAGATGCACATACATACCATCCAAGGAGTAATGGGAACCTGACATTGCCTCTTTTATTCCTCTTCACATATGCCTCATAAGAGGGAATAATCTGTCTGCTTAGCTCCAACAACACTACTTTGTCTATAGGTATCTTGGCAACATGAAAGTTTACCCCTCAAATCCTTCCATCTAGATATATGTAAAGGTTGAGAACTGAATAAACCAAGTCCCATTTCTTGTAATTATCTCTTGAGCTTCATTGCTCAATATCTTTGCTTAATCACCCTCCATCAATCAGACCAAGTGCATGATAAAAAATTCACTCACTCTTCTATCATTTTAGATGGATGCCTTCCTCTCCAATTGGGGATAATGATCCCATACTATCTTTTCTCCCAAATTTCTTCCTACTCTACCCACTATTTGTAAGCCAGAGAATGTAGACTGAGCTACACATGCATATACTACATAGGAGGACATATAAATAGGCATGCTTTGCCTCCAAATTTCTGCATACTCTCATCAAGGTTGTCACGGATTAGGGATGCCAATTGTATTTTTGTATCAGTGGATTCTACCATCCTGATGAACCCATACATCCATGGCTCAAAATTTCTTGAATCTGGTTTTCTAGTCATTCTTCTCAACATCACCATCATGTATTATACCTCTGGTGTAAAGTCTAATTTAAACAATTTACTTGGCAGCTTTGCCACTGACTTGGCTTTGTTGTCTACAACCCTCCAATATGTGAACATGATCTTTTTACAATCAGTGGATTTGTTCTTGTACTAAGCTTCTAAGTTCTCAATGTTAATTCTAAATAAATTAGGGCATGTGGGTAGTTGAAATGCCTCTATAATCCCCTAGATAGAGATGTCTACATATACCCTTCCCTATTTCTCTACCTTCCTGTTAGTAAAGTTATAATTATGTGCACATGCTACCACCAACTCTATGGCGTCAACTACATATGGGAAACTGGTTGCGTTCCACATCCTGGAGTTGTAGATCTTCTACAAGATATGGTGTCCATCTCCCCCAATCAATTTGGTGGTCCAAGCATCCAAGTCCGTGTTTCCAGAATGTGTGTCCCCAATTGCCCCAAGAGCTGGGAACATGGGGTTCTTAAACTCCACATCGTTCCTATTCTTTCTTGTCCTACATTTTGTCCTACAATTCGCATATGTACATAGTTTAACCTACATTACTTTATCAATGCTAACATTTGCTTTTTCTAGATATTCTAACTTTTACCATTTCACAACATAATCATGTGCATATGCAAACAAAATTTTACCCTAAGTACGCATTTTACCCTGCATTACTTCTATGAGCATATGACAAAAATAAGAGAATGGTGTTTTATCATATACACACATGTTTTTCAAGTTTAAAACCTGATTTAATGTGTCTAGATATGTTCTTTCACTATGTAATCACCATTCACAATTTTTCATTCTTTGTTTGCACCATTCCATTTAGGATTATGAGTCATTGTAAGAATCATCGTAAAGTCACCTGAGCTCTATAATTTCTTTTCTGAATGCTTTAGTGAGTTTAAAATGATCTAACTCCATCTTTTATGCATTAAAATCATGATTAAGGCTTAATAAATGTTAAATTGCATGAGCCCATCGATATCTGCCTATGGTTTGGGAGATTGTTACAAGTGGCAAGTTCTAATTTGAAAAGTTGAAAGACCAACGACTCTCTTTTGTAGCATTAAATGAGGTCTGGTTATGGGATATGCACATATGAAGACTTAAGTAAAATGCTCACTCTCAAAATGTCCATATGCATATCCATATGACATCATTAATCATTTGGTCAAATTTTGACCCAAGGATGGATATAGGGTCAAAGAAATCCTAAGGCATTTGCCTTTATTCTTGAAAGTCAGGACATAAAAATGTCTAGGTTGAAGAGTCAAACATGTGCCATGTGGCACCATTTGGTTGGTTGGAGGGCAGTTGTTGGTTTAATTCGTCAAAGACAGGGATATAGATATTTAGGAATATTTGGACTTTAGAACTCATGAAATATCCCTAAGTTTGAATGTCTTGATGATGTCATCCCTCTTAAAGTGATTCTTAAGTATGAGGAAAAGTAACATCATCAGGATATTGGGAAAGTCTAGACATTAACTTTTGGGAAATATATTGTCTCCGAATGTCCTGATGATGTCATCATTATTTAATGTTTCATTGAGATGAAATTTTATGATGTCATCTGGATATTTGAGAAGGTCTAGACATTAAGTATTCATGCAAATATCCATATGTTAACATCTGTTTGAAAAGTCAACCATGACAAATGGCGATATCAGAGGGTATATTCACTCTGCAAATATGTATATTAAGGAAAGTCAGGACATTAGATGAATGTCAGGATATTAAGATTGAATATCCACACCGCTAACATCCATGCGCATGATGGCTTCATTGCACGATGGGATAAAATTTGACAGGTGCACTTCTGGATATCAGGATGTTAATGCTCATGTTAACCTTTTACTTAGTATTTCTAAAGTTTCTTGGTCGAGACAATTTGTCTGGATATTAGCAAACGTGAGGACCTTAAGTGTAAATGTGAATATCCATATGACCATTGACCAAGACTTTGACCTTGAATATTTTCTTGGTTTTAAGGAATTTCTACATGCTCCAAAAGTCAAACCTATTTAGAATTTCATCCTCTATCCCCTGGTAAGCTTTATGAGGGAGAATTAACACTTTGAAATTTTGATCCATAATTCAAGATCTGGATATGCATGACATGACTTATACATACTATCTGATAATGCTTTTACCATACCACCCAAAACAAAAAGAAAAGAAAAACAAGCCAAGCAAAGAAAAAAAGTTGGGTCCCTATTTTGCTAAGGCAAAATGGGGCATGTTAAGTAACCACACAACAACTTGCCACCAAAGAAAACCACCAAATTCCAACCAATTCAAGAGAGGAGGATAAATTAAGACATAAAGTTCCAACTCTTATTAGACATAAGCATCCTGACCTTTCTAAATGAGATCATCTTCATTAACAAAATCATATGGTGAGAAGGAATTCAGGTGTGTGCATTTGATTCATTTCCTTCTTGAGAAAGGTTGAAAATGATAGTAGTTAGTGTTAAGGTACATAATTGGATATTACCCTCTAAGCCAACCTCGGATAGAGACTTGCTTCCAGTCAAGAGTCCATTGCCCTGACAAGGTTATCTTTGCAATTCTCCCAAGTAGAGCCCCAATGCTAGTCAGGCGTCCATAGCCCCGATAGAGTTACTTGGATGACCTAAAGAATTTCTTTGGATTTTCCATATATTCTATCTATTTTTAGTATTCATATGATATGATCTTGTAAGCTCATTTGCAAGGTTTGGGCACTTGATTGTTAGGCTGAGAATTGTAATGGTAGCAAGGGCAAGCCTTTGGATTTTTCACTTAACACAGACACTAGTACTTTCAACTAATCCAAGGATATTAAATGTATTCATGTGATGATTTCCTTGAACAACAAAGGTTAACATTGATGAATATGGTTTCACAGACATGGTCAAAAGTGTTAGGAATTTGTAGGTCAAATAAAGCCAATTCCACATAACCCAATAGGAGAAAAAAGATGCAGCAAATAACCATAATTCAAAGATCAATGAACAAGCCACAAGAGAACACAAGATATACCCTAGGAAAACCCTCAAGAGGGAAAAACCCAATATCCAAAAGCATCCATGCTCAAATGTATTATTCAGGAATAAACATATTACAATACAATCCATGAGCCTTCATGAATACCTATGAATCCATCAGGCACCTCCAATGCATCCTTCATGTGTACAAGCATGAATCCACACATCACCTACCATGATTCACAATATACACTTATAGGAGAGAGCTCAATACAATGACAACCTCTCACAAAACCTCTATTCACCTACAATGAAATATCCAGCCAACCTCAAATAATAACTGTGTGCTTGCTTTTATAATTTAAGCTCACACATTACATTGAGAAAACCATGTGCCCCAAAACCATGGGTAACCCAAAACCATTGACCCCCATTATTTAAATACTACAAATAATATCCCAATGTTACATACAACATAAAGTGGTCCCCAAATAATTACCTAGTGTGATTAACCACACCACCTAGGTACATCACAACTAAATAATTATTTAATTACAACATTATAAAATATGTTGAATTATGCAATGGTGTACAACACCATATCCCAACATTCTCCCACTTGTTGTATACATTTCATAAGGATCAATCAATGATATACATCATCATAGGCAAACATGAAATCACATGAATCTCCAGCATGCTCTCGTGCTCCATCAAGATACCTGCAACAAAATCAAAGTGATCACCATCTCAAGCAAGAACTCCTCTCATCCTCCAATGTGCCACCTATGGAAGAAAAGGAACATGCCAAGGTGAAGATGCAACAATCTAAGAAACACAAGCATCAAATACAAGTGATAACAAAGGCTCCAAGCTGTTGTCAAAGGTAAAAACCCACATGACTAGAAATAGCGCCCACAACATATGCTAATACGTCCAACCATCCATACCTTATAGGTATCAAAAACGCCAATAAACTCATGCCAATAACATATCCAACCCATATACCGTAATCACAAGATCCATGTATGAAACCTATCAATGAAGAACACATACATCTAAGAACTTCCATTGCATGGGTAATGTTAAATCTGAAAATAGATCCAAGGCATACCAAGTCTATCAATCAACACTCAAACCAAGGTGTGGCTAATCAACAAACCAATGTAGTACCAAGAAAAATCACAATGATCCACACATGCATGATAAATTGCTGCATACTCTCTCACAATATGTCACCATAACTATCCCAAGTCGAACCATATCAACATGATCCTCCAAGAAGTAGCCATAAGACAAAGAGAGAAAACCTATAAATCATAATGTCCTACAAACACTTCAAAGTGCTAAGCTATGTCAAGTATGATCTCCTCTACAACCCCAAAAGAAAAGCCTCAACAACACCCAACCATTCAATCTCATAAGATCAAATGAACATATGTAACATGTAACCAACATGGATGTAAGCCTCTCTAATCAAGGTAGATCAAAATTATAACCATTCCATAACTAGGAATAAGCCCAATCACATCTCCTAAACTCCTCATAATGAACATCATAAATCAAACCATATGAACAAGGAGATAACCATGCTAACATCCCTCAAATGAACCCTCTAGAACCAAACTATAGCTCAAGATCCATATATATGAGAAGATGAAACATAAAGAAAAATATGTCTAAAAGTATGGGCAATACCTCATAGATGATAAAACTGCTGAGTAGACCAAGAGTGGGGAATGAGAATGCTCCTCCAGGATACACCAAGCCACAATGACTCTCTCCAAGAACAATCTCCTCTAGGTCCATAATGAACTCACGTCCATATCTAGGTGTAAGGCTCCTCGGTCTATCCACTAAAACCTCCAAAGAGTAACCATCTCAACAAGTGTCTCTCATCACAAGAGAACTCCAGCCTCACCTAAATCTCCAAGTATTCATGAGCACCTGTAACTGATCAATACATGTCAAACTCCAAATGTAAAACCACACTATCATGAAGCTCTAAAGTAAATGACCAAAGTACTCAATACCAAGAAAACAACAAGACCACTGTCAATGCTCCTAATGCACATCTGCATAATCAAGAAGCTCATCATGACATCATGATCTAACCATCTCCTCCAAGGAAGATCACATGCAACAATGTGTAGATCCTATCTCAAGAGAACCTATATCATGCCAATACTATTAGCTAGCATCAAGAGTAAACCATGACATAATATCAACATCTATAAATAAAGGCTAAACATGTCAAATTGACAAATCATAAACTGACACCTCAACCAAAGACTCAAAAAAGTCTTCAATGGTAAACCAAGATGTCAACATCTCCAATCACATGAAGATAACCATCTACTAACAATGGAACTCAAGATGTCAAAGCACTCTCACTGAAACATAATCCAAGAGCCTCTCCAAGACACCTACAACCACTGCAATAGATCATCCATCACAACTGATGAATCCACATCACTGCCAATGCTCCCACTAAAACGTGATACCAAGCTATACATGACAACAAAGTAACCATCTCCTAATTGAATATTATCCATGGCCCCAACACAATCAAGGAATCCCATTGTAACATCAACAACTCCCAAAAGGTCGAGTAAAATCATAATCTCCAATAAAGAAGATAAAACCATCACTGTCAAAAGCTCACATGAACCATGTATCCAAGCTCTCCATGACATCGTGACAAGCATGCTACAAGTCCCAACAACCAACTATCTAGGCACTCTAATCATCTATCCTCTTATCGCAATGCAACATACCAATGTACAAATGACCATAGACAAGGCCAACTAACAAAGTCTGCATAAACACTGAATCAATCTCATGGATATAGATAGTCCAAATCTGAATTATCCCACTATAGCTAAATAGGTGATCAGCCTACAAAACTACATAACTTGTAGATCCAAATCAAATGTAATATGCAAATTGATCATCACACTAGTAACATGCAAATTGAGATATCAAAGAAGATAACCTCTAGACTCCAAGATTCAAACACCAAATCAATGCTAGATTTGATTTGCAAACAAGTCCACAAAAAGTAACCATAGTCAAGGAACTAATCAAGCATCTAGGAGATAAGAACAATCCCCTAAAACAACACCACAACACCACCTATAATCATGAATCGAACATCATAGCCCATACATGTTAATCGCATACATGATCATGTCATGCCAATGCAAAAGTATACCTGCATATCCATGATACCATAATCATCATCATCGTTGTATTTGTACTCAACTCCCACTGAAATGAGACTCCAAGTCTCACATGCATATCAAACATATCCTCAAACTAGAAGCCAACCTATACCTATCTCCATCAATGTCCAAACTCTAAAAACACCTGTAAACCTATATCAGGAAGCACCAAATTTGAAAACCTACTATACCATGCTAATGGTCTCATAGCAACATGCACTCCCACAAGTTTTTGCCTAAAAATCCATATGAATGTACTCATAAACGCACTCTAAATCTCAAGCTCCTACAAGTGATCAAACAAGTACCAAACTCTCTCTATACACCAAACTAAAAAAATACATAATCCAAACTGTAGTACATTGCAATAGCTCTCCAACACCTATCTGAAATCAAGAATTTGATTATGTATGCAAAAGTTATGAGAATAAAACTATCCCTGAGCAATGTTTGCTTCAGGCACTAAATTTTGACACAAATAGAAAAATCTAGTCATGAAATGTATACTACTATGTAGTGCTCAGAGAGACCTTTTCGATGCCTATAAGAAGTTGAAACACTGACACCGTATGTGAGAGTTATTCCCCCTAGAAGAAAATGCCCTTTTGAGGGCTAAAAGTGGACCCCTGGTGGGACCCTGTACGTACAATGTTGAGATCATCACTACTGACTGGGCAGTGACTTGCATGATTGGGCATGACTAGGTGAGGTGGTGTTGACTGGACTGGTCATTGATAGATGGATTTCAAATTGTTTTCAATTTCATTTTGTTTCCATGGACCCCTTGGCCAATAAAGGAGGTTTAAATAAAATATAGGTTTGAATAAAAATTTTATATTCGCTGTCATATGAAATTTTCAACCACTGCCCACTTTAATTTTTTACTACTGCTATTAAAGTTTATTTCAACGACCATTTAAAATTTTTTCATAGCCTGCATTTTTAATATTTTTGTTTTTGTTTTAAAAAGCCCTTGTGGGTTGCCGAGAAGGGTCATCGGCCGGCTCCAGAAGATCGCCGGTGGGAGGCCCAAGCCTTCGCCGTTGGGGCCCTGGCCTTTCCCTACTGGACTAGCTGGGAGCTAGGACTAGTAGCCATAAGGCCTACTAGTCTGGTCACCCGCTAGCCGATAGGGGGCCAACCACCCTCTGCACAGTAGCAGGGGAGGGGTACGGCAGTCTGTGTACTGCAACCCCCCCCACTCAAATCAATTTTTTTTTCAAACAAACCTTGATTTTTCACACCAACACTATAGTTTTTTTAAATTTTTCAATCGATTTTTTTTTCAAACAAACTATAGATTTTTTTATGCATAGGAATTTTTTTTTTCTTTTGGCGTACCTCTGTAGACTACAACAGGTCATACAGTCGTACCGCCTAAATTTTTTTCTTTTTCTCACAGTGGCCGAACATAGGCATATTATATGTTTTTTCTTCACCTCTCGGGCCTCCTGGACTCAATGGTGAGGTCTATTTTGTCCCAGAGGTCATCTATGAAAATTGCTCCTCAAAACCCTCATCAACCATGATTTTTCAATCATCATATCTGCAACATACACAACAAATCTCCAATACCCAGAACCCCCAATCTGCAATACAACCTGCACAAAACCTTGTAATGCCTTCAATCCTTTCATGCATTGCCATGGCTTCCATTTTGCACATGATCTACACACACAAGGGTTATACACATCCAGGGAGCTCACACCTCCCTCAACCATAAACATGGCTCTAATACCACATGTTAGGAATTTGTAGGTCAAATAAAACCAAATCCACATAACCCAATAGGAGAAATAAGATGTAGCAAATAACTATAATGCAAAGATCAATGGACAAGCTACAAGAGAACACAAGATATACCCTGGGAAAACCCTCAAGAGGGAAAAACCTAGCCTCCAAAAGCATCCATGCTCAAATGTATTATTCAGCAATATACATATTACAATACAATCCATGAGCCTCCATGAATACCTCTAAATCCATCAAGCACCTCCAATGCATCCTGTTAGGTCTTAAAAATGCAGGTTGCTAATCCTAAGAGAATGCCAGGCTCTATGCTTAGATTTGCAACATTTTTGAACTAACACGACGGAATCAACCTTTAGGGTTTTATGATTCCCTGCACTTTAGGTCCTACTACACCTAGACGGGTGAACCTTATGAATTAAAGCAAACTAAATATAAATTTATTGACTAATTAAATGGATCTATCTATAGTGGCATATGGTGTCAGATAGATGAAAGCTTGCTAACTAATTCTAATATTTGATGAATGGTTAGTATAAATTGTATAAGCAATATCTAGGTGAATTTTATGATTGTGTAAATGAAAGGGTTTAAATGATAAATTGAAATAAGACCAGTGCCTTGTTGGGTAAATAGAATCAAATGAAGGACTAAGACTAGTGGTTTATAGTGGGTAATAATTCTAACTGTTTGGCACAATATTTAGTTTATAACTTGTATAAACGTGCAAGGAGATGACTCACAAACTCTTCTTAATAATCCAATTAATACAATCAAATTTCTTGTTATTCACCAGAAGGTAATTTAATCCTTTCTTGAAGGAACCAACTGAATGAAATATGCAAGATAACAGATAATATCAACTTGGAGACAGAATGGCAATCCTAATTATATGATTCTTCTTAGTAATCCAAACTAACACTTCCAGGTTACTGTGACTAATCATAAGTGTTTTAATTCCTCTATGGAAACCAATTAACTCAATCACACAGATATAACAAATGTGTATTGACAAATTAACTATATACTTGATATATTAATTTGAATAACAAGGAAATACTGAAATGGAGACAACCATACAATTGAATAATTTCAACAAACAATTGATGCCAAAATAAAACCACTGAATCAGATAACTTCAATTTACTTCCTCAATAAGATACTTACAACATGGCCTTTGAGAAACATTGTAAATATTTTTTTGTATTTATATTCTACTGCTAATGATTCTATGGATCATTTGCACCTCCATAAATATCTTGTAATATTAGGGTTATGACCCTTTACATTCCGGTGCATCCTTTGGTACAACTCTTCATTCAATCGTCTTCGGCAAAATAAAATATTTAATTAGTTACCATTGGCAAGTTAAATATTTTAATTAAACTTCATTTTTGTAATCTCCCTGAAAATTAATTTTAGTGGTAGTCTTCTTGGAGACTTCAAGATATTCCTTATGTTTTTAGGAGATACTACAAAGTTCACCCGATGTGGGAATAATCATTTGGATAGCCATCGGCTTGACTTGAACCATCGCTGTGAGATTATCATATGGTTCCGATGCCCTTTGTCTTTCTGACATGTCTCATCTCTTAGTTTATCCATCAACAGGACTCTTCCCAAAGTACCTCTCAGGTTTTCTTTATTGGAGTAATCTTCATCACTAGTGAGATCTACAAGATCCTTCCCGATAATATATGTCCTTCCGATACATCCTCCCTCGACAAGAGTCTTATCAAAATCTCTGTAGCTTTAGTTATTGGAGTGACATATGAGGTTGGGGAGACTTGGAGATTTTCCACCGATTATGCATGTCTGGCCGATATATCCTTTGGGTTTTGTATATTATTCTCTTGTATATTATCTTTGTATATTGCCATTTGTATGTTATCTTGTATAAGCGCACATACAAAGCATCTTATACAAACCCTCTCTTTACCTTTTATCCCCAACGATGCTTTTTATTCCTTTGTACATCGGGTATGTATATTATAAACATACAAGCACCCCGAACATACAAAGACTTTTCAGCATTTAACTTTCTTTTTGCATCCGGTTTGTATCTCTTATTTGCATCCTTTTAACTTGTATATCAGCTTGTACATTGAAGATATACATTGTTATTTATACAAGCTCGATATGCAAATGGTGGAGCCCACATCACTTTTCTGATTGTATCTTCTAAAATGCAACAATACTTGTATCCAATTTTTAGATACAAAGCCGAATACATACAAACTCCTTTGTATCACCTCTTCGGACCTATCATTTTTATAAACCACAGTTTACTTACTTTTCAGTTCTGCGATGTATATAAAGTGCAATGCATCTTCCGATATACTTTAAGTCATGATGCATCATTTTAATCAAATTTCAACCTTTCTTGAGTTCCACATTGTATGTATATTGAAATGTATAACCTGAAACATACATACAATGCATGAAACATACAACAATAAAACCTCATTTCATAAACTTTTCAGTTCCGCGACATGCATATAGCTTTGTATATCATCTTGTATGTTTTATGCATTTGTATCTTCCCATTATTTGTATCTTGCATACATACAAATAAATATACAAAACCTTTGACCGTTCACCTTTGTATCTGGTATACATGCATTTTGACCAACATGCACTTTGTTTTCAAGGATCTTGATTCCTCTGTTTTCCACTTCAAATCTCTGCTTGTAGGCTTTTCTCAAACAATTCTGTCGAGTTTAATTGTAATGATTTTGAGTATTATCTCAGAGGATTTCTTTTCCGATGGTTCTTATTCTTCACACTTATTGGTGTAAATTACGCTGAAGCACTTTTCTTCAATCGGTGAGACTTCAGAGTATCGACACCTTCTTGCTTTTTCTTTCTGATGCTTATCTCCTACCGATGACTGATAGTTCCCTCCGTTCTAATGAATAATCAGTGAGAGTCCTGCTGAACTCCTGCATCAGTCTAACTTACATTGTCGGGAGAGTTTTAGGAGTATTCTCCGATAGTCTTTCCTTATGCCGATTGGTGTGACCATGCATTTTCTCCCTAATGAAAAGGTCATCAGTGCCACTTTCTCCATCGGTGTCTTCCAAAACATTCTCTCAAATCCTTATTATCATGCCGATAGGCATTTCAACTAGTTTCTCATGGGTCGGTATAGCTAATATAAAGTCTTACCGATATTAAGAAATTTAGGCCCTTTACATTGTTTTGTCATAGGATTTTTTATGGGATATATCAATTGCAATTCTGATTTTGGGCAAAATGTTTTATGATTTGGCCAGCTATGGATGAGTAAGAATACAAGAAAATTTTAAATTTTCCTGTCCCAACACATCCTCCATGTGTACAAGCATGAATCCACACATCACCTGCCATGCTTCACAACATGCAGTTATAGGAGAGAGCTCGATACAATGACAACCTCTCACAAAACCTCTATTCACCTACAATGAAATATCCAGCCAACCTCAAATAATAATCATGTGCTTGCTTTTATAATTTAAGCTCACACATTACATTGAGAAAACCATGTGCCCCAAAAGCATGGGTAACACAAAACCATTGAGCCCCATTATTTAAATAATACAAATAATATCCCAATATTACATACAACATAAAGTGGTCCCCAAATAATTACCTAGTGTGATTAACCACACCACCTAGGTGCATCACAACTAAATAATTATTTAATTACAACATTATAAAATATATTGAATTATGCAATGGTGTACAACAACATATCCCAACAAAAAGTACTTAAGCTGACAAGAATTACAATCTATGTGTGAATTTCTAATTCTTTCTTGAATTCCAACAATTTTATTATTTTTTAAAGTGAAAAGGTGCTCCATATTGCCTAACAAAAATAGGAACTCAACAAGCAAACAGAAACGAAACAAACCAAACAAACTATACAAGCAAGTATTTACATATATTACATGACTTAGATTTTCCCTATTTAGGCCTGAAAGTAATGTTTGAGGAACTATCCATTGACAGGCAATGGAACATCTTCTCCAATCAAGGTTTTTAGCCTATAAGTACTGTCATCTAAGATCTCAACAATCTGATAGGACCAATCCATATTTTGTCAAATTTACCATGATCTCCTTTCTTTTCAAGGGCTTTATCCCAAGATAGCACCAAATCTGAGATCCTAAATGCTTTGACTCTGGCCCTCTTATCAAACTAGCATTTAACAATGGCCTGATTCTTTGAAAAGTGATCAATTGATCGATCCCTCTTCTCTTCTAAACGTAGCAATTGTAACAATCTGACTTCCAATTTATCTTCTATGCCTGAATATTCTTAGACAAACTGCATAGGGAATTTCAAACCTAGTGATTATGTTGTTCTCCAAGAACCTGATCACATCATCAGATGTACATGTCTTACTGTTGATGGCTTCAGTCCACCTGGTACAGTAATCAGTAATTGCTAGTACATGTCTGTGTCTGACAGAAGATGGGGGATTAATAGCTCCAATGAAGTCCATGCCCCATTGTACAAATGGGTGCATCTCCATCACTGGCTGCAGAGGTTGAACTGCATAGTTTTCTCTATTGGAAGTTGTTTGACATGTATGACAAAATCTGATGTGTTCAACTGTGTCTTTGAAAATTATGGGTGAATAATATCTAACCCTTAGAATAGCATGGGTGTTAGCCAGATGGGACCCATGGGCAGTACCAAACCTATCATGTAGTTCACTCAGGACCTTAGCTATCTCTTGCTTATCCAAACATCTAAGGTATATTCCATCATAATTCTTCTTGAAAAGAACTCCTCCCTTGATCATGTAATTCTAGGATTTGATCCTCAGAGCTCTTCTTTGAGATTCTTGCAAATTAGGTGGACATCTTCCTGTGATCAGGACATGCCTTATGTTTGAGTACCAATCCTCCCGCAGATCAAAATCAACTATGTATTGTTGGTTAATTAGGTTAGGGTCAGTTTTTGCAATCATCTGGCTCAGTGCCTATCTTCTAACTAACTTCATGGGGTAATATCCATGTCATATTCCTACAACAGAGTGATCCACTTGGCCCTTTTTAACCAGGCTCACTTCACATTAACAACATTTTTACTATTGAATCAGGCACTATGACAATCACCTTGCTTCTTAGGATGTAATGTATGAACTTCTTCAACTCAGCATCTCTAAATGGAGTGCTCATAAATTCTATTGGTTTATCTTCTTTGACTTCACTCCTTTGGGTTAAAACAACAACACAAGTATGATCAGATGTGAAGGAATATATGTAAAAATCCGTAGTGTAATTAGAGCTGATCAATATAGGATCATCTGCTATCGCCTTCTTGATATCTTCAAAGGATGCCTTGGCTTCTAGGGTCCATCCAATTTTGGCATCCTTCTTCAGCATGGCATTCAAAGGCCTCACTATTTTAGCAAATCTTGTGATGAATTTTCTGACAAAAGTAATCTTACTAAAATAAAACTTCAATTCTTTCTTGCTCACTAGAAGCTAAATCTTCAAGCTAGAATTTACCCTATTAGGATCTATAGTTATTCCATTTTCTGATATGAAATTCAACCCAATAGTTTTCTTGTGGTCGCCCCAAAGGTACACTTCTTTGGATTTAATGATATAACATATTGTTCACATTTCTTCAACACTTTTCTTAGATCTTCAATATGATCTCCTTTTTGTTTTGAAAAAACTGTTAAATCATCCATGTAAATTGTTGCAAATATGTGCCTATGATGTGTTGTCATTGATGTCAACATATCTCTTTGTCAGAGATAGTGAGGACAGTGCAGTTCAGTAAAGTAGATTGATCAGTATTCCTAGTGAGACGAAGATCAGAGTCCACATACTTAAGAATTTTGTAGAGGATTGTCTAAAGTTGTTCTAATTAATATTTGAGAGATCCGCATGAAGGATTGGTGAAGTTATGGCCATCTAGTAGAACCGGGTTTTGCAGTTGTTCAAAAGTAACAAAATGATAGGGGTTTGGTCTGGATTGCTCCACATTGGAATATTATGGTTTGCAAATCTAGAGGTATGTTTGGGATGTTGGTGTGTATCCTCAACTCAAGTGGTTTGTGGTTTGGAGATCCGCAAGTAATCTTTCTAGTGTGACAGTTATGACAGTTAGTGTTCTTGAGTTCCCATATGAAGATGCAAGTGATTCTAGTGATTTGAGGTGGTGCGGTTGTTCTTGTTGATTTCATTGTGCTTGTGGAGGTCTTTGGATCGTGTGCCTATTGTGTTGGGTGTTGCTGTTATTTCCAGTCTTGGCCGATCGAATGCTTGGTACATGTTGCGGATGATCTAAGAAGAGTTCTATGGAGTGTGGCATGTTGTTCAAGGAAGATTTGAGTCCCAGCTTTGTTTGGCCAATAGTGTAATGGTTCACATGTAACATTTTAAGTCTTGTGATTGTAATTGATTGTAATACCTATCTTGGAGAATGTTCCAGATGGATGATTGTAAGGCCGACTTTGATGTTCATTCCAAATAAGGATGAATGGGTGATTGACAGTTGATGTTCTCATCATATGACTAGTGATAAAAGTAAGTTTATAAGTTTGGAAAGATATGAAGGTGGAATTGTGAAGTTTGGAGACAATTCAGCTAGTAGAATCCATGGCAGAGGATCCATCTTAGTGTTGGACAATTGTTTGACAAAGGGTATGATCTCTGATTCAAGGATGGAAAATACAGAATTTTGGGAAGCTCCGGAACTAAGATTGCGTATGGTACACAGACTAGAGGTAATAACTTTCATTTAAGTGGTATTCGTAAAAGTTGTTTGATTGCTCAGATTGATCAGAGTTGGTTATGGCATAGGATGATGTGTCATGTAAACTTTGATGACATTGTTAAGATAAGTATTACTCAGGCTGTGAGAGATCTTCCAAAGCTTGTGAAACCTGCTAATAGCATGTGTAAGGAATGTCAGTTAGGCAAATAGAACAGAGTTACATTCAAAAGTAAGGAACAATTTTTAAATAGATTGTTGGAACCTATGCACACTGATTTGTGTGGTCTTGCCAGAGTTAGGAGTTTGCAAGGAGACAGATACTTTATGTTGCTGATTGATGATTACTCCCAGATGATGTGGATCACTTTCTTGAGAGAAATCAGAGGCTCTTGATAGATTCAAGGTGTTCAAGGCTAGGGTGGAGAATGAGATTGGTGTGAAGATAAAGTGTCTGAGATCTGACAGAGCTGGAGAGTTTACCTCTAGTGAGTTTAGTGCATTTTGTGAAAAGCATGGAATAAAAAGATAGTTATCTACTCCTAGGACTCCTCAGCAGAATGGAGTTGTGGAAAGGAAGAACTAGACTATTCAAAAGGCTTCTAGAACCATGATGATGGAGACAAATGTTCTACATGTCTATTGGAGAGAGGTAGTGAGTACTGCTATCTACACTCTTAACTTGGTGTAGATTAAAGGTAATACTGGTAAAACACCTTATGAATTGTGGTTTGGTCATGCTTCTACTATGAAATTATTTAGAATTTTTGGTAGTAAATGCTATATCAAGAGAGATGAATATCTAGGAAAGTTTGATGCAAGATGTGATGAAGGATTATTTCTAGGTTATTCTAACCAAAGCAAGGCATGCCGATGCTTTAACAAGAGATTGAAAAGGATTGTTGAAAGTGCTAATGTTAAGGTTGATGAAAGCAAGGAGAGGCCTTCCAAGTCTTGTGGCTATGAATCAAATGATAAAAATGAAAGTCCAAATGAAGGAAAGTAAGTTCAAACTCAAACTCAGATTTAGATTGCTCCGGAGAATCCAGTGACTCAAGAAGCTAGTGCAAATGTTGAGGAACAAGTTCAAGAAAATCCTGAAACTCCTAGGTATGCAAGATTGAATCATTCTAAAGATCAGATCATAGGAGATAAAAATAAAGGTGTTCAAACTAGAAGAAGAATTGCTAAAGAACAAGTGGAGTATTGTTTGATTTCAAAGATTAAACCAAAATTAGTGAACAAAGCTTGTAATGATGAAAGTTGGGTAAAAGCAATGGAAGAAGAATTAATGCAAATTGAAAAGAATCATACTTGGGATCTTGTTCCTAGACTTGAAAACAAAAATATAATTGGAACTAAATGGGTCTTCTAGAATAAATTGAATGAAGATGGTGAAGTTGTGAGAAACAAAGCAAGATTGGTGTGCAAAGGATATTCTTAGGTAGAGGGAATTGATTTTAAAGAAACTTTTGCTCTGGTGGAAAGAATCGAAGAAGTCAGATTATTTCTTTCCTTTTCTGCTTACAAAGATTTCAAAGTTTAACAAATGGATGTCAAGTCAGTATTCCTGAATGGAGAGTTGGAAGAAGTTTGCATTGAGCAACTAGAAGGATTCTAGTTATCTGATTAAGGAGAAATGGTCTGCAAATTGAAGAAAGCATTGTATGGACTTAAACAAGCCCCAAGAGCCTGATGCAAAGTGAATTTGAGATGTCCATGCTTGGTAAAATGAATTTCTTCTTGGGTCTGCAAATCATTCTATCAGATAAGGGCATCTTCACATCTCAGTCTAAGTATGTGAAAGAGTTGTTGAAAAAGTTTGGAATGGAGGATTCAAAACTAGTGAGTACTCCTATGATAACCAGATGCAAGTTGAGTAAAGATGACAATTCCCCTAAGGAAGATCATAAAAAGTATAGATCAATGATTGGAGGACTACTTTATCTAACTCATACCAGACCTAATATTATGAATGCAGTTGGCCTTGTTGCTAGATTTCAAGATGATCCTAGAGAATTTCATGTTATAGCAGTCAAAAGAATTTTTAGATATCTAAAGGGGACATCTGATTATGGCTTATGGTATCCTAAGGATGATGATTTCACTCTTCATGCATATACAGATGCTGATTGGGTAGGAGATGTGGATGACAAGAAGAGTACTAGTGGTGGTGCCTTTTTCTTGCGAAAGGGATTGGTTTCTTGGTTGAGCAAAAAGCAAGAGGCAATATCTATGTCTACTGCAGAGGCAGAGTACATAGCAGCAGTAAGTAATTTTACTCAAGTTTTGTGGATGAAACAAATGTTGAAGGATATCATAATTGTGTTTGAAGAGACTATTATAATCTTCTATGATAATTCAGGTGCAATAAACATCTCAAAGAATCTGGTGTTGCATTCAAAGACAAAGCACATATCCATCAAGTTGCACTTTTTGATGGAGAAGGTAAATGAGAATTGTTGGTGCATGCACCTAGAGTTAGGGTTTGGAGCTTGAAAATCTATTGGTCTTTTCATTTAAACCCTCAAAATTTCTAAGTCTTTCGGCCTTCTCAGTCAAAAAAATGCAAAAAATAGTTGTATGTGCATGTATCTTTGTATATACATGCAAGTTCAAATGTACATTTGCCACATGCAAGCAAAAGATACATCGGTGGCATACAAGAAGAAATATGCAAGGGACAATGTGTATCGCAAAGATACAAAGGTGAATGTATATGCAATATACAATGGGCAATGTGCAAGGCGCACATACAAGAGCTGATATACATTTGGTGGGGTCCATTTCACACACAAGGGCGATTGTATTTCTAACATACAAGAAGCAAGTAAAGGTAAGATACAAAGGGTGGGGCCTGCAGACATGCTAAGCAGAATGTACATCGAAATGTGCAAGGGCAATATACAAGTCGCAAGTACAAAGGTGAATGTATGTTTTCCTTGTATGTTTGCATTTGTATATGTGATATACATTGGTTATATACATTCGTGACATACAAGCCGGACCAGATTTAAAAGTCAAATGTGGCAAATTTAGCAGTGGATTCCACAGCTTGTATGTTAGGTGTTTGTATATGCTGACATATAATGAAAGATGCAAAGAATTAGATGCAAGGCCCAGACCTAAATATGATTTCGAAGTGTTTCATAAACATTTGGAGTCTACATTGTATGTATATTGCATTTGTGTAATGCGATATGCAAGCCGATATATACAGAGAATGAAGATGCATCATCCGGACCCAATGGTGAATTCAATGAGCTTCATAATGGTTTGGGGTCCGCGGCATGTATATTGCATGTTGTATGTGCAACGTACATTGTGATATGCATAAAGAGGAGATACAAGTCAGACCCGAGTATGATTGCAATTTGTTCTATAAGGGTTTAGGGTCCGCCTTGTATGTTTGTGATTGTATGTATATTCAATAAGAAAGTGAAAAAGGAAAAATAAGAAAGGGAAAGCTCAGCGATGGGCAAAGCTGCCTATGTGGCACAATTTCATTGGTCGATGACTAGTTAGTGTGAACCAAAGCTATTGATCTCAGCAGGAGAAGGGAAATCGACGGCTCCAATTCAAATTTTAGAAAGCAAGGGATTTGTATGCATCCACGGTCGCGTTTCAAGCAGGAAGAAAGTTCAAGGCACGTAGCTGCTGCATCCCATGGGTTGGTTGGCCATTAATGGCAGTTTTGCAGAGGCATTGCTTGATGAATGATAGGCCAACCACTATCTTTAAGAGGAAAATCTCCAACGGTGGCACATCTCCCGATTCCACCTGCTCCTTTCCTTTTGTCTCCCTGCTGTATTGAATATTTTTGGGTGCCATTCTGATGGTGCAATGTATTTGGTAGGATTTTGAACATGCCATGTAATTATTGCTGAGTACACAGTCTTGCTATAAAATGCAAACTATGTTACTCATTTAGGTTGTTGAAGATTTGGCAAATTTTGGTGGAGCAATAAGATACATTCTTGCTGGTGGCTCTGTTTTGTGCCTTGTGAGTTTATGAATCACATGTTTTATGTTTTATGCATAAATTTACTAGTTTCATGTTGTTTTATATGAGAAATACTTTGTTGCATGTGTTTATTCATTTGTCTCCAAGTTGTGGGCATCTTTTCTTTTGAATCTAAATAGCTAAGGGTTATTTGGGATCCAGGAACATAGATTTTCTGTGTTGATTGATTAATCTCTTACATTTGTTCAAGGAATAAATTAAATGTTTTAGGTTAAGCATTGGGAAAGGTATGTTGTAACAGGGATATCACTAAGTATGAATGACTGAATACTCAATCTTGGGAAGTATCTATAAGGCAGACGCTAAAAATCTCCCCTTTAAACCTAGTTCTTGATTCAAGTTTATGATAATCATTCACATGTGTATGTCTATTGACTCCGAGCCCAAGATAGGCACCAGTTTGGTCTCGTATTGAGGTTACAACCCAAAGTCCCATTCTTGTATCCAAATACAAATACAAACTCAAACTTCAAATACAAACCTTTAGGACATTAGAAGTAGTTTTTAGGAGCAAGATCCTCTGTCTCAACTGAATATAGGCCCAAAGCTAGCCCCTTTACACTTATTTCACAATTTTGGTCTGCATAAGAGAGGATTTATCTGCTTTGTGTCAACATTCCAGTGAGTTCACAAGCATATTTTTATGGATGTTGAATAGGGAATACCCTCCTTGGTTCTACGGAGCCTAAAGAAGAAGAGGAGATATTTATAGAGTCTATCTCTTGTACTGTTGGCCCCTGGCCCGAAAATCCTATTGATCGATGATGGCTACCTTGTAGGGATAACTGGGAAGTATCCAGATTGGGAAAGATCTAACAAGAATGAAGTTGGATTGGAGTTTTTTTCTTCAAAGGATCAGATTGCAGATATCTTCACTAAGCCTCTACCTAAGGACACTTTTGAGTATCTCAAAGTGAATCTAGGGGTTATTACCCCTCCTGTTTAGAACTAAGCTGCACTAGTGTACATCAGCCCGGTGGAACTCACAGTCATATCTTGTGATTTGGATTGGTGTTAAGGGGATGCTACTCAGAGGGAGTAGTTAGTATGTTAATTTTGGAGTTTAGTTTGGAACAAAAAGGGGAAGAGATGATTACAAATATGTGCCCTTTGCCATTGATGTCAAAGGGGGAGAGAAGTCATGTGAAAAACTCAGAAGTAAGTAGTTGCTGGTGAAAGGGGGAGTAGTGAAGAAAGTGGTTGCAGGTGTGATAAGAGAAAGGGCGACAAGTCTTTGTCTTGATGGTTGAATCAGTTTTTCACATCACATGTTTCCATCAATGACTAAGGGGGAGATTGCTGCAAATATGTGCCTATAATGTGATGTCATTGATGTCAACATATCTTTTTGTCAGAGACAGTGAAGACAGTGCAGTTCAGTAAAGTAGATTGATTAGCATTCCTAGTGAGATGAAGATTAGAGTCTGTGGACTTAAGGGTTTTGTAGAGGATTGTCTGAAGTTGCTCTAGTTAAGATTTGAGAGGTCTGCATGAAGGATTGGTGAAGTTATGGCCATCTGAGTAGAATTGGGTTTTGTAGTTGTTCATAAGTAACAGAATGACAGGGATTTGGTCCAGATTGCTCCACATTATAATATTATGGTCTGTAGATCTAGAGGTATGTTTGGGATGTTGGTGTGTATCCTCAACTTAAGTGGCTTGTGGTTTGGAGTTCCACAAGGAATCTTTCTAGTGTGACAATCATGACATTTAGTGTTCTTGAGTTCCCGTATGAAGATGCAAGTGATTCCGATGATTTGAGGTGGTGTGTTTTTTCTTGTTGATTTCATTGTGCTTGTTGAGGTCTTTGGATTATGTGCCTATTGTGTTGGTGGTCTGCATTGAGGATTGAGCTCGTAGTTGAAGATTTCTCCTTGGGTGTTGCTGTTCTTTCCAATCTTGGCTGACCAGATGCTTGGTACATGTTGTGGATGATCTAAGAAGAGTTCTATGGAGCATGGCATGTTGTTCAAGGAAGATTTGAGTCCTACCTTTATTTGGCCGATAGTGTAATGGTTCACATGTAACATTTTAAGTCTTGTGATTGTAATTGATTCTAATGCCTATCTTGGAGAATGTAGCAAATAGATGATTATAAGGCTGACTTTGATGTTCATTCCAAAGTCGATGTCATGTATAAATAAGTGTTATGAAGTTGTGGAAATGTGTGGATGTGAACAAAGATGTGGAGGTAGCAAGGAAGTGTTTGGGGGTAGAGTAGAGGTGTTGTGAGCTTTAATGGAACTAAACTTTGGCATGGAGAAGATGTTGTTTCTCAATTCAATCTTTTGGTGTTAACCGTGTGAATATTTTTGTAGGCAATGAGCCTCCTTTGAGTAGTGAGCTCTGGGCAATACGTCTAAAGGCAAGTGCCTTCCAATTTTCTATTATTTTAATAGAGAATAAATCTTGTGGGTTAACCCCCACTGTGGTTTTTCCCTTAACCGGGTTTCCACGTAAGAATCCTGGTGTTATGTGTGTTTATTATGTTTCTACTCATGTGTTGTTGATTCATTCTTTCATGGTTATATCATTAATCTATTAATAAGTGGTAAAGAAGATTAAATGTAGCAAAAACATAAAGTTTTGTGACAACTGTTTCACCCCCCCTCTTAGTTGTCTACCCTAATTTCAATAGTAAATGAAAATACATTGGCCTACCAATCCTCTAGAAGCAATGTCCATGGCTCATTGGAAAGTTGCACCAACATTGATTAAGCCAAAAGGTGTGTGCCTATAGGTGAATATTCCCCATTTAGTGGTGAAGGCAATTTTCAATCTATCAATTTTGTCAACCATGACTTGGTTGTATCCTAAGAATCCATCTAGGAAGGACATCATTTATTCTCCATTCACCATCTAGAGGACCTCATCTAATGAAGGTAAAGGATAATTATCTTTCTCAGATGCTCTGTTCAGATTTCTAAAATCTACGCATAAGCGTATGTCTCCATTTTTCTTATGTACTAGGACCAAATTAGCTACCCAAGTGGAATGCCTCATTAGAAAAATGATTCGGGCAGCTAATAATTTCTTGACCTCCTCAAATATGAGAGGTTCCAGTAATACATTTATTGGTCGTTGCTTCTGCCTAAATGGATTGGCATATGATTTTAATGGAATTGTAGGAGTTATGATTGATGTATCATATGTCTTCAACTCATCATAGGTCCATGCTATTACATGAATATAGTTTGTTATTCCAACCCTCTCATTTGCAGTGCATACTTTACCAATCAAGACATTTCTTATGTCTTCACCCTGTCCTATATTGATGGGCTCATATTCACCTCCTTCTGTTTGATCATATTGTCTAGATCAAATCCTCTTTCTAGCTCAATCATTCCTTTTAGATTTTTATTGCTTTGTAAATCAATAATCTCTTCTTCATCCCATATTTGATCTTCAAGATTGACCTCATCAACTATATGGGCTTCAAACACATCCATGTTAGCAATAACATCTAGAATATGTTGGTCATCATTTAATACCTAAAAGTTTGTGACATTGTCTAGAATGAATGGTATGGATACTAGTTCAAATGAGAATCTCTTCATTCCTGATATGGATAAAGGCTCTAGTAGTACTGGCATCTTGTGCTAGAGCATCTGCATGGTGATTGAACTCCCTTGGGATGTGGGTGATATTGCAGGCATCAAAATTCTCTATCAGGTCCCAGACTCAGTGCCTATAACTGGATAATCTCTTGTAATTACAAGAGTATATGCTTCTCACTTGTTTTACTACTAACTTTGAGTCTCCAAAGACATGTAGTGTAACATCCAAAATCTTAACAAGACTAAAATTAGATAATTACCAAGAGATAAAAACACATAAGGTGAAAAAGGTTGAATTTTTTTTTTAATTTGAAAATAATATAAAAATCAAGATACAACAAATATCCATAATATCTTTCCTGAGATAAAAAACAAGTTATAAATTACAAAATTGACATCATGTCTTTTCAATTACAATAATATGCAATAGATAAATTTTTACATAGCATAAGATACACAAGTCACATATCCAATGGATAAGTTGCTTCTGGAATCCTGACATCTCTATCACAAGCTTTGGCATGTCTTCTGTTGGAGAGAGAGAGAGAGCATCTTCCCAATGCTTTTCCTCCAACCACAGACTGACAATCTCCCACACATCTTCCATTTGAAAGTGGCCCTACCCTTCACGAAGAGTATAGACATAAGGTGACCAATGCTTATTTGCCATCAAAGTACTTAGTGTTGTATCCTAAATAACTCTATCAATCTTACAACCCTAGATACCATCTAGCTAAGTATGATCATTCCAATAGGTTATGCAATCCAGATACGGTGAACTGATAATGCACGCAGAGACGTATGCATTACTTTGGCCAAATATTCAATATCAATAGACGTTCGCAATGAACATAGTCATAATGTTCACCAACCCCAACTTGACTTGGTCAACTAGGTTTAACTATAGAGTTTTATTTAACTCAAATTTAGTCTACCTGATTTAGATTTAATCTATCATTTGTACCATAGACCTTAAGGATGGACTATCTGCTTAAAAATACCTCTTTACATACTCACAAAATCTGAGGTCTACGACTCGTCAACATCTTTGTCTTAAGTCAACTTGTAAACAAATAGGTTTATTTACCAAGGATAAACATTATCTATAAGGACATGTCATCCTTTCGACATGTAAATAAAATGAACATTATTATTTGGGGTACTCGACCTACTTTGTCAACCCATATAGAAATAGGTAAAACAAGTTGTAACCAAAAAGGTACATTTAATAACTTTACCCTACTGGGTCAATCTAGGGTTTTTCTTTCCTTTTCCATGATAATGGAATATCAAACAATCAATTCTAGAAAAAATAGTGTTTAAGTAAATGATTTTCCTTTAGTCTTATTTCAACTTAAAGGCCGTTTCAAACTTCCAAACAAGTCTACTTTAAAATATAAGAGAATACCTCTATAACAATAATCCCAAACAAATTCAACTCCAAGTCAAAGCTTCTCCCAAGTTTAGTTTGATTCTAACTGGTTGATAGTCTAATACCATTTTCTATCCATTTGAATTCATGTTAAAGTTCTTCTCTTTTTTGCATACTAAACTATATAGAGTCAAAACTAAACAAGTGTTTTCATCTAAGTTGATGTAGGGAAATCCACTCACTTTGAACATCCCTAGAGCAAAGTATTCTCTTAATGATATTAATAACCATTAAAACTAAAGTTTTCTAAGAGCAAGTGAATACTATTTTTGAGATATCTTAATACTTGCAAATTCTTCTCTGACAAGTAAGAATAAACATTCATAGATAGAGTACTTGCCCCTTCATTGTCAATCTATTTAGTGATCACGAAGGTTTAGTATATAAAATTACCCTATTGGGTCAATTTTAGGTTTTGTCCTCCCTATTCCATCATAATGGAATAGCAAACATCTATATACATAAAGTAATAATTTAATAAGAAAACGGGTTAACCTCTTGGTCTACGAGTTCATTCTAAGTTTCCCAACCCTTGACTAGATAGAAGATTATTTTCCAATGTTCTTACCACTAAGAGGTTATTCAATCTTTTACAACTAGGTTATTCTTGTTGGAATTAGGGAAGACAATTGAGAGGGGATGAATCAGTTTTCTTAAAACTTTAACACTTGCTGCAATTAATTCTTCTCTACCACTTATTTATAGATTGTTATTATAATCATGAAAGCATAAATCAATAACACATGAGCAAAAACATAAATAACACACTTGACACCAATATTTTTAACGTGGAATCCTAGTTAAGGGAAAACTATGATGGAGGTTAGTCCACAAAAATTAATACCATATTAAAAGTATTACAAATTGGGAAGGCATATGCCTTCGGGCTCATTGCCTAGAGCTCACTGCTCAAAGAGGCTCACTACCTATAGAAATGATTATAAGAAGATTGTAGAGTATTTGAATTGATAAATAGCATCTACCAATGCAAGAATTTAGTTTTGGTTAAGTACATAATACTAATCTTGCACACTTCATCCTTGCTCTGCTCTGTTTACTATTCTGCCATGATTCGGTCCTCAGATCTCTTCTCCTTCACACTCCTTTTTGCCTTTTTCGCACTTAATCCATCAACACATCACAATCACACACCAAAACACTTCAATCCATTGGCTATATATATATGTATATCCGCATCAAGAAATTCAATCAACTGCAGTCGACTTCAATAAAACTTAGAACATTTATTAAGCACTCTACTCTGTTGGTTGAATCTATGCACAAATATCAATGCGGACCAAAAAATTATGTTCCTAGATCATCAGTCATGTCAGCCAATATCACTAATTATCACTAATTGCTTATCCAACAACTTTTCTACATCCGAACCAAGATCAATTATTAGGTTGCCTTGTTCTTCTTCTGACTGTGTTGACTAACTGGAACCCGATACTCAAATCCTTATAACTTTTGAATCCTTTATCACCAAAGGCTAAATCTCTAGACTTAGATAGTCCTAACAATCCTTATCACTCCCTCAGATCCACAACACACTGTAATTTACTACTGGAGAGATCTGGACAAAGATACCAAACCCTATCACATGCTCTATTTCTGACATCCAGACTTAGACAAATTTTCACTTTGACTTCTGGTATGAACAAATCATGAAATGAAGATGTGTAGGATAGACTTAGTTGCCATCAATGACAACACCTATCATGCGTAGTAATGTCTCTTTCCAACAGTCTCCCCCTTTGGCATTGATGGCAACACTTAGTGAAAAATGACTAAGTGTCGGAATAACTCCCCCTTACTAAGTACACTTATGCTTTTCACTATTCTCCAATGCTCCCCCTTTGTTGGATTCCTCATTTTTCATTGCTCTTCACTCCCACTTTGACATCAATGGCAAAGGGTGGGATCCACAAATCAAATTTTACACAAAAATTCTATATACCAAGCCACATATGTACAAGCAATCCTTAAGTTCTATTTACATATACTTGAATATATCTCCAAAAATGTTCTTCAATTGTGTCAGCTCACTATCCTAGCTCTTATTTATAGTATTCAAAATTGAGATGTGACCATTGAAGAGAAATGCTTGTGACTCTACCATCCGCAAATCAATGGGATCACATGACTAAGCAGAAGCTTGGGCTTCAGTTAGAGCATTAAACATTTCTTTCATCTTGGGAGAAATTAATCCCCAAAGCTCACTCAGCCTTGCCTCAATGTTCTCCTTTTCTTTTGTTAATCTCTTTATTTCTTCAATTAGGTTGATTGCTTGACTTTCCTTGCTTTCCACTGATGTTGTCACTAGATCAAAAGAATTGGATACACTAGATAGTTTCTACTTAGACTCCTTTTTTTATCTTCAATATCCTATATAACTTTAGGACAAGATTAAGGAAAATTTATATACATTTCCTCCTTCTCTAAGAGCATTCTGAATACTCTTTACATTGGCATCCAGTACCATTCTATATACTCTAATCAATCCCTTAAGAGCATCAAATCTTTTATCATTGAATTCCTTTTGAACCTTGACCTCTATAGACTTCTCTAGAGATTCAAAATGAGAACTTACCAAGTTTATTAGATTTTTCAATTGGCCGGATGGAGATGCTGAAGAATCCTTTTGAAAAGTGGGCATGATCTTCTCCAAAATTCTTGATGCTAGGCCAAGTAGCTCACTGTCTTCTATGTGAGATTTCAAAATGTCTTCTCTGGCTTTAGCTTGAGCAATGGAGGCCAACTTTATCTTTTGCATTGGAGATAAGGTATCAAAATTTATTGGACCTTGTATAATGTCCTAATCTTCTTCAATTTGTTTGTCTCTTTCCAAAATTTCCTTCATTGCTTCTGCAGTGTCTCTTGCCCAAAATGATGATGTATCTATTTGATCCTTACTGGTACTGTCAACCAAATTGTCCTGCTTGAGCTCTTCATCAACTTTTGCAATCTCTACTTCATTTTCATTTTTCTCCTTGGCCTTTTCTACTTCTTGGTCCTCTCCTTCTAATTCATGCTTTTTATTCTTCAATGAATCATCTTCAATTTGATCATCTGCTTTAACATTCATCTCTATATCTTCTTTGCAAGATTGATCTGGAGGAGTTTGAATACCTCCTACATCATCAGTTTCATTTGTCTTCTTTACATCTTCCTTGTTTATTGCTTCCTCTTCCAAAATAGAGGAGTCATCTAACTCAGTTTCCTGCTCATTGATCTTCAATTCTTCAACATCTAGAATTGAGGAGTCAATCCCATCATCAATCTCCTTTTCAACAATAGGAAGATTATGTCTTTTTAGTGCATTCAGAAGAATCTCCTAAGAATCTTTGACTATCTCATCTGTTTCACCAAGCATGAGTTTTTTCATTCTCTTCTTACTCCTGAAGTCATCCTTCACATCCTTAAATATCATGTTCATATGATTTGGAGTAATCTAAGGGCACAAATTTATCAACACATGCTCCCTAATCTCCATCTCTTTACCTTTTGCATTTTCTTTTCTTAGCGCTAGAATATTTGCAAGACTTTTTGGGATTTCAAAAGTTATTTCAATCAAAGCCTTGTTGTAGATGTTCAAATATTTGACAGTTGCTTCCTCTAGGATCCTCTTATTAGCATTATTGTAATAATCAAAGAATTCAGTCATTGGCCTTAAGCTCCCATCTACAGTGACTAATTTGATGATGTCATCCACATAGAGAGTAGGCTTTTCAACAAATATTTCAGTCTTTTGCCTCTTGCTTGCCCTCTTGCTTCCGGAGGGCTTCTCCATAGTTACCTTGGTTGTATTTGTACCTGAGGCCTTCAACTCTTTGATCTCAATATCAAAATCAATTTCTTCTTCATCATTTTTCATGCTTTTATATGTCTAGGTGGCCTTAGTTTTCACTCTTTTCCCTTCTTTTCTAGATGATTTGCTTTCCAGTTTCTCAAAATTGGTAGGTTTTGGGGAAATAGGGGCAGCAACAGAGCTTCTAGTAGTCCTTGATGTGGAGAAGGATTCTACCAGAGCACAAAATGACTTGTGCCAAATGGGAGGTGGAGGCCTCAATTCATAGATTTTTGGAGATGGGATTGGAGGGATATGATCAATTTAAAGGATCAATGGTGGATGTTCCCAGACCTAGAAACAAGAATATGATTGGAACCAAATGAGTATTCTAGAATAAACTGAATGAAGATGGTGAAGTAGTCAGAAACAAAGCCATATTCATCTGCAAGGGTTACTCTCAAGTAGGAGTTGATTTTGAAGAAACTTTTGCTCTGGTGGCAAGAATTGAAGCAGTCAGGTTATTTCTTGCCTTTGCTACCTTCAAGGACTTCAAAGTATATCAGATGGATGTCATGTCTGCCTTCCTGAATGGTGACTTGGAAGAAGAAGTTTACATTGAGCAACTGGATGGATTTCAATTGTCTTATCATGGTGATATGGTCTACAAGTTGAAGAAAGCACTGTATGGACTTAAACAAGCCCCAATAGCCTGGTATGAAAGACTGGATAAGGATCTTTTGAAGATTGGTTTCAACAAAGGTACTGCTAATAGTAACTTGTACTTCAAAATTGATCATGAAAATATCTTGATTGTTGAAGTGTTTGTTGATGATATCATTTTTGGAGGAAGAGATAGTATGTGCAAAACATTGTTGAAGTGTCATGGCAATCAAGAGGATTTTTAGATATCTAAAAGGGACAGTTGAGTATGGTTTGTGGTATCCTAGAGATCATGATTTCTCTCTTCATTCATATACAGATGTGGATTGGGCAGGAGATGTGGATGACCGGAAGAGTACCAGTGGTGGAGCATTCTTTTTGGGGAAGAGATTGGTTTCTTGGCTGAGCAAGAAAGAAGAGGCAATATCTATGTCCACTGCAAAAGTAGAATGTATTACAGCAGCAGGTAGTTGCACTCAAGTATTGTGGATGAAGCAAATGCTAAGAGATATCAGAGTGTAGTATGAAGAACCTATCACAATCTTCTGTGATAATTCAAGCGCAATTAACATATCAAAAAATCTGATGTTGCATTCAAAGACTAAACATATATCCATCAAGTTCCACTTTTTGAGAGAGCAAGTGAACAAGAATGAAGTCAAATTAGAGTCTATGCCTTCCAAGGATCAGATTGTAGATATTTTTACTAAACCTCTACCTAAGGACTCTTTTGAGTATCTCAGGGAGAAGTTAGGCGTTATTACCCCTCCAGTTCTGAATTAAGGTGCACTAATGTGCATTAGTCCGGTGGATCTCACATTCATTTCTTGTGGTTTAGATTGATGATGGGAAGCTTCTACTCAGGGGGAGTAGCTAGTATGATTCTAAAGTGATGCAATTATGTGCCCTTTACCATTGATGTCAAAGGGGGAGAGGAGACATGTGAAAAACAAGTAACTGTTGATTAAAGGGGGAGCAGTAAAGGAAGAGAAGACATGTGAATGGTTGTTGTTGATAGGGGGAGTTATGTCAGTGAGGAGAAGTTCTTGTCTTGATGGTTAAAATAGTTTTTCACATCATATGTTGCCATCAATGACAAAGGGGGAGATTGTTACAAGTATGGGCCTAACCAGTGTTGTCATTGATGTCAGCATACTCCTATTGCATTGATGATAAGGATTGGATGAGCTGTATGCTGAGGATATTGAGAAAATTAGTCCTATCAGGAATAGAGAAGAACAGTGAAGACAGTGAGGTAAAGATCCTAGCTAAGATGAAGATCAGAGGATGCTCATCAAAGGGTTTGTAGATATGTGTCTTAAGATGATCCAGTAAATATTTCAGAGGTCTGCATGAAGATCTAAAGAAGTTATGGCCACTTAAGTAAAACTAGTTCTGGCAGATGTTTAGACATGACAGAGTGACACAGATAGGTGCGGTGAGATCCAGAAATGCAATATCTTGTTCTGCTGATTTGGTGGAGTGTTTAGGAAGTTAATGTGAATTGACAACTCAATCGGTTCATGGTCAGGAGGTCCGCAAGCATCTATTCCAATATGACAATGATGACAAACTATGTTCTTGAGGCTCTAGATGAAGGAGAGAATTATTTCAATAAGCAGAAGTAGTGTGGATGTTCCTGGTGATTCAGGAAAGCTTATGGAGGTCTTTGGATTGTGTCCAGTTAGTGTTGGTGGTCCGCATTGAAGATTAAGCTCGTAATTGAAGAATTACTTCCGGATGATGATGTTCTTCCTAAGTCTGGCTGACTGGATGAGTTACACATCCTGCAGATGATCTTGAAGATGTTCTATGAAGAATGGCATGTTCCTAAAGGAAGATTGAAGTCTCAGATCTCTGTGGATGACAGTGTGTTGATCCGTGTGAAGTTTTTTTTATTAGTCATGTTGTATTTATGTATCTGCTTTGTAATGTTTGCCAAATTGGATGATTATCCCTAAGTCAATGTCTTGTATAAATAAGGAGTTGTAAAGTCATTTCAAATGTATCTTGTGGAGATGAGAGTGTTGTAGAGATAAGGAGAGTGAAAGGTAGAGCAGAAGTATTGGGATTAAGTGGAACTAACTCAAGCATGGTGAAGATACTATTCTTTTGTTCAAGTATGTAATACTTATTATTCTATAAATAGTGTGTCTCCTGTAGGTAGTGGGCCTCTTGTGAGCAATGTGCTTAGGAAGTGAGCCCTAATTGGCATGTGCCATTTTCTTCTTTCTATTCTTTTAATAGAGAATACAATCTTGGGTTAGTCACCCCGTGGTTTTTCCCTTAACTAGGTTTTCCATGTTAAAAATCTTGGTGTCATATGTGTTAATGTGTTTCTGCTCTTGGATTATTGCATTATGTTTCCATGATTGATTTATTATTATTATGTTGAATTAAGAAAAGGATTTAAGTGATTAATTGCAAGAAAGTTTTGGACAACTGATTCACCCCCCCTCTTAGTTGTCTGTCCTAAATCTAACACTCATGGCATGAAGAGCATCTCCTTCCATGAGATCTACACTACAAGGTGATATCAATTGTGTTTTCTATCATTTATCATTTGGATTTTGCCTCTATCCCACAAGGATACACACTCTTTATCTGAAAATGGTGTTTGGAAGACTTGAATGTCTCTCTGGGGCTTGACTGAGGCAAGCCTCTAAACACCACAATCCCCAACCCACTTTTTGGTGATTGCAAGTTACAGGTTTCAAAAGTGAAAGAAGTGGAGTTATAGGAAGGCATTACAAATTGTCAAAATTGTAGATTTGAGAAGAAAACTAGGGCTTGGACTTAGGCACCTGCTCATTAGACCTCTAGATTCTGAGGCTATGAAATCTCTATAATAGTAGGAACAGGTTACAAACATTCTTTAGAGATCCCGACAAAAGCAGGTATAGTGGACTAGGGTGCCCGCTCATTAGTCCTTGACTTTTCTACACACTAAACTTCAAAACTTGGTATATATTTGGTTGTTATTTGATATCTTTGTGTGTGATCATTTTCCATAATTTGTCTGTTTGTTTACGATTTTATGAAATTAAAGTTTTGAGTATAATTAGACTTAACTAAACAAAAAATATACACAATTCCAATCTTCCCCTATGTTCCAAGTGATAGGAGATCTGTAGTAAATTTCTCTACTCAGTTGAATGTCCTTGAATGTTTAGTGGCGAAAGGAGGATCATGATAAACCCTTGAAACAAAGCTATCAACATCAATCTCATCAAACACTCTTCTTTTCATGTTAAACAATACTATATAAACATATCTAGGTGGTCTTGAAAGGATATTCATATGGTAGGGAAGATTTCCATCAACTAAGAGATGACCATACATGTCATTGGCATAGTAATTTGGACAATTATAATCACAATGAGGTTGTCTTGAATAGATAATGATTTTTCAAGGAGTTATTAGATAGTTAAGGAAGATAGAGTATTGATATTGGTGGGTGCATATCCTTTTCATGATTTAATGAAAGAGTCATGCATCATGATGTAGTAATCAAGATCAAGTTAAGGACACCAAATTTGGTGAAGCTGCAAAAAGAAACTAAATTTGACACTTGATTATAATTTCACAACCAATTTGACTAGGAATGGGAGAGGGATTTGTCCTAAGGAATGAATATGTTGCATCTTTAATCTAACTTGTCATGTTTTCAGATCTTTCATTGATCTTGATTAAAACCTTTGTGTTTTATTTTTCGATTATCTGATTTTTTTGCTAGCTAGTAGGAGGTTGCTCTACATACAATATTTTAACAAAAATATGATAGAGGAAGAAACTACTGAAAGAGAACCTAAGACAAGATCAAGTAAAATGTTTGAGAAGATATGTTAATAAAATGTGAAATTAACCTAGAGATTGTGCCTATCACCATTTTTAAATGTTGACCATATCTTGGCCATTAATGTAATGCTAAAAACTTAGTATTGCTAAGATACGTTTCTAAATATCATCTGAACGATGAATACTAGTTATTCCATGAAGTAAAAGAATGGTATGATATATGTCAAGAATGCTATGATATATGTCATCTTGCCTTGCAATTTGAATGTTATCCTAGCTTAATCTTGATTTGTATAAGATTGCTAGTATATGACATGTGTGTGATCTTTATGTTTTGGGTTGGACCACCCTAGGAAACTATAAATTTTCAGATTTATAATCATTTATTCACTTTAATTATATGATTATATTTTGATATTTGTGTATGAGATTACTTTACTCTATTATACCAATATGGACTAATTTATCTATGTTTTATTTATGATGCATATAGAAATCAACATCATGCTGATGAAACAAAAAAAGACTCTAACTCTAGAAGAGCGTGAAGCTGAGAATGAAAAGAAAAGAGAATGAATGAGGTGACTTCAATAAAGTAGAAAATTGTCAACCATAGAAGAAGACATGCCACCAATTCAAGAGGAACATGAATCATCTAATCAAGCTAAGAGAGAGATGGAATTGGTGACACAAAGGCAACGAATGTAAAAACTCCGTTCAACAAGGAAATTGAATCTTGAAATTGGTTGCACTCCATCTTTCATGGGTCAAGATGAAGGTACACTATCATTCTATTCTCAAATTGGAGGCACTCCCTATTTCATAGGTCAGGTTGAAGCTACATCTTCATTCTCTTCTCAAGTTGGAGGTACATCTTCATTTTGTTCTCAAGTTAGAGGAACACCATCATTCACATGTCAAGTTGAAGGTCCACCTTATTCTCCATCTCAACTTCAAGGATTTTCATCTTTTCCAACTCCAATTGAAGGTATGCCATCTATCCTGATGCAGGAACATCCCAAGTTGCAGAGCAATCTTGCATCAACCAAAAACATTTTGCATTCTTTCTTTTCTTTCATTTTTAGTTCAATTCAGTCAATTGCAGTTTTAGCATTTTGTACCACATTTTGCCACAACTTCATATCAAAGCTTGTAGAGTAGGACTTAGCATCTACATAGCATCATCTACATCATATCCAAAATTTAGGTCATTTGAACTTGTGTACTAAAAGTTATCGCTATCAAAAGATCATCAGTTCTCACAGAGCAGAGCATTCAGACAGTCAGTTGAAGGAGAAGGTTTGCGGAGCACTTCCGTGACTTGTGGAGCCTAATGACACATCATACATGGCACATAAGGATCAAATAGACCTTCCTTGAGGTCCGTACCTTGATTCATGCATTTGTAGAGCATTACCAGATGTTTAAGCCTGACCTATTTGTTTTTACATGTTACATTCCTTCATCAGAGTTTGTAACCTTTATTGGCTGATGCAGAGGATTTTTAGAGCTTGCAGATGATATATATAGATCTCTAGAATGTATTAGGAAGTTAGTAGTTCATAGATAGCTGAATTCATAAGTTTGATAGTTGATTCTTTTTGGGAAGACACTTCAATGCCATATCTTGCATATCTATTGTAACCCAGAAAGTAGGGTTGTGAGCCCTAGATTATAGCCCACATGTTTCCAGCATATAAGCATTCTAAATATATGATATATTGAACATTTGGATCTTGCATTGATTCTACATTTAAGTTGTTTCCATTGTGTTTACTTTTACTGCACGGTTTGGATAGTTCATTCTTTGAACCCTCTGACCGTGACTGCACCAAGTAGTATCAGAGCAAAGTTTTGAATCCTTTGGGAAGTGAAGGCACTCCAGAAGATCTTGTGGTGAACCAATCACTGACCTGAGGTAGGCTACTTGTGTTTTTCAATAGATCACCAAGTGTGAGGCAGTTGCTACCTTGTAGTCAGATCGCTGAAATGAGGTAGTTGCACTGAATCCTAGGACGAGATGTCACCGAGGAGGATACCTATTATAGGCACTATGGCTGGAAGAATGGATGAAATGATGGAGATGATGAAAATAATGAAAGTTAGATTGGATGCTGTAGAAGAAGACATAAGAAGATGATTAATACCTAGACATGATGTTGAAAGTGATGATGAAGAATTTCAATCCATTGATCAAAATGAAGAAACCCTAGAAGAAGAAGAATCAGATCAAGTGAAGATGTTGAGAGCCATTTCAAAGATTGGAAAGAGACCTCGAGTGGAAGTACCAAATTACACTAGAAATTTGAATCTAGAGGAATTGATTGACTGGATAAATGACTTGGAGGAATACTTTGAATATGAAGAAATTAAAGATCCGGAGAAGGTAAGATTTGTGAAGACTAAGCTAAAAGGACATGCTACTATTTGTGGAAAGAAGTTTAATTGGATAGGAATAGAACAGGAAAAGAAAAGATCACAAAATGGGATAGAATGGTGACAAATTTGAAAAATCAGTTTATACCTGCTGACTATGAGTTGGAATTGTTGAAGAGATTACAAAACATGAAACAAAAGGAGAAACCTATGAAGGAGTATACTAAAGAATTTCATAAGATGATCATAAGGACTGGACATAGTGAAGCTAGAAAGGAGAAAGTGGAAAGATACATCAATGGACTGAGATCGAACATTCAAGAAGAACTGAGTCTAGTAAGGATGACAAAAAATAGAAGAAGCATATCAGTTTTCCCTGAAGGTTAAAGACAAGTTGAATAAGAAGCACGAGTAGAGACAGAGAGGTAGAGGAGGTAAATTTCAAAGAGGTATAACCTATTCTAGAGGAGATAGATCATATGTGGAGCAAAATAAACAAGATAGTCTATTCAAGAAGGAAGATAGAGATAGCAGTTCATACTAGAGTGATGATAGAACTTTCTACTACAAAGGGAATCATAATTCTTACTAGAGTGAAGGATACAGGAGAGATGAAAGAGGGTTTGATAAGAGAACATTCTGAGGAACTTGTTTTAAGTGTGGAGGTGAAGGACACAGAGGATTTGAATGTCATTAGGGAAGTACAAGCAAGAAGATAGAGAACAGTGCAAGAAAAACTTATGTAGAAGAACATGTTGGATCACCCAATTCAGTTAGAAAACCAAAGAAAGGAGAATCATTAGTCATGAGGAGAGCACTATTTCAAGAAGAGACAACTAAGGAACCACCATAGAGAAAAAATTTGTTCCGGACCAGATAAATCAAGAGGTAAATGTTGTAAGGTTATCATTGATAGTGGTAGTACTTATAATTTAGTTTTAGAGAAGATGGTGACTAAGCTGAACCTGGAGAGATTGAAACACCCTAAGCCAGACAAGATAGCATGGATTCAAGATGAACACAAGGTATTGGTGAGTGAACAATGTTTGGTGAAATTTCATATAGGATCTTGTCATGATGAAGTATTGTGTGATATTATGCCTATGGATGTATGTCATATATTGTTGGGTAGACCATGGTAGTATTATAGAAAACCTATACATGATGGGAGAAAGAACACTTACACTATAGTATCTAATGGGAAGAAAATTACCTTGATACCTTTGGAAGATGAGCCTAAGAGTGAAGTATGTGGGAATTCTAGAATCTATTTGGTTGATGGAAGGAAATTTCTAGATGGATTGAGACTGTAGACACCCAAAATTGATCCTTTGTATCATTTGTCAATTTGTTGCATTATTCATCATTGCATTTTTTGATTTTGTCTAGCACACTTGTATCAATTATCTATTTTCTTCTAAATCATCTATTTCTATCATTAATTAAATAAATTATATTTATTTAATTAATTTCATCTATTTTCTATCTATAATTAAATAATCTTTAATTATTTAATTACTCCATTATTCTTCTTAAATAAATAAAATTGATATTTTATTTATTTATCTTCTCATCATTTATATAAATTAAATAAATTTATTTATTTAATTTATATCTTTTCTTTCAATTTTCTAAATTTAGTATTTTTGCTCTATCATTTAAAAATAAATTAAATGAATTTATTTGTTTAATTTATTTTTATCTTATCACTTCCCTCTCTTATCACTTTCTTCTATGTGTACAAGTCACAGTTGTCCATAGTTTGTTGAAAATAAAATAAAAAAATGATTTAATTGGTTCTAAAATCAATTATCCTTGTCATCAAACTCTTAAAATAGAAAAGAGTCCTATTTTAAGAAAATCTATCTTACCATTACCAACAAACCAACTACAATCATTTATTAAAAGCTCTCTATGGACACGTCTTGTACACATTCATCCATGCCTCTTGATTAATCTCAACTGTTCACATAGCCACCTTTTCTCCACCATTGATCAATCGTAGTTGAGAGCTATATATTGTTATGTCAGAAAATGTCCCCTTGGGGCTTTTCCCTCTTAAGGTTTAGCTCTCGGGTCCTTTAGAATGCATTTAGGACATATTACATGTTAATTTGACATCTCAATGAGAAAACCCTAAAGTTTCATGGTAAATGGGACCTAGGGGGTACATTTATGACAAATCCTGCCTAAAATAGGGGGAGGACTTGGGCACCCGCACCCTAGTCTTGCCCTATTTTAGGTCAAGACCAAATTTGAAGTGTCAATTTATGACTATTATTTAGGTCCTATACCGACACGGTAAGTTTGAATTATGAAATTCTTAGCGAGAATGTTTGTAGTTGCATATATAAGCATGATTAGTGATTCATTTGCAAACTAGATGGATATTACGAACTTGACAAGCTTATGATAAGGTGATTCAAGGCATTCATTGTGTTGCAGAGTATAATTTGTGTTGTTATTGTGTTTGTATTTGCAGATTTAGCATCCATCTCCTCATGGCATGGAGAGCATCTTCCTTCCATGAGATATTCACTACAAGGTGATATCAATTATGTTTTCTATCATTTATCATTTATATTTTGCCTCTATCTTGTAGGGATATGCACTCTTTATTTGAAAATAGTGTTTGGAAGACTTGAATGTCTCTCCAGGGCTTGACTAAGGCAAGCCTCTAAACACCACAACCCCTAACCCATTTTTCTGTGATTGCAGGTTACAGGTTGTAGGAGCAAAAAAAGTGGAGTTGCAGGAGAGTAGTGTAGACTGCCATAATTACAAATTAGAGAAGAAAATAGGGACTTGGACTCGAGCGTCCGCTTATTAGTCCTCTGGATCCCGCAACAAGAAAATCTCTAGAACAACAAGAACAGGTTGTAGACAAGATTCTTAGATCCCGACAGAAATGGTGGCACTAGACTAGGGTGCTTGCTCATTAGTCCTTGACTTTTTCATTCTCAGAACTTTGAAATCTAGTATGCATTTGATTGTCATTTAATATCTCTGTATGCAATCATTTTCTGTAATTTGTCTGTTTGTTCATGAATTCATGTAATTAGGGTTTTGAGCATAATTGGGCTTAATTGAACAACAAAATCACACAATTCCAATCTTCCCCTATGTTCCAAGTGATTGAAGGCCTGTAGTAGGTTCCTCTACTTGGTTGAAAGTCCTTGAATGTTTAGTGGTGAAAGGAGGATTAACACAAACTATCATTATCAACCCTAAACAAATCCTCTTCACTTTTCCTATTAAACATATATACCCCCCTCTCATTTTATTATAAGAACCTAGCAATCCCACTACTCTATAGTGTCCAGATTATCATCTCATGCATATTGAATCCATTGAGCACCTTGAGCATATCATCTATCATTATGGCAACTATGGTTGTTCACTATTGAGAAGCAATCCACATTCAAAACAAGGAATCAATACAATCTAGGTGACATTGTTCTTTGATTTGTTTTCATTTTGTGTCATCTAGATGGATTCTTTGAAGGTGGTAGGATTGGGTTTTGATTGTAATTATTGATCTTATTAACCTGATTTTTCCTCACATACATTCTGGCACGCCCGGTGGGACTCACGTCCTTGATTAATCCTTTCATTTGAAAGTTGTTTTTGAAGTCTAGGTATGCAGAGCACATTTGATCCACATAAAATCATACTTGATCGATAGATCGTCACCTTTGCACGGCTTTGAATCCCACTTGGTCAGGGGAAAATTGTATTTGCACAATCTTTAGATGCCTCTGGTTTGTAGATCATCACCTTTGATAAATAGGGAATCGCCTCTAGTTAATTAGGGTTTTATTGATAGATTTCTCTTTTGCAGGGTTTTCTAGGGTTTTCTTCGATCTTTCTGTGTTTGATTTGGGTTGCAAGCTATTTTATTTGCTAACCCTAATTGTCATTTTTCAATCCTCAAGATGGTTTTTTTGGGGTTTGATTTATCTTTGACCTAATCATATCATATCATTGGAACATTTATGTTTTGGCTGCAGGATACAAATTTGACTCAATTTATTCATCTCTCTATAGTATCAGGGTTTTTTCCATCCATTTTATCATCATCTGTTTAACCCTATTATTGAAGTTTTACAGATTTGATACATCCAAGTGCTTTTGAGCAACAATAAGTCATATTTACATAGTCCTTGATCACCTTTGCACCATACAGACTCACATTTGTATAGTAGGTGATCGCATCTAGTAAAATTATAATCGCATTTGATTTGCAGATAGTCGCATTTGATCACTGCTCATTCACCTTTGGTTTATACTATTGCAAGTTGATTTCTTTGGTAGCTAACACTTGTCATTGCAGCATCTTATCATTTTTTAAAGAAAGGTGGATCTAAAACTATTAACAAATCTATTGTAGGATTGATCAATCAAAGACTTATCATATTTTTCACTAATCTAGGAATATTTGATTTTGGTGCTTAAAAGGAACCTTGTTTGCCTTGTGTTTGTTTTATCTTTTTTGTTTGCTTGTTGTGCCTATTTGTAACCCTAAGCTAATAACAAAAGTATTCTCTCCCCTTGACTATTAAATGGATCTTGGGTGCAAGAGAACTTGTTATTATCTTTAGAGAGGCCTGCCTTGGTGGGAAAAGAGGTACTCACCCCAAGGGAATGACCTCAAGTGGTACTTTCATTTGGTCTACTATATAAAATAGGATAAGGCGAAAGCCAAGTCCAAACTGGTATTAGCGCTTACTGTACAGTGCTAGTTTCAAAGGAGGTGTACCTTACATATATTAAACTCCTAGTAGAGCTAGTTAGAGCTTTAAGTGACTTACTAGATGCTTGTAAGGTTCCAGTCCCCTGAATATTCACTAGAAACCATTTGTTTTAGAGGCCAAAATCCCTTTACTTGTTGACACAGGAGGTCAGACCTCGGAAGCTGCCCTACATGTACTATTCATTGTAGAGACAAAAATTTCCCTAGTTCACACAATCTGAAGGGTAAGAGAAGTTGGTGTGCCCATGCCATGCAAGGGGGAGCCAGTGTCACCAATAGCTCTAGTTGTCTGCTTTGTCTTAGTATTTGGAGAAATCCAAGTAGGGATTGAACAAGTAGTATCCTTTTTAGCCTAGGTTGTACATGTTTGTGAATGTCTTGTGTGTGAGTGTCTTTTTCTATTTGTTCTCTTGTTAAAAAAACAAAACAAAAAAAAAATTGTCCAAAAACAATTCACTGTCATAGAAAATTGCCTTTGAACTGCAGTCAGTCACCTTTGAATCATAGAAGTTTGGCTCTGGCTAGCTTCAAATTTACCTTTGACCATAACACAGGTGCCTTTGAATTATTAGGTGTCATCTTTGAGCCATACATAGTCGCAATTGAACAACAGAAAGTCACCTTTGATCTATAGATAGTCACCTTTAGATTATCCTCAGTCACATTTGAGCTATTGTCAATCGTCTTTGGTCTGAACAGCATTGCCTTTGGTAAACTATAGCCTGTTATCATTCATCCATTCTAAGAAGCACATTTCCAATCAATCCTGACCCTATTATCAACTTCTAGACAATCCATTGATCATCTACAACTAGCATTCATCTTATCCAGCCTGATCATATCATACTTTTGGACTTTTTGAGCCCTTGCATCCTCTTGAGACTCTGAATCAACCATCATTATCAATCAATCAATCAAATCAACATCATCCTTTGGCTTTGATCACTATCCATCTTTTGATCATATCACAACAATCTTTTCTAGCTTGAGAGAGTGGTTCCTTTTGAGTTGGCATGTATCATCATCACTAATCAATCTTGTCTACGCTTGAGTTCATCAGTTTATCTCTTGGGGGATAATCAATCAATCAAACCAATCCAAATCAAAACAACCAATCAATCAACAATCAACAATCCAATCAATAAATCAATCCAATCAATTGATCAAGCCAACAACCAATCAATCAAAACATTCAAACAATCCAAGAGTCTCAACTTTGTCACACAAGTCCAAAAATCATAGTCATTATCCAAACAATACCTCAAACAAGGAGCCAATACAAAGCATCCATGGAAGCCAACCTAAAGGAATTCCAATCTACTCCTCTCAAGGATGCTTCAAAATTCATGACTAAAATGCCTTAAGATATGTTTGTACGCGAAGGCTACACTATCAGACCCTCATCATCCACCTGTCCTTCACAATATCATTTTGGACCTTCATCATCAACCCACACTCCACAACAACATTTCAATCAACCACCCAATGAGGAATCTCAAGATGACCTAGTGGATCTACAAGACATTGACACATTGTAAAATGCTAATAGGCTCATAATGTCTAATCCCGGTCAATTTTTCCTACAATTAGCTCAAAGAGGAGCCAAATTGCCAAGTGGCTTTGACATATCCAAGATCACAAAGCAAGATCCAATCAATGATGTTGTTTCTAAGGATACCATAAGGCTCTTACTACCATGTCCACCAAGCCCACAACATCTACACACAAAATTCAACTAATGTTATATGGAGCCTAATCAGACTCGGAGGTTAAATTTTCCCCAATTTTTTTGGCACAGTTTCCCCTCGAAGTACTTTACGGGGGAGTGCAGGGGGGCAAAGCCCCTCCTACAAGGCTCAGGGGGCTTATCCACTTTGCGAGGGCCTAAGGGCTAAGCCCACAATTGGGGTCTAGGGGCAACGTCCCCAGTAGGGGTTGCTGGGGATAGCGTCCTCGAAGAAAAAATTGCCTATTATTTTATAAAGGTGTCGGCAATTATTTTTCTATTGGCCGCCATAAAAAACCCTATTTTTGTAACCAACATAAGTCTTCATAAAAAAGGCTAAGGGTTAGGGTTTCTATTGGTATTGTATCTATAGTACATTGCAATGGACTTAGGTTGCATGAGATTACTAGTTGTAATTGGTTCTATTTGCTGTATAATAATATTGGACTCTTTGTTGGTGGATGTAGCCCAAGTTTGGGTGAACCACGTTAAAATTGTCTCTTGCTGTTTTATTTCTGTGTATTTTTAATTCTTCTATTTAATTTTTATCTGCATTAAATTGATATCTTCTACATTCTATTCCTAACAAGTGGTATAATAGCAAGTTGTGTTCGATTATCATTTGTAGAAAGGTCTCACGGTTGAGTGGGAATCTCATGGTTAAGTGGGAGCAATGGTAGACGAGAGTAAATTAAAGGTAGATAAATTCAATGGGCAAAACTATCAGTTATGGAAGATGCAGATGGAGGATTATCTCTATCAAAAGGATTTATGGAGGCCATTGGAAGGTAAAGCCAAGAAACTGACAGTAATGACTGATGAAGATTGGGAACTTCTAGATAGAAAGCCACTGGGAAGCATTCATTTGTGACTGACACCATCTATGGTGTTCAATATAGCAGAAGTGAAGACAACAGATGAACTGATGAAATCTTTGGCAAAATTGTATGAAAAATGCTCAGCCTCAAATAAGGTATTTCTCATGAAGCATTTGTTTAATCTAAAAATGATTGAATGTGGATCTAAGACAAATCATTTGAATGAGTTTAATACGATTACTAGTTAGTTAACTTCTGTAAAAGTGAAGTTTGATGAAGAGGTGAGGGCTCTCTTGGTTTTATGTTCTTTGCCAGAAAGTTGGAATAGCTTGGTAATGGCTATAAGTAACTCTATCTCTGGTTCAAATACTTTGAAATTTGATGATGTTGTTGGTGTTTGTAACGTCAAAAAATGTCCCCTTGGGGGCTTTTCCCTCATAAGGTTGTTGGATCTAGGGCATACAACTGAGAGGGGGGGGTGAATCAGTTGTATAGAACTTCTTCTCATTCAAACACTTAATTCTCTGTTGTTAGTTAGCAGCATATCAAATAATCATCCATGGAAGCATAATACATAAACACAAGAGCAGATAAGCATCAACACATTAAACACCAAGATTTTGACATGGAAAACCCGGTTAAGGGATAAACCACGGGGTGATTAACCCAAGAATTATTCTCTGTTAGAAGAATAAGGAAAAATGAATGGCACATGCCAATAAGGGCTCACTGCCCGAGCACACTGCTCACAAAGAGGCCCACTGCCTACAAGGAGACACACTGTCTACAAAGTGATAAAAATCACAGTCTTGAACTGGAGAATGACATCTCTACTATGTCCGGATCAGTTCCAATTAAGCCCAATATCTCTGTTCTGCCCTTCGCACGTTTCTTCGCTATGCCATACTCATCCACATACCACACACTGAAATGAACTTACAAACCGTTATTTATACAAGACATTGACTCAGGAACAAGCATCTAAGTCGGCAAACAATCATAGGAGTATCCGCAAGATGAATAACACATCCGGTCGGCCATCACAAGAACATTTGCAGGATGAACAACTCATCCGGTCGGCTACACAGAGCAAGAACTTCATCCGGAAGAATAACTTCAATTTCGGGCTCTACCATCAATGCGGACCAACAACACAACCTAAACATGATCCAAGAACCTTCACAAGCCTATCTGAATGTCCGGATACATCCGCACTTCCTCTGCTTACTGGGATCTCTTGTCTTCCTCATCCGGAACTTTAAGAACACAGTCTGTCGCCACTGTCATAATGCAAGAGGTACTTCCGGACCTCCAAATCATACACAAATCAGGATGATACATCACAAGGACATCTCAAACACTCCTTCCAATCCGCAGATTAGGATAATACAATTCCGGACCTCACCGGACCTTTTTGTGATCCTCTGTCACCTCCGGATACTTGCCGGACCCGGTTCTATACCGGCAGCCACAACTCCTTCAGATCTTCATGCGGACCTCTGAAATCTTAACTGTAGCATCTCAGGACTCATATCTACTAACCCTTTAATCCGCATCCTCCGGTTCTCATCCTATACAGTACATTTACCTTCTTCTCATCACTGTTCTTCACTGTTCCTGACTGAGACTAATTTTCTCAATATCCTCAGCACATAGCTCATCAAATCCTTCTTGTCAATGCAATATGAGTATGTTGACATCAATGACAACACTGGATAACCTCATACTTGCAACAATCTCCCCCTTTGTCATTGATGGCAACATATGATGTGAAAAACTATTAAGACAAGAACTTCAACTTTTCATATGTCTTCTCTTCCTTTACTGCTCCCCCTTTGATCATCAACCACTTGTTTTTCACATGTTTTCTCTCCCCCTTTGACATCAATGGCAAAGGGCTCATACTTGCAATTCTCATACATCAGAATCATACCAGCTGCTCCCCCTTAGTTGCAGCTCCCCATTAGTCCGGATCACAAGATATGACTGTGATAGCCACCGGACTGATGCACATCAGTGCATCTTAGTTCATCACCGGAGGGGCCATGACCCCTAACTTCTCCCGGAGATATTCAAAAGAGTCCTTGGGAAGAGGTTTTGTAAAGATATCTGCAATCTGATCCTTGGAGGGAACATACTCCAATCTGACTTCTTCCTTGTTTACTTGTTCTCTCAAAAAGTGAAATTTGATAGATATGTGCTTAGTCTTAGAATGCAATACCGGATTCTTGGAAATATTAATTGCACTTGAATTATCACAGAAAATTGTGATAGGCTCCTCATATTCAACTTTGATGTCTCTTAGCATCTGCTTCATCCATAAGATTTGAGTGCAACTACCTGCTGCTGCAATGTATTCTGCTTCAGTTGTAGACAGAGATATTGCATCTTGTTTCTTGCTTAGCCAAGAAACCAATCTCTTCCCCAAAAAGAATGCTCCACCACTAGTGCTCTTCCGGTCATCCACATCTCCTGCCCAATCTGCATCTGTGTAAGCATGAAGAGAGAAATCCGGATCTCTAGGATACCATAGACCATACTCAACTGTTCCTTTCAAGTATCTAAAAATTCTTTTGATTGCCATAACATGAGATTCTCTAGGATCAACCTGGAATCTTGCCACAAGACCAACAGCCTGCATTATATCTGGTCTAGTTTGAGTGAGATACAACAATCCACCAATCATTGATCTATACTTTGTCTGATCTGCCTTTGGAGAATCATCATCTTTGCTTAACTTACATCCGGTTGCCATAGGAGTGTTCATAGGCTTTGAGTCTTCCATACCAAATTTCTTTAACAATTCTTTCACATATTTGGTCTGAGAAATGAAGATCCCTTCTTTTGTTTGAGTAATTTGCAGACCCAAGAAGAAATTCATTTCACCAAGCATAGACATTTCAAACTCACTTTTCATCTGATTTGCAAAAGTTTTGCACATACTATCTCTTCCTCCAAAAATGATATCATCCACAAACACTTCAACAATCAGAATGTTTTCATGATCAATTTTGAAATATAAGTTACTGTCAGCAGTACCTTTGTTGAATCCAATCTGCACAAGATGCTTATCCAACCTTTCATACCATGCTCTTGGGGCTTGCTTCAATCCATACAAAGCTTTCTTCAACTTGCAGACCATATCATTATTATCAGACAATTGAAATCCATCCAGTTGTTCAATGTAGACTTCTTCTTCCAGATCACCATTTAGGAAGGCAGACTTGACATCCATCTGATATACCTTGAAGTCTTTGAAGGCAGCAAATGCAAGAAGTAATCTGACTGCTTCAATTCTTGCTACCGGAGCAAAAGTCTCTTCAAAGTCAATTCCTTCTATTTGAGAGTAGCCTTTGCAGACCAATCTAGCTTTGTTTCTGATTACTTCACCAGCTTCATTTAGTTTGTTCCGGAAGACCCACTTGGTTCCAATTACATTCCTGTCTCTAGGTCTGGGAACAAGATCCCAAGTATGATTTTTCTCAATTTGCATCAGTTCATCTTCCATTGCTTTGGTCCAGTTTTCATCATTGCAGGCTTCATTTATTGTTTTAGGTTCAATCTTTGAAATCAGACAACATTCATTCTGATCTTGAGCAATATTCCTTCTAGTTTGTACACCTTTGCTTCTGTCACCTATGATCTGATCTTCAGAGTGGTTCAGTGTTACATACCTTGGAATTTTGGGAGTATCCAGCACTGCTGTTTCTTGATCAGGCTCATTCAAACCTATCTCTTCTTCCTGATTTACCGGATCAGGCTGACTCTGTCTCACCGGAGAGGATTGAGGTCCTTGAACACTATCTTGGTCATCTTCATCAAACTCATAAAATCTTGAAGGCTTCTCAATTCCTTCATCAACCTTTACATTGGTGCTTTCTATCATCTTCCTCAATCTCTTATTGTAACACCGGTATGCTTTGCTTTGAGTGGAGTAGCCCAAGAAAATTCCTTCATCACTTCTAGCATCAAACTTACCTAGATCTTCATCTCTTTTAATGTAACACTTGCTACCAAATACTCTGAAATATTTCACAGTAGGAGTGATGCCAAACCAGAGTTCATAGGGGGTCTTACCGGTGTTGTTTCTGATTTGAACTCGATTGAGAGTGTAGACTGCAGTGCTGATAGCTTCTTTCCAAAACATTTGAGGAATATTTGCTTCCAACATCATTGTCCTAGTAGCTTCCTGGATGGTCCGGTTCTTTCTCTCAACTACTCCATTCTGCTGTGGAGTCTTAGGAGCAGACAACTGTCTCCTTATACCCTGTTTCTCACAAAAGTCAATGAATTCACCAGATGTAAATTCACCACCTCTATCAGACCTTAGACACTTTAGTTTCAATCCGGTTTGATTCTCCACCATAGCTTTGAAGATTTTGAACTTCTCAAAAGCTTCTAATTTTTCTTTTAGAAAGGTAACCCACATCATCCGGGAATGATCATCTATTAACAACATGAAATATCTATCACCTTGCAGACTCTTGATTCTTGTCGGACCACATAGATCAGTATGTACTAATTCCAACAATCCGGTAGAAGACTGATCTTTGCTTTTAAAAGAGACTCTGCTTTGTTTGCCTAACTGACATTCTTTACACACACTATTTGTAGGTTTTATCAACTTTGGAAGATCTCTCACAGCCTGAGTATTGCTTATTTTGATGATGTTATCAAAATTTACATGACACATTCTTCTATGCCATAACCAACTCTGATCAATTTGAACAAACAAACAACTTTTATTTGAACCAACCAGATGAAAGATGTTACCTCTTGTCTGAGTACCGGATGCAATTTCAGTTCCGGAGCTTGTAAAGATTCTGCATTTTCCATTCTTGAACCGGAGATCATAGCCTTTGTCCACCAACTGACCAACACTGAGAAGATTGTGCTTCAATCCTTCAACATACAGTACATTTCCTGTTTTGCTCTTACCATCAAAGGAAATAGTTCCCCTACCTCTGATTCTGCCAGCAGAATTGTCACCAAACTTTACCATTCCTCCTTCATATCTTTCCAAATCTAAGAACTTATTCTTGTCACCAGTCATATGGTGAGAACATCCACTGTCAATAACCCAATCATCCTTTTCTTCCACTTGAGCAGCCAAGGCTTTTTCAACAACTTTGTGATTGACAGATTCAGAGAGTATTGAATCTTCTTCCTTGATGGCTATAAACACCCACTCATTTCCGGATTTGCTTCCTAGTTCTGATTCATCATCTATTACTCCTTCATTGTCATCTTCTTCATGAACATAATAGCAATTCTTTTGAAACCTTTGTCTGTGAGTATTAGATCTTGCAGATCTCTCCGGACATCTTGAGGCAAAATGACCAATCTTATTGCAGTTGAAACACTTAAAGGGTAGTTTTCCTTCATACTTACCGGATCCTCTTGGCAGTCTCTTTGCAATGAGGGCTTCAAGTTGAGTTGTTTCTGCTTCTTCTTCTTCCATGTCTCTTCTTGCTTGATCATACCATGACATTTTCCTTGATGAGTTTTCACCCGGATCAAATCTCTGTTTGCCTTTCACATAGGCACTGGCTTTGAAAGCAGATTCAGTCTTGGGAGGATCATCTCCAAACTCGGTCATTTCAAATGCAGCTAGTTTGCCAGCCAGTTGTTCTCTTGTGATAGTTGTGTGGGCTCTGAATTCATCAATGGCAGCAACTTTGATTTTGTAGGCAGCAGGAAGGGATCTTAGGATTTTGCAGACAATCTCATTTTCATCTAAAGTTCCACCAGCATTTCTGATTCCACATACCAGCTCATTTACTCTTGGCATAAAGGTAGTGATGTTTTCATCATCTCTCATTTTCAATCTTTCAAATTTCCCTTTCAGACTTTGCAACCTTGCACTTTTGACAAACTCATCTCCTTCATACAGAAGTTCCAGTTTAGTTAGGATCTCATATGCAGTGGGTAGGTCAATGACATTCGAGAGATCAGAGTCATTCAATGTGCTTAGAAGAGCTTCCTTGGTCCGTAGATTGTTTTCAACTTCTGTGATTTCATTCAGAGTTGTCGGACCACCTTATGGAGGTACATATGGTTTTGAAATCATACCCAGATATGCTTTTCCCATGCATTCCAAGTGACACTTCATGCGACCTTTCCAGAGAGTGAAGTTGGTTCCATCGAACTTCGGACTATCCTTCTTGTATGACGACATCCTGGATCTCCTCAAGCGGTTAAGCTTTTGTCAGAGGAACTTGGCTCTGATACCAATTGTTGGATCTAGGGCATACAACTGAGAGGGGGGGTGAATCAGTTGTATAGAACTTCTTCTCATTCAAACACTTAATTCTCTATTGTTAGTTAGCAGCATATCAAATAATCATCCATGGAAGCATAATACATAAACACAAGAGCAGATAAGCATCAACACATTGAACACCAAGATTTTGACATGGAAAACCCAGTTAAGGGAAAAACCACGGGGTGATTAACCCAAGAATTATTCTCTGTTAGAAGAATAAGGAAAAATGAATGGCACATGCCAATAAGGGCTCACTGCCCGAGCACACTGCTCACAAAGAGGCCCACTGCCTACAAGGAGACACACTGTCTACAAAGTGATAAAAATCACAGTCTTGAACTGGAGAATGACATCTCTACTATGTCCGGATCAGTTCCAATTAAGCCCAATATCTCTGTTCTGCCCTTCGCACGTTTCTTCGCTATGCCATACTCATCCACATACCACACACTGAAATGAACTTACAAACCATTATTTATACAAGACATCGACTCAGGAACAAGCATCTAAGTCGGCAAACAATCATAGGAGTATACGCAAGATGAATAACACATCCGATCGGCCATCACAAGAACATTTGCAGGATGAACAACTCATCCGGTCGGCTACACAGAGCAAGAACTTCATCCGGAAGAATAACTTCAATTCTGGGCTCTACCATCAATGCGGACCAACAACACAACCTAAACATGATCCAAGAACCTTCACAAGCCTGTCTGAATGTCCGGATACATCCGCACTTCCTCTGCTTACTGGGATCTCTTGTCTTCCTCATCCGAAACTTTAAGAACACAGTCTGTCGCCACTGTCATAATGCAAGAGGTACTTCCGGACCTCCAAATCATACACAAATCAGGATGATACATCACAAGGACATCTCAAACACTCCTTCCAATCCGCAGATTAGGATAATACAATTCCGGACCTCACCGGACCTTTTTGTGATCCTCTGTCACCTCCGGATACTTGCCGGACCCGGTTCTATACCGGCAGCCACAACTCCTTCAGATCTTCATGCGGACCTCTGAAATCTTAACTGTAGCATCTCAGGACTCATATCTACTAACCCTTTAATCCGCATCCTCCGGTTCTCATCCTATACAGTACATTTACCTTCTTCTCATCACTGTTCTTCACTGTTCCTGACTGAGACTAATTTTCTCAATATCCTCAGCACATAGCTCATCAAATCCTTCTTGTCAATGCAATATGAGTATGTTGACATCAATGACAACACTGGATAACCTCATACTTGCAACAAAGGTTTAGCTCCTGGGTCGTTTGCATGCATTCGAGACATCTTAGTTCATAATTTGGCATCCCAATGGAATGAGCCCTAGGTAACATGACAAATGGGACCTAGAAGGACCCCTTGAGCTATACCCTGCCCAAAACAGGGGGGAGGACTTGGGTTTCTGTGCCCTAGTCTTGCCCTATTTTGGGGCAGCCCCAATTTCTAGGTGTCAGTTTATGACCGTAATTTGGGTCCTTTACTAACACGGTAAGTTTGAATTATGAAAATATTGGCAGGAGTGTTTGTAGTTGCATATAAAAGCATGTTTAGGCATTCATTTATAAACTAGAGCATTATTAGATGATTACTAGCAAGCTATTGTGTTCTCAAGGTGATTCAAGGCTTTCATTGTATTGCAAGAGTAGACTTGTGTGGTTTATGTGTTTTTTGTAGATTTGAGCATCCATTTCATCATGGAATGAAGAGCATCTTCCTCCCATGATATCTTCACTACAAGATGGCATTATATTGTGTTTTCATTATCAATTCCTTTGGTTTTTGCCTCTACCTCACAAGGGCATGCTCTCTTTATCTGACAATGGTGTTTAGAGACTTAAGTGTCCTTCGGGGATTGATTGAGGCAAGCCTCTAAACACCACAACCCCCCAAACTAAGTCTTGTGATTGCAGGTTATAGGTGTCGTATTCAGGAGAAGTGAAGTTGCAAGAAGGATTGGCAGGCATCAAGGATTTAGGATCTAAAGAGAAGCAGGACACCGGAGCATTTCTAGGACTTGGGTGCTTGCTCTAGTGTCCTTCGCAGTTGAGTTCCTGGAAACAGAAGTTACAGGGCTAATCAATGTTGAAAGGAGGTCAGTATCTCACAAGAAACTGGTACCTTAGACTTGGACACCCACTCCAGTGTCCCCAACTATTCTGTCTTGGAACCCTGAAAATAACTATTCTGTGATTTGCTATTTTACTTCCGTATGTAAGAGCATTTTCCATTATTCATCAATTTATTGTTGTATTTGCATAATTAGGCTTTTAATGGTCAATTAAGCATAAGAGAAGAGAAATTGATAATTAATTTCCCTAATCCAAGTTTCCCTACATCTCACAGTGATCTAGGGTATGATAGTGCTCGCCACTCGACCCTAGGTCCTTGAATGTAAAGTGGAGAGGAGGATTTAAACATCAAAACACTAAAATGTTAACAAATCCAATTTTCCACCTAAACATTTTGGTGAACCCATGTTTTTAGACTTAAATTGCAACTTGCTAAGTGTGTGTCTTCAGATTTAGATTAATTTCATTCATTCATATAGTCATTCATTTTATTGCATTGAGAAAAATTCAAAAAAAATGAAAAATTTGAAAAATTCAAAAAAATTGCATTGTTTGGCTTACTAAATTGCATTAATTCTTTCTAATTTTCCTATTTCATGATTTTTACATCATATCTGATATAAACTATAGAAAAATATAAAAATTCAAAAATTTGCATTGCATTTTCATCATTAATTTGCTAGGCTTTTGTAGAGATTTTGACAATTTTCATATAACCTAGTAATTCCAAAATCTAGGGTTATTAGGAAAAATCTTCTTTCAGATTTTTCTACTAATTTCAAAGGCTCATTCAAATTTGCATTTTCTATAGTCTTGGATTTTAGTGTAAATTTGCATTTAGATTTAAAATATTTGCATTTTTGCATAGAAAATTTCAACAAAAACTAGCAATTTTGATGCATTTTCATTAAATTTGCATTGACATTTTGCATATTAAAGCTGGAAAATAATTTTCAGGTCTGAAATTATTTAATTTTTATCATAAATCAGACCTCAAAACATTCACATAGCATTTTGTGTCAACATCTCAAACCTAGGGCTTCAAAAACAACGATTTTCGCTAAATTCGGCCTTATCGACTCTCTAAATTTGTACCATAGGCATGTTGTGAAGAGTATTTTTACATTAATTTGTTATTTTTAGGATAATTATTTTCTACCTCTCCTAAAAAGCTTCACAACACCCTTTTAACGGGCTCTTGTAGTGAAAATTTGGTGAAAAACTACACATTTTGGTTATTTTTTGCCCTAGGGTTTGCCCTAGTTTGCACTCCAAGCATGTTGTGATCAATTTTATGGATTGAGGTGACTGATATTATTTCTATTATTTTCTATACCTTCTAAAATTCCTTACAATACCCCTTTTACTACGTCTTGGAGTTGAAAAACCATGAAAAATAACCTATTTTTGCTATATTTTCACTAAGGTTTGACCTTAAGTGGCACTAAAAGCATGTTGTGTTGGGTATTTTGGCACCAAGTGGCTATTATTACTGATATTATTTTCTATACATAATCATTTTACTCACAACACCCTTTGGTATGCCCTTTTGCAATGAATTTTGGTGAAAAAAGTGCCTATTTTGACATATTTTCACTATATTTTGACTTGGCATTAACTTGAAATTGCATCAAGAGTGTGTTGAGAAGGATACTTTTACTATTTTGGACTGATATTAGACATTTAACTAGCTGCCCTAGATTGAAACCCTTACAACACCCTTTGGTTCATTCATTTGCATTAAAAAAGTACAAAATTCCAAGCATTTTTGGCTTTCAAACATATCATTCTCTTAGGGTTTGTCATCTTAATTTGTTCATTGAGTGCTGTGTGCTTTTGCATAAAATTTATGACCCACTATACTAAAAACAATATCCCTTTGAGAAGAAGTAAAAGATTAATGAGATCTAGTGCTCTTGACGAAAACAATATCCCTACCTCTGACAATCCTTTGCACACCTTCTTTACAAAGGGAGAAACACAAATTGTGCAAGATATCATACATTCTCCAACCATTATGGAAGACCAAATATTTCATGATGTTGACGATGCTATTGAGGTAGTAGGACATGTACCTACGGAACAAGTCAATAAGCTTGATAAAGACCTTGCCGAATTTCAAGAATATGTGCAAACTGAGAGAATAGCCAAAGAAGCCTTACCTGTGATTCATCATGTAAGAGAATTGATAAAAGAAGGACAAGATGGACTTAATGTTATTCATGGTTTAACACATATTGTTTAAACTAATGTAATGCTGGTGAGTGAATGTGCAAAAGTCACTAACAACATATCATCGCCGTTGCATACTCAAGTTTCAGTACCTATACTGACTACAGGAATATCAACCTTCACATCAACGATCTTAACAACTGATGCAAATATTTGTAGTAATGCTACCACTGGTATTGGAGTATCTAATGGCACCAATTACAAAGTTGTGGGATTTGATTATCAGAACTTGGTCCATAATGTGACCGTTCCTATGAATAGCTGTTCTCAACCTCCCATCACACACAGTTATTCCCAACCATCTTCAACCTACCAATATGTCCAACAACTGTTGACCTATTCCAAGCCTCTACCTATCACATCTCAATATCAATCACTTCCTCACCTTGGTTCCAATTCATCTCAACAAACCGCATCTCAGAATGATGCCATCCTAAACCAACTTTTACAAGGTATGAATGCTTTACAACAAAAGGTAACAAATTTGACAAACTCTTCGTAGCCTAGTCTACCAACATATCATGCCCATAATCCATTATCTTATGCAATCTTGAGAACCCCTATGCCTGAGAGGTTTGAGACTCCTCACTTTGAAAAATATGGTGGAAAAGGAGATCCCAATATTCATGTGGCAGCATTCACAGCTATGTGTAGTGATTTCTATTTTGAAGAGGATTGTTGGCAAAACTTTTCCTGCAATCTCTCAAAGATACTGCTTTAGAATGGTTTTTCTCTTTGCCTCTGAATTCAATACACTCCTTTTCACAGTTAATTGATCAATTTTTACAACATTTTCAAGAAAATATCAGACCCCAAGTCATTCTAATTGACTTGGTTCAATGCAAACAAGGTCCAAAAGAGAAGTTGACAGAATTTATTAGTCAGTACCAAGGGCTTTATGCATAGATTCAATATCAGATGAAAGATGAAGATGTTCAAAAGATATTCATTACAAATCTACAACCTAATATTTGTGATAAGATCCTCTTGATGAAGTACAACTCCTTTCAACATTTATGCACCGCCCTTCGTGATTATCAACTTTCATCTAGTCAATATGAAAACCAAAACTCATCAGCTCAAGTTGGTCAATCCATAGGTGGATCATCACAAACCAACTTTAAGAGAAACAATAATAACAGGAACTTCATCAAGATTAATGGACCGAATATGCACAACTTTTTGAATGTTTCAGCTATATCAAATATTAAGAAAGCATCATACTAACCAAGAAAGTTTACTCCAATATCTGAATCCTACCATTCCATTATGAACTAAACTATAAGTAATAACATTCTAAAGCTTCCCCCGATCAAGCCTGTTGATCCTAGTAAACAAGGACCTTAATTTGATGCTAATGCCTTTTGTCATTATCATCAGATGCAAGGACATGACATTGAACGATGTATGCATCTTAAACATGAAATACAGGACCTTATTGATTCAAATGTCATCCAAGTATTGGGTGTGAATGACAATGGAAACAAATCAGTTGCTCTGCCGAATCAAAACTTACAAATCTTCACTAATCCTTTCCCTAAACATACTGAAAACAATATAGTGGAACAGGGTTTGGTGGAAGTCAACGAGGATGATTACTTAGACTATGATAGCATCGTGGGAATGATTGAAGTGGATAAGAAAAAAATAAATAATCTACCTCATCCTCAAAGAAATGGAGTTTATGTTGAGGTTCCTCCTCTGTTATCCTTAGATGGATCAGGAGATAATCAAGATACATCTGAAAAATAAGAACAACAACCAATACAAATGAGTAAGATGGTATAGGATGATTCTTGTCCCTGTGCTAGAAAGATTCAACATCAAAAACTTGATAAAATTTGGAAAAGAGCTAGACGACTGTAAAAAATTGGAGAAAATAGTGGTTCCCCTCCTCATAAGAAACAAAAAGTTATATTTACACAAGGAGTAACAAATCAAGCATCACACGATAATCAACAAAACTTTCATAAGAACCACTCAAACTTTGCACTCAACATGATCGAGTGCCTCTCCAAGAGGTTTGCAAGTTCCCAAATCTGATACGAAGATCAAACAGGTAAGTATCTCTAATCCTTTATCTCTCTCATGATGTGCTTCCCTCATGATGTGTTTTCTGTTGTTTAGGCCTCCTAGGATGACTTGAGATTCTCCCATAAGGTTCAAGATACCAGGAGACCACCTTTGTTGTGACCTTCTATTTGTATTATCATTCTTCTATATTGCCTCTCTCTCTGATTTCATTGTTGTGTGTTGTGTCTTATGGACATAGCATTGCGGTTGGTGACCTGGGGGCACCCTCCTACGTGACTGTCTCTAAGACATTTGTTTATCCTCTCTTATTTATTATTTCCCTTCCTCTAGTGTTTCTATCTAGCGGGCGGATGACGACAAACATTTATACTAATGCGGACCTAGTGTCCCTTTCAAGAGAAATCAAAGAATGGACTTAGTTCCTAATATGACGATGGGGTTGTATATCTTATCCAACGATTGGCTAGTGGAATCACTCATGCTTTCCATGTAGTGAATTTGATGATGTTTCTATCGCATTTACAAACCTTAACAATACTGTTGCTCTATGCACCTTTGTTTTTCTTTGAATCTAGCCTTGGTAGTACTCAATTCGGAGAGCTTCATGATATAGCCCCATGGTTATCCTCAAACTCTGAATTTGTTGTATAACCTTGGCTCTTTGTGTGGTTAATCATATGCATTGATGTTATTGTTTATCATGATTTTGTAGACACTAACATTTTTTTTGTAGGGATGTGTTTGTCAGAACATTTGGTGATCGTAAAGTACATGTCACCTCTAGGGGGCATGGGCTTTGTGAAAGTCAATGCTCCCTTGTGTGTTTTCTTCCTACCTTAATGTGCTTGATATCGATAATTGATATCAACCACCTTAAGGTGGGGGTATATATAAGGTAAGCTATTTATTGTAGATGTTAGCTATGTGCTTGTCCTCAGGTGCAATCTAAAGACTTGCTCGATGAGTGCATCCTACATCCTAAGTTTCTTTGCAATAAATCAATCAATCATATAATCCATCTGCAGAGGTAGGATATTGCATATATCCTTTTTATCTTAAGCCCTCTGCGGAGGTGGGGATGGTGTATTTATTGGAGTAGATTGCATCATCCTATCATTTTTAAAAGTCCTCTGTAGAGGCAGGGAGTGGTTCTGTGACTAACTCAACCCTTAAGCGTGTCTTTGGTGATTGTTGTGGCAAAGCCCAATCATCAGTGTGTGCTTGTAATGTGCCTGAGATGGTGATGAGCCTAGCAATAGGGAACACACCATCACTTGTCTACCATGTTTTCTCCGTGTCTTCAAGTGTATGTGTTTGGTGTGCTTGTTTAGTGTGGCATGTTTCTGCCCCATATGCATTCTAAAGACTTATTCAATGAGTGCATCCTACATTTTGGGAGGTTTTGCGTGTCTTGCGTGTGTGTTGCCCCATATATAGTCTAAAGACCTGCTCGATGAGTGCATCCTATATTATGGGAGGTTTGTTTGCTTTCCAGTACTTGCATCTACATTTCATATATATGAGAAAAAGAAAAGAAAAGATATCATTTTTGTCTTCCATGCATTAATGTGTCTTCTATTTATTGACTGTCTTCTCCGTGTTCTATGTGACTGTAACTGTCTTCTCTGTGTTTTGCGTGCTTGTTACTATCTTCTATGTGATTGGCGTGTCTTCTCTATGCTTGGCATGTTTGCTTTGTTTGTGACTGTACTTTAATGCATGTATTGGCCTTTTGTTTATACATACATTAAATTGGGGGCTGTCAGAAAATGTCCTCTTGGGGACTTTTCCCTCATAAGGTTTAGCTCCCAGGTCTTTTGCATGCATTTGGGACATCTTAGTTCATAATTTGGCATCCCGATGGAATGAGCCCTAGATAACATGACAAATGGGACCTACGAGGACCCCTTGAGCTGTACCCTACCCAAAATAGGGGGGAGGACTTGGGCGCCCACGCTCTAGTCCTACCCTATTTTGGGGCAGCCCCAATTTTTGGGTGTCAGTTTATGACCATTATTTGGGTCCCTTACCAACACGGTACGTTTGAATTACAAAAATCTTGGTGGGAGTATTTGTAGTTGCATATAAAAGCATGTTTAGGTATTTATTTGTAAACTAGAGCATTATTAGATGATTACTAGCAAGCTATTGTGTTCTCAAGGTGATTCAAGGCTTTCATTGTGTTGCAAAAGTAGACTTGTGTGGTTTATGTGTTTGTTTGTAGATTTGAGCATCCATTTCATCATGAAATGAAGAGCATCTTCCTCTCATGATATCTTCACTACAAGGTGGCATTATATTGTGTTTTCATTATCAATTCCTTTAGTTTTTACCTCTGCCTTACAAGGGCACGCACTCTTTATCTGACAACGGTGTTTGGAGACTTAAGTGTCCTCCAGGGCTTGACTAAGGCAAGCCTCTAAATACCACAACCCCCCAAACCAAGTCCTATGATTGCAGGTTACAGGGGTTGTATTCGTGAGAAGTGAAGTTGCAGGAAGGATTCACAGGCATCAAGGGTTCAGGATCTGAAGAGAAGCAGGACACTGAAGCATTTCTAGGACTTGGGTGCTTGCTCTAGTGTCCTCTGCAGCTTAGTTCCAATAAATAGAAGTTACAGGGCTGATCAGTGTCAAAAGGAGGTTAGGACCCCACAAAAAAATTGGTACCTTGGACTTGGGTGCCCGCTCCAGTGTCCCCGACTATTTCGCCTTGGAACCCTGAAAATAAGTATTCTGTGATTTGCTATTTTACTTCTGTATGCAAGAACATTTTCCGTTATTCATCAATTTATTGTCGTATTTGCATAATTAGGGATTTAATGGTCAATTTAGTGTAAGAGAAGAGAAATTGATAATTAATTTCCCTAATCCAAGTTTCCCTACATCTCACAGTGATCTAGGGTATGATAGTTCTCGCCACTCGACCCTAGGTCCTTGAATGTAAAGTGGAGAGGAGGATTTAAACATCAAAACACTAAAATGTTAACAAATCCAATTTTCCACCTAAACAGTGTTATCCTTAGCGAGGAAATGCGACGAAAAAGATCAGGTGGATCCACATCAGGCAATGTTTTGAATGTAGAAAGTAGAGGTAGAGCAAAGGAGAGAGGAAAAGGTTTTGGAGGTCATGGGAAGTCACGAGGAAAATCAAAGGACAAGAGGTCCCAATCTAGAGGAAACAAGGATTGTTGGTACTATGAAAAACTGGGTCATCTAAAGAAAGATTGTTGGTCTCGAAAGAATAACTAAGGAGACAAACAAAAAGGCAATAAGGAGGCAAATGTGGTAAGTAATAAATCTAAAGATGATGCTTTGATTATTTCCCTAGATAATGCTGATGATTCTTGGGTTTTAGATTCAGGGGCCTCATTTCATACTACGCCCCATAGAAGTTATTTTCTTGATTATGTCCAAGGGGATTTTGGGCTGGTTTATTTGGGAGATAATGAACCCTGTCAGATTGTTGGAAAAGGGAAGAATTAAGATTAAGTTGTAGAATGGGAATCATTGGCTACTACAAGAGGTAAAGCACATTCCAAGGCTGAGTTGGAATTTAATTTCACCAGGGCAGCTAGGTGATGAAGGTTTCATAGTTACTTTTAGTGATAAAAATTGGAAGGTTTCAAGAGGTGCCTTCATGCAAGGGCACTAGGTGCTTCATTATTGCACATGTTTGGTATTTTTGTAATTTTGGGTTGAAATGGGTTTTAGTAGTTAATAAGGTCATTTATGACCATCTCCTATGTATTCAATTCATTTTTGGTTGTGGGTTTAGTCGTTGGTGGGAAAAGTTGGAAAATTGAAAATATTGTCAATGTTAGTAGGCATGAGCTTTCCACAGTTCATAGAATGAAGAAGATATTGCTTTTGGATTTGACTGCGTGTATTCTTTTCCATTGACGTTTCAGGTCACACTCAGTGAACCATCATCAGGAAGAGGATTCTCTTCCTAATGATGGTTCACTGAGTGTGATCCAAAACATCAATGTAAACAAATACACGTAGTCAAATCCAAAAGCAATTTCTTCTTAATTGTCAATGTGGCAAAACAAGTGTCAATGTTAGTGGTCATGTAACTTTGGAAAAGTGTAAAAATCAAGACAATGGTTACATGCAAGCAAGAAATGGTTACAAACCATTGAGATTTATTGTAAATGCATAAATACACACTCAAAAGTTGAATAGAGAAAGAGAAGAATGGATTTTTGGTAATTTTGATGAATAGAAGCAAGTTTTTCTATGGTTTTTAACATTGCAGTCATGTTTTGTTGCTATGTATGGATTGTACAGCCCATGTAATGATCTAAAATCAATTGGATTGTGTGTGCATGTGAATCCACTTCATTTTTCTTTTTGTTGCATCAATTTTCATTGAGATTTGTGAAAGTTATGGCCATTTTGATGAAGGCTGATCTATTCTAACAATGTTTTTTAGGATTTGCAGTCTGAAAATGTGCTAGTATGGCCATGTACAGTATAGTATAGACTTGAAACTAATTCTAAAAGTTGAAGGCATGAGTTTAGTTTCATATGCTTTTGGTTTGAGTAAATGTGATTAGGTTTTGAATGAGTTATGCCATTTTTTGGTGAGAGTAGTTCTATAACAGTCCTAGGGTTTACACATGAATAGTTTTGTTTTTGTCTTAGTCCATACAAAGAAACCCTAGACCATTTTGATATATGTTTAATAAGGGCCAAAAGGGTAACCAAAAAAAGTTTTACATTTCTATTTGCAGGTCTTTTCGAAAAGGTATGACCAAAAAGGTCTGATTTGCTACACCTAGTGACAACAATCCATTGTTGTTTGGAACATTATGTCAAACAAGTGTGAGAGTCATGCATGTTTGGAAAACCCTAAAGTATGTTAAAAATAGGTCTAAATACACCAATTTGCCCTTGTTTCATTCTATCCTCAATGATGGAATGCCATTAGGTTGCTATTCCATGTTTTCATGTGCATTAGGAAGCTTTTAAGCATTGGCTAAAATGAGTCATTGTGTGAAGGGTATGAGGGTAGTAAAGTTGTGTTAAAATAGTCCTTTTTTCCTCTGCATCAAATTGGTATCAGAGCTAGAAGACCCTAAGAGTACAAGGTATGCACCAAGACAAGAGAGTTGTGAGAGAAAGTTTGTTACAGGTATGAAAGAGAGCTGGTGACTTATATCCTCCAACAGTGATGAAACTGGGTAGAAGGTGTGCATATTTCTTCCACTGAGAGGAAGTGGGTAGAAGAGGTCTTGGAGAGTGCATCTTCTAGAATCCTAGTGGGTAGAGGATAGTTGTGTGTGTGAAGGTATTGGGATACCAAAAGAATGGAAGTGTTGAGGAGAATAATCCATGAAGACCTAAAAAGTAAGAAGTTGTCAAGAAAGCAACAAAAGATTAGAAGAGATAGGAGTGAGATGAATAAGAAAGATAAGAAGACAAAACAAGTAAGTATTCAAAAGAGATAATGGGGCTACAACAAGATTTGGAACAAATGCAAAAAAACATTTGAAGAAAGAATACGGAGTATAGTAACAAGTGTGTGGATTTGGAACATCACCATTCACAAAGTTGTCAAGTGGCCAATAAAGGAAATTGTGGAAAGAAGAAAGAGGCAGCAATTGAGAAGGAAGATAAAAAAAATCAAGATGATGGAAGAGCCAAAGCCATCCATGGAAGAGGAAAAAGATGAAGAAATGAGTCCATTAAGACTCAAAATTTTGTTTCTAACAATATTTGTGTTGGCAAGAGGTCCACTGTTAGGCATGTCAGGTGTTGTCATTGATGGCAATTAAATCTATCTTACACATCCACATTGTATCATTTGATCATATCAGAATTCAGATTGCAGATTTGTCTAAGTCTGGATAGATAGGAATAGAGCATATGACAGGGTTCAACATTTTGGTCTACATTTCTCCACAGGTAATCATATTGTGATGTGGATTTGAGGGAATGTTAAGGGATGTCAGGGCTACCTAAATCCAAAGTTTTAGCCTCCAGTGATAAAGTGATTGAAAGTTACAAGCATCTAAGTATTGGGTTTTGGTTAGATAGTTCAGTCCAGTGAAGAATACGCTGACTTGGTGTTTGATCCTTGTGCAGATTAAGAGAAGTGGTTGGTTGAGTAATTTATGAGATCTAGTGGTATTGGTTGACATGTGTGGTGACTTGAATACATAGGTTTTGGTCTACATTGATGTTTGTGTATGGATTCATCTGACAAAATAGTGATCTTGAAAAAGTTTCTAAGTTTTCTTGAGGCCGACTGCAGTTGATAAAATTTCATGTTGCTGGTATATATAATCGATGGGTTCAAGCATTTTGAGATAATGGTGTGTGAATATGAGGTGATAGGTGCGAAGAAAAGAGATCTAAGCTCTAGATCATGGTAGAACAGTGAAATAGGGTAGTGAGAGATGAAGTGTGTGAAGTTAGTATATTGAGCTTAACCGGAACTTTAATCTTGCATTGTTAGATGCTATTCTTCAGTTCAATTATTTTAGCGAACTCTTTGTAATTGATCTTGTTGGCAGTGAGCCTCCTTTGAGCAGTGAGCTCTGGGTAGTGTGCCCGAAGGCATGTGCCTTCCCATTTGTAATAATTTTAATAGAGAATAAAATCTTGTGGGTTAACCCCCACCATGGTTTTTCCCTTAACCGAGTTTCCACATAAAAATCCTGGTGTTCATGTGTGATGATCTTCTTGTTGTTGTTCTTAAGTCCATGATTCTTTCTCTTAAAGGAACATAATAATAAGTTTTTGCAGAATACTGATTCACCCCCACTCTCAGTGTTCCTTAATTTCAACAACTCGTATCAGAGAAAGGTTCCTTGCAAGAAGTTTAACAACTTGAAGAGGTTTTGGGAAGGTGTTTCAATGGGTTCATTTAGGTATTCTGATGGCATCAATGAACAACTTCAAGTTGCTTTAAAATATCTTGATCAGTCTAAAGCAGAAGTCAAAGAACTACAAGAGAACCTTAAAGATGCTGAGGATTTCATTCAAACTTTAAAAAGGCAACTGAGAAAACCTATGGAAAAGAGGAAGGAGCTACTTTAGCAGTTAGTAAATCAAAAGGAAGACAATGACATCAATGAGGCTCTGAAGGAGAAGACAAATGAATGTGAGAAGTTGGCAAAATAAGTTGTTGTCCTAAAACATGAGATGGAGTCTGGGGTGATGAGGCTAACCAAGGACATCGAGGAAAGGAAGAAGACTAAAGAAAACCTGAATCAGTCTCTGAAAGAAAGAATAAAAGAATGCTGCAGATTGGACATAATATATGGCCATCTAGAGTCTGATCTACAAGAAACTAGGTATAATGAGGAACAACTTGAAAGGCAAATTGTCATTCTCAAACATGACCTAGAAGCTGCAAATGAATACAAAGAGAAGTTCAAGATAAGCTCAGCTAAACTTGAGGTACTGCTTGATAGTCAGAAGAAGGCAGATGATAAGCATGGTCTGGGATATGAGAAAGGTGAAAGCTCTGGATCTAGTCAAAGAAATTTTGAATCAAGAAATTAGAGAAACAAACCTAGAAGACCTCCAATCAGACAGCCTAATGCTCAAAGGTATCCATCCTTTAATGGAAATTGTTTCAATTGCAATAAATTTGGTCATAGAGCTACTCAGTGCAGAAGTAGAGTGAATCAAAGTGGTCCATCCTTCTCTGGTCAATGCTTTAATTGTAAAAGGTATGGTCATAGATCCAATGAATGCAAATGTATGATGATGAATAACTCTAACAATAGAGGAAATGTCTATTCTTTCAATGGTAAATGTTTTTCATGTGTAACATCAGAAAATGTCCCCTTGGGGGCTTTTCCCTCTTTAGGTCTAGCTCCTAGGTCTTTAGTGTGCATTTAGGACATTTTACATCATATTTCAACATCCCGATGAGAAAACCCCTAAGTGTCTTGACAAATAGGACCTAGGGGGACTACTTGAGATAACCCCTATCCAAAATAGGGGGGAGGACTTGGGCACCCGTGCCCTAGTCCTGCCCTATTTTGGGGCAGTCCTAATTTTTGGGTGTCAGATTGTGACCATTATTTGGGTCCTATGCCGACACAGTAAGTTTGAATTACAAAATCTTGGTGGAAGTGTTTGTAGTTGCAAATAAAAGCATGTTTATGCATTCATTTGTAAATAGATTTCAATTAGATGATTACTAGCAAGCTATTGTGTTCTCAAGGTGATTCAAGGCTTTCATTGTGTTGCAAGAGTAGATTTGTGTGGTCTATGTGTTTGTGTTTTACAGATTTGAGCATCCATTTCCTCATGGAGTGAAGGGAATATTCCTCCCATGAGATCTTCACTACAAGGTGACATTATATTATGTTTGTGATCATTATTCATTTAGTTTTTTCCTCTTCCTCCCTAGGTATGCACTCTCTATTTGACAAATGTGTTTGGAAGACTTAAGTGTCCTTTCAGGGCTTGACTGAGGCAAGCTCCTAAACACCACAACCCCCTCCCAAAGTTTATGATTGCAGGTTATAGGTTGATGATGCAGACAAAGTGAAGTTGCAGGAGGGCATGTTGGAGTGTCAGAATTGTAGATCAGTGAAAGAAACAGCTACCTAGACTTGGGTGCCCGCTTATTAGTCCTTGAAGTTTCATGATAGAAAAACCTTCATTGCAACATGAACAGGTTGTAGATCATGTTCATAGATCCTAACAAAAAGTAGGGCACTGGACTTGGGTGCCTGTTCTTTTGTCCCTGACTTTTCCACCTCGGAACCCCGAAAATAGGTGCACAGTCATTTGCAATTTTACAGCTTTCTGTAGAGGCATTTTCTGTTATTCATCAGTTTATTGCCATATTTGTATGATTAGGGTTTTGATAGATAATTGAGTATAAGAGAAGGAAAATTGATAATCAAATACCCTAATCCAAGTTTCCCTACATTTATAAGTGACCAAGGACCTGATAGTGCTCTGCCACTCGATCCGAGGGTCCTTGAATATAACGGGTGAAAGGAGGATTTAAACACTAAACTAAACAAATCCAATTTTACCCTAAACATTTTGGTGAACCTATGTTTTTGGACTAAATTGCAACTTTTTGAGTGTTTGTCTTCATATTTGGGTTGATTTCATTCATTCATATAGTCATTCTTCTTATTGCATTGACAAAAATTCAAAAAAATTGATAAATTTGATAAAATAATTACATTTTAGGGTTACTAATTTGCATCAATTCACTCTATTTTTTCCTAATTCATGATTTTTACATCAGATCTAATATAAAATATATAAAATTACAAAAATACAATAATTTGCATTGCATTTGCATCATATAATTGCTAGGGTTTTGTAGAAATTTTGACAATTTTCATATAACCTAGTAACTCCAAAATCTATGGTTTGTAGGCAAAATCTTCTTTCAGATTTTTCTACTGATTTTAGAGACTCATTCAAACTTTCGTTTGGTTTTAGTCTTGCATTTTAGTGTAAAATTGCATTTAGATTTCAAATATTTGCATTTTTGCATAGAAAAATTTAAAACAAAAAAAACTAGCAATTTTCATGTACTTTCATTAAATTTGCACTTACATTTTGCATCTTACAGCTTGGAATTCATTTTCAGATCTGATTACACTTCATTTTTATCATAAATCAGACTTCAAAACATTCATATAGCATTTTGTGTCAAGATCTCAAACCTAGGGCTTGAAAAACATCAATTTCAACTAGATTTGGCCTTATCGACTCTTTAAATTTGCACCATAAGCGTGTTGTGAAGAATTGTTTTACACTAATTTGTTGTTATCAAGGTATTTATTTTCTTCCCCTCCTAAAAATCTTCACAACACCTTTTTATCGGGCTCTTGTATTGAAAATTTGGTGAAAAACTACATATTTTTGCTATTTTTGCCCTAGGGTTTGGCCTAGTTTTCACTCTAAGTGTGTAGTGACAAATTTTATGGATTGAGGTGACTAATATAATTGTATTATTTTCTTCACCTCCTAAAATTCATTACAACACCCCTTTTTTCTAGGTTTTGGAGTTGAAAAACCGTGAAAAATAGCCTATTTTTGCTATATTTTCATTAGAATTTGACCTTAAGTGGACTAAAAGCATGTTGTGAAAGATATTTTGACATTACTGTAGACACCCAAATTTGTCCCAACTTTGTCCATGTCTAGCAAGACCTTGTTAAATCATTAATCATTAAGCCAATTAATTAAATAAATTTTATTTATTTAATTAATTCCACATCATAATCCCATTTATCCTATCCTCATCCCAATTAATTAAATAAATTTTATTTATTTAATTAATTTCCACATCATATCTTATCCCATTTTATTCATTTATCCTATTAATTAAATAAATTTAATTTATTTAATTAATATCCAACTCATATCCCAACTAATTCAAATATTTTATTTAATTAAATACTCATCTTTCACCATATTCCAACACTTGTCTAGTCAATCATGTGTTGTTATACAACTTTCATTCATATCCTTCACATGCACAACTAATGGAACCTAAATTTAGTATCTTTCAATCCTAGCCATTCACATAGCCTCTGAATCTCCACCATTGATTGATCTTGGTTGAGTCCTATATAAACACTCTCTCATTCCATATGAGAGGGGGGGATCCAGCAATCATATAGCACCTACATTATCATCTTGAGCATCTGAGCATCCAATTGAGCTTTTATCATCCATCATGGCAGCTTTCAGCTTTGCAATTGTTCATTGTTGAAGAAGCAGTCCACATCTCTCAAACAAGGAATCGCACGGTCTAGGTGATGTTATGCTTGAATTGCATTGTCCTTTGATTTCATTTAGATTAGATTCCTTGATGATGGTAGGGTTAGGGTTTCATGACTATGTCTGATCTGCTAAACCTGACTTTCACCTATCACATTTTGGCACGCACGGTGGGACTTACGTCCTTGATTAACCTCTCTTGTTTGAGTTATTTTTATGAAGTTTAGATCTCTTGAAGCACGAATCTTTCATTTTTGCAAGCTTTTGTAGCAAAAATTTGCATTTTTCTAACCCTAGTTTGCAAAGATTTGGCTAAAAATGTATGTAGATGATCTCTTAGCCCAAATCTAACCTCACCATTGTGTCTGGGATGCCATTTCCATAAACTTTGAGTACAAATTTGCCTAAATTTGATGAAAAATGGAGCGTTTGGTGAAGAAAACAACAACCAGACTACAACAATGTGCTTCTGGTAATTCAGGTCGCTTCTGATCAAACAACAGTCACCTGGGCTAAATCAGCTCGCCTTTGGGCAAACAACAGTTGCTTATGGTCAAATTTGGTCCGCTTTTAAACAAACAGTGCTCGCTTTTGAACAAAAAGAGACCGCATATGGTAAAATTGGTCGCTTATGGTTAACATTTGCATTCTGTCTCCTGAAACTTTCTAGATCGCTCTTGGGCTAACAGTAATCGCTTTTTCACATATTTTGATCGCTTTTAGTCAGATACTAATTGCTTATGCATTTATTTGAATCGCTTTTGAAATAACAGTAATCGCTTTTGATCTTATTCGCATCGCTTATGAACAAACAGTATCCACTTTTGATCTGATATGCATCGCTTCTGAATTAACATTGCGTGCCTGTGCAGAATAGGGTTTTGTGGAGAGACTGTATTTTTGTAGGAACAGGTCACTTATAGCCCTAAATAGTTCGCATCTGGAGGTTTCCACATCGCATATGAGCTGAAATATTCCACAGATGGTAATATCAGATTCGCATCTATGATATAACGAATCGCCTGCAAGCATATCGAGGTTGCTTATGATCAACAATGCGTCGCATATGGTAACTGTAACTTGTCACGTATGTGCTGAAATTGGTCGCTTCTGCTTTTATCTGCCTCGCATATAAACTGACAGAGATCGCATTTGGTATGTTTCTTATCACATTTAATCTTCAGAATCTCGCCTGTTGAAAACTACAGATCACTTTTGATCAACAGTGGATCGCATATGGTGCTTTTCCTTGTCACTTTTGAACTGAAAGTGCTCACCTTGGTAAAACAACCGTCGCTTTTGATAAATAGTTTGTTGCATCTAGCAACTATAACTTACTTCTGCTTGCTGTCATTGTGCATCTTGGTATTTCTATCATAACTTTCACATACGGAGGCCAAATCGCACAAACAAGGACTCGTTGGAAAGCTGGGAGGACAAGCTTCACAACTGTACCACTTTTATCAGGTGACTATACTATTTTTTAGGCTTTTTTATCAGTCAAAGTTTAGGTTCATTGCAAACTTCATTTGAGCATAACTTGAGCAATTTTGATCGTTTTTCAGCGAAACTTTTTTCCAAATTGCTTAGAATCTCCTAAACTTTCTATTTATCCAATCTATTTTTCTATATCAGATCATTTTCATTAGAATTTTTAGATTTCATCTTTTTCATGTAATCATCTTCTTTGCAAGTTTCCTTGTTTCTTTTTGGAATTGGTGACTTGTAAGGGCATCTAAGGAGCTGGAGCAGCATTGGCATCAACATCTACAGCAGATTGGAAAGTGATTGTATCAGGTGCACTCATTCTAATCTTTCATCTCTTTCATCTTCTAATCATTGTTTGCAAACACATTTGGATTTTGGGCATAAAATGAACAATTGTTTGCAAATTCACATCAAAACATTGGGCTAAAATGAACCATTGTCTTTCATCACATTTGGATTTGGGTTTTAAAATAAACAAGTGCTTGCATTGTCTTCCACACATGGAATTTTTAAGGTTAATGAACCCCATGTGAGTGTGACCAAGTAAATGTGTATGCTCTCTCCTCGCGTCCCAACACGAACTTGGAGATCAAAAACATTTACTTGTGTTGCTTTTGTTTAGCCTTAGAGAGGCCTGCCTTGGTATCCACCCCAAGAGAACAACCTCAAGCGGTACTTTCATCCGGTCCGCTATAAAAATTAAAGGATAAGGCGAAAGCCAAGTCTAACCGGTATTAGCGCTCACCATACAGTGCTAACTCGAAAGGAGGTGTACCTTTGTGTATATTAAAACTCCTAGTAGGGTTAGTTAAAGTCTTAAGTGGCTTGCTGGATGCTCGTGGGGTGCCGGTCCCCCGAATTTTCACTAGAACCTCCTTGTGATAGTGGCCTTGCCTTAACTAGGACTTGTTGAATTGTCTTCACGTGCTTGCTTAACCATCATCACATTCTTCCAAACTAAAACTTACTTATGTGTCTTGTGTGAGTGATTCATGTGTGTATATGCATAATCATTTGTTTGAATATTGCCACATCAAGCTCTAAACATCAAAACACATAAAGACAAGTCATCCTACACATTCTTCCAATAACATTCAAACCCAATCACTTTCATCCCAAACATAGCCAAGTCATCCAAACAATCCACATCATCATCCAAATCCCTAAGCAAGCACTTGTTAAAAAGACTTAAGACAAACACTTGGTGACAACATGTCTACACTAGAGGACCTAGAAATCAAATTCCAAAGATTCCTCCAAAATCTTTATCAAGGATCACAACCCCTCAACCAAGATGCCATTGAAATATTACAATTCTTCATCCAAGAAGCTCAACCCCATGCAAGCCAATCACCTCAACTACAACACTCCATAGCTCAAGTCCAACACCTTTTAGCCACTAGTCAAGTTCGACAAGTACAACAATTCTTAGCCACTCCATACCAACCTAATCCACCTCATAGCCACATGTCATATCCATCCACTTCATATCAACTTAATCCACCTATTCACCAAGTCAATACCACATCAACCTATGAACATCCACCTCAAGCTTATCCAATCCCTCATACCACCATTCCAATGCACTACCAAGCCCATCCACAAGGCAATCAAGTGATATTACAAGAACAACATCCAAGTCCCAATAGCGCTTTGTATATAAATCAAGCACGTCCAAGTACACCTTTTCAACAAGACCATCAAGCACCATTGATAGACCTAAGTCCACCTCTGCAACAATAAACACATGCAAATCCCAATGGCCCCTTGTACATAAATCAAACAAGCCCAAGTTATTCTATGCAAGATCCAATAACCTTTGATAAGGGAGATACCAATCTAGAGTGGCCTTCATCATCTAATCACACACCAATACATGAGCCAACTAATCCTATCCCAACACCACCATGTGATCCTATTCCTAGTCCATTGGTCCATCAACCCTCCAAATCACCAAGCCTTCATTACCTTCCTTGCCATGTCATTCTAATCGTTCACCAAAGGATGCGGCTGAGAGAGTTTTACAAAGGATGCTTGAAGCAAAACTCATTGAACTTCCTAAAGTCAAACCATGTGAAGAAAGTCCATATGATGAACATGATTATTGTGCATACCATAGGACCAAAGGCCATAATACAAACCAATGCCCAATATTTCTCTCAATTGTTTACAAGGTGTACCCACCTATAATGAGAAATCGTGCCACATCACCCCCATTTAGTCCAAATCCTAATCCATCCAATCCAATTAGCTCTCAACCTAATCCTCGTCCTAATCCTAATCCAACACCATCTACCATTATCATCCATCCATTATATTTCCCATCCACCCATACACTTGCAAAGGATGTGATCCATTGGCTACTAGATAGGAATAAACTACCCCCGTGTCAAACACCAATTCATGAGCCTACCAATGAACTTCCAAAGGTCATGTCCAATCCTATAATCTCATCATGTGGTTCACATATCCTTGAGCCTCTTCAAGAGCCTTCCATTAACATGCCTAGCCCTTTAAGCCCATCATGTGATCTACAAGCCAACAAGTCTATTCAAGAGTCTCCAACCACAAGCCTAAGTCAAGAGCCTTTCAAGTCCACTCAAGAACCTTCCACTTCCATCCAAAGTCAAGAGGTATGTCAAGAGCATAATCTTAAACATGTGGAAATATCGAACCCTAGTCTTAATCAAGATCAAAGCACCTCTAAGTTCCACCTATCCATGACCTACTTATGGGTTGCCCTCAAGCTATTAGTCATCACCATGACCTCATTCATGAGCAAATTTATCCCTTTTATAGCCCACTTAATCCTATTTTTGCTCATAGTTATGATCAAGGTTCTAGCTAAGATCATGAAAACCATGATTATCCATTTGGCAAAACTTTATCTATCTCATGATCAAGATGATATCTATGATGAAGAACCTATTAAAAAGTACCTTGATCCTATCCATAATCCCATAACCATCCATGAGCGAGATATCCAAATTGCTCCTAGTCATCCTCCATCTAACCCTATCCATAATGAGCAAACATCCACTTGTCATAATGAGACATGTGCCTCTCAAGAACACATAAGCATAGAAGATTAAACAAATAACTTGGATCTTAGTGAACACAATGCTAATGATCCTCCCTCCATATCTACCATTGATCCCATTTCAAGTCCACCATCATGTCCTAGTGGTCTTACGACCTTCCTCCATGAATGTTCTTCCTTAGGACAACAACAACCTTTGTCCTCCATTTCATCTTCTCCATCTAATAAAGAACTCAAGTCTAGTTCCCAAAACACATCTAGTCCCATTGTCCATCGCATACTCCAAAACATGAACTACAAAGGTAAAGGCCTAGGTCTTTATGAAAAAGGTATTTTGGAGCCGAACCATGTCAAGATCCCTCCATGTTCATATGGCCTTGGATACACATCCCAAGGTAAACAAGCTAAAGATGTTGATAATTCCTCCATCCATCCTAAGTCCACTTTCCATCACAAACCACATCATGTTCACAAAACATATGTTGCCATTCCACCTCCATCATCCTATAAATGTCAAAAGCATGTGACTGTACACCTTCCGCCATCTAACTTGCCTCCACTTTTACCAACTCCAAATATCCCTCCATCCACCTTGCCACCGTTGCTTCCAACACCTAACATACATATCATTCATAAGTATCCTTACATCCCTAATCATGGCCAACAAAAGCACACATCGCCTAAGCATAAAGCTTCCAATCATTTCATCCACTCCACCCATGCCATGGGATTCAAAAGAAAAAATTTTGATGCCTCTACCTATAAAGCTAAAAGTCCTACCAAAAATCCAAAGAACTATCATGCCTTAGGGCACAAACATGAAAAATCAATGCAAAGAACCAAAGCAAAGCAATCCAAAAAGCTATCCAAGCCCATACCTCCAAAAGCAAAGCCCAAAAGCAAAATGGTTTGGGTTCCTAAGCAAACAGCTAGCAAAGCAAATGAGGCATCCTCATCCACATCGAAGCAACCATCCAAACCCTTACCTCCAAAAGCAAAGCCCAAAAGCAAAATGGTTTGGGTTCCTAAGCAAATAGCTAGCAAGTCAAATGAGGCATCCTCCTCCACATCTCAAGAATCCCAATCACCTACCTCCATCCAAAAGCCTATTTCCATCCAAAACTTCCATTCCTTTCAAAAATCCCACAAGCAAAGAAAAAGCACTAAAAATACTAAATCTATGTGGGTTCTTAAATCACTTCATCAACCATCTCTTAAGCAAACATCCCCATTGCTTCCTACACCACCATCTCATCAAAAGCTTCAATGTTTATCACGGTGTGTGCAGCCGTTAGTCATGGTTCCTTTCCACTCCACAGCACCTCCACATAACTACATCTCCCCATCTTCTCTCCATTATCCTACATATCTCCCCCATGCAATCTCTATGGTCCATGCTTTGGCATAAACTTTTCATCCATCTTCATTCCATAAGCCTATATAAATCCACATCATAAGCGACTAGCCTACCCTACCATCATTCCCTTCATAATCTACTATCTACCTGTTGGTCATGATGTTAGTCATTCGCAAACATAGAATAAAAGTTACACAACAACCTTTACTCATCTTGAAAGATACGATGAATTCAAAGAATTCATGATCCCAAGTCTCCGTTGATTAGGTCTTAATCTACTGACGTTACTCAGTGGTTGATGTGCGTTGCTGTTTTCCATTCAGGGGCCTTACGTGTTTCTGCACTGTTCATCATCATCATCTTCAAATATCCTGCTTTGGATGTTCGCTCTGCATAAGTCTCCGACAATTCCGCCTCTGCACTGTAAATTTAGTCAAATAATGTGCATACCGGCTGATATTTGCATGATTTCTACCATTATTTATGATTCCTTGCATGATATTTTCAATACTTTATGCATCTAACTCAAATATGCTAAGGATTTTCAGTTACCTACGGGGTTTCAGCATATTTCACTGTTTCTGCTTGTTATTTATCATGATTTGCAGTTATGGTGATGAATTAATGAAATTGAAAAAGGAAAAGGGGTAGAGAATGAGATTCCCAAAATTACTGGACTTAGATCATTGATTCACATACAAGCTCCCATACTTGCAATGAAAAGAAGGAAAACTAGAAATCATACTTCACCAGGACATTCCACAAATCTGCATGATCTAGTGCAAAGCTTCAAAGGAAAGTTGACAACAACATGTAATGAAATGAAAGCGCTTCCAGTTGAACACAGCATTCACCAGTACATATCCAGAAATCAACAGAAGATTACGTAAAATTTACAATTAAGATGTAATCTGGAACTTCATCTTCATTCAGTATGCTCAAGAACAGGTACATTTACAGTGATCTGAAGAAAGAACCTTGACATTTCAACAATTCTATCCTCATTAGTCTCAGTAATCCGATCTCCTAATTGATTCTACAGTAATTGACTTTTTGCGCCAGATGCGTCTGTGTATTCTAATGTATATCCTCCTTTAAAAATGACAAGCTCTGTCTCTTATATAGAGCAACTGCCAGAAAACGGTTACAATGATCCAAGGATCAGGATCCTCTCATAACAAACAACGGTCCAGATGAAAAGCACATGCTTCGTCAGTTGGCAAATGCACAGCTGGCACAGAATATTCCAGCATCTTCAACTTGATTCAGTCTCCAGCTGGCGAACAGCATATTTGACAATATCCTCCTCATGTCTGGCCCATGTTGACTCCATGCATAACTTTGTAATTATCAGCTTCAGCAGCATCACATGATTTCAACGCTCAGCTTCAGCAGCATCATGACTTCAATGTTCAGCTTCAGCAGCATCATGACTTCAATGTTCAGCTTCAGCAGCATCATGACTTCCTGCAAATAAACAGACAAACATTAAGTTCATCATCATGTGGATAAACAACAGGAAGTAAACATTTTATTAAACATACCTCCCCATGTGCAGCTACAGGCAATCAGGCTTTACCTGTGAAAAATATGCACTAAATGCATAAACAGCATAAAAACAACCAGGTCAACCCTCGTTGACCAAAAATCAGGCAGTCGGGCTTTCAAATTTCTATCGCTTCATGTTTTTGCCCATTTTCTTGTATATCGGGTTCAAATATGATCAGGTATGTCAAAATATACAAGGAAATAACTACCCTTAACAAATTACTTCATACCTGGCTTTGCATGCTCCGTTCGAATGTTTCGGGTCATCATCATCATGTTCGCATCAGTGCGACCACACATGATCAGGTTGACAATATTAGACTTGGCCGACGGCAACAGTTATACCTACGCCGAAAATCATGATGATGACCAACTCTATGTCTTGTATCTAGCCGCAGGATATTGTGAAATATGATGCTCTTCGCCTCTGAATGCTCTGAGGAAAAGCGCATCAGGATGTTTTGTTTTTGCATATTCGGGGAAGAAAGACATCATCATCATCATCATGATGAAGGCAAACAGGTGGACTTGGAAAATGATCCTGCCGCTGAGGAAAATCATGATGACGTCATCGTCATCATCAGGCTTGGTTAAAATGCAAAGGGATGACATCACCGTCATGTTCCGCCAAGATCAGGAGGTAAATGGAATATCGGGTCACCTCTAAGGAAGATGATCAGGTGGTGCACACAAAATGGCCCTTTTCGCGGCCAAGGTGATCCTCTCAAAAAGATCAGGATGACGATCATCAGCATCATCATATTCGCACTGGGCGACCTAAAATATGATCCTGCTGAAAGTCCCGATGATGTCATCAGGATATCCCGGCCTTGTGTTAATCTTCGAACATGACGTCATCGTCATCATCATATTGGCGAAATGGATCACGCCTTGGAAAATATCCTGCCGAAGGACAAAGGTGATGGTGACGTCATCGTCATCATCATATTTGCAAAAGGTTATACTCGTCGGCAGGATGATATTACGAACTGTTGGGAGAGACGAACAAGATCATGATGATCTTGTTCAACACGACTTAAGAAACGAAAATCACCCTCCGCTTCGAAAGATAAGGTGATCATCATGATCACGCAAAAGGAGGTCAGGAGGATATTAGGAAATGTTGGGTCCTGAAATATCATGATGACGTTGATCACCAAGACTGTCGTACGCGCGCAAATTATGCAGATGGCAGATTTCTCTAAGTAAGGTGATATTATAATATCAGCATGATATTATAATATCAGGTGATGTTGGAATATCATGATGCTCACAATGTTTCCAAGGTTACTCGATGGGTAAAACACACTAGCACTTAAGATTGACGTCCGGATGTTTCGGGACTGCATGATTTTTATCAGGTGATAGAGTAAGATCATGATGATGACCTCTGGCGATACAAAAGACCGCCTGACGGGAAAGGATTATTACGACTTAAACTTGACGTCTGGATGTTTCGACCTCAGGATATTATCGGGGGGCTTTTCAAATATCATGATGATGATGTTCATACAGCAATTATCAAGTTTGACCAAAACTTTGACTGCTCACAACTCCCTCATATGGATGAATTTTCAAGTGATGCAAAAGGCAAACCTGCATGAAATTTCAAGCTCTTTCTAACCATGAAGTCATAGAAACAAAATATGAACTTTGACAAACTAACCTCATGATGATGACCTACCTCATCCTGACCTTCATGATGATGATGCACCTGACTTATTTTTACCAAACCGCCAGAAACAGACAACACAAGCCAAAACAAAAGTTGGGTCCCTGTTTTGCCAAGTCAAAATGGGGCGTGTTGTGTAACCACACAACAACTTGCCACCAAAGAAAACAACAAAATTCAAATAATTCAAGTGATATGATCATATTCATCTATAGTGTTCTAATTCTGTCTAAGTAAAATCATCATGATCTTTGAATGATAAAATTTCATTATGGTGATAAAGCTAACAAAGGATCATGTGTGTGCAGATGATTAATTATCCTCATCTTGAAAGTAAGTTGAAAACATAAGTAACTGGTGTTAAACTACATAGTTGGAGATCATCCCTCATAGCCAACCTGGATAGAGCCTTGCTGCCAGCAGGTGTCTATAACCCCGGCAAGGTTATCTATACAATCTCCCTAAGTAGGGCTCCACTGCCAGCAGGCATCCATAGCCCCGGTAGAGTTACTTAGATGGCCTAATTTTATTTCGTTTCTGATTTTCCTTTAAAAATTTAAATTTGATATCATCATGTCTGCTCATTTGTACAAGGTGTAGTCACTTGCAGCTTTAGGTTGGAGATTGTATTGGTAGCAAGGGAGTCCCTTTAGATTTTTCACTTAACACCTATATTCATATCTTCAACAAACCCAAGGTTGTTAGGTGTTTCATTGTGTTTGATTCACTTTGGACAAGAAAAAGTACCCTGATGAAAAGACATCATAAACCTGATCATGAGTATTTATCAGAATGAATTACAATCTATATCTAAATCTGATCTCATCACTTGAATCCTAACAATTTGGTTATTTTCTTAGGTGATGAAGTGCATCATCCTGACTTACCAGAACAAGGTCCCAACCAACAAACAACAACAACAACAAGCAAACTGTACAAACAACTATACAAATATACAATATGATACACAAGACTGTCATGAAGTCACTCAGGCCTGGAAATAATGTTTGAGGAATTGTCCATTGACTGGCAACGGGACATCCTCACCTGTCAGGTTCTTAAGCCTATAAGTGCTGTCTCCTAAAATTTCAGAAATCTGAAAGGGACCAATCCATAGTCTATCGAACTTACCATGATCACCTTTCCTTTCATGGGCTTTATCCCACATCAGGACTAAATCTGATATCCTGAACGCTTTAATTCTGGCTCTCTTGTCAAACCAGCGTTTGACAACAGCCTGATGTTTTGCAAATTGGTCAATCGCTTGGCTTCGTTTTTCTTCCAGATGCATCAACTGAAGCAACCTGACTTCCTGTTTATTATCTATGCCTAGATAGTCTTGGGCAAACTGCAGAGTAGGAATTTTCAAGTTTACAGGGAGGATAGAATCTACCCCATATACTAGCTGGAAGGGTGAGTTTCCCAATGCAATTTTCATTCTAGTTCTGTCTACCCATAAGGCATATTTCAGAAATGAATTCCATTCCCTGGGATTTTTCTCTATCAATTTTCTTATGATACTCAGTAAATTCTTATTGGTGGATTCTGCTAATCCATTTCCCTGGGGATAGTAATTGGATGAGAACTTAAGTATAATCCCATGATCAAAAGCCCAACTTGACAATTTATTGGAAATGAAGGCAGAACCATTATCACTTACCAATGCATAAGGAATCCCATACCTGGTGACAATGTTGCTTTCCAGAAATTTAATGACATCATCAGCAGTACAAGTTTTGCTGCTGATAGCCTCAGTCCATCTGGTACAATAATCAGTAATTGTTAGGACATACCTCTGGCCTGAAGAAGACGGAGGATTGATTGGTCCTATGAAATCCATGCCCCATTGTGCAAATGGGCGCTCCTCCATCACTGGCTGCAACGGTTGTGTAGCATATTTTTCCCTGTTGGCAGCAACCTGGCAAACATGACAACATTTAACATGATCAGCTGTGTCTTTAAAAATTGTAGGCCAGTAATATCCTGCTCTGAGGATTGCATGTGTGGTGGCCAACGCTGATCCGTGGGCAGTTCCAAACTTGTCATGTAACTCTGTCAAGACTTTATTAGCTTCTGGTTTCTCTAAGCATCTCAGGTATATCCCTTCATAATTCTTTTTAAACAGGGCTCCTCCCTTCATCATATATTTCTGGGATCTTATCTTTAAGGCTCTTCTCTGTGAGGCTTGCATCCTCGAAGGACATCTTCCAGTGATCAGGATGTGCCTGATGTCTGAATACCATTCTTTATTGTCTTTCTCATCGATTACATACTGCTGACTGATGATGTTTGGATCAGTTTCAGATATCATCTGGCTCAGAGCCTGTCCTCTTACTAGCTTCATGGGTGTGATCTCCATGTCATATTCTTGTAGTACCGTAATCCATTTGGCCCTTTTTTCACTAGGTTCACTCTGCATCAGCAGCATCTTTACTGCTGCATCTGGTACCACAGCAATCACTTTGCTTTTCAGTATATAATGTCTGAACTTTTTTACTGCTCTGACTAATGCAAGTGCCTGTCTTTCAACATCTACATATCTCAACTCAGCATCCTTGAAAGGACAGCTTATGAAGGCAATTGGTTTCTCTTCTTTATCTTCATTTCTTTGAGTTAACACTGCTGCAGAAGTATGTTCTGAAGCAAATGAGTAGATGTAGAAATCATTTGTATAATCCGGACTAATGAGGACAGGAGCATCTGAAATGGCCTTCTTTATATCTTCAAAAGCAGCTCTGGCTTCTGGTGTCCAGTCAATTTGTGCATCTTTTTTCAACATGGCATTCAGTGGTCTGACAATCTCAGCGAAGCCAGTGATGAACTTCCTCACAAAATTTATCTTACCAAAACAAGATTTAAGCTCCTTTTTGCTTCCTGGAAGTGGTAATTTCATAATAGATTCCACCCTGTCAGGATCAATGATAATCCCATCCTCTGTGATTAGGTGGCCTAGTAACTTTCCTGTTGTGACCTCGAATATGCACTTCTTGGGATTCAAAGATATTCCATATTCTTCACATTTCTTCAGTACATTTCTGAGATCAGCAACATGATCTCCTCTTTCCTTGGAGAATACTGTCAAGTCATCCATGTAGATGACTATACATTTTCCTATTAAGCCTCTGAAGGCTATGTCCATTGCTCGCTGGAATGTAGCTCCAGCATTTATCAGTCCAAACGACATACGTCTATATGCAAATATCCCCCACTTTGTGGTGAAGGCAGTCTTTAATCTGTCAATTTTGTCCACCATCACTTGGTTGTACCCTGAAAACCCATCCAAGAAGGACATCATCTTGGCTCCATTTACCATCTGCAGAACTTCATCCAAAGAGGGCAAAGGATAATTATCCTTTTCTGATGCTCTGTTCAGGTTCCTGAAATCCACACACAATCTGATGTCTCCATTCTTCTTCCTGACTGGTACCAGATTTGCCACCCAAGTGGAGTGCCTTACAGGAAATATTATCCGGGCATTTAACAATTTCTTGACCTCTTCAAGGATGATGGGCTCAAGCAGAGCATTGACTGGCCTCTGCTTCTGTCTGAAAGGTTTTGCATCTGGCTTGAGAGGTATAGTATGAGTTATGACAGAAGTGTCATACGTCTTCAACTCGTCATAAGTCCATGCAATTACATGTATATAATCCTTAAGGGCCTGAGTTATTCCTTCTGACTCTTCAGGTGTACAAACCTTACCCAACAAGACATTCCTCTTGTCATAAGCCTGTCCAATATTCACCTGTGAATATTGACCTCCATCTGCCTTAGGCAGATCCTTATGTTTGAGCATATTATCCAGATCAAAGGCTCTTTCTAATTCGATCATACCTTTGGGAATTGTGTTGCTAGGCAACTCTAATATCTCATCTTCTTCCCAGACATGATCTTCCATACCATTTTCATCTATGATCTGAGCTTCAAATACGTCTCTGTTTGATATGAAGTCCAGGATGTGCTGATCATCATCAAACACTTGGAGATTAGTCACATTGTCAGGTACCGAAGGTACTGACACCAATTCTACTGAAAATCTCTTCAGACCAGATATAGACAGCGGTTCCAGCGTACTGGCGGCCTGAGCAAGTGCATCTGCCCTTTGGTTCTGTTCTCTTGGCACGTGAACGATGTTGAAGGCATCAAAGTCTTCAATCAGGTCCCACACACGATGTCTGTAATTTGACAGCTTTCTGTAGTTACAAGAGTAAATTCCCCTTACTTGTCTCACAACTAGTTCTGAATCTCCAAAGACATGCAGGATCTTCACCTTCTTCTTATGGGCAAACAACAGTCCATGAATCAGAGCTTCATACTCTGTGACATTATTGGTGCAGGGGAATTGTAGTCTGTAAGCTGCTAAATGGGATTTTCCTGATGGATCAATAAGGTCAATCCCTACTCCAGAACCTTGCTTGGATTTGGATCCATCAAACCTCAGGATCCAAGGCATATCTTCAGCAGGACATTTGCTTGAGCTTTCCTTTTCCTTTGCAGCTCTGGCTGCTGCTCCGCCTGATATCCACCTTAACTTAGGTGTGTCATCTTCAAGCTTCTTCTTTCCTTTATCTGATGAGCCTGACGGCTTTTCTATTTTTTCTTCCATCCTAGCAGGAGGATGATGTTCAGCACATACAGCTGCATGCTTCTTCAAAATGTGTAAGCACAGTGAGCAAGTTGTTTCTGAGTGAGGCGCTTCATGTAGCCTACACCAACTTTTGATTAAAACCTCCTGGGGAGATCTACACTGTTGTGTCATTTTTTTTATTTCTTTGACCAGAAATTCTTCGAACTTCGTTAGGTCACTGCCTTTGTCCTCATCAGACAACTCATAATCTGGTTCCATGAAGCAATCACTACCAGGAGTGATCTTTTCCTTTCTCGCATCATTCGTCTGATTGGACACCAGGATCTCCTCTGTTTTTTCGGATATGATCCTCATCAGGATCCGTCGACTCTTCTGTTCCTGCAGAAGACAAATAAAAATTAGTATCATCATCATCATCAGATGTAGCACTCACCTCGGAATATGATGATGATGCTTCACTATACGTCTGCTCCAGCATGATCATGTCTAAGCATGGTTCGCAAGTCTTTTCCGAGTGTGCTTCTTCATGTAATCTGCACCATCCGTCAATCAAAATATCATTAGCAGGTATATTTAATAATTGACAACGTTTTATCTGAGTAGATAAATGCATCTGAAAATCCCTGAAGCGATCTATTTCGTTGTCATTATCAGGATCATTATTAAGTTCTGCAACTGGCAAATCCTCATGATAATCATCATCATGATGATGATGAACATCAAGCATCAGGACCTCTTCTATTTGGACAGTTTGAGGCCTGATGTGATAAACTCCAGGTTCTACGTTTACATACATGATCTCATTTGTTCTGTTATATTCCGTGATCATATGTTTCATCCTAGGCTCAGCATCAATCCTGATCTGATTAGGTATACCTTTCCATGGCAACCACATGTGACTGAAGTCTGTGGACATGTATCCGTTAAGCGTTTTAGACCAGTCCCGGCTAAGCAACATCCCGTATGTATCAGGTATGTCAACTACCTGAATGTCAATGTAATACTGGATCCTAGGATCAGACGCTAGCTGCATGTGAATGTGAGTGAGTTCTCCTATGACACTTACTTCTGTCTTGTCCAGTTGAGTGACCTTCTTTAAGGATTTAGTAGGATGCAGTCCTAATGCGTTGCATATTGACAAAGGCATAACATTAGTTGAGGCTCCTGAATCAACTAAACAGTTGTGCAAATTCTTACTAAACATTCTTATGGTGAGGAGAAACGGAGGTGATTCAGTTTTATCTCTGTACAAGGTCATGTGAGAGGTTTCAGCAGCTTGGACTGTGGCTGACACTTTGGGCTTGATAGTATTATCTTTAGCAGTATGGTCTCTGCTATGGGATTGACTCGAAAGGTGATTATCCTCTTTAGAAGCAGGATCATCCAGCGACTTCATGAATGCCCTTTTTATGGTAGGGGTTTTCAGTAACTCAGATAGGGACAGGCTGATCTTGATTTTCTTCATTTCATCAGCCAAATAGCTGACTAACCTGTCAGACTCATGAGGTGTACCTGCGACTTTTGTTACTGTGTTTTGAGGAGACAAGTACTGAGCATTCACCTTAGGGAACCCAGGGTTATTGCTAGCCTTAGGGTCAGGAGGTGTGTTGAAGTTGTTTGGAGGTAGAGATGATGTCAATGGACCGGCAGGTCTGTTGGCATTACTCCTCAGGTTATAACTATGCTTACCAGGGTATTGCTGCTGGTATGCATGTACTTCCTCATGCTCTCTTGTAGGTTCGTTTTCATCCTCAAAAGGGAAGACATAGTTTGCTTCAAAGGTTAAGGCAGATTCTTCACAGGTCTGATTATATTCCTGATGAGGCTGATTAGTGTATGTTTCCAGCACAAAAGCTGAGTCATATCCACAAGGAACTATTTCATTTCCTTCTGCCTGAGGTGGATTTCCAGAAGTATTAGACACTTCAGTCTGAAAGATGCTGGCAGCAATCCTAAATTGTGGACAATCTAATTCTGCATGTGCATTGGTGTTGTGAATCCTGCACCAATTGGTAAGGGCTGCCTCAGCAAGATTGACTCTAGTAGTCTGTTTGGTTTCACCAGGAGGCTGATTGTCTAGGGGTGATGGTAATGAACCATTATTTGGCCTGGAGTTCCACACTCTGGGCTGCCTAGGAGGATTATTGTTATTTGCAGCACTACTGTTGAAGTTATTGTTGTATCCTCTGTCAGGGTAATTTGGTCTGTCATTGGAATAACCCCTATTCTGACCTAACTGTGAATAAAACCCTTGATTTCTCAAGTGTGTTACTTCTGTGGTGAGTTTTTTCAACTGAGCAGCAATTTCTTTGATTTCCTCTTTCTCCTCTTGAGCTTTGGCCACTACATTTTCAGTCTGAGGCTGGAAAAAGGAAGATCCATGGTTATTGTGGGATAGGTCTGTACCCTGAGGTGTCTGAGTATGTGCAGGATATTGTGGCAATTGGCCATTTCCATTAGGAAGAGGCATGATACTCAATGGAGGTACTTGCAAAGGTGCAGGCATGATTGCTAGGGGCATCACTGCTCCAATTGGATATTGTGCAGGATATTGTGAAGGATAAGCTGCAGGATACTGTGCTGGATATTGTGACTGTACGCTAGGCAAAGTAGGGAATGCTATATTAGGAGTAGGAGCAGGTATCAGCTGCTGATTTACCTTGATAGCTTCTTGAAAAGCTCCTGTCAATGTGGTGATCTCAGGATGTGTTCTCCTGATGAACATGGCGGTTAATGGATCCAGGGCTGAATAATAAATACTTCTAGCAGCATCATCAGCCACCACATATGGGGTAACTAGCTTGGACAACATTTTCTGGAACCTAGCATTGAAATTTGCAATAGGTTCATGCTCAAATCTCTTGATTGTGGCAAACAGGTGGTAATTCATGGATGGATCAATAGGGACCTTGAATCTGTCAAGAAAGGCCTTCTCTAAGACAGCCCACGAACCTACAGAAGATTGACCAAGACTGATGAACCAATTATAAGCTTCTTCCCCTAAGGAAAAAGGGAATAATCTGCACACCACATCCTGATGCTCTATTCTGGCTCTGCAGCAAGCTTCTTTAAACGTCCTAATATGATCATCCGCATCCTGATAAGGATGGTATTTTGGACAAAGTTTGTCTGGATACTTTGGTAACTCATGATACGCATTAAAGGTCAATGGTGATTCCGCTGCAAAGAACGACATTGCAACCTGAGGGGGCTGAACTGGTGGTGCAGTTGGCTGAGGTTGGACTAAAGGTATACCCTGAGGTTGAACAGAAGGTGTCACGGGTATACCGGAAGGTATTTGCAAACCAACAGGAGTTACAGGAGGAGGTCCTGGTGAAGTTCTGGACGCACTAGACTCTGGAGTATGGTGAACGTCTACAGTCTTAGGTCTAAAACCTCTGACAGGCAATTCTTCGAAAACTTCAATATGTCTAGACCTGGTATTTATCCTGTGAGCCAGGATTTCTCGATTTGGAGGCAAATTGGCTAGAACTTTGCAAATATTGGCTAGATTCCACCGGATGAGGTGATATTTGCAGTCAGATGGCAACTCAGACTAAATATTTACGCAATATTTGCGAAGACACTGCAAATATGACAGGATAGTGGGATATTCCGACCAGTAGCACCAGATCTCGCGTGTCTAAGGCTCAAATTCTCAAAGCTTGAACAAATTTATGCATCTTTGGCCAATATTTAGTGAATTTAAAGAAATCTACTGTAAAGCTTGCAATATTTATGTGAGATTTGGAAATCTTTACATAGAATGTGCATATACAAACTTATTGCAGCAAATATTTACGCAATATGATGAAATTCACAAATGATCTGAAGTTACCTTACTCTGAGCGTCATCAAACCTGAAAGTACTGATGATGAATGTGATCTTCTGGATGGCCCTCCTTCTAGCGCCAATTTATGTTGGTCATGATGTTAGTCATTCGCAAACATAGAATAAAAGTTACACAACAACCTTTACTCATCTTGAAAGATACGATGAATTCAAAGAATTCATGATCCCAAGTCTCTGTTGATTAGGTCTTAATCTACTGACGTTACTCAGTGGTTGATGTGCGTTGCTGTTTTCCATTCAGGGGCCTTACGTGTTTCTGCACTGTTCATCATCATCATCTTCAAATATCCTGCTCTGGATGTTCGCTCTGCATAAGTCTCCGACAATTCCGCCTCTGCACTGTAAATTTAGTCAAATAATGTGCATACCGGCTGATATTTGCATGATTTCTACCATTATTTATGATTCCTTGCATGATATTTTCAATACTTTATGCATCTAACTCAAATATGCTAAGGATTTTCAGTTACCTACGGGGTTTCAGCATATTTCACTGTTTCTGCTTGTTATTTATCATGATTTGCAGTTATGGTGATGAATTAATGAAATTGAAAAAGGAAAAGGGGTAGAGAATGAGATTCCCAAAATTACTGGACTTAGATCACTGATTCACATACAAGCTCCCATACTTGCAATGAAAAGAAGGAAAACTAGAAATCATACTTCACCAGGACATTCCACAAATCTGCATGATCTAGTGCAAAGCTTCAAAGGAAAGTTGACAACAACATGTAATGAAATGAAAGCGCTTCCAGTTGAACACAGCATTCACCAGTACATATCCAGAAATCAACAGAAGATTACGTAAAATTTACAATTAAGATGTAATCTGGAACTTCATCTTCATTCAGTATGCTCAAGAACAGGTACATTTACAGTGATATGAAGAAAGAACCTTGACATTTCAACAATTCTATCCTCATTAGTCTCAGTAATCCGATCTCCTAATTGATTCTACAGTAATTAACTTTTTGCGCCAGATGCGTCTGTGTATTCTAATGTATATCCTCCTTTAAAAATGACAAGCTCTGTCTCTTATATAGAGCAACTGCCAGAAAACGGTTACAATGATCCAAGGATCAGGATCCTCTCATAACAAACAACGGTCCAGATGAAAAGCACATGCTTCGTCAGTTGGCAAATGCACAGCTGGCACAGAATATTCCAGCATCTTCAACTTGATTCAGTCTCCAGCTGGCGAACAGCATATTTGACAATATCCTCCTCATGTCTGGCCCATGTTGACTCCATGCGTAACTTTGTAATTATCAGCTTCAGCAGCATCACATGATTTCAACGCTCAGCTTCAGCAGCATCATGACTTCAATGTTCAGCTTCAGCAGCATCATGACTTCAATGTTCAGCTTCAGCAGCATCATGACTTCCTGCAAATAAACAGACAAACATTAAGTTCATCATCATGTGGATAAACAACAGGAAGTAAACATTTTATTGAACATACCTCCCCATGTGCAGCTACAGGCAATCAGGCTTTACCTGTGAAAAATATGCACTAAATGCATAAACAGCATAAAAACAACCAGGTCAACCCTCGTTGACCAAAAATCAGGCAGTCGGGCTTTCAAATTTCTATCGCTTCATGTTTTTGCCCATTTTCTTGTATATCGGGTTCAAATATGATCAGGTATGTCAAAATATACAAGGAAATAACTACCCTTAACAAATTACTTCATACCTGGCTTTGCATGCTCCGTTCGAATGTTTCGGGTCATCATCATCATGTTCGCATCAGTGCGACCACACATGATCAGGTTGACAATATTAGACTTGGCCGACGGCAACAGTTATACCTACGCCGAAAATCATGATGATGACCAACTCTATGTCTTGTATCTAGCCGCAGGATATTGTGAAATATGATGCTCTTCGCCTCTGAATGCTCTGAGGAAAAGCGCATCAGGATGTTTTGTTTTTGCATATTTGGGGAAGAAAGACATCATCATCATCATCATGATGAAGGAAAACAGGTGGACTTGGAAAATGATCCTGGCGCTGAGGAAAATCATGATGACGTCATCGTCATCATCAGGCTTGGTTAAAATGCAAAGGGATGACGTCACCGTCATGTTCCGCCAAGATCAGGAGGTAAATGGAATATCGGGTCACCTCTAAGGAAGATGATCAGGTGGTGCACACAAAATGGCCCTTTTCGCGGCCAAGGTGATCCTCTCAAAAAGATCAGGATGACGATCATCAGCATCATCATATTCGCACTGGGCGACCTAAAATATGATCCTGCTGAAAGTCCCGATGACGTCATCAGGATATCCCGGCCTTGTGTTAATCTTCGAACATGACGTCATCGTCATCATCATATTGGCGAAATGGATCACGCCTTGGAAAATATCCTGCCGAAGGACAAAGGTGATGGTGACGTCATCGTCATCATCATATTTGCAAAAGGTTATACTCGTCGGCAGGATGATATTACGAACTGTTGGGAGAGACGAACAAGATCATGATGATCTTGTTCAACACGACTTAAGAAACGAAAATCACCCTCCGCTTCGAAAGATAAGGTGATCATCATGATCACGCAAAAGGAGGTCAGGAGGATATTAGGAAATGTCGGGTCCTGAAATATCATGATGACGTTGATCACCAAGACTGTCGTGCGCGCGCAAATTATGCAGATGGCAGATTTCTCTAAGTAAGGTGATATTATAATATCAGCATGATATTATAATATCGGGTGATGTTGGAATATCATGATGCTCGCAATGTTTCCAAGGTTACTCGATGGGTAAAACACACTAGCACTTAAGATTGACGTCTGGATGTTTCGGGACTGCATGATTTTTATCAGGTGATAGAGTAAGATCATGATGATGACCTATGGCGATACAAAAGACCGCCTGACGGGAAAGGATTATTACGACTTAAACTTGACGTCCGGATGTTTCGACCTCAGGATATTATCGGGGGGCTTTTCAAATATCATGATGATGATGTTCATACAGCAATTATCAGGTTTGACCAAAACTTTGACTGCTCACAACTCCCTCATATGGACGAATTTTCAAGTGATGCAAAAGGCAAACCTGCATGAAATTTCAAGCTCTTTCTAACCATGAAGTCATAGAAACAAAATATGAAATTTGACAAACTAACCTCTTGATGATGACCTACCTCATCCTGACCTTCATGATGATGATGCACCTGACTTATTTTTACCAAACCGCCAGAAACAGACAACACAAGCCAAAACAAAAGTTGGGTCCCTGTTTTGCCAAGTCAAAATGGGGTGTGTTGTGTAACCACACAACACTACCTAATCCATCTCCCATCCATATCTCCCTTACCAACATCTATGAGCATAACAACATGGTCCATGCAAAGATGACATCCATCTCTAAAGGGACAATATCACCTCTCATAGCACTAGCCACTTGAGTCCCTCCTATCCATTACCATGGTGAAAACCTGGCAAACAGGCGCCATGTGTAATTGTTAACCCATCTAAAAGCGAAAAAAGAAAAAAAAAGCAAAAAAAAGTCAAAATAGTAAAGAGAAATCCCTTCGTCCAACGGTGAAAACCTGGTAAACAGGCACCTTGGATAAGTACCATGATGAAAACCTGGCAAACAGGCGTCATGTGTAGGTTGATCTTCCATGTCACTTACACTTGGGGGCACATTGTCTCATCCAACCTATCCATTTCCAAACTATCTATCCCATTATATCATTTACCATCCTACATTCCTTAGCCATTACATAAACATGCCTATCCTATTTATCCATCCTCCTTTTGATCTTGATGAAGACATAGGGGAAAAATGTTGAAACATGTTTGGATGTTTCTTGGCATACCTCCTTTCCAAACCAAGTCCTATTCATTGACAATTTATCCATCCCATTTAAACCAATCCATCATGTCATCTTATCATCATCCTATCATCATAAGCACCATGTAAAATCCAATCATGTAAGATTTCTAAGCATTACCACCTAGAATGGGGCAAGTTCTTCCTATGCAACATAGCCTTTGAAGATCACATCCTAGCTCCCTTATGATCTATCCACTATGGCATATCCTTATCATAAGCTTTCCATCTTATAGCTTATCCCCATCCATTTATCATGAGCTTTCCACTATAGCCTACCTATTTGTTTATCATGAGGCATGCATCCATCCCTTTTATGTCCTATCTTTTTATCCATCCATATATCATGAGCCTTCCATCCCTTGTTGTCCATCCTTTTATCCATCCAATCCCATTCATCCATCCTTGCACCTAGACTTGGTTTTCCCTTGTCATTGGTATCTAGCACAAAGGCTACCCAAATTGTAAATCCATTGACATTCCAAAACATCCAAAATCCAAAAAAAAATAAAATATGTCAAAAAATCCAAAAAAATCAAATATCCAACAAAAAATCCAAGCAATAAGATCAATTCAATCATCATCCAAAACAATCCACTCCATCAACATTCAATCAAAATCAAATCATCATCATCATCAATTCTTCCTATCAATAACATGCATTCATCCATTTCAATCAGTCACTTCTTCCAATCATATCAATCAAATCAATCTAAGCAATGATCTTAAATCCAAGTCACACTAATCCATATCAAGCAAGCTAATCAATCAAGGAACATTATCCAATCAAATCAACAAGTTTTGATCCTAATCTTGTCATGAACCAAATCAAACAATCATCAATCATCATCAATGGGATATAGCGTTCCCACATCCTTGTGTTGATCTAGGTATATAGCTTTCCCCACAATGACAACACTATCCTCATCAATGAAACAATCAACCATTGGTTTATGACTTGACAAGGGCAACACCTTGTTTGTTTTACATCCTTTGAGCATACTAAGAACGCTTGCTTATGCTTAGATTGAGTCGACACTCTAATCATCATAGCATCACTATCATCATTCAACACAATCCAATCATCAAAACAAATCAACCTAGCAATAGCAAACATCAAACCCAAAACACATCAAGCCAAACATCAAGACAAATCTTATCAATCATCAGCATCAACACCAAAGCAAATCAACTCAATCACATCAACTCCAATCGGAACAAATCCAATCGCTTTAGCAAATCAAAAGTAGCTCCATCCACCACAAATCATCAACATTTCATCAAATCAATCTTCATCCTTTAATCATCTTCCAACCATTCCAAACAAAGATCCAAATGCAAGCCCATCCTTAACCCACATCAATCACATTAGGCAATCAAGCCAAGTTATCCAATCACAATCAATGGTCTTGATCCTAGCCTTGTTGTAAGCCAAATCAATCAGCCAATCAGTGAACTGACTCAGCAAACAACCTTGTGTTGATCTAGGGATATAGATTTCCCCATAATGACAATACTCTCAACTATCATCAACAAAACAATCAGCAATTAATCATTGGTTTACAGCTTGACAAGGGCAATACCTTGTTTGTTTTTGAATCATTTGTGCATGCTTGCTTGCTTGCTTGTGTGTGTTATCATTTTATCTTGCATTTGCGGGATGATCTTATCCTCTTCCTATGCGTATTGGTATCTTGTACGTGTTGGGATTAGCATCTTACATATCAATATCTCTAGCATCTAAGACGCTAAACAGTCTCTTATGCATTTGAGACTATTCTATGTTAAAACTAACTCCATACATATAACCAACAAGCTATCATTATGTGTAGTGGAGATAAGCTCAAACCATTGCTTGTAGCGTCAAAGTCCAACACTAGCTATTATTCATATCTTGTGCATGTTGGCTCAACATCTTGACCTCATGCGTTCAGACAAGATTGTAACATGCTAGTTGTGCATTGGATATCTCGACACCTTGGTCTCTTATACCCTGGTACATAACATCCATATGCTATATCAAACATAAGGACTGCATTTCTTTTCATTCTGAGCAATTACTTGAAAGCTGCCCATCATCATCCTATCTATCCGTTCATTTTATCCATTCCATCATACTCAACCTTCTTTTTAAGCATTTTTCTTCTATCGAGAGCCAACCCAGCCCTTCCTGGTTAGCCTGGCTTACCTCTCGAGGGGACATCACCTGCCAGTTACACTGGGGCATAACTTGTTTATCGAACGCATATCGTATCTTCTTTGACACAACGCTCTATCGAACATTGTATCAAAGAGAGGCAAAATGTAGACACCCAAATTTGTCCCAACTTTGTCCATGTCTAGCAAGACCTTGTTAAATCATTAATCATTAAGCCAATTAATTAAATAAATTTTATTTATTTAATTAATTCCACATCATAATCCCATTTATCCTATCCTCATCCCAATTAATTAAATAAATTTTATTTATTTAATTAATTTCCACATCATATCTTATCCCATTTTATTCATTTATCCTATTAATTAAATAAATTTAATTTATTTAATTAATATCCAACTCATATCCCAACTAATTCAAATATTTTATTTAATTAAATACTCATCTTTCACCATATTCCAACACTTGTCCAGTCAATCATGTGTTGTTATACAACTTTCATTCATATCCTTCACATGCACAACTAATGGAACCTAAATTTAGTATCTTTCAATCCTAGCCATTCACATAGCCTCTGAATCTCCACCGTTGATTGATCTTGGTTGAGTCCTATATAAACACCCTCTCATTCCATATGAGAGGGGGGATCCAGCAATCATATAGCACCTACATTATCATCTTGAGCATCTGAGCATCCAATTGAGCTTTTATCATCCATCATGGCAGCTTTCAGCTTTGCAATTGTTCATTGTTGAAGAAGCAGTCCACATCTCTCAAACAAGGAATCGCATGGTCTAGGTGATGTTATGCTTGAATTGCATTGTCCTTTGATTTCATTTAGATTAGATTCCTTGATGATGGTAGGGTTAGGGTTTCATGACTATGTCTGATCTGCTAAACCTGACTTTCACCTATCACAATTACGTGGCTATTATTACTGATATATTTTTCTTTGCATCTTAATTTTCCTCACAACACCCTTTGTCATGCTCCTTTGTATCGAGATTTGGTGAAAAAGTTGCATATTTTGACATATTTTAACTATATTTTGACTTATCATCGTCTTAGATTTGCATCAAGAGTGTGTTGTGAAGGATCTTATTGCTGTTTTGGACTGATATCAGACATATAATTTTCTACCCTTTATCAAAATCCTTACAACACCTTTTGTTTCATTCATTTGCATTGAAAAAGTACAAAAAATCAAGCATTTAAGACTATTTTTTGCATATATTTTGCACTTGTCTTTTGCACCAAATTTGAAAATCTTTCAAAATCTAATTTTCTATTGATTTGAGCACATAAAGATGGCCTCTAATCACAACAACAAAAATGGGTTCCCTCCTAGTCCTTACATGAAAAGAAAGGCCCCTGAACCTAAAATTGTGTTTACACCTCATGATAGAACAATTGGAGACTCTGAAGGGCCTCTTTACATCACTATGAAAATAATGGGAAATCCTGTGGATGGAACTCTTATCAATCCTAATTGCATGACTAATGTTGCCACTGAAGAGTTCCTCTTTCACATCAATTAATGCAAGGTTCTTATGACCCTTCCAACATGATGATCAAGACACATAAGGGAACCTTTATCAATTCTCTGGGTAAGATATCATTGTTGGTAACATTGTCTAGAAAACATGTCGAACAATGGTTTGATGTTATCCCTATTTTTGACCTTTTCCATATTAAAGTGGGACACCCGTGGTTAAAATAAATGAAAGCTATACCTTCAACAATACACCATTGTCTAAAATTCCCTTTCGATGGATGTGTGATCACTGTCCTGCGCAACAAGTATAAACCTTTGGTTGAGAAAAAGCATTACATATTGGATTATTTTTGGGATAAAGAAGAAAAGGAACTAGAGCTGCGAATAGACTTTACCTTTTTGAGCTATATAAACTACAAAGAAAAACTTTTACACCCAATCCCCAGTCCTCCTATGCAAGAAATTACAAAAGATAAACAACCCGCATGTGAAGAGAACCTTCGACTGAAAGGACAAGGTCCCTATGTTGAGGTCCCTCCCTTGAAATCCTTAGAAGGATCGGGAGGTCATTGTAAACAAAAAAATATTCCACTGCGACAAATGAGGTTTGATCCCAATGCTTCATCTTCTAAATTGCACAAACCTATGAAAGAGAAAAGCCCTATCTTACAAGAGATAAGTGGTAAAAGAAAATGAAATAGAAAAGAAAGAGAAAGAAGAAGAAGAAGACAAGCTTATGCCATGAACCTTGCCTTTCAACAAGAAAACATTGATCCTAACATTGAACCAAACAAACATGATCGTAACAATGAATAACATGATGAGCAAGACAAGAATTGGGCTATGGTACCTTATGTCCCACTTTCCTCTAACATTAGGCAGTGGGAGGATGATGATGATTCACTTGATAATGAGACTTAGCACAAAGACCCTACAGGTAAGTATCTCTAACCCTTTATCTCTCTCATGATGTGCTTCCCTCGTGATGTGTTATGTGTTGTTTAGGCCTCCTGGGATGACCCTTGATTCTCTCGTAAGGTCCGGGATACCAGGAGACTACCTCTGTTGTGACCTTCTTCTATTTGTATCATCATTGTTTTATATTACGTCTCTCTCTGATTTCATTATTGTGTGTTGTGTTTTACGGACATAGCATTGCGGTTGGTGACTTGGGGGCACCCTCCTACATGATTGTCCCTAAGACACTTGTTTCTCCTCTCTTATTTATTGTTTCCCTTCCTCTAGTGTTTCTATCTAGCGGGCGGATGACAAAAAATATTTATATTGATGTGGACCTAGTGTCCCTTTTGAGAGCAATCAAAAAATGGACTTAGTTCCTAATATGACGATGGGGTTGTATATTTTATCCGATGCTTGGCTAGTGGAAGCACTCATGCTTTCTGCGTAGTGATTATGATGATGTTTCTATCTCATTTACTATAAACCTTAACAATACTGCTACTCCGTGCACCTTTGTTTGTCTTTGAATCTAGTCTTGGTGGTACTTGATTCAGAGAGCTTCATGATATAGCCCCATGGTTATCCTCAAACTCTAAATTTGTTGTATAATCTTGGCTCTTTTTGTGGTTAATCATATGCATTGATGTTGTTGTTTATCATGATTTTATAGACACTAACATGTTTCTTACAGGGATGTGTTTGTGGGAACATTTAGCAATCATGGAGTACATGTCACCTCCGGGGGGGCATGGGCTTTGCGAAAGTAGGTGTTCCCTTATGTGTTTTATTCCTACGTTAATGTGCTTGATATCGATACTTGATATCAACCACCTTAAGGTGGGGGCATATATAAGGTAAGCTATTTGTTGTAGATGTTAGCAATGTGCTTGTCCTTAGATGTAGTTTAAAGACCAGCTTGATGAGTCCTTCTTGCATCCTGCATTTGTTTGCAATCAATCAATCATTTAAGCCCTTTACAAAGGCAAGATATTGCATATATCCTTTTTATCTTAAGCCCTCTGTGAAGGCGGGGATGGTGTATTTCTCATAGCATATTGCATCATCCTGTCATTTTCAAAAGTCCTCTGCAGGGGCGGGGAGCGATTTTGTGACTAACTCAACCCTTAAGCGTGTCTTCAACAATTGTTGTGGCAAAGCCCAATCATTGGTGTGTGCCTGTAATGTGCCTGGGATGGTGTTGAGCCTAGAAATAGGAACACTCCATCGCTTGTCTACCATGTTTTCTCCGTGTCTTCGAGTGTGTGTGTTTGGCGTGCTTGCTTTGTTTAGCGTGTTTGTTGCCCCATATGTAGTCTAAAGACTAGCGTGATGAGTGCTTCCTACATTTTGGGAAGTTTTGCGTGTCTTGCATATGTGTTGCCCCATTTATATAGTCTAAAGACCAGCGTGATGAGTGCTTCCTGCATTATGGGAGTTTTGTTTACTTTCTAGTACTTGCATCTACATTTCATTTATATAAGAAAAAGAAAAGAAAAGAAATCATGCCTGTCTTCTATGCACTTGCTGTCTTCTCTGTGTTTTGCATGACTGTAACTGTCTTCTCTATGTTTTACGTGCCTGTTACTATTTTCTATTTGATTGGTGTGTCTTCTTTATGCTTGGTGTGTTTGTTGTATTTGCAACTGTACTTTAATGCATGTATTGGCCTCGCATTTATACATACATTAAAGTGGGGGCTAAATTTAATGTCAGAAAATGTCCCCTTGGGGGCTTTTCCCTCTTTAGATTTAGCTCCTGGGTCTTTAGTGTGCATTTAGGAGATTTTACATCATATGTCAACATCCCAATGAGAAAACTCCTAAGTTTCTTGACAAATAGGACCTAGGGGGACTACTTGAGATAACCCCTACCCAAAATATTGGGCGCCTGCACCCTAGTCCTACCCTATTTTGGGGCAGTCCCAATTTTTGGGTGTTGGCTTGTGACCGTTATTTGGGTCCTATGCCAACACGGTAAGTTTGAATTACGAAAATCTTGGCGGGAGTGTTTGTAGTTGTGTATAAAAGCATGTTTAGGCATTCATTTGTAAACTAGATTTTAATTAGATGATTACTAGCAAGCTATTGTGTTCTCAAGGTGATTCAAGGCTTTCATTGTGTTGCAAGAGTAGATTTGTGTGGTCTATGTGTTTGTGTTTTACAGATTTGAGCATCCATTTCCTCATGGAGTGAAGGGCATCTTCCTCCCATGAGATCTTCACTACAAGCTGACATTATATTGTGTTTGTGATCATTATTCATTTGGTTTTTACCTCTGCCTCCCTAGGCACGCACTCTCTATCTGACAAAGGTGTTTGGAAGACTTAAGTGTCCTTTCGGGGCTTGACTGAGGCAAGCTCCTAATCACCACAACCCCCTCCCAAAGTTTATGATTGTAGGTTACAGGTTGATGATGTAGACAAAGTAAAGTTGCAAGAGGGCATGTTGGAGTGTCAGAATTGCAGATCAGTGAAAGAAACAACTACCTAGACTTGGGCGCCCGCTCATTAGTCCTCAAAGTTTCATGACAAAAAAACCTTCGGTGCAGTAGGACCAAGTTACAAATCTTGTTCATATATTCTGACAAAAAGCAGGGCATTGGACTTGGGTGCCCACTCTTTTGTCCCTGACTTTTTTGCCTCAAAACCCTGAAAATAGGTGCATAGTCATTTGCAATTTTACAGCTTTCTGTAGAGGCATTTTCTGTTATTCCTTAGTTTATTGCCATATTTCATTGATTAGAGTTTTGATAGATAATTGAGCGTAAGTGAAGGAAAATTGATAATCAAATTCCCTAATCCAAGTTTTCCTACATTTCTAAGTGACCAAGGACCTGATAGTGCTCTACCACTCGATCCAAAGGTCCTTAAATATAACGGGTGAAAGGAGGATTTAAACACTAAACTAAACAATCCAATTTTTACCCTAAACAAAATGCAATAGATTTGGACACATGGCTAATTAGTGCAGATCAAGAGGAAATGAAGTAAATGAGCAAAGAAATGTTGCGTGCTTTAATTGCAACAAATCCGGTCATATTGCAAGATTCTGCAAAAGTAGGAATGATGATAGAAAGGTCCAGTAAACAGAAACCAGAATGTGCAGAGACCAGATAAAGGCAAGGGCAAAGTAGATGTGAATGAGATCCAGAATGAAATGAACAAAACATGGTTGAATAAAGGTGCAATGAATAATGGTGATGGGTCTACATTAGAATCCAGTGCTGGTAATTCCTTTGGGAATTGAAATAGGAGCTTTGGCTTAGGGGGAGCTGCATTGAAAATCTAATTCTCACTACCAGTAAGTGAGTGCCTAAATCTGGCATGATAAGAGAAGATAGAATGGCCTATTGTAGATTGTCTAAAAGAATTTCTAGAAGAAAAGAGGTTGAGGTGGCAACTTGTGGAACAATATATGAGAAACTATATCAAGAAATAAGGCATCTGTAAGAATTAGGGCAAAAGCATTTATTACATCAAAAAGTAGGTGTGCGGAGGTTAAAAGAAAATCAAGTGACTTTAGAATCACTTTGCATCCAAGAAGAAAGAAGGAAGGTGAGCTATGTGCAAAGATTTCTAAGAGACTGAAGTGTGAAGAAGATATCCGAGCGAAAACCCTAATCGGCGAAACAAGGTATTCTTTGTAAAGCTCTCTGAATTTACAATCTCTGGATATGGCTACTCCATTGGTTGTTGACATCATTGAAAGGCCCTGACCTAAATTTAAAAAACATCCATGAAAATCTATAGAGGTTGATCCGTTAGGTTCCCTTTCTGATGTTCTGCATGGTGTGTTGCACATTGAAGATATTAGGGCTTACATTCATTCTAGCATAGATGAGTTTGGGAATTTGATGTTACTAGATTTGTTTAAGAATCACCTGAGGGATGAGCTTTATGATCTTAAACCTGAGTATAAGGCACTAGAAGACAAACATTTCATTCAGGTTATCGGGTTCTCATTTTTTGATGAGGATGAGCGGGTCCGGTATGTACTGAGTCAGATGCAAGCTAAATTTATGTGGTTGATGGAACCATTTAAGATTAGTAAGGATGCCATCAAGGCCGTAGCAGGATTGAACTCATTTGGTGGACTATCGATGCTAAAATCAGTGAAGAATCTGACTATAAGTGAAGCTATTAGCTCAAAGTTTGATAAGAGGGCAATGACAATAAATGATATAACTGATCCGGATGTCAAATTTGCATCTATGGTGATTGGGTATAAGATATACCACTCTAGCAGGGAAAACTCAGTCTCCGATACAACCATTTATGTGCTTATCAGATGTTAAAAGAAAATGCTGACTATGACTTGTGTGAGCTACTTCAAAACCAGTTAATGGAGAATTTGAACAAGATCAAGAAGGATAACAAGAATACATTCAAGTATGGTATGTTGGTCTTGTGCTTGTTCTTTTATTTCATGAATGAGTTGCCTGGGATGAAAATCCTATATTGGACTAGTGAGAAGCCTGTTGCCATACAAATAAGAGAGTACTTGCACAATATTGGTGACTCCAATGCCCAAAGGACTGCTCTTTGGGGATATTTCAAGAATTTTTAGAATATGATGCAATCAAGGGAAAGAATCCCTAAGTCTGTGGTGGAAAATTACAAGGATACAATTTGTTTCATGGTGGAAATAGATCAATGCGTGATGGAAGCAGTTGAACCAAGGATTGTATGGATCATGCCCATGGGGTATGAAGTTGATGAACAAATACTGGAAATGTATACTCAACACCTTCTGAGCAAACCAAAAGATACCTCAGTTGAGAGATTCGGTACATATGGTGAACTTAATTTGAAACTGCTAGTTGAGCTCTAGAGATCTGAAACTAAGAAAAAGGTCCAAAGGCAAGTTAAAATGTATGCAAAAAGTATTGGAATAACCAAAGAAGCTATGAGAGAAGCCAGGAAGAGAGACAAGCAATTTGAAGAAGAAAAGCCAAACAATGAACAAGCCTATGCTCCAGTATCCTCCCCTAGCCAACAAAGAAGAACAAGAAGTTCTGCTGCTACCTCTGGTCACTCAAAGTCCACTAGTATAGAGAAACTGAAAGATAAACCATCCGATAAAGAAGGAAAGAGAAAGAAGACAAAAGCTCCAGAATGTACGTGAGCCTAAAAGATGATGAGGAGATAGAATTAGATGAAGCAGTGAAAGAAATAAAGTCAAAGAAAGTAGAAGCATTAAGGGTTTCCAAAGACAAGCCCTCCAGAAGTGTAAAGGTGAGCAAAAGACAAAAGACTGAGACTCATGTTGAAAAATCCACCTTGTTAGTTGAAGATATTGTGAATGTAGTATCTGTTCATGGGAATTTGAAGCCCATAATAGAATATTATGACAACCTTGATGATGCCAACAAGAAAATTTTGGAGGATGCTACTGTTTCGTATTCAAATACATTCAACAAAGCACTTGTGGAAATTTTGTCAGAAATCCCTAAGAGTCTAAGTGACATTTTGGAGATGAGAAAAGAAGCTGCTAAAGCAAAGGACTTGGAGCTAAGAGAACATGTGTTGTCCAGTCTGTGTCCGATAATCTCTAGGAAGGAAGCATATAAAATTTTCAAAGAAGTTAAAGATGAATTTAGAAGTAAAATTAGGATGAATAAGCTAATGCTTGGAGACATTGATGAAGTGGTCAAGAAACAAAACAAATTCTGAAGAAAGCCCTAGACAAGAATAAGTTTTATGTGGTCACTGAAGAACCTGTTGATGTTGATGATACATCCATTCCGAATAATGAAAAGTTGAAGGAAAATGAGCAACAAGCTGAGGTAGATGATTTCTCTATTCTAGAAGAGGAAATATTGAATAAAGGAGATGTAGAGATGGTGAAGGAAGATAATGTTGATTGTGCAGAGGATACTCAAATTTCTCTGGACCAATCTGGTGAAGAAAATGCAGAGATGAATATGGAAATAAATGCTCCTACTGAAGGTGATTCTGAGAAGAATAAAGAGTAGAAAGCATAAGAAGTTAAGGACAAGGAAGATCAAAAAGAAGAAGCAACTAAGAGTGTTGAAGAAAAAAAGCAAGATAATCCTAATGATGATACTGGCAAGGATCTGAATTGTGAATCTTAGGAGAAGAAATATGGAAGTGCATGCATGGCAAGAGACACTGCAAATGTAGTGAAGAAATTTCTTGAGAAAGATAAGGTTGAATTTGATGAACCAGATCTAATTCAAGGGTCTATTAGTTTGGATACTCTTTCCCCTATTCAAACGATGAAGTTAGCATCATTTACACAAGCAAAGGAAAGAAAGGAGATCCTAAAATCTCACATTGAGGATAGTGAGTTGCTTGGTCTTGCTTCCGGCATATTGAAAAAGATTATGCCAACTTTTCAGAAGGATTCATCTAATTCTCCTTCTGGTCAGTTGAAGAGCTTATTAAATTCTGTAAGTACTCACTTTGAGTCTTTTGAAAAGTTAGCAGAAGTCAAAGTCTAGAATGAATTTAATGATAAAATATTTAGTGAATTGAAAGGAATGATTGACAATAAGAGAATTGTGTTGGATATAGTGTAAAAAGTATTCAAAATGCCCTCACTGAAGGAGGAGATGTGTACAAATTTTGTTTATCTTGGCCAAAAGTTATAGAGGATATTGAGAAGAAAATAAAAGAGTCTGAGCAAAAATTATCAAATGTATCTCAATCCTTTGATCCTTTGACAATATTTGCCGGCAAGTCAAGAATGTCAAGTAATTAGCTTGATTAATGAAATAAAGAAATTGGTGAAAGAAAAAGAAAACATTGTGGCAAGAATGTGTGAATTCTGGGGACTAATTTCCCCTAAGTTAGAAACAATGTTCAATGCATTGATAGAAGATCAAGCTGCTGCTTTGACAAGTGATCCCACTGATCTACAGATGGCAGAGTCACATGTATTTTTATTTAGTGGTCATATTTCAGTTTTGGATAGCATGAAGAAAAGTTGGGACAATGAATTGGCACTGTTGAAAAACATTTTTGGTGATGTGTTTAAGTTCATGTAGACAAGACATAAGGATTGTTTGTATATATATACCCATGTACATAGAGTTTTTGCGTGAATTTTGGTATGCGGATCTCAGCCTTTGCCATTGATGTCAAAGGGGGAGTGGAAAGCAGTGAAAAATGAGGAATTCATCTAAGGGGGAGCATTGGAAATCAGAAGTGTACATAGTAACAGGGAGTTGTTCTAACACTTAGTCATTTTTCACTAAGTGTTACCGTCAATGCCAAAGGGGAAGATTGTTCACAAGAGACACTGCTAGGCATGTCAGGTGTTGTCATTGATGGTAACTGAATCTATCTTACACATATGCATTTTATCATTTGATCATACTGGAAGTCAGATTGCAGATTTGTCTAAGTCTAGATAGACAGGAACAGAGCATATGACAGGGTTCATCATTTTGGTCCGCATTTCTCCACAGGTAATCATATTGTGCTATGGATCTAAGGGAATGTTAAGGGATGCCAGGGCTACATAAATCCAAAGTTTTAGCCTCTCGTGATGAAGTGATTGAAAGTTACAAGCATCTGAGTATCAGGTTTTGGTTAGACAGTTCAGTCTAGTGAAGAACAGGCTGACTTGGTGTTTGATCCTTGTGCAGATTAAGAGAAGTGGTTGGTTGAGTAATTTATGAGATCTACTAGTATTCATCAACATGTGTGGTGACTTGAATACATAGGTTTTGGTTCGCATTGATGTTTGTACATGGATTCGAATGATAGAACAATGATCTTGAAAAAGTTTCAAAGTTTTCTTGAGGCCGACTGCAGTTGATGAAATTTTATGTTGCAGATATATATATAATCGATGGGTTTGAGAATTTTGATGTAATGGTGTGTGAATATGATGTGATAGGTACAAAGTGTGGCAGTATCAAGTATGAAGCAAAGAGATCTAAGCTCCAGATCATGGCAGAATAGTGAAACAGGGCAGTGAGAGATGAAGTGTGTGAAGTCAGTATATTGAGCTTAACTAGAACTATAATCTTGCATTGTTAGATTCTATTCTTTAGTTCAAGTATTTAAGCGAACTCTTTGTACTTGATCTTGTAGGCAGTGAGCCTCCTTTGAGTAGTGAGCTCTGGGCAGTGTGCTTTCCCATTTGTAATACTTTTAACAGAGTATAAAATATTTTGGGTTAACCCCCACCATAGTTTTTTCCCTTAACCGGGTTTCCACGTAAAAATCCTAGTGTTCATGTGTGATGATCTTTTTGTTGATGTTCTTAAGTTTATGCTTCTTTCTCTTGAATGTATGTGGTAAATTAATAAAGGAACATAACAATAAGTTTTTGTAGAACACTGATTCAACCCCCTCTTAGTGTTCCTTGTAGACACCCAAATTTGTCCATGTCCTACAACACCTTGTTAAAACATTATCCTAAACATCATAAGCCATTTTTGTCCTAAATCCCACTCTTAATCCCATTTATCCATTAGCCAATTAATTAAATAAATTTTATTTAATTAATTAAAATCCCATTCAATCACATCCTCATCCTACTTAGCCAATTAATTAAATAAATTTTATTTATTTAATTAATTTCACATGCATAATCCCACTTTCCAATTAATTAAATAAATCTTATTTATTTAATTAATTTTCAACTCATATCCCAACTAATTCAAATATTTTATTTGAATTAAGTCCTCCATATCTTATCCCATCCTATGCATTTATCCTATTAATTAAATAAATTTTATTTATTTAATTAATTTCCAACTCATATCCCAACTAATTCAAATACTTTATTTGAATTAAGCCTTTATCATTTATCACATTTCAACACTTGTCCATTTCCCATTCCTCATGTGTTGTAAGACAACTTTCATTTAAAATCTTTCACATGCACAACTAATTGGACCTAAATTTAGTAACTTTCAATCTTAGCCATTCACATAGCCTCTGAATCTCCACCGTTGATTGATCTTGGTTGAGTCCTATATAAACAGCCTCTCACTCCATATGAGACATATCCAGCAAGCCAGCAATCCAGCAATCCAGCAAGCCAGCAATCCAGCAATCTAGTAATCCAGCAATCATATAGCACCTCCATTATCATCTTGAGCATTCGAGCATTCGAGCTTTTATCATCCATCAATGGCAGCTCTCAGCTTTGTAATTACTTATTGTTGAAGAAGCAGTCCACATCTCTCTCTCAAACAAGGAATCGCACGGTCTAGGTGATGTTATGCTTGAATTGCATTATCCTTTGGTTTCATTTAGGTTAGATTCCTTAATGATGGTAGGGTTAGGGTTTCATGACTATGTCTGATCTTCCACACCTGACTTTCACCTATCACATTTTGGCACGCCCGGTGGGACTCACTTCCCTGATTAACTTCATTTTTTTTGGAGTTGTTTCTTTGAAGATCAGATTTTGCAGGTGCTCGCAGAAAATTCTAGTCGCTTTTAAACGAACAGCCGCCGCTTCTGAATTTCTGCGTCACTTTTACGTCAGAACAGGCTGCATTATCCTCTCTGGATCGCTTTGAAACAAACAGTCGTCGCTTCAGGTAAAACGTATCGCTTTTATCTTTAAAATGATCACCTGTAATGTATGCGACTGTGTTCACTATATTTACCGCTTTTGACCTAATAGCCGCCGCTTTTGCGCATAATCAGATCACTTTTAACCTAACAGGGGCCGCCTTTGCACAATTTTGCATCGCTTTTGACCTAACAGTGCGCGCTTTTATTCTGATCTGAGACGCTTATGAGCTAATAATGTTCGCCTGTGCAGGTTAGGGTTTAGTTTTTTGTTTTGCAGAAACAGGTCGCTTTCGACTTACAACAGGTCGCTTCTGGTATATCAGGATCGCATATGAGATGACAGAGGCCGCTTTTGCATTCATTTGTATCGCTTATGGACTGATATTGTTCGCCTGTTAGGCTAGGGTTTTTGTTTATTGGCTGTGTTTTTGCAGAAACAGGTCGCATCCAGCCCTCAACCGATCGCTTATGGCTAATGTGCATCGCTTATGAGCTGACAGAGGTCGCATGCTGTGTTTTTACGCGTCGCATATGATCTGCAGTATTTCGCCTCTGATATAATAGAGGTCGCTTTTAATCAACAGTGAATCGCATATGGTAAAGTTTTGTTGTTTTCAAGTCTGTTTCAGTTCCAGTTTGATTTTTGGCTATTAATTGGGTATTTGCGCAGCATCTTATCGATCTGTCCAAGAAAGGAGGTTATCAAACTACTGACATATCTGTTGCAGGTTCGATCGGTCCAAGATTTGTGGTTTTTTTTCACTAAATTAGGCATATTTGGGCTTGGTGCTTAAAATGAACTACTGCTTGCTCCGTGCTTGATTTATCTTTTTTGATTTCTTGCATGTGCCTGATTGTAACCCAAATTTAATGACAAAAGTATCCTCTCCCCTTGCCTATCAAATGGATCTTGGGTGTATGAGAACTTGTCATTATCTTTAGAGGGCCTGCCTTCCCAGTGTGAGAAGGGATACGACCCAAGCGGTAACGGGCTAAAGCCAAGTCCTTCCGAACTGCTATATAAGAAAAGTGTTTGTGTCGAAAGCCACAAACAACGGGTGCAGTTGTGTTATACCGACAGCCAACCTCCCCCAGAACCCTCCAAGGCGCAACCCTTGGAGGCTGGGAGACTCCATAACGGAGAGTAGCGCTGCCGCACGTATAGCCACCTGAACGGATGCCCTTATTAGCAACTTTGTGTAGTAGCCAAAAACCTTCTATCTGTTGACGCAGAGGGCAAAACCCTTGAAGTGGCCCCGATTCATGCGGTTCTTAGCCGAGGTAGCAGGGACAATCTAAAGGTTTGGAGAGGGTCAAGCCTTATAAGAATCCCAGATCTTGGTATGCGTGAGAAGTGTGTGCAAATGTAAGGAGGAGCCGGTGCTACCAAGATCTTGGAGCTACCCGCTTTGAATAGGCGCAGCTAGGGGATTCAACAGATACTGTCCTATCCTAGCCTAGGTTGTATCAGTTTGTGCTTGTTGTGAGTGTGAGTGACTGTTATCATTGTTTTCTTGCTAAAAAATTGCAAAATCAGACCACTGTTACACAAACACAATCACTTTTGAACCTAAACTGTTCGCATACACCACAGACATCACTTCTGAACTGTAGTGACTTGCATATTGACTGAACTGCGTCACTTTTAAACAACAACTACCCGCATATTGCCTAAACAGAGTCACTTTTAAACCGCAGTTGATCGCCTTTTGCTTGAATAGAATCACTTGTGAACCACAACTGATCGCCTACTGTCTGAACCAAGTCGCATATGAGTCATAACCAGTCGCATATTTTCTGAGCCAGATCACTTTTAAGCCGCAGTTATTCACCTGATTCCTGAACAAGCTCGCCTCTGAACAACAGACTGTCGCCTTTAGGGATATCTGAGTCGCCTCTGAACTAACAGTCATCACCTTTGAACCAATAGTCATCGCCTCTGGCATAGCATTCGCTTCTGGTTAGCACTGTCATTTTTCTGACAAAACTAAACCAGGTCGCATCTGAGCTATCATTAATCGCTTTTGGCATCCTTTGAGTCGCCTTTGAGCTATCATTAGTCACCTGTAGCTAAAATTCCTGCAAATCTCAGTGCGTCAGCTGAATTAGCCTCAGGACCAGCTTGCTTGAACCTCAAACATCAGCTTTCAGACTTCTCTTTGATCAACAGCAAATACTTGGACTTTGTCTCCTATTTTGAGCTTATCAATCAGATCACAACTCATGAGCTTTTCCATCTTTTTGAGACCCCAACCAGCAAATCAGACATCAACCCAATCATTTCAATCAGCAAACAACCTTCAGTTTTAGCTTCAGCCAACAAACATCCTTCAACTTTAGCTTCAGGAAACAATCTCCTTTAGCTTTAGCTCCAACAAACATCAACAGCAAACAATCTTTCCCTTGAGTGATTAAGCTACCTCTAGGGACAACCAACAACAACTCAGCCAAAACAAATCAACCAAGCAACTTAGCCAAACCAGCAAACCAAAACAATAACCAATCAACCAACTATCATCTTTTGGGTCTCAAAACTTTGACAAGCTCAACTTCATCATCAACATCATGCCTCAAACTAGGAGTCAATATCGAGCTGAAATAGAGGCCAAATTGAAAGCTGAAATGGATGCCAAATTGCAAGCTAAGATGAAACAATTCACGACACCTCTTAAGGATGCAACTCAATTCACAACTGGTATGCCTTCTCATATGTTTATACCTCAAGGGTACACTAGGGGCGAATCATCTTCACAACAAATGCAACCTCCACCATCCTTGGAAACTTTCGAAGAACAATCTCAAGACGACTCATCAGAATTCCAAGATACCTATCTATGGGACCAAGTTGAGAAACTCATGATATCTGAGCCTGATCGCTATTTTCTCCAACTTGCTCGCATGGGTGCTAAACTACCTAAAGACTTTGATATATCCACTATTAGAGAGCACGATCCCAACACTACTGCTGTTGTTGCGAATAGACCATCTACTATAGTCACATCATCTTCTATTACCTCGCAAACACCATCCTCATTGCCTATTGTTGCTTCATTTGAGTTACCACGATCAGAGCATACTTTAGAACCATTGATAGTGCCCACCAATGTGCTTCCTCTCATGTCACAAAATCTCAACATCCCACCTTTTCATGTCCCTCAACATATCTCTCCTTCTACCATGACTGTTTCCATGCCTCAAGTAACACAAGCTGTCCATGTAACGCAAGCACAAACACTTCGAGCATCACAAGCAATTCCCATGTCTTATGGTGTGCATACCTCTCAAACCATTCCAACAGCACATGTTGTCCATGCTTCACAACCATTACACTCTACCACATCTCATACACCAACTGCTAATTCCTCCATGTTATCCTATAATCCCAACGTTAGTCTCATTGACATGAGTGATTCCCTCATTTCTCAAGCCAATCCAAACAATAAGATTGCTTATGTTGATCAGCTTACATCCATGCTGTCCGCTTCTTCCAATCCTTCACACACCATCAATCCATCTTATGCTACTCAAGGCTTCTCTAATATCACCCAACACATGACATATACCAATCCTCATATTGTCCAAAATACCAATCCCAATGTTCACCCTTCTGTTGTATCTACCAATCCCTCCGTCACTTACCATGTCATGAATTCAATCCCAACTTCCCAACCATCTGCTACTATCAATCCAACATCTGCTTCTCATGTGATGCACACCCACTTGCCACTTGTGTCTCAAGGACAGCAATCCTCTAACACATACATGTCACATACCACTCCTTTGACATACATTGTGGGCACACAACCCCAACAAATAGTCACAGCTTCGTAAATCCCACAACCACAACAAACAGTCACAACTCCACATATACCACAACCGCAACCACAATATGTCTCATATCACACTCCACCCCCTTCGCAACAACAGTAGTTATCCTCAGTCGATATCCAACAGATGATCGATGAAAGGGTAGGACAAGGCAAGAAACCTTTCTCTCTCGAAAACATATGTGCCTATCCATTTGACAAGTCTCTTAATATGATACCTTTTCCACCACACTTTGAAATCCCACAATTTGATAAGTACAAAGGGAAAGGAAATCCGGACGACCATCTTTGATCCTTTTTCGTGGCATGTCTCGATGTTGCCTATGATGATACATATCTCTTGAGACTATTTCCTCGAAGCTTAGCAGGACAAGCTCTCGAATGGTTTTCCCATTTACCTCCAGGAATTAAGACTTTTTCAGAATTGGCAAACAAATTTCGATCACATTTTGCCTTCAACATTGAACATGAGGTAAACATGAATGACCTTTTCAACAACAAACAACGCAATGGTGAAACCTTTTCCTCATTTACCCAGCGATGGCGTAATATGGCTAGCAAATTATCATGGGAAATCCCTGAGAAACAACAACTTGACATCTTTGTTCAAAATCTTCATCCTGAACTATCATTCCAACTACAATTGCAAAGTGCTAGCACCTTTGACGAACTAGTTTCCAAAGGAGTTATTATTGAATGAGCCTTAATTGCCAAAGGAACTATCAAGATCTTTCGTGATAACAAAGATTCTCCCCAAAATTCCAATGATAAGTCTCGCTTTTGGAACAAGAACAAGAATGTTGTCAATGACGGTATTGTTGATACAAAGAATATCCAAACTATGAGAGCTCCCATCAACATTCAAGCAGCTTCTCCACCAAGACAGCCTTTTCCACAACGAAGAAACCAACGCCAAACTTCTAATCCACGCCGACAATTTACACCATTAGTGGAACCCATGGAAGTTATTCTTCGAAAGCTGCTTCAAGCCGGAGACGTTATTCTACCCGATGCACCACCAAATGGTGAACCACTCTTTCGAGCTCCTTGCTACAAAGAGAATGAGTATTGTGATTACCATCGAGTTAAAGGACACAAAACAAATGGTTGTATGCGCTTAAAACATGTTATCCAAGACTGCATTGATCAAGGTCTAATCAACGTCACACCTTCAACAGCTCAACCTGCTCAACAATCCACATCAAACTATGATCTAGAGACTTTCAAGAATCCACTTCCATCTCATGATCAGACAAATAATCTTCAAGTTGGAAATGCTATTCCCTATAGCTATGCAGCATCTACCATTGGCCGCATTGACCATGCTCGCATTTCTACCATTACCATCCAAGGAGCACCTGATTGTGCTGTAACCATGCAAAGAGGTCGAGTTACCGTTCAAGGAGCACCTCCTCATCCTCCTCGACCTCTCTCTGACTATAACCTCTTGGATCACCTTGGTAAAACACCCGCACACATATCTATCCTTGAGCTGCTCCGCATATCACCCGCACATAAAGCTATCCTTGATAAGGCCTTACAAGAGTCTTCAGTGCCTAATAATATTAATATCACACAATTTCAATCCATGGTCGCTAGCATTGCAGCCCCTTGTCATTTAACCTTTTCCGACAAAGATCTTCAACCCTCCATTCATCCGTCACACAATGAGGCCCTCCATATTGAAGTATTTGTTAACCAACACCATATCAAATGAGTCTTGATAGATGGGGGGGCTGGTCTAAATATATGTTCTTTGCAACTTATCAAGCAATTGGGATATTCTGAGAAAGATGTTGACACTTCCAAGGTTATTACCATCAGAGCATATGATGACGCTGAAAGAGATACTGAAGGGATCATCCTATTGCCTATTCAAGTTGGTCCGGTCATTACAGAAACTCACTGTCAAGTCCTTGATATTGATCTGCCTTACAACATCATCCTCGGTCGCCCTTGGATCCATACCCTTAAATCAGTTCCCTCTACATATCACCAATGCCTTAAATTTCCACATAAGGGTGTTGAAGTTACCATTCAAGCTGATCCTAATCCATTTGAGTTTTGCCGTGCCTTTCAAGCTAAATATCAGAGTCCAAACCGTATCCCTCTCAACATCGAGGCATATCCATCATCCTCCTATGTAGACCCATCCGATCTCCTCAAGCCCTCATCTAGCAAAGCCGCTTCCAACCTCCATATCAAATATACCGAACATGGTCCTGGTGAATACAAATTGCAGGAATCCTATTGCGTTGGTACCCTTCCATTATCTCCTAAATCCTACGGTAAGCCCTCTACATCTAAGCCCACTTCATCCTCCACTGTTATCAAAGCTCCCCCTACCGTATTCATTAAAGGTGGTTTCTTGGATGATGAAGACATTGAGGACATCGACTCTTGGATATTCTTTGATGAAAATGACCAAGTCCAACTTGAAGTAGAGCGATACAACAACGGGTTTCGTATCATAAAGAACATGGGCTATAAAGGACATGGCGGCTTGGGATCACAAGAACAAGGACCTATTGAGCCCCTTATTGTGTCTAAGAAGTTTAATAAGCAAGGCCTTGGTTACCAACCGGAGGTACCGCGACCCAAAGACATTAAGTGTATTTCTGATATTGACGTTGGACCTTCTCCGGTAGGAGAGACTTCTAACTCGGATATCATCGACGACTCCTCCCTTCATATCACCGACCTTTTTCAAGAACATTCGATCTTCATGTTTTCCGTAACCTCTTCTAGCCATCACGATCCCTCCTTTAGTCTCTCACTCGAATATCCTGACCTCATCGATTGGGACCAACAGGGGGCACCGATATTAGATACATTTGAAAATGACGAAGCCATTGCAGAATTCATGGGTTTGAGACAAGGTATCCCATTGGGTGATCACAAAGCAGGTTTCATGATGGAATTACCTAAACTAGCATATTTTGGCAGAAGTATCAAACCCTTCAGTCGCAAAAGTGAAATAAACAAAATTCAACAAAATAGGTCACTAGGTGAAAACCGCAAGGTGCCTCTTGACCGTGAAAAAGCAAAAATAAAGGACGTATCCGAAGGTGAAAACCTCTCTGAGGCGCCTGAGGATGAGGGATTTGATCTTCCTGTTGCCGCTGATTACCATGAGAAATCAACTGTGCTAGTTGAAAAATCACAAGACATGAACTTGGGAACAAAACAAAATCTGAAGATCACTTTTTTGGTAGCATCACTATCAGAGCAAGAACGAAAGAACTTCACAGCATTTTTTCTGAGACGAGCTATAAATTTTGCATGGACTTATGCAGACATGCCAGGACTAGATCCTTCACTTGTGGTACATCATTTAGCAGTATTCCCTGATGCAAAGCCTGTCAAACAAAAATTGTGCAAAATGCATCCACAAGTTGCCTTATTGGTCAAAGCAAAAATTCAGAAACTATTAGAAGCAAAGTTCATAAAGCCTATTGATTATCCAGAATGGGTTTCAAACTTGGTAACTGTAGCAAAACCAGATGGACGAGTTCGCTGCTGCACAGACTTTAGAGATCTTAACAAAGCATGTCCTAAAGACGATTTTCCATTACCAAGCATAGACAACATTGTTGATCTTACAGCAGGACATGAAATGCTATCTTTGATGGATGGATTTTCAGGTTATAATCAAATCAGAATAGCAGAGGAAGACCAAGATAAAACGTCTTTTATTTGTCCATGGGGCACATATTGCTGGGTTGTAATGCCTTTTGGTCTTAAAAACGCTGGAGCTACCTATCAACGAGCTATGACAATTATTTTTCATGACCTTTTTCATACTATCATGGAAGACTATGTTGATGACATCCTAGGAAAATCTAAGACAAGGGAAGGACATCTACAAGTATTGGCACAAATTTTTGATCGATTAGAAAAACACCAAGTCAGACTAAACCCAAAGAAGTGTGTATTTGGTGTAACATCAGGAAAACTATTGGGATATATTGTGTCTCGATGAGGAGTAGAAGTGGACCCAGCTAAGGTAAAAGCTATCATAGAAATGCCTCCACCAACGAATCTCAAACAGCTCCGCAGTTTACAGGGTAGGCTACAATCTATCCGCAGATTTATCTCACAACTCATAGATAAATGTCATCCTTTTCAGCATCTTCTTCGTAAGGGTGAACCTTTTAAGTGGGATGAAAAGTGTCAACAGGCTTTTGATAAGATAAAGGAATACTTGGCAACACCTCCTGTGTTAATACCTCCTGTACTTGATCGTCCATTACTGCTGTATATATCATCAACAACTGCAGCATTGGGTGCACTTCTAGCTCAACATGATGATTCAGGAAAAGAACAAGCCATCTACTACATTAGCAGAACTCTTGTGGGATATGAGCTCAATTACTCGTTCATGGAAAAAGCTTGTTTAGCATTAGTGTTTGCTTCTCAAAAGTTGTGACACTATATGCTGAACCAAACAACAAAGCTCATCTCTAATGTGGATCCCCTCAAGTATCTCCTTTCAAAAGCACTTCTCACAGGGAGATTAGCAAAATGGGTTATGATCTTGAGTGAATTTGACATACAATATGTGAACCGTAAATCTATCAAAGGACAAGTCATTGCTGATCAATTAGCCTGCAGCACCTATCACAGACATTCAGCCAATATATCCAGAATTCCCTGATGAAGGATTGTTTAATTTAAGCTCTCCAGCACGATGGCAGCTATACTTTGATGGATCATACACTCAACACGGATCTGGAGCAGGTATCTTGTTTGTCACTCCCCAAGGAGACTGCATACCTAAATCATACAGAATAGCATTCCCATGTACCAACAACATAGCAGAGTATGAAGCTTTAATAACAGGTTTGCGCATGGCAGTACAATGGGCTATCAAACAGTTACAAGTCTTTAGCGATTCTCAGCTGGTTATCAAACAGGTCTTAGATGAATATCAAACAAAAGACGAGAAGCTTCTTCCATATAAGCTAATGATGGACAATTTCAAGCAATATTTTGAGGACATTACCTTTGAGCAAATTCCAAGACTACAAAACAGAGTAGCCGACGCCATGGCCATGATTGGATCTCTTTTAGACATGCCATCTAACACCCATAAATGTGAATTCTTGGTCGAACAGCTTTTGATCCCAGCATTTGAAGTTCCACAGTCTGAGCTCATATGTGAGATTGTTGGTCCCAACTCGTTGTGGTACAAAGATATATACGGGTATCTCCGTAATCACACCTTGCCTTTTCAACTATCCAACACCTAGCGTAAAACTTTTATCCATCGAGCCTCTCGTTACACTATCTTAGGAGACACCGTTTATCGCCGGAGTCTTGATGGTATCCTTCTTAGATGTCTTGATTCCAAGGAAGCAAAAACGGCCTTACGTGAAGTACATGAAGGTGTCTGCAGTTCGCATTCCGCTGGCCCTGGCCTTGTTAAGAAACTTCTATGAGCAGGATACTATTGGCCAACTATGGAAAAAGATGCCCAACAATTTGCAAGGAGATGTCTACAATGTCAGAAACATGGAGATCTAATACATGCACCAGCACATGAGCTTCAGCCTATTGTCACTCCATGGCCTTTTTCGCAATGGGGACTTGATCTTGTGGGTAAAATCCATCCTACTTCATCAAATGGTCATAAGTTTATTATCACTGCCACTGAGTATTTCACAAAGTGGGTAGAAGCCATACCAATGACCTACATCACAGGTAAACAAATAGCTAAATTCATCCTACATTACATCATCTGCCGTTATGGAGTTCCCCAAGCTATTGTCACAGACAATGGCCGGCCTTTCAAGAACCAAGAGGTTAGAGATCTTTGCAATAAGTTTCATATTCAACATAGGTTCTCTACGCCTTATTATCCTTAGAGCAATGGTCAGGCTGAAGCCTCTAATAAGACAATCATCAAGATCCTTAAAAAGACTGTTAATGAAACTGGTCGAGATTGGCATCTACAACTGCATCTTGCTTTATGGGCATATAAAACAAGTGTCAGAACTCCTACTGGCGCCACACCCTATGCTCTAGTCTATGGCACTGAAGCTATTTTGCCTATCGAGGTTGAGATCCCCTCTTTGCGCATATCCTTGCAACATACTATCTCAGATGAAGAATATCGAGTGTCCCGACTCCATGATCTTGAGCTCTTAGATGGCCGCCTTACAGCATTGAACCATCTTCAAGTCTATCAAAACCGGCTACGCCGTAGCTACAACAAAAAGATCAGAGAACGCAGATTTTAGGTTGGCGACCTTGTCCTTAAAGAAAACCAAAGGAATCAACAGTATCAAGAGAAACAGGGCAAGTTTGAACCAAATTGGCTTGGTCCTTTCATTATCACAGCAGTCTATGGATCTGGTGCATACACTTTGTCAACACCTGAAGGCATTCCCTTGGATGAACCCATCAACAGCGTTCATCTCAAGAAGTTTTATCCATGAATCTCAGCTATCCCCCAAAAAACCAAAAAAATCACAAAAAAAAAAAAAAGGTAAATAATCCGTCCTCTGGTGAAAACCTGGTAAACAGGCGCCTTGGATAAGTACCATAGTGAAAACCTTGTAAACAGGCGCTATGTGTAGTGACCAGCTTCCCTCATTTGTTTGGTTCGTTTGATCATTTTCCCCACTACATCTTGTATTATCCATGCTCATAAGCCCTATCGCAATCTCACACATAACCTTTCCTCTTCATCCTTTGCCAATGCTAGCTATCATACTTGAGACATTGTCGTGATATCTATATCTTTTGGCACCTTAGCATCTTGGCTACATCTTTTCTGCATTATCGCTTCTGCATAATAAACCTCATCCCACACTGGGGGCATTTGTTGAGTCTTATTTGGAAGTGGATCCTGTTATCTCTAGCTCATAACACGTCAAACAACTCAGCTTACAACACAGCACACCTTATCAACTTCAACCATGGCACATGTCCACCGACAAATACGACCTAACGACTTGCAACCAGGATTCATATCTTCGCAATCCATCCACATTCATCCAACAATTGCAACAAACATCGCTTGATCAAACATCCAATCAATTAGCCACATCAATAAGAACTACATCTAGCTCTATCGTTGACGCCTTGATCCCGTGGATACAGGGTATGTAGGCAATCTGAGATGCGAAGGAAGCACTCTGATTCAGGCTAAGACGATAGCCCCTTTCATTTGTCATCTTTTCTTCTAAACATCCTTCAATCTTTTAGCTCACATTCTTCTATCTTTCATCACATACATCATCAATAAAACCCAGAACTACATATTCATCATGTCTCATCTTCATCGTAAATGTGCTTTGATCCCGTGGATACAGGGTATGTAGGCAGTCTGGAATATGAAGGAAGTTTCTAGTACTCAAGCACAGATGATCCACCCCATCTTCTTCATCTTCATTCATCATCCATCTTCTTCTCTTTGATCAGCTCAAACAGGAAGCAATCCATGTGTCTATTGCAAGCTCCAGCACTTTAACCAATCATAGGTAAGCCAGAAGCTATTTGTCCGCATGCCTTAAGTCAACATTTGCTATAGCAGTTTATCAACAACTTTAGCCTTCAACAGGATGTAGCTTTCCTCTTAACAAGACGCCAGCTTAATCTATCCAAGAGCACCCAAATTTGGCAAGAGAACGTGATGACAGTATCTTTTGTTTTATCTTTTGATTTATCTTTTGTCCCTTTTCTATACCTAGTCAAGACTGCCATGATCTCTTTATATCTTGGTATGTTGCGATGAAGTAAGGACTGGGGCATGGTCATATAGCTTTCGTATGCTGTGTTTGTAGGATGATCTTATTCTCTTCCTATGCGTCTTGGTATCTTGCACGTGTTGGGATTAGCATCTTACATATCAATATCTCTAGCATCTGAGAAGCTAAACAGTCTCTTATGCATTTGAGACTATTCTATGTTAAGACTAACTCCATACATATAACCAGCAAGCTATCATTATGTGTAGTGGAGATAAGTTCAAACCATTGTTTGTAGCGTCAAAGTCCAACACTAGCTGTTATTCATATCTTGTGCATGTTGGCTCCACAACTTGACCACATGCGTTCAGACAAGGTTGTAACATGCTAGTTACGCATTGGATACCTTGACACCTTGGTTTCTTATGCCCTGGTGCATAACATCCATATGCTATATCAAACATAAGGACTGCATTTCTTTTCATTTTGAGCAATTACTTGAAAGCTGCCCATCATCATCCTATCTTATTCATTCTATCTATCCACTCGTTCCGTCATCCTCAGCCAAGATCAATCATTTCCATCATCCTTTGTCCATATTTTCGCTCCTGCAAAACAAGTGTTAGCCATACATAAGTCCATATCTTTTTCTTTACCATCTACCTATATGCATACATCTATTCATATCATTACCTTTTACATATTCAAACATTTTCTATCAATTACCATTTGCATAAACATCCATCCATAATCCATATATAATCCATACACATAACATGCATAGCCATCATAATATCAACATCACAACCATTATAACATCATATAGATCGCCAAAACTGCCATATATATATATACATGTGTGTGTCAAAATACAAGTGCCTACAATACAAGCTGAGCCCTGAAAAGCATGAATGTACAACAATGGCTCTAGGCCTCATCATGATACAATGTCAACAAGGTATGCCCTAGCGACTACTGCCAGCTCCCTCGCCCTGACCACCACCACCAACAGGTCCTGTACCTGGTCCTCCATCTCTCGGTGGCCCCATCACTGAAGCTACTGATCGAGATCCACCTGACCTCCGTGAGCTCGAAGCCCCTGACCTGCTCCTGAAGCTAGGCTGTCTCTGCTCTGCCGGCACAGCTCCATAATATAAGCCTCTATAATACTCAGCCTCACCCTACACTCTCCGAAGCTCGGCCTGTACCACTGTCAACTGTGTGGCTAAGTACATGGTAGCTCCATCAGTCCCCAAGGCAGTCACTGCTCTATCCCGCTCACTAGTCATCCCCTGCAGCTGCTGCACTGCCCTATCTCTCTCAGCTCGCAGACCATCTCTCTCAGCTCGCAGACCATCTCTCTTTGCTCTCATAGCCTGCTCCTGCTATACTGCAGTATCTCGCTCAAGCCTCATCATCTGCTCATGCTGCCTAGTTGTATCCCTCTCTCCTGTAACTCTCGCGAGAGCACCATCATCCTGTCCATCTCCTCTCTGAGCTCCCAACTGTAGCTGAGCCTGATAAGTCTGTGCCTGTGCTCTAGCATGCCTCAGACTAATCACGGCCTGATGCCTATCCATCTCCACTCTCCTCAGCCTCATCTGTGCCCGCTGCCTCCATCTCCTCTCCTCTCTGATCCGTCTCCGCAGCTGCTGAATACCCACATCATCTCCTGCTCTGATCTGTGCCTGTGGCTGTGCTAATATAGCAGGCTGACCTGGCACCTGCCCTGGCATCTGTATCCCTGGTGCAGCTGGCACTACTGCCTGTGCTGGTGGAGCCCGTTGTCGTCACCTCCGAACTGGCCTCTCCATCCCAATCTCCCCAATCTCTCCATCTCGTGTCAACCGAGTCGGCCTAGCTGTCGCCCAGTGTGCATCATACTCTGGCAATGTACCTGGATCTGCAGGACCCTGTCTCCACTGCCATGCTACTGGCTGCAATCCATCTCTCTCTGCCAAGGCTGTGTCCACCACAACCTCTGGACCCCAATCGAACACCTCCTGTCTCGTCCTCCCAAAAATAGCATCCCCTACAGGTACTGCCTGTGCCTCTCCGAACTGTCTCAGGGCTCTCTCTGGCAAATAGCGCTCTATAATGTACACGCCGCGTCCAAAAATGTACCTCGCCTGTTTAGCATAGGCAAGCTCGGTATCCTCCTCCTCCCACTGCTCACATCCTAGCCATGGCCTCCATACAAATCTGTCTATCTCATCCAACCTCCGTCGCCAGTATACCACCCCTCGGCGCTGTCGATACGTCAAGGCTCCTCTATACATCTGTACAAATGGCTCTCCTGCTACTCTAGCAACCCATCCCTCTGGTCTCGTCACCGGAATGTGCTCATAAGCCCATACATGCAAAACTGTCACTCCTGCTGACATGCTTTCTCCAAACATATATGCGCAATCATGCAGGTAATGATAGAGCTGTCCCAACACGCACTCTGCCCATGCATATCTCGTGCCATAGGAGAACATGCCCTCCATCACTGTCCCCCATCCTACAGGAAACCCTCTAGCTCTCCTATCACCCACTAGCCACCTAATGATAGCCACTACCACTCGTTGTAATCTGTCATAGAGCTCCTCCATCCTCCCCATCGGTATCTCTGAACCCTCTGCTCCGATGTCTGGTGTCCCAAACAATCTCTTGAATGCCGCTGGGCCCATCTCTGGATCATAATCTACACGATCCCCATCTATCGGAATCCTCAAAATCTAGAACACATCCTCTAAGGTGATGGTCGCCTCACCTGTCGGTAACAAGAATGAACTGTGCTCACTCATCCATCGCTCCACCATCGCAGTCATCAACCCTTGATGTGCCTGAACTGGCTCTAATCGTGAAACATGCTCCAAACCCAGGATCTCTAACACCAGTAGCTCCTCTACATCCAACCGTCTCACCAGCCGCAAATCTCTCGGATGGGGCTCCCGTGATAGCAATGGCGGTAGTACATCTTGCATCATCCATTTACTCTTGTCAGTCCATCCCATTAATCATTCATATCAAAATCTGCCTATCTATCTGCTATTTTATCCTACACCTACCATATGCGGTTCACTTTACCACATGCGACCTTTTTCTGCTCACTAGCAACCCCATTTACCATTTGCGCTCCTGTTCTGACCAAACGCGAGCTCTTTTACGTCATGCGCTTACTGTTTTCCTATACGCGACCTTTATTTCCATATGCGCTTATCCTTGCTTTATATGCGAGCCATATCCTATGTGCGACTCTATTTACCCTAAAAGCGAGCTCTTTTCCTAAATGCACCTATCTTATCCTTATACGCGAGCCCAATCACTATATGCACTTATTTTAGCCCTATACGCGAGCGATCTACCATATGCGAGCTGTTTCTAGTCCTATGCGAGCTACACTACCCTATGCGACTACTATCCGCTCATAAGTGACTAGTTTCCCTCCATACGCGCATTTCGACTGCATTTTTCCCGCCGACAGGATGCAACCTCATTTCCATAAGCGACCTACCTGCGCCTATAAGCGACCTGAACTACTCTAAGCGACCTCTTTTCCTACATAAGCGACCTATATGTGCCATGTCCTAAACTAGTCATTTTTGGTGACGTGTGTGAATTAATTACGCTTCTAGGCTATTAAATGCACGCTTTTGGGAAAAGTTTTGAAACATACCGGTGCGCCTACTCCCTCTAGTCGTCCATGTGTCCTCACTCGCTCCGCACGATGATCTCTGCGTGGAATCACCATCCTGCTAGCTCTACCACTCTCACTCTCAGGAGCTCTGGATTTCTCTAAGTTTCTAAGCACAAATGAGCACAAATGAGTCTATTTTCCCTTGAAGCCCCTACTTATAGCCCTTCTCCAAACCCTAATTCTTCTATACCACAGCCTATTTTCTTCCATGCAACCCCCCTTTCCTTCACGTCTGCCCTCTTTTCCGCCTTTTCTTCTATCGAGAGCCAACCCAGCCCTTCCTGGTTTGCCTGGCTTACCTCTCGAGGGGGCATCACCTGCCAGTTACACTGGGGCATAACTTGTTTATCGAACGTATCTCACATCTTCTTTGACACAACGTTCTATCGAACATTGTATCAAAGAGGGGCAAAATGTAGACACCCAAATTTGTCCATGTCCTACAACACCTTGTTAAAACATTATCCTAAACATCATAAGCCATTTTTGTCCTAAATCCCACTCTTAATCCCATTTATCCATTAGCCAATTAATTAAATAAATTTTATTTATTTAATTAAAATCCCATTCAATCCCATCCTCATCCTACTTAGCCAATTAATTAAATAAATTTTATTTATTTAATTAATTTCACATGCATAATCCCACTTTCCAATTAATTAAATAAATCTTATTTATTTAATTAATTTTCAACTCATATCCCAACTAATTCAAATATTTTATTTGAATTAAGTCCTCCATATCTTATCCCATCCTATGCATTTATCCTATTAATTAAATAAATTTTATTTATTTAATTAATTTCCAACTCATATCCCAACTAATTCAAATACTTTATTTGAATTAAGCCTTTATCATTTATCACATTTCAACACTTGTCCATTTCCCATTCATCATGTGTTGTAAGACAACTTTCATTTAAAATCTTTCACATGCACAACTAATTGGACCTAAATTTAGTAACTTTCAATCTTAGCCATTCACATAGCCTCTGAATCTCCACCGTTGATTGATCTTGGTTGAGTCCTATATAAACAGCCTCTCACTCCATATGAGACATATCCAGCAAGCCAGCAATCCAGCAATCCAGCAAGCCAGCAATCCAGCAATCCAGCAAGCCAGCAATCCAGCAATCTAGTAATCCAGTAATCATATAGCACCTCCATTATCATCTTGAGCATTCGAGTATTCGAGCTTTTATCATCCATCAATGGCAGCTCTCAGCTTTGTAATTGCTTATCGTTGAAGAAGCAGTCCACATCTCTCTCTCAAACAAGGAATCGCATGGTCTAGGTGATGTTATGCTTGAATTGCATTATCCTTTGATTTCATTTAGGTTAGATTCCTTGATGATGGTAGGGTTAGGGTTTCATGACTATGTCTGATCTTCCACACCTGACTTTCACCTATCACATTCCTTAATTTCAATAATTTGTGAGTATGTGTTTACAGGTGTAGCAGATGAAGATGGAAAAGAGTATAAAGAAAAAGGAGAAGTGAATGCAGTGTATGAAGATTGTTATGCAAATGTAGCACAATATGGTGAAGAAGAGGTTACAAAAACAACAAAGGTACTGGTTGTATTTTCTAATTTTATGGATGATGAATATGCTAACAAATTGTATTCAAATGTTGAAGATGAAGACATGGACAATGGTAATGTAACATATGAACAAGAACTAGAGTTTTGGAACCTTGAAGTTGAGAAGATGCTAAGTAAGAGACGGTGCAAGAAGAAGAAGAAAGACCCAGGGAAAGTCAGGAATGCAGAACATACAGTAGGGTGTAAGGAGCATCAGCTTTAGGAAATGAATTCCCAGTTGAATGACAAGTGGTAGAAGAATTGGAAGACCAGGAAGAAAAGAAGACCTGCACTCAAGTGGGACATGAGTATTCTTCCCCTTGGGTGTATGGTGCAGGGGCACTAGGTGCTTCGTTATTGCTCATTTTTGGTATTTTTTTAATTTTGGATTGAAAATGGGTTTTAGTGGTTAATAAGGTCATTTATGACCATCTCCTATCTATCCAATTCATTTTTGTTTGTGGGTTTAGTCATTGGTAGGAAAAGTTAGAAAATTGAAAAAATTGTCAATGTGGCAAAACAAGTGTCAATGTTAGTGGTCATGTAATATTGGAAATGTGTAAAAATCAAGAAAATGGTTACATGAAAGAAAGAAATGGTTACAAACTATTGGGATTTATTGTAAATGTATAAATACACTCTCAAAAGTTTAATAGGGAAAGAGAAGAATGGATTTTTGGTAATTTTGATGAATAGAAGCTAGTATGGCCATGTATAGTATAGTATGGACTTGAAACCAATTCTAAAAGTTGAAGGCATGAGTCTAGTTTCATATGTTTTTGGTCTAAGCAAATTTGATTAAGTTTTGAATGAGTTATGCCATTTTTTGTGAGAGTTGTTCTATAACAGTCTTGGGGTTTCACAGGAACAGTCTTGTTTTTGCCCTAGTCTGTACAAAGAAACCCTAGCCCATTTTGACATATGTTTAATAAGGGCCAAAAGAGTATCCAAAACCAGTTTTACATTTCCATTTGCAGGTCTTTTGGAAAATTTATGACCAAAAAGATCTGATTTGCTGCACCTAGTGACAACAATTCATTGTTGTTTGGAACATTGTGTCAAACAAGTGTAAGAGTCATGCATGTTTGGAAAACCCTAAAGTATGTTGAAAACAGGTCTACATACACCAAGTTGCCCTTGTTTCATGTTGTCCTCAATGATGGAATGCCATTAGGTTGTTGTCCCATGTTTTCATGTGTATTAGGAAGCTTTTAGGCATTGGATAAAATGAGTCATTGTGTGAAGGGTATGAGGGTAGTAAAGTTGTGTTAGAATAGTCCTTTTTTTCCTCTACATCATACCCTAGTAGTAGAAAAAGGTGTGAAAGTATGCACCTTATATCTTTGTACAGGTCATACTGTTTCTTCTACTTTAGTTGCTGCAGAGAAAAATCAAACAGGTTCAAGAACAATTGTTGCAGGTTTGCAGGCAGAGATTGAAATAGTTGTTGCAGGTTCTGAGACAACACTGTGGAATAATAGAGTTGGGCATATGAGTGAAAAAAGTATGAAGGTACTTCATTCTAAGAAAGTTTTACCAGTTCTGAAATATATTAATATGGATTTCTATGAAAGTTGTGTGTATGACAAACAAAAGAGATTTAGTTTTCATAAGGATGGGAAGCAAAAGAAAGATGACAAGTTGGAGCTTGTGCATACAAATGTATGGGGACCAGCTCAAGTATCTTCTCTCAGTGGCTCTCGATACTATGTTACATTCATAGATGATACAACTAGGAGGGTTTGGATTTATTTCCTTAGGCAGAAATCTGATATATTTGAAACATTTAAGAAATGGAGAAGTTTGGTCGAGAATGAGATGGGTAAAAGATTGAAATGCCTCAAATCTAATAATGATGGTGAGTATTGCAGCAAATAATTTGAGGATTATTGTTCCTCTAATGGTTTTCATAGGAAGAAAATGGTTTCAAGGACTCCACAGGAAAATGGAGTGGCTGAGCACATGAATAGGACAATAATGGAGTGTGCAAGGAACATGAGATTGCGTGTTGGGCTACCTTTAAACAAGTGGGAAGAGGCTGTCAATACCGTTGTATATTTAATTAATAGAGGTCCTTTAGTTCCTTTGGGCTGTGGTATTCTAGAGGAAGCATGGACATGTAAGAAGGTGAGTTATTCTTTTCTCAAAACCTTCAGATGTGAAGCATTTGCACATGTAGATTCTGAAAATAGAACCAAGCTAGATGCAAATAAAAAAAGTGTATCTTTGTTGGATATGGCATTGATGAATTTGGTTACAGGCTTTGGGATGTTAAAAATTTGAAAATTGTGAGAAGCAGGGATGTTGTATTCAATGAGATGGTGTTGTACAAAAATTAGTTGTAGCAACATGAGAAGAAAGAAAAGGATTATGTGGTGCTGGATGATACTTTAGATAGTGATGTTCCAATGGTTCCTCATGCTCCACAACAACAACAAGAAATACCACAAACTCTAGTGAATGTTAGATGGTCAACAAGGACAAGTAGACCTCCTGATAGGTTTTCTCCCTCTTTGTATTCTATTTTGTTAACAAATGCTGGTGAACTAGAATGGTATGATGAAGCTATGCAGGTGGATATAAAGGTTCAATGGTGTTTAGTGTGAAAAATGATAGTCTTGTTTACTAGATCAAATACTACCCTTTCTCACTACTAAGCATTAGGGATGACAAAGAGTTAGTTTGAGATAGGCTTCTAATCACTTTACCTCTCCTTTATGCTCGTGTGGTTATGAAACCTAAGGCCCTAATCAAGATTTCACCAAGTGTTTTCCTTTTAACCAAGTAAAACCCTAATTATGCCTCATATCAAGAATATATAGAAACTGATGAAACAACTGGCAATACTGATCATAGAGGTGTAAAGGAGAGGTTCCAAAGACACAGTGCCTAGATTTTGAGGGCTACCTAGACTAGGGCGCCCACTCCAATGTCCTGCAAACTTTTGATAGCAAAACCTTCTGAACAGGGTGTATGAGATTGTAAAATAGCTTCCAAATCCTAAAGGAAACACCTGGTTGGACTAAGGGGCTCGCTCCAATGTCCTATAATTTTTAGAATCTAAAAATCTAAAAGTCTGTCATGACTATACCCATAATATCCTTCTTCCTGTAGCTTCTTTTCACCAAAACCTACGAAACACGATCTACACATACAAAAGAAGGAAATTGTTGCGGCTATATAGGAGCTTGCCTCAGTCAAGCCCTGTCTTTGATATTTCTACCTCAACAATAGCTAAAGGAAAAGATTTGTAGAAGTGTGTCCAAACCTAACAATGTTTGCATGCATAAAATCAAACCCTAGATGTCTCAATCAAGGGAAGATCAACAACTTGCTTTACAACAATACATACATACAACTTCACCTCAAGGAGATGAAACAAATGAAGACTTGCATGAACAAGAAGGCGAATCAACAATGTCTGCGGAGGATCTCCAAGCTTACTGTTGGAGGCTCCAACCCTTCTCCCGATCATGTAAAAGGTGTACAAACCCTAGGAAGAGCAAGATAGACTCAAGATCTTGATTCCTAACCTTCATCCATTGTCTCCAAGATAGCAAATAAAGAATACTTCGAATAGCTTCAACAAGTCACTAATCTTCAATGGCAATTGCACCAGAGTTTTGGCATCAAGCTTGCATAAGAATTGTGTGTGATAAAATGATTTGCAAATGTCTTTTTGTATCAAGATTTAGGGAATTTAAATTTTGAAATAACGTCTTGATATCGCACAAAAACTAAGAATTTGAAAATAGAATCCCCGCCAAAATTCAAAATCCTGTGAAACTTGGGAGGACTAGGGCACAGGCACCCAAGTCCAAGCCCCCAATTTTAGTTCAAATCTACTTTTTGGGGCTCCTAGCTGTAGGAGTGAAGGACAACACTGAGAGGGGGGGTGAATTAGTGTTGTGTGAATTTTCAAATCTTTTTACAAACTTTAACTTGCAGAGCACAAGGAGAGAAAGCTATCATTGATTTGTCAAACACATATGCACATAATTGAGAATGAAAAACAAAAACTCATGAGTAAAACATACAACCACAGAGAGAAGGTCAGTATGAATCAAGACACAAGAATTGCATGAGTGGAAAACCCTCCAAGGGTAGAAAAACCACTCTAGAACTGCCTCACTGGCTTAACTGATCAAACATGCCTCACTAGCTACAATATGTATCTAGGAGCACCAACTCCTTATGGAGCACCAATTCTAATACCAAGCAGAAGCACCCACTTCCAACACTGATATACCTCACTGATAAACAAATAGGTCTCACTGACCAACAAGCCTCACTGGCTAATACAAGGCCTCACTAGCAAACCAAATCTTCACTTGAAGTAATAAACAAGATTAGAGGGACACTCTATTTCCATTCAATTCAATATTTCATCTCTGCATAATACAACCTCCATTTGTGATGTCTCCATGTGTATGTCTCCAATCCTGCATCAATTGCTCAAACAATTCATTCACCTAATTTAGATTATTTATGCATATTCAATTTCATATTATCTTCTTGCTTGATTCAATTCAATCTATATCATTCAAAAGGATGTCATAGAAAATGTCTTCATTTTTGTATACAGTTCCACACACACACTCTATCAATGTGTAGCTAATAAATATGAGAAACCTCTCCGTATACTGCAAAATCAATAACCTTTCAGATTCTCCAAATCATAAAAAAAACTTTCAATCTAATTATCTTTTCTGCCTACAAATTTCTTCAAACAAATTTTCATTATCCTCTTTTCAAAACCTTTCATCTTCTCTTCAATTTTCATCTTCATCAAATTGAATGCCTTCAACAATTTATTTTTCAATCTGCCCTTGTAATAAAATCTCTTTCAAAAATCTTCATTCTATCATCTGTCCTGCATAAACAAAATCATGAAAAAATCCACCATAAAACATCTTCAATAAAATCTAATCAATAAAATTTCTGAGAACTTTCATCTTCTCAAACAAAATCTCTTTCATCTTCTTCAAGCCCTTCATTTTCTTTTCAACAAGACTCTTCATATCCTGCAAAATGAAAAATCTCCACCAAAATCTCCTCAAAAAATATATTCTTCACACTTCAAAATAATCTCTTCATAAAAATTTCTTATTCAAAAGAATAAGAAAAAAATCCTTTCTAAATGTGAAGAGAAAATTTAAAAATAGAAAAAAAATCATTGTTAAAAAGAAACTTCAATCTTCTCATAGATTGACCTCATTGAGGGAGGCAATAAAATGAGTTTCTAAATTTTAAAAAATTTACTCAAACTCCCTAAAGCATATTTAATGCTTTTGTTTTCTTCATAAAAACTGATGCCTTTTTCTATAAATCATGTTCCCCAATATATGCTTCATTAATATAAATTTCACTTTAAGTCGATGGCTCCCACTAATGCATATTTGATGCCCCTTTTAAAAGATCATCATATGAAGCTTTTGCTTTTAAACCATTTAAAAAAAAAACATCAGGCTCTCATTGACTTTTAAAGTTTCTAAGCTTAAAACATATACTCCATGTGCTCCACATATTTATTAAAAATGGAAACATAGATTCAAAGTCCGTTGAAGCTCCTTTAACCTATGCGCCCACCATATATTTAAATTCTTTCTTTCCTGCTCATGGTAAGTGAAGACCGGTATTTCATGTTACCATTGTCAAGGGGGCCGGTTGCACATGTTGTAAGATCCCTCCTACAGGTCATGTTTAGTGAAATGACCTTCTATCACAGATCAATGTGAAATTAGAACATAAAGTATAACTATCATTGCAAGGGAAAAGAAAGACATGAAAATAGGACTTTATAAACTCCTTTATAAACCTTGAGCTTATAAACAAAAATAATGTCTTCAATAAAAATTAATTCCAATCTTGTTACGAGCTACAACAAGAACTAAACAAGCTTGTTCCTCTGACTTTTTCTACAAGATAACAAACATGAGCTTCCAATCTATGCAAGAATAATGAAATAACCATTCTCCTTTATTTTCAACAAACAATGCTTCTGATGTTCAATATAAACAACATGATCAACATTACCAAGGAAAAGCAACAACTAGTTCAACTGAATTCCTTAGTATCTCAATACCATAAAGCAACATGAGATAAGCAATGCTTGTGATGACTTGTGATCATCTTGACTAACATTATCCTCCAAATGAGTGCACACTCAAACTTCAACATGATAACAAGATAAAAAAACTTTACCATACTGAACAAGTTGTGGTACACAAGATGATGTCTCCTACTCCTATTAACAACTTCACACAACTCTTGATGAACACACATATCTCTGCATCAACCTTTGAAGATATGAAACAATATACACACTAAACATATTGTAAACCTGCAAGACCTTTTTGACATCAATGACAATCATTCTCCATCAATCATTATCCCCCCCTCAATGCAACCCAACACTAGGAACCCTAATCTCAAATCTCTTTCTGGGTTCTTTCAATCAGTTACCTCAAAAAGTGAATAGATTACTCCTAGACTAAGTCAATCAGGTTTTCAAGATGGCCGAAAAAGAAAAGGTTGAGAGACCACCAAGAGTGAGGAGCTAAACTGAGGGAAATTGTACCATTCTATACAAGAGGACAATTTCTGACATTACATTTAGCCCCCACTTTAGTGGCCATATGACACTACGTGCATATGCAACTAAAGGAAAGTAAATACATCAATCATGAAAAGGATACCCAAAAGGATACTGTAGAGGAAGTCAAAGTGTTGTCAATGAATAGGAAGAAGCCCCCAGTTCTGTAATCCTGCAAGACCACAAAGTTAGGAACTGCATCCTGCAAAGGAATACTTGTTAGAAAAATCAAAATCAAATCAACCTGCGACCACCACCAATGAGTCAGTATCAAAACACTAAGGGGGTTGAGTGGTGGAACATGGTGAGGGAGGAAATCAAGGGAGATATATGCCCCCCTTGTTTCTGCTTGCTTAGTCCAAGAGGAGAAACAAGGATATATCAAGCATTGATTTGAAGGGAAACATGTTGTGAGGGTTATTTGAAGGAACAACACTCAACGCAATACATTGGGTAAGAAAGAGAGCGGAACCAAGATTCCAATGCAACAAACATCATAGAGATCGAAGTTTGATAGCTCAAGAAAAGGGCTCCGAAGTGAGAGAGCACACTTTTGCACTTAGTTAGGGATAGGATTTCTCACTCACTTTATGTAAAGGGAGTTGTCAATTATCACTCATTCTTATTTCTTGTTATTGTAGAGAAAGAGAGAGGAGAATAGGAGAATGACCATGCCAAGCCGACGTCCATACCATCCACCGTGACTGGAGATGCTCTGAACCCAAGTGACAGAGAGACACTTCGAGGCTAAGGTAGGGTCCCAATTCCATCCTTCTAGCATCTTTCATCATATTTTGATTTCATGTGTATCGATGTTTGTACCATGGGGGAAGGTGGACAATGTTCTCAGACAGGGGCACCCAGGTCCACCTAGGGTGCTAGAGTCTCTCTGGGGTGCCCTAGTCCCATAGGAGCGCCAGTGTCCCCCTAGGATGCCCTAGTCTTCCTGGGGCACCTTGGTCCTTAAAGGACACAGGTCTCAGGTACAGGCATTCTATTTAGTCTTTGATAGCTTATTTTGGTTTCTAGCAAGGATTCTCATATTCTTGCTTTCTTTCTGATCTGCAGGATGTCCCTGAGATGCAGGAGCACATAGGCAGTCATCTGATGGCACTTTTGCGAGAGCGTGCTAGCACTTTGACAGTCGCAGAGAGAGAGCACTTATAGATGGTGGGCCTATGGTGGGTGTTTGAGATGCCCACAATCAGATTCCACTGCGCGATACTTATGGCACTGATGGAGAGATGGGATGCAGATACATCTACATTCCATCTACTGACTGGTGAGATAACCATCACATTGGAGGATGTATTTAGGATCCTTTGATTGTCGATATGAGGAGAGATAGTGAGGGTTGTTGGAAATCTCTTAGAGGAGTATACTCAGGCAAGTCAGTTATATTGTTTAGGTCACACCGTGTCATAGGCAGAGCGAGGACACATTCAGCTCTGTTTGCTAGAGCAGGGATGCAAAGACATTCCTTTAGTATGGAGGATTATGGTTGTCACAGTTGCACTAGCCATTACACTAGATGGACGAGGCACTCACCTTCACAGGGGTCTCGTTCATACTATTAGAGTGATGGAGACACATTAGACTATCTAAGAATGGGGGCGCAGTATGCTTGCACACCTATATCATGACTTAGGGTGATATGTCCACTACGAGATGCAAAGTCTGATGGTTTGCACCTTATTATAGGTTTGGGCCTTTAAACACATCAGGTGCACACGACTGATGGGTTATCCCATAGATGCAGCATTCACCCATCCACATGTCTATGCCTACCCACTAGTCAGGTGTTGGAGGCACGACAATCTGTTATACTATAGAGTGGTATTTGACAGATTGTAGCCTAGTGATATTATCTAGAGACTATATTGTGGCTTCATCAGATGGCTTGGTGAGTAGAGGCAGTTACCTCAGATGTAGAGGGATCAGCTGATGGCCGGTCACCTCGATCATGTTGTATCTTAGTTTTATTATGATAGGGTGGGATGACAGTTCAGACAGATACAAGATGTTCCTACAGTTCGTCTGAGCTATGAACATGTAGCTCAGAGTGCAGTTAGAGCCAATACTGTCCAATGAATGACTATAGTAGACATACCACTTAGTGACGATGAGGGTCCTAAGGATTTAGAGTTGATATCAGGTGCAGATGATGTCAGGTGTACTTGAGCATATTGGACCTGGTGGCACACAGCACAGCCTGCACCTGTCTTTCCACCTGGGCATCCTACAGGAGATGCCTAACCTTGGGCCGGTCACGCTAGTGACACAGGGGTGGAGGATGACATCAATGACTTTGCGGGATACTATGATCTCGAGGAGGGTATGGAGGAGGATGAGGATGAGTCCAAGAAGGTCCCATCATAGTACGTCTTTAAAGCGAGATCGTGAAGAGCCAGCAAGAGGTGGATACTAATGAGGAGACTGAGTTGAGGCCACGGTCCAAGGCTCATGGTCCTACTCCCACAGACGATGTGAGGCCCAGTTAGATAGAGTAAGGGGAGAGTAGTAGGCCTATGCCCCCAGCTATAGATCAGATAGCACAGCTCATCACACCATCAACGATCCATGAGCCATCCTGGTGAGATGGATATCTAGGTAAGGTTTGATTTATTATTTTATGTTTTGGTATAGTTTATTATTTATGATTTTTATATGGGAATCCAACACCTATCTCACTCTCTATCTTGCATTTGGGACAGACACATGGTGGGACTTTGTGAGTCGAGTCATAGGAGACATATTACCAACAGATGGCTCAGAGCAATGGGTGCATGTAGATCATTTGCCATGATCATCTGCTGGGTGGCATGCTGAGATTTTTATGCCTGTCATCAGTTATAGGACTACTATCGAGGCCATGCTAGAGCAGTCTGCACAAGAGAGAGAGAGAGGGGTTGTGATAGAGTGCTGAGCACGCCAAGGCTGAGCTCAGGGCACAGGGAGAGCAGATGATAGCGGTTCCTACATTGGGGGGAGAGCCAACTATCAGTGAGTTCTTTCTGCGGGAGGTCTAGCAGGCAAGAGATGACAGAGACAATGCTTGGGCTGAGAGAGACCGGTACCAGAGGATGTACTAGGAGGCACATGAGTAGATGATAGAGATGAGAGGCAAGATTAGGGGGTTACAATCATGAAGTGTCTCTAGGAGTCATTCGCGGTCTGTAGCCACTCATGGTCAAGCTTTTGTCACTCACACACCATGAGGGCCTGAGGGTACTGGTGATCGAGGTTTTGCTATGTGATTCCTAGACATTTGGCATTATGACATCCCATTTTGTTTTGAGGGGTAGTCGATTCTGATGTATACATGAAATTGAGATATATATGATTATTTCTTTTGGTTTATGTGTAATGGCTTTTGATCTATCACATGTGATTCTTGTAAAATGCAACTAGTGATGATGTCTAAATGCTATAACTAATGCTATTGTGATATACTAACAATTCTAAAAAGAACATGTAGTAACAAAACACAATGATTAATTATTTTACACATAATCATTAATTTCTATGCTATCTTCAGTTAACAGAAAAGTGATCTAAGCAATTACTACTTAAACATGATATGACAATGATCAACTGAACAAAGATATAATGCTAAATGAATTAAGACAAAATAGTAATAGCTTGTCAAAATTGAAGTTAATCCATGTACTAAATTAGCTTATAAACATCTAACATTAAATCTTTAAGCATAAAATCTTTTGAGGTGCACTGCATTGATAGGTTCTTTGAGCGGCGTACCTTGCTCATCAATTAATTTATACACTCTGGATCCAAAGTTTTTAGTGATTATATATGGTCCAAGCCAATTAGGGCTGAACTTACCTTTTTCACTAGGTGGTGCATTTACATTATGTTGATTTTCATATAAAACCAATTCCCCAACGTTGAATGAACGTTGTATGACTTGTGCATTATAGGCCTGTTGTATTCCCTTTTGATAGGCCTTAAGATGTTCAAGAGTGTTAATGCATCTTTCATCAAGCATTTCAAGTTCTTGTAACCTTTTCTCTCTTTCTATGTCATCATCCATAATGTCTCTTAGGGAAATTCGCAAGGAAGGAATTTCTAACTCCAAGGGCATTATTGCGTCTACGCCATAGACAAGATTATATAGTGTGTTACCTGTAGCTATTCAAATACTTGTTCTGTAAGTCCATAGTGCATAGGTTAAGTGTGTATGGCAATCTTTTTTATGTTTATTAATAGTTTTCCTCAGAATCTGTCCAATAACTTTGTTTGAAGCTCATGCTTGGCTGTTTGATTGAGGATAATAAGGTGTAGAGAAGCGATATTGTATATGATATTTTTTGAGCAACCTTCTCACATCCTTGTTCTCGAATGGTGTACCATTGTCTAACACTAAGGAGGAAGGTATTCCAAGTCGAGAAATTATGTTATCTTGTATGAACTGACAAATTACATCAGCGGTCGTGGATCGTAAAGGGACCGCTTTGACCCATTTTGTAAAATAATCAGTAGCAGTAATTATGAATGTATGTCCTTGAGAGGAGGGCGAGGAAATTTTACCAATCAAATCCAAGCCGTAGATAGAAAATGGCCAAGGTGACACTTGGGCACGAAGCTCTTGAGCAGGAGCATGGATTAGGTGTTTATGTTGTTGACATTGCGGGCATCTCTTGATGTAAGTGAAGGAATCTTGTTCCATATGCTACCAATAATACCCCATACGTAACAATTTTTGCACCAACGATTTTCCACCAAAATGCCCCCCACAAGCACCAAAGTGAGCTTCTTCTAAAGCTATTGGAATCTCTGCATTACTTAAACATTGGAGTAAAACACCATTATAACTTTGTCGATATAAAATGTTTGATAATATGATGTATCACATTGCTAGTTTTCGTAAACAGATTCAGGCATTCTTAGATGTTGAGTCTGGAATGGTTCCATCACATAAATAGTTGAATATATAGGAGAACCATTCATCGGTGTATGTATTACCACATAGTTCTAAATGTGCCACTATAGGGCTTTCAATTACCGGTGTCTTAAGATTATGAATGACGAAGGTAAATTCCTTAGGAGAACCATCAGGGGATATAAGGGAAGCTGCGCTCACCATGGCATCTGCGTGCCAGTTATCTTTCCTAGGAATGGTATTGATCGTATGTGATTTGAATTCTCTTAAGAGGAATAATGCAAACTCTTGATACTAAGATAGCTTATCATGCATAGTCTAATATGATCCTATTATCTGCTTAACAATTAACTGAGAATCTCTGTATATTGTAATATTCTTGATACTAAGAGCCAAGGCTGCATGAAGTCTAGCTATAAGAGCTTCGTATTTGGCTATGTTGTTTGTGCATAAGAAATCTAAATGGTAAGATAAGGGAATCAGCTTACCCATGAGAGGTATTAATATAACACCAGCTCCGGAGCCAGTTCGACATTTTGATCCATTGAAGTATAACTCCCATTTCTCTTCCGTAGAGATTGTTAGAATCTATTCATTAGGAAAAGCATCGACGTTTTGTATAGAAAAGGGCGAGGCACTTTCAGCTAACTGGTCATCTCTTACATGCCCTTTAATTTCTTTCTATGAGATAAATTTAAGATCTAATTCTATTAATAGCATAACCCATTTAGCAAGATGACCTGATAAATCTGTTCTTGCAAAGAGATGTTTCAAGGAGTCAAATTTTACCATAACATGCACTTTAGCATTTAAGAGGTAATACCTAAGCTTTTGAGTGGCAAACACTAAAGCTAGACAATGTTTCTTTATGACTGTGTATTGCACCTCATAATCAAGAAAAGTACGACTAATGTAGTAGACCGCACATTCTTTGCCTTTAGTATTATACTGCACTAACAAGGCTGCTAGGAAATTGTTAGATGCTAAAATGTATAACAGAAATGGTTTATCAGAAACAATAGGTTGCAAAATAGGCTGATTAGCTAAGTAATCCTTTAGATCATCGAAATCTTTTTGACAATTGGAATTCCATTGGAAATGAGAATCTTTCTTTAGTAGTTGCGTGAAGGGGCAAGTCCTATCCATGATTTGTGAAACAAATCAGCAAATGGCCTATATCTTTCCCTGCAAAATATGAAGTTGAGATATATTCTTAGGTATTGGCATGTTGACAATTGCATCTATATTTTTCATGTCAACTTTTATACCTCGATTTGAAACGATAAATCCAAGTAGCTTTCCACTATCCACGCCAAAAACACACTTACAAGGATTCAATCGCATATTATATTTTTGTATGCACTCAAATATCTATTGAAGATTTGTAACATGATCCTTACAATGGATAGACTTCGCTAGGATGTCATCAACATAATCTTCTAAAATATTGTGCATATAGTCATGAAATATAAGAGTCATCACATGTTGGTAAGTAGCTTCTGCATTCTTAAGTCCAAATGGCATGACTACCCAACAAAATGTACCCCAAGGTGTTATGAAGTTTGTTTTGTATTGATTGAGAGGATTTATAAGGATTTAATTATATCCCAAAAATCCATCCATGAAAGATAACAACTCATGTCCGGCTATGGAATCAACAATCATATCGATATTAGGAAGCAGAAAATCATCTTTTAAAAATGCTAAATTTAAATCTTGAAAATCTATGCACATTCTTATATGACCATCTAGTTTTGCAATGGTGACAATATTTGAGATCCACGGAGAGTAATCAATAGGTTGAATAAAGCTAGCTTGTAGGAGTTTTTCTATTTCATCTTTAACAAGCAAAGCAATCTTAGGATTCATCTTACGAATCTTTTGTTTGAAAGGTTTAACATCTGGCTTCAACAAAATGTTATGCGTTACAATATGAGGATCTATACCACGCATGTCTGAGTAATTCCAAGAAAACAATTCCGAGAATTCATTCAACAATTTAGTCATTTCTTCTTTTTCTTCCATATCTAAACAATCACCAATAGGGATAAGTTTTTCAAGATTATCCTTATCCATAGCAATATCAATAGTCTTTCCATTAAGGAGAGTACTATGGTCAGGGGGATTGTAAGACTGTAATTGTTCTTTCAGTTCTTCGCTGTGTTCTACTGTAGTAGTTATTGTGCTAGTAGTCTTTCCAAAGTATGCATCATTGTTCAAACAATAAGGTAGGCCACGTTTATGGTGATAATGAGGAATACCATCATAGGCACCTAAGAATTCCATTATCACTTCATCCACCGTAAACATATCTAAAGGAAGTGATCCTAGAGGACAATTGGCGTCGATCATCTTAGGGTATACCAAACTAAGTGTTAATATTGTATTCACTTTTAGAGTAGGGCATTTGCAGGCTTTAGATTCCTTGAAAGGATTATATCCAATGCCACTAGAGTAATGTTAGGAAGAGGATTCTATAGGGATTTTGATTCCTTGTTGATTTATGCCACAACCCTTACCTGCATAGTCACAATTTTTGTAAAGGATTTAGGATCCTCTACCGTACAGAGAGACCATTTCTATAGAGGAAGGTAGAGCTTCATAAGTCTCATAATCAGTAGTATAACTGAGAGTATTATCCTTATTTGTCAACAAAGAGATCTTGTGCTTATTTTTCAAAACATGCAATTGATTGATGTAATAGTTGATGTTTCAGGGACAAGGTTTTTAAGTTTATACTCCCCTGTGGAGGAGCATATGAAATCTAACGAACCCCGGTCATCACCAACAAATGCATTTTATTGTTTGGACTCTTGCCTAACATTTTTAGAGACAAGAGGAGCTAACAAATCAGCTTTCAAATTGTTCAAAATCTTAGGACCAACAACATGCTTGTGCACTTCCATTTGCAAACAATTATTAGGTTTAGGATTCGAATGGATAGTATGCAATTTTCCTTTAAATATAAGCTTAATTGAATGATGTAAAGTAGAAGGGACTACTCCTAATGCATGTATCCAAGGTCTGCCCAGAATCATGTTATAGGATAGAGAACAAGGCATTACATGAATCAGGGTAGGCACCATCATAGGTCCAACTTGTATAGCTAGCGTTATAGTGCCCACAGATTTTCATCTGACATTATCAAAGCCACAGATACTTAATGATTCCAGTTTGATAGTAGATATATCAACTTTAACCTTATGCAATAAATCAATACCATAAACATTAAGGGCTGACCCATTATCAATCATAACTCTTTTAACCAATGTTTTGTTGATCATAATAAAGATAACCAAAGGATCATATTGCTTTTGAACCTCAAGAGATGGTAACTCATGTTGTTGAAACAAAATATCTATTTTTTTTGCATGAATACAGTCTAGTAAAGTGGCAACATCATTCGGTTTAACAGCAGGAGGGATGATCACCATTTGTAAAGCTTCTTGTAGCATTGCATGGTAGGTAGGTGAAGTTTGTATAAGTTCCCAAAGAGATATTTTCGCAGGGGTAGCATGGAGTTGTTCTACAAGATCATAGTCTTTACCACCTTTATATGTTAAACAAGGTGCTTAAGGAAACATAGGTTGAGAAGATGGTAAAGATATCAGAACATTCGTTTGTTGTGTACTTTGTTTGTTATTCTGAGTATTATATGCATGAGCAACCACATTATGATCAGTTTGTTGTAATATTTGTTTCACAATTTGTTTTGTACAATCATAAATGTGATCAAGAGATTAAGAAGAAGATGAAAGACCTTTAACAACAAGCACATGTTTAGAGGATGGTTGAACCACATTTGCACATAGAGTAACCACAATTTTCAATTTTTCAATCTCTTCTTTATGTTTAGGAACATAAATTGCATTTACAAATCTTTGAAATAGTGATGGCTTTGAGGCTGTAGTAGAATGTTCAATCGAGATAAAGTCCTCAAGGGCTTCATCTAACATATCGAAGTCATCACGACTAAACGGCTCATCATAACCATGAAAATCTTGCAAAAAGTAATCTGACATTCTAACATGCTCTATTTAAACCAAGATTTAAATGTACAATGATGGCCTTTTTCAAATGAAATACAATTTCCAACAATAAATGATAATTTCCAACTCTTTTAGTGAAAAGATAAAGAATGCAATCTACTATTTAACATATGCAATTTCACTAAACAGGTTTTTTAGTTCAATTATGCTTTAGAACAACAAATGGCTTCAAATCTAAAGTTTAAAAGGATGCAAATTCTTTAAAGCTTGGGTTCACCAAAATGTTTAGTGTGAAAAATGATAGTCTTGTTTACTAGATCAAATACTACCCTTTCTCACTACTAAGCACTAGGGATGACAAAGAGTTAGTTTGAGATAGGCTTCTAATCACTTTGCCTCCCCTTTATGCTTGCGTGGTTATGAAACATAAGGACCTAATCAAGATTTCACCAAGTGTTTTCCTTTTAACCAAGTAAAACCTTAATTATGCCTCATATCAAGAATATACAGAAACTGATAAAACAACTGGCAAGACTGATCACAGAGGTGCAGAGGAGAGGTTCCAGAGACAATGTACCTAAATTTTGAGGGCTACTTGGACTAGGGCACCCGCTCCAATGTCCTACAAGTCTCAGATTCTAAAAATCTGAAAGTCTGTAATGACTGTACCTACAATATCCTTCTTCCTGTAGCTTCTTTTCGCTAGAACCTAAGAAACATGATCTGCACATACAAAAGAAGGAAATTTTTATGGCTATATAGGAGCTTGCCTTAGTCAAGCCCCGTCTTTGGTATTTCTACCTCAATAATAACCAAAGGAAAAGATTTGCAAAAGTGTGTGCAAAACTAACAATGTGTATGCATAAAATCAAACCCTAGATGTCTCAATCAAGGGAAGATCAACAACTTGCTTTGCAATAATAAATACATACAACTTCACCTCAAGGAGATGAAACAAATGAAGACTTGCATGAATAAGAAGGTGAATCAACAATGTTTGCGGAGGATCTCCAAGCTTGCTGTTGGAGGCTTTAACCCTTCCCCTGATCATGTAAAAGGTGTACAAACTCTAGGAAGAGCAAGATAGACTCAAGATCTTGATTCCTAACCTTCATCCATTGTCTCCAAGATAGCAAATAAAGAATACTTTGAATAGCTTCAACAAGTCGTTGATCTTCAATGGCAATTATAGTAGAGTTTTGGCATCAAGATTGCATAAGAATTGTGTGTGATAAAATGATTTGCAAATGTCTTTTTATATCAAGCTTTAGGGAGTTCAAATTTCGAAATAACATCTTGATATCGCATGAAAACTGAGAATTTGAAAATGGAATCCTGAGGCACTCGGCAAGAACCGACACCTTGCCAAAATTCAAAATCCCATGAAACTAGGGAGGACTAGGGCGCAGGCGCTCAAGTCCAAGCCCCCAATTTCAGCTCAGATCTGCATTTTTGGGGGTCCTAGGGACCATATTCTCAAATCTCTTTCTAGGTTTTATCAATCAGTTACCTCCAAAAGTGAATAGATTGCTCCTAGACTAAGCTAATCAAGGTTTCAGGAAGGCTAAGAAAGAAAAGGTTGAGAGACCACCACGAGTAAGGAGCTAAATTGAGGCAAATTGTACCCTTCCATACAAGAGGACAATTTTTGACATTACAAGTGGGAACATGCAATGGAAGAAGAAATGGAATCCTTGTTGAAAAATTAGACTTGGGAATTATGCAAGTTACCTGTAGGTAAAAAGACTTTACCAAACAAATAGGTTTATAGGCTGAAAGAAGAAGATAGAGGTAAGAACAGATTTAAAGCCAGGTTAGTTGTAAAAGGTGTAGACACTCAAAATTGACCTAAAACATTCAAATATTGCATTAGCTATCATCTGCATTTGTCTAACACACTTGAGCAATGTCCCTATCACTTATTTCTTCTATTAATTAAATAAATTTATATTTATTTAATTAATTCATTAGCTATCTTCTCTAAGCTATAATTAAATAATCTTTAAATTATTTAATTATCTTCATTCTATCTATTTTAATTAAATAAATATTATTTATTTAATTAAAATTCCATTCATAAGCCCACTTTCCAATTAATTAAATAAATTTTATTTATTTAATTAAGTTTTCTTATCATTTATCTTCCATGAGCCGACATGTGTGCCTCTTTCATTTAAAAAGATAAGTGGTACTACATATTTTATTTAATATCTTTCACATGTACTTTTTATGTACATGGGCACACATAAGCCTTATCTTCCCTCCACTTGTCATCTTCACATTCACCTATGACTATCCTTTAATCTTACCCATTCACATAGCTAACAAATCTCCATCATTGATTGATTTTGGTTGAGTTCTATATAAACATCCTCTCATTTCATACTACATCGATCCAGCATTCATATAGCATCTACATTATCATCCTAAGCATATTGAGCACTTTTAGCATCCATTGAGCATATTATCATTATCATCCATCCATCATGGCAGCTTTTATCTTCATAATTGTTCATTGTTGAGAAGCAATCCACATCATAAACAAGGAATCATACAATCTAGGTGATATTGTTCTTAAATTGCATGCTTTTGATTTCATTCAGATTAGATTCTTTGATGATGGTAGGGCTAGGTTTTCATGGCTATGCTTGATCTTATTAACCTAATTTTTACCTATCACATTTTGGCATGCCCGGTGGGACTCACGTCCTTGATTAACTTTATTATTTGAAGTTGTTTTTTGTGAAGATCAGATTTTCTGAGCACTTACGACAAATTCTAGTCACTGCCTGAACATACACATCACTTTTAAGCTGAAACTCACTGCTTATAGCATCTTCTGAATCGCTTTTGAGTGAACAATAGTCACTTATTATCTTTTTTGCATCTCTTACAAGCTAACAGTGATCACTTATGTTCTTATTTGCATTGCTTTTAATATGACAGTAATCACTTTTACCTATTTGGATCACTTTCTGTAAAACTAGGGTTTTTGTTATATCTTATTTTTTTCGCAGATCTGAGTCGTTTATGACCTATAATCAGTCGCCTATTGCTTTTTTGCATCACTTCTAAGCTTTATCATTTCACACCTATCTTTACTAGCTTCACCTCTGATCTGTAATAGTTCACTTTTAGAAGAATGCAGATTGCTTCTGATCAACAGTTGATCACCTCTGGTAACTGTGTTGCTTTCAGTTTGTATCATTTTGTAGTTTAGTTTTCTTGGCTACCAATTTGGGTATTTGTGCAACATCTTATCAATTGTCCAAGAAAAGGAGGTTATCAAACTACTAACATATCTATTGCCACTCTGATTGGTCCAAGATTTGTGATTTTTCACTAATTTAGGAACATTTGGGCTTGGTGCTTAAAAAGAATCATTGCTTGCTTGGTGCTTGATTTGTCTTTTTTGATTGCTTCAATGTGCATGTTTGTAATCCAAATTTAATAGCAAAAGTATCCTCTCCCCTTTCCTATCAAATGGATCTTGGGTGCATGAGAACTTGTTATTATCTTTAGAGGGCCTGCTTTCCCAGTGTGAGAAGGGATACAACCCAAGCAGTAACAGGTTAAAGCCAAGTCCTTCCAAATTGTTACATAAGAAAAGTGTTTGTGTCAAAAGCCACAAAAAATGGGTGTTGTTGTGTTATACCGATAGCCAACCCCCCCAAAACCCTCCAAGGCATAACCCTTGAAGGTTGGGAGACTCCATAACAGAGAGTATCACTGTCGCACGTATAGCCACTTGAATGGATGCCCTTATTAGCAACCTTGTGTAGTAGCCAAAATCCTTCTATTTGTTGATGCAAAAGGTGGGACCTTTGAAGCCGCCTTGATTCACGTGGTTTTTAGTAGAGATAGCAGGGATAATCCTAAGGTTTGGTGGGGGACAAGCCTTGGGAAATCTAGATCTTGGTATGCGTGAGAAGTGTGTGTCATGGAGAGGAGCTGGTGCTACCAAGATCCTAAAGCTATCCACTTTAAATAAGCACGGCCAGGGGACTCAACAAATACAGTCCTTTCCTAGTACAAGTTTGTGATTGTTGTGAGTGTAAGTGACTGAAATTACTGTTTTCTTGTCAAAAACATAATTCAAACATATTTTTTGACAAACATAGATTACTTTTGAGCTTTAACTACCCACATACAGACAAACATATCACTTTTAGCTAGCAGCTAGTCACCTTTTGCCTAAACTGAATCACCTTTGACCAATAGATGATTGCCTCTGGCCTGAACAGTAAATCGCTCTTGAGTTAAATCTACTCACCTATAGCAAATTGGCTTTGCCTCTGGTTAATACTGTAGCCTGTTACCTAAACCAAAATTAGATCACTTTTAAGCTATTACAGTCGCTTATGGCTTTTTTGAGTCACATTTGAGCTATTACCTATCGCTTGTGGTTAATTATCAACAAATCTTAGTGACTCAACTGAATCATCTGTTAGGGTTAGCTGGTAGAAGATATCAATTAAATGCAAATAAAGATTAAACAGAGGAATGGAAATACACAGAAATAATAACAGCGAGAGATAAGTTTTAACGTGGTTCACCCAAACTTGGGTTACATCCACCAAATAGAGAGTCCAATATTATTATCCAGTAAATCAAATCAATTACAACCAACAATCCCTGCAACTCAATACCACTGCAAATGCTACAATACAATATCAATCAAAACCCTAACCCTTAGCCACTTTTATCAATCTTTTTGTCAGTTACAAAAATAGGGTTTTCTTATGTCGGTCAATGAAAAAATAACTTTAAGTGCCTTTATAAAATAATAAAAACCTGACAAACCCCCAAACTCCTGCAAGAGACGCTTCCCCTTGACCCCGTAGGAATTTGGGGGGAAACCGTGTTGATAAAAGTGGGGAAAATTTAACCTCCGAGTCTGATTAGGCTCCATATAACAACATTAGCTACATTCCCAAATTGCCTAGCTTCAACATTAGCTTTTCAGACCTGCCTCTGATCATTTGCAGATACCTGGACTTTGTCTCCTACTTTGAGCATACCAAACAATTAGACTTTGTGAACTTTTCATCCTTTTGAGATCCCAAACCAGCAAACCAAACATCAAACAAATCAACCCAATCAATCAGCAAAACATCATCTTTTCGCATTAGCCTTAGCAACGTCAGCAAAACAACAACCTTAACAAATAGCTTTTCCCTTTAGTGTGTGAGCTATTCTCTAGGGAAGTTCAACCAAGAAAATAACAACCAACAACTAAGCAACCCAACAACAACAACAACCAGCAACCAACCTAGTAAAGTAACCAATAACCAAACAAATCGGCAAACCATCATCTTTTGGATCTCAAATCTTGACAAGTTAAAGTTCAATTTTCAACATCAACCATCATGCCTCAAACTAGGAGACAATATAGAGATGAAATGGAAGCAAAACTATGAGCTGAGATGGAAGCCAAGATGCAACAATCACGATCAACACCCCTTAGAGATGCAACTCAATTTACAACTGACATGCCTTCTCACATGTTTGTGCCCCATGGGTATACCATTGGCAAGTCATCACATCAAGTACAATCACACCCCTTCACAGTGATTTATGAAGAGCATTCCCAAGAGGATTTATCTAACTATCAAGACACACATGTATGGGACCAAGTTGAGAAGCTTGTTTTATCTGATCTTAATCACTACTTCTTGCAACTTGCCCGCATGGGAACCAAACTACCAAGAGACTTTGACATATCCGCTATTCAAGAGAATGATCCAAGCACTCCCATTGTTGTTGCAAAGGGACCATTCACTATAGCTAAACCATCACATACCATGCTACAAAATCCATCTTCCAACCCATCTCTTTCATTTCCTATTGTTACTTCATTCAACCCACCACGCTTGGAGTACTCTTTACAACCTTTGATAGCTCCAACCAATGTGCTCCCGTTCCTTTCACAAAATCTAAATATTCCACCTTTCCATGTTTCCCAACATACTCCTTCTCCTACCATGACCATATCTGTGCCGCAAGTAACACAAGCTATCCATGTCACCCAATTGCAAACTCCTCAAACATCACAAGCTATCCCCATATTCCATACTTTGCAAGCTTCACAAACTATCCAAACAACACAAACTATCCTAGCTTCACAACTATTGCAATCCGCTACTCCCATTGCATCACATGTGGACACCACATCCCATATTCCTACCACTGCTAATATGGTCTCCACCATCTCCACGGATCCCTCCAATGCGTCATACAATCCCAATGTTAGTCTCATTGATATGAGTGACCCGCCTATTGTTTCACAAGCTAATCCTAGCACTACAATCTCTTATGTTGATCAACTTACATCATCTTCCTATAGTCCCTCACAAACCATCAATTCATCTTATACTACTCAAGGATTACCCATCGTCACCCAACACATGACATATACCAATCCTCATGTTGTCCAAAACACAAACCCAAATGTCCATCCTTCTTCCACATCTACCAATCCTTCCATCACTTACCATATCACAAATCCCATGCCAAATTCACAACCATTGACCAACGCCAATCCATCCTCTACTTCCTATGTGATGCAAAACCTTGGTACTAATTCATCGCAATATTCCCAACCACCGCTTGTGTCCCAAGGACAACAATCCTCCAACAAATATCTATCACATACTAATCCTATGACATATATGGTGAGTACGCAACCTCAACAAATGGTCATGGCTTTGTATATCCTGCAACAGCAACCTCAATATACATCATATTACACTGCACCTCCGAACCAACAACCCCCTTTGCAACAACAACAATTATCTGCAGTGGATGTTCAACAAATGATTAAAAAAGCGGTAGGCCAAAGCAAGAAAAAATTTTCCTTGGAGGACATATGCACTTATCCATTTGACAAGTCACTTCATATGACACCTTTTCCACCACACTTTGAAATTCTACAATTTGACAAATACAAAGGAAAAGGAAACCCAGATGACTATCTTAGAGCATTCTTTGTGGCATGTCTCGATGTTTCTCAAGATGATACATATCTTCCGAGACTATTTCCTCGAAACTTAACAGGGTAAGCTCTTGAATGGTTCTCTCATTTACCTTCAGGCATTAGATCTTTGGCAGAATTGGCAAATAAATTTTAATCACACTTCTCTTTTAACATTGAACATGAAGTGAACATGAACGACCTTGTCAACAATAAACAACACAATGGTGAAGCTTTCTCTTCATTTACTCAACGATGGCATAATATGGCTAGTAAACTATCATGGGAAATACCTGAAAAACAACAACTCAATATCTTTGTTCAAAATCTTCATCCCGAGCTATCATTCCAACTACAATTACAAAGTGCTAGCACCTTTGATGAACTTGTTTCTAAAGGAACCATCATTGAACACACTTTAATTGCTAAAGGCATTATCAAGATTTTTTGCGATAACAAAGACTATCCTCAAAACTCCAATGATAAATCTCACTTTTGGAACAAGAACAAGAATGTTGTCAATGATGGTGTTGTAGACGTAAAGAACATACAAACAATGAAAGCTCCTATCAACATTCAAGCTGCATCTATAGCAACTCAACCTTTTCAACGAACTCGATAACGACAAACTTCAAATCCCTGCCAACAATTTACACTGGTTAGTAGAACCCATGGAATATATCTTTCAAAAGCTTCTCCAAGCAAGTGATATCATGTTACCAGATGCACCACCCAATGGTGAACTGCTCTTCAAAGCTCCATGGTACAAAGAAAATGAGTATTGTGATTACCATAGAGTCAAAGGACACAATACAAATGGTTGTATGCACTTAAATCATGTTATTCAAGATTGCATCAATCAAGGTTTAGTTAAAATCACACCAACAACACAACCTACATAGCAACCGACATCGAATTATAATCTAGATGCTTTCAAGAATCCACTTCCATCTCACGATAAACCAAGTAACCCTCATACTAGGAATACCATTCAGTACAACTATGAATCATCCACTATTGGCCGCATTGACCATGCTTGCATTTCTACCATTACTATCCAAGGCAAAGCACCTGACTGTGCTGTAACTACTCGAAGAGGCCGTGTTACCATTCAAGGAGCACCTGTCCATCCTCCTCAACCATCTTCTAGCTATAACATCCTTGATCACCTTGGAAAAACACCTACACATATTTACATTCTTGAGTTGCTCCGCATATCCCCTACCCAGAAATCCATCCTTGACAAAGCCTTACAATAATCTTTGGTGCCCAATGATATTGATACCACACAATTCCAATCTATGATAGCTAGCATTGCAGCCCCTTGCCATCTCACATTTTCTGACAAAGACCTTTAGCCTTCTATCAATCTATCACATAATGAAGCATTCCTGGATGATGAAGACATCGATGACATCAACTCTTGGATATTCTTTGATGAGAATGACCAAGTCCAACTTGAAGTGGAGAGATATAAAAATGGGTTCCGCATCATTAAAAACATGGGCTACAAAGAACATGGTGGATTGGGATCACAGGAACAAGGACCTATTGAACCCATTGTTGTATCTAAGAAGTTTAATAAGCAAGGCCTTGGCTATCAGCTAGAGGTACTGCATTCCAAAGACATTAAGTGTATTTTTGATATGGAATCTAGACCTTCCTCGGTAGGAGAGACTTCTAGTTCAGATACCATTGATGACTCCTCCCTTCATATTACTGACCTTTTTCAAGAAACCTCCATCTTCATGATTTCCACAACTTCTCCTAGCCATAACCATTCATATGTTACCCTTTCACTTGTATATCCTAACCTCGTCGATTGGGACCAACAGGGGGCACCGATATTGGATACATTTGAAAATGACAAAGGTATTGCAAAATTCATGGGATTACAACAAGGCATTCCATTGGGTGATCATAAAGTAGGTTTCATGATGGATCTACCTAAACTAGAATATTTTGGTAGAAGTATCAAATCCTTCAGTCACAAAAGTGAAATAAATAAAATAAAAAAAGATAGGTCACTAGGTGAAAACTGAAAGGCACCTCTTGACCGTGAAAAAGTAAAAATAAAGGACATATTCGAAGGTGAAACCTCTCTGAGGTGCCTAAGGATGGGGGATTTGATCTTCCTGTTGCCACTGATTATCATGAGAAATCAACAATGCTAGTTGAAAAATCACAAGACATGAACTTGGGCATAGAGCAGAATCCAAAGATCACTTTTTTGGCAGCATCACTATTAGAGTAGGAAAGAAGAGACTTCACAACATTTTTCATAAAAAGAGCTATCAATTTTGCATGGACTTACACTGACATGCTAGGTCTAGATCCATCACTAGTGGTACATCATTTAGCAATATCTCCTAATGCAAAACCTGTCGAACAAAAATTGTGCAAAATGCATCCACAAATCACTCTATTGGTTAAGGCAAAGATCCAGAAGCTGCTAGAAGCACAGTTCATAAAGCCTATTGATTATCCAGAATGGGTTTCAAACTTGGTACCTATATCAAAACCTAATGGACGAGTGTGTTGTTGCATAGATTTTAGGGATCTTAACAAAGCATGCCCTAAAGATGACTTTCCACTACCAAGCATAGACAACATTGTAGATCTCACAGCTAGACATGAAATGCTATCTTTGATGGATAGATTTTTAGGATATAACCAAATTAGAATAATAGAAGAAGATCAACACAAAATATCATTCATTTGTCCATGGGGTAGATACTGTTAGGTTGTAATGCCTTTTGGTCTCAAGAACGTGTTAAAATCCGTAAAACAGATTATAACCCAGAATCAATTGAAAGAGTTAGAAACATAAACTATAAATGCAAAAAACAATAACAGCAATACCATGAGATTGATGTGAAATGCTCGAATGGCAAAATAGCATCAGATAACTATCTCCAATATCAAATGAAAATACAAGCTAGGTAGCATGCTTATATAGACCAGAGAGAGGGAAGAGGTGGCAACACTGACCAATGAGGAGCAACCATCTATCAGACTAAAGATATCAAAGTATCTTCCCAAGATAGCTAATGGATGCTCACATGTAGGAAGGTGACACCTTGCAGCCACTCACATAATAAGACATGTTTTATTAACCTAAGCAAGCTTAAATAAATGTGTAGGAAAAACCTTATAATAAGGAATAAAAAACCTACACTAACACCCCCCCTTAAGTGTAGCTTAGGTGGGTAAAGAGATGGGTCCCGACAAATCAAGCCTGATGAGGTACCCATGTACAATGAATTTCCCCCCAAAAGAGAAGTAGCCCCCTCCACAAAAGAGAGTACACTCCCCTAAATAAAGAGAGAAAGAAGGAGCTAAGAAGCCCCCTAAAAGGAGGACACCTGCCGCACCCCAAACAAAGCTCACAAATGAATGAACTTGCTCTCAGTGAAGGGTTTGGTGAAGATGTCAGTTGTCTAATCTGATGTCGGACAATACTGAAGATCAAGAACCTACTCATGAATCAGCTCCCGAATGTAGTGCATGTGAATCTCAATGTGTTTGGTCCACTGATGATGGACCAGATTGCGAGAGATCTGGATAGCACTCTGGTTGTCACAAAAGATGACCGTAGGCTTCCTGAAGGAAATACCAAACTCAGTGAGAATGTGTTGAAGCCAAATGGCTTCAGTAGCAACATTAACTGCTCCTCGATACTCCGCCTCTGTAGATGAAAGAGCAATAGCAGACTGCTTCTTGCTTGACCAAGAAATCAGACCAGAACCAAGAGAGAAGCAATACCCTGAAGTAGACTTGTGATCCTGAGAATCACCTACCCAATCTGAATCTATGTATCCCACCAGGTCAATATCCACGCCTGCTGCATAATGAATCCTATAACTGTGAGTGCCCTGTACATAGTGAAGAATCCTCTTAGCTGCTTTCCAATGCAGCTCATGTGGCTCTTGCATGAACTTGGAGACCAGGTCCATGACATATGAAATATCAGGCCTTGTGTGAGTCAAGTTTATGAGACTCCCAACCAATTGGCAATACAAGGTAGCATCTACCAAAGGTGAAGAACAAGAAGCCTTAAGTTTGACTCCTGACAGAAAGGGAGTCGACGCAGGCTTACAGTCAGCCATGCAAAATCTGGAAAGCATATCAAGAGCATACTTGGGCTAAGAAAGAAAGATACCAGCCGAAGACTATGTAATCTCAATGCCTAAGAAATAGTGAAGAAGACCCAAGTCAGACATCAGAAAATGATCATGAACGGCAGTTTTCACTGCCTTGATGGTGGATGAGAAACTCCCTGTAATCAGCAAGTCATCAACATAGAGAACAAGGAAAGTGAGAGTATCATCTTGCTACAAAATGTAGACGTTCGGATCAAAATGGCACCGAGTGAACCCAACTAATAGAAGAAAGGAGTCCATCTTGGCATACCAGGCTCGAGGGGCCTGTTTAAGGCCATAGAGAGACTTCCGAAGTCGGCAGACAAGTGAAGGATCCTAGATGAACCCCTATGGCTGCTCCATATATATCTCCTCCTAAAGGTCACCGTGAAGAAAAGCACTCTTCACATCCATCTGATGAACTTCCCAACGATGGGCTACAGCAATAGCAAGGACAAGTCGGATTGAATTCATCTTGGCAACCGGCGCAAAAGTCTCAGAGTAGTCAGTCCTAGGAACTTGGGAGAATCATTTTGCGAGCAAGCGAGCCTTATGTTTATCGACTGACCGATCTGCAACAAATTTTGTTCGATAGACCCACTTGCATCGAACAAGTTTTCTTCCCTTAGGAAGTGGGACTAAATCCCATGTATGGTTCCTTTCCAAGGAACTGAACTCTTCCTGCATAGCAGCACCCCACTCAGGGACACCAGAAGCTTCCCTGAAGGATTGTGGATCAGAAGATGAAGAAAAGAAGAGATGAGAAGCCTACTCAAACTGTGACGTTGTTCTTCTCACATCTGAAGGATCACCAACCAAATCACCTACTGACTCCAAAATTTGATGAACCCAAAGAGGCTCAGTGGTAGGAGAATCTGGAGGAGAATCAGCATCCTCTGAATGATGACTAAGAGAGGAAGAAGATGAACCCTCATCATCACCATCTGAAGTGGAGGAAGAAGACTCCTTAGGAGGATTAAGGTCCTTAGAAGAACTATCATCATGAAGTCGCAGTGTCTCCATGGGAATGAAAGATGGAGAAGTGGTAGAAGAAGTATCCTCCTCAAACCGAACACTCCTCTCAATAAAGAGCTCATGTGTGGTAGGGTGGAGTAGCCTATAGCCTTTGACATCATCTGGATAGCCAACAAATATGCAAGGCCAACTCTGCGGATCCATAGCCTTGTGTTTCTCTGTTGGAATGTGGGCCCATGCAGGAGACCCAAATACTTGAAAGTGCTTGATTGTGGATTTCTGACCGGTCCAAGCTTGAAAAGGAGTTACCCCCTTCACAGCTCGGTGAGGAACCTGGTTTTGGATATAACATGCACAGTTGATGGCCTCTACCCAATACTGAGGTGCCAATGATTTGGAGTGAATCATGCAATTGGCCATTTCCTTTAATGATCGATTCTTTCATTCTGTAACTCTATTTTATTGTGGACTATAGGGAACTGTGTGCTAAAGATCAATGCCCTCTAAGGCACAAAACTGCTCAAACCTTTGGTTGACATATTCCTCGCCATTATCGGTGCATAGAATCTTGACAACCTTCCTAGATTGTTTCTCTAAAAAAGCTTTAAAGTCCTGAAAAGATTCAAAGACTTTAGACTTTTGTTTGAGAAAGTATACAAAGGTGTATCGGGAAAGATCATCAATGAAGGTCAATACATATCTAGCTCTGCTAAATGAAGGATGTTGAAATGGACCAGCCAAATCACTATGTACTAACTCCAAGAGTTGTGTGGCTCTCTGTGCTTTGCCTTTGTCAAATTTTTCTTTAGGATGCTTGCCAAGAATGTAACCTTGACAAACTCCATCAGAGAATCGAATAGAAGGCAACCCTGTAACCATGTCATGATGACTGAGCTACTGTAAGTAGCGATAGTTCAAGTGGCCAAACCACTGATGCCACAAATGGCTCACCTCATCTAAGTGAGTGAGCAATGCAAGTGAAGGAGAATTAGGAATAAAATGAGAAAAGTGATAGAGCTGAGAATGGTTATCAACTTTTGCTATAGCAACTGTAGACCCACTATGCAGATCATTGATAACCACTGAGTCAGGTGTAAATTCAACTCTCTTGCTGGAAACTATATGGGTGATCTAGTAGACAGATAGGAGATTAGTTGACAAAGAAGGCACACAAAGAACATCATGGAATGTCCCATCACTAATGTCAACAGACCCTCTCCCAAGAACTTCCTCTGGTGTATCATTACCCATAAGAATATCAGGCATAGAACATGACTCCAAGGATGAGAAACTTTCCTTTGTATTGGCCATGTGTTGAGAAGCACCTGAGTCAATTACCCAGCTATATGGTAGTGTAGCAACTGCAACAAGGGCCTTGCCCTTCCCCTTACTATTTTTCATGTCCTTTGAAGATTGTGAAGAATCTTCTTTAGCTGAATCTGGCACTTTGATATTATTCTTCTCAAGAAGATAAGTGAGATGAGCTATTTGCTTTTTCAAACACTTATGCTCATCGTGACCAGGTTTCTTACAAAAGGCACACTTTGTCTTCTCCTTTTTAGGCATGTCTTTATAGGAAGACTCAGGAGCTACATTGTTTGCAGCTTGTTTTGGACCTTGTTTCTTCTCTCCTTTATCCTTTTGTTTCTTATTTTTCTTTCCATTGCCTTTCTGATCTTTAGTGCCCTGATTTGCAGCCAAGGCATGAGACTTAGAAGGCTTGATAGTGCCCATGTGAACTAATTTATCCTGTTCTTTAGTGAGTTCAGCAACAAATTCATCTAAAGAAGGCATTTTGTAGGTAGTCCCAAGAGCACTTTTGGTGGCATAAAATGTAGAAACAAACACTGAGTAGTTAGGACCAAGCTTAGAAAGAATACTTAAGATCAATTGTGGATCTTTCTTTTCAATCCCACATTGCTTCAATTATAATCTAATGGCCTTTATCTTTGTGAAGAAGTCTTGTATTGTATCAAAATTACATGGATTTAACCCTATTAGCTCATTCTCCAATTGATGTCCCCTTAATTCATCTTGTTTACCAAAGAGATTTTCTAAAGTAGTCCATACATCATTTGGTGTTGTAGCAGATTCAACATGAAAAAGAAGATCAGGAGATACAGACATGCATAGAGTTCCAAAAGCTTCATCTAGCCTGTTATGAAATTTAGGCCTTTCTGCAATTAAGGTTAGTTTAGTTTCTAGAATAATAAGGAATAAAAAACCTACACTAACACCATGTTAAGACATGGACCAGCTAGGACTCAAACCTAGGACCTTCCATTCTCTGCTGGAGTGCTCTACCACTGAGCTACTGGCCCCTCTTGGACCAGTCCATCATCAGTCTGAGTGTGGCTTATTTCTAACACCAACACCCCCCCTTAAGCCACACCTCTCATGTGCTTGGGGCTCCTAGCCAGGGCCTGTATCTGATACCATGTTAAAATCTGTAAAATTGATTATAACCCAGAATCAATTGAAAGAGTTAGAAAGATAAACTATAAATACAAAAAACAATAACAACAATACCATGAGATTGATGTGAAATGCTCGAATGGCAAAATAGCATCAGATAACTATCTCTAATATCAAATGAAAATAAAAGCTAGGTAGAATGCTTATATAGACCAGAGAGAGGGAGGAGGTGGCAACACCGACCAATGAGGAGCAACCATCTATCGGACTAAAGATATCAAAGTATCTTCCCAAGATAGCTAATGGATGCTCACATGTAGGAAGGTGACACCTCGCAACCACTCACATAATAAGACATGTTTTATTAACCTAAGCAAGATTAAATAAATGTGTAGGAAAAACCTTATAATAAGGAATAAAAAAACCTACACTAACAGAATGCTGGAGCTACTTATCAATGAGCCATGGTAGTTATCTTCCATGACCTTTTTCACACTATCATGGAAGACTATGTTGATGATATTCTAGGGAAATCCAAGACAAGAGAAGGACATCTACAGGTATTAGCACAAATCTTTGATCGACTAGAGAAATATCAAGTTAGACTGAACACAAAGAAATGTGTATTTGGCGTAACATCTGGAACACTATTGGGATACATTGTGTCTCGATGGGGAATAGAAGTGGACCCTGCCAAAGTAAAAGCTATCATGGAAATGCCTCTGCCAGCAAATCTCAAGCAGCTTCGTAGTCTACAAGGAAGGTTACAGTCCATCTGCAGATTTATCTCACAACTAGCAGACAAATGTCATCCTTTCCAACATCTTCTTTGCAAGGGTGAACCTTTTAAGTGGGATGAAAAGTGTCAATAGGCCTTCAAAAAAATAAAGGAATATCTAGAAACACCTCCTATGTTAGTACCTCCTGTACTTGATCAACCACTATTGCTTTACATCTCTTCAACAACAACAACATTGGGTGCTCTTCTAGCTTACCATGATGATTCAGGGAAAGAGCAAGCCATTTACTATATCAGTAGAACTCTTGTGGGATATGAACTTAATTATTCATCTATGGAAAAAGCATGTTTAGCATTGGTGTTTGCTTCCCAAAAGTTGCGACATTATATGTTAAACCAAACAACAAAGCTCATATCTAATGTTGATCTACTCAAATATCTTCTCTCCAAAGTAATCCTTATGGGAAGATTAGCAAAATGGGTTATGATCTTAAGTGAATTTGACATACAATATGTGGATCAAAAGGCCATAAAAGGACAAGTTATTGTTGATCAGTTAGCTGCGGTACCCATCACAGATATTCATCCAATACATCTAGAATTCCCTAATGAAGGATTGTTCAATCTAACTACACCAACATTGTGGCAACTATATTTTGATGGATCTTACAAAAACATGGATCAGGAGCATGAATATTGTTTGTTACCCCTCAAGGAGATTGTATCCTGAAATCATATAGAATTGCATTTCCATGTACCAATAACATAGCAAAGTATAAAGCTTTAATCACAGGATTACACATGGCAATACAATGGGCTATAAAACAGCTACAAGTCTTTGGTGACTCTCAATTGGTTATCAAACAAGTCTTAGATGAATATCAAACAAAATATGAGAAGCTTCTTCCATACAAGGTAATGGTTGATGATTTCAAAAAGTACTTTGACAATATCACCTTTGAACAAATCCCAAGGTTACAAAACAAAGCAGTAGATGCCATGGCTATGATTGAATCTCTTTTAGACATGCCGTCCAATACACACAATTGTGAGTTTCTAGTTGAACAACTTTTGATTCTAGCATTTGAAGTATTGTAGTCTCAACTTATTTATGAGATTGTTGGTCCCAATTCGCTGTGGTACAAGGACTTATATGAGTATCTCCATGATCAAACCTTTCCATTTCAACTATCTAACACCCAACAAAAAACCTTTATCCATCGAGCCTCTCATTACACTATTTTAGTAGACACCCTTTATCACCGGAGTCTTGATGGTATCCTTCTTAGATGTCTTGATTCTAAGGAAGCAAAAGTTTCCTTACGTGAAGTACATGATGGTGTCTATGGATCTCATTCCACTAGCCCTAGTCTTGTTAAGAAACTTCTACAAGCTGGATACTATTGGCCAACTATGGAGAAAGATGCACAACAATTTGTAAAGAGATGTCTACAATGTCAGAAACATGGGGATCTAATACATGCACCAGCACATAAACTTCAGCCTATCACTACTCCATCATCCTTCTCACAGTGGGGACTTGATCACATAGGTAAAATCCATCCTACTTTGTCAAATGGTCATAAGTTTATCATAACCACCACTGAGTACTTCACAAAGTGGGTGGAAGCAATACCGATGACCTATATTACTGACAAGCAAATATCTAAGTTCATCTTACATTATATCATTTGCTAGTACGGAGTTCCTCAAGCCATTGTCACTGATAATGGTCATCCTTTCAAGAACCAAGAGGTTAGAGATCTTTGTAACAAGTTTCATATCCAACATAGATTCTCTACACCTTACTATCCTCAAAGCAATGGCCAAGTTGAGGCTTCTAACAAAATAATTATCAAGATCCTTAAAAAGATAGTCAATGAAGCTAGTCGTGATTGGCATCTGCAACTTCATCCTATATTGTGGGCATATAGAACAAGTATTAGAATTCCCACTGGAGCTACACCTTATGCCCTCATGTATGGCATTGAAGCTATCTTACCTATTGGGGTTGAGATCCCCTCACTGCGAGTATCTCTACAGCATACTATCTCAGATGAAGAATATCGAGTATCCAGACTCCATGATCTTGAGCTACTAGATGAATGACATCTTACATCACTCAATCATCTCCAAGTCTATCAAAACCATCTATGCTATAGCTATAACAAAAAAATCAAAGAATGCAAATTTCAAGTTGGAGATCTTGTCCTTAAAGAAAATTAAAGGAATCAGTAACATCATGAGAAATAGGGCAAGTTTGAACCAAATTGGCTTGGTCCTTTTGTCATCACAATAGTTTACAGATCGGGTGCATATACTCTCTCAACACCTAAAGGCATTCCCTTGGATGAACTAGTCAACATCATTCATCTCAAGAAGTTCTATCCATGAATCTCAGCAATTCCAAAAAAAAAAATTCATCCAATAGTGAAAACCACTTTGTGGCACTTTGGATAACAAAAAAAAAATAGTACAAGATAAATAATCCATGCTCTGGTGAAAACCTAGCAAACAGGTGCCTTGGATAAGTACCATAGTGAAAATCTGGCAAATAGGTGCTATGTGTAGTGACCAGCTCTCATCCTCTACTTAGTTTGTTTGATCACATCTTCTTATCACGTACTTCACCATCTTTCCTCCATAATCCATATCATAATCCACATTTTTCCTTGTATAAACATCATTACTCATTATCCCTTCTCTATCCATAATAAAAAGCCTTTCCGCCTTTTCCTCTACCCTGCTAGCCTTCCTAGTTCGGATTTCATTAGGGTAACTATATCATTTGGCACCTTAGCATCTTGTCATTTGGACCACACCCATCACCATCTCTTCATAATAAAACCTCATCCCACACTAGGGGCACTTGTTGAGTCTTATTTGGAAGTGGATATCTATAGCTCTAGCTCATAACACAGCAAACACCTAAGCTCATAACACAACAAACTTTTAGCTTCAACTTCAATCATAGCACGCATCCAACTTTAAACATGGCAAACATTTGAAACTAGGAGTAACATCTTTACAATCAATCCCAACTCAAACATCATCGTAAACATCAAAAACACATCAAATTTCCAAAAAAATCAAACCATCCAAAATTCTAAGCAATAAAGTTGATCCTTTGACATCAACCATTAGCATAATAAGCAAGAACTACATCACCAGCTATATCATTAAAGCCTTGATCCCATGGATATAGGGTATGTAGGCAATCTGAGATGCGAAGGAGGCACTCTGATTCAAGCAAAGACAATAGCCTTTCTCTCATCATCCATCTATCATCTTTCTTCTAATCATCCTTCAATCTTTCATCTCATTTTCTTCTATCTTTCATCACTTACATCATCACTAAACCTAAAACTACATATTCATCATGTCTCATCATCATCATAACTATCCTTTGATCCTATGGACACAGGGTATGTAGGTAGTTTGGAATACGAAGGAAGTTTCCAGTACTCAAGCATAGATGACCCATCCCATCTTCTTAATCTTCTTTCATCTTCCCTTTTCTTCTCTTTGACTAGCTCAAGCAAGAAGCAGACTATGTGTATCAGAGAAAGCTCAAGCACTTTAACCAATCAAGAATAAGTGAAAAGCTATTTGTCCACATGTCTTAAGCCAACATTTGCTATAGCATTTTATCAATATCTTAGCCTTCAACAGGATGCAACTTTCCTCTCAACAAGGTGCCAGCTTAAATCCATCCAAGAGCACTTAAATTTGGCAAGAGAACGTGATGACAGTATCTTTTGATTTATCTTTTGTCCCTTTCCTAAGCCTAATCAAGACTGCCTTGATCTATCATATCTTGGTATGTTGCGATGAAGTAAGGAATGGGGCATGGTCATATTGCTTTTGTATGTTGTGTTTGAGGGATGATCTTATTCTCTTCCTATGCATATTGGTATCTTGTATGTGTTGGGATTAGCATCTTACATATCCATATCTCTAGCATCTGAGAAGCTAAATAGTCTCTTATGCACATGAGACTATTCTATGCCAAGAACTATTTCCATACATATAACTAGCAAGGTGTCACTATATGTAGTGGAGATAAGCTCAAACCATTGCTTGTAGTGTCAAAGTCCATCTTGAAACACTAGCTTCTATTCATATCTTATGTATGTTGGCTCAACATCTTGACCTCATGCATTCAGACAAGATTGTAGTATGTTGGTTTTGCATTGGATATCTCGACACCTTGGTCTTCTCTACCCTGGTGCATAACATCCACATGCTATATCAAACATAAGGATTACATTTCTTTTAAATTCTGAGAAATTACTTTAAAAAGCTATGATTCCATCTATCCATTCCATTATATGCCTATGTAGTTCTCAACCAAGATCAATCTTTCCTTCATCATCCTTTTTCTGCATCCCTTATCCTACAAAACAAGTGTGTTAGACATATCATATCATTACCATCTATATATAAGCATCAGTCCATATCATATCATTAACATATACATATTTGCATTACCATCAGCATCATACATTCCCATTATTTCCATTTACATATTCATATCATTTGCATAAACATCCATATAAACCATGAAAATACAAATATAACATGCATAACCATCATAATACCATAAGTTGCATCCATAATCACATAGAACCAAATCCATCATATATATATCTATATATATATATATATATATATACATAAATGTGTCAATATACAAGTGTCTACATGTACAAGCTGAGCCATCAAAAATGTATGTACAATCATCTCTAGGCCTCATCATGATACAACATAATATACATAGACAATGTAGCCTTAGTGACTACTGGCAACCCCCTCTCCCTATCCATCACTGGGTCCTGCACCTGGCCTACCATCTCTAGGAGGCCCCATCACTAAAGCTACAAACCGTGATCCTCCTGTCCTCTATGAACTTGAAGCTACTGCATACAAATGAGCACAAATGAGCCTATTTGCCCTTGAGAGACCTACTTATAGCCCTTTTCCATACCCTAATTCTTCTATACCAAAGCTTATTTTTCTTCTGAACCATCCCCATTTTTCCCACCCAACCCCCGTTTTCTTCATGTCACCCATTTTTTCTAGCCTTTCATCTATCACGAGCCAACCCAGCCCTTCCTAGTCAGCCTCGCTTACCTCTCGAGGGGGCATCACCTGTTAGTTACACTGGGGTATCACCTTGTTTATCGAGCGATTATCATATCTTCTTTGACACAGCGCTCTAATGAACATTGTATCAAAGAGGGGCAAAATGTAGACACTCAAAATTGATGTAATTATCATTAGCATTCAAATATTACATTAGCTATCACCTGCATTTGTCTAACACACTTGAGTAACATCCCTATCACTTATTTCTTCTATTAATTAAATAAATTTATATTTATTTAATTAATTCATTAGCTATCTTCTCTAAGCTATAATTAAATAATCTTTAAATTATTTAATTATCTTCATTCTATCTATTTTAATTAAATAAATCTTATTTATTTAATTAAAATTCCATTCATAAGCCCACTTTCCAATTAATTAAATAAATTTTATTTATTTAATTAAATTTTCTTATCATTTATCTTCCATGAGTCAACATGTGTGCCTCTTTCATTTAAAAAGATAAGTGGTACTACATATTTTATTTAATATCTTTCACATGTAGTACTTTTTATGTACACATGCACACATAAGCCTTATCTTCCCTCCACTTGTCATCTTCACATTCACCTATGACTATCCTTTAATCTTAGTCATTCACATAGCCACCAAATCTCCACCCTTGATTGATTTTGGTTGAGTTCTATATAAACACCCTCTCATTTCATACTACATCGATCTAGCATTCATATAGCGTCTACATTATCATCCTAAGCATATTGAGCACTTTTAGCATCCTTTGAGCATATTATCATTATCATCCATCCATCATGGCAGCTTTTATCTTCATAATTGTTCATTGTTGAGAAGCAATCCACATCATAAACAAGGAATCATACAATCTAGGTGATATTGTTCTTGAATTGCATGCTTTTGATTTCATTTAGATTAGATTTTTTGATGATGGTAGGGTTAGGTTTTCATGGCTATGATTGATCTTACTAACCTAATTTTTACCTATCACAAAAGGATTTGCACAGAAAAAGGGCATTGATTTTGATGAGATTTTTTCTCTGGTTGTTAAGATGACTTCTATTCATACTGTTTTAAGCATTGTGGCTACTGAAGATTTGCATTTGGAATAGCTAGATGTGAAAACTACCTTTCTCCATGGTGATTTAGAGGAGGAGATATATATGGAACAACCCCAAGGATTTGAGGTCAAAGGTAAGGAGAAACTCGTGTGTATATTGAAGAAGAGTTTATATGGCCTGAAACAAGCCACTCGGCAATGGTACTCGAAATTTGATAGTTTTATGGCTAAGCATGGATACAGCCATTGTAATTCTAACCATTGTGTTTATTTTAAGAGGTTGAATAATGACAGCTACATTATTTTATGTTTATATGTTGATGACATGCTTGTAGAATGGTCTAACATGGATCACATAAGCGAGTTAAAATAATAGTTAGCAAAATCATTTGCTATGAAGGATTTGGGAGCAGTGAAACAAATCCTTGGTATGAGAATTTGTAGAGATAAGAAGAATAGAGAATTGACTCTATCTTAGGTTGATTATGTTGAAAAGGTGTTGCAGAGATTCCATATGGAGAATGCAAAAGCTATTAGCACACCTTTTCCCAGTCATTTGAAATTGACTAAGGGGATGTGTTCAAAGACATAAGAGGAGGAAGGAAAAATGTCCAAGGTACCATATGCTTCAGTTGTAGGGAGTTTAGTCCTTATGTGGGACACATCACATGAAAGGAAAGGAGATCATGGTAAATTTGATAAACTTTGGATAGGTCCCTTTCAATTTTCAGAAATCATAGGAGACAACACCTATAGGCTTAACCAGTGAGGATGTCCCATTATTAGTTAATGGATAGTTCCTCAAGCATTATTTTCAAGCCTAAAACAGTGTCATGTAAGTCATGTGTATCATAGTGTGCATATTTGTATAGTTGCCTGTACAGTTTGGTTTTGTTTTGTTTGTTTGCTTGTTGAGTTTTGTTTTGGTTAGTCAAGATGATGCAACTCATCACCCTAAGAAAATAACCAAACTGTTAAGATTCAAGTGATGAGAACAAATTCCTATATAGGTTGTGACTCATTTTGAGAAGTACTGGTGATCAGGTCGATGGTATCTTTTTCATTAGGGTGCCTTTTCTTGACCAAAGTGATTTTTTCATGATGAATCACCTAATAGCCTTGGGTTTGTTGAACAAATAAGTATAGGTGTTAAGTGAAAAATCTAAAGGGACTCCCTCGCTACCAATGCAATCTCCAACCTAAATCAGCAAGTGACCATGTCTTGCACATTAAGCTTACATGATGACATCATATGAATAGAGAGGATAAAATATTGAAAATCCAAAAGAAATAAAGATTAGGCCATCTAAGTAAATCTACCAGGGCTATAGACGCCTGTTGGTAGTGGGGCTCTACTTAGGGGGATTGTATAAATAACCTTGCCGAGGCTATGGACGCCTGCTGGCAGCAAGACTCTATCCAGGTTGGCTATGAAGGATGCTCCCAAACCATGTAGTTTAACATCAGTTACTTATGTTTTCAACTTACTTTCAAGATGAGGATAATTAATCAGTTGCACACACCTGATCCTTTGTTAGCATTGTTGCCATGATGAAAACCTTATCATTCAGAAAGATTATAATACTTATGCTTAGAAAAAGTTAATATACTATGTTAGAATGTGATCCCATCACTTGAATCATTAGAATTTAGTTATGTTCTTTGGTGGCAAGTTGTGTGGTTACACAACACGCCCCATTTTGCCTTGACAAAACAAGGACCCAACTTTTTCTTACTGTTTTGGCTTGTTGTTTTTCTGCTTTGGTGGTTTGGTAAAATTAGTCATGCAGGTCACCTTGAAAGAGGGTAGATAGGTCACCATGATGAGGTCAGTTGCTAAAGTCAGTAGTTCATATCATTAACCTCATGGTTGGAAAGTGCACAAAATTCCAAACAGGTTTGCCTTTTGGATCACTCTGAAATTGTTTAAGGGGAGGAAGTTATGTTAAGTCAAAGTTTAGGTCAAACCTGATAATCCAAGGAGGGGAGTCATATTTCAAATGTCAGTCATATTATATAAGATCACCCTAATATTGTATTATCACCTGATAATCACTTGATTCATGAAGTACGGACATCAATTTTATGTAAGGGTCGATATTTACCCGTCAAATGACCTCATCTACCTTGCGGGGGATCATATTTTCAAACATTAGTCATCTTACGGATATCACCCTTGTCACAAAATATCACCCTATGCCAATATGATGATGACATCATCTAAATCCAATGAATGAAGGAAATCACCTTGATGATGATGTCATCATTCTACTCTACCTTGCAGAGGTATATTCCGATCCCCACCATATTCAATAACATGATGGTGATGTCATTACAACACAACGCTTAAACAGGATCACCGACACAGTGACGCCACCCTAATCTTTTTCCCAAGGGGGTCATTTTATTTGTGGGGTCATATTTTGAACATCCCCTGATCTTAAATTCATGACCCGATATATACATGGTCAACGTTGACCACATCACCTGAATCTTTTACATTAGTTTTTCTGCTCAAAGGCAGGGGGTCATTTTATCTAGAAGGGGTCATATTTTGAATATCACCTAATCTTTCAAAGATCACCCCTTTCCCTATTTCCTAACATTAAATGCACTTAAATGTGTTAGCTAGATTCCCTCTGATTACGAATACAATTCAAACACTTGGCATCATCCATGAATTCCCTACAAAAGATTGATGGATTTAGCCATCCCAACGTAGTTTTACTCTTATTTTCCCTACGGATGCATTTAAAGGTAACTTTCCAAGTTTATTTTCATTTACCTTGTGAAAAAACAAGAAATTACATAGCAAAGAAGTCAAACGCTCATACAGCTACCTATTAACGGACTAGATCTTTTAGCATAACGGAACGGGGGATCTTCAACATTTGTAGCCCTTTTCTATAATCACCCATCTAACCTAGGAGGAAAGCACTATCAAGTAAGTAACTGAAAACCCTCCTGTTGTCATTTTCTGCACATCTAGGTAGAGTTTATTCTCTCTTGTGGTTTGAATCTATGCATATGTATATCATGATGAAGTAAAAGAATAATAGATAGATTATGCATGATGCTATAGAACTACATAATGTTGTATGAATGGATATGAACATTGTAAGGTAAGAAAAATCATGTTTGTTGCAGGAGTCCATGGTAGATCTTAGAAGGAATAGGTCTGATTCAGAGTTTCTTAAGCCTATGTTTGTTCAGCCCGAGGGGGTACAGTTTAAGTATGGCATCATTGATGACACTCACCAAGGAGATACGAACTTGGCAATATGGTCAACAAGAATAGATCATGATAAGGATAATAGCCTTCTGGATGCAATGTATGTTTCAGGAATGTGGCATGCAGCTGGCTTTTCATATGCCATGGACACCACAGAGCTGGTAGTGGAATGTGCCAGGAATGATAACCCTGAGACTAGGTAGGTGGAGAAGCATGGAAGAGTATATGTTGACTTTTCAATTAAGGGCATCACCTCTACGTTTAATCTGCCAGTTGGAAAGAAGGTGTTCAGTGTAGATCTATGTAAGTTGGAAACATAATACAACAACAATAAGAAGAATGCAAGGAAGAGGATGTATCAGTGGAGGTCCAAGAACAACACCTACACTACCTCAGCTAAATTACTGTACACTTATACAAATTTGATTTTGATGATGAATACCAGTATATGATTACCCTGCTGAGCAGGATGATAGGAAAGCTTCATACTAGAAATTTTGACAGTTGGATGTCTGGAATCATCCAGATGGTCCTATATACAAATAACAAGCCATTATGGGCCAAGATCATCAGTGATGCACTAGATGAATGGATGAGGAACCTGGGAGGCTAGGCATGCATGTTTCATATGACCTCATATGTTGTGTACTCATGTGCTTACAAGGGAACCTTTGATGCCTTGACTACAGTGGGTAACGTTGGCGGTGATGTAGATGATGCCCACATATGGGATCACTATCCTTAGCTACAGAGTAAAAACTACCTCCTAGACTACAAATTAGTAAATGATGCATTCTCTATACATTTAGTCAAAACCATGTAGGAAGACATAACTAAGAGAATGAGCATGGAGGCTTAGGAAGTTGTTTATAGACATGGCACCTAGTTTATCTAGTTTACCACCTTTTCATATATAAGGATAGAGGGATTTGAGGGACACTCCCTTATGCTACCAAGATACCCTATTGATGGGGTTGTCCTGATGGAGTTTCTTAGACAAGTGTCTACCATAGTTACAGCATACAAAGAAAAAAAGAAGATACCTCTAGTATTATTTCTAGTGTCTATGGGCTGGTATATGTGCTCAGATTCAGAGAGCATAAAGCATGTCATGGGAGGTTTGAAAGTAATGTATCTGCAGCCATTTCCCTTGGCCAGATCTTATGACTCCTATGGCAGGATGCAGAAAATAGTGGGAAAACCTATACATCAGAAGCATCTGGAGGATTTCTAGACTGACTGTGAGGATGAAGCTAAGGTGAGAAGAAGAAAATACTAGAGGCTCACCTTGAACCAGATAAACACATTTGACTGCATCCCAGTGCTAGCACAGCTGAGAAAGGATGATGGAAAGACTATGTCTAATGAATATAAAGACAAGAAGGTGTACAATGACACCATATCAGTCCCCGATCTTACATATCTGGAGGATATATCCCTAGATCAGCTGACAGGTGGGGTGATATAGTTAACCCAAGCTTGGGTAGATGAGGAAATAAATAGATTAAAGAAAAGGGTTGTGGCCCTTACAATAGATACCAAAAAGAAGAGGTAGAAAATACCTGATGAGGAGTATGATGACTTCCTCAGTGAGAAAACAAAGTCCAATGGGGAAAGGTTACACACACAGAAACAAAGGAAGGGTCCCCCTAGAGGTAAGAAAATTGAAGATGAACCTAAGGGGGTGATACTTGAAAGGATCACCACTTCAGCTACAGGTGCATCAACATCAGGTCAAGCATCTGCATCATCTGCACAGCCTTTGATTGAAAAGCCAAGGACTAAGAGGATTTTGAGGCCAGAGGTGCAGGAGGAGGGCTTGGCCTCACAACATGAGGTGGAAGAAGAGAAGGTAAACAAGGAACCTGCAAGTGATGACTTGATGATGGCTAGTAGGAAGAGGAGGGCGATGTCGCTGACGTCACCACCCAAGAAGCAAAGGACATCCATGCGAGGTGATATCAAGGCTGACCCTATTGTATTAAGAGGAGCTGGTGGTGAAGTATTTAGGAAGGAGCTACAACATGATGTCCCGCTTCCCACCATAATAAAGTTTAAGACTGAGAAGGTAGAGGAACAAACAAAAGAAGCTTTCAAAGTAGGTCAAGGTGGTTCTTTCTCTTTGGAGGACACTGTGGACTTATCAGATGATGAGGTAGTGCAAAATGTGGCCTCTCAACAAATGGAGACTCTTGCTTCTAGTACTCACATGACTCTACATGGGACCCCATTAGCACCGATGGCAGTATTGAAGGAGATGAAGCAAACAGAAAAAGTAAAAGAAAGTAGCCCAGAGAGGGCAGCCCAACAGACTGGGCTTGATAAGTTGGTCGATCAAGTGACTAGCCCTGTGGTTATAGATTTAACATACAGGGGTGATGTGAGCCCCAAGGATAAAGCAGGTGCACCTAATGAGATAGAAAAGATTGAAGTGGCCAAGTAGGTAGAAAAAGAAAGCAATGCTCATGATATGGGTTAGCAATAGCAGGAGATACCTGTTGAACCAAAAATAGTAGAAGTCCAACAGAAAGGTGGGGGAGATAAAGATACATCAAGTGATGCTACTGCCCAAACTCAGGTAGATCTCGAGGATGCCACGGGAACTAAAGATAAATTAGGTCATGAAGACCTTAAGACATAGGACATCGGTGCATCAGGTGCAAAACAAGAAATGACCCTTGATCAGGGTGATGCACATGCCCCAAATACATAGACATCTGTGGATGTTAATATACCTCAGGATGAGGAAAGTACCAAAGTGGGTGAAATTCAAAAGGAGGCAGTACAGGATCCTCCTCTACAGAAAGAAGCCCCTCAACAAGAAGAAATACAATAAGATCCCCCTCATGAGGAACTCCATGAGGAAGAAACTAAGAAATCACCTTCTCCACCAAGAATAGAAATAGATATTGGAGAATAGGACAGACATGATGTTGACAAAGAACATCAGGGATCTAGAGATGATGTGCCTCAATGGCTAAAGAAAGAAATAGGTATGGAACAAGGCTCTAAAATTTAAGAATTTGATATTTCCACCTTGTTTGTAGAGATAATAATGAAGCCAAAGAGGAAGGCTAGATTGACATCAGCCATAAAGAGAGATTCTGCTATAGGCAGAAGGACTGCATAGGTAGCACTTCCCACGGTAGAAAAAGAGAAGGGTAAGATCACCCTGGAGGAATTCCAAATCACAACTGTTGATTTGGGTTTTGCTAATTAGGACCAAGAGGGTCAAGAAGGGAAAGACTTCATTGATTCTTTGACCCAAAGGGTAAAGAAGGAGAAAGAGAAATAAAAGGCATAAGGAGCACATTGCTCAGCTACATTCATATATAAAGGGGTTGATTAACCCTGACAATACACCAGTTGATCCGGTAGTCCCATTGACTATCATATCTAAGGAGGAGGTCACTAAATTGGACCTCATGAAGCATGAAGCCATGATCATGGAGAAATGGATGTTGTCAACCCTCACTGGAGCTGAGGATGTTTTGAGAACCTCCCTACAGAGGTGGAATTCTTTAAGCAGTTTAAAGAGAAAGGTAGACAAAATGCAAAATGAAATAGGGAAATGGTCATTCCAATTGGAAAAGGATGTAACTGCTTTAAGTGAAATGAAGAGGATTGATCCTCGGGTCTTGATAAATAATCAAGTGTTGAATAATAATACTACCCTACTGATAGATGCATGGTACGAAGATATCAGGTTCAAATGTGATATCTTGAAGAAATGCAGTGGCAAGCTCAGGGATATAAGTATAAAGTTGCATAGCATGATGGCTTATGAAGCAGAGATCCTTGAGGCTTTAGAAAGAAAAGTAGAGGGAAAGATTGAAAATTAGGATGCAGACTTTGCTATCAAATCTCTGCATGATAATTTCTAGCCAGTAGCGGATGACCCCCTCACCCACCTGATGGAAGAAGTGATAAATAAGATCATGAGGATAAAAGTCAAGGTAGAAACTTATAATGAGACTTTAAATAGTAGAAAAGGTTAGATAGAGGCGCTCAAAGCTAAATTCTAGTCTCATAAGCATGTCATAACAAAATCTAGAATCCAAGATAGAGGAGAGGGGAATAAAATAGTGCAGGCATATGAGCACATCAGGACAACGATGAAGGTCCACATGCAGGAGGATGTACATTAGGGTGACAGTGATACTGAAAGTAATGAAGATGATGACCATGATAAAGAAGAAGAAATGAAGAGGAGGGACCTGAAGAATGAATGAAGATGCATCACCAAGAAGACATATGCATAAGGCACTCATAAGATAATGAGTCATCTAGATGGTTGCCAGCTGGCAACCTGTGCCATGAGGAAGAATTGACTGAGTCAAAGAGTAATTATCAACTGTTGATCTTAATTGACAAATCCTAACTGTAGGTCATTTGTAACTGCCTCCTCACCTTATCCTATAAAAGGTGTAGGGGTACAATATTTTGAACATTCAAAACTTAATTGAAATTTGATTGCTGAAATATCAAGACTCATTTCAAAGTTGTTGTAAATGTACATGTTATGCATACTGAATGAAAGAGAAGACATTTTTGATTACAAATCATCATAAATCTTGAGTAATCTGTGTTTGAAATCTAGATACATGCATTGATTAGCTACGTCCCTTGGAGTGCTTGTCAGTTTGCATGTGTTGTTTTCATTCCTAATCACTTTGAAGTTAGCATCATCCATAACTAGTTGTGGAACATCCTGGTGACCTATGGTTTGATTTGTTCTCCTGATGAATGTATCTTGTATGTATGTGATCCAATGACTAAAGATTCACTAAATTAGAAGCATTCTTTTAAATTTTTTTCAATTTCATAGCAGATCATCACCATAATTGCAAATAATAGAGAATCAAAAGCAAATAACATGAAATATGCTGATATTTCATAGATAATTGGAAATACATAGCATATTTAGAGTAAAAGCATGTTAACTTGACAAATATCATGCAAATTCATATAAATATCCATGAGATACATGCAAATATCCACTTATAGACACATCATTTGAATAAATATACGGTGTAAAAGAAAGAACAAGTTCATGATGATCAATAATCATAAGAATTTATCAAACTTGCAAATATATCAGCTATCTTTGGAAATAGAGTAGAGTTAACCTCTCTGTGGAGTAAATTTATAGGAAATAGAACAATACTGATCATCAAGACAAATGTAAGACCCCTTGAAAATAGAAAACAACATGTCACATCAACCTTTGAGTAATGTCAAATGATCATGACCTGATCAACGGAGACTTGGAGTCATCAACTTATCCTAAGCTAATCATACTTTACAAGATAATAAAGGTTTGTTGTGCAAATTTTTATGCATGTTGTTATGACTAACAATCATCACCAACAAAACTGTATACCGCAAGAATCTTGATGGTATCCTTTTTAGATGTCTTGACTCAGAAGAAGCTAATGTTGCATTACGCGAGGTACATGAAGGTGTCTGTGGTTCACATTCTGTTGGCCCTAACCTTTCTAAGAAACTATTAAGAGCTTGATATTATTGGCCAACCATGGAGAAAGATGCAAAAAAATTTGCTAAGTGACGTCTACAATGTCAGAAACATGGGGATTTGATACATGTTGCAGCACATGAGTTACAACCTATTACCACCCCTTGGCCTTTCTTACAGTGGGGACTTGACCTCATAGGAAAGATCCATCCACCCTCATCCAATGGTCATAAGTTTATCATTACCACCATGGAATATTTTACAAAGTGGGTTGAAGCCATACCAATGACTTATATCATCAGAAAACAAATATCCAAATTTATCCTTTATTACATCATTTGCCGATATGGAGTTCCACAAGCCATTATCACTAATAATGGACATCCTTTTAAGAACCAAGAAGTCCATGAGCTATCAACAAATTCCATTATCCAGTACAATTTTTCCACACCGTACTATCCCTAAAGTAATGGCCAAGATGAAGGTTCTAAAAAAATAATTATCAAAATCCTTGAAAAGATAGTCAATGAAGCTAGTCATGATTTGCATATACAACTTAATCCAGCCTTGTGGGCCTATCGAACAAGTGTTAGAACTCCCATTGGTGCTACACCCTATGCTCTTATATATGGTACCAAAGTTGTCTTACCAATTGAGGTTGAGATCCCATCACTGAGAGTGTCACTACAACATATCATTTCTGATGAGGAATATAGAATATCCAGACTAAATGATCTAGAGATACTAGATGAAAGATGCCTCACAGCCCTCAATCATCTTCAAGTTATTCAAAACCATCTTTTCCGTAGCTACAACAAAAAGATCAGAGAAAGAAGGTTCCAAGCAGGAGACCTTGTCCTTAAAGAGAATCAGAAGAATCAACACGATCGTCAGACAAAAGGCAAATTTGAACCAAATTGGCTAGGACCTTTCGTTATTACATTAGTCTATGGATTAGGAGCTTATACTCTCTCAACACCTGAAGGCATTCCTTTGGATGAACCCATCAAAAATATTCATCTGAAGAGATTTTATGCTTGATCCTTGGAATATCCCATAAAAAATAAAAATAGTAAAGATAAATAATCCGTCCTCTGGTGAAAACCTGGTAAACAGGCACCTTAGATGAGTACCATAGTGAAAACCAAGCAAACATGTGCTATGTGTAGAACTAGCTCCTACCTTTTATTCCATTTAGTTTACCATCCATCCATAATAAACTCCATCCATCCATAATAAACTTCATCCATCCCATAATAAGCTTCATCCATTTCCTCATAAACTTCACCTATACCATAATAAAACTACTCATCCATAATAAGATCATTCCCTTTTCCATCCTCATGCTTACTTCTATCATGGTTTTGGAAATTGTTGGAGTTGAGATATCATTTTGTCCATTATCTGTCTAGATCTAGGTCATCTAATCCATCACCATCAATAATAAGTCTTTCCATACAAGGGGCACTTGCTTGCACTTGGTTTTTGGAGTGGATACTTAAAGCATTATCATCAAACACCCCATCAATAACTTCATATCATCAAACATCCAATCAATCCCATCAATCCATAATCCAATCAATCCATCCACTTTCATCATCACCATCAATAAAACTTTATAAGAACTATATCTCATCTCTATCGTTAAGTGCCTTGATCCTGTGGATACAGGGTATGTAGGCAATTTGGAATATGAAGGAAGTACCTAGAATCAGGCATAGATGATACACCATTTTCATCCTTCCTCCAACATTTACTCATCATCATCTTCAGTCGTCTCACATTCTTCTATCATTTATCTCCTACCTCATCAATAAACACCCAGAACTACATATCATCATGTCTCATCATCATCGTATTATGCTTTGATCCCATGGATACAGGGTATGTAGGTAGTCTGGAATATGAAGGAAGTATCTAGTATGCAAACACAGATGATTCATTCTTCCATTCCCATTTCATCTCTTCTATCTCCCATCTTCTTTCATTTGACTAACTCAAGTAGAAAACAAACTCCGCATGTCTTGATAGCTCAAGCACTCATTAAATTAGAGGTAAACAAAGACATTTGTCTACATGCCTTTAGCCAACATTTTCTCTATCAATTTAACATCGTAGACTTCAATAGGATATATCTTTCCTCCCAACAAGGCACTATCCAATCTATCCATGAGCACCCTCTTTTAGCAAGAGAACATGATGGTTGTGTCATTGTTTTATTTTGATTTATCTTTTTTCCCTTTCTAATACCTAGTCAGACTGCCTTGATTTCCTATATCTTGGTATATTGCGATAAAGTATGGACTGGGGCATGGTCATTTGCTTTCGTATGCTATGTTTGTGGGACAATCTTATTCTCCTACTATGCCTAATGGTATCTTGTGCATGTTGGGATTAGCATCTTACATATCAATATATTTTGCATCTAAGGAGCTAAACAGTCTCTTATGTATTAAGACTATTTTATGCTAAGACTATTTTCTATACATATAACCAACAAGGTTTCATTATGTTTAGTGGACATAAGTTCAACCATTTCTTGCAGAGTCAAAGTCCATCTTAGAATAGCTAATATTCATATCTTGTGTATGTTGGATCAATATCTTGACCTCATATGATAGACAAGATTGTAGTATGTTGAATGCATTGGATACATCGACACCTTGGTCTTCTATACCCTGGTGCATAATATCCATATGCTATATCAAACAAAACGATTGCAATCTCTAAATTTGTGTACAACCGTTGCTAAAAAGATACATCTATTATCTATCATCCATCCATTTATCCCGCAATAAAATTCATAGCTCTCACAAGGATTGATCAATTGAATCTCACCTACTTTCTTCTGTTCATCATCATCTTTGTCTTCTTCATCCTACCAAAACCCTAATTCTTCATGTCACTTTCATTTATCCTGGTTTGTCATCTAATCGCAAGTCAATCCAGTCTTTTTCCCAGTAGCCTAGTTTTCCTCTTGAGGGGGCATCACCCACCAGTTTAACTGGGGCATAGCTTGTTCATTTTACGTAGTAGTCATATCTTCTTTGAAACAACATCCTAAAGTACATTGTCTCAAAGAGGGGCAAAGTGTAGACACCCAAAATTGATCCTTCATATCATTTGTCAATTTGTTGATCACCATTGCATTTGTTGATTTTGTTTAGCACACTTGTATCAATCATCTATTTTCTTCTAAATCATCCATTTCTATCATTAATTAAATAAATTATATTTATTTAATTAATTTTATCTATTTTCTATCTATAATTAAATAATCTTTAATTATTTAATTTCTCCATTATTCTTCTTAAATAAATAAAATTGATATTTTATTTATTTATCTTCTCATCATTTATATAAATTAAATAAATTTATTTATTTAATTTATATCTTTTCTTCCAATTTTCTAAATTTAGTCTTTTTCCTCTATCATTTAAAAATAAATTAAATGAATTTATTTGTTTAATTTATTTTTATCTTATCACTTCCCTCTCTTATCACTTTCTTCTATGTTTACAAGTCACACTTGTCCATAGTTTGAAAATAAAATACAAAAAATGATTTAACTGGTTCTAAAATCAATTATCCTTGTTGATGCAGAGGAAAACGCAACAGAAGCTTACAAATGGGAAGGAGGAGTCATTAATACAACCAACATGTTAAAATCCTATCGGCTTATCATCATCATCATATTTCTTGCTAACACAGACAACATCATCATATTTCAAAGAGGCATGAAATATCCTCCTGCTGACCACTGTTCACTTCCTTATCGCCTATCGGCGAGAGATGGTTCATCGGCCAAGGGGAAATGTCTTACCCTCGATGACTAATGTCACCCCGATGAATATATCGGTCGTATACCGATCGGCCAGACTTGGCCTATCGGCCGGACTCCAACACTCTGTCCCGATGTCCGATATCACCCTGATATCTCTTTTCATCGGTCAGGTTGCCTATCGGCAACACTTCTTCTATCGGCCAGGCCGAAAAAGGTCTCCCCGATGCTATTACTCCTACCGATGCCAAAATGCTTAACGTCAGCAGGATAAATCTGCATCGGGTGATATTCACAATATCCTGATGACGATGACGTCACATGCACCTGATGATGATGTCAACAGGATATAAGACACTTATATCCTCCGCAACATGATAATGAATATCCGGGTGATCTCTTAATATCCTGATGATGATCTTTCTGGTCCTTAGCCAAAAAAATGAACTTTCACTTCCGCATACGATAGCGATATGCGGATGATGGATACACACGAAAGATGATCCTGACGATGATATATACACTGAGTATATATCCAACTTATATCATCCTGATGCACTTGAAACATACAGTCTTCGTCAGCTTCATAACCCGATCCGGATAGCGATATACTCGTAGATGATGATACGATTCACTCCGTCTGGAAAAGCACATGCAGAACCCTGTATATCTGTCAGCTGCATGCAAACTCACAGAACCGCACAATTTCACAAAGAAAATATGATGATCGGGCTGGATCACCTTCAGATCAAAACTTAACAGTTTATCTTCCTAAATCCTAGCACATGAGGATGCTAGGTTGATTTACAGCATGCGACCAACTGATCTCTCACACAATGAAATGCATAAACAGAAAACTAAAATGCAAACTAAACTGTCATACATGACCATTCCACCGATTCACAGAATCAACCGGTGGAAGGGTTGAAAGAATCCATTAACCTGCAATCAGAACAGAAATCAAAACATAAACAGCTGATAAACCAGATAATGCAATTTGATGAGATCTTATTCAGATGAAACACAAATATCCTGTTTCTACAACAATGTTTCACAATGTCTGGACTGATCTCTAGATTTCACTCAATCACCAGTACAACATAACATAACTACTACTCTCTTCTCTATATGATCTCAAACCCTAACTGATCTAAGTTATTTATAGCAATAACCTACGAGTACTACCAACTCAATTCCCAGCGGCTGGGAGCTTCCAAACGGCTAGGAGAAGACAGCTCAGACAACCTGATCACGAGCTCTAACTACCTGCACACTCTCCTAGGCTGATCTAATACATATGCATTGGTCCAATGGACCTTATTACATTATGAAGTCAAACATGCTAAAAATAGACTAATGTCCTGTCATGCGGACAATGAACCTATATCCTATCTTGTAGGGGTGCTCCTGCACCATACTCCCCAGAAGAAGAAATCTCAAGTCCACTTGAGATGAGAGTATGAAGATCTGCACCATGTTTCTGGATCTGCTCTTCAGTCATCCAGACTGCTTCAGAATTAGGTTTTCCCTTCCAAGAGACTAGATACTCCAAGTACTGTTTGTTCCGAGTCTGTTTGACCACTCTAGTGTCCAAAACCTTCTACAACTGTGGAGGATCATGCTTGGGAATGTTATCATGGACTGTATCCTGTAGGAGATCCTGATCTGCATCTGGATAAGACTTGTATGGAGTTAAATCACATACATTGAATATAGGGGACAAACCAAGATTAGGTGGGAGTTGTATCTCATAAGCATTCTGTCCATGCTTGTGCAAGATCTGACATGGTCCAACTTTTCTTTGCATAAGTTTAGTATATTTTCCCTTAGGAAGTCTGTCCTTCTTCAAATGAACCCATACCAAATCTCCAACATCAAACTGTACATCCTTCTTCTTTTTATCAGCATATTCCTTATACTTCAAGGTGGTTTGTTGCAGTTGGGTCTTGACTTGATCATGAACCTCTTTTATGGCTTCTGCAAAAGCTTCGCCGTCTACACTAATAGGGTCTACTGTAGGTAGATCTCTCAATTCCAAAATTCCTCTTGGATGCATACCATAAACTATCTAAAAAGGTGATTTCCCTGTGCTTCTATTGACAGTATCATTATAGGAAAATTCAGCTTGAGATAGAATATTATCCCACTTTTCTCCATGTTGTTTTGTCAAACATCTAAGCAAATTTCCTAAGGAACGGTTCACTACTTCAGTCTGTCCATCCGTTTGAGGATGATATGCAGAGGAAAAAGACAAATTTGTTCCAAGTTTCTTCCAAAGAGTTCTCCAGAAGTGACCAATAAACTTCACATCCCTATCTGACACTATGCTCAATGGCAATCCATGGATTCTGACAATCTCCCTGAAAAACAAATCTGCAATGTATGAAGCATCAGCAGTGGTTTTACATGGCAAGAAATGTGCCATTTTGCTGAATCTATCCACTACAACAAAAATACTGTCAAATCCTTTCCTTGTCCTTGGTAAACCCAAGACAAAATCCATACTTATGCTTTCCCATGGTCTGGAAGGAATGGGTAAGGGCTGATATAAACCTGCATTAGTCGACCTGCCTTTAGCTTTCTGACATATCACACATGTCTCCACAAACTTTCTGACATCTGATTGTAACTTAGGCCAAAAGTAATGTCTTCGGACAAGATCAAGAGTCTTATCTAGACCAAAATGACCTGCCATAGCTCCACAATGTTTCTCCTTAATGATGTTTAACCTCATAGAACACCTTGGAATACATAACTGTCCACCTTTGAACAACAATCCATCCTGAATCAAAAATTCAGAGAATTCAGCATGATATTTCTCCCCAAAAGAAGTACATAAATGATATATCTCCCCAAAATCTTCATCAGTCTCATACATGGTCCTTAGTGAATCAATGCCAACACTTTCTGGTTGACTGTTAGAACTCTCCTGCTCAAAGCATCTGCAACTTTATTCTTGACTCCTTTCTTATGCTTCAATGTAAAAGTAAAAGCTTGTAAGGTTTCTACCCATTTCATGTGTCTGTGGTTCAGCTTTTCCTGGCTGTTTATGAAACTCAGAGCCTGGTTATCTGTGAATACTATGAATTCCTTTGGCATCAAGTAATGCCTCCATTTCTTGAGTGACTAGACTAAAGCATACATTTCCAAATCATATGAGGAATACCTCTTTTTAGCATCATTGAGCTTCTCACTGAAAAATGCAATAGGTCTACCTTCTTGGCTGAGTACTGCTCCAATGGTCATGTGACTGGCATCGCATTCCACCTGAAAGATTTTGTTAAAGTCTGGAAGTGTAAGGACTGGCTGCTGTGCCACCTTCTTCTTCAATGTTTCAAAAGAATCATCTGCTCTTTGAGTCCAAACGAATCTGCACTTCTGTCCTCCTTTGATGGTATCAAGCATGGGTGCACAAATATGACTAAACCCTCTTATAAACTTCCTGTAGAAGGTTGCTAACCCATGGAAACTTCTGACATCATTCATAGTCTTTGGGGTTGGCCAAGACAATATGGCACTTACCTTCTCCTTATCCATTTGTAACTTTCCTTGTGAAATGACAAAACCCAAATATGTGATCTCCTCTTGCATGAACAAACACTTGTCTAAATTTATCATCAGCTGCTCTTCATGTAACCTCTTAAGAACCAAATCTATGTGTCTGAGATGTTCTTCTTTTGTGTTGCTGAAAATCAGAATGTCATCTAGATATACTATGACAAACTTACCAATGAACTCTTTCAAAACCTCATTCATCAACCTCATAAAAGTACTAGGTGCATTAGATAAACCAAAAGGCATAACCTTCCACTCATATAACCCTTCATTAGTTTTGAATGCTATTTTCCATTCATCTCCTGGCCTAATCCTGATCTGATGATATCCACTCTTCAAATCTATTTTTGTAAAATACTTAGCACCTCCCAAACAGTCAAGTAAATCCTCTATCCTAGGGATTGGAAACCTATACCTGATTGTGATCTTGTTAATAGCTCTGGAATCTATGCAAAGCCTCCAAGTACCTTCCTTCTTTGGTGCTAGTACAGCTGGTACTGCACATGGACTTAAACTTTTCCCAATCAGACCTGAATCCAATAATTCTTCAATTTGTCTAGCTACTTCTGCATTCTGTTCTGGAGTTAGCTTATAGGCTGCTTTGTTTGGAAGTGTCGACCCTGGAATTAAGTCTATGCAGTGACTAATATCCCGGACAGGTGGTAGGGATCTTGGCATTCCCTCTGAGATGATACCTTTGTACTTATCCAATAGCTCTTGGATAGCTGGGTCTATGAACCTTTGCTTTTTCTCTTCCTTGACTTCTTGCTGCTGTTCTATATTCATCCTCATACATGGAATTAGGGCATATGCAACTGCACCTTCTGCTGCTACTTCTTTCATGAACTGTTTACCTTCCATCAGCATTACCTTCACCTCTTTTCCTTTAGATTTCTCCTCCTTCTCCGTCAATGGTAGTAACTTTATAACCTTACCATCTTTAGTGATTGTATAGGTGTTTCTAATACCATCATGTTGTGCCTTCAAATCATACTGCCATGGTCTACCAAATAAAAGATTGCAAGCATCCATCGTGGTAATATCAAACAACAACTTATCCTTATATGCTCCAATCTGAAATTCTACCCAAGCCTGCTCTTCTACAATTGTCTGCTGACCTTGGGTAAGCCATGAGACTTTATATGGGGATGGGTGAGGCAATCTCCTAAGCTTAAGCTTTGTCACCATTTCTTCAGACACAAAATTTTCAGTAGAACCAGAATCAATCAAAACTTTACATGCCTTACCTCCTGCTTTGCAAATAGTCCTGAAAAGAGACTTTCTTTGAGGGGATTCTTTGTCAGGTACCTTCATGGTAGTCACTGTTCTTCTCATCATTAGAGACTCTCCACTTTCTGGGTATCCATAATTATCAGGAGCATTCACACTCTGAAAATCATTAGAGCCTGTCATACTTTGATTATCAGGTTCTTGGATCAGATTTGTTCTCCTTTCTCTTGTTGAGCTTGTGGCCTTTTCTGGACATCTGCTGGCTATATGGCCTTCTTTGTTACATTTATAACATCTGATGGATCCTCTGCCCTGGGATCTTCCTCTGAAAGGTCTTCTACCTCTGAAGTTTCCTTGCTGACTATAATTTTCCCCCTGGTTCTGACTATTGTTTCCCTTACTATTGTCATGACTGGATTCTCCTTGATATCCATGTCCATGTCCTCTACCTCTAAAAGGACCTCTTCCACCTCTTTGTTGTCTTCCTCTTCCTCTATTGTGTTGTTCCTGTTTTCTCTTTAACTTCTCTTCCACTTTCAATGCCAACTGAAAGCATTTCTGAACTGTATCTGGATTATGTAGACTTAAATCTTCCTGAATGTTGAACCTCAATCCATTAAGGTATCTGGCTACCTTCTCTTCTTCACTTTCCTTTACCTTTGTTTTCATACAAAGTTTCATGAATTCTTCTGTATATGAGCTGACATCTAGCTCCTTCTGCTTCAGGTTTTGCTTCCTCTTGTGTAATTGGATACTGTAATCCAATGGGACATAAGCTTCCTTTACTAATGCCATCATCTTCTTCCATGTAGCGACTCTACGCTTTCCTTCCTGTACTCTATCATCTTGGATGAAATTCCACCATGTCAAGGCAGCTTCTTTCATTTTGGACTGGGCTATTTTCACCCTCTGTTGTTCTGGTATCTCCTCTGTTTCAAAGAAATTGTTCAAGGAGTCTATCCACTCCATCACTGAATTAGGTTCCATCTTTCCTGTAAACACTAGCAAATCCAGTTTCACATCCATGGTTCTCCTCTCCATGGCCTTGAGGGCGTTCAACAGTGGTCTCTGGTCTGCAGGAATGACCTCCTCGTTCCAACTAGGGATCTCTTCTTCTTCCCTATCTTCTTCTCTACCAGAACCTACTCTGTTCCTCAACTTCTCTAACTCATCCTTATATTCCTGATTCTGAGCCTTCACGGCCTTGCTCTCTGCAATCTGTTTCTTTACCAGAACTGCCAACTCAACATTGGTCATCCTTGCCGGCATCTCAGATGTTCCTTCGTCACCTGACATCCTGCTATATCCTGATCTTTTCCAGAAGATCCTTCCTTTGCTCTGATACCACTATGATGCAGAGGAAAACGCAACAGAAGCTTACAAATGGGAAGGAGGAGTCATTAATACAACCAGCATGTTAAAATCCTATCAGCTTATCATCATCATCATATTTCTTGCTAACACAGACAGCATCATCATATTTCAAAGAGGCATGAAATATCCTCCTGCTGACCACTGTTCACTTCCTTATCGCCTATCGGCGAGAGATGGTTCATCGGCCAAGGGGAAATGTCTTACTCCTGATGACTAATGTCACCCTGATGAATATATCGGTCGTATACCGATCGGCCAGACTTGGCTTATCGGCCGGACTCCAACACTCTGTCCCGATGTCCGATATCACCCCAATATCTCTTTTCATCGGTCAGGTTGCCTATCGGCAACACTTCTTCTATAGGCTAGGCCGAAAAAGGTCTCCCCGACGCTATTACTCCTACCGATGCTGAAACGCTTAACGTCAGCAGGATAAATCTGCATCGGGTGATATTCACAATATCCTGATGACGATGACGTCACATGCACTTGATGATGATGTCAACAGGATATAAGACACTTATATCCTCCGCAACATGATAATGAATATCTGGGTGATCTCTTAATATCCTGATGATGATCTTTCCGGTCCTTAGCCAAAAAAATGAACTTTCACTTCCGCATACGATAGCGATATGCGGATGATGGATACACACGAAAGATGATCCTGACGATGATATATACACTGAGTATATATCCAACTTATATCATCCTGATGCAGTTGAAACATATAGTCTTCGTCAGCTTCATAACCCGATCCGGATAGCGATATACTCGTAGATGACGATACAATTCACTCCATCTGGAAAAGCACATGCAAAACCCTGTATATCTGTCAGCTGCATGCAAGCTCACAGAACCGCACAATTTCACAAAGAAAATATGATGATCGGGCCGGATCACCTTCAGATCAAAACTTAACAGTTTATCTTCCTAAATCCTAGCACATGAGGATGCTAGGTTGATTTACAGCATGCGACCAACTGATCTCTCACACAATGAAATGCATAAACAGAAAACTAAAATGCAAACTAAACTATCATACATGACCATTCCACCGATTCACAGAATCAACCGGTGGAAGGGTTGAAAGAATCCATTAACCTGTAATCAGAACAGAAATCAAAACACAAACAGCTGATAAACCAGATAATGCAATTTGATGAGATCTTATTCAGATGAAACACAAATATCATGTTTCTACAACAATGTTTCACAATGTTTGGACTGATCTCTGGATTTCACTCAATCACCAGTACAACATAACATAACTACTACTCTCTGATATGATCACCAGTACAACATAACATAACTACTACTCTCTTCTCTATATGATCTCAAACCCTAACTGATCTGAGTTATTTATAGCAATAACCTACGAGTACTACCAACTCGATTCCCAGCGGCTGGGAGCTTCCAAACAGCTGGGAGAAGACAGCTCAGACAACCTGATCACAAGCTCTAACTACCTACACACTCTCCTAGGCTGATCTAATACATATGCATTGGTCCAATGGACCTTATTACATTATGAAGTCAAACATGCTAAAAATAGACTAATGTCCTGTCATGCGGACAATGAACCTATATCCTGTCTTGTAGGGGTGCTCCTGCACCACTTGTCATCCAACTCTTAAAATAGAAAAGCGTCTTATTTTAACAAAATCTATCTTACCATTACTAACAAACCAACTACAATCATTTAATAAAAGATATCTTTATGGACACATGTCTTGTACACATTCATCCATGCCTCTTGATTAATCTCAACCATTTACATAGCCACCTTTTCTCCACCGTTGATCAATCTTAGTTGAGAGCTATATATACCCCCCTCTCATTTCATTTTAAGAACCTAGAAATCCCACTACTTTATAGCATCTAGATTATCATCTCATGCATATTGAATCCATTGAGCACTTTGAGCATATCATTTATCATTATGGAAACTATGGTTGTTCACTGTTGAGAAGCAATCCACATTCAAACCTAGGAATCAATACAATCTAGGTGATATTGTTCTTTGATTTACTTTCATTTTGTGTCATTTAGATGGATTCTTTGAAGGTGGTAGGATTGGGTTTTGATTGTAATGCTTGATCTTATTAACCTAATTTTTTCTTTACACACAAAGACATGAGAACATGTGTTTTGCTTCGATCCCTAAGAAGCATGGAACCCTAAGTACAGAGACTGAAGAATCACAGCCAGAAGTGATAACTGAATTGTTGACAGAGTATGAAGACATCATATCAGATAATGTACCTAAAGGATTGCCACCAATTAGGAGTATCAGTCATCATATGGACCTTACACCTAGAGCTAGTTTGCCTAACAAAGCAACACACTGGATGACACTAGTAGAGAATGTAGAGCTGAATTGATAGATACAAGAATTGTTAAGGAAAGAATTGATCAAAGAAATCTTTGGCCCATGTACAATACCTACAGTATTAGCACCGAAGAAGGATGGAGAATGGAGAATGTGTACAGAGTCTAGAGAAATAAATAAGATCACAGTTAAGTATAGATTTCCATTACCAAGGATGGATGACATTATGGACTGTTTGAGTGGAGCAAAGTATTTTATCAAGATAGACTTAAAGAGTAGATACCATTAGATCAAAATTAGAGAAGGAGATGAATGGAAGACCGCATTTAAGACAAATGAAGGATTGTATGAATGGTTAGTGATGCCTTTTGGATTGACTAATGCACCGAGTACTTTCATGAGATTGATGAATGAAGTTGTGAAGAAATTCTTGGGTAAGTTTGTTATTGTATACTTGGATGATATTCTAATTTTTAGTAAGATCAAAGAAGAATATTTATGGCATATTAGATGAGTATTGTAAAGGTTGAGAGAAGAAAAATTGTTTATAAACATCAAGAAATGTAGTTTCATGAAGGAAGAACTGGTATATTTGGGATTTGCGATATTTGTAGAAGGATTGAAGATGGAATTTGAGAAAGAGCAATTGTTGAATGGTCAACACCTAAGTGCAATGGAGAAGTTAGATCATTTCATGGATTATCTAGTTTCTACTGGAAGTCCATTAGAAATTTCAGTTCAATATGCACACCAATGACAGAGACAATGAGAGGTGATAGAAAGGATTTCAAGTGGACATCGGGAGCAAATAAAAGTTTTGAATTGTTGAAGCAAAAAGTGAGAGAGCAATGAGTGTTAGCATTATCATATTTCAACAAGGTATTTCAAGTAGATTGTGATGCAAGTGGAAATGCAATAGGAGTAGTGTTAAGTCAAGAGGGTAGACTAGTAGCATATTTCAATGAAAAGTTGAATGATGCAAGAAGAAGATATTTAGTTTATGATCAGGAATTCTATGCCATAATTCAAGCTTTGAAGAAATGGAGACATTAGTTGTTACCTAAGGAATTTGTGTTGTATATAGATCATCAAGCTTTATAGTATCTGAATAGTCAAGGGAAGTTGAATTAGAGACATATGAGATGGGTAGAGTTCATGCAAAGTTACACATTTGTATTGAAGCATAGAAGTGGGAAGTCAAACAAAGTTGTAGATGCATTGAGTCGAAGAAGGAATTTGCTGACAAAGATGAGAGTTGAAGTATTAGGTTTTGAAGAGTTGAAGCACATTGTAAAGACTAAAAAAGTCACTTACTATAAATAACCTTCAAAAAAGCATCTTGATACCAAATTATTTAAATAGAATAAATCATTTATAACATGGAGCAGAAAAGAGATAAAATTAAATAACTATTATTATTATTATATCCAAGTTTGATTACGTACATCAAAGAATCAAACAAGGTTGTGCCTTTACATGTTCTTTCCATATACGCTTATACATGAGTACATAATAGTAAATAATATCTTCCATACGAGCACTATAGATTGAGAGAGAGAGAGAGAGAGAGCATCATCGTAGTGATATCTACCCTACCATGAAGCATAAAGCTTCCCTGTGATTTTCTACTTGAAAGCTCGACCCATCACAAAGGGTCGAGCAAACTGGAACTGACATGGGAGAAAGAATCTGGTGCTCTACTTAACTCATTACATAATGCAAGCATGAAAACTACTTCACAACCATACATACTTTTCAAGTAAGGTAAAATACATGTGCAATGAAATATTATCCTTCTCAAAGAATAGTCCTTCATTCTTGATATTATGAACATATACCATGAATGTAATTAATGAAAAGAAATGGAATTCATTTGTCTATCAAGGTCAAAATTAGGTTTTTGTTTCCCATAATGTATAAAATAAATTGCAACATAACCCTGAATCATAAGAATTCATCTCTATACCATTTCTCTTAATTCAAGAAGAATAGTTTAGTTAAGATTTTACAATGGATACTAATATTGAGCCTTTTGGGTTATAAAAAGATAGAATTTTCATAGAATTACCTTATTGGTTAAATATATCCTACAAGTACTATGCTAATAGTTTCTCCCTTGTTCTCAAAATGATGTTATAATTACTCTATTCATAAAAAAATGACCCAAAGTGTAGAGTTTCATCCAAGTTACATACGATAATTATGCAGGGAACAACGATCTCATTAATATGTTCTAACCAATAGAAGGAAGTTGGGTTCCTATATATGTATATTTATAGAAGAGAGAATTAAGTTTACGGTTTCTTCTTCACATTACTACGAGATTAATAGGCTTTCCACAATCATTATAAGTTCATGATAATTACTGGTTTAGTCAAATATGTTGATTGTTATTAGCAAAAGTACTTATAGCATCTCAAAGTCCAAGAGGGTAAATTGTTTAAGTATTTACTAACAATGAGTTCTTTTGGAAAAAAATAAATTTTACTCCAAAGTTTGTTGTTCTGGTTTGCATGCCTTTCTAAGTTTTTAATCTAGTGGTATGTCATGATCTTCCCAAGAAAGAATGTTTTTAAATAAAAATGAATCTATTAATTTCTTCATTTGTCGGTTTATTTTTCATTTCAGATTATAGTCAAAGAAAATATATATAAGTATAAATATATGTATATATAATTACATCTTATGCACATTTCCAGTTATATATATATATATATATATATATATATATATATATAGGAATTTAATTAAAAAGTAAGTACTTTATATCAACAATGTTTTTATATACAACAAGTATATATATATATATATATATATAAAACCAAGTATACGGTGACAGATATCAGGAATGCTTATTTAATATACAACAAATGAAATAGTAATTAAAAATGACAGTGATTAAATGCAACATAACACTATAATGTATTTTGGAAGACTTCACATGATACTGCGACCTCCATATGGGGGTCACTTCCCATGGTTCGGTAGTGGCTTTCCTTGGCCGTAAACCGACCTAACAATATTTTGATATAATTCTTACATTAAGCAATCCTTATCTAAAAAGTATGCTAAGCGATTTGCATCTATTTTCACTGGTTTTCACTACAGGTGATTTCTATATATATAATTTCATTTGGATTTCTAAAATGTTAGATATATATGATTCCCAATACTGTAAACACATATGTGATTTATGCAGTTATCAATATATGGTTTCTATTTGGGTTTCAATACTGAAACTAGAATGTTTAGCACGGTTTCACATGATGATTTCTATTATACACAACAATGTAATATACAGATTTATCAGTAATAAAATATGATTCAATACTAGTTAGTATCTAAAAATAGATAACTATAACAACAGTATGAATAATATATTATTATTTAGGAGTGATACAGATAAATGTTATCAGCATATATAAATATTTCATTATATGGTATATACAGATATAGTACAACCAATTTGTAAGTGTTTTATCACAGATTACACAAATACAATAACAGTAATGATAATATTTATAGTAATAATAATAATAAATTTCTTATTTCACACAGAAACAAAGATATACAATTTGAGACCATAACATTATGGATTTGCATAAAAACCTGTTAATACGGCCTCCGATAGATGAATCCACTCCAATCCTCCACTCTTCTTCTTGTTCCTCGATTGCTTCCTTTTGCTCAAATCTGAAATCTTCTTGCCTGTGCTCTTGTTCTTCAGAACAAATGTTTTTAATATATTTTTGAAAGAGAGGGTTTTTCTTTTTAAAATGCATTCTTTCCTTTTTCCATTTTTCCTTCTTTCTATCTTTTTCTATTTTTGCTTTGTTTGATTTTTCTAATTTTGTGTCTTTTTCTAAGTTTTCTTTGTCTCTATCTTTTTGTTTTGATTTCAAAATTTTCTTTTTCTTTTTCTAAGATTTATTTCTAATTCCTCAAATTAAACACATATTCCTATTTTTTTGAAACACATATTTAACAACTAATTTAATTTTAGTAACTAAATCTTGTAACTCAATTATTTCTAAAATAATAATAATAATAAAATAGAATTCTTTCCCCCACATACAATTTCAAAATAAAAATCAATATATATATATATATATATATATAATTTAAATTATTTTTATTTCACCAAGAGCATCTTTATTTTAGAATAACATAAATTTAATAACCAATCACAATTTTATTTATTAATTTGTCACACAATCATCTTTAAAAAAAAAAAAAATTAATAATAAATATAATTCTTTCATATAATTTCTTTAATAAAAGAAACCTATATAAAATTAAATTAAATCTAATTTTATTCCAAAAAGAGCATATTTATATCTTAACTAACAAATTAATTAAATCACAACTATAAAACATAAAATGATTTTCTTTTTCTACCAAAATAAGAAAGCAATTTATCAACTTAATTTATTCATGCAATGACAATGCAACCATAACGCAAACTAAGTGTGTGTGTGTGTGTGTGTGTGTGTGTGTGTGTGTGTGTGTGTGTGTGTGTGCATATTTCTTTCACCACAGTCGCTATCAGTTGTCTAGACAGCCCCTCCTTGATGATACTCTCTCTCTCTCTCTCAGTTTCCTATCACACACATGAGTCAAAGTTTGGTCAACGATCATTAAAATAGTAATATTAATTTGAAAATTAATTATTGAAATAGGGGTTATGACACACATGTATCAATAAGATCTTGATTTTACAGAACCATGGAAAGCATGTAAGGAACCTTTTGTGACAGATAGAAGTAAGTGGCTGAATTATTTCATTCAGGAAGACATGTTGTTCAAAGGAAATTAGTTGTGTATACCCAGGAGTTCAATGAGAGACAATTTGATCAAGGAGAAACATAGTGGTGGATTGTGATGCAAGAGCATCCCAGGTTGCAAAGCAATCTTGCATCAACCAAAAATATTTGCATTCATTTTTTTTTTTTCATTTTCCAGTTCAGTATAGTCAGTTCAGTCAGAAGCAATTTCAGTAGATTGGTCTGCATTCTATCACAATTTCATTTCAGACCTTACAGAGCTAGAATTAGCATCTAAACATCATCATGTACACCATATCCAAATTTTAGATCATTTCGATTAGTTTCTGGAAAGATATCGCTATTAGAAGATTGACTATTTTCTCAGAACAGAGCATTTAGATAGCCTTAGACAACTAGCTAAAGGAGAAGACTTGTGGAGCACTTCCATGACTTGTGGAGCTAAATGACACATCATTCAAGATAGTTTGAAACTTGACCAACCTTCCTTAAGGTCCACACATTGATTCATTCACTTGCGGAGGATTTTCATATGTTTTGGGCTGACCTATCTGTGTACACATGTTACATCTCTTTCATTGGAGTTTGTAATCTACCTTGGCTGACGCAAAGGATTCTTGTGATCTAGAGATGATATATAGTCATGTAATAGATGTATAGGAAAGTAGTTAATCAGTGATAGAGAGTTCATAAGTTATAATTCCTTTTGTAAGGTGCTTCAAAGCCATATCTTACACATATATGTAACTAAAGAATCAGGCCTGTGAGCCCTAATTGTAAGCCCGCATGTTGCTGACATGTTAGTATTTTGAATCTATGATATACTAAACATTTGAATCTGCATTTGGATTCTATAATTGAGTTGCTTCCATTGTGTTTACTCTTGCTGCACAGTCAAGACTATTCACTTTGTGGACCCTCTGAACCGTGACTACACTAAGTAGTATCAGAGTGAAGTTTGAATCCATGGGAGCGAAGTGAGTGAAGTTTGTGAATGCATTCCATAAGATCTTGCTATGAACAAATCACCAAACTCAAGGAAGACTACCTATGTTGTCAACTAATCACCAATTGTGAGGTAGTTGTCACCTTGTATCCTGATCGACGAATTTGAGGCAGTTACACTTGATCCTAGGAAGAGATGTCACCAAGGAGAATACATGTTGTTGGTACTATGGCTAGAAGAATGGATGAGATGATGGAGATGATGAAAATAATGCGATTTTGATTGGATACTGTTGAAGAAGATCGAAGAAGAGGACTTACACCTTGACCTAATGTTCAAAATGATGAAGAATTTCAATCCGTTGATCAAAATGAAGAAACTCTAGAAGAAGAAGAAGAATTAGATCAAGTGAAGATGTTGCGAGCTATTTCAAAGATTGGGAAAAAACCTAGAGTGGATGTGTTGGCAAGAGACACTGCTACACATGACATGTGTTGTCATTGATGGCAACTATGTCTATCCTACACATCCGCATTACATGATTTGTTCATACTGGAAGTCAGAGTGAGGATTTGTCTAAGTCTGGGAGTCAGAAATAGAGCATGTGACAGGGTCTGGTATCTTAGTCCAGATCTCTCTAGTAGTAAATCACAGTGTGTTGTAGATCTGAGGGAGTGATAAGGATTGTCCAAACTATCTAAATCTAGGATTTTAGCCTTCGGTGGTGAAGGATTAAAAATTTATAAGCATATGAGTATTGGGTTCCAGTTAGTCTGCACAGTCAGAAGAAGAACAGGCTGACCTAGTATCTGATCTTGGTTTGAATGAATAAAAGTTGTTGGTTAAGCAGTTTGTGATAATTAGTGGTATTGGCCGACATGATTGATGATTTGAGAACACAAGTTTTTGGTCCATGTTTTTATTTGTGCATGGATCTAGCCAACAGAGAAGAGGCCTTAATAAAAGTGCTAAGTCTTCTTGAAGACGACTGCAGTTGATTGAATTTCTTAATGCGGATATATATAGCTGATGGATTTGACTCTTGTGGTAAGGGAGTATGATGTGGTGATGGATTAAGATCAAAAAGAGTAGAAGAAGTGCGAAAGAAAAGATCTATGCCTGGATTATGGCAGAAGAGTGAAACAAGGGAAAATACGGATGAACTATGTGAGATCAGTATTCTGTGCTTAACTGGAATTGAATTTTTGCATTGATAGATGTTATTCATCAGCTCAAACATTCTATTATCTTCTTGTAATCATTTTTGTAGGCAGTGAGCCTCTTGGAGTAGTGAACTTTGGGTAATGAGACCTGAAGGCATGTGTCTTCCCCATTTGTAATACTTTTAACAGAGTATAATTTCTTGTGGGTTAACCCCCACTGTGGTTTTTCCCTTAACCAGGTTTCCACGTCAAAAATCTTGGTGTCAAGTGTGTTAATTGTGCTTTTGCTTATGTGTCTTTGATTCATGCTTTCATGGTTATATATTTAATCTATTAAAGAAGAATTAATTGTAGCAAGTATTAAAGTTTTTCAAACAACTAATTCACCCCCCTTCTCAGTTGTCAGCCCTTATTTCAATAATTGGTATCAGAGCAAGGTTCCTTGGAAGAAGCCTAACAACTTGAGGAAGATCTGGGAAGGAGTTTTAATGGGTTCACTTCGAGAACAACTTCAATTGGCTTTAGAAGATCTTGATCAGTCCAAAGAAGAAATAAATGAACTGAAAGCAAACCTTAAAGATGTTGATGATTGCATTGAGATGTTAAAGGAAAAGCTAAAGAAATGTATGGAAAAGAGGAAGGAGCTACTTCAACAACTAGCTAATTTCACTAAAGAAAATGGCATGAATGAAGCCTTGGAAGAAAAGACAAAGGAATGTGAGAAGCTGACAAAAGAAGTTTTTGTTCCAAAACATGAGATGGAATCTGGGGTGATGAGGCTAACCAAAGAAATTGAGGAAAGAAAGAAGACTGAAGAAAACCTAAATCAAACTCTGAAGGAAAGAATAGAAGAATGTTGCAGAATGGATAGAACAATTGGTCACCTAAAATTTGATCTACAAGAATACAGATATAATGAGGAACTTGAAAGGCAAATTGTTATTCTCAGACATGACCTAAAAGTTGCAAATGAATACAAGGAGAAGTTCAAGATAAGCTCAGCTAAACTTGAAGTGTTGCTTGAGAGTTAGAAGAAGTCTGATGATAAGAATGGTCTTAGGTATGAGAAAGGTGAAAGCTCCAGATCTGGACAAAGAAATTCTCAATCAAGGAATGGGAGAAATAGACCTAGAAGACCTCCGGTAAGATAGCCAAATGCTCAAAGGTATCCATCTTTCAATGGAAATTGTTTCAATTGCAATAAATTTGGTCATAGAGCTACTCAATGCAGAAGCAGAGTAAATCAAAGTGGTCCATCCTTCTTCGGTCAATGCTTCAAATGTAAGAAGTATGGTCATAGATCCAATGAATGCAGAAGTATGATAATGAATAACTCTAACAATAGAGGAAATGGCAATTCTTTCAATGGAAAATGCTTTGCATGCAATAGATTTGGACATATGGCTAATTAGTACAGATCTAGAGAAAATCAGTCAAATGGGCAAAGAAATGTTGTGTGCTTCAATTGTAACCGATCCGATCATATTGCAAGATTCTACAGAAGTAGGAACAATAAGAGAAGAGGTCCGGTAAACAAAAAATTGGATGAGCAAAAATAAGACAAAGGCAAGGGCAAAATTGATGTAAATAAGATCAAAAATGAAATGAACAAAACATGGGTAAAGAAAAGTGAAATGAATGTTGACAATGGGTCCGCACCAGAATCTGGTGCTGATAATTCCTCTGGGAATTAAATCAGGAGCTCTGGCTCAGGGGGAGCTACATTGAAAATCAAATTCCCCCAACCAGTAAGTGGGTGCCTAAATCTAGCATGATGAGAGAAGACAATTTGGGTTACTGAAGATCTATTGAAGTAAATTCCAGAAGAAAAGAAGCAAATGTGATTAATTGTAGAGCAATTGAAGATTGACTGCATGTAGAAACAGTGTAACCAGATGTACTAGAGCAGAGCATTTATTACAATGACAAATTAGGTTTTATGAAGGATAAAAAGTTACTCGTTCAAAGCATTTGAATCACCTTGCGTTCAAAGAGAAAAAGAAGAAGAGTATCTAAGCTAAATATCTAGAGAGTTGAAGCACGAAGAACAAATTCAACTGGAAAAATCATTAGCTAACCCTAACTCTATGGAAGAAAAAGGTATTTTTCTGCAAAGATTTGAACTCATATTCTTTTGAGATGGCTACTCCTCTAGTTGTTGATATTACTGAAAGACCCTGGCCAAAATTTAAGAATCATCGACACAAGTCAGTCAAAGTCAAACCATTAGGAGCTTTTTCTAGTGTCCCATATGGAGTTCTGCATGTCAAAGATATTAGGGCATACATTCATTGTAGCGTAGATGAATTTGGAAACCTAAGATTGTTGGATTTGTTTAAGAACTTCCTTAAGGATGATAATTGTGATTTGAAACTAGAATACAAAGCCCTAGAATACAAGCATTTTCTACAAGTCATTGAATTTCTGACATTTGATGAGAGTGAGTGGGTTTGATACGTCTTGAGTCAAATGCATGATGAGTTCATATGGCTATTGAAACCAATCAAGATTACAAAGGATCTTATCAAGATTGTAACTGGGCTAAATTCAACTAGTGGGTTACCCGTGTTGAAATTTGTTAAAAACCAGACTGTTACTGATGCAACTAGTGCCAAATTTGACAAGAGGGCAATGACCATCAATGACATTATTGATCCAGATGTTAAGTTTAACTCTATGGTAATTGGTTACAAGATTTATCACTCTAGCAGGGAGAATTCTGTGTCTGAAATGACCATATATACTGCATACCAAATGTTGAAAGAAAATGCAGGTTATGACCTATGTGAGTTGTTATAGAACCAATTGATTGAGAACTTGAGAAAAATCAAGGACAAGAAAAACACCTTCAAATATGGTTCCTTGGTTATATGTTTATTCTTCTACTTCATGAATGAAGTGCCTTGAGTAAAAGGTGTGCACTAGACTAGTGACAGGCCAGTTGCTACTCAGATAAGAGATCATCTACACAGCGTTGGAGACTGTAATGCACAGAAGAATGCAATATGGGGATACTTCAAAAGTTTTTAGAGTATGATGCATTCTAGGGAAAGGATCCCTAAATCAGTTGTTGAGAAATACAAGAATGACATCTGTTTCATGGTGGACATTGATTAGTGCCTAATGGAAGCTGTAGAACCCAGAACTGTTTGGATTATGCCTATGGGTTATGAGGTTGATGAGAAGATTTTGGAAATGTATGCTCAACATCTCTTGAGAAAACCCAAAGATGACTCTGTTGAGAGGTTTGGGACTTATAAAGAGCTTGATTAAAAGCTACATGTTGAACTCTGGAAGCAAGAGATTAAGAGAAAAGTTTAGAAGCAAGTAGAAATGTATGCTGAAAGTATTGGGATAACAAAGGAAGCTGTGAAGCAGAATAGGGAAAGAATAGAAAAAGATGAGAAGGAGAAGCATGATAAGAAACAATGAAGCACTCCAGTAGAATCCTCCTCCACTCCAAAGACTACTAGGACCTCTGTTGCTGCCCCTGTTCCCTCAAAACCTACCAAATTTGAGAAACTGGAAGACATATCATCTGGTAAAGAAAAGGAGGGAACTAAAGTAAATGCAAAGAGGTCATATAATAGTTTTCAAAAGGAGGATGAAGAAAAGATAGATTCTGATGATGGGCTTAAAGAACTAAAGGAAATAGGCACTAAAGTAGTCAAAGTGTCTAAGGAGAAGCAAAGCAGGATGAAAAATAAGAGGCATAAATTAGAGGCTGATGTTGAGAAGCCAAATCCCTCTGTGAAAAATATTGTCAAGACAATCACTATTGATGGGAATTTAAAACCATTAACTAAATTCTATAATCATTACAATGACACTAACAAAGGACTTTTGGAAGAAGCCACTATCAAGTACTTGAATGTATTCAATTGAGCACTGGTAGAAATTTTGTTAGAAGTTCCAAAAGGCTTAAGAGACATCTTGGAAATAAGAAAAGAAGCTGCCAAGTCAAAAGATATGGAGCTATGGGAACATGTGTTAACCATTCTATGCCCGGTAATCTCCAGCAAAGAAGCAGATAAAATTTTTAAAGAGGTCAAAAATGAGTTCAGGAGCAAGACAAGAATGAACAAACTAATGATTGAAGAGATAGAAGAAGTAGTCCAAGAAACTAAACAAATTCTAAGGAAAGATTTAGACAAAAACAAGTTCTTTGTAGTTTCCGATGAACCTGCTGATGACACATTAGTTCCAGATGAAGAAGAGCACCAAAAAGATGAGCAACTATTTGGAATAGATGACTCCTCTATCCTAGAAGAAGAAGCAATAAATAAGGAAGATGAAAAGATAATAGATGAAACTGCTAATGCAGGAGGTATTCTAACCCCTCCAGATCATTCTGACAAAGAAGACACAGAGAAAAATATAAAAATAGATGATCAAATTGAAGATGATTCATTGAAGATTGGAGAGCATGAAATAGAAAAGGGTAAAGACCAAGAAGTAGAAGAAGTCAAGGAGAAAAATGATAAAGATGAAGAGATTGCAAAGGATGATGAAGAGCCCAAGCAGGACAATCCGGTTGACAGTACTGGTAAGAATTAGATAGACACATCATCATTTTGGTCAAGAGGCACTACAGAGGTAATGAAGGAAATTTTGGGAAGAGACAAACAAATTGAAGAAGATTAGGACATTATAGAAGGTCCAATAAATTTTGATATGTTATCTCCAATGTAGAAAATAAAGTTGGCTTCTATTGCTCAAGCCAAAGCAAGAGAAGAAATTTTAAAGTCTCGCATAGAAGACAGTGAGCTACTTGGTCTGGCATCAGGGATTTTAGAGAAAATCATACCAACTCACCAGAAGGATTCTTCTACATCCCCCTCTGGACAGTTAAAGAACCTAATAAACTTTGTAAGTACACATTTTGAATCCCTAGAGAAGTCTGCAGAGGTCAAGGTCCAAAAGGAATTCAATGATAAAAGATTTGATGCTCTTAAAGGTTTAATTGGAGTTGATAGAATGGTGTTGGATGCTAGTATAAAGAGTATTCAAAATGCTCTTATAGAAGGAGGAAATGTTTATAAATTTTTCTCATCCTATCCTAAAGTTTTAGAGGATCTTGAAGATAAAATAAAAGTGTCTAAGAAAAAATTATCTAGTGTATCAAATTCTTTTGATCCAGTGACAGCATCAATGGCAAGCAAGGAGGGTCAAGTGATCAATGTGATTGAGGATATAAAGAAATTGACAAAACAAAAGGAGAGTATAGAGACCAGAATGAGTGAGCTTCGGGGACTAATTTCCCCCAAAATGGAAGCAATGTTCAATACCTTAACTAAAGTCCAAGCTGTAGCTCAGTCAAGTGACCCCATTGATCTGTGGACGGCCAAATCTCAAGCATTTATTTTTAATGGCCACATCTCAATTTTGAACACTATAAAGAAAAGTTGGGACAGTGAGCTGGCACAGTTAAAGAGCATTTTTGGTGATATACTTAAGTTCATGTAAATAAGACTTAAGGAATATTTGTACATATGTGGCCTGGTATGTAGAATTTTTGTACAAATTTTGGTTTGCAGACCCCACCCTTTGCCATTGATGTCAAAGGGGGAGTGAAGAGCAGTGAAAAATGAAGAATCTAACAAAGGGGGAGTATTGCAGAGTAGTAAAAAGCATAAGTGCACATAGAAAGGGGGAGTTTTTCTGACACAGTCATTTTTCACTAAGTGTTGCCATCAATGCCAAAGGGGGAGATTGTTGGAAAGAGACACTACTACGCATGACAAGTGTTGTCATTGATGGCAACTAAGTCTATCCTGTACATCCGTATTACATGATTTGTTCATACCAGAAGTCAGAGTGAGGATTTGTCTAAGTTCGGGAGTCAGAAATAGAGCATGTGACAGGGTCCAGTATCTTAGTCCGGATCTCTCCAGTAGTAAATCATAGTGTGCTACGGATCTGAGGGAGTGATAAGGATTGTCCAAACTATCTATATCTAGGATTTTAGCCTCTTATGGTGAAGGATTCAAAATTTATAATCATCTAAGTATTGGGTTTGAGTTAGTCTGCACAATTAGAAGAAGAACAGGCTAACCTAGTATTTGATCTTGGTTCAGATGAATAAAAGTTGTTGGTTAAGTAGTTTGTGATAATCAAAGGTATTGGCCGACATGATTGATGATTTGAGAAGACAGGTTTTTAGTTTGCATTGTTATTTGTGCATGGATCTGACAAACAGAGTAGAGTCCTTAATAAAAGTGCTAAGTCTTCTTGAGGCTAACTGTAATTGATTGAATTTCTTAATGCAGATATATATAGCTGATGGATTCGAGTCTTGTGGTGAGACAGTATGATGTGGTGATGGATTAAGAGATAAAAGAGTAGAAGAAGTATGAAAGAAAAGATCTAAGCTTGAATTATGGCAGAAGAGTGAAACAGGGGAAAATAAGGATGAAGTGTGTAAGATTAGTATTCTGTGCTTAACTAGAAAATAAGGATGAAGTGTGTGATTAGTAATCATTTCTATTGGCAGTGAGTCTCGTGGAGTAGTGAGCCCTGAAGGCATGTGCTTTCCCCATTTATAATACTTTTAACAGAGTATAATTTCTTGTGGGTTAACCCCCACCGTGGTTTTTCCCTTAACTGGGCTTCCACATCAAAAATCTTGGTGTCAAGTGTGTTAATTGTGCTTTTGCTTATGTGACTTTGATTCATGCTTTCATGGTTGTATCTTTAATCTCTTAAAGAAGAATTAATTGTAGAAAGTATTAAAGTTTTTTAGACAACTGATTCACCCCCCCTCTTAGTTGTCAGCTCTTATTTCAACAGGATGTACTGAACTATACTGGTAGTTTGAATCTGAAGGAACTGATTGATTGGATAAATGACCTAGAAGAATACTTTGAATATGAAGAAATTGAAGATCCAGAGAAGGTGAGATTTGTAAAGACTAAGTTGAAGGGACATGCTGCTATTTGGTGGAAAGAAGTTCAGTTGGATAGAAATAGAAGAGGAAAAGAGAAGATCCTAAAGTGGGATAGAATGGTGAAAAATTTGAAGAATCATTTTATACCTGCTAACTATGAGTTAGAATTGTTGAATAGATTATAAAACCTAAGACAAAATGAGAAATATGTGAAGGCGTACACTGAAGAGTTTCACAAGATGATCATAAGGATATGACATAGTGAAGCAAGAAAAGCGAAAGTGGCAAGATACATCAATGGGTTGAGATTGAACATTCAAAAAGAACTAAGTTTGGTAAGGATGACAATACTGGAAGAAGAATACTAGTTTTCCCTAAAAGTTGAAGTGATGTAGGAGAATCGTTGGTTCAAGATCAATCTTGCATCAACCAAAAACATTTATATTTCATCTTGTTTGCAGTTCAATTTGTTTCTTTTCATTTTCTAGTTCAGTTCAGGCAGTTTAGTTAGAAGCAGTTTCTGTATTTTGGTCTGCATTCTACCGCAGTTACATTTTAGATCTTGCAAAGTAGGACTTAGCATCTAGATTCATTCACCTACATCATATCTAGAATTCAGAGCATTTGGATCAGTTATCGGAAAGTTATCTCTATCAGAAGACCGACTGTTTTCTCAGAATCGAGAATCCTGACAGTCTCAGACAATCAACTAAAGGAGAAGAGTTACAGAACATTCCTTGGCTTTTGGAGCCTAATGACACATCATACAATGATCTATGGTTCATGGCCAACCTTCCCCGAGATCTGTACATCATTCCATTCATTTCTGGAGGTGTTCTATGCATTTAGGTCCAACATATCCGTGTACACACGTTACATCTCTTCATTGGAGTCCGTAATCTTCCTTGGCTGACATGGAGGAATCTTATGATTTGAAGATGATATATAATGATGTAATAGATCCCTAGGAAAGTAGTGATTGATAGTGTGATAGTTGATAGTTTAGATTTGTGCGAAGGAGCTTCAAAGCTATATCTTGTGCATATTCTAATATTCTGAAATTAGGCCTATGAGCCCTAATTGTAAGCTTGCATGATGCTGGCCAGATTGTATTTGAATTATATGATATACTGAATAACTAAATTTACATTTGTTTCATATCTTTGAGTTGTTTCCATTGTGTTTACTCTTTCTGCATGGTCTAGATAGTTCATTTTGTGAAACCTCGTACCATGACTATACCATGAAGAAAAGTTGAACAAGAACATGAGCAGAGACATAGAGGTAGAGAGGGTAAATTTCAGAGTGGTAGGACATTTTTTGGAGGAGAAAGACCATATGCAGAGTAAAGCAGACAAAATAGCACATTCAAGAAGGAAGACAAAATAGTAATTCATACCAGAGAGATGATAGAACCTTCTACCACAGAGGAAACCCTAATTCATACTGGAGTGAAGGATACAAAAGAGATGGAAGAGGAATTGATAGGAGAACATTCAAAGGAACTTTGTGAAGGACATAGAGCATTTGAATGTTATCAAGGAAGTATAAGCAAGAAGACAAAGAACAATGGAAGAACAACTTGTTGGCAAGAGACATGTTGTGGCTTCATGAGTGTTGTCATTGATGGCAACAAAGTTCATCCCACACATCCGCAGGACATGGTGTGTCTATATCAGAAGTCAGATTGTAGAGTAACTTGGTCCAGTGACCAAGAACAGAGTATGCAGCAAGGTCTGACAATCAGGTCCGAATCTCTCAGAGGAAGTATCTATGTAAAGTATGTTGATAACTGAGAGGGGGGGTGAATCAGTTATCCTAATTATTTCTTCTTTTGAACTTTCTTATTAATCAAAGCAGCATTGAATCAAACAAACAAACATTACCATGAAATGAGAAACACATGACACAGTATTTTTGACGTGAAAACCCGGTTAAGGGAGAAAACCACGAGGTGATTAACCCAAAGATTATTCTCTGTTAGAAGAATAAGGAATTACAAAATGGCACTTGCCAATTAGGGCTCACTGCCCGAGCACACTGCTCACAAAGAGGCACACTGCCTACAAGGAGACACACTGTCTACAAAAGAATGTAATACAATACTTGAACTGATTGGAAGCATCTTCATATGCTGGAGTTCAGTTCCGGTTAGGCTCAGTATACTGATCTGCTGCACTTCATCTTTCCTCTGTTCTTTATTCTGCTATCTTTTCACATACCGGATCTTTCTTACTGCTTCTGCTTTGCTCTGTATTTATTCGCATACACCTTCACACCATTACAATTTTCACAACTAAATCCATCCTCTATATATATCCGCACTAGTGATTTCATTATCTTTCTAGTCGGCACCCGGAATAATCTATCTTCTCACAAACTCTATTCTGTCGGCTGAATCCTTGCATATCAAGTAATGCGGATCAAGCATATACTTGTAGATATCATTAATCATGTTGGCCAAACATGATTCATGCCTTCACAACCTTTACCATCAACAGTAACACATCCGGAAAATAGTCTGATACTCTGTCAGTCAATTCTTCCTCTGTTCTCACTGTCTCTCAGGAATCCGGTACTCAACTATTCATATCTTTTTCTTTGTTCATCACCGGAGGCTAAATCCTTGGAATATACTACTCAAGGTAGTCCTCTTGACTTCCCCAAATCTGCACTGCACCAAGACACTTCCTCTGAGAGATCTGGACCAATCTGTCGGACCTTGCCACATGCTCTGTTCTTGTTCACTGGACCACAACAATCTTCATTCTGACTTCCGGTAGAGACACACCATGACTTGCGGATATGTGGGATGACCTTTGTTGCCATCAATGACAACAACCATGAATCCATATAGTGTCTCTTGCCAACAATCTCCCCCTTTGGCATTGATGGCAACACTTAGTGAAAAATGACTAAGTGTTTACACTATGCTCCCCCTTGGCTGATGCTCTATCTTTATATACAATTTCCAGAACTCCCCCTTAGTTGGATTCCTCATTTTTCACTGCTCCTCACTCCCCCTTTGACATCAATGGCAAAGGGTAGGGTCCGCACACCAAAATTTTCAAAAATTTTCTATACATAGCCGCATATTTACATACTCACATATACTGAAGAATGTCTGCAAAAGATGTCTTCAGTTGGATTAGTTCTGTAGCCCAACTTTGCTTCATTCTATCCAAAATTGAAATGTGACCACTCAACAAAAATGCAAATGCATCTGCCCTTTTTAGATCTTTCGGATCACTTGTCTGGGCTGTGATTTGAGCTTCTGCTATGGCCTCATGCATGGCCTCTAGCTTAGGGACAATTAACCCCCTGAGCTCACTCAACCTGCTTATTCTATTTTTCCTTTCCTTCTCCAATTTCTTGATTTCACTCAAGACTACAATAGTCTGACATTCTTGATTTGTTATAGAGGAAGAAAGAGGATCAAAACTTTGAGACAAGCTGAGTAGTGTGTCCTCTTGCTCTTTTATTTTCTTCTCAATGTCCACTGTTACCTTGGACCAAGAGATACAAAATTTGTATATTTCACCACCATCCTTAAGAGCATTTTCTAAGCTCTTTATCCCAATGTTCATGTTTCTCCTATCATTAATGATCAAACCCTGAACCTCAGAGAACCTTTTATCCAAAAACTCCTTCTGGACCTTTTCTTCAGCTGATTTTTCTAGAGATTCAAAATGTGTACTAACACTGCTGACTAAGGTTTTGAGATTACTGGAAGAGGAGGCTGTGGGATCCTTCTGAAAAGATGGCATGATCTTTTCCAGCACTCCAGATGCTACCTCCATAAGCTCACAGTCTTCCATGTGAGATTTCAGTAGTTTCTCTTTGACTTTCTCATTTGCAAATGAGGCTATTTTCATTGTTTGTACCGGTGACAAAGAGTCAAAATCTAATGGTCCTTTTAGCAGGTCCGGTTCATCAATTTCTATAGTGGCTTTTGTCAAGAATTCTTGAACAGTTTGTGCAGTGTCTCTTGCCAGAGACAGATGTTTCTTCTCTTTTGTAGTTTTGTCCTTTGGAATCTTTTCTCCTTCCTTACTCTTACCACTTTCAGTTGTGGTTTTCTCTGTTGGGGTCTTCTCTTTCTCTGCATCCTTGGTGCTGTCAACCTCTTTTTCTTTAACTGCTGCTTCTTTCTCCTGTAGTTTCTCTTCTTCTTGGGATCCGGAGACTGTAGGGGAAACCGGAGGAGAGATGTTAGTCTGTTCAAGGGCCACTTCTTCCGGAGCAGATGATTCCAAGTCCACAGCTGTTTCTGCACCTAAGTCCTCTACAACAGGAAGATTAAACCTTTTGAAGGTTTTCTGGAGAATCTCTTCAGTGTCCTTGGCTACCTTGTCGGTCTCACCAAGCATAAGCTAATTCATCCTTGCTTTGCTCCTGAATTCATCCTTGCAGTCTTTGAATACCATGTTCATTGTTTTGTGATCAATTGAAGGATATAGCTGAATAGCTATCTGTTCCCTGATCTCAAGGTCTTTTGCCATGGCATTGTTCTTTCTTATCTCTAATTCCATCTCTAGGCTCTTTGGGATTTCAGAGATAATCTCAATAAAAGCTTTATTGTAGATGTTCAAGTACCTTATTATAGCTTCTTGCAGGATCTTTTGATCTGCCTCATTGTAGTCATCATAGAATTCAGCCACCGGTTGAAGGTTCCCATCCACAGTGACTGATTTGACTACACTGTCTAGAGACAGGGTGGGCTTTTCAGAAAATTCTTTTGTCATTTCTTCCTTGTCTCGACCAGTAGAGTGTTTACCGGATCCTTTCCTTTTCTGTTTCTTTATTTCTTTCACTCCCTCATCTGACTCAGTTTCTTCTTCATCCTTTTGGCTTTGATAAGCCCTTGTGGCTTTTGTCTTAGATCTTTTACCGGATGCCTGGACTTCCGGTTTTGAACTTTTGGTTGTGGGAGGTGCAGACCTTTTTGATGATCTGGTCCGGGTGGAAGTTTCAACCGGAGCACTTTTCTTACTTTTCTTTTCTGCCTCTTTCTTTTCTTCCTCAGCCTTTCTCCTCTTTTCCCGGTTGGCATCAAGTGCCTCCTTTGGAATGCCTAGGCCTTGAGCAATATGCTCTACTTCTTTTCTCACCTTCCTCTTTATCTCAGGTTCTCTGAGTTCCACATGAATTTTCACACTCAGTTCCTCAAATGTTCCGAACCTTTCTGCCTTTGGATCTTTAGGCTAACTTAGCATGTGTTGAACATGGAGCTCCACTATCTGTTCATCTACTTCATACCCCATGGGCATGATCCACACAGTTCTTGGTTCTACTGCCTCCATTAGACACTGATCTGTTTCTACCATGAAGCATACTGTGTCTTTGTACTTTTCAACAAGGGATTGGGGTATTCTTTCTCTTGCATGCATCATGCTTTGGAAGTTCTTGAAATATCCCCATAGAGCTGTATTTCTTGCTTTAGCATCCCCAAGTCCATGCAAATAGTCTCTGATTTGGATGGTAACCGGTCTGTCATTCTGCCATATCCATCCACTGGATCCAGGAAGCTCATTCATGTAGTAAAAGAAGAGACAAAGGATCAGATTGCCATACTTGAAGGAGTTTTTCTTGTCCTTCTTAATCTTCTGTAGATTTTCAAAAAGTTGGTTTACAAGAAGCTCACACAAGTCATAGTCTGCATTCTCCTTTAACATTTGATAAGCTGTGTAGATTGCAGTTCCCAGTACTGAATTTTCCCTACTGGAGTGATAGATTTTGTAACCAATTATCATAGATGCAAATTTGACATCTGGTTCAGTGATGTCATCAACTGTCATAGCTCTCTTGTCAAACTTGGATCCAGTTGCATCACTAACTGTCTAATTTTTGACAGACTTGAGAACAGGTAATCCACTGGATGAGTGCAGACCGGTTACAGCCCTAATTGCATCTTTGGTAATCTTGAAGGGCTTGTTCAACCATAGGAAGTTGTCATGTACTCTACTTAGTACATACCGGACCCATTCATCTTCTTCAAAACAGGGGAAATGAATGCATTGTGCAAAGTGTTTGTCCCGGATGGCTTTGTACTGAGGTTTGATCTCGAAGGAGTCATCTATCAATTGTTTGTGATAGATATCCATCAGTTTTGATTCTCCAAAGTCTTCAAAATTTGCATGGATGTAAACCCTAATGTCTTCCGTATGCAATACACCATGTGGAACACTAGAGAAGGCTCCTAGTGGATCTACCTCCAAGGATTTGTAAGGATGTTTCTTGAATGTGGGACGAGGTCTATCAAAGATCTTAACTATATTCGGAGTAGTCATTTTTCAAAGATTTGCAGGGAGATATTGAAAATGAAAAATACCTTATGCGCCTTCGGTTATTTGGATTGATTTCTGTATGTAGTAACTTCTGTAAGTGATCTTCAGTGAACTTGATGAATTTTGTCGCAGAGCTCCGCTTTTTGCTTCTTCTTGGGTGTGGAATGATCAAATGATTATTGAGAAATCCCTTATATCATTTCGCAAACCCTAATATCTGTTTGAAATAATGCTCCACCTATATTGTTCCGGTTTGCCTTATCCGGATAGCTTGGAGTATCCCAGATCAGTTCTGATCTATGAACATCATGCGGATCTTTCAATCATGAATAAATCAAGATGACACATTACAAGAACATCCCAAACATTCTGTCCAGTCCGCAGAGCAAAATAATGTACTTCCGGATCTCTCCGGACCCTTTTGTAGTCCTCTGTCATTCTGGAGCATCTCCCGGAATAGGTCTTACTTGATCGATCACAACTTCTTTGCATCTTCATGCGGACCTCTAAAATCTTGTCTGGATCATCTCAGGACTTATATCTTCAAACCCTTTACTCCGCATCTTGTATCACATCCAGCACCACTTGATTGGCTGGGGGAACAGGATTTTCTTTGAGTCTCCCCCTGAGCCAGAGCTCACTTTTTAATTTCTGGAAGAAATATCAGCACCAGAGTCTGGTGCGGATCCAACCTTTACATTCTCTGAACTTTTCTTCACCCAAATCTTGTTCATCTGATTCCTAACTTCATCCGCATTCATCTTTTGTTTACCCTTGTCTTGATTCTGATTATACACCGGACCTCTTTTGTCCTGATTCTTGCTTCTGCAGACTTTAGCATTATGACCGGACCTATTACAGATTTGGCAAATAACATTTCTTTGCATATTTGACTGATAACCTCTTGATCTGCATTGATTAGCCATATGACCTACTCTATTGCATGTAAAACACCTACCATTGAATGATTTGTTTACTTGCATATTTCTGCATTCATGAGACTTGTGTCCATACCTTTTGCAGTTAAAGCACTATCTGGAGAAGGATGGATTAGTTTGATTCATCCTTTTTCTGCACTGATTAGCTTTGTGACCAAAGTGATTGTAGCTGTGGCAGTATCCATTGAAAGATGGATATCTTTGAGCATTGGGTTGTCTTACCGGAGGTCTTCTAGGCCTATTCCTTGGATTTTCTGATCCAAAATTCTTTTGACTGGATTCAGAGCTTTCTCCTTTCTCATATCCTAAACCATACTTGTCATCTGTCCTCTTTTGACTTCCAAGAAGTACTTCAAGTTGGGTAGAACTTATCTTGAATTTTTCTTTATATTCATTTGCTGTTTGAAGATCTCTTTTGAGAGAGACAATTTGATCCTCAAGTTTTTCTTCATTATCTTTGGCATCTTCAAGATCAGATTCAAGATGTCTGATAATCCTGTCCATCTGGTGGCATTCTTCTGATTTCTCTTTAAGAGATTGTCTTAGATTGTCTTCAGCTTTTCTTTTTTCTTCAATCTCGTGAGTAAACTTTATAGTTCCTGATTCCATTTCATGTCTTAACATAATGACTTCTTTTGATAATTTTTCACATAACTTGGTTTTCTCAGTCAATTCTTCATCTGTATTGCTTTCTTCACTTTGTCTTGCCAATTGTTGGAGCAGTTCCTTTCTCTTTTTCATAGAGAGACTTAATTTGTCCTTTAATTCTCTCATGAATTCATCAGCCTGTTTGAGTCTTTCCTTTAATTCATTGACTTCAAAATTTGACTGTTCAAGATCCTCAAGGGCAGTCTTGAGTTGCTCCCTTAAACCATATGCATCCATTTGAACTCCCAGATCTTCCTCAAGCTGTTAGGCTCTATTAGGAGGAACCTTGCTCTGATACCAATTGTTGATAACTGAGAGGGGGGGGTGAATCAGTTATCCTAATTATTTCTTCTTTTGAACTTTCTTATTAATCAAAGCAGCATTGAATCAAACAAACAAACATTACCATGAAATGAGAAACACATGACACAGTATTTTTGACGTGGAAACCCGGTTAAGGGAGAAAACCACGGGGTGATTAACCCAAAGATTATTCTCTGTTAGAAGAATAAGGAATTGCAAAATGGCACTTGCCAATTAGGGCTCACTGCCCGAGCACACTGCTCACAAAGAGGCACACTGCCTACAAGGAGACACACTGTCTACAAAAGAATGTAATACAATACTTGAACTGATTGGAAGCATCTTCATATGCTGGAGTTCAGTTCCGGTTAGGCTCAGTATACTGATCTGCTGCACTTCATCTTTCCTCTGTTCTTTATTCTGCTATCTTTTCACATACCGGATCTTTCTTACTACTTCTGCTCTGCTCTGTATTTATTCACATACACCTTCACACCATTACAATTTTCACAACTAAATCCATCCTCTATACATATCCGCACTAGTGATTTCATTATCTTTCTAGTCGGCACCCGGAATAATCTATCTTCTCACAAACTCTGTTCTGTCGGCTGAATCCTTGCATATCAAGTAATGCGGATCAAGCATATACTTGTAGATATCATTAATCATGTCGGCCAAACATGATTCATGCCTTCACAACCTTTACCATCAACAGTAACACATCCAGAAAATAGTCTGATACTCTGTCAGTCAGTTCTTCCTCTGTTCTCACTGTCTCTCAGGAATCCGGTACTCAACTATTCATATCTTTTTCTTTGTTCATCACCGGAGGCTAAATCCTTGGAATATACTACTCAAGGTAGTCCTCTTGACTTCCCCAAATCCACATTGCACCAAGACACTTCCTCTGAGAGATCCGGACCAATCTGTCGGACCTTGCCACATGCTCTGTTCTTGTTCACCGGACCACAACAATCTTCATTCTGACTTCCGGTAGAGACACACCATGACTTATGGATATGTGGGATGACCTTTGTTGCCATCAATGACAACAACCATGAATCCATATAGTGTCTCTTGCCAACAAAGTACGGACTTGGGGAAGTCAGGAGGAATACCTTGACTGATAGATTCCAGAGATTGAGCCTTTGATGATGAAAGAGTGAAGAGATATTAGCACCTAAGTGTTGGGTTTTTGTTTGGTAGAATTGACAAAGCAAGAACTAACCAGCAGAGCATCAGACCTTAATCCAGATGAGTTATTGATGGTGATCAAGTTTCTTAAGGTATCATTCATGATTGGCTAACATGATTGATGACTTCTATAAGCATCTCTTTGATACGCATCACTTGATAAGTAAGGATTTAGCCGATAAATCAGAGTTTGGGAAAATATTGACTATTCTAGATGCTGACCAGAAAGTTGTTGAAATCATTGGTCCGGATATATATACCAGATGGATTTGGATGTGAAGTTGTGTGTTGTGTGTTGTGTTGTGCAAAGAAAAATAGAAGAGCAGAGTGAAGATAGTAAGGTAGGTCTGATATGTGACAGGACAGCAGAACCAAAGAAGAGGAAGAATGAAGTGCAGTAGATTAGTATATTGAGCTCAACCAGAACTAAACCCAAGCACATGTGCATGCTTCTCATCAGTTCAAGTATCTTGTTTCCTTCTATAAACTATTGTAGGCCGTGAGCCTCTTGTGAGTAGCGTGCTCGGGCAGTGAGCCCTAATTAGCAAGTAACATTTTGTATTTCTATTCTTCTAATAGAGAATACATTCTTGGGTTAGTCACCCCATGGTTTTTCCCTTAATAGGGTTTTCCACGTCAAAATCATTGTGTTATGTCTCTTGACTTTGTTTCTGCTTTCATGATTATGAATGGTTATTTGCTTTGATACTGCACTAGTTGTTAAAGAAGAACAAAAAGTTAAATTAATTAAGATAACTGATTCACCCCCTCTCTTAGTTATCAACAATTGGTATTAGAGCCAATTTCCTCCAAATAGAGCCTAACAGCTTGAGGAATATCTGCAAATTCAAATCGATGTGTATGGTATGAGGGAACAACTTCAGTCTGCCCTAGATGATCTTGAGCAATCTAACTCTGAAGTCAATGAATTGAAGGAAAGACTCAAACAGGCTGATGATTTCATAAATGAACTAAAAGGGAAACTGAGTATCTCTATGAAAAAGAGAAAGGATCTACTTCAACAATTGGCAAGTCAAGGTGAAGCCAATGACACAAATGAAGATCTGAAGGAGAAAACCAAGTTATGTGAAAAGTTATCAAAAGAGGTCATTATGGTAAGACATGAAATGGAATCAAGAGTTATGAAATTTACCCAAGAAATTGAAGAAAAAAAAACTGAAGATTATCTAAGACAATCTCTCAAGGAGAAATCAGAAGACTGCCACAAAATGGATAGAATAATTAGGCATCTTGAATCTGATCTTGAAGAAGCTAGAGATAATGAAGAACAACTTGAGAATCATATTGACACTCTTAAAAGGGATCTTCAAACAACAAATGAATACAAAGAGAAATTCAAGATAAGCTCTGCTCAACTTGAAGTTCTTCTTCAAAGCCAAAAGAGGGTAGATGACAAGCAAGGCTTGGGGTATGAAAAAGGTGAAAGCTCCAGATCTGATCAGAAGAACTCCAGATCAAAAAATCCAAGAAATAGGCCTAGAAGACCTCCAGTAAGGTAACCAAATGCTCAAAAGGTATGGTCACAAAACTCATGAATGCAGAAATATGCAAATGAACAATTCATTCAATGGTAGATGTTTTGCATGCAATAGAATGGGACATATGGCTAATCAGTGTAGATCAAGAGGATATCAGTCAAATATGAAAACAAAATGTTGTTTTCTACAATTACAATAGATCTGGTCATATTGCCAAATTCTGCAAAAGTAAGAATTAGGACAAAAAGGGTCTGTGCATCATAATCAAAACCAAGACAAAGGAAAAGGAAAAGTGAATGCAGATGAAATTCAAAGAGAGATGAACAAGATATGGGTGAAGAGAAGTACAGAAAATGATGGGGATGGATCCACACCAGAATCTGGTACTGATACTCCTTCCGAAAACTGAATAGATGAGCTCTGGCTCAGGGGGAGTAACAAAAGAAAAACATTTTCTCCCAGCCAGTCAATAGGTGCCTGAAAGTGGCACATGAGAGGTTGTGGATCAAAGGGTTCTCAGAGAAATATCTAAATAAGCCATGGTAAAGATATGGAAGATCTGCAAGAAGTTTTGAAAAGATTAATCTTCCAAGATTGATCTAGTTCAATAGTCATCCAGTAAGAACAGGATTTTCACAGTTAGATCCGGTATGATTCAAATTTGAGGTATCTTGATCTGTGGATAAATGGAATGATTGTGAAAGGTAGATAGATTGCTAATATCCACCGAGAATAACTTTAAGTGCATCTTAGTGATCCAAAAAAATCTCTCAAGACAAGGAGAACAGAGCAACCGGAATAACTTAAGGTATGCATTTATTGCAAACGAAATTAGGGTTTGCAGAGAAATAAAAGGGTTCTTTTATTCATCATTTGTACATTAGCATTCAAGAAGAAGATAAAAGGAGCTCTATAAAGAAATTGTCTCAAGCCTCTTGAAGATCAACCGTAGAAGTCAATTCTTCCAGCAATCTGATTCAGCTCATACCGCAAAACCTAGAAGCGTAAAAGGTATTTTCCGTTCTTAAATTTCTCTCTATAAATCTTCTTGAAAATGGCTACTCCAAATGTTGTGAAGATCACTGATAGACCGTACCCTAAATTTAAGAAGCATTCCTACAAATCTCTAGAAGTGGATCCCTCGGGTGCATTTTCCAGCATTCCGCATGGTATTTTGCATGTAGAAGATGTTAGGGTTTACATTCATGTGAATATTAAAGAATTTGGGGAATCCAAGTTAAGGGATATCTATCACAATCAGTTAATAGATAATACTTTTGAACTCAAACCACAGTACAAGGCTATCCGGGACAAACACTTTAGATATTGCATCCATTTCCCCTGTTTTACAGAAGATGAATGGGTCTGATATGTTTTGAGCAGAGTGCATGACAACTTCATGTGGCTAAATAAGCCGTTTAAGATCACAAAGGATGCCATTAGGGCAGTGACCGAATTGCACTCATCCGGTGAGTTACCTACTCTCAAATTAGTCAAAAACCAAACTGTGAGTGAGGCCACCGGATCCAAATTTGATAAAAGAGCAATGACAATTAAGGATATCACAGATCCGAATATCAAGTTTGCCGCCATGATAATAGGCTACAAGATATATCACTCCAGGAGAGAGAATTTTGTATCTGAAATAGCAATTTACACTGCTTATGAAATGTTAAGAAAGAATGCTAACTATGACCTTTGTGAGCTCCTTCTAAACCAACTTTTGGAGAATCTGTAGAAGATAAAGAAGGATAAGAAGAATTCCTTCAAATACGGTGGCTTGATACTCTATTTATTTTTCTATTGCATGAATGAGCTACCCAGATCCAATGGATGGGTATGGCAAAATAACAGACCAGTTGCAATTCAAATCAGAGATTACTTATATGGGCTTGGTGATGTCAAGGCACAAAACATGGCTCTATGGGGCTACTTCAAAAACTTCCAAAGCATGATGCAAGCTAGAGAGAATCCCCCAATCCCTAGTTGAAAAATACAAGGATATAGTGTGCTTTATGGTAGACACTGATCAATGTCTGATGGAGGTAGTAGAACCAAGAATAGTATGGATCATGCCAATGGGGTATGAGGCTGATGAGAAAATCCTAGAACTCCATATCCAACATCTGCTGAGCCAGCCCAAAGACCCTAAGGTAGAAAGGTTTGGAACATACCAAGAGCTGAGTGTAAAAGTTCATATTGAACTTAGATAGCCTAAAATCAAAAGAAGAGTAAGAAGGGAAGTGGAAGAAGTTGGCAAGAAATATGGAATATCAAAGGAGGCACTTGATGCCAATAGAGAGAAGATGGAAAGGATAGAGAAAGAGAAGGAAGAAGAAAAAAAGAAAGTGCTCCGGTAGAAGCCCCCTCCCAGACCAGATCCTCTAAGAGCTCTACACCTGCCACTGCTAAGAGCTCAAAGGCATCAAAACTAGAAGCAAAATCATCCGATAAAGGAGAAAAGAGAACAAAGAAAAGGGCTACAAGATCATACACAAGCCTCAAAGATGATGAAGAAATAGAGACAGATGAGGAAGTAAAGAAAATGAAAAAGAAGAAGAAAACAACCGGTGAACCCTCCACCAGTCAAGACAAAGAAGAGAAGGTAGAGGAATTTGTTGAAAAACCTACTCTCCGCATTAATGAATTCATCAAATCAGTTACTGTGGATGGGAACTTACAACCAATGGTTGGATTTTATGATGAATATAATGAAACTGATCAGAAGATATTGCAAGATGCCACAGTCAGGTATCTAAACACCTACAACAAAGCATTCATTGAAATTATATCTCTGATTCCCAAAAGCTTAGAGAAGGAACTTGAAATAAGGAAGAACAATGCCCAAGCAAAAGATCTAGACATCTAGGAGCAGATTGCTATTCAACTCTATCTATCCATTACCCCTAAACAAATGAACATCATCTTCAAGGACTGCAAGGATGAGTTCCGAAGCAAAGCTAGAATGAATCAACTTATGCTTGGAGAAACTGATAAAGTTGTAAAGAAAACATAAGATATCCTCTGGAATGCCTTCAAAAGATTCAACCTTCCTATTATAGAGGACTTAGGTGATGAACCCTCTATCATGGATGACAAAGGAGAATCTACTGAGACAGTGGCAGAAGAAGCAAAGGAGACAAGTGAAGAGAAAGCTAAGGATTTAGATTCCTCTACTCTAGAAGAGGAAGTCCAAGAAGAAGTAAATATCTCTCATCCGGATTCCCCTGCAGACTCAGGATCTAAAGGAGAAGAAAGAATAAAGAAGAAAACTAGTCAAGGAGAAGAAGTAAAAGAAAAAGAAAAAGGTCAAACAGAAAAGACTCCAAGAGACAGTTCTAAGACTGCAGAAGGGAAGAAGACTCTGTCTCCGACAAGAGACATTGCAGAAAATGTCAAAGATTTCTTGACCAAAGAGATGATGGAATTTGATGAACCGGAACTACTTCAAGGACCATTCAATTTTGATTCCCTCTCTCTAGTTCAAACCATGAAGCTAGCATCCTTCACTCAAGCAAAGGCAAAAGAAAAACTTCTAAAGTCTCACATGGAAGACTGTGAGCTCATAGAAACTGCATCCGGTGTATTGGAGAAGATCATGCCATCCTTTCAAAAGGATCCCTCAACCTCCTCATCCGGTAACTTAAAATCTCTTGTCAAATCAATTAGTACACATTTTAATTCTTTGGAGAAGTCAGCTGAAGATAAAGTCCGGCAAGAATTTTTGGGAAAGAGATTCTTTGAGGTGTAGGGTCTAATATCAAATGATAGGAGAGTTATGGATATTGGAATAAAGAGCTTAGAAAATTCTCTTAAAGATGGCAGAGATATATATAAATTTTGTTTATCCTAGCCTAAAGTGACCAAGGAAATTGAGAAGAAAATAAAAGAGCAAGAGGATAAACTGACAAGTTTATCTCAAAGTTTTGATCCTCTCTCTCTTCCATAGTAAAGCAAGAGTGCCAGACTCTTGTAGCTATAAATGAAATAAAGAAGCTTGAGAAGGAGAAGAAAAATAGGATAAGAAGGCTAAGTGAACTAAGAGGGATTATTATCCCTAAGTTAGAGGCCATGCATGAAGCCCTAACCAATGCTCAGACCACAGCCCAGACCAGTGATCTGACAGATCTAAAGAGGGCAAAAGATTTTACATTCTTGTTGAGTGGTCATATCTTAATTTTAGATAGGATGAAGTAGCAACAGAACTTGTCTAGTTGAAGACAACTTTTGCAGATATACTTCAGTATATGTAAGTATAGCATGTATATATACTTATGCAGCTAAGTATAGATTTTTTTTGGGAAATTCTGATGTATGAACCCTACCCTTTGCCATTGATGTCAAAGGGGGAGTAAGGAGCAGTGAAAAATGTGGAGCATAGCTAAGGGGGAGCTCCAGAAAAATGTACATTAGAACAAAGCATCAGCCAAGGGGGAGTGTAGTATAACACTTAGTCATTTTTCACTAAGTGTTGCCATCAATGCCAAAGGGGGAGATTGTTGGCAAGAGACACATTGTGGCTTCATGAGTGTTGTCATTGATGGCAACAAAGTTCATCCCACACGTCCGCAAGACATGGTGTGTCTATACCGGAAGTCAGATTGTAGAGTAACTTGGTCCGGTGACCAAAAATAGAGTATGCAGTAAGGTCTGACAATTAGGTTGGGATCTCTCACTAGAAGTATCTATGTAAAGTGTGGACTTGGGGAAGTCAAGAGGAATATCTTGACTAATAGATTCCAGAGATTGAGCCTCCAGTGATGAAAAAGTGAAGAGATATGAGCACCTAAGTGTTGGGTTTCTATTTGGTAGAATTGACAGAGGAAGAACTAACTGGTAGAGCATCAGACCTTAATCTGAATGAGTTATTGATGGTGATCAAGTTTCTTAAGGTATCATTAATGATTGTCCGACATGATTGATGACTTCTATAAGCATCTCTTTGATACTTATCACTTGATAAGTAAGGATTCAGCTGACGATCAGAGTTTGGGAAAATATTGACTATTCCAGATGCCGACCAGAAAGGTGTTGAAATCATTGGTGCGGATATATATACCAGATGGATTTAGATGTGAAGTTGTGTGTTGTGTGTTGTGTTGTGCAAAGAAAAGTAGAAGAGCAGAGTGAAGACAGTAAGGTAGGTCCGGTATGTGACAGGACAGCAGCACCAAAGAAGAGGAAGAATGAAGTGCAGTAGATCAGTATATTGAGCTCAACTGGAACTGAACCCAAGCACATGTGGATGCTTCCCATCAGTTCAAGTATCTTTTTTCCTTCTATAAACTATTGTAGGTAGTGAGCCGCTTGTGAGCGATGTGCTCGGGCAGTGAGCCCTAATTGGCAAGTGCCATTTTGTATTTCTATTCTTCTAACAGAGAATACATTCTTGGGTTAGTCACCCCGCAATTTTTCCCTTAATAGGGTTTTCCATGTCAAAATCATTGTATTATGTATCTTGACTTTGTTTTTGCTTTCATGATTATGAATGCTTATTTTCTTTGATACTGCACTAGTTGTTAAAGAAGAACAGAAAGTTAAATTAATTAAGATAACTGATTCACCCCCCTCTCAGTTATCAACACAGCTTATGTAGAAGAAGAACCTATTCGATCACCTATTTCAGTTGGTAAACCTAAGAAATGAGAATCACTAGTCATGAGGAGAGCACTATTTCAAGCATAGATAAATGAGGAACCACCGTAGAGGAAAAGTTTATTCCAGATCAAATGCAAATCAGGAGGTAAATGTTGTAAGGTTGTAATTGATAGTGGTAGTTCTAATAATTTGGTTTTAGAGGAGATGGTGACTAAGCTAAAGTTGGAAAGATTGAAACACCCTAATCCATATCAGATAGCATGGATTCAAGATGATCATAAGGTACTAGTGAGTGAACAATGCTTGATAAAAGTTCATATGGGATCTTATCATGATGAAGTATTGTGTGATATTATGCCTATCGATTTATGTCATATATTGTTGGGTAGACCATGGCAGTATGATAGAAAAGCTATACATGATGGGAGAAAGAATACCTATACTATAACATCAAATGGAAAGAGAATTACCTTGATTCATTTAGAAGAAACCTAAATGTGAAGTCTGTGGGAATGCTAGAATTTGTTTGGTTGATAGAAGGAAATTTCTGTATGGTTTGAGATATGAGAATATGTGTTATTCTTTGATTCCTAAGAAGCCTGGAAACCTAAAGATAGAGACTGAAGAATCACAACTAGAGGAGATAACTGAATTGCTGATAGAGCATGAAGACATCATATTAGATAATTTACCTAAAGGATTTCCACCAATTAGGAGTATCAGTCATCACATGGATCTTATACTTGGAGCTAGGTTTCCTAACAAAGCAGCACATAAAATGACACTAGCAGAGAATGAAGAATTGAACAAACAGATACAAGAGTTGCTGAGGAATGGTTTGATCAGAGAAAGCTTGAGTCCTTGTGTAGTACCTACAGTGCTAGCACTAAAGAAGGATGGAGAATGGAGAATGTATATAGACTCTAGAGAAATCAACAAGATCACAGTTAAGTATAGATTTCCATTGCCTAGTATGGATGATATTATGGATTGTTTGAGTGGAGAAAAATATTTTACAAAGATAGACTTGAAGAGTGGATACGATCAGATTAGAATCAGAGAAGGGGATGAATGGAAGACTGCTTTCAAGACAAATGAAGGACTGTATGAATGGTTAGTGATGTCTTTTGGATTGACAAATGCACCAAGTACTTTCATGAGATTGATGAATAAAGTTTTGAAGAAATTCTTGGGTAAGTTTGTTATTGTATATATAGATGATATTCTAATTTTTAGTAAGCTAAAGAACATTTGTGGCACCTAAGACAAGTATTGCAAAGGTTGAGAGAAGAGAAATTATTGATAAACATCAAGAAGTGTAGTTTCATGAAAGAAGAATTGGTATACTTGGGATTTGTGATTTTTGCGAAAGGATTGAAGATGGACCCTAAGAAAGTTAGAGCAATTGTTGAGTGGCCTACACCTGAGAGTATTGGAGAAGTCAAATCATTTCATGGATTGACTAGTTTCTACAAAAAGTTCATTAGAAATTTTAGTTCAATATGCACACAAATGACAGAGACAATGAGAGGTGACAGAAAGGACTTTAAGTGGACATCAGGAGCAAACAAAAGTTTTGAACTATTGAAGCAGAAAGTGACAGAGTAACTAGTGTTAGAATTACCAGATTTCAACAAGGTATTTCAAGTAGATTATGATGCAAGTGGAAATGCAATAGGAGTAGTGTTAAGTCAAGAAGGTAGACCTATAGCATATTGATGTAGGAGCATCCCTGGTTCAAGAGCAATCTTGCATCAACCAAAAATATTTGCATTTCAGTTTGTTTTCAGTTTAATTTGTTTCTTTTCATTCTTTAGTTTAGTTCAGGTAGTTCAGTCAGAAGCAGATTCTATATTTTGGTCCAGTAGCATTTTCAAATCTTGTGGAACTAGATTTAGCATCTACATTCATTCATCTACATCATATTTAGAATTTAGAGATTTGTACTTCAATACTGAAAAGATATCGCTATCAGAAGTTTGACTATTCTCATAACAAAGCATCTGGATAATCACAGACAATCAGTTGAAGGGGAAACCTGTGGAAGCATTTCCCGATCTTTGGATCCTAATGACACATCATTCAATGATCTTTGGTTCATGGCCGACCTTCCTCGAAGATCCGCACATCATTCCATTCATTTTCTAAAAGTGTTCTATGCATTTAGGTCTGACCTATCTATGTTCACACATTACATATCTTCTTTGGAATTTGTGATCTTCCTTGGCCGACACAGAGGAATCTATTGATCCAAACTTGATACATTTGATGTAATAGATCCTTAGGAAAGTAGTTCTAATTATTTAGAAGTTTGATAGTTCAGATTTTGTGCAAAGGAGATTCAAAGCTTTATCTTGCACATGTATGTAATCAAGCCTGTGACCCCTAATTGTAAGCCCGCATGTTGCCAGATGATCTCTATTTGAATTCTATGATATACTGAGTGACTGAATATGCATTTGTTCCATTTCTTTGAGTTCTTTCCATTGTATTTACTCTTGCTGCACAGTCTATATAGTTCATTCTGTGAACCCTCCTACTGTGACTACACCAAGTGGTATCAGAGTGAAAGTTTGAATTTTTGGGAGTGAATTGAGTGAATTTGGTGAGGGAATTCTGTAAGATCTTGTTGTGGATAGATCACCAAATTGACGCAGGTTACCTATGTTGCAACCGATCACCGATTGTGAGGCAGTTGTCACCTTGTAGCCTGATCGCCGAACTTGAGGCAGTTTACACTTGATCCTAGGAAGAACGTTGCTGAGGAGAGTTGTTGCTATTGGAACAACAGCTAGTAGAATAGATGAGATGATGGAGATAATGAAAACAATGTGAATTCATTTGGATGCTATTGAAGAAGATAAGTGAAGAGGATTGACACCGAGACCTAATATTGAAAGCAATGAGGAAGAAGAATTTCAATCTATTGAACAAACTAGCAAAACCCTAGAAGGTGATGAATAAGAAGAATCATATCAAGTAAAGATGCTGCGAGCTATTTTAAAGATTGGAAAGAGACCTAGAGTTGGTGTGCCAAATTATACTGGTAATTTGAACCCTGAAGAATCGATTGACTGGATAAATGATATTGATGCAGGAGCATCTAGTGGTGTAAGGGTAATCTTGCATCACCCAAAAAGAACTTAATTCAAAATCATTGTAGTTGTTTTCATTTATTTCCATAATTAGTATTTTTGGTTCCATAATCTCCTGAATAATGATGTAGGACTTTCAGTTTTTTTCAAACTACTAAAAATAACAAACTGCTAGTTTTAGAAAGTTTAACTACTATTTTAGGAAAGTTTGCATTTGGGCTCAGATTGAAGTGAAAAGTTACAGAAAGATTCATAACTGAAATATAAGACCTTTGGTAAAGGAATCAAGAAAAGATCATTTGTGAGCTAAAAGATATTAAAGTTTTTGTTTTTTGAAAAGCCCTTGAATTTTTTTGAAATGAGATATGAGGAACTAAAACATCCCATGACATCCTAAAATTTGACAGAAATCCATTTATGAATTCTAACATGATATTTCACATCATGAGCTTTCCGGCACTTAAAACGGTTCATCAATCGGACACCCAGATCAAAAGTTATGCTTCCCGGAAGTTGGCCTACTTTTGGAGGGAGTTACAAATTTTGAAATTTAGCTGAAGGCTACCAAAAAGTGGAACCCTGGGCAGTAGTAGAGATAAGGGGGAAAGTGTAGAGTCAAGAATAGGTGAGAAAATAAAAACCCTAGCTGATTTGGGGTTACAGAAGGTAGAATATTCTAGAACCTGGTGATGTGTAGTTGTAGTGTGTTACAGCCTGTGGATGATTGATTCCTTTGATTTTAATTGAGCTTCTATAATGTAATGAGTTACCTAGATCAATAAAGAAATATTCCATTTTATGTGTTCCATTTCTATTGTTGTGTGTTTTATGATTTACCCCCTTCATCAGATATGGAAGAATATTTTGAATATGAGGAAATTGAAGATCCGGAGAAAGTGAAATTTGCAAAGACAAAGTTGAAAGGATATGCTGCTATATGGTGGAAAGAAGTTTAGTTGGAAAGGAATAGAAGAGGAAAAGAAAATATTACAAAATGGGATTGGATGGTGACAAAGTTGAAGAATCAATTTATACCTACTGACTATGAGTTGGAACTATTGAAAAGATTGCAAAACCTGAGACAAAAGGAGAACGCTGTGAAGGAATACACTGAAGAATTTCATAAAATGATCATAAGGATAGGACATAGTGAAGCAAGCAAGGAGAAAGTGGCTAGATATATCAATGGACTGAGATTAAACATTCAAGAGGAACTAAGCTTGGTGAGGATGACATCTTTAGAAGAAGCATATCAGTTTGCCCTAAAAGTTGAAGAGAAGCTGAATAAGAGGCATGATCAATGATAGATAGGAAGAGGGTAAATTTTAGAGAGGTAGGACTTATTCCAGAGGAGATAGATCATTCTTGGAGCATAACAAGTTTGAGAGTGCATTTAAGAAGGATGATAGAGATAACAGTGCTTACCGGAGAGATGACAAAAAATTTTACCAAAGAGGAAACCCTAGTGCATACCGGAATGAACTATACATGAGAGAAGGAAGAAGATTGGATAAGAGAACATTTAGAGGTACTTCTTTCAAGTGTGGAGGTGAAGGACATAGAGCATTTGAGTGTAATCAGGGTAGTACAAGTAAAAGGACAAAAAATAGTGGAAGAACAACATATGTTGAAGAACCTGTTGAACTGGATGATCCCTGTTCTGTTGGTAAACCAAAGAAAGGAGAATAATTGGTGATGAGGAGAGCACTATTTCAAATAGAAATAAATGAGGAACCACCATAGAGGAAAAGCTTGTTCAGAACCAGATGCAAATTAGGAGGTAAGTGTAGTAAAGTTGTAATTGATAGTGGTAGTTTAGATAAACTAGTTTTAGAGGAGATGGTGACTAAGCTAAAGTTAGAAAAATTGAAACACCCTAAGCCCTATCAGATAGCATGGATTTAGGATGATCATAAGCTACTAGTAAGTGAACAATGTTTGGTGAAATTTCATATTGGATCTTATCATGATGAAGTCTTGTGTGATATTATACCTATGGATGTATGCCATATCTTGTTGGGTAGACCTTGGCAGTATGATAGAAAAACTATACATGATGGGAGAAATAATACTTATACTATAATAGAAAATGGAAAGAGAATTACTTTGATTCCTTTGGAAGATGATCCTAAAGATGTGGTATGTGGAAATGCTAGAATCTATTTGGTAGATGGAAGGAAATTTCTGGATGGTTTGAGACATGAGAATGTGTTATGCCTTGATTCCTAAGAAGCCTGACATATTGAAGAAAGAAACTAAATAATCACAACCAGAGGAGATAAGAGAGTTGCTGACAAAGTATGAAGACATCATATCAGATAATGTACCTAAAGGATTGCCACCTATAAGGAGTATCAGTCATCACATGGATCTTATACCGGGAGCAAGTTTGCCTAACAAAGTAGCACATCGGATGACACCGGCAGAGAATGAAGAATTGAATAGACAGATACAAGAGTTGTTGAGGAAAGGTTTGATTAGAGAAAGTTTGAGTCCTTGTGTAGTGCTTGTAGTGTTAGCACCTAAGAAGGATGGAGAATGAAGAATGTGTACTAATTCTAGAGCAATAAACAAGATCATAGTTACGTATAGATTTCCTTTACCTAGAATGGATGATATCATGGATTGTTTGAGTGGAGAAGAATATTTCACAAAGATAGACTTGAAGAGTGGATACCATCATATTAGAATTAGAGAAGGTGATGAATGGAAGATTGCTTTTAATATGAATGAAGGATTGTATGAGTGGTTAGTGATGCCTTTTGGATTGACAAATGCACTGAGTACTTTCATGAGATTGATGAATGAAGTCTTGAAGAAATTCTTGGGTAAGTTTGTGATTGTATACTTGGATGATATTCTAATTTTTAGTAAAACAAAAGAGGAACATTTGTGGCATATTAGACAAGTTTTGTAGAGGTTGAGGGAAGAGAAATTGCTGATAAACATCAAGAAGTGTAGTTTCATGAAGGAAGAGTTGGCATATTTGGGATTTGTGATTTATGCGGAAGGATTGAAGATGGACCCTGAGAAAGTGAAATCAATTGTTGAATGGACTACACCAGAGAGTATTGGAGAGGTTAGATCATTTCATGGATTGGCTAGTTTCTACCAGAAGTTCATCAAAAATTTTAGTTTAGTTTGTAACCCTATAACAGAGACAATGAGAGGTGACAGAAAAGATTTTAAGTGGACATCTGGAGTAGATAAAAGTTTTGAGTTGTTGAAGTAGAAAGTGACAGAGCAACCTATTTAGGCATTATCAGATTTCAATAAGGTATTTCAAGTTGATTGTGATGCAAGTGGAAATGCAATTGGAGCAGTGTTAAGTTAAAAAGGTAGACTTGTATTTGAGTGAGAAGTTGAATGATGCAAGGAGAAGATATTCAATTTATGACCAAGAGTTCTATGCCATAATTCAAGCATTGAAGAAGTGGAGACATTACTTGTTGCCTAAAGAGTTTGTGTTGTATACAGATCATCAACCTTTTCATTATTTGAATAGTCAGGGTAAGTTAAATCAGAGACATATGAGGTGGGTAGAGTTCATGCAGAGTTATACTTTTGTGTTGAAACACAAGAGTGGAAAATCAAACAAAGTTGTTGATGCATTGAGTAGATGAAGAAACTTGTTGACAAAGATGAGAGTTGAAGTGTTGGGTTTTGATGAATTGAAAAACATGTATGAGGGAGAAACTAATTTTGTAGAACCTTGGAAAGCATGCAGAGAGCCTATTGTGATAGATAGGAGTAAGTGGTTGGACTATTTCATTCAAGAAGATATGTTGTTCAAAGGAAACCAGTTATGCATACCTAGAAGTTCAATGAGAGATAATTTAATCAAGGAGAAACATAGTGGTGGATTAGTAAGACATGTTGGCATTGATAAGATAGTGGCTTTGGTGAGTGAAAATTACTTTTGGCCTTAGATACATAAGGATGTTCAGAAATTTGTGTATAGTTGTAGAGTTTGTCAAGTTGCAAAAGGGAGTAGTCAGAATACTGGATTGTATAAACCTTTGACAATACCAAAGAGACCTTGGGAAGACATAAGCATGGATTTTGTGATGGGATTGCCTAAGACATAGAGAGGACATGATTCAATATTTGTAGTGGTTGATAGATTTTCAAAGATGGCTCATTTCATACCTTGTAAGAAGACAACTGATGTAGTGCATGTAGGAGACCTATTTTTCAAGGAAATTGTGAGATTGCATGGATTACCTAAGAGTATAGTTTTAGACAGAGACACAAAGTTTGTTGGATATTTTTGAAGGACACTTTGGATGAAGATGAAGATGGATTTGAAGTTTAGTTCAAATTTTCATCCACAAATAGATGGATAGACAGAGGTAGTAAATAGGAGTTTGGGAAATTTGTTGAGATGTTTGGTTGGAGAGAAGACAGGAAGTTGGGATTTGATTCTTTCACAAGCAGAGTTTGCATACAATAATTCAATGAATAAGAGCAATGGAAGAACACCTTTTGAGATTGTTACCAGAGTGAACCCTAGAGGAGTGGCATAACTAAGAGACATCGATATAGAGGAAAAGAGAAGTGTAGAAGCAGAAGAATTTGTAGATCATATGAAGACAGTGCATAATCAGGTGAAGAACCATTTGGAGAATATGAACAGTAAGTATAAGGAAAAGGCTGATGAGAAGAGAAGACAAGGAATTTGAAGTTGGAGAGGAAGTGATTGTGTACTTGAGAAAAGAAAGATTTCTAGTTGGGGCATATAACAAGTTGAGGATGAATAAGTTTGGACCTTCTAGGATACTCAGGAAATTTGATTCAGGAATTGCATATGAAGTAGAACTACTGGAAACATTGGGTATATCACCTATTTTCAACATTACAGACCTATATCAATATCATGAAGCAGAGTTCAGTGACAACATGGAAGAAGACTTGAAGAAGCAGTTACCACAATAAGCACTGGAGCAGATTGAAGACATATTGGACAGCAGAGTTCGATGCAGCACTAGAGGAAGACAATACAAAGAATACCTTGTGAAGTGGAAAGGCAGACCGAAAGAAGATTCATCATGGATTTCTTAAGTTGAGGTGGACCATCTTGGTTCTCCCCTAGCCCCAACAGAGTGAGGGACTCAATTTTTCAATAACCCTGGATGTCTGATGCAAGAGCATCCCTGGTTCAAGAGTAATCTTGCATCAACCAAAAACATTTGCATTTCAGTTTGTTTTTAGTTTAGTTTGTTTCTTTTCATTTTCTAGTTTAGTTTAGGCAATTCAGTCAGAAGCAGATTCTGTATTTTGGTCCAAGAGCATTTTTAGATCTTGTGGAGCTAGATTTAGCATCTACATTCATTCATCTACATCATATTCAGAATTCAAAGATCCACACTTCAATACTGGAAAGATATCGCTATCAGAAGTTTGACTGTTCTAAGAACAGAGCATCTAGATAATCACAAACAATTAGTTGAAGGTGAAACATGCAGAAATATTTCCCAATCTTTGGAGCCTAATGGCACATCATTCAATGATCTTTGGTTTGTGGCCGACCTTCCTCGAAGATCCGCACATGGTGCGGAGGCACCCAATCTACAGTGGCCTCCATGAGGCATTAGCTGTCTTAAAGTTGTTTTAATGTTTTCTATGAAGTCCTAAATGAATATTAAATGTAATAAGGTCTGAATTGACTGTGCTTTGCTATTTTTAGGATAGTTGTTAGACAACTGTTAAGTTGGTTAGGCGGTTACATCTCCCAGCCGCTGGGAGTCATTTTCTGTACTACCCCGCGAGGGGATAAATATGTGAGATCTGATCGATCTCAGAACAAGAAAAATGATAGGGAGAGATAGATAGAGACAGTTTGAGAAACTCTGGAGATGTAATAGTTGTAAGCATTTCTGAAAGCAATAAGAGATCTTGTTTGTGTTATTTTCCTGGTAGTCAATCTTTTCTGTTTTGTTGTCGAGATGGATGGTTAAGCCCATTCCATCGGTTGATTACTCTGTAATCGGTGGAATGGTAGTAAATAGTTGTTTAGGTTTTGTTTTATTTTCTATTTGTTCAAATTCTACATTCACAGGATTGTTTAGCAGTAAGCTGGATTAAAACCTAGCATCAACATATGCTAGGCTAATAAGTTGTTGAATTTTGTTTGGTTGCTGGGCGAAGACTCAGTGAAATCGCGAAGGGTTATGGTTAAGTACAGTCAACATGTTCGTGGTATTCGGCAGCTCAATAAGATTGTGTGATACAGAGGAAAGTGATAAACACATAACTTATACCAAATTTCAAAGCTTGTCTTCTAGATTGGGCCTCACAAAACCATATAAGGAAACTTCAATGAACTAGTTTTAATGCATTGTAATGATTCAACCCTTTCACCAGGGTATAAGAGACATCTAACAATATTAACTCCACTCACCAAGCACACCCAAACCACTCCAAGAGTCAGGAGACTCCATCAATGCCCTTTTCACATATAGGCTGCTCCATTCCTAGTAGCCCTGTTTTATAGAACTGTCAAACATAACTCTTACCATAGAACCTTCCTCAAGACTGTTATGGGTGTTTTGAGTACCCATTAAGGTACTTTAAAACATATGAAGAAATAAATATCTATTACTTTGTAAAGAATGTCTGAAAAATAGGACTATCGTTGTACTAAATAGGCCTATTAGGCATTGTCACCAACAAGGGCTTATTGTTTCTCCTATCTCCAAGCTCTAGCTCTCATAACCAACACTTAGAATAGGGTTAAATGGACATACTAATGCTTATAAAACCATCCAAAGTCACAAATTGCTAAAAAGTTTATTAGACCTTAAGTCCTTACCTCTTGATTGTCCATAAACTCTGTCTTCCTGGACTGTGACAGAAAAACAGTCATAAAATCATGATTTTTCCCATATCCACCTTAGTCATATGGTCAAAGACCTCTAGGATTAGAAATTAAATACTACCATACTCATTCCCATTGAAGGATAGCAACATGCAATGCATAAAATGAGAGAAACATAGGTTTACATGACACTGTTTACCCTAAACAGGGTTTTGACAGTCTTATACAAAAAAATGCAATATCTAACTCCAAACAAAACCAATCTGTATGCAACCAAATGGAAAGGGAAGGTGATTGATAGAATTTTTATTTGAAATCAAAAATATATGTCCTCCTTCCCGTACTAGGCCGTACCATGCAAGGAAACAGTGAATTCCTGAAGAAAAACATAGAAAAACATTACTTTTTACTATTTCCTTTCAAATCTCCAATCACCTCCGAGTTTACAAAGGTATACAAATCCTATTTAAAGGCATTACACTCATGTCTAACTAACTTTTAACTTCCTCAAATGAACTAACCTTTGGTATTCCATCCCAAAACTGTCTTTTTAGTAACTTGACTGTTTTTCCCAATTTTATATTGGCAACCTTTACATGGTTTGCAATATTTTGCATATTTAAGACTCCTAGTCTCCTAGACACATAACAATGACTCAAAATAACCTTATTACAAAGTGGAAGCATATAAATTTAATCAAACTCAAGGATTTGTTTAGGGCAATATTAATTTGCCAAGGTGCTCCTGCACCATACAACCAACCAACAAAATTTCCAAGTCCCTTGGAAATGTATCAGCAATAAAGTCTTTTTCTACATTTCCTCTATCTTTAATCTTCAATCTTCTCAGCTACAAACTTCAAATCTTCTAATCAATAGAAATGTAACCAACCAACCAACAAATCAAACTATCAACTTTAGAGCTTCTTCAGGCTCCTTCTACTCCCATCAGTGGAGTACTCTTTAGGTATCCATCTCTCTCACTGCTTCACAACAAACCAACTCACCAAACCATTCATCTCACCCAAGAGCAGATCCTGGTGATGCACCTACCACTCTCTCCTCAGTGGTTTCTCTCTGTACCCTTATCCAGCCTAATCTCCATTGGAGAATGGTCATGACAGACCTCATCTTGTCTGCCCACACATACAACCTCAGAAAACATCCTTCTGCAGCTAGATGGATAAGCACCTGCAACCAAACAACTTAGTAACAAAATAATGGTCACCAACACAATCTTTCCTTCAATTCTTCATCTCAGAAATCAAATATATAACATCTCCTCCTAGAGCTTTTGCTATCTTTGATACCACTCTAATGCAGAGGAAAGTGATAAACACATAACTTATACCAAATTTCAAAGATTGTCTTCTAGATTGGGCCTCACAAAACCATATAAGGAAACTTCAATGAACTAGTTTTAATGCATTGTAATGATTCAACCCTTTCACCAGGGTATAAGAGACATCTAACAAGATTAACTCAACTCACCAAGCACACCCAAACCACTCCAAGAGCTAGGAGACTCCATCAATGCCCTTTTCACATATAGGCTGCTCCATTCCTAGTAGCCCTGTTTTATAGAACTATTAAACATAACTCTTACCATAGAACCTTCCTCAAGACTGTTATGGGTGTTTTGAGTACCCATTAAGGTACATTAAAACATATGAAGAAATCAATATCTATTACTTTGTAAAGAATGTCTGAAAAATAGGATTGTCACTGTACTAAATAGGCCTATTAGGCATTGTCACCAACAAGGGCTTATTGTTTCTCCTATCTCCAAGCTCTAGTCTCATAACCAACACTTGGAACAGGGTTAAATGGACATACTCATGCTTATAAAACCATCCAAAGTCACAAATTGCTAAACAATTTATTAGACCTTAAGTCCTTACCTCTTGACTATCCATAAACTCTGTCTTCCTAGACTGTGACAGAAAAACAGTCATAAAATCATGATTTTTCCCACATCCACCTTAGTCATATGGTCAAAGACCTCTAGGATTAGAAATTAAATACTACCATACTCATTTCCACCAAAGGATAGCAACATGAAATGCATAAAATGAGAGAAACATAGGTTTACATGCCACTGTTTACTCTAAACAGGGTTTTGATAGTCTTATACAAAAAATTGCAATATCTAACTCCAAACAAAACCAATCTATATGCAACCAAATGGAAAGGGAAGGTGATTGATAGACTTTTTATTTGAAATCAAAAATATATGTCCTCCTACCTGTACTAGGCCGTACCATGCAAGGAAACAGCGAATTCCTGAAGAAAAACATAGAAAAACATTACTTTTTACTATTTCCTTTCAAATCTCCAATCACCTCCGAGTTTACAAAGGTATACAAATCCTATTTAAAGGCATTACACTCATGTCTAACTAACTTTTAACTTCCTCAAGTGAACTGGCCTTTGGTATTCCATCCCAAAACTGTCTTTTTAGTAAATTGACTATTTTTCCCAATTTTATATTGGCAACCTTTACATGGTTTGCAATATTTTGCATATTTAAGACTCCTAGTCTCCTAGACACATAACAATGACTCAAAATAACCTTATTACAAAGTGGAAGCATACAAATTTAATCAAACTCAAGGATTTGTTTAGGGCAATATTAATTTGCCAAGGTGCTCCTATGCCACGATGCAAAGAGGGCGTAAGACACGCAGCAGGGTGACAACTAAAAGTGTCACCGGAAGACAATTTATCAAGGGTATAGTTTGATGGTAAATACATCGGGAAAATGTATGCAATCAGAGGAGATTATTTTATTTTGCTGATAATATAAGTGCAGCTTAAGCAAATGAATGCTTAGAGTTAGGGGAATGCAGACAAGGGGTTTGGCTCCGCATCAAATTGGTATCAGAGCTCATAAGATTCTAAGCATGTAGATAGAGCACCAAAGGAGGCAATCTACACCAGGATTTTGGGATAAGCAGTTACAAGTTCACTCACTACAGTAGATGGACAAGAAGGTCTATCAAGAGGGCCAGAGGAGATAGTCCATTAGTAGTCACCAAAAGTCTTGGGGAGAGAGGCAAGAGAGGACTCCTAGGTGAGGGACAAGAGTGTTGGTGTAGCAGGGAAGAGTGGACTTCGGATGATAGAGGTGCAATTTGGAGGTAGTCAGTCAAACTCCATTGATAGGAGTCATAGTTGGAGGATAAAGAGGAAACAACGGAGGCATCAAGTCAGGGTTGACGACATAATGAAGTTGGTTGCAGCAAACCACATAACTCTTGGGACAAGAGTTTTTTCAACTTGGGGAGTATGGTGCGGAGGCACCCAATCTACAATGGCCTCCATGAGGCATTAGCTATCTTAAAGTTATTTTTATGTTTTCTATGAAGTCCTAAACAAACATTAAATGTAATAAGGTCTGAATTGACCGTGCTTTGCTATTTTTAGGATAGTTTGTTAGACAGCTGTTAAGTTGGATAGGCAGTTACATCTCCTAGCCGTTGGGAGTCATTTTTTGTACTACCCTATGAGGGGATAAATATGTGAGATCTGATCGATCTCAGAACAAGAATAGCGATAGGGAGAGATAGACAGAGATAGTTTGAGAAACTTTGGAGATGTAATAGTTGTAAGCATTTCTGAAAGCAATAAGAGATCTTGTTTGTGTTATTTTCCTGGCAGTCGATCTTTTCTGTTTTGTTGTCGAGATGGATGGTTAAGCCCATTCCACTAGTTGATTACTCCATAATCAGTGGAATGGTAGTAAATAGTTGTTTAGTTTTTTTAATTTTCTATTTGTTCAAATTCTACATTCACAAGATTGTTTAGCAATAAGCTGGATTAAAACCTAGCATTGGCATATGCTAGGCTAATAAGTTGAATTTTGTTTGGTTGCTGGGCGGAGACTCAGTGAAATCGCGAAGGGTTTTGGTTAAGTGCAGCCGACATGTTTGTGGTATTCGGTGGCTCAATAAGATGGTGCAAAGAGGGCGTAAGACACATAGTAGGGTGACAATTGAAAGTGTCACCGGAAGATAGTTTATCGAGGGTATAGTTTGATGGTAAATACATCGGGAAAATGTATGCAATCAGAGGAGATTATTTTATTTTGCTGATAATACAAGTGCAGCTTAAGAAAATGAATGCTTAGAGTTAGGGGAATGCAGACAAGGGGTTTGGCTCCGCATCAGTACATCATTCCATTCATTTTCTGGAAGTGTTCTATGCATTTAGGTCTGACCTATCTGTGTTCACACGTTACATATCTTCTTTGGAATTTGTGATCTTCCTTGGCCAACGTGGAGGAATCTATTGATCCAAGCTTGATATATATTGATGTAATAGATCCTTAGGAAAGTAGTTCTAATGATTTAAAAGATTGATAGTTCATATTTTGTACGAAGGAGCTTCAAAGATTTATCTTTCGTATGTATGTAATCAAGCCTGTGAGCCCTAATTGTAAGCTTGCATGTTGCTGAATGATCTCTATTTGAATTCTATGATATATTGAGTGTTTGAATCTGCATTTGTTCTTTGAGTTGTTTCCGTTGTGTTTACTCTTGTTGCACGGTCTAGATAGTTCATTCTGTGAACCCTCCTACTGTGACTGCACCACATATTTAGTGAGAAGTTGAATGATGCAAAGAGAAGATATTTAGTTTATGATTAGGAATTTTATGCCATAATTCAACCCTAGAAGAAGTGGAGACATTACTTGTTGCCTAAATAATTTGTGTTGTATACAGATCATCAAGCTTTGTAGTATTTGAACAATCAAGGGAAGTTGAATCAGAGACATATGAGATGGGTAGAGTTCATGCAGAGTTACACTTTTGTACTAAAGTATAGAAGTGGAAAATCAAACAAAGTTGTAGATGCATTGAGTAGAAGAAGGAATTTGCTAACAGAGATGAGAGTTGCAGTGTTAGGATTTAAGGATTTGAAGAACTTGTATGAAGAAGACCTTGATTTTGCAGAACCTTGGAAAGCATGTAAGGAACTTGTTGTGACAGATAGGAGTAAGTGGTTGGATTATTTCATTCAAGAGGATATGTTATTCAAAGGAAATTAGTTGTGTATACCTAGGAGTTCAATGACAGACAATTTAAGAAAAGAGAAACAAAATGGTGGATTGGCAGGACATTTTGGAATTGACAAGACAATGGCTTTGGTAAGTGAAAATTACTTTTGGCCTTAGATATATAAGGATGTAAGGAAGTTTGTGCAAAGTTGTAGAGTATGTCAAGTTGCAAAAGGAAGTAGTTAGAATACTAGGTTGTACAAATCTTTGATAGGACTAGAGAGACCTTGGGAAGACATAAGCATGAATTTCATATTGTGATTGTCGAAGACATAGAGAGGACATGTGATTCTATATTTGTAGTGGTAAATAGATTTTCAAAGATGGCACATTTCATACCTTGTAAGAAGACAAGTGATGTAGTTCATGTAGTTGACCTATTTTTCAAGGAGATTGTGACATTACATGGATTACCTAAGAGTATAGTTTTAGACAGAGATACAAGATTCCTTGGATACTTTTGGAGGACACTTTGGAAGAAGATGAAGATAGATTTGAAGTTCACTTCAACATTTCATCCACAAAATAATGGAGAGACAGAGGTAGTAAATAGGAGTTTGGGAAATTTATTGAGATGATTGGTTGAAGAGAAGGTAGGAAATTGGGACTTGATTCTATCACAAGAGGAGTTTGCTTACAATAATTTAGTGAATAGGAGCACTGGAAGAACACCATTTGAAATTGTGATAGGAACTAACCCTAGAGGAGTAGAAGAGTTGAGTGATATCAGTATGGAGAATAAAAGGAGTACAGAGGCAGAAGAATTTGTAGGACACATGGAGACAATGCATAATCAGGTTAAGAAGCATTTGGAGGAGATGAATAGTAAGTACAAAGAGAAAGTAGATGAGAAGAGAAGACACAAAGAATTTTTAGTAGGAAATGAGGTAATTTTATATCTGAGAAAAAAAATATTTCTAGTAGGGACATATAACAAGTTGAAGATGAAGAAGTTTGGACGATGTAGGATACTTAGAAAGTTTGATTCAGGAAATGCATATGAAGTGGAGGCACATGAGACATTGGGTATATCACCTATTTTCAACATTGTAGACCTAAACCAGTATCATGAAGGAGAAACCAGTGACAACATTGAAGAAAATTTTAAGCAGTTACCACAAAAAGCACTAGAGTAGATTGAAGGCATCTTGGACAACAAAATCAGATGCAGCACTAGAGGAAAGCAATACAAGGAATACTTAGTGAAGTGGAAAGGTGGACCAGAAGAAGATTCATCATGGATTTCTTAGGCTAAGGTGGACCATCTTGGTTTTTCTCTAGCCCCAGTAAAGTGAGGGACTCACTTTTTCAACAACCCCAGGTGTTTGATGTAGGAGCATCCTAGGTTGTAGAGAAATCTTGCATCAACCAAAAACATTTACATTCATTTTGTTTTATTTCATTTTCTGGTTCAATGCAGTCAGTTCAGTCAGAAGAAGTTTCAATAGATTGGTTCGTATTCTACTGCAGTTTCATTTCAGACCTTGTAGAGTTGGACTTAGCATCTAGACATCATCATGCACATCATATCTAAATTTTAGATCATTTGGATCAGTTTCTAGAAAGATATCGCTATCAGAAGATTGACTATTTTCTCAAAATAGAGCATTCAGACAACCTCAGACAACCAGCCAAAGGAGAAGACTTGTGGAGTACTTCCACGACTTGTGGAGCTAAATGACACATCATTCAAGATAGTTTGGAACCTGGTCAACCTTCCATGAGGTTTGCACATTGATTCATTCACTTGCGGAGGATTTCCATATGTTTTTAGCCAACCTATCTATGTACACACATTACATCTCTTTTATTGGAGTTTGTAATCTGCCTTAGCTGACACGAAGGATTCTTGTGATTCAGAGATAATATATAGTCATGTAATAGATGTATAGGAAAGTAGTTAATCAGTGATAGAGAGTTTAGAAGTTAGATTTTCTTTTGTAAGGCGCTTCATTTGTATTAATCAGTGAATCTATGATATACTAAACATCTGAATCTTCATTTGCATTATATAAATGAGTTGCTTCCATTGTGTTTAATCTTACTGCATGGTCTAAACTATTTACTTTGTGGACCCTCTTAACTGTGACTGCACCAGATTGGTAGGACATTTTGGAATTGACAAGACAATGGATTTGGTAAGTGAACATTACTTTTGGCCTTAGATATATAAGGATGTAAGGAATTTTGTACAGAGTTGTAGAGTATATCAAGTTGCAAAAGGGAGTAGTCAAAATATTGGTTTGTACAAGCCTTTGGCAATACCAAGGAGACCATGGGAAGACATAAGCATGGATTTCATATTAGGGTTGCCAAGAACATAGAGAGGACATGATTCTATATTTGTAGTGGTAGATAGATTTTCAAATATGGTACATTTCATACCTTGTAAGAAGACAAATGATATAGTGCATATTGTTGGCTTATTTTTCAAGGAGATTGTGAGGTTGCATGGATTACCTAAGAGCATAATTTCAGATAGAGATACAAGATTCATTGGATACTTTTGGAAGACATTATGGAAGAAGATGAAGAAAGACCTAAAGTTTAGTTCAACATTTCATCCATAGATAGATGTGTTGGATCTAGGGCATACAACTGAGAGGGGGGGTGAATCAGTTGTATACAAACTTGCTTTCTATTTCAAACACTTGATTCATCTTGTTAGTTAACAGCATATCAATTAATCATCCATGAAAGTAAAATGCACAAACATAAGAGCAGATAAACATCAACACAATGAATACCAAGATTTTGATGTGGAAAACCTGGTTAAGGGAAAAACCACGGGGTGATTAACCCAAGGATTATTCTCTGTTAAAAGAATAAGAAAAAGAATGGCACTTGCCAATTAGGGCTCATTGCCCAAGCACACTACTCACAAAGAGGCCCACTGCCTACAAGGAGACACACTGTCTACAAAGTGATAAGAATCATAGTCTTGAACTAGAGAATGACATCTTTACCATGTCTGGATCAGTTCCATTTAAGCCCAAAAACCTCTGCTCTGCCTTTCACACTTCTCTTCGCTACACCACTCTCATCCACACAATCCACACTTCAAAATGAACTCACAAACCTTTATTTATACAAGACATCAACTTAGGAACAATCATCTAAGTCGGCAATCAACCATAAGAATATCCGCAAGATGAAAAACACATCCGGTCGGCCACCACAAGAACATTCGCAGGATGAACAACTCATTCGGTCGGCTAAACAGAGCAAGAACTTCATCCGGAAGATTATCTTCAATTCTGGACTCTACCATCAATGCAGACCAACAACACAACCTAAACATGATCCACAAACCTTCACAAGCCTGCCTGAATGACCAGGTACATCCGCACTTTCTCTACGTACTGGAATCTCTTCTCTTCCTGATCCGGAACTTCAAGAACACAGTCTGTCGCCACTGTCACAATGCAAAAGGTACTTCTGGACCTCCAAATCATACACAACTTGAGATGACACATCACAAGGACATCCCAAACACTCCTTCCAATCCGTAGATTAGGATTATACAATTCCGGACCTCACCGGACCTTTCTGTGATCCTCTGTCACCTCTGAACACTTGCTGGAACTGGTTCCACACCAACAGCCACAACTCCTTTAGATCTTCATGCAGACCTCTGAAATCTTAACTGAAGCATCTCAAGACTCATTAATACAAACCATTTAATCCGTATCCTCCAGTTCGTATCCTATACAATACATTTTCCTTCTTCTCATCACTGTTCTTCACTGTTCCTGACTGAGGCTAATTTTCTCAATATCCTCAGCACACTGCTCATCGAATCCCTCTTGTCAATGCAATATGAGTATGTTGACATCAATGACAACACTGGTTCACCTCATACTTTCAACAATCTCCCCCTTTGTCATTGATGGCAACATATGATGTGAAAAACCATCAAGACAAGAACTTCTCCTTTCTGTCACAGCTCCCCATATTAGCAACATGTCTTCTCCTCATTTACTGCTCCCCCTTTGATCATCAGCTACTTCTTTTTCACATGTCTTCTCTCCCCCTTTGACATCAATGGCAAAGGGCTCATACTTGCAACTTTAACACATCAGAATCATACCAGCTACTCCCCCTTAGTAGCAGCTCCCCATCATCAATCCGGATCACAAGATATGACTGTGATATCCACCAGACTGATGCACATCAGTGCATCCTAGTTCATCACCAGAGGGGCCATGACCCCTAACTTCTCCCAGAGATATTCAAAAGAGTCCTTGGGAAGAGGTTTAGTAAAGATATCTACAATCTGATCCTTGGAGGGAACATACTCCAACCTGACTTCTTCCTTGTTCACTTGTTCTCTCAAAAAGTGAAACTTGATAGATATGTGCTTAGTCTTAGAGTGCAATACCAGATTCTTGGAAATATTAATTGCACTTGAATTATCACAGAAAATTGTGATAGGCTCCTCATATTCAACTTTAATGTCTCTTAGCATCTGCTTCATCCATAAGATTTGAGTGCAACTACCTGTTGCTGCAATGTATTCTGCTTCAGTTGTAGACAAAGATATTGCATCTTGTTTCTTGCTTAGCCAAGAAACCAATCTCTTCCCCAAAAAGGATGCTCCACCACTGGTGCTCTTTCGGTCATCCACATCTCCTGCCCAATCTGCATCTGTGTAAGCATGAAGAGAGAAATCTAGATCTCTAGAGTACCATAGACCATACTCAGCTATTCCTTTCAAGTATCTGAAAATTCTTTTGATTGCCATAACATGAGATTTTTTAGGATCAGCTTGGAATCTTGCTACAAGACCAACAGCCTGCATTATATCTGGTCTGGTCTAAGTGAGATACAATAATCCACCAATCATTGATCTCTACTTTGTCTGATCTACCTTTGGGGAGTCATCATCTTTGCTCAACTTACATCCGGTTGCCATGGGAGTGTTCATTGGCTTTGACTCTTCCATACCAAATTTCCTTAACAATTCTTTCACATATTTGGTCTGAGAAATGAAGATCCCTTTCTTTGTTTGAGTAATTTGCAGACCCAAGAAGAAATTCATTTCACCAAGCATAGACATTTCAAACTCACATTTCATCTGATTTGCAAAAGTTTTGCACATACTATCTCTTCCTCCAAAAATGATATCATCCACAAACACTTCAACAATCAAAATGTTTTCATGATCAATTTTGAAATATAAGTTACTGTCAGCAGTACCTTTGTTGAATCCAATCTGCACAAGATGCTTATCCAACCTTTCATACCATGCTCTTGGGGCTTGTTTTAATCCATACAATGCTTTCTTCAACTTGCACACCATATCATCATTATCAGACAATTGAAATCCATCCGGTTGTTCAATGTAAACTTCTTCTTCCAGATCACCATTTAGGAAGGCAGACTTGACATCCATCTGATATACCTTGAAGTCTTTAAAGGTAGCAAATGCAAGAAATAATCTGACTGCTTCAATTCTTGCCACCGGAGCAAAGGTCTCTTCAAAATCAATTCCTTCTATTTGAGAGTAGAATTTGCAGACCAATCTAGCTTTGTTTCTGATTACTTCACCAGCTTCATTTAATTTGTTCCGGAAGACCCATTTGGTTCCAATCACATTCCTGTCTCTAGGTCTGGGAACAAGATCCCAAGTATGATTTTTCTCAATTTGCATTAATTCATCTTTCATTGCTTTGGTCCAGTTTTCATCATTGTAGGCTTCATTTACTGTTTTAGGTTCAATCTTTGAAATTAGACAACATTCATCCTAATTTTGAGCAACATTCCTTCTAGTTTGCACACCTTTGCTTCTGTCACCTATGATCTGATCTTCAGAGTGGTTCAGTGTTACATACCTTGGAATTTTGGGAGTATCCTGCACTGCTGATTCTTGATCAGGCTCATTCAAACCTATCTCTTCTTCCTGATTTACCAGATCAGGCTAACTCTGACTTACCGGAGAGGATTGAGTTCCTTGAACCTGAACACCGTCTTGGTCATCTTCATCAAACTCATAAAATCTTGAGGGCTTCTCAATTCCTTCATCAACTTTCACATTAGTGCTTTCTATCATCTTCCTCAGTCTCTTATTGTAACACCGGTATGCTTTTCTTTGAGTGGAGTAACCCAAGAAAATTCCTTCATCACTTCTAGCATCAAACTTTCCTAGATCTTCATCTCTTTTAATATAACACTTGCTACCAAATACTCTAAAATATTTCACAGTAGGAGTGATGCCAAACCAGAGTTCATAGGGGGTCTTACCGGTATTGTTTCTGATTTGAACTCGATTTAGAGTGTAGACTGTAGTGCTGATAGCTTCTTTCCAGAACATCTGAGGAACATTTGCTTCCAACATCATTGTCCTAGCAGCTTCCTGGATGGTCCGGTTCTTTCTTTCAACTACTCCATTCTGCTGTGGAGTCCTAGGAGCAGACAATTGTCTCCTTATACCCTACTTCTCACAAAAGTCAATGAACTCACCAGATGTAAATTCACCACCTCTATCAGACCTTAGACACTTTAGTTTCAATCCGGTTTGATTCTCTACCATAGCTTTGAAGATTTTGAACTTCTCAAATGCTTCTGATTTTTCTTTTAGGAAGGTAACCCACATCATCCGAGAATGGTCATCAATTAACAACATGAAATATCTATCACCTTGCAGACTCTTGATTCTTGTCAGACCACAGAGATCAGTATGTACTAATTCCAACAATCCGGTAGAGGACTGATCTTTGCTTTTGAAAGAGACTCTGCTCTGTTTACCTAGCTGACATTCTTTGCACAAACTATTTGTAGGTTTCATCAATTTTGGAAGATCTCTTACAGCCTGAGTATTACTTATCTTGATGATGTTATCAAAATTTACATGACACATTCTTCTATGCCATAACCAACTCTGATCAACTTGAACAAACAGACAACTTTTATTTGAACCAACTAGATGAAAGATATTACCTTTTGTCTGAGTACCGGATGCAATTTCAGTTCTGGAGCTTGTAAAGATTCTGCATTTTCCATTCTTAAACCGGAGATCATAGCCTTTGTCTACTAACTGACCAACACTGAGAAGATTGTGCTTCAATCCTTCAACATATAGTACATTACCTGTTTTGCTCTTTCCATCAAAGGAAATAGTTCCCCTACCTCTGATTCTGCCAGCAGAATTGTCATCAAACTTTACCATTCCTCCTTCATACCTTTCCAAATTCAAGAACTTATCCTTGTCACCAGTCATATGGTGAGAACATCCACTGTCAATAACCCAATCATCCTTTTCTTCCACTTGAGCAGCCAAAGCTTTTTCCACAACCTTGTGATTAACAGATTCAAAGAGTATTGAATCTTCTTCCTTGATGGCAATAAACACCCATTCATTTCCGAATTTGCTTCCTAGTTCTGATTCATCATCTGTTACTCCTTATTGTCATCTTCTTCATGAACATAATAGCAATTCTTTTGAAACCTTTGTCTGTTAGTATTAGACCTTGCAGATCTTTCCGGACATCTTGAAGCAAAATGACCAATCTTATTGCAGTTGAAGCACTTAAAGGGTAGTTTTCCTTCATACTTACCGGATCCTCTTGGTAGTCTTTTTGCAATGAGGGCTTCAAGTTGAGCTGTTTCTGCTTCTTCTTCTTCCATGTCTCTTCTTGCTTGATCATACCATGACATCTTGCTTGAAGAGTTTTCTCCCGGATCAAATCTCTATTTGCCTTTCACATAGGCACTGGCTTTGAAAGTAGATTCAGTCTTGGGAGGATCATCTCCAAACTCAATCATTTCAAATGCAACTAGCTTGCCAGCCAATTGTTCTCTTGTGACAGTTGTGTGGGCTCTGAATTCATCAATTGCAGCAACCTTGATTTTGTAGGCAACAGGAAGGGATCTGAGGATTTTGCAAACAATCTCATTTTCATCCAGAGTTCCACCAGCATTTCTAATTCCACACACTAGTTCATTCACTCTTGGCATAAAAGTAGTGAGGTTTTCATCATCTCTCATCTTCAATCTTTCAAATTTCCCTTTCAGACTTTGCAACCTTGCACTCTTGACAAACTCATCTCCTTCATACAGAAGTTCCAGTTTAGTCAGGATCTCATATGCAGTTGGTAGGTCAATAACATTTGAGAGATCTGAGTCATTCAATGCACTTAGAAGAGCTTCCTTGGTCCGCAAATTGTTTTCAGCATCTGTGATTTCTTTCAGAGTTGTCGGACCACCTTGTGGAGTTACATATGGTTTTGAAACCATGGCCAAGTATGCTTTTCCCATACATTCCAAGTGACATTTCATGCGACCCTTCTAGAGAGTGAAATTGGTTCCATCAAACTTCGGACTATCCTTTTTGTATGACGACATCCTAGATCTCCTCAAGCAGTTAAGCTCCTTTCAGAGGAACTTGGCTCTGATACCAATTGTTGGATCTAGGGCATACAACTGAGAGGGGGGGTGAATTAGTTGTATACAAACTTACTTTCTATTTCAAACACTTGATTCGTCTTGTTAGTTAACAGCATATTAATTAATCATCCATCAAAGTAAAATGCACAAACACAAGAGCAGATAAACATCAACACAATGAATACCAACATTTTGACGTGGAAAACCCGGTTAAGGGAAAAACCACAGGGTGATTAACCCAAGGATTATTCTCTGTTAAAAAATAAGAAAAAGAATGGCACTTGCCAATTAGGGTTCACTGCCCGAGCACACTGCTCACAAAGAGGCCCACTGCCTACAAGGAGACACACTGTCTACAAAGTGATAAGAATCATAGTCTTGAACTAGAGAATGACATCTTTACCATGTCTGAATCAGTTCCATTTAAGCCCAAAAACCTCTGCTCTGCCTTTCGCACTTCTCTTCGCTACACCACTCTCTTCCACACAATCCACACTTCAAAATGAACTCACAAACCTTTATTTATACAAGACATCAACTTAGGAACAATCATCTAAGTCAGCAATCAACCATAAGAATATCTGCAAGATGAATAACACATCTGATCGGCCACCACAAGAACATTCGCAGGATGAACAACTCATCCGGTCGGCTAAACAGAGCAAGAACTTCATCTGGAAGATTATCTTCAATTCTAGGCTCTACCATCAATGCGGACCAACAACACAACCTAAACATGATCCACGAACCTTCACAAGCCTGCCTGAATGACCAGGTACATCCGCACTTTCTCTATGTACTGGAATCTCTTCTCTTCCTGATCTGAAACTTCAAGAACACAGTCTGTCGCCACTGTCACAATGCAAAAGGTACTTCTGGACCTCCAAATCATACACAACTTGAGATGACACATCACAAGGACATCCCAAACACTCCTTCCAATCCGCAGATTAGGATTATACAATTCCGGACCTCACCGGACCTTTCTGTGATCCTCTGTCACCTCTGAACACTTGCTGGAACCGGTTCCACACTGACAGCCACAACTCCTTCAGATCTTCATGCGGACCTCTAAAATCTTAACTGAAGCATCTCAAGACTCATATATACAAACCCTTTAATCCGCATCCTCCTGTTCGTATCCTATACAATACATTTTCCTTCTTCTCATCACTGTTCTTCACTGTTCCTGACTGAGGCTAATTTTCTCAATATCCTCAGCACACTGCTCATCGAATCCCTCTTGTCAATGCAATATGAGTATGTTGACATCAATGACAACACTGGTTCACCTCATACTTGCAACAAGATGGACAAATAGAAGTGATAAATATGAGTTTGGGTAACCTATTGAGATGTTTGGTAGAATATAAGGCAGGAAATTGGGATCTAATTCTACCACAAGAAGAGTTTGCATACAATAATTTAGTGAATAGAAGTACAAGGAAGATACCAATTGAGATTGTGATTGGAACTAACCCTAGAGGAGTTGCAAAGTTGAGAGACATCAATATGGAGAAAAAGAGAAGTGTAGATGTAGAAGAATTTGCAAGGTATATGGAGACAGTGCATAATCAAGTCAAGAAGCATTTGGAGGAGATGAATAGTAAGTATAAGGAGCAATCAGATGAGAAGAGGAGACACAAAGAATTTTTAGTCAAAGATGACATAATGGTATATCTGAGAAAAGAGAGATTTCTAGTGGGGACATATAACAAGTTGAAGATGAAGAAATTTAGACCATGTAAGATACTCAGGAAATTTGATTTAGGCAATGCATATGAAGTGGAGCTACCGAAGACATTGGGTATATCACCTATATTTAACATTGCAGACTTATATCAGTATCATGAAGGAGAATCAATTGACAAAATTGAAGATGATTTGAAGAATCAGTTACCACAGCAACAACCAGAGTAGATAGAAGACATCTTAGACAACAGAGTTGGATGGAGTACTAGAGGGAAGTAATACAAAGAATTTCTAGTCAAGTGGAAAGGCAAACTGGAAGAAGATTTATCATGGATTTCTCAGGCTGAGGTAGACCACCTTGGTTTTCCTCTAGCCCCAGTAAAGTGAGGGACTCACTATTTCAACAACCCTAGGTGTCTAATGCAGGAGCATCCCAGGTTGTAGAGCAATCTTGCATCAACAAAAAACATTTGCATTTTCTTTTCTTTCAAATTTAGTTCAGTTTAGTCATTTGTAGTTTTATCATTTTGTACCACATTTTGCCACATCTTCATATTAGAGCTTACAGAGTAGGACTTAGCATCTACGTAGAATCATCTACATCATATCCAAATTTTAGGTCATTTGAACTTGTCTGCTAAAAGTTATCACTATCAGAAGATCATCAGTTCTCATAGAGTAGAGCATTTAGACAGTCAGTTGAAGGAGAAGGTTTGTGGAGCACTTTCATGACTTGCAGAGCCTAATGACACATCATACATGGCATATAAAGATTAGAAAGACCTTCCTTGAGGTCTACACCTTGATTCATGCATTTATGGAGCATTACTAGAGGTTTAAGCTTGACCTATTTGTTTTTACACGTTACATTCCTTCATCAGAGTTTGTAACCTTTCTTGGTTGAAGCGAAGGATTTTTGGAGCTTGCAGATGATATATATATATATAGATCTTTGGGATGTATTAGGAAGTCAGTATTTCATAGATAGTTGAATTCATAAGTTTGATAGTTGATTCTTTCCGAGCAGGCACTTCAATGCCATATCTTGCATATCTATTGTAAGCCAAAAAGCAGGCCTGTGAGCCTTAGACTGTAGCTCGCATGTTGCCAACATATAAGCATTCTGAATATATGATATATTGAACATTTGAATCTTCCATTGCATTCTACATTTGAGTTGTTTCTATTGTGTTTACTCTTGCTACACAGTTTGGATAGTTCATTCTGTGAAGCCTCCGATCGTGACTACACCATATCCCATCTCAAGTAAATATTGAAGAAATTTATAATACCGAGTCAAATTTACCATTGAAAATGCCTCCTAGAATTTTGCATAGAATACCTAAGTTTCTAATTAATATTGATGAGAATGTTTTGAAGCCCATGTAAGATAAGATTCCCAAGCGTACTTGCCAAAGATATGCCAATAAGATATGGAAATCATTCTTTGAGAACTTAAATGAAACTAGAAGATGTCAACTATTTGTTGAATTGATGAGAAATCTAAAATTCAGGCCCATTATGAAGATTCTTGGCCTAAGAACATTAGATGCTTCAAGTGAAAAATTAATTGTAAAGAATCTAATGAATACATATGAGAGTGTGGGTTCCACCTCACACACCAAGGATAGTAATGTCACATGACATGTCATTACATCAATAATAGTAAGCCATCAAACAAAGAAAGCTCACCTCATTAGAAAGATAAGTGAAGCATTCAAAATAAGTAGAAAAACTCTAATGAAAGCCATTGGAAGGCATGAAAGAGTTGGGGATCTAAATACCAATGAATTGTGGGCATTCTCTAGGAGACTCCCATGGAAAGATAAAACTGTTGTTGAAGCCTTGAGATCCCTCATTGAAGAATTTTGGAAAAATAACACAAGGGTATCTCCTAATGCAAGAGATGTTGTAAGAAGGAGAATTAGTTGTTGAAATAGTGAGCCACATCCAAAGAATTTTTTGGATGTGACTACAACATAGTTTTTCAAGAAATTTCAAGAGATGTATCCTCAAATAAAAATTAATCAAAGGTATTTTGAAATGGTAAAGCCTTTTTATGTCAAAATAAATCATGCATGCACAACTTGTTGTAGAGTACATATTGAGTTTTCTAATAATTATGATGTTTATAGATATATATGTGTAGATTTGCATACTAACGATGTTTTGCAAAAGTGTAATATAAAGTTTCTACCTAGATCTTCAAGAGATTTCATATCGAGCATCTTATGTCAAATAGTGGATGGTCAATTATTCTACAAGAACTTATGCTTAGATGGCACGTGTGACCATTGTGGTGGGTTGCAACATTTGCCAATTTGTGAACATATGGATAACATACATGCAATTAGGAATGAACTAGTAAGTTTTGGCATATATAAGATAGTGAATTAGTCATTGAAAAGAAGCAAAAAGGTGTGAATTGGTCATTGAAAAGATTCTAGCGTATCAATTTATCTCTATTTTTTGAGAGAATATAGTTTACAAGTATGTAAGGCATACCCATAGAGCTTGATGGTTGGACTTGCAATTCAAGTTATGCAAGGACATGTTTCCACTTGGTACCATCATTTGAGTTGTTGACTTTGTAGATGTTATGTCGTAAAATGTCCCCTAGGACTTTTACCTCCTAAGTTTAGCTCCTAGGTCCCTTTTTTTTCATCATGCATGTTAGAATTAACTCCCGAGACAAAATGGCCCTAAAACCCATGTCAAGTGAGGCTTGAGGGACATTTGTGAAACTAAACCCTAACCTAAAATAGGTCCAGGGAAAAGGGTACCCATGCCCTTGTCCTGCCCTATTTTGGCAGGGTCCCAAAATTTAATGTCGATAAAGTGACCGTTAAAGGTGTCCCTTGCCAACATCTTAAGTTTGAATGACAAAATTTGTAGCAAGAATGCATATATAAGCATGTTTCGAGTTTCATTTGTAAACTAAAAAATGATTATGAGATTTTGGCGAACTTATGATTTTAGAGTATTCAAGGCATTCATTGTGTTGTAGAGCAGAATATTGTTGTTGTGTTTGTTATTGCAGATTTGGCTTCATCTTCTCATGTTGTGAAGGATCTTCATCTATGTGAGAGCTACACCTCCAAGGTGATATCTATTTGTACTTTCAATCAATCATTTATCATTTGTTTTTGCCTTTGTCCTGCAAGGATACACACTCTATCTAACAACATTGTTGGAAGTCTTGAATGCCATTCTGGGGCTTGACCGAGGCAAGTTCCTAAACACCACAACCCCCAACCCCTCTCTTGTGATTACAGGTGACAGGTGTCATATTCTATGGAGTGGAGTTGTAGAAGAGCATTGTAGAGTGTAAGAATCTTAGATCTGAAGGAAAGAACAAAAAAGAGTATGATCAGGACAAGGGCGCTAGTCCTTGTGTCCTCCAGGTTTATAGAGCCATAAATTAATGGAACAATGATAATCAGCATCAGAAAAGTTCTGGAAACCCCTGATAAAAATACTACATTGGACTTCGATGGAAGTCCCTCCATCCTCGACATTTTAGAATCTCAAACTTTGAAATTTGGTATGAATCCAATCTTCATCTAGTATCTTTGTGTGCGAGCATTAGTCAGAATTCGTCTATTTGTTTATGATTTTGCAATAATTAAGGTTTTGAGCATAATTGGGATTAAATTAACACAATAGTCATTAATTTCCAAATTTATCTATCATTACAAGTGACAACCAACATGTAGGTGAATCCTCTTGCAAAAGTTGAGATTCAACTCAGTTAATTGTCCTTGAATGTGTGTAGTGAAAGGAGGATTTTGCTAAGTTATCTAACAAACCCTTTTCCCCCTTTTTCATACATTACATTTTGGTGAACCCGTGTTTTAATTGAATTTTTCACCTTGCTGAGTGTTGTACTTCAGACTTTTATTCATTCATTTCATTCTCATCCTATTGCATTTGAAAATCTACATAAAATTTTGAAATTTTTGAAAAAATTAGCATCCTAGGCTTGAATTAGGGCATAGTTTCCATCAATTTCATTGCATTTCATCTAATATCTAATTTTTTCATTAGATCTAATATAAATTACAGAAATACATCATTCTATAAACATTTTCATTTCATTTTCGTGCTTCATTTGCTAGAATTTTCTTGAAATTGTGCATTTTTCATATAGCCTAGTCTTTGCAATAGCTAGGGTTTGAGGTTAAAATCTTGTTTCAGATTTTAGTACTCCTTTAAACACTCTTTTATATCTGATTCCATATTGTAGTGTTTCATTATAGTGTGTTTTTGCATTTGCATTCCAATCTTTGCATTTACACATAGTCAATTTCAACAAAAACTAGCATATTCACTCTTTTCTCCTTAAAATTGCACTTGCATTGAGCATTGTAAAATTTTAACATAATTTTCAGATCTAAGATGAGATATTTCACATCATAAATCTGATTATATTTTATTCATACATCACTTTGCATATTTTCATGCCTTAATTTCACAATTAGGGTTTAAAATCCTTGCATTTTCACTAGATTTTGACTCATCCTTCATCTAGATCTGCATGATAGGTGTGTTGTGAAAGATATTTCTGTATTATTGGACTGATAATAAGTATTTAATTCACTTCCCTTTTGCAATTTTATCACAACACTGCATCTTTTAGACATTTGCATTGAAAAAATAAAAAATTAAGCATTTTAGGTCATAAACATACATAGTTTTGCATACATTTCATTGCATATATATCAAAATCTTTTAAAATCATACCTCACATCCTTTTGAAAACATACATACATGGCTACTAATCAAAACAATAATGCTAGGTTCCCTTGTAGATCTTATTTGAAAAGAAAGACCCCTAAACCTGAAATAGTATTCACACCTCATGATAAAACATTTGGAGACATTGAAGGGCCTCTTAACATCACCGTGAATGTAATGGATATTCCTATGCATTGAACACTTATAGATCCTAATTGCATGACTAATGTGGTAATGGAAGAGTTCCTTCTCTCTCATGACTTAATCCAAGATTCTTATGAACCTTCAGACTTAATGATCAAGACACATACTGGAGCTTTCATGCCTACCTTTGGGAAGATATCTTTATTGGTTATGGTATATGATAAAGCCGTGGAACAATTATTTGATGTCATCCCTTTATTTGACCTCCTTCGCATAAAATTAGGACATCCATGGCTAAAAGGTATGAAGGTTGTCCCCTCAACTATTTATAAATGCATAAAATTGATCCCTTTACATGAACAAGTGTGTACTATTCATCGTAATACATGGCAATCCATGGTTATGGAAAAGAACTTTACTCTTGATTACTTTTGGCCATGACTTGATAGAGAGCTCAAGCCATGAACAGATCAACTTTTCTTAGCATATAAATGATACAAAGTAAAACTTCTATCTAGAGTGGCCGAACCTTCTATTCAACAAGCAATAAGAAAAGAACAGCCTACATTAGAAGAACTTCCTAGAGTGAAATGAAAAGGACTCTATGCCGAGGGTCCTCCTCCATCATCCTTACAAGGATCAAGAGGTACTCATGGAAAACAAAGCACTTCATCAAGAAAAAATAGATTTGAACAAGCTTCCTCCTCTAAGATACGAAAACCTATGGAAAAACATGAGACTACTTTTGAAGATATAAGCAATAAAACAAGAAGGAATAGACAAGCAAGAGAAAGGAGGAAGAGAAGACAAGATTTTTCCCAATGAAATGCACCTCAACAAGAAAACATTCCACCTAACATTGAACCTAACAAAGAAAAAATTAAAGGAAATAAGATTAAGGATAATAACAAATGTTGGGCTATTGTACCTTATGTACCTCTTTCCTCTCGCATTTGAGATTAGGAAGATGATTTGCTTGTTGACAACCGCTAGTTCGGTTGTACAATAGATTAGTATTTCTAACCCTGGTGGCCACCTATGCCATAGCATTTTTTCTCATTTATGTGACCTCCCCTCTTGTGTTGTGTTCCCCCGTGATGTGTTATGTGTTGTTTAGGCCTCCTTGGATGACCCTTGATACTCTTGTAAGGTCGAGGATACCGGGAGACTGCCTCTATTGTGACCATTCTTCTATTTGTTTCATCTTTCTTCTATTGTTCCTCTCGTCTATTTTCTTGTTGTGTGTCATGCCTTAGGGACATAACATTGCATTTGATGACCTAGGGGGCATCTTCCTATGTGACGACCCTAAGGCACTTGTTCTCCTCTCTTATTTTATTATTTACCTTCTATTGATTCTACCTAGTCAGTGGATGACAAAAAAAAGCATATAGTGATACAGACCACATATCCCTTTAGCAAGCAAGCAAAAATGGACCTAGTCCATACATGACGACGGGGTTGATTTATATTATCCAATGCTTGGCTAGTAGAATCACTCCATGTGATATTTGATGTTGTCTTATCTTTGCTAACAAATCATAACAATACATCTGCTCCATGCACTTTGATTGTTTTGGGTGTCTCGCCTTGTTGTTACATTCAGTTCTAAGATGCTTGCAGTATAAGCCCAATGGATATACTCAAACTCAAACCCATTTGTGTAGTCTTAGCTTCTTTGTTTTCATGCATAACTTTCATGTTTTTCTTAGATTAAGATGTGTTTGTGGGAACATTCATGGATTGTGAGCACATGTCACCTTTGGGGGCATGGGCTTTGTGAAATCTCTTATTCCCTTTTGTGTTTTCTCTCTACCTTAACATGCTTGATATCAGTAAATGCTATCAAACACCTTAAGGTGGGGGCATGGGCTTTGTGAAAGCTCTTGTTCCCTTGTGTGTTTTCTCTCTACCTTAACATGCTTGATATCAGTAAACATTATCAAACACCTTAAGGTGGGGGCATATAAGGTAAGTTGTTTGATGATTTGGTACTAATGAAGCATGTTTGTAAGTCCTTTGCGAAGGTGGGATGTTGTATCTCTAGCACGAGTGCACATCTTTATCTATATTGCAATAAAAAATCCCTCTGCGGAGGTGAGATATCGTGCATATCCTTTTATTCAAAACCCTCTACGGAGGTGGGGATGGTATATCTCTTGAGCTAGTCTGCATCCTTTTTATTTCAAAGTCCTCTGAGCAAGCGGGGTTGAATTTGAGACTATCCTCCCTTAATCATGTCTTTGGTGATTGTTGTGGCACAAGCCCAACCGTCAAGTGTGCCTATAGTGTGTTTGAGATGGTGGGAACTTAGCAATAAGCTCCTTCCATCACCTTGTTTGTCATGTTTAAGATGTATAGTATGTCTTTGGCATACTATACGACGCTCATGTTTTCCATGTGTCTTCCATGTGTTTTCCCCATGTGTAGTCTCAAGGGTGTGGCGAAATGCCCCTCCTGCACTCAGGCTTTGTATGGTGTGTTTTCTCCCAAGCATAGTCTCAAGGGTGTGGCAAAATGCCCCTTCTATGCTTTGGGCTTTGTATGGCATGCTTGTTCTCAAGTGTAGTCTCAAGGGTGTGGTGAAATACCCCTCCTACACTTTGGGATTTCTTTGGTGTGTCTTCTCCCCCAAATCTAGTCTCAAGGGTGTGGCGAAATGCCCATCCTATTGCAAATATGTGCCTATGATGTGTTCTCATTGATGTCAACATATCTCTTTGTCAGAGACAGTCAAGACAGTGCAATTTAGTAAACTAGATTGATCAGTATTCCCAGTGAGACAATGATCAAAGTCCACAAACTTAAGGGTTTTGTAGAGGATTGTCTAAAGTTGCTCCAGTTAAGATTTGAGAGGTCCGCATGAAGGATTGGTGAAGTTATGGCCATCTGAGTAGAACCAGGTTTTCCAATTGTTCAGAGGCAATAGAGAGATAGGAATTTGGTCTGGATTGCTCCACATAGAAATATTATGGTCTGTAGATCTAGAGCTATGTTTGGGATGTTGGTGTTTATCCTCAACTCAAGTGGTTCATGGTTTGGAGGCATCCAAGTAATCTTTCGAGTGTGAGAGTCATGACAGTTGGTGTTCTTGAGTTCTCGTATGAAGATGCAAGTGATTCTAGTGATTTGAAGTGGTGTGGTTGTCCCTGTTGATTTCATTCTACTTGTGGAGGTCTTTGGATCGTGTGCCTACTGTGTTGGTGGTCCGCATTGAGAATTGAGCTCGTAGTTGAAGATTTCTCCTTGGGTGTTGCTGTTCTTTCCAGTCTTGGCCAACCGGATGCTTGGTGCGTATTGTGAATGATTTAAGAGAATTTCTATGGAGTGTGGAGTGTTGTTCGAGGAATATTTGAGTCCCAGTTTCATTTGGCTGATAGTGTAATGGTTCGCATGTAGCATTTTAAGTCTTGTGATTGTAATTACTTGTAAAGCCTATCTTGGAGAATGTTCCAGATAGATGATTATAAGGCCAACTTTGATGTTCATTCCAAAGTTGATGTCATTTATAAATAAGTGTTATGAAGTTGTGGAAATGTGTGGGTGCTGCCACAATAATGGGTTACTGAAGCATAGTCACACAGTGGAAACACACAAAATGTTTATTTTTACCAATATCGGCAAGAGATCTCCATGTCTCACCGAAACTATTCTTCTATTTCCTTGTCGACCTCACTATCTTTTATCTCGCCAACAGTTTCTTTCACACTGGAACCTCTATGTATATTAGCCAAACATTCTATCATTAGCCTCCCTTTGAAAAGTTACTCCGAAGCTTTTTGTCTCCCTGAACTCCTCATTGGCAACACATGACCCTATCGGCAGCTGCTTGTAGACTCTAACTGATACATTGTCGTTATGCCGATAAACTATCCATCGGTGACACTTTCAGTTGTCACCTGATCGGTAAGAACACTTAGTGTTGGCTCAATACAATTTTATGAACCTGATGCCTCTTCTCACACTGATGTCTACAACTTCACACATACATACATTGCTTTATGCAATTGGTGGGGCCCTCAACCCTCGGTCATCGATTGTATGTTTCAACACATACAAACTCAACATACATTGCTAATATGGATTCCTTCGTAGGATACACACAAAATAGACACTCGCATACAAATGCGATATACACAGAAAATGTCTCGACATACAATTGACATATATACATGAATTGTATCTTCAGTGAAATGCCAATAATCTCCTCTGCTTCACGCTTGAGCCATCCTTCCCGTCGTCTCAACCTTGCATTCTAATGGTGATCACCATACAACCTGCACTCCTCTCTAAACTATTAGGGTTAGAGATCATATTGTACATGTCATTAAGAGCCTATTCCATGAGAATTAGGGTCTTACAATCATAGAAAGGTCCAAAAATGCATTGTCACTCTCAAAACAAAACAAGAACAGTACGTGGTTCTTTACACCAGTTAGAAGAAAAACAATCAAAATTGAAAGGAAATGTCAGAAATAAACAAATGTCTTTCTTTATTGTAGTCAAGTCGTACAACCCAGGTCTCTAATTACTCCATTCTATCTTCTCCTATCTCACAGGCCTAATTTAATACATCACTGTGTGTATGGTAGTTGCACCGGTGGGAATGCCAACCACTCTGCAACTGTCCACTACACAGTTACACCCAACTTCTTGCTAGTTACAACACTCTTCGACTACCAGACATGACTAGTTCAGACTCACACATGACACTAAGGCCTTACAATTGGTCTCTTGGACCTTATACCACACTGAAACTACATAAACACAAAATTATCTAAATTATCTAGGTGCCCCTGCTCCTAGAGACACTATTGGCCCAATTTACATCATTTTTGGTCCTAGGGTCCTTACCAAGACCCTCAGGACATTTGACCCTTACATCACCTTGACCATTACCACATGCCATAACTAGTTTCAAAATGCTCCAATTGACTTGATTTTCTCCATAGAATTCTCCCATGGTCATTGGTGTCTTCTTGTTCCAAGGTGTTCCTTTAGGTGCTCCTGCACCATACTCCCCAACATGAAAAAAACTCTTGTCCCAAGAGTTATGTGATATGCTCCAAACATCCTGTAGTCTTTTTGAAAGGTTCCTTCGATTTGTAATAGGGAACATGAACTCTCCAAGGGTTATCCACCTCCTTCTCCAACCTGCATGGCTCTTACAAAAAGTGTTAGTATCACAAAACATATTTTTATGTCCTTGCCTAGGACCTTGCTGCTGTGATGCTTCAGCTCTCTCCATCTTAAGGTTCTAATTTGTTCCTCTCTATAATGTTTGTTGTTTGTCTTCCTTTTCCTGCCTCCTTGTAGGGCAATCAATGTCCCCAATCTTGATGCAATTTAAGTCCCAAACTTGTTGTTTTTTAGGACTGTCTTCCACTTTCCTCTGTTGCAACTGTTCATGTTGCTTCCAACCAGTATTTACCTGCACATTCCACTATACTTTCTCTCCAAAATAGACAATAGCATGCTCCTTCTTATCTTCACAAGGTAAAGGTATTAGTTTAAACTTTTTACCATTTTTGTGCACCAAATAACTATTAGTATAGCCATCATGAATTGTCCTTCTTAAATGCTGCCATGGTCTACCCAAAATTATATGCCCACATGTCATTGAAATGACATCACACAAAACATAATCATGATATGGACCAATTGAAAAATCAACATATGCCCTCTGACTAACCCTTACTTGCTGCTCTTGACTTACCCAAGTGACATTGTAAGGACTAGGATGATCAAATGTCTTCAATCCCAATTTATGTATCATATCCTAGGAAACTAAATTATCATGTGAACCTGAATCTATGATCAACTTACACATTTTTCCATGGCTTAAACAATTAGTTTTAAAAATGGATACCTGTGGTGCTTGCTGCACTTTTCCTTTTTCCACCATGAGAAATTCTCCATCTGTTTCTGGATGGGCTACTGATATTTCCTAGTCTTCTTTCTTCTCTTCTTCTTGTACCAAGTGAACTCTTCTATCCTTGCTCTTATCAGCATCATCCCACTTAGGACATTTGAAAGATGTGTGTCCAAATTCATTGTAATGATAACATCTACTAGGGAATACTCCTCTACCTGATCCAAACCTACCTCCACCTCTCTGATCTACCGAAAACTCTTTGCCTTTCTCATTACTGCTCTGTCCTTCATTAGTAGGTCTACCCCTACCTCTATATCCTCTACCACTACCTCCTTGTCTTTCTTGCTTCCTCTTCACCCTCTCTTCAACCCTTATGGCCAATTGAAACATTCTCCAAGTGATTTCGGTATGGTCAAACCAATTTCATCTTGTAGGTTGTACCTAAGCCCATTAAGGAACCTTGCCACTTTCTCATCTTCGTCTTCCAATCCACCTCTACTACTAAACTTATGAAATTGCTTAGTATAGGACATAACATCCATGTCCTTTTGCTTCAAGTTCTGCCTCATCCTCTTTGTTTGAATACCATAATCAGATGGAAGAAACTGATTCTTCATCATATCCTTCATCCTACCCCAAGAAGTGTTTTTTGTTCCACCTCTAGCCACTCTTTCTATTTGTACACTACTCCACCATGTAAGTGTTGTCCCTCTCAACTTTGTTTTTGCAAATTTAATATTCTTCTCATCACTCATTTCCTCATACTCAAAGAAATTTTCAAGGGCATCTATCCACCCTAATAGCTCTTCACTATCCATCTTCCCTTGATAGATAGGTAACTCTATGTTTGCCTTTGTTCCACTACCTTGAACTGCCTTAAGAAATCTCACAAATCTCCTTTCTTCAGGATCCAACTCATCCTTAGGAGTATTCTCATCTGCCTTCTCATATCCTCCATCATCTCCTTCTTGATCATCTTTTTCATCCCTTCTAGGATTCTTCTCCAATGCTTCCAACCTTGCCAAGATTGATATATTCTCTCTTCTCACTTGTCTTAACTCTCTTTCTCTTGAAGCATCTTGTTCTTTTCTCTCCCTCAACTCTCTTTCCCTTGCCTATAAGGCTTCTCTCAATTCATTATTCTCCCTAGCCATCTGATTCTTAGGGGGCATCTTCACAACTATCACTAACCCTTAATTCTTTCACCAGATCCTACTACTTCCTCAAGGACCTACTTGCTTCTCTGATACCACTATGATGTAGAGTCACATAGTGGAAACACACAAAATGTTTATTTTTACCAATATCGGCAAGAGATCTCCATGTCTCACCAAAACTATTCTTCTCTTTCCTTGTCAGCCTGACTTGCCTTGTCGGCCTCACTATCTTTTATCTCCCCGATGGTTTCTTTCACACCGAAACCTCTATGTATATCGGCCAAACATTCTATCATCAGCCTCCCTTTGAAAAGTTACTCCGAAGCTTCTTATCTCCCGAACTCCTCATCGGCAACACATGACCCTATCGGCAGCTGCTTGCAGACTCTGATCGATACACCGCCATTACGCCGATAAACTATCCATCGGTGACACTTTCAGTTGTCACCCAATTGGCAAGAACACTTAGTGTCAGCCCAATACAATTTTATGAACCCGATGCCTCTTCTCACACCAATGTCTACAACTTCACACATACATACATTGCTTTATGCAATTGGTGGGGCCCTCAACCCTTGGTCATCGATTGTATGTTTCAACACATACAAACTTAGCATACATTGCTAACATGCATTCCTTCGCAGGATACACACAAAACAGACACTCGCATACAAATGCAATATACACAAAAAATGTCTTGACATACAATTGACGTATATACATGAATTGTATCTTTAGTGAAACACCAATAATCTCCTCTACTTCATGCTTGAGCCATCCTTCTCATGGTCTCAACCTTGAATTCTAATGGTGATCACCATCCAACCTGCACTCCTCTCTGAACTATTAGGGTTAGAGATCATACTGTACATGTCATCAAGGGCCTATTCCATGAGAATCAGGGTCTTACATTCATGGAAAGGTCCAAAAATGCATTGTCACTCTCAAAACAAGACAAGAACATTACGCGATTCTTTGCACCAGTCAGAAGAAAAACTATCAAAATTGAAAGGAAATGTCAGAAATAAACAAATGTCTTTCTTTATTGCAGTCAAGTCGTACAACCCAGGTCTCTAATTACTCCATTCTATCTTCTCCTATCTCACATGCCTGATTTAATACATCACTGTGTGTATGGAAGTTGCACTGGTGGGAATGTAACCCGCTCTACAACTATCCACCACATGGTTACACCCAACTTCTTGCCAGTTACAACACTCTTTAACTACCAGACATGACTAGTTCAGACTCACACATGGCACTAAGGCCTTACAATTGGTCTCTTGGACCTTATAACACACTGAAACTACATAAACATGAAATTATCTAAATTATCTAGGTGCCCCCGCTCCTAGAGGCACTATTGGCCCAATTTACATCATTTTTGGTCCTAGGGTCCTTACCAGGACCCTCAGGACATTTGACCCTTACATCACCTTGACCATTACCACATGCCATAACTGGTTTTAGAATGCTCCAATTGACTTTATTTGCTCCATAGAATTCTCCCATGGTCATTGGTGTCTTCTTGTTCCAAGGTGTTCCTTTAGGTGCTCTTGCACCAGTTACACTTTCTGGGACATCCTGATTTTTTCTGAAATCACATATTTTTAGAAAATATAATGATTTAAGCCTTGAAAGGTTCCATTTAAAGGATTTTAATTGAACTGGGTTTGATTAAATCCCCTTAGATTCAAACCTCCTTGGATAGAACCCTACTAGTTTTAAAACATACCTATAATGGAGTCTCCTCTACACCTATCAAAATGCTGATAAAAAACTACTTTTGATTGACCTTTTGGGGGATCAAATGAATTCATTTAAAATTTATGTTTTGTAAGTATGTAGTCCTTATTATAAGCTTCCCAAAAGGTATAATTTTAAATATATTTAATTTGATTATTATATTTATTTTTTATTTCTTGTGAATGTAGGGTTTTCACCGAACATCAAGTTCTCTGTTCTACACACATGGAAAATTAGTAAATTAGTGAAACAAAATTTTGAAAAATATATATGCCCTTGTTTCAAAAAAAAAAAAATTGAATTTCAATACATACAAAAAAGTTATGTTTTACGGAATACGCTTATGTCTAAACTATAATTGGTTTGACTTCAAAACTGAATTAAAAAAATATTCAACAAAACATTATGAAACCAAACGCATGCCCTATATATCAGTGTTACCAATCTAAATTCAAAAGAATCAAAATGTTATCCTTTGTAGAAAAAAAGTTATGTACTACAAAATACACATCACTTTAAAAAAATGTTGTTTACTATTAAAAACTAGTTATCAAAGGAGACACAAAATTTTTTACAATTTAACTCCAAATTTTAAAGAAATATATTTAGAATCTACAAACAACATCTCACAAATCACTAGTTCGCATCATCTTCAAATTTGATGCAAAATAGGGTCTAATGTCAACAATCTCACAACCAAACCAATCTCCAAGTGTGCAGGTTATGAAGAGATTGAAGATGTTTCTTTGGACCCCTTATTCCTTGTAGCCCTTCTAGAGGTGCTTTAGATGTATATTTCCATGTGACAGTCATAAAACCATAAAAATATCCAATTTTTAGATACCCTTTATCTTACCTTGCAACATATCAAAAGGTTCTAAGAGGTTACTTCAGACTGTCTCATCAAATAATCCACTGTCAACCTAGCTAATATGCCTAATTAGGCCTAATTCTCAAAGAAACCTTGTGATTTATGCACTCCAAACCCCCAAATCTAATTTGAATATCCTTAATTCATCACAAATGAACCTAAATTGCAGGTTGTTTGATGAGAAATAGTCATTAGTTCATAAAAATTAAAGATTTGGCTTGAAACCCTCTCTTTCTCTCAAAACATAGGAAAATTACAGCTAGGGCTTGACTAAACTCACTCCTCCTCGACACCTTGCACACAAAATGATAATTGAACATTGAAAATACATTGCACAACAACTATCCTCCAGTTTCTAAGATTTTTGAACGGTGGAGAAGCTAAAAAAACTTAGTTTTCTGCTCCAAACCCTAGGTACCCTATTTTACAAGCTATTTGCATTCAAATGCCTTGATCTTCCTTCAAGTATGATAATATAGGCTCAAATTACCTATAAATGAAACTAGATGACCAAAATTTTACCTTCAAATGATTTTCACAGCATGACATGGTCGTACTCGACCGTACAAGTGATTAAATCAGGAAAAACTCAGTCTTTTTAGCTAAAAACAAAAGAAAGGCAAGTTTCTATTCTTGTTTTCACTTCCACCAAACCATTCAAAGGAATTTCTTGGCTTTTTAAACCCCTTTCCCTCTATAATTTTGATGGACATGCATTACAAATCAAGATGTGGCTTTTGATCTTCCATATACCATTTTTTTAAAAGAATAACAAATCAATTAACACCTAGGACATATATACATTGAATATGGTCACATTAGACCTTATTGCATTATAAAATCCACTTGACTATGCATCCAACCCATATCTACACTATTTACATATTTTGTGCCATATTAACTAGGTGCCTTATACCAAAATTCCTAATGGTTTAGTGGCTATAGGTATCAAAAAGTGAATATTTAGTTCAAAATGTTGATTTCAATGTCAAGTTTGGCCAAAAAGTGTAACCCATTATTGTGGGATGACCCATGTGGATGTGAGCGAAGATGCAAAGGTAGCAAGGAAGTGTTCAGGGGAAGAGTAGAGGTGTTGTGAGCTTTAATGGAACTGAACTTTGGCATGGAGAAGATGTTGTTTCTCAATTCAACCTTTTGGTGTTAACCAAGTGAATATTCTTATAGGCAGTGAGCCTCCTTTGAGCAGTAAGCTTTGGGCAATGCACCGAAAGGCAAGTGCCTTCCAATTTTTCTATTCTTTTAACAGAGAATAAATCTTGTGGGTTAACCCCCACCATGGTTTTTCCCTTAATCGGGTTTCCACATAAAAATCCTGGTGTTATGTGTGTTGATTATGTTTCTGCTCATGTGTTGTTGATTCATGCTTTCATGGTTATATCATTAATTTGTTAATAAGTGGTAAAAAAAAATTAAATGCAAAAAAATATAAAGTTTTGTGACCACTGATTCACCCCCCCTCTTTTTTGTCTGCCCTAATATCAACACCTCCTACATTTTGGGGTTGTGTGTTGCATTTTTACTTTTTGTGTATTTGCATTCATATATTTATGAAAATGAAAAAGAAATATCACTGTATTCATCATGTTTTGTGTGTCTTCAATACTGTCTTCTCTATGTTTTACGTGCCTGTTACTATCTTCTATGTGTTTTGTGTGACTATTACTATCTTCTCCATGTTTGGCATGTTTGTGATATGTTTTCTCTAATGTCTACCTGAGACTGGGGGCTAGAAATAGTTTCTCAATCTTTGTGTATGCATTAGCTTCAAGTGCTTGGCATGTTTGTTGTATTTTGACCGTACTTTAATGCATTTATGGCTCATAAGATCATGCATACATTAAAGTGGGGGCTGAATGTTATGTTGTACAATGTGCCCCTAGGACTTTTACCTCCTAAGCTTAGCTCTCGAGTCCTTATTTTTCATCATGCATGTTAGAATTAACTCCTGAGACAAAATGGCCTAAAACCCATGTCAAGTGGGGCTTGAGGGACATCTGTGAGCCTAAACCTTGACCCAAAATAGGTTCAGGGACAAGGGCACCTACGCACTTGTCCTACCCTATTTTGGTGGGGTCTCAAATTCAATGTTGGTAAAGTGACTGTTAAAGGTGTCCCTTGCTGACATCTTAAGTTTGAATTGTAAAATTTGTAGCAGGATGTTTAGTGGAAAAAGAGGGGTTTTCAATTTTAAGGTTAAATCCCCCTTTCACACCTTACATTCAAGGATGTAAATCGAGTTAAGCCACAATTGTTTGCAAGAGGGCTCTACTACATATTTAGTGTCCCTGAGAACGAAGAGGAAACTTGAAATTTGTTGATCTATTGATTAATTAAAGCCTGATTATGCTTAAAATCCTAATTTCATAAAATCATAAATAAATGGATGAAACACGACAAATGCTCGCGGACAGAGATAGAATATTCAGAGTAAATACATACCAAACTTTGAGATTTTGGATGCAGGAAAGTTGGGGACTAATGAGTGGGTGCGCTAGTCCAAGGTACCAATTTCTGCCAGGATCTCTAAAAGTTGTCTACAACCTATTTCTACTATTCCAGGGATTTCCATGTCTCTAGATCTGGAGGACTAATGAGCAGGTGCCCAAGTCCAAGTCCTGCTTTTATGCTTTGATCTATAATCTTGACACTCTGTTATGCCTCCCTACAACTACACTCGTTTCTCTTCTACACCTGTAACCTACAATCATAGAAAAGGGGGTTGGGGGTTGTGGTGTTTAGAGGCTTGCCTCGGTCAAGCCCCAGAGAGACATTCAAGTCTTCCGAACACCATTGTTAGATAAAGAGTGTGTATCCCTATGGGATAGAGGAAAAAGCCATTTGATAAATGATTGAAAACATAAATAAATGTCACCTCAGAGGTTTAGCTCACATGTAGATGAAAATCCTTCAAAACATGAGAAGATGAAGCCAAATCTGCATAACAAACACAATAACAAGGCAAGTCTACTCTGCAACAATGAATACTTTGAATGCTCTCAAATAATAAGTGTACCAAAAGTTCATAATCATCTTCTAGTTTACAAATGAATCCCTAAACATGCTTATATATGCATCTAAACAACATTCCCACTTTAATTTCATAATTAAAACTTGAGATGTCGGCATGGGACCTAACTAATGGTCACATAACCACCATTTAAAATTTGGGACCCCACTAAATAGGGTAGGACTAGGGCATAGGCGTCCAAGTCCGCAACCCCTATTTAGGTCAAGGTTAAGCTCACAAGAGTCCCCTAGGCCCCATTTATCATGGGTTTTTAGGGATTTTCCATCGGGAGTTAAAATAAACATGCATGATTAATTCTAAGGAACTGGGAGCTAAACATAGGAGGGAAAAAGGTCCTAGGGAGAAATTTTTCTGATGTAACATTTTGCCCCCACATTAATGTATGCATGAACGTGAGACCCATACATGCATTAAAGTATGGTCAACAAACACAACATGCCAGGCACTCAAAGCTAATGTATACACAAAGACTAAGAACTATTTCTAGCCCCCAGTCTCAGGTAGACATTAGAGAAGACACATCACAGACACACCAAACATAATGAAGACAGTAACAGGAGTGCAAAAAATGGAGAATATAGTAACAGTCATGCAAAATATGGAGAAGACAACATTGAAGACATGCAAAACATAGTGAATATAATGAATGCAGTGATTATTTCTTTTTTCATTTTTATATATGAATACAAATGAAAGTACATGGAAAGTAAACACACAACCCAAAATGTAGGAGGGACTCATCACCACACATCTTTAGACTACACTTGAAAACAAACACGCCATACAAATCCCAAAGCATAGGAGGGACTCATCACCACACGTCTTTAGACCATGCTTGGGAACAACCATGCCATACAAAACCTAAGTGTAGGAGGTGTTGGCAAGAGACACTATGTGGCCTCATAAGTGTTATCATTGATGGCAACAAAGTCTATCCCACACATCCGCAGTACATAGTATGCCTATATCGGAAGTCAGATTGAAGATTGTTTTAGTCTGGTGAACAAGAATAGAGTATGAAACAAGGTCCGACAATCAGTTCCAGATCTCTTAGATGGTGTAACTCAATAAGTTGCAGACTTGGACAAGTCAAGAGGTGTATCATGACTACTGTATTCCAAAGATTTAGCCTCTGAGTGTTGGGTTCCAGTCAGGTAGATCAGACAGAGGAAGAACTGACCAGCAGAGTATCAGACTTGAATCTGGATGAGTAAAAGGTGTTGATCAAGCAATTTGTGGAATTAAACATTGTTGGCTGACATGATTAATGACCTCTATGCCTATGTTTTTGATACGCATCACAAATCAAAGATTAATAACTCGCAGTGTTCTTGTTGCCGACTAGAAAGTTGATAAAAATCCTTGATGTGGATATATATACCAGATACATTTCAGTATGTAAGTGTATGAGTGAACAAGTGATGAAATAAAGTGTGAAGAAAAGTAGGGAGAAGTGTGAGAACAACAATTCAAGTCTGGTATGTGATAGAACAACAACATTAAATAGAGGAAGAATGAAGTGCATCAGATCAGTATATTGTGCCTAAACCAGAACTGAACTCCTACATTTTTAAATGCCTCTCATCAGTTCAAACACTTGATTATCTTCTATAAGATTTGTAGATAGTGAGTCTCTTGTAGGCAATGTGCCTCTTGTGAGAAGTGTGCTCAGGCAGTGAGCCCTAATTGGTAAGTGCCATTTTTGTACTCCTTATTCTTTTAACAGATAATACAATCTTGGGTTAGTCACCCCATATTTTTTCCCTTAATAGGGTTTCCACGTAAAAATCCTTGTGTTATGGGTGTTGATTTTATTTTTGTTCTTATGATTACATATGCTTTCATGTTTTGATACAACACTGAATATTAAGATAACAAAAAGAAAAGAAAGTCAAAGAAATTTTGAGATAATTGATTCACCCCCCTCTCAGTTATCTACCTTATTTCCAACAATTGGTATCAAAGATAGGTTCCTCTGAACAAAGCCTAACAGCTTGAGGAAGATCTGGGAATCACAATGGATGCATATGGTATAAAGGAAAAACTTCGGTCTACCCTGGATGATCTTGAACAATCTCACTCTAAAGTCAATAATTTAAGAGAAAGACTCAAACAAGCTGATGAATTCATAAATGAGCTAAAAGAAAAACTTAGTATCTCTATGAAAAAGAGAAAGGAACTACTTCAAAAATTAGCCAATTAGAGTGAAGTCAATGATACTAATGAAGATCTGAATGAGAAAAATAATCTATGTGAGAAGTTGTCAAAAGAAGTCATTATGGTAAGGCATGAAATGGAATCAGGGGTTATGAGATTCACCCAAGAAATTATAGAAAAAAGAAATATTGAAGATAATCTAAAACAAACCCTCAAGGAGAAAACAGAGGACTACAACAAAATGGACAGAATAATCAGGCATCTTGAATTTGATCTTGAAGAAGCTAGAGACAATGAAGAACAACTTGAGAATCAGATAGACACTCTTAAAAAAGATCTTCAAACTACAAATGAATACAAAGAAAAATTCAAGATAAGCTCAGCCCAACTTGAAGTGCTTCTTGAAAGCCAAAAGAAGGTAGATGATAAGCGTGGCTTGGGATATGAGAAAGGTGGAAGCTCTTGATCTGGTTAGAAGAACTTTGGATCAGGAAATCAAAGAAATGGGCCTAGAAGACCTCCAGTAAGGCAACCTAATACTCAAAGATATCCATCCTTCAATGGATACTGCTTCAATTGCAACAATTTTGGTCATAAAGCAACTCAGTGCAAGAGGAGAATGAATCAGACTAATCCATCCTTCTCCAGACAATGTTTCAACTGCAAAAGGTATGGTCACAAATCTCATGAATGCAAAAATATGTAAATAAACAATTCATTCAATGGTAGATGCTTTGCATGCAATAGAATGGAACATATGGCTAATCAATGTAGATCAAGAGGATATCAATCAAATAAGCAAAGAAATGTTGTATGTTACAATTGCAATAGAACCGGTCATATTGCCAAATTCTACAGAAGTAAAAATCAAGATAGAAAAGGTCTGGTGGAACATAATAAAAAACAAGATAAGGGCAAAGGTAAAGTGAATACAGATGAAGTTCAAAAGGAGATGAGCAAGATTTGGGTAAAGAAGAGTACAAAAAATATTGGGGATGGATCTGCACTAGAATCTGGTGCTGATATTCCTTCCAGAAACTAAAATGGTGAGCTCTGGCTCAGGGGGAGTCACAAAGAAAAACAATTTCCCCCAGCTAGTTAGCTAGTACCTAAATTTGGTACATTGAGTAAACATCTGACGCTTTGGATTAAAGGGTTCTCAGAAAAACCTCCAAATAATCTTCAGTCAAAATGTGAAAGATCCGCATGGAGTTTTGCAAGACTTATAACTACTCAAGTAAATCCGGTTCCGACAACCATCTGGTAAAGCAGAATTTCATAGACAGATCCGGTATGATTCAGAATTGAAATGCTTTGATCTGCGGACCCATGGCATGATTGAAGAAAAGAAGATACATTGTCAATCCTCACTGTCAATGATTCTAAGTTTGGCGTAGTGATTCAAGAAGATCTCTCTCAAAATAGGGCAACTGGATAACTGAAGTTGTGCATTTATTACAAAAGGAAATTAGGGTTTGTACAAAGATAAAAGGGTTCTTTCACTCATTATTTGCACACTTGCACTCATGAAGAAGAAAAGAAGAGCTCTACAACAAAGTTTCTACAATTCACTCAAGATCAACTAAAAAATGAATTCAACCAGCGATTTGTTCCAGCTCCTATTTCAAACCCTAAAGCTTGAAAAAAGGTACTTCCATTCTAAAAATCTCTCTCTGAATCTCTTGCAAAATGGCTATTGGAAATTAAGGTGTCTCAACCTTGGTAATTCTCTGCATTTGTAATGTTTGTATTTATTATTCAATTGCCTATGTTGTAAATAATTGGAAATTCCACTTTTTCATATTGTGGGATGTGGCACGGTGATGTGTCAATCCTACATGGATTATGACAACTTGTTATTTTGTCCTCACATGAGGAGATAGGTGTCCCACTTAGTGGTAGGAATATTCTACCATGTGTTAGCATCTTCTATGTTGTGTAAGGAATGTTTGACCAAAACGGTTATGACGGATTCCTATGATGAATCTATGACATGTAAGAGTCGAGAATAGAAGGTTGTAAGACAGGTAATGACATGTGTCATGTAGCATCTTTGAATGAGGCATATTTGGGCGCTCCAAGGTGGAATATGATGTGTTGTAAGAGAATATGCTATTTATAGCATGTGTATGACAGATTCTCTTATAGCTGTAAGTTGTAACCTCTATGACAGATTCTATGACGGTCGTAAGTGTCCTAAGAGCATCTGTCATAGCCCATTTTGGAAATAGGTGACCTCTTTGGGATGGGAGCTGTGGACAATTGTCAAACATATTCTACAATGTTGACCAAGTGTCCCTAGGCGTGGGTTTTAGTCCAAGATGTCATATTGGATGCCCATTCCAAGAAAGGTCCAATATTGCCTTGTAATTTCTTTATATACAGATGCTTGGAGATGGAGTTTGTACCACAGGTTTATAGGTATTGATATGCTGCTGGATTGACTCCAGACATGAGTGTCAAAGACCATTGAAGCATGCATTGCAAGTGTATTGTAAACATTCTTTTAGATTTGTTAATGCATTGTGCGGGTTTTTGAGTGTGGGGTTTTTCACCTAATAAAGGTTTTCCCCACCGTAAATCTTTGTCTCTCTTCTTCTGTCTACTTTCTGGTTCTTGTGTTTTGCTGCAATATCTCATGTTAATGGTTTAACATTGCTGTAATAGTTAAGATAAAGTTGAATTTGCATATCCCTCTCCTCAACAGATTAGTGTAGGAAGTGTTTTCCACACACCTAGCTTCTTTTCAATGGCTACTCCAATGGTTGTCAAGATCTTTGATAGGCCACGTCCTAAATTCAAGAAACACCCTTATAAATCTCTAGAAGTTGATCCTTTGGGCACATTTTCTAGCATTCCACACAGAGTATTACATGTAGAAGATGTTAGGGTTTATATCCATGCCAACATTGAGGAATTTGGAGACTCAAAATTGATGGACATTTATCACAAACAACTAATAGATGAGAATTTTGAACTCAAACCTGAATTCAAGGCCCTTCAGGATAAACACTTCAGACACTGCATACATTTTCCATGTTTTGCAGAAGATGATTGGGTCTGGTATGTTCTAAGAAGGATGGATGATAATTTCATGTGGCTAATGACACCCTTCAAAATAACTAAAGATGCCATCAGGGCAGTAACCAGACTGCATTCATCCAGTGGGTTACCTGCACTTAAATCTATGAAGAACCAAACAGTAACTGAAGCCACTAGATTTAAATTTGACAAAAGAGTAATGACCATAGATGACATCACAGATCTGGATGTCAAGTTTGCCTCAATGATAATCATCTACAAAATCTATCATTTGAGCAGGGAGAATTCTGTGTCTAGGACAGCAATCTATGCAGCATATCAGATGTTGAGGGAAGATGCAGATTATTACCTGTGTGAACTTCTTCTAAATCAACTGTTGGAAAAATTGAAGAAGATCAAAAAGGATAAGAAGAATTCCTTTAAATATGGTTGTCTAATACTATGTCTATTCTTCTATTATATGAATGAGCTACCTGGATCAAGTGGCTGGGTTTGGCAAAATGATAAACCGGTTGCAATTCATATCAGAGATTACATGTATGGACTTGGTGATGCTCAAGACCAAAACATAGCCCTCTGGGGTTACTTTAAGACCTTCCAAAGCATGATGCAAGCTAGAGAGAGAATAACTCAATCCATAGTTGAGAAATACAAGGACACAATGTACTTCATGGTTGACACTGATCAATGCCTAATGGAGGCAATTAAGCCAAGAACTATGTGGATAATGCCTATGGGATGCGAGGTCGATGAAAAAATCTTTGAGGTACATATTCAACACCTGTTGAGCCAGCCTAAGGACACTGAAGCAGAAAGGTTTGGCACCTTTCAAGAGCTAAGTGTAAAAATACATGTTGAGTTAAGACAGCCAGAGATAAATAGGAAAGTAAGAAGGGAAGTTGAAGAAATTGCCAAAAGATTTGGCCTATTAAGGAGGCTGTAGATGCAAATAGAGAGAAAATGGAGAAGGCTAAGAAAGAGAAATAAGAAGTAAAGAAAGGAAACATTCCGGTGCAAGCCTCCTCCCAGACTAGATCTTCTAAGAGCTATGCACCTACCACTCCTAAAAGCTCAAAGGCTACCAAAATGGAAGTCAAGACATCTAGAAAAGGAGAAAAGAGGATGAAGACCAAAGCCACAAGGTCATATACAAGCCTTAAAGATGATGAAGAAACAGAATTTGATGTGGAAATCAAGAAAATGAAGAAAAAGAAAACATTCGGGAAATTCTCTGCTAGTACAAATAAGGAAGAAAAGGCAGAGGATTTTGTTGAAAAGCCCACTATTTCCATTGATGACATCATCAAGGTAGTTACTGTGGATGGGAACCTATAGCCAGTAACAGAGTTCTATGATGAATACAGTGATGTTGACAAGAGAATTTTGGAAGAAGCTACTGTCAGGTCCTTGAACATTTACAATAAAGCTTTCATTGAAATTATATCATTAATTCCTAAGAGTCTAGAAAAGGTACTTGAGATGAGAAAAGAGAATGCAAAGGCAAAAGACTTAGAGATTCAGGAGCAGATAGCAATTCAACTTTATCCTTCTATCACTTCAAAACAAATGGACATGATTTTCAAGGACTGTAAGGATGAGTTCCAGAATAAGGTAAGAATGAATAAACTTATGCTTGGAGAAACTAACCAAGTAGCAAGTGAAACAAAAGATATCCTCTAAAATGCCTTGAAGAGATTCAATCTTCCTATTGTAGAGGAAACAGATGAAGAACCTTCTACCATAGATGTTGAAGGATTAAATGTAATCAATGAAGAATTTTCTGACAAGGATGTTGAAGGATTAAAGAAAATAGATGAAGAGAAGTCTGAGGACTTAGACTCCTCTATTCTAGAAGAGGAAAGTCATGAAGCAATAAACACAGGTGACATCTCTCCTCTAGATCCCACTACAGACATTCTAGATTTTTAAGCTGAAGGAGAAGGTAGAAGAGAGAAGAAAGTGATTCAAGAAGAAGAGGTTAAGGGAAAAGAAGAACAAGCAAAAAAGACTAATGATGACTGTTTTGATATCCTAAAAGAAAAGAAGACTCAATTACCAGCAAGAGACACTGTAGAGATAGTGAAGAACTTCTTAAACAAAGAAATGATGGAAATAGATGAACTTGAGCTATTTCAATGACCACTAAATTTTGACTCTCTCTCCTTGCTTCAGACAATGAAAATAGCATCTTTTTCTCAAGCCAAAGAAAAAGAAAAACTCTTGAAATCTCACATGGAGGACTGTGAACTGTTTGAGATAGCATCTGGGATGATGGAGAAGATCATGCCATCTTATCAAAAGGATCCTTCAGCCTCACCATCTGGTAACTTGAAAAAGTTAGTAAATTTTGTTAACACTTATTTTGAATCTCTAGAGAAATCAGCAGAAGCAAAGGTCTGGAAGGAGTTTCTAGGAAAAAGATTCACTAAAGTGCAAGGACTTATTGCTAATGATAGGAGGACCCTAGAAATTGGAATAAAGAGCCTTGAAAATGCTCTTAAAGATGGTGAGGACATATACAAATTCTGTTTATCTTGGCCCAAAGTGACAGAGGACATTGAGAAGAAAGTGAAAGAACAAGAAGGAAAACTATCAAGTTTATCTCAGAATTTTGATCCCCTTACTACCTCTCTTATGAATCAAGAATGCCAGGCTATTGTTATCATAAATGAAATAAAGAGGCTGCACAAAGAAAAGAAGAACATAATGAATAGAATGGGTGAACTCCGAGGGATAATTATCCCTAAGCTAGAGGCAATACATGAGGCCTTGATAGATGCTAAGACCATAGCCCAGACCAGTGATCCAGCAGATTTAAGAAGGGCAGAAGCATATGCATTTTTGTTGAGTGGTCACATCTCCATTTTGGATAGGATGAAGCAGAGCTGGGCCACAGAGTTTGTACAGCTAAAGACTACTTTTGTGGATATACTTAAGTATATGTAAGTATAACATATATATACTTATGCGGCCATGTATAGGACAATTTTTGCAAATTTTGGTATGAGGATTCCACCCTTTGCCATTGATGTTAAAGGGGGAGTGAGGAGTAGTGAAAAAAGTGGAATCCAGCTAAGGGGGAGCTCTGGTAAAATAGTGCAAAAGACAGAGCATCAGCCAAGGGGGAGTTACTGCGACACTTAGCCATTTTTCACTAAGTGTTGCCATCAATGCCAAAGGGGGAGATTGTTGGCAAGAGACACTATGTGGCTTCATAAGTGTTGTCATTGATGACAACAAAGTCTATCCCACACATCCGCAGTACATAGTATGCCTATACCGGAAGTTAGATTGAAGATTGTTTTGGTCCGATGAACAAGAATAGAGTATGTAACAAGGTCTGACAATCAAGTCCAGATCTCTTAGATGGTGTAACTCCGTAAGTTGTGGACTTGGACAAGTCAAGAGGGGTATCATGACTACTGTATTCTGAATATTTAGCCTCTGGTGATAAAGAAAGAAAAAGATATGAGCATCTGAGTGTTGGGTTCCAGTCAGGCAAAGCAGACAGAGGAAGAACTGACCAGTAGAGTATCAGACTTCAATCTGGATGAGTAAAAGGTGTTGATCAAGAAATTTGTAGGATTGTACATTGTTGGACGACATGATTAATGACCTTTATGCCTATGTTTTTGATACGCATCACAAATCAAGCATGGATTTAGTCGACAGATCAATAACTTGTAGTATTCTTATTGCTGACTAGAAAGTTGATAAAAATCCTTGATGCGGATATATATACCTAATAGATTTTAGCATGTAAGTGTGTGAATGAACAAGTGATGAAATAAAGTGCGAAGAAAAGTAGGGAGAAGTGTGAGAATAGCAATTCAAGTCCGGTATGTGACAAAACAATAACATTAAACAGAGGAAGAATGAAGTACATCAGATTAGTATATTGTGCCTAAACCGGAACTAAACTCCTGCATTTGTAGATGCCTCTCATCAATTCAAACACTTGATTATCTTTTGTAAGATTTGTAGACAGTGGGTCTCTTGTAGGTAGTGTGCCTCTTGTGAGCAGTGTGCTCAGGTAATGAGCCCTAATTGGCAAGTGCCATTTTTGTACTCCTTATTCTTTTAACAGAGAATACAATCTTGGGTTAGTCACCCCATGGTTTTTCCCTTAATAGGGTTTCCACATGAAAATCCTTGTGTTATGGGTGTCAATTTTATTTCTATTCTTATGATTACATATTCTTTCATGTTTTGATACAACACTGAATATTAAGATAACAAAAAGAAAAGAAAGTCAAATAAATTTTGAGATAACTGATTCACCCCCCCTCTCAGTTATCTACCTTGTTTCCAACATGAGGGACTCATCACCACATGTCTTTAGACTACACAAGGGGTAAAAACACATAGAAGACATGAATGTCATATAGCATGCCAAGGACATACTATACGTCTAAAATATAGTAAACAAGCGATGGAAGGAGCCTATTTCTAGGTTCACCACCATCTCAGGCACATTATAGGTACACCTATCAGTTGGGCTTATGCCACAACAACTGCCAAAGACACACTTAAGGGAGGATACACCAACCCCACCTACTCAGAGGAATTTTAGAATAAAAAGGATGTGCATTAGCTCAAGAGATACACCATCCCCACCTCCACAGAGGGCTTTGAATAAAAGGATATGCACAATATCCTGCCTCCATGGAGGGCTTAAAATAAAAGGATATGCATGATATCCCACCTCCGCAGAGGGTTTAATGATTGCAATATAGAATAAAGATGTGCACTCGAACGGAGATACAACATCCCACCTCTGCAGAGGGCTTACAAACATGTTTCGTTAGTACCAAAATCATTAGATAGCTTACCTTATATCTGCCCCCACCTTAAGGTGGTTGATATCGTGTACTGATATCAAGCACGTTAAGGTAGGAAGAAAACACATAAGGGAACAAGAGCTTTTGCAAAGCCCATGCCCCCAGAGGTGATATGTACTTTATGATCGCTGAATGTTCCCACAAATATATAATTTCTTGCAAGAAGAGAGGTTAGAAATCTTTCTCTAAGATAATAACCACATCACATGATCAAAGCAATGCATAAACATAATCACATCAAGATCCAAGGTTATACTATGAATTTGGAGACCGAGTATAACCGTGGGGCTATACTACAGAAATCTCAAAATTGAGTGTAACCAAGGCGAGATTCAAAGATAAACAAAGTGCATGGAGTAGATGTATTGTTATAGTTTGTTAGTATGATAAGATAACATCCAAAATATCACACAGATTGATTCTACTAGCCAAGCATCAGATAATATATATCAACCTCATCGTCATGTCTGAACTAGGTCCATTTTTGCTTACTCGCTGAAGCGACACGTGGTTTGTATTAGTCTTATGTGTTTTTCTGTTGGAATAAGGGCATACAACTAAGAGGGGGGGTGAATCAATTGTCACAAAAACTTTTATCACTTGCAACAATTTACCTCCTTTATCACTTATTAACAAATTAATGATATAACCATGAAAGTATAAATCAACAACACATGAGCAAAAATATAATCAACACACATAACACCAGGATTTTTATGTGGAAACTCGGTTAAGGGAAAAACCACGGTGGGGGTTAACCCACAAGAAATTATACTCTATTAAAAGTATTACAAATGGGGAAGGCACATGCCTTCAGGGCGCACTACCTAGAGCTTACTGCCTACAGAGATGATTACAAGAAGATTACAAATTCTTTGAACTGATGAATAGCATCTACCAATGCAGAAGTTCAGTTTTGGTTAAGCATAGAATACTGATCTTACACACTTCATCCTTATTCTGCCCTGTTTCACTCTTAGGCCATAATCCAAGCTTAGATCTTTATCTTCACACTTATTTCTACCTTTTTCACACTTACTCCATCACAACTTCACACACACACTCCAAAAGACTCGAATCCATTGGCTATATATAGTGATAACTTTAAGAAACCCCTCCTGAAAAAAGATATAAAATCCTGGTGAACCTTCCATTTTTTTGGAAAAAAATATTAATTTCTATTGGCGAATCTTTCCCTTTTTTGAAAAAAAAATTTAATTTTATTGGTGAATTTTTTAAATAACTAAAATTTTGTCAAAAATCCTAGCGAATCTTGAAAAAATAGGAAAATGAATTAATTACCATGGCAAATCCTTCCTAAAAAACAAATTAAATTCCAATGAAAAAGTAAAGGCTTGAAGGTGGTAGTGATTGACTAGTTTAAGGTGTAGTGCTCGTGTCTATAATTCCTTAGTTCCTTAATATTTTAAATCAAAAATTGAATATTTTAAATTGGCCCTAAATTATTTTTCACCACCATTGATTTTATTTATAATCTAATGGTTTGGTTTCTATTCCTTAGACCAAAATGTACCCACAAAGCTCCAATGCCCATGGGGCTCAAAATTGCATTTGGGCCCATGGAATTTAACCCTAGCCATTAGATTATAAATTGAGATCAACGACCCAAATACAATTTCAGGTTCGATGGGCATTGGAGCTCCATGGGTACATTTTAACCCATGGAATACAATTGCAGTTGTTAGATTATAAATAAAATCAATGATGGTGATTAAAAATTGGTGATGTGGCCCTAAAGTAACCAATAATTATATAATATTATTGGCAAATTAATTTTATTTTCTACTAAAACTTATAAAACTTAGGTGAATTTGATCTAATTAGGTATTGAATATTGTGGCAAATTTTTGAGTTTAAAATTTTAATTAAATTTTTATTCTGGCTATTTAACTAGGACTAAAATAAAATTTTGTAAAAATGTGGCGATTCAAGTCACCTTATAGCTTGTACTATTAGCCAAATTTTGAATCCCCAATTTCAACTATTAGCCAATTGGTGAATATTAGCCACTAAAAAAATCACTGGCTATATATATCTGCATAAAGAAATTCAATCAATTGTAGTCAACTTCAAGAAAACTTAGAACATTTGTTAAGAACTCTACTCTATCGGCTAAATCCATGCACAATCAACAACGCAGACCAAAAACTTGTATTCTCAAATCATCAATCATGTCAGCCAATACCACTGGTTATCACAAATTACTTAACCAATAGTTTTTCTTCATCTGGACCAAGATCAAATACTAGGTCAGCATGTTCTTCTTCTGACTATATTGACTAACTAGAACCCGATACTTAGATGCTTATAACTTTTGAATCCTTCATCACCAGAAGATAAATTCCTAGATTTAGATAGTCCTGACTATCCTTATTACTCCCTCAGATCTGTAGCACACTATGATTTACCACTGGAGAGATCCGGACCAAGACACTGGACCCTGTCACATGCTCTGTTTCTGACTACTCGAACTTAGACAAATCTTCACTTAGACTTCTGGTAAGAACAAATTATGTAATGTGGATGTGTAAGATAGACTTAGTTAACATCAATGACAACACCTGTCATGCATAGCAGTGTTTCTTGCCAATAATCTCCCCCTTTGGCATTAATGGAAACACTAAGTGAAAAATGACTAAGTGTTAGAACAACTCCCCCTTACTATGTATACTTTTATGCTTTTCACTATTCTCCAGTGCTCCCCCTTTGTTGGATTCCTCATTTTTCACTTCTCTCCACTCCCCCTTTGACATCATGGAAAAGACTTTTTGGATGTAACAATTCCATAATCTCACATTCTTCCACAATGGAGTGTATATGTAATACAACTTTATAGCCAGGAGTGAATATTTGCCTTATGGTCTAGTAGTTCTAATTTCTGTAATTGAGTATCAAACTCGACAAAATCCACACACCAAAATTCATCAAAAAACTTTATGTACATGGGCATATATACAAACAACCCTATGACTTATTTACATAAGTTTGAACACATCACCAAAGATATTCTTCAACAGTGCTAACTCATTGTCCTGACTCTTCTTCATATTGTTCAAAACTGAGATGTGACCACTAAATAGGAATGCTTGAGACTCTACTTTTCTCAAGTCAGTAGGATCACTTGATTTAGCAGCAGTTTGATCTTCTATCATGATATTAAACATTGCTTCTAACTTAGGGGAAATTAGTCCCTGGAGCTCACACATTTTTGTCTCAATGTTTTCTTTTCCTTCATCAATTTCTTTATCTCTTCAATCAGGCTGATTGTTTGACACTCTTGGCTCATTGCTGATACTGTCAGAGAATCAAAAGATTGGGATACACTTGATAGTTTTTCCTTAGACTTCTTTATTTTTATTTCAATGTCCTCTATAGCTTTAGGACAAGATAAACAAAATTTATATACATTCCCTCCTTCTGTAAGAGCATTTTGAATATTCTCAACACTGGTATCCAGCACAATTCTATCTAATGCAGTCATCCCTTTTAGAGCATCAAATCTTTTATCATTGAACTCATTTTGAACCTTGACCTCTATAGACTTTTCAAGAGATTCAAAATGAGAACTTACAGAGTTTATTAGACTTTTCAACTAGCCGGAGGAAGATGCAGATGAATCCTTCTGGAATGTTGGCATGATTTTCTCTAGAATCCTGGATGCAAGACCAAGTAGCTCACTGTCTTCCATGTGAGACTTCAAAATATCTTTTCTGGCCTTGAATTGAGCAATGGAGGCCAATTTTATCTTTTGCACTAGAGATAAGGTATCAAAATTTATTGGACCTTGTATTATGTCCTGATCTTCTTCAATTTGTTTATCTCTTTCCAAAATTTCCTTCACTACTTCTACAGTGTCTCTTGCCCAAGATGCTGATGTATCTATTTGATTCTTACTAGTACTGTCAACCAGATTGTCCTGCTTGGGCTCTTCCTCAACCTTTCCAATCTCTTCTTCCTTTTGATTTTTGTCCTTGGCCTTTTCTGGTTCTTGGTCCTTAGCTTCTTTTGGTTCATGCTATTTATTTTTCAATGAATCATCTTCGCCTATTTCAACATTCATCTCTGTATCTTCTTTGCCAGATTGATCCAAAGGAGTTTGAATACCTCCTGCATCATCATTTTTATCTGTCATCTTTTCATTTTCTTTGTTTATTGCTTCCTCTTCAGGAATAGAGGAGTCATCTATCTCAGTTTGCTACTCATCTCTCTACTACTCTTCATCATTCAGAATTGATGCATCCTCAGTATCAACCGGTTCTTCTATAACCACATGTAGAACTTGTTCTTTTCCAATGCTTTCTTCAGAATCTATTTTGTTTCTTTAACAACTTCATCAATATCTCGAATCATCAACTTATTTATCTTTGTTTTGCTTCTAAATTTGTTCTTGACCTCTTTAAAAATTTTATTTGCTTCTTTGATGGAGATCACTGGACACAAACTAGATAGCACATGTTCCCTCAGCTCCAAATCTTTAGCTTTAGTAGCTTCTTTCCTCATTACCAAAATATTACTCAGACTCTTAGGAATTTCAAATAAAATTTCCACAAGAGCTCTATTGAATGTATTCAAGGATTTTACAGTAGCATCCTCTAAAATTCTCTTGTTTGCATCATCAAAAGTGTCATAGTATTTTACTATGGGTTTTAGATTCCCATGAATTGTCACAGTATTCACAATTTCTTCTACAGACAAAGTGGATTTTCTAGTTTGGGTTTCAGTCTTTTGTCTTTTACTTACCTTAATACTTTTGGAAGGCTTATCTTTTGCAGTCTTTGAAACTTCTACTTTCTTTGTCTTTATTTCCTTTACTACTTCGTCTAATTCTGTTTTCTCATCATCTTTAATGCTCTCATATGTTCTAGATTCTTTAGTTTTCATTCTTTTACCATATTTACCAAATGGGTTGTCTTCCAGTTTCTCTATTCTGATAGGTTTTGTGTGAACAGGGGTAGCAACAGAGCTTCTTATTTTTCTAGGTTGGCTGGTAGAGACTTTCGAAGAACTTCCTTGTTTCTTATCCTGCATCTCCTTCTCATCTTTTTATATCCTTTCTTTGTTCTTCTTCACAACTTTCTTAGTTATACCATTGCTTTCAGTATACATTTCTACTTGCTTTTAAACTTTCCTCTTAATTTCAGGTTTTCTAAGCTCAACATGCAGTTTCAAACTGAGCTCCTTATATTTCCCAAATCTCTCCATAGAATCATCCTTGGGTTTGTTCAAGAGATGTTGAGCATACATATCCAAAATTTTCTCAACTACCTCATACCCAATGGGTATGATGCAGACACTTCTAGGTTCTACTACTTCCATTAAGCACTGATCAGTATCCACCATGAAGTAGATCTCATTCTGGTATTTCTCAACAACTGATTTAGGAATTCTTTCCCTAGAATGCATCATGCTCTGAAAATTATTGAAGTAACCCCATATTACAGTTTTCTATGCTTTAGAGTCACCAATGTTGTTCAAGTGCTCTCTTATCTGTATAGCAACAAGTTTATCATTTTTCCAACACATGCTTTTCTTGTTGGGCAACTCATTCATGAAATAGAAGAACAAACATAAGATCAGTGTACCATATTTGAAGGTGTTCTTCTTATCCTTCTTTACCTTATTCAAATTTTCCATCAGCTGGCTCTGCAATAACTCATACAAGTCATAATTAGTATTCTCTCTTAACATTTTGTATGCAGCATATATGGCCATTCTGGAAACAGAGTTCCCCCTGCTGGAGTGATAAATTTTGTAACCAATTACCATTGATGCAAACTTAACATCTAGATCAATAATGTCATTGATTGTCATTGCCCTTTTGTCAAACCTTGAACTGGTAGCATCAGTTACTGTTTGATTCATTGTTAGAAATGAAAGCAACACTATTTCAATGGAAATCTAATTCGAGATAAATTTCAGCACTCTTTAACTGTGTGCTATTAACAATGGAGATTGTAACAAAACAATAACCCACAATACAGAAATATACCAAAAGTAGAATGAAGCACATAATACAAGTGTTTAACGTGGAGAAAACCCTTACAGGTAAAAACTCCACCAAGAAAAGAGTTCAAGTTGTATTATCTTCACAAAATGAGATTACAAATACATTCACTTCCTCTGTTCTCCAACCTTCACTCCGGCAGAACCTAGGTACCTATAAACTGTTATGCATTTCATCTACTATGCTATGGTTTATATAGAATTTACATAACCTCAAGACATTAAATGACTTCTTACAAGCCCATAACACTTGTCAAGAGTCAACAATACAACCTTGGGCGTCCATGGCCAAGAATAGGATCTTACAGGGTCATAAATGTTGTCATACATGCATCCTACACTTGGAAAAATGTGCCCATGCAAGCTTGAATGCCTTGGGGCCAAAAATAGTGACTTACAACATCTTATGACGCATCATATGCTATTATAAGTGTCATAGATTCTTATGACAACTTACAATTGTCATAGAATCTCTTACACCTTCTTACAACATCTATGATGTACGTCATAACACTAAAAATAGATTATTCCTCCACATGTACACCCCACTTTGACCAATTACCATTTACCATAGTAAATGACATCCTGTAACTACTGCCGGTAACTCTGGGACTTACAGTGCATTAACTCCGTAATTACTATGGATAGTAAATAATTTTTACTTCTACCGGTGAAACTTGTACATCCCTTATGGGTAATTACAAATAATAAATGGAATAATACAATAATGGGATTTACAAGGTTAATGGCACCTTATCCCAACATTCTCCCACTTGACATTATACATTGTAAATCAACCTATAGGAAATCAAATGAAAAATAATTAGACACTAGAAACAAGGCACATGGCCTCTTTGCACCATATGAACTTCTTTGTGCTCACTGGCTTAGTCAATGAATCTACAACATTCTGCTGAGTGTCTTTTTTCTTCAGCTCAATTTCTCCATTTGCAACCAACTCTTGAACAAAGTGATACTAAACATCAACATGCTTAGTCCGAGCATGATACATGGGATTTTTGGCCAAATAGATAGCACTCTGGCTATCACAACCAATCTGAATGATCCTGTAATCAAATCCAATACCTATACTGTTGCAAGTATGGGTCTAACCGGTGTTGTCATTGATGTCAACATACTCCTGTTGCACTAATGATAAGGACTGGATGAGCTGTGAGCTGAGGATATTGAGAAAATTAGTCTCAATCAGGGACAGTGAAGAATAGTGATGACAGTAAGGTAAAAGTCCAAGATAGGATGAAGATCAGAGGATGCAGATTAAAGGGTTTGTAGATATGTGTCTTAAGGTGGTCCAGTAGAGATTGCAGAGGTCCGCATGAAGATCTGAACAAGGTGTGGCGGTTCAAGTAAAACTGGTTCCGGCAGATGTTTAGTGGTGACAGAGTAATACAGATAGGTCCAGTGAGATCCAGAAATGAAAGATCCTATTCTATAGATTTGAGGGAGTGCTAAGGAAGTCTCTGTGGAGTGTTATCTAGATTAGTTCATGGTTTGAAGGTGTGAATGGGAAAATTAGATTGATCAATTAAGATAATATCAAACCAAAACAATCAACAGAATAATGAAAACAAAAAAGAGAGAAGGAAATGAAGCAAATGAATCACAATGCAAACCTTCCCTGTTTCAAAGCTTCTGTTGTTCACCTATTCTTCCTTGATCTGGAATGATGAAGATGGGCCCTCAGGGAGCTTGCTTCCTTGCTTCGATTCCTCAAGATGACAAGTAGAAATGGCTAGAATGATTCCTGCATTACGACGGTATGAAGAAGAAGAAGAATTCCTAGAGGAATTTGGGCATAGATTCGATGCTAGAATGAGTCTCTCCAATTGCTTAGAAGAGGGTTCTATTTATAGATTTTTTGAAAATAGAATGGAGGGTGAGGATCAAAAGATGAGGTCAATGGCCCTCATTATTTGTGAATCTTTAATTTATAATGAATGAATTAAAAATTCAGAGTGGAGGATAGTGAGGTATGACAATTGAATTAAGAATTCAAAGTGGAGGATAGTGAGTTATGACAATTGAATTAAGAATTCAAAGTGGAGGATAGTGAGTTATGACAATTGAATTAAGAATTCAAAGTGGAGGATAATGGGGAACATTGAATTAAAAAATCAATTTGTGGAGGATAATTGATTTAAAAATTCAGAGTGGGGGACAATGGGTTATGACAATTGAATTAAAAATTCAGAGTGGAGGATAATGGGGAACATTGAATTAAAAATTCAAGTTTGGATTTTGGAGGATATTAGCTAATTAAATATTAAGAATATTTAATTATATGTGCAACATGGTGAGGTGGAAGGGATGAGGTGGAAAGATGAGGTGGATTTTGTGAGGTCGATTTAGGATTTGAGACATTAGAAGAATTTAGGGATTTTGTAGGATAATGAACCAATCAAATAAACTTTGAATATTTATTTAATTGACAGAAGAAAATAAGAATTAAGATAAATATCAGAATATTTACTTAATTCAACCTATGCCAATTTTAAGCTATTACATTTTGCCCCTCTTTGAAGCAATGTGTTTTATCGTGTTGTTTCAAAGAATAAATAGTCTGATAATGATGCATGCCCCAGTTTGGCCCTGGTATAGGTTATGACGATAGGATGCCCCCTTGGGAGATTGGCTGGGGAGAAGGTGGCAGGCGTGAGACGGACAATCTCACAATAAGATAGGTTGACAGGAGATGAAATGGTTGGATGCAGAAGAAAGGGATGAATGATATGGAATGCAAGATAAAAAGATGACACACAAGCAAGTAAGCAAGTATGCACAAATGACACAAGCACAAGCAAGGTATTGCCCCTGTCGAGCGGTAAACCAATGATATGGATCGATGATGTCTGGTTTTAGAAATGAAATATGTCGTATAAGACTCCGGGTCTGGTTTCGACAATATAACATCATGTCTAAGACATTTGATATGACAGTGTTGTTATGGTAGGAAATGATATATCCCTAGAGCAACACGAAGGATAGTGTCTGGTTTTAGGAAATGAAGCATGTTGTGTAAGATGCATGTGTTGGTCTGATTTCAACAATGCAACATCCTGTATAAGACCATTGATTGATGAACTGATCGAGTTGGTTTACGACCAAACAAGGATCAAGACCACTAATTGTGATTGGATCATTTGACAAGATTGATTTGACTTGGTTGATATGGATTAAGGATAGACTTGCAATTGGATACGGTATGGATATGGATATGGATATGAGATGCAATTGGATATGGTATAGATATGGGATGTGATATGAATAGTTGTCACCTTGAGATAGCAAGTATTTTGAAGTGCTTTCATCACTGGGCTTTTATTATGTTGTAAGAAAATACAAGCATCTAGGTATAATTGAACCGAGATGACCTGAGTATTACTTACATGGATTTTGATTTGGCAAGTTAATACAAGCATCTAGCCAAAATTGAATCTAGATGACCTAAGTACTTCTTGCATTTTTCAATAGACAAGGATTGCCCCCTTTCATGTTTAGACCTCGAAGTCCTCGATGATCTTTTGCTGATCATGTCGTTAGACAAAAGTCGTCACATTACTAAAGTTTGATCCACAAGCAGCAGACAAAGAAAATAATCATGCCCCCATCCTAGCATCTTTAGCTTTTCGCATCCTCGAGTAGCATAGAAAAGCATGATAGCATAAATCAAGACTCTTAATCTAACCAACACAAAACATTCTTGCATTTAGATGTGTCTTTTTGCCATAATTGATATGAGTTTTAGCTTGAGTGTTTTGATATGGTACTCTTGTTTTGCCTTGGACAGGTTGATGTTTTTTGTCAGGATTTTTGTTTGGAAGCAGGCTTTATTGCTCTTGTTTGTCTAGAGAAAGGTATAGACATGGATGGGTAGCGAGATGGATGACAAGACATGGGATGGATGGGAAAGTGGAGCAGACTCAGACAGATAGAAGGACTAGACATGCAATGGATGGGAAAGTGGAGCCTCGGGGGCGCATTGATAATGGCCTTGCCTACGTGACAACGTAGAGGTAGCGTAGTTCGGGGCTTGGACCATGGATGGACTAGAGGATAGACGACAAGATATGAGATAGACAGGGAAGCAGAGCCTCGGGGGTGCATTGAAAATGGCCTTGCCTACGTGATAGCTCAGAGGCGACGTAGTTCAACAAGAACCCTAATGGATCTAAGATATGGATCAGATGAGACGCGATATGGAAGCACCACGGATATGTAGATGGATAGAAGATAGTAGATACAGATGGTTATGAGGATGGGCAATAGTGGATAGAAGGAAACAAGGATGTGATCTCCAAGGACTATGTCGCATAACTGTAAATGCCCCATTGTAGGTAGAGTACGTAGGATTGTTCATGGCAGTGTTTATGATGATAGGAGGATGAGAGGATAATGAAGGATTTGCATGGTATGGAGGGATAAGGTATGTCAAGAGACATCTAGAACATTTGTCAACATTGTGCCCCCAATCTTTATCAAGACCAAAGAATAGAGGAAAGGAAGTTTGGATGGATGGATGGGATGTGATAGGTATGCAATGGATAGAGGATAGGATAGGAAATGGTATGAACGGAAACTGGTGGGAGAAGATTGATATGCTGATGAGACAAGGTGCCCCCAAGTGTAGGTGACATAGAAGATCAACTTTACGCATGACACCTATTTACCAGGTTTTCATCATGGTACTTATCCAAGGTGCCTATTTGCTAAGTTTTCACCATTGGATGAAGGGATTTTTCTTTACTGTTTTCTTTTTTTGTCTTTTTTTTTAATTTTTGAATATTTAGATAGGAGAAGGTGGATATGGAAAGACTCACATATAGAGTTCCTTGAAAGGTGATAGTCCCGCTAGATAGATACTGTCGAATGGACAATGTCAAGTGGTCTCACAGATGTTGGTAGGGGATCGTATGAAGGTGAGATGGTGTAGGTAGCTAGTGGATTATGATGCAGAATATGGAAGGAAGGCTTATGTAAAAGCCTGGACCATAGGAATAGGATGAGGAAGATATGTAGGATAATAGTGGAAGGAAGGGGATCATGACCAACGGTTGCACATACTATGGTAAACATTGAAGCTAGTGATGGGAAAGTAGTGTAGGAAGCAACAGAGACTTTTGCTTGTGGATGAATGACGTAGGTATGTAGGGTTCCACATAGACTGAGTATTGTCCTGATTTTTGTTCGTCATGTGGGATGGAAGAATTTGAGACTTTGGGATGGAATGGGAGAAAGTGGATGGTTGAGATTCTTGAGAGGTGGATGCCTCATGTAACTTTAGGACTTTTTGCTTGGGTACCCAAACCATTTTGCTTTTAGATAGTACCTGTGGAGGTATGGGTTTAGGTGTATGCAGCTTTTGTGTAGCTTGCAGAGTAATCATGTGTTGCTTGGGGACCCACACTTTTTTTAGGTTAGCATTGAGGTGTATGGGTGTATGCAGCTGTTGATATAGATAATGCTTTGATTCTTGGCTTTTATATCCTAGGTCATGAGGACTCTTAGGATTTTTTACTTTATCGGTAGTGGCATCCACATATTTGTCATTGAATCCCCGTGGGATGGTAGAAGTGAGGTTGATGAAAGCTCCTTGTTTAGACAAAATGTGCATTTATCAGACATGATTGGGATACTTGGAGGATGTATAGATAGATGGATAAGCTATTGGAAGTAGTGGTGGTAAATGGCATGGGGGGATATTAGGAGTTGGAAGTAGCAGAGGTAGATTGGATGGTAGCATATTAGGAGTTGGAAGTAGCGGAGGGAGTTTAGATGGTGGAAGGTGTATGGTCACATGCTTTTGGGATGTGTATGATAAGGGAGGTGGGATATTAGGAGTTGGAAGTAGCAGAGGGAGTTTGGATGGTGGAAGGTGTATGGTCCCATGCTTTTGACAATGGTAGGATGATGGAGGTGGAATGGCGGCATATGTTTTGGGAATATGATAGGATTTGCGATGGAAAGTGGTAGACATAGGAGGAGTGGAGGAAGTACCAACATCTTGAGTTTGTGCACCTTGGGGTATGTATCCAAGGCCGTAGGAAGGTGGAGGAATGTTGACATGGATAGGTTCCAAGATACCTTGTTCATGAAGGCCTAAGCCTTTACCTTGATAGTTCATATGTTGGAGTATGCGGCGGACAACAGGATTATGTGTAGGTGGAACTTTAGACACAAGTTCTTTATTGGATGGAGAAGATGAGATAGATGATAATGGTTGCTGGTGTTCTAAGAAAGAACATACATGTATGAATGTAGTAAGACCAAGGACATATGGTTGAGGATTTGTAGCATGGTCAATAATGGATGGTAGAGGAGTATTACTGGTTTGATCTTCTATGCTTGCTTGGGAGGCAAGTGTCTCATCAGGGGAAGTGGAAGTTGTTGGATTTTGGGTAGGACTAGATGGGGTGATAGGCTCAGGACCATGGAACACAAAAAGTGGGCTAAGAGGATCATCATGGTTGACTTGATCATAGATAGGCTCGTCATCATAGATGGGATCGTGATCATAGATAGGATTTAGCGTGATGGGATTAATATTCTCTTGTATAGGTTCTTCATCAACGGTGATATCTTGATCATAGAAAAGGCCTAGGTTGTGGATAGGTTGCATGAAAGTGTTTTGATCTTGAGTTGGGCTAGGGCTTAATGTTTCCACATGCTTAGGATTAAACTCTTGACATACCTCTTGGGTTGCTTGAATGGAAGTGGAAGGCGCTTGGATAGGCTCTTGGTCAACAACATGAGGGTGTGACGGACCTTGACTTTGGTGCATGGTAGAAGGCTCTTTGAGAAGCTCAAGGGGTTGTGGATGACGTGAAGGGGTTGTAGGATTTGACATGGTATTGGAAGAATCTTTGGGAAGGTCACTCTTAGCTAGTAGTCCTTGGATCACATCCTTCGCAGGTGTAGGAGTACATGGATGAGGTGATGAATGAGTGGATTTTGGAATTCTCCATAGCTTTTCATATGTTGCATATCTTTCCCAAAAATCATTTGAGAATGTTTTGTTTGTTGGTTTAGACGGTGGGGAACTTGAGGTTGGTCTTGGTGTAGAACTGGTATGTTTTGGAATATGTGTCTTAGAAGATAGCGCAGGAGGACTAGTAGACAGAGTGGTATATGATTTCTGACTTGAGGGGGTGGTTGCCTTGTCTTGAGTATAGGAAAAGGATATGTGATTTTGGGGTGAGGCATAGCTAGTACTGGCACGTTCAGCTTGTAAGCTTGTCCATTCTTGTTGTAAGATGTTGAGTTGTTGAATAATTGCTATACACTCTTGGGGCGAGGGACCTAAGTTGATTTTCAATTGTAGAGATTGGATTTTTTTCTTAAGATGTTCTACTTTGTTTTCCATGGACGCAAGACTAGAAAAGCTTACTAGTTTGGATGCGCAGGAGTAAAGGCGTTTGTATCAAAGTGTACATGCGTCGCAAGTCGAGACAAGTGTGCTTGGAAGAATGAGTTAAATGACTTGTCTTATGTGTTTGGTGTTTAACTTGATTTGGCAATGATCACACATGTACAAACATGATTCACTCACGCAAGACACATAAGCAACTTTGAATGTTGAATTTGAAGAATATGCTTATTAGTAAACAAGCACTTGTGGAAGACACATCAACATGCCCTAATGTCTAGTTCGATGTAGGGTATGGCCAATTAGGTTTGGGCAATGTTTACATGAGGTTGACTAGGGATTGAAAGTGAAATCCTATCACATAGCCGGGAGAAGAGGGTAACCCACCCTTCACCTTCACTTCCCAAAGGTAGAAAGTTCTTTGAGGCTTAGCCAAGAGTGACAAGATTCTGATTTCAATGAGGGTGTCTTTCAATTCAGCCTCGGATGAGGTCATCCCTAGGGGTGATGAAATCCCCTAGCAGGCCTCCTAGGAAAGGGTAAACAAAAGCAAATCCAATTGTAAATTAACCCTTAAGAAATTGAAATGTGTGTGTGAAAATTGAATGGATAAGAGGTGTTTTTGATTTGCAAGATCACACGAAGCGCATGAGAAGAGCATACACACCCCTAATCACATACAAATTCACCAAATAATGAAGACACTAGTTCTTTTTATAGCCCAAGTCCAAATTTGAATGGAAGACACTAGTTGATTTTATGCCCCATTTGATATGTGATGATCAATTAATGTTCATTTTAGAAGCCCAAATCGAAGTGTGTTTGCAAACAAGATTATGAAGAAATGAGAGATAGAATGAGTGCACTTGGATTGTTTTTGCTATCCAAATTGGTGTAGATGTTGATACGAATGTTGTTCCAGCCTTGTATGATCACCTGCAAGTCACCAAATCGAAATCAAAGCAACTAGACTAGACAAGGAGATTGTTATGCGAAAATCAGGAATCTGATAAAATTAGATGAAAACTGAATTGATATAGGAAAATGAAGTGCATAATCAGATTCTAGACAAAATTCCATACACTTTGAAAAAAAATTTCACTGAAAAATGATCAAATTTGCTCCTGTTATGTGCGTTTGAAGGTTGCAAGTAGGTTTGACTTTGACTGTGAAAAAAATGGTCAAAATGGTACCATCACCTGAAATTTTCTTCACAACTACAAAGTACTCAGAATCCTCTTTCCGATGCCACCAATTTTGTGCGATTTTCGTATCATATGCAAAAGTTGTGAAAATTTGAAAAAAAGACCCTATTAGGACATGCTGGGAGCACAAGAGGCTAGCTTGACCATTTTGAAATAACTGCTAAAGGTTTGGATCTCTGGTCACATGTTGTGGTTTCTCCCTAGCGGTTAAGTTAAATGCTAAGGTATTAAGCAGACCCCTGGTCCTCCATGTGACCAGGGGCTGAGTGCCTTAGAAAAAAATAAATGTTTGGTAATGTGTTTTTTGTGTGTGTTTGAAAAAATTTTGTTTTATTTTTATTTTTTTGCTTTTTTGAAAATTTTTTGCTTTTGTGCCACAGTTGACAGGGGCGGCGGTGGTGGTTGTGGAGTTGGGCGGAGCTGCAGCTGGTGGTGGAGGCAAGGTGTGGGCGGGGGAACAGGGAGCGGGGGGCTATTGTTGGCGGCGCTGAGAGGGGAGGCGGGAGGGCGGAGCGGGAGGGGGCAGGAGATGCAGGAGGTGCGCAGGGGAGACGGTGGCGGGAGTTGGGTGGAGCAGGGTGGAGGGGATGGGGGAGCAGAGCAGAGGGAAGGGGCTGCGCAGGGGGAGGATGTCAGGAGTTTCGCAGGGGGAGAGGGAAGTTTGGGGGATGGGGTTTGCAGGTGGCGGCGGCGCTGAGTAGGTGGCGGACCGGGCGGAGGCCGATGGAGTGGTGGCGGGGAGAAGGTTTGGTGTAGGGGCTATGGGGAGCCTGCAAGTGGCAGCGAGGAGGTAAGGGTTCGGGGGGGAAGACTGCGCAGGAGGAGCGCGCAGGGCACAGGGGCTATGGGGGGATGGGGGCTAGGAGAGGGAGTTAGGGGGCCGAAGGGTTTGGGGGAGTTGTTGCAGGGTGGGGAAGGGATGTGGGTGACGGGGGGTGGTGGGGGACGTAGGGCAAGTGGTGGGGATGGCTGGTGGGGGGGATGGGGTCGTGTGGGGAGGGTTTGTTATTCATTGTTTTTTTTTTTTTGAAATAGAATATAAATGTTAAAAAAAACTAAGAAACCCCAATGTTAAAATAAAATAAAAATAAAACCCAGTGCCATTGTCTTTTTTTTTTTCAATGTTTTTTTTTTAATTTATTTTTATTTTTTAAAAATGAAAACATTGAAATGAAACACATACACCCCCAACAAATTTTTTTTTTTTTTTTTTTGATTTTTTTTTTGTGAAAAGTAAAAAAAAAAAAAAATTCAAAAATTTTCTAAAAACACTTTGAAAAGTAAAAAAAATTTCAAAGAATAACCATAGAGAATGATATGTGATTTCGTACCTCCGAGGCCTTCTGGACTCAACAATGAGCTCGGTTTGTGCATAGGAGGTCATTTGCGAGAGTTGATGCCCGAATGTGCTCTGGAAAACCCCTGTATCCTGCAACAAGAAAACTAAGACAAAACCTCACAAAGAAAGTGGATTAGATCACGGTGGGTGCCAAAATGTGAATGGGAAAATTGGATTGATGAATTAAGATAATATCAAACCCAAACAATCAACAGAATAATGAAAACAAAAAAGATAGAAGGAAATGAAGCAAATGAATCACAATGCAAACCTTCCCTATTTCAAAGCTTCTATTGTTCGCCTATTCTTCCTTGATCTCGAATGATGAAGATGGGCCCTCAGGGAGCTTGCTTCCTTGCTTTAATTCCTCAAGATGACAAGTAGAAATGGCTAGAATGATTCCTGCATTACGACGGTATGAAGAAGAAGAAGAATTCCTAGAGGAATTTGGGCATAGATTCGATGCTAGAATGAGTCTCTCCAATTGCTTAGAAGAGGGTTCTATTTATAGATTTTTTGAAAATAAAATGGAGGGTGAGGATCAAAAGATGAGATTAATGGCCCTCATTATTTGTGAATCTTTAATTCATAATGGATGAATTAAAAATTCAGAGTGCAGGATAATGAGGTATGACAATTGAATTAAGAATTCAAAGTGGAGGATAGTGAGTTATGACAATTGAATTAAGAATTCAAAGTGGAGAATAGTGAGTTATGACAATTGAATTAAGAATTCAAAGTGGAGGATAATGGGGAACATTGAATTAAAAATTCAATTTGTGGAGGATAATTGATTTAAAAGTTTAGAGTGGGGGACAATGGGTTATGACAATTGAATTAAAAATTCAGAGTGGAGGATAATGGGGAACATTGAATTAAAAATTCAATTTTGGATTTTGGAGGATATTAGCTAATTAAATATTAAGAATATTTAATTATATGTGCAACATGGTGAGGTGGAAGGGATGAGGTGGAAAGATGAGGTGGATTGATGAGGTGGATTTTGTGAGGTGGATTTAGGATTTGAGACATTAAAAGAATTTAGGGATTTTGTAGGATAATGAACCAATCAAATAAACTTTGAATATTTATTTAATTGACAGAAGAAAATAAGAATTAAGATAAATATCAGAATATTTACTTAATTCAACCTGTGCCAATTTTAGGCTATTATAGAAGGTCCAGAAGCATGTATTCTTCTGTGACAGTAATGACAGACTGTGTTCTTGAGGTTCTGGATGAAGAAGAGATGGTTTTTAGTAAACAGATAAAGTGTAGATGTTCTTGGTGAGTCAGGATTTGTTGTAAAGATCTTTGGATCGTGTCCAGCCTGTATTGGTGATCTGCATTGGATTTGGAGCCTGCAATTGAAGAATAACCTCTGGATGATGATGTTCTTCTTGAGATAGGCTGACCGGATGAGTTATCCATCTAGCAGATAATCTTATGAATGTTTGCCGACTTAGATGATCATTCCTAAGTTGATGCCTTGTATAAATAAGGGATTGCGAAGTTAGTTTGATGTTGTCCTTGTGGTGATGAGTGTGGAGTAGTGAGGAGGAGAGAAAAAGGTAGAGCAAAAGTATTGGGCTTAAATGGAATTGATTCAAGCATGGTGAAGATGCTATTTTCCAGTTCATGTATGTGATATTTATTTCCTTGTAGATAGTGTGTCTCTTGTAGGCAGTGAGCCTCTTGTGAGCAGTGTGCTCAGGCAATGAGCCCTAATTGGCATGTGCCATTTTGTTCTTTCTATTCTTCTAATAGAGAATACAATCTTGGGTTAATCACCCCGTGGTTTTTCCCTTAACCAGGTTTTCCACGTCAAAATCTTGGTGTCTTATGTGTTGATGTGTTTGTGCTCTTGATTTGAATGCAATATAGTTCATGATTAACATATTGCTAATCACTAAAAGGTTTTAAGTGTTTAAATGGAGAAAGTTTTGTACAACTGATTCACCCCCCCTCTCAGTTGTATGCCCTAAGTCTAACATATACATAGTCTCCTCAACCAAACTACCTCCTTAGAGACATAAATAGAAGCCATATACTCTACTTCTGTGGTGGACAAAGCAACTATGGGCTACCTCTTACTCATCCAACTCACTGCACCTCTAAACAAAGTAAACACATAGCCACTAGTGGACCTTTGACTATCTAAGTCACCTGCCCAATCTGCATCAACAAAACCCTGTATGTTCAAAGAATTATCAGTACTATCAATACCAAAATAAACCAAACAATGGTTAGGAGTACTTGCAAGATATTTAAACACCCTCTTCGCATAGTTTTAATGTTTTCTACCAGGGTTAGACATAAATTTGCTCAAAACTCCCACTACTTGGGCAATATCTGGTCTAGTGCAAACCATTGCATACATCAAACTCCATATAGCACTAGCATATGGCACATTAGACATATCCTCAAGATCATCCTCGGTCTTTGGACACATATCTAATGAAAGCTTAGTACCAATAGGTAAAGGAACTCTAACTGGGTTACAGTCCTGCATACTAAATTGATGCAAAATAGTATCCACATACTTACTTTGTGACAACCAAAGCTTTCTATTAACTCTGTCCCTCCTGATCTCCATTCCCAAAATATACCTTGCAGTACCAAGATCCTTCATCTCAAATGCACTTGAAAGTTGGGCTTTAAGCCACTGATCATACCCTTAGTATTGCTGAAAAATAACATGTCATCAACATACAAAGCAATAACCAGTATAGAATCATCAACATAATAAATGTAAGCACAGTGATCCTCCTCGCTTCTAACAAAGCCCAATTTCAAAACAAATGTCTCAAACTTTTGATACCACATTCTGGGGGATTGTTTCAAACCATAAAGAGACCTCTTTAACCTGCAAACCCAATGTTCTTTTCCTTTTACCTCAAAACCTGTAGGCTATTGCATATAAATTTCTTCTTCAAGATCTCCATATAAGAATGCAATCTTAACATCCATTTTCTCAATCTCCCAATCATAAGCTATAGCAATGGATAAGAGAAATCTAATAGAAGTCAATTTAGCAACATGAGAGTATATCTCACCAAAATCAACTCCCTCTCTCTAGGAGTAGCCCTTGGCTACCAATCTATCCTTGTACTTCTCCAATGACTTGTCTGCTCCAAACTTCTTCTTGAAGACCCACTTACAACCTATGGCCTTTCTTCCTTTGGGAAAATGAAAAAGATCCTAGGTGTTACAAGAGTCTAAAGCCATCATCTCCTCTTGCATGGCCAACTGCCAAGAATCACTATCATCTATAGAAATAGCTTCCCTGTAGGATCTAGGTTCATTGTTAGTACTCAATAAAGCATATACACAATGGAAATCTTGTGGGCTATACCTATCAACTGGATTACATTGTCTTGTGGATCTCCTTAAGGGTGGAGTAAGAGATTCTACTCGTTCTTCTCCATGATCATCTACACCAACTTCTTCTGTAACAACAGATTCATCTTCATTAGAACTACTTGAATCTTCTTCTTCTTCACCTCCAATCCATCATTCTATTCTCCCTAAGGTGCATCTTGCTGCTCTAAATCAAAGTGCACCTTCTTTACCATTCATCTTTTTCTTTTGGCTACTCAGGTTCAGAAATAGCTCTAAGTTTCATGAAAATAACATCTCTAGAAAAGATAATCTTGTGGGTTAGTGGATTCCAAAGCTTATAACCTTTCACATTATCACCATATCCATTGAATGTACACTTTTCAACTTTTGGATCCAACTTAGATCACTTTTCCTTAGGCATATGAACAAAAGCCTCACAACCAAAAACCCTTAAATGTGAAACATAAGGTTTCTTACCTGTCCACACTTCATAAGGTGTCAAATCAAGAGCCTTACAAGGAGATCTATTTATCAAGTAGCAAGAAGTACACACAACCTCTGCCTAAAAGCATTTATCCAACTATGCATCACTAAGCATACTTTTGGCCCTTTCCATAATTGTTCAGTTCATCCTTTCTGCAACACCATTCTATTGTGGTGTATACGAAGTTGTCTTTTGTCTGATTATACCTGCATGCTTGCAAAACTCATCAAATTCCTTAGAGAAATATTCCCCTCCATTGTCAGATCTTAATATTTTTATCTTTAAACCTGATTGGTTCTCTACTAAGACTTTGAATTCCTTGAACTTAGTGAAAACTTCATATTTATGCTTGATGAAATAAATCCGTGTAAATCTGGGTACATCATCAATGAAGGTTACAAAATAACGAGATTTTCTGATAGATTCATTATCCACAGGTCCAAACACATCCGTATGAATAATTTCTAACTTCTCTTTTTCTCTATTGCTTCCTGAAGGAAATGATTTTCTATTTTGTTCACCAAACACACAATGCTCACATAAATCAAAGTGCTCATCAGAATAGGAGAAACCATCCAACAAATTTTTATTCTTAATAGTTTTTAATACATTATTGCTTGTGTGGCCCAATCTACGGTGCCACAACATACATGCATTTTTCAGTAGTAGCCTCAAATACATAGGAGGCATTATAAACTGTAGTGGTTTCAAGCTTGAACAAGCTTTCGAATCTCTTCCCATTTGCTACCACCAAGTTCCCTCTCACTAATCTACAGCCATGCTTGTCAAATGTCACATGCATTCTCAAATCATTCAACTTTGAATCTGAAATAAGATTTCTACCTAATCTAGGAACATGCAAAACACCATGGAGGGTTTTAATCCTCCCATCATTAAACACAACAATACCTTTCCTTTCCTAACAATTGGATATGAAGAGTTGTCACCAAGGTAGATATTACCTCCATCATATTCTTCATATGAGGAGAACCATTCCTTATGCGGAGTCATATGAAATGAGCATCCTGAGTCAACCAATCGGTGATCATTAGAAACAAGATTACATGTAGAAAGTAAAACTTCTTCACCTACATTCAATGACTTATCTGAAGCACTCTCCCACTATTTCTTGGGGTTTCTACACTCCTTCACATGTCCCGTTTTACCACAGTTCCAACACTTAACTCTGTTCTTTTTACTAGGAGTCTTAGACTAGCCCTTGGACTTGTTCTTAGCCCCTTTCTAATCTCCTTTAGGTCCTCTTTCCTTAGACCTTCCCCTGACACTAAGAGCATTCCCTGAACTATTTGAACTCTTCTTCCTCAATTCTTGTGATAGTAGCACTAAAACAAGAGCATCCAACTTTGGATCCACAAGGTTAGCAGTGATAGCAAGGATAACAATCTCCCAAGAAGTAAGATACATTTATCTTCCTCACTAACCTCAACATCTACTAAATCAAGCTGACTCACTAACAAATTAAAAGAATTTAAATGCTCTACAACTGATTCACCTTCTTGCATTTTCATGGAAAACAATTTTATTTTTAAATAAAGTTTATTTACCATACTCTTGGCTTGATAGATCTCACCCAACCATTTCCACAACTTGTATGCAGTCTCTTCCTTTACGACATTCAACAAGATAGAGTCTAAAAGACACAACCGGATGGTTCCCCTTGCCTTCTTATCCAGTGTATCCCACTCATCTTGAGAGACATCATTAGGTTTCTTCTCTTTTTGAACAACCAACCATTAGTTTCTTTCTTCCAACAAATCTTCCATTTTCAGCTTCCATAACTCATACCCCATTCCGTTGAAATTCTCAATGTCCAATCGAGAGGTTGATGCAACAGTGGATGCAGCCATAATAACAACACAAGATCTGCAAAATAAACACAACCAAATCTCCCACTGTAGCTACAGCTTCCACACTACCACCCAAGAGTCAAAGTTGGCTAGGCTTTGATACCAGATGTTAGAAATGAAAGCAACACTACTTCAATGGAAATCTGATTTGAGATAAATTTTAGCAATCTTTAACTATGTGCTATTAACAATGGAGATTGTAACAAAATATAAACCCACAATATAGAAATATACCAGAAGCAAAATGAAGCACATAACACAAGTGTTTAACGTGGAGAAAACCCTTTTAGGTAAAAAACTCCACCAAGAAAAGAGGTCAAGTTGTATTATCTTCACAAAAGGAGATTACAAATACATTCACTTCCTCTATCCTCCAACCTTCACTCCAGTAGAACCTGGGTACCTATAAACTGTTATGCATCTCATCAACTATACTATGGTTTATATAGAATTTACACAACCTCAAGACATTAAATGACGTCTTACAAGCCCATAACACTTGTCAAGAGTCAACAATACAACCTTGGACATCCATGGGAAAGAAAAGGCTCTTACAGGGTCATACATGTTGTCATACATGCATCCTATACTTGGAAAAATGTGCCCATGCAAGCTTGAACACCTTAAGGCCAAAAGTAGCCATTTACAACATCTTATGATGCATCATGTGCTATTATAAGTGTCAGATTCTTATGACAACTTACAGTTGTCATAGAATCTCTTACACCTTCTTACAGCATCTATGACGTGCGTCATAACGCTAAAAAAATTTATTCCTCCACATGTGCACCCCACTTTGACCAATTACCATTTACCATAGTAAATGACATCTCATAACTACCACCAATAACTTTGGGACTTACCATGCAGTAACTCTGTAATTACCATGGACAGTAAATAATTTTTACTTCTATTGGTGAAACTTGTACATCCCTTATGGGTAATTATAAATAATAAATGGAATAATACAATAGTGGGATTTACAAGGTTAATGGAACCTTATCCCAACATTCTTTACCGCTTTCAACATTGGCAGTCCACTGGATGAGTTTAACCCTGTCACAACCTTGATGGCATCCTTGGTGATCTTGAATGGTTTCATTAGCCACAAAAACTCATCATGCAATCGTCTTAAAACATACCAGACCCATTCATCTTCATTGAAGGATGGAAACCCTATAATTTGGATGAAATGTTTATTGTGTAGTGCCTTATACTCAGGTTTAAGACTGTGAATTTCATCCCTTAGATGATTTTTGAATAAATCTACAAACCTTGAGTCCCCAAATTCATCTATGCTAGCATGAATATAGGCCCTAATATCTTCAACATCCAATACACCATATGGAACATTTAAAAATGCACCTAACGGGTCAACTTCTACTGATTTGTGTGGATGCTTCTTGAATTTGGGTTAGGGCCTTTCAGTAATAGCAACAACCAATGGTGTAGCCATTGCAAAAGATTACGAGTTCAAAGCTTCGTAGAAAAATGCCTTTTTCTTCCACAGAATTAGGGTTAGCTGAAGAATTCACCAGTCGCACTTCAAATCCTTGAAATCTTAGCTCAGGTGCTCTTCTACTCATTATCTTCAAATGTAAAGTGATCCAAATGATTGAATGAATGACTTTTTATCCTCTGCAAAACCTAATTTGTCATTGTAATAATTGCTCTGCCCTAATACATTTGGTTACACTGTTTTTGTATCCAGTCAATCTTCAATTGCTTCATAATCAATCACATTAGCTTCTTTTCTTGCAAAATTTTCTCCAATAGGTCTGCACTAGGCTTCTTTATCTTCATTCATCATGCCAGATTCAAGTACCCATTTACTGGCAGGGGGAATCATATTTTCAATGTAGCTCCCCCTGAGCCAAAGCTCCTAATTCAATTCCTGGAGGAATTATCAGCACCGGATTCTGATGCAGACCAATTGTCAACATTCATTTCACCTTTCTTTACCCATGTTTTGTTCATTTCATTCTAGACCTCATTCACATCAACTTTACCCTTGCCTTTGTCTTGTCTCTGCTCATCCAGTTTTCTATTTACCAGACCTTTTCTGTCATCATTCCTACTTCTGCAAAATCTTGCAACATGACCAGATTGGTTACAATTGAAGCACACAACATTTCTTTGCCCATTCAATTGATTTCCTCTTGATCTGCACTGATTAGCCATATGTCCAAATCTATTGCATGCAAAATAGTATCCATTGAAAGAATTGACATTTCCTTTGTTGTTAAAGTAGTTCATCATACTCCTACATTCATTGGATCTATGACCGTACCTTTTACAATTGAAGCATTGACCAGAGAAAGATGGACCATTTTGATTCACTCTACTTCTGCACTGAGTAGCTCTATGACCAAATTTGTTGCAATTAAAACAATTTCCACTGAAAGATGGATACCTTTGAGAATTAGGTTGTCTTACCAGAGGTCTTCTAGGTCTGTTTCTTTGATTCCTTGGTCTAGGATTTCTTTGACCAAATCCAGAGCTTTCACCTTTCTCATATCCCAGACCATGATTATCATCTGCCTTCTTCTGACTCTTAGGCAATACTTCAAGTTTAGCTGAGCTTATCTTGAAATTCTCCTTGTATTCATTTGCAATTTCTAGGTCATGTTTGAGAATGACAATTTGCCTTTCAAGTTCCTCCTTATTATATCTGCATTCTTGTAAATTAGATTTTAGGTGGCCAATTGTTCTGTCCATTCTACAACATTCTTCTATTTTTTCCTTTGGAGTTTGATTCAGGTCTTCTTTAGTCTTCTTCCTTTCCTCAATTTCTTTGGTTAGCCTCATCACCCTAGATTCCATCTCATGTTTTAGAATAGAAACTTCTTTTGTCATCTTTTCACATTCCTTTGTCTTTTCTTCCAAAGCCTCATTCATGCCATTTTCTTCAGTAGAATTAGCTAGTTGCTGAAGTAGCTCCTTCCTCCTTTCCATACATTTTTTTAGTTTTTCTTTTAACATCTCAATGCAATCATCAACATCTTTAAGGTTCACTTTCATTTCATTTGTTTCTATTTTGGACTGATCAAGATCTTCTAAAGCCAATTGAAGTTGTTCTCTGAGTGAACCCATTGAAACTCCTTCCCAGATCTTCCTCAAGTTGTTAGGCTTCTTCCAAGGAACCTTGCTCTGATACCAATTGTTGGAATAAGGGCAGACAACTGAGAGGGGGGGTGAATCAGTTGTCACAAAAACTTTTATCACTTGCAGCAATTTACCTCCTTTATCACTTATTAACAAATTAATGATATAACCATGAAAGCATAAATCAACAACACATGAGAAGAAATATAATCAACACACATAACACAAGGATTTTTACATGGAATCTCGGTTAAGGGAAAAACCACGATAGGGGTTAATCCACAAGAAATTATACTCTGTTAAAACTATTACAAATGAGGAAGGCACATGCCTTTAGGATGCACTGCCCAGAGCTCACTGCTCCAAGAGGCTCACTACCTATAGATATTATTACAAGAAGATTACAAATTGTTTGAACTAATGAATAGTACCTACCAATGTAGAAGTTCAGTTCCAGTTAAGTACAGAATACTGATCTTACACACTTCATCCTTATTCTTCCCTGTTTCACTCTTAGACCATAATCCAAGCTTAGATCTTCATCTTTGCACTTATTTCTACCTATTTTGCACTTACTCCATCACAACTTCACACACACACACTCCAAAACACTCGAATCCATCCACTATATATATCTACATCAAGAAATTCAATCAACTATAGTCAGCTTCAAGAAAACTTAGAACATTTGTTAAGAACTCTGCTCTGTTGGCTAAATCCATGCACAATCAACAATGCAGACCAAAAACTTATGTTCTCAAATCATCAATCATGTCAGCCAATACCACTGGTTATTACAAATTACTTAACTAATAGTTTTTCTTCATCTGGACCAAGATCAAATATTAGGTCGACCTGTTCTGTTGGAAACAAGGCAGATAATTGAGAGGGGGGTGAATCAGTTATCTCAAAATTTCCTTAACTTTCTTTTCTTTTGTTATCTTAATAATCAGTGCAGCATCAAAACATATAAGCATATGTGATCATAAGAACAGAAATAAAATCAACACACATAACACAAGGATTTTTACATGGAAAACACTGTTAAGGGAAAAACCACGGGGTGACTAACCCAAGATTGTATTCTTTGTTAAAAGAATAAAGGAGTACAAAATGGCACTTGCCAATTAGGGCTCACTGCCCGAGCACACTAATCATAAGAGGCACACTACCTACAAGAGACTCACTATCTACAAAACTTACAGCAGATAATCAAGTTTTTGAACTGATGAGAAGCATCTACAAATGCAAGAGCTCAGTTCCAGTTTAGGCACAATATACTGATCTGATGCACTTCATCCTTCCTCTACTCAATGTTACTGTTTTGTCACATACCATACTTGGATTGTTGTTCCCACACTTATCTCTACTTTTCTTCGCACCTTGCTTCATCACTTACTTTGCTTGCATCCTCACATGCTAAAATCTATCTGGTATATATATCCGCATAAAGGATTTTTATCAATTTGCTAGTCAGCATCAAGAACACTGCAAGTAATTAATATGTCAGTTGAATCCATGCTTGATTTGTGATGCGTATCAAAAACATAGACATAGAAGTCATTAATCATGTCGGCCAATAATGTATGATCCCAGAAATTGCTTGTTCAACACCATTTACTCATCTAGATTGAAGTTTGATACTCTGTCAGCTAGTTCTTCCTCTGTCTGCTCTGCCTGACTGGAACCCAACACTCAGATCCTCATATCTTTTCCTTGATTTATCACCGGAGGCTAAATCTCTAGAGTACAGTAGTCATGATACCTCTCTTGACTTTCCCAAGTCTGCAACTTACTGAGTTACACCATCTGAGAGATTCAGACCTGATTGTCAAACCTTGTTACATACTCTGTTCTTCTTCACTGGATCAAAATAATCTTCAATCTGAGAGATCCGGACCTGATTGTTGGACATACTCTGTTCTTGTTCACTAGATTAAAACAATCTTCAATCTGACTTTCGGTATAGGCATACTATGTACTGCGGATGTGTGGGATAGACTTGTTGCCATCAATGACAACACTAATGAAGCCACATAATGTCTCTTGCCAACAATCTCCCCCTTTAGCATTGATGGCAATACTTAGTGAAAAATAGCTAAGTGTCACAGTAAACTCCCCCTTGGCTGAGGCTGTCTTTTGCACTATTTTACCGGAGCTCCTCCTTAGCTAGATTCCACATTTTTCACTACTCCTCACTCCCCCCTTGACATCAATGGCAAAGGGTAGAATCCGTATACCAAAATTTTGCAAAAATTATCCTATACATGGCCGCATAAGTATATATATGTTATACTTACATATACTTAAGTATATCTGCCAAAGTGGCCTTCAATTGTACAAAGTCTATGGCCCAGCTCTACTTCATCCTATCCAAAATGGGGATGTTGACCACTCAACAAAAATGCATATGCCTCTGCCCTTCTTAAATCTGTCGGATCACTGGTCCAGGCTGCGGTCTGAGCATCTGTCAAGTCCTCATGCATTGCCTCTAACTTAGGGATAATTATCCCTCTGAGTTCACCCATTCTGTTTATTATGTTCTTATTTTCTTTGTCTAGCCTTTTTATTTCATTTATGATGACAATAGCTTGACATTCTTGATTCATTAAAGAGGTAGTAAGGGGATCAAAATTATGAGATAAACTTGACAGTTTACCTTCTTGTTCTTTCACTTTCTTTTCAATGTCCTCTATCACTTTGGGCCAAGATAGACAAAATTTGTATATGTCCCCACTATCTTTAAGAGTATTTTCAAGACTCTTTATTCCAATGTCTAGGGTCCTCCTATCATTAGTAATTAGTCCTTGCACTTCAGTGAATCTTTTTCCTAGAAACTCTTTCCGGACCTTTGCTTCTATCGATTTCTCTAAAGATTCAAAATGAGTGCTAACAGAATTTACCAAAGATTTCAAGTTACTAGATGGTGAGGCTAAAGGATCCTTTTGGAAGGATGGCATGATCTTTTCCAGCATCCCGGATGCAATCTCCAACAGTTCACGATCTTCCATGTGAGATTTCAAGAGTTTTTCTTTTGCTTTGGCTTGAGCAAAAGATGCTGTTGGTTTTTCTTCTGAATCAGCATCAGGGTTTGCCAGTTCCTATGCACATGCAGATTCAGCCAACTAATACAAGAGGTTGCATGAGCTGCCTCCCCTTCACTTCTAGTTCTGCCGCACCAAGGGGGGATCCCTATAACTCAAGATGTAACCTTGACTAGCTCAAAGATGGAAAGATCTAACTTGACAACAATAGGCAAAATACTCTCATGTATGGACCAAGATCTGCATGATAGATCACAAGGTGGGCAACATTCTTGGACATATATGTCTAGTTGGGTATGAGAGCATGCAGGGGGTTCCTAATCCTACTCCTACAACTAACAGGTGGAAGTGATGAAATGGGTGGACATAATGTCCTAGATGCAAGACAAGGGGTTTTGGCTCATAACTACTGATCCAAGAGCAGACTGGTGCCTATCCATTAGGCAAGGAGTCAACTAGATGTATACAACAGATGGTTTGCAACTTTCACTCGAGTTTCAGGGGGTTGGACTAATGCTTGCCTTACAAACATCACCCAAGAATGGGTATCTAACTGCCTCTACTTACAGATATCCCTGCTGACATGCAACCAGATTCAAAAGAAGGAGAATAACATGTAGCAAATGGAGACAAGCAGATAGACACATGCAATAAGCATTTTTCATATAACATTAACACTGAAACTAAAAATATGTGCAAAATACATTCATGTTGCAACTCATAAACTCCAAAATGGGATAAAATAGCCAAGATCATGCCCTGTTCTTCATTATTTACACAAAAATGCCTCAGGCCTTCAACCCTCTAAACAATGGTAACACAGTCTACCTATATCAGCCATAAAGTGTACCCACAAAAATTAATTACATGGTTGACCAAAAATCCTGCCAAATACAGATCTCAAAAGGAATAGCACTCAGAAGTTATTGCTGCAGCAGATAAGGGAGGCCTCGAGCCTTGCGCCGCCAACTGGGGTCTTCATTCATAATCAGGTAGCTTCATTGTTTGTACCATTACCCATTGATGGCTCAACCACCCGCATTTTACCTGGAAACTGTCACTGCGTTCAAAAAGAACTTCCCGCCAAAACGTGCTTCTTTGCAGGTTTCAAATATGCAGGGAAATTAATCCCACATGCAAGCTGCGAAAACCCCCCTAGCACTTTAAAAACATGGCCGCATGTATAATAGGTGTCGAGTGCTTTTGCCATGCTCGACACACGCTCCTTCTCCAAAAGCCCATCGCTAAGACTTAGGCCATCGGCCAACCCCACAAATCTCTCATCGATCTCAATTGTCTCGCCGATGCCTACCTTACAATCCGCTCCATCGGCCAGAGATAGACCATCAGGCCAGCACAAAACTCCTTTGCCGATGCCCATGGTTTCGCCGATGCCTTCAAAAAACCTGATGACATCATCATCATGTCTTGATGATGTCACCATCACCCGTCTACATACCGCACAACTCTCATATCCGAATGACGTCATCGCCATATAGGCGCCGGGGTGATATTAGTAAGATAACCTGATATTTCAGAATATCACCCCCCAAACAAAATATCATGATGCACTGTAAACCGGATGATGATGATGACCCCTTTAACTCAAAGAACATCAAGGTGCACTGTAGCTCTACTGCAGGATCGGGATGATATCCAAACATCACCCGATATTGAAACAAGATGATCCTGATGACAAATCTGGTCAACAGAAAATCATGATGATGCTGACCACCTCGGAGAAAATATGATGCTGCTGTTGAAAAATGCTGAGGAGGGCCAACACTTAGGAAATTTTTTAGATTTTTTGGGAAGGTGCCTGCATGAAAATTGCTAAATTAACTGATAGTCAATTCAGGCACCAACAAATGCTATTTTCATTATTTGAACTGGGGAGAGAGAGTCAAAATTTAGTGGCCCTTGAAATAGCTCAAGTTCATCTATCTCCATCATTTCTTTGTGTAAGAAGTTCTTCACTACCTTTGCAGTGTCTCTTGCCAGTGATTGAGTCTTCTTTTCTTTTGGGATATCAGAACAATCATCATTAGTCTTCTTTGCTTGTTCTTCTTCTTTTCCCTTAACCTCCTCTTCTTGACTCACTTTCTCCTCTTTTCTTCCTTCTCCTTCAACTTCAGAATTTGGAATGTCTGTAGTGGGATCCAGAGGAGAGATATTACCTGTGTTTACTACTTCATGAACTTCCTCTTCTGGAACAGAGGAATCCAAGTCCTTAGATTTCTCTTCATCTATCTCTTTTGATCCTTCTACATCAGAAGATTTTTCATTGGTTACATTTAATCCTTCAACATCCATGGTAGAAGGTTCTTCAACTAATTCCTCTATAATAGGAAGATTGAATCTTTTCAAAGCATTCTGGAGGATATCTTTCATCTCACTTGCTACTTGGTCAGTTTCTCCAAGTATAAGTTTATTCATTCTTGCCTTACTCTGGAACTCATCCTTACAATCTTTAAAAATCATGTCCATTTGTTTTGGAGTGATAGAAGGATAAAGTTGAACCATTATTTGTTCCCGAATCTCTAGGTCTTTTGCCTTTGCATTCTCTTTTCTCAGCTCAAGTACCTTTTCTAGACTTTTAGGAATTAATGATATAATTTCAATGAAAGCTTTATTGTAAATGTTCAAGTACCTGACAATAGCTTCTTCCAAAATCCTCTTGTCAGTATCACTATATTCATCATAGAACTTTGTTACTAGCTGCAGGTTCCCATCCACAGTAACTGCCTTGATGATGTCATCAATGGAAAGAGTGGGCTTTTCAACAAAATCTTCTACCTTTTCTTCTTTATTTTTACTAGTAGAGAATTCCCTAGATGTTTTCTTCTTCTTCATTTTCTTGATTTCTTCATCAGATTCTATTTCTTCATCATCTTTGAGGCTTGTATATGATCTTGTGGATTTGGTCTTCATCCTCTTTTCTCATTTTCCAGATGTCTTGACTTTTGGTCTAGTGGCCCTTGAGCTTTTAGGAGTGGCAGTTGTAGAGCTCTTAGAAGATCTAGTCTAGGAGGAGGCTTGTACCGGAACATCTCCTTTCTTTGCTTCTTATTTCTCTTTCTCAATCTTCTCCATTTTCTCTCTATTTGCATCTACTGCCTCTTTTGACAAGCCAAATATTTTGGCAATTTCTTCAACTTCCCTTCTTACTTTCCTCTTTATCTCCAGTTGTCTTAACTCAACATGTATTTTTACACTTAGTTCTTGAAAGGTGCCAAAACTTTCTACTTCAGGGTCCTTAGGCTAGCTCAACAGATGTTGAATATGTAACTCTAAGATTTTTTCATCGACCTCGTATCCCATAGGCATTATCCACACCGTTCTAGGCTCAACTGCCTCCATTAGGCATTGGTTAGTGTCAACCATGAAGCACACTATGTCCTTATATTTCTCAACTATGGATTGAGGTATTCTCTCTCTGGCTTGCATCATGCTTTGGAAGTTCTTGAAGTAACCCCATAGAGCTATGTTTTGGGCTTGAGCATCACCGAGTTTATACATATAATCTCTAATCTGAATTGCAACCGGTTTGTCATTTTGCCAAACCCAACCACTTGATCCATGTAGCTCATTCATGTAATAAAAGAATAGACACAGTATTAGACAACCATATTTGAAGGAATTCTTCTTATCCTTTTTTATCTTTTGTAGGTTTTCCAACAGTTGATTTAGGAGAAGTTCACATAGGTCATAATCTGCATCTTCCCTTAACATCTGATATGCTGCATAAATTGTTGTCCCAGACACAGAATTCTCCCTACTAGAATGATAGATCTTGTATCCAATTATCATTGAGGCAAACTTGACATCCAGATCTATGATGTTATCTATGGTCATGGCTCTTTTATCAAATTTAGATCCGGTGGCTTCAGTTATTGTCTGGTTCTTGATAGATTTAAGTGCAAGTAACCCATTGGAAGAATGCAATCCAGTTACTACCCTGATGACATCTTTAGTTATCTTGAAGGGCCTCATTAACCACATGAATTTATTATGCATCATGCTTAGGACATACCAAACCCAATCATCTTCTGTAAAATAGGGAAAGTGTATGCAATGTCCGAAGTGTTTATCCCAGAGGGCCTTGAATTGAGGTTTGAGTTCAAAACTCTCATCTATTAGCTATTTGTGATAGATGTCCATCAATTTTGAGTCTCCAAATTCCTCAATGTTGGCATGGATATAGACCCTAACATCTTCTACATGCAATACCCCATGCAAAATGCTAGAAAATGCGCCTAAAGGATCAACTTCTAGAGATTTATAGGGGTGTTTCTTGAATTTAGGACGCGGCCTATCAATGATCTTGACAACCATTGGAGTAGCCATTTTGCAAGAGATTAAAAGAGAGATTTTCATAAATGAAGTACCTTTTCATTCTTTAGGGTTCAAAATAGGAGCTGGAACAAATCGCTAGTTGAATTTGATTTTCCAGTTGATCTTGAGTGAATTGTAGAAACGTTGTTGCAAAGCTCTTCTTTTCTTCTTCGCAAATGCAAATGTGCAAAAAATGAGTGAAAGAACCCTTTTATCCTTGCGCAAACCCTAATTTCCTTTTGTAATAAATGCATAACTTAAGTTATCCGGTTGCCCTGTTTTGAGAGAGATCTTCTCGAATCACTGCGCTAAACTTAGAATCATTGTCAGTAAGGATTGACAATGTATCTTCTTTTCTTCAATAATGTCATGGGTCCACAGATCAAAGTATTTCAATTTTAAATCATACTGGATCTGTCTATGAAAATCCTGCTTTATTGGAGCGCTGTCGAAACTGGATTAACTTGAGCAGTTAAACTCTTGCAAAACTCCATGCGGATCTTTCATATTTTTACTAAAGGTTATGTAGATGTTTTTATGAGAACCCTTTAATCTGTAGCATTACCTATGCTGAATTTATGCACTAGTTGACTGGCTATGGGGAATTTGTTTTTCTCTGTGACTCCCCCTGAGCCAGAGCTCACCCTTTTAGTTTCCGGAAGGAATATCAGCACCAAATTCTAGTGTGGATCCATCCCCAAAATTTTTTGTACTCTTCTTCACCCAAATCTTGCTCATCTCCTTTTGAACTTCATCTGTATTCACTTTACCTTTGCCCTTATCTTGTTTTTGATTATGTTGCACCGGACCTTTTCTATCCTGATTTCTACTTCTGTAGAATTTGGCAATATGACCAGATCTATTGCAATTGTAACAAACAACATTTCTTTGCATATTTGATTGATATCCTTTTGATCTGCATTGATTAGCCATATGTCCCATTCTATTGCATGCAAAGCATCTAGCATTGAATGAATTGTTTATTTGCATATTTCTGCATTCATGAGAATTATGACCATACCTTTTGTAGTTGAAACATTGTCTGAAGAAGGATGGATTAGTTTGATTCATTCTCCTTCTGCACTGAGTTGCTTTATGACTGAAATTATTGCAATTGAAGTAGTATCCATTGAAGGATGGATAACTTTGAGCATTTGGTTGCCTTATCGGAGGTCTTCTAGGCTTGTGTCTTTGATTTCCTGATCCAAAGTTCTTCTGACCGGATCCAAAGCTTTCACCTTTCTCATATCCCAAGCCACGCTTATCATCTACCCTCTTTTGGCTTTCAAGAAGAACTTCAAGTTGGGCTGAGCTTATCTTGAATTTCTCTTTGTATTCATTTGTTGTTTGAAGATCTTGTTTAAGAGTGTCTATCTAATTCTCAAGTTGTTCTTCATTATATCTAGCTTCTTCAAGATCAGATTCAAGATGCCTAATTATTCTGTCCATTTTGTGGTAGTCCTCTATCTTCTCCTTGAGGAATTGTTTTAGATTATCTTCAATTTTCCTTTTTTCTTCAATTTCTTGGGTGAATCTCATAATCCCTAATTCCATTTCATGCCTTACCATAATGACCTCTTTTGATAGCTTCTCACATAGCTTATTTTTCTCATTCAGATCTTCATTAGTATCATTGTCTTCACTTCGATTGGCTAATTTTTGAAGTAGTTCCTTTCTTTTTTTCACAGAGATACTAAGTTTTTCTTTTAGCTCATTTATGAAATCATTAGCTTGTTTGAGTCTTTCTCTCAAATTATTGACTTCAGAATGGGATTGTTCAAGATCATCTAGGGAAGACTAAAATTGTTCCTTCATACCATATATATCCATTGAGATTCCCAGATCTTCCTCAAGCTGTTAGGCTTTGTTCAGAGGAACCTAGCTCTGATACTAATTGTTGGAAATAAGGAAGATAACTAAGAAGGGGGGGTGTGAATCAATTATCTCAAAATTTCCTTAACTTTCTTTTCTTTTGTTATCTTAATAATCAGTGCAGTATCAAAACATATAAGCATATGTGATCATAAGAATAGAAATAAAATCAACACACATAACAAAATGATTTTTACATGGAAAACCCTGTTAAGGGAAAAACCACGGGGTGACTAACCCAAGATTATATTCTCTATTAAAAGAATAAAGGAGTACAAAATGACACTTGCCAATTAGGGCTCACTGCCGGAGCACACTGTTCACAAGAGGCACATTGCATACAAGAGACTCACTGTCTATAGAACTTATAGAAGATAATCAAGTGTTTGAACTAATGAGAAGCATCTACAAATGCAAGAGCTCAGTTCCGGTTTAGGCATAATATACTGATCTGATGCACTTCATCCTTCCTCTGCTCAATGTTTCTATTCTATCACATACTGTACTTGGATTGTTGTTCCCACACTTATCTCTTCTTTTCTTCGCACCTTGCTCGTCACTTACTTCGCTTGCATCCTCACATGCTGAAATCTATCTGGTATATATATCTGCATCAAGGATTTTTATCAACTTGCTAGTTGGCATCAAGAACACTGCAAGTAATTAATCTATCGGTTGAATCCATGCTTGATTTGTGTTGTGTATCAAAAACATAGACATAGAAGTCATTAATCATGTCAGCCAACAATGTATGATACCACAAATTACTTGATCAACACCATTTACTCATCTGGATTGAAGTCTGATACTCTGCCAGTCAGTTCTTCCTCTATCTGCTCTACCTGACTAGAACCCAACACTTAGATCCTCATATCTTTTCCTTGATTTATCATCGAAGGCTAAATCTCTAGAGTACAGTAGTCATGATACCCCTCTTCACTTTCCCAAATCTGCAACTTACTGAGTTACACCATTTGAGAGATCCGGACCTGATTGTCGGACCTTGTTACATACTTTGTTCTTGTTCACCGGATCAAAACAATCTTCAATCTAACTTCTGATATAGGCATACTATGTATCGTGGATGTGTGGGATAAAATTTGTTGCCATCAATGACAACACTAATGAAGCTACATAGTGTCTCTTGCCAACATGTTCTTCTTCTGACTGTACTGACTAACTGGAACCTGATACTCATGTGCTTATAAGTTTTGAATCCTTCATCACTGGAAGCTAAATTCCTAGATTTAGATAGTCCTGACTATCCTTATCACTCCCTCAAATCCATAGCACACTGTGATTTACCACTAGAGAGATCCAGACCAAGATACTGGACCTTGTCACATGCTCTATTTCTGACTACCCAGACTTAGACAAATCTTCACTTAGACTTCCGGTAAGAACAAATTATGTAATGTGGATGTGTAAGATAGACTTAGTTGCCATCAATGACAACACCTATCATGCATAGTAGTGTCTCTTACCAACATTTTCATCATTCGCCACCTAGATAGAATCACTAGAAGAAGGTAAACAATAAATCAAGTGAGGAGAACAAGTTCCTTAGGGTCGTCACGTAGGAAGGTGCCCCTAGGTCACCAACCGCAATGCTATGCCCCTAAGACACAACACACAACAATGAAAATAAAGGAGAAGCAAGATAGAAGAATGATTATACAAATATAAGAAGGGTTACAACAGAGGCTATCTCTTGGTATCCTTGACCTTACAAGATTATCAAGGGTCATCCACGGAGGCCTAAACAACACATAAGACATCACAGGGGAAACACAACATAGAGGTAAAGGGTTAGAAATACTTACCTATAGAGACAACCAAACTAGTGGTCATCATCATCTTCCCAATCTTGAATATTAGAGGAAAGAGGTACATAAGGTACCATAGCCCAACTTTTGTTTTTAAACTCTTCTTGGCTTGATTCAATGTTAGGTGGAATGTTTTCTTGTTGATATACATTTTGTTGGCAAAGGATTGTCTTTTTCTTCTTCTTTCTCTTGCTTGTCTGTTTCTTCTTGTCCTATTGCTTATATCTTCAAAAGTATTGTCATGTTGTTCTATTGGTCTTTTTGTGTTAGAAGAGGAAGCTTGTTCAAATCTTATTTGTCTTGATGAAGTGTTTTGTTCTCAATGAATACCTCTCGATCCTCATAAGGATGATGGAGGAGGAACCTCAACATAGGGTCCTTTTCCTTTTGCTCTAGGAATTTCTTCTAATGCGGGTTGTTCATCTCTTACTGTTTCCTGAATAGAAGGACCAGCCACCCGATGTAGTAATTTTGCTTTATATTTTCTATATCCCAAGAAGTTAAAATTTGTTTGTGGCTCCAGTTCTTGATCAGATCATGGCCAAAAGAAATCAAGGTTGAAGTGTTGTTTTGTAACCAAAGGTTTATATTTATTGCGAGGAATAGTATGCACTTGTCCATTCAAAGGAAATTTTACACAGTTATTAATCGTTGAAGGGACAAATTTCATAGCTTTTAACCATGGGTGTCCTAACTTTATGCGGAAAAGGTCAGATAGGGGTACAACATCAAATAGTTGTTCTACAAATTTTTCAAATATTGTGACCAATAAAGACATCTTCCTAGAAGTGTTTATAAAAGCTCCATTATGTGTCTTAATCATCATGTCAGAAGGATCATAAAAGTCTTATATCAAACCATGTGAATAAAGGAATTCCTTTGTTTCTACATTAGTCATGCAATTAGGATCTACAAGTGTTCCATCCATAGGATTTTCCATTATCCTAACAACTTGATATAAAGAGGTCCTTCAATTTCTCAATTTGTTCTATCATGAGGTGTAAACATAATTTTGGGTTCAGGGACCTTTCTTTTCATATAAGGCCTAGGAGGGAACCTTGTGTTATTGTTGTGAATAGAAGCCATGTGTAAACATTTTTAAATCAATATAAAATCAGATTTTAAAAGATTTTCAAAACTTGTGCAAGGAACAAGTGCAAAATTATGTAAGTTTATGACCTAAAATGCTTTATTTTTTCAACTTTTTTAAGTCCAAATGAGTAAAAGAAGAGGTGTTGTAAGGAAATTGATGAGGGGAAGCCAATAATAATCCTAATATCAGTCCAATAATGAAGCAATATCCATCACAACACACCTTTAATTGCAATTCTATATGCAAAATAAGTCAAAATCTAGTGAAAATGCAAGATTTTAAACACTAGAGATGAAATCTAAATGCAAAAATGCACAATGATAAAACACTACAGTTAGAAATCAGTCCTAAATGAGTGTTTAAAATAGTAGTAAAATTTGAAACAAGATTTTAACCACAAACCCTAGCTAATGCAAAAGCTATGTTATATGAAAAATACACAATTTCAAGCAATTTTTAACAAATTAGGCATGAAAATGCAATGCGAATAAATAATAAACGATGAATTTATGCAATTTAAATCTGATCTAATGAAAATAATAGAAATTTAAATGAAATTAAATGTAAATTAATTCAAATTATTTGAAAATGCAAGCCTAAAATGCCCATTTTTTTAAATTTTCAAATTTTTCAATTTTTTTGTAAATTTTCAAATGCAATAAGATGAAAATTAAATGAATGAATGAAACTAATGAAAATCTAAAGTACAACACTCAGCAAGGTTTAAAATTCAATTAAACATGGGTTCACCAAAATGTTTAGTGTAAAAAGAGGGGTTTTCAATTTCAAGGTTAAATCCTCCTTTCACACCTTACATTCAAGGACATAAATCGAGTTAAGCCACAATCTTTTGCAAGAGGGCTCTACTACAAATTTAGTGTCCCTTAGTACAAAGAAGAAACTTGGAATTTTATGATTTATTGATTAATTAAAGCCTGATTATGCTTAAAACCCTAATTTAGTAAAATCGTAAACAAACAGACAAAACATGACAAATGCTCGCAAACAGAGATAGAATATTCAGAGTAAATACATACCAAAATTCAAGATTCTAGATGTAGGAAAGTTGGGGACTAATGAGCAGGCACCCTAGTCCAAGGTACCAATTTTTGTCAGGATCTCTAAAAGTTGTCTGCAACCTATTTCTATTGTTTCAGGGATTTTCGTGTCTCGAGATTTGGAGGACTAATGAGCATGCACCCAAGTCCAGGTCCTACTTTTCTACTTCGATCTGCAATCCTGACACTCTATTATACCTCCCTATAACTTCACTCCTGCTTCTGTACCTATAACCTGCAATAATAGAAAAGGGAGTCGGTGGTTGTGGTGTTTAGAGGCTTGCCTCGGTCAAGCCCCAGAGAGAGATTCAAGTCTTTCGAACACCTTTGTCAGATAAAGAGTACATATCCCTATAGGATAGAGGCAAAAACTAATTGATAAATGATTGAAAACATAAAAAAATGTCACCTCAGAGGTGTAGCTTGCATGGAGATGAAAATCCTTCAACACATGAGAAGATGAAGCCAAATCTACATAACAAACACAATAACAAGACAAGTCTGCTATGCAACAATGAATACTTTGAATGCTCTCAAATCATAAGTTCACCAAAAGTTCATAATCATCTTCTAGTTTACAAATGAATCCCTAAACATGCTTATATATGCATCTAGACAACATTCCCTCTTTAATTTCAAAATTCAAACTTAACATGTTAGCATGAGACCTAACTAATAGTTACATAATTGCCATTTAAAATTTTGGACCCCGCTAAATAGGGAAAGAGTAGGGTGCAGGTGCCCAAGTCCTCAACCCCTATTTAGGTCAGGGTTAAGCTCACAAGAGTCCCCTAGGCCCCATTTATCATGGGTTTTTAGGGATTTTCCATCGGGAGTTAAAATAAACATGCATGATTAATTCTAATGACCCAGGAGCTAAACATAGGAGGGAAAAAGTCCTAGGAAGACATTTTCTGATATAACACGGGAATGCATATATAAGCATGTTTAGGGTTTCATTTGTAAACTAGAAGATGATTATGAGATTTTGGCAAACTTATGATTTTAGAGCATTCAAGGCATTCATTATGTTGTAGGGCAGAATATTGTTGTTGTGTTGTTATTGCAGATTCGACTTCATCTCTCATGTTGTGAAGGATCTTCATCTATGTGAGAGCTACAGCTCCAAGGTGATATCTATTTTTAATTTCAATTAATTATTTATGATTTATTTTTGTCTCTGTCCTGAAAGAATACACACTCTCTATCTAACAATGGTGTTGGAAGGCTTGAATGCCATTTCGAGGCTTGACCAAGGAAAGCTCCTAAACACGACAACCCCCCAAACCCTCTCTTGTGGTTGTAGGTGATGGGTGTCATATTCTACAGAGTGGAGTTGCAGAGGAGCATTGCAAAGTGTAAGGATCCCAGATCTAAAGGAAAGAACACAAAAGAGTATGATCAGGACAATGGTGCTAGTTCCTGTGTCCTCCAAGTTTATAGAGCCGAAAATTAATAGAACAGTGATAATCAACATTAGAAAAGGTCTGGAAACCCCTGATAAAAATACTACATTGGACTTCGGTGGGAGTCCCTCTATCCTTGACATTTCATAATCTCAAACTTTGAAATCTAGTATGAATCTAATCTTCATCTAGTATCTCTGTGTGTGAGCATTTGTCAGAATTCATCTATTTGTTTATGATTTTGTAATAATTAGGGTTTTGAGCATAATTGGGCTTAAATTAACACAATAGTTATTAATTTCCAAATTTCCCTATCATTACAAGTGACAACCAACTTGTAGGTGAATCCTCTTGCAAATTTGAGATTCAACTCGATTAACTATCTTTGAATGTGTGTAGTGAAAGGAGGATTTTGCTAAACTATCTATCAAACCCTCTTTCCCCTTTTTCATACATTATAATAGAAAACTACACACTACAACCATAGAATGAGGTGCAATCACAGTATTACAACTTTATGCAAGTTGCTATATTTGTGCATATAGCATTCATTCATGCAGATGACAGTATAGAGGATCATAGGAAGATCTTAAGGGAGTATCATTTTTATATCAATGATGATCGCACACATTCTATAGAGTTTGTGAAAGGCTGCTTTCATATGTTCTACCATTATTTGGCTAGTTGATGAAGAGGGTAAATCATAAAACACACAACAATAGAAATTGTACATAGAAAATAGAAATTTCTTTTATTGATTTAGACAACTTATTACATTACAGAAGCTCAATTACAATCAGAGGAATCAACCCTCCACAGGCTGCAACACATTACAGCAAGACTCTAGAATCATCTACCTTCTATAACCCCAAATTAGATAGAGTTTCTATTTTCTCACCTATTCTTGACTCTACAGTTTCCCCCTTAACTCTACTACTACCCAGGGTTCCCAAAAATGGTTATAAATAGCCTTTTTGGCGGCCAACAACCTAATTTTGAAATTTGCATCTCCCTCCAAAAATAGGTCAACTTCTGGGAGCCATAACTTTTGATTCGGGTGTCCGATTGATGAACTGTTTTAAGCGCCGAAAAGCTTGTGGAGTGTTCTATGCGTTAAGAACTAGTTTTGTTGTTCCAGCCATTTTCAGGCCCGTACGGGGTCATTTAGTGCCTCAAACTTGAGTTTGAATAATTTTCAGGTGTTTCTTAGGAAATAGAAACTTTAATATCTTTTAGCTCACAACTGATCTTTGCATGATTCCTTCTCCAAAGGTCTTATTTTTTAGTTACGAAGCTTCTTGTAAATTTTCACTTCAATCCATGCCCAAATACAAACTTTCCTAAAATAGCAAGTTGCTATTTTTAGCAATTTGGCAAAACTGAAAGTTCTACATCATTATTTAAGTGATTATGGAACTAGAACCACAAATTTTGAAAATAAATGGAAAGAACATCGATGATTTTGAAACACGTCTTTTTTTGGGTGATGCAATATTGCCATTACACCACTGGATGCTCCTGCATCAGACACCTAGGGTAATTTGAGAAGTGACCCTGTCACATCTCAGGTGTTTGTGTGAGGAAAACCCAAATGGTCAACTAGCTTCCCCTAAACAACATGCCATCTTGGATTATGAAATCCAACCATTTTGTCCTTTCGAAAGTAATAGGTTCCAGATGAGCTTTTCAGGCCTCTACAAAATCTAGATCTTTAGGATACAAATTTTTGAGCTCACCAAACCCAACAACCTCTATCTTCATTTCTGTCAACAAATTTTGCCTTCTACTCAAGGCATCTACAACTCTATTGGACTTCCCACTCCTGTGCTTCAAAACAAAGGTATAACTCTACAAAAACTCAACCCATTTTAAGTGCCTTTGATTCAACTTTCCTTGACTATTAAGATACTGCAAAGCCTGATGATCAGTATATAAAACAAACTCTATTGGCAATAGATAATGTCTCCATTTCTTCAAAGCTTAAACTATTACATAAAATTCCTAATCATAAACAAAATAATTTTTCTTGGCATCATTAAGCTTCTCACTAAAATAGGCAATGGGCTTACCTTCTTGGCTCAAAATAGCTCCTATAGCACTGCCACTAGCATCACAATCTACCTGAAATACCTTATTGAAATCTGGAAGTGCCAAAACAGGTTGCTCTATGACTTTTTGCTTCAATGTATCAAAGATTTTGTCTACTCCTTTAGTCCATCTAAACTCTTTTCTATCTCCTCTCATTGTCTCAGTTAAGGGTACACAAATGCTACTAAAATTCTTGATAAACTTTCTATAAAAACTTGCCAAACCATGAAAAGATCTTACCTCAGAAGCACTCCTTAGCGTAGGTCATTCAATGATAGCCCTTACCTTTTCTGGGTCCATCTTAAGACCTTCCTCTGAGACAACAAATCCCAGGTATACCAACTCCTTTGCAAAACTACATTTCTTCAGATTAATTAGCAACTTCTCCTTGCTCAGCTTCTCTAAAACTCTTCTAATATGCATCAGATGCTCATCCCAAGTCTTACTAAAATTCAAAATATCATCTAAATAAACAATAACAAAACTTCCCAAAAATTCTTTCAGTACCTCGTTCATGAGCCGCATGAATGTGCTCGGTGCATTGGTTAGCCCAAATGGTATGACTAACCACTCATACAAACCCTCCTTTGTCTTGAAGGCTATCTTCTATTCATCTCCTTCTCTGATTCAAATCTGGTGATACCTACTCTTCAAATCAATCTTTGTGAAGTACTTGGCTCCACTCAAACAATCCATTATGTCATCCATTCTAGGTAATAGAAATCTATACTTGATCATGATCTTGTTGATGGCTCAAGAATCTGTACACATTCTCCACTCGCCATCTTTCTTCGATGCTAGTATTGCAAGTACCGCACATGGACTTAGAGTCTCTCTTATCAACCCCTTCCTTAATAGCTCTTGAACTTGTCTGTTCAACTCTTCACTCTCTGTAGGAGTCATTCTATGGGCTGCCTTATTCGGCAAACTAGCTCCTAGTATCAAATCCATTTGGTGACTTATCTTCCTCACCAGTGGTAAACCTTCCGGTACATTATCAGAGATAATATCCTAAAATTCTTCCAACATATCTGAGACTTCTGCTGGTACATCTTCACATTTCTCTTGACTAATCTTAGGAATCAATGCAAAGCAATGATGCTCATGCTTCATACCCTCTAAAAATTTTCTACCATCTACCAAGCAAATTCTGGCAGTACTACATACCTTTTCTTCCACCTCCTTCAAGGGCTTCAACTTATGATGAACTCCATCCTTTGTTAGGGAGTATTTGTTTGCATGGCTATCATGGACAGTGCTCCTATCATACTGCCATGGCCTTCCCAATAACATATGACATACATCCATCGATATGATATCACACAACACCTCATCATGGTAGTCCCCAATCTTGAACTTCACTAAACACTGCTCATTGACCAAAGCTCTGTGGTCCTTCTGCAACCATGCAATCCGATATGGATGTGGATGCTTTCTTCTTGTCAACTTCAACTTGTCAGCCATCTCCTCTGAAACAAGATTGTCAGTACTGCCACTATCAATAATAATATCACAACACTTACCTTCACATTTGCACCTTGTGCGGAATAAACTCTTCCTCTGATTGGGTTATTTCTCCTCATTCAACAAAGTTCTTCTAACAACTAGGGTTTCTCCCCTTTCAGCATCTTCAGAGCACTCAGATTGCGCATCTTCATCGACATGTGTAACTCGTGCATTACCTTTAGGTCTTCTATTTATCCTTCCTTAATGTTGTGGACACTCGTATGCTCGATGTCCTTCTCCACATTGGAAATAGGTTCCTCTGAAACCTCCTCTTTCGAGTCCTTACCTAGGTCTGCCTCTTCCTCTTCCTCTTTGCTCACCATTGTTCTGGTCACAAGGGCAGTAGACATTATCTCCTCTCTAATTTTGACTAGTGCCATCTTCTTCACTTTTCTTTGAATCTTCATTTCGGCCCCCATAGGGTCTTCCACCAGTCCTTTTGCCTTGACCTCTTCCCATTTTCTTGCTATTGAATCTTTTATTTAGCTTCTCTTCCACCTTCAAGGAAAACTGGTACGCATCTTCTATGGTGGTCATTTTGACTAGGTTCAACTCCTCTTGAATACTAGACCTCAACCCATTAACATAACAGGCTACCTTCTCCTTGTTGGCCTCTGCATGACTTGTCCTAATAGTAAACTTATAAAACTCTTATGTATACTCCTTAACAGACTTGTTGCCTTGCTTCAATCCTTGCAGCTTTTTCAACAACTCCATCTCATAGTCCATAGGAATGAACTACTTCTTCAATTTCTCCACCATCTGATCCCATCTGGTGATCTTTCCTTTTCCTCTTCTGCTCCTCTCTAATTGGACCTCCTTCCACCAAATACTAGTGTGACCCTTTAACTTTATTTTTGCAAACTTGACCTGATCTGGGTCCTCCACATCTTCATACTCAAAATATTCCTCCATGTCATTGATTTAATCAATAAGCTGTTCTAGATTCAAATCTCTAGAATTGTAGAAACTTTGATCCTGGGCCTCTTTCCAATCTTAGAAATGGCTCTCAAAAACCTAACTTCTGTAGGATCTCCTATAGCTTCTTGTTCTTCCTCAGATAACTCTTCTTCAGCTTCATCTTCACTTTCTTCTCTTGTTCTTGGTTCAAACCCTCTTCGTAGCTTTTCTTGCAATGCATCTATTTTCCTTTGTAGTGCTCTAAAACCCTCTTCCATCAAAGCATTCCTCCCAATATGATTTCTTCATGGAGGCATCTTGATCTCCACAACAAACCCACAACCTTAGGTCCTGGTGCAAACTGCTTCATGGTTGGCGATCTGTCTACACACTCAGGAATCCTTGCTCTAATACCACTTGATGAAGGGGGTAAATCATAAAACACACAACAACAGAAATTGCACATAGAAAATAGAACTTTCTTTTATTGATTTGGACAACTTATTACTTTATAGAAGCTCAATTACAATCAGAGGAATCAACCCTCCACAGGCTGCAACACATTACATCAAGACTCTGGAATCATCTGCCTTCCGTAACCCCAAATAAGCTAGAGTTTCTATTTTCCCACCTATTCTTAACTCTACACTTTCCCCCTTAACTCTACTACTACCCAAGGTTCCCCAAAATGGTTATAAATAGCCTTTTTGGCGGACAACAACCTAATTTTGAAATTTGCATCTCCCTCCAAAAATAGGTCAACTTATGGGAGCCATAGCTTTTGATTTGGGTGTCTGATTGACAAACCGTTTTAAGTGCCGAAAAGCTCACAGAGTACTCTATATGTAAAAAATTTGCTTTTCCAATTCTAGCCATTTTTGGGCCCTTATGGGGCTATTTTGTGCCTCAAACATGAGTTTGAATAATTTTTAGGCATTTTTCAGGAAACAAAAACTTTAATATCTTTCAGTTCACAAATGATCTTTGTGTGATTCCTTCACCAAAGGTCTTATTTTTCAGTTACAAAGCTACTTGTAAATTTTTTCTTCAATCTGTGCCCAAATGCAAACTTTCCTAAAATAGCAGGTTGCTATTTTTAGCAGTTTAGAAAAAATGAAAGTTCTACATCATTATTCAAGCAATTATAGAACCAGAACCACAAATTTTGAAAAGAAATGGGAAGAACATTGATGATTTTGAAACACATATTTTTTTGGGTGATGCAAGATTGCCCTTACACCATTGGATGCTCTTGCATCACTAGTAGGAGCATATCATTTGATCAGCATATCATATGGTTAGATAATTGTGCATCACAATTCAAGAACTCACAGATGTTCTATTGGTTGAGCAGGATGCATAAGATGAATGGTCTTCAACATATGTGGAATTTTTGTGAGGCCGGGCATGGAAAGGGGAAGTATGATGCTATAGGAGCATGTATCAAAAGAGCATTAGCATGAGAAGAGTTGAAGTACAAAGACAATGCAAAGTTGACAGATGCGAGATCTATTGTCAAATGGTGTAATGCTACAATGGGTCTAGGTAATGAAGGTAAGTCTACAGTTCATTGTACATTATAAAATATGAGGATTATTGTACATTTAAAGGATCAAGTGAGCTACACTCTTTTAGAATCTCTAATGCAAGTTCATGGAGTATCCATATGCGGTAGATGGTATGCTTTTGATCTTCATGTATAGATCAAGCTTGGTATGATTGTGGTGCAGTCACGATCGGAGGGTTCACAGAATGAACTGTCCAAACCATGCATCTAGAGTAAACACAATGGAAACAACTCAATTATAGAATGCAATGGAAGATTTATATATTTAGAATATCAAATAATTACAATGCTCTTATGCTGTCAACATGCAAGCTACAATCAAAGGGCTCACAAGCCTGCTTTTTAGGTTACAACAGATATACAAGATATGGCATTGAAGTGCCTCCCTGAAAATAATATATCTTTTGTCTATCTAAATCATATCATAGAACTACTAATTGAGCACTGACTTCCTAATGCCTCTAATATATCTATCTATATCATGTTTTAGCTCAGGGAATCCTTTGCATTGGCCACAAGAAGTTACAAACTCCAAAGAAGGATGTAACATGTAGAAACAAGTTGGTCAGCCTTAAACATCTGGTAATGCTCCGCAAATGCATGAAACTTGGTGCAGTCCTCAAAGAAGGTCTATATAATCCATATGTGTCATGTATGATGTTTTATTTAGCTCTACAAGTCATGGAGGTGCTCCACAAACCTTCTCCTTTAACTGGCTATCTATATGCTCTGTCCTGAGAAAACTGATGATCTTCTGATAGCGATAACTTTTAGTAGACAAGTCCAAATGACCTAAATTTTGGATATGACGTAGATGATGATGTACAGATGTTAAGTCCTACTCCACATGCTCTGATACAAAGATGTAGTAAAATATGGTACAAAATGCTAAAACTGCAACCAACTAAACTGAACTGAAATAAAAGAAAAGAAAGTATGCAAATATTTTTTTGGTTGATGCAAGATTGCTCTGCAACCTAGGATGCTCTTGCATCAGACACCTGGGGTTGTTGAAAAATTGAGTCCCTCACTTTGCTGGGGCTAGAGGAAAACCAAGGCAGTCTACCTCAACCTAAGAAATCCATGTTGAATCTTGTTCCAGTCTACCTTTCCATTTTACCAAATATTCTTTATATTGCTTGCCTCTGGTGCTGTGTCCAACTCTGCTATCCAAGATGTCCTCTATCTACTCTAGTTGTTGCTGTGGTACCTAATTCTTCAATCTATCTTTAATGTTCTCACTTGATTCTCCTTTATGATACTGATATAGGTCTGCAATGTTGAATATAGGTGATATACCAAATGACTCCAATAGCTCCACTTCATGTGCATTTCCTGAATCAAACTTCCAAAGAATCTTAAATGGTCCAAACTTCTTCATCTTCAACTTGTTGTATGTCTTATTGGAAATCTCTCTTTTCTTAGATATACCATTACTTCATCTCCAACTAAAAATTCTTTGTGTCCCTACTTCTTATCTGCTTGCTCCTTATACTTACTATTCATCTCCTCCAAATACATCTTCACTTGTTATGTATTGTCTCCATATATATAGCAAATTCTCCTGCCTCTGCACTTCTCTTATTCTCCATACTGATGTCTCTCAACTCTGTAACTTCTCTAGGTTTCATTCTAGTTACAATATCAAATGGTGTCTTCCCTGTACTTCTAGTCACTGAATTATTGTATTCAAAATCTGTTTGTGGTAGAATTAGATCCCAATTTCTTGCCTTATCTCCTACTAAACATCTCAACAAGTTTCCCAAACTCATATATACCACTTTTATTTGTCCATTTGTCTGTGGATGAAATGTTGAATTGAACTTTAGGTCTATCTTCATCTTCTTCCATAATGTCCTCTAAAAGTATCAAATGAATCTTGTATCTCTATCTAAAATTATGCTCTTAGGTAATCCATGCAATCTAACAATCTCCTTGAAAAATAGATTAGCAACATGCACTACATCATTTGTCTTCTTACAAGGTATGAAATGTGACATATTTAAAAATCTGTCCACCACTACAAATATAGAATCTTGTCCCCTCTATGTCTTTCGCAATCCTAGTATGAAATCCATGCTTATGTCTTCCCAAGGTCTCTTCGGTACTGTCAAAGATTTGTACAATCTAGTATTCTAACTACTCCCTTTTGCAACTTGACATACTCTGCAACTTTGCAAAAACTTCCTTACATCCTTATATATCTAAGGCCAAAAATAATGTTCACTTACCAAAGCCATTGTCTTTCAATCCCAAAATGTCCTACCAATCCACCACTGTGTTTCTCCTTTATCAAATTATCTTGCATTGAACTCCTACATATACATAATTAATTTCATTTGAACAACATATCCTCCTAAATAAAATAAAATAACCACTTACTTCTATCTATCACAGTAGGTTCCTTACATGCTTTCCATGGTTCTGCAAAATCAAGATCCTCTTCATACATGTGCTTTAGTTCCTTAAAACCTAATACTTCTATTCTCATCTCTGTCAACAAATTCCTTCTTTTGCTCAATGCATCTGCAACCTTGTTTTACTTTCCACTCCTATGCTTCAATACAAATGTGTAACTCTACATGATCTCTACCCATCTCATATGTCTCCGATTCAACTTTTCATGACTATTCAAATATCGTAAATCTTGATGACCCATGTACAACACAAATTCCTTAGGTAATAGGTAATGTCTCCACTTCTTCAAAGCTTGAATTATGACATAGAACTCCTGATCATAAACTGAATATCTTCTCCTTGCATCATTCAACTTCTCACTGAAATATGCTATTGGTCTACCTTCTTGACTTAACACTGCTCCTATTGCATTTCCACTTGCATCATAGTCTACTTGAAATACTTTGTTGAAATCTGGTAATGCTAACACTAGTTGCTCTGTCACTTTCTACTTCAATAATTCAAAACTTTTATTTTCTCCTGATGTCCACTTGAAATCCTTTCTATTACCTCTCATTGTCTCTGTCATCGGTGTGCATACTGAACTAAAATTTTTGATAAAATTTTGGTAGAAACTAGCTAATCCATGAAATGATCTTACCTCTCCAATGTTCTCTGGTGTTGGTCATTCAACAATTTCTCTAACTTTCTCATGGTCCATCTTCAACCTTCTACAAAAATCACAAATCCCAAATATACCAATTCTTCCTTCATGAAACTACATTTCTTGATGTTTATCAACAATTTCTCTTCTCTCAATCTCTGCAATACTTGTCTAATATGCCACAAATCTTCTTCCTTTGTCTTACTGAAAATCAGAATATCAACCAAGTATACAATGACAAACTTACCTAAGAATTTCTTCAAAACCTCAGTAATCAACCTCATGAAAGTACTTGATGCATTAGTTAGTTTGAAAGGCATCACTAACCATTCATACAATCCTTCATTTGTCTTGAATGCAATCTTCCACTCATCTCCTTCTCTGATCCTAATCTAATGGTATCCACTCTTCAAGTCCATCTTTGTGAAATAATTTGCTCCACTCAAACTATCCATAATGTCATCCATCTTTGGCAATGGAAATCTATACTTAACTATGATCTTATTGATTTCTCTAGAGTCAATACACATCCTCCATTCTCCATCTTTCTTTGGTGCTAATACTGTAGGTACCACACATGGGGTCAAACTTTCTCTGATCAATCCTCTCCTCAATAGTTCCTATATCTATCTATTCAGCTCCACATTCTTTGCTGGTGTCATCTAGTGTGCTACTTTTTTAGGAAAACTACCTCCAGGTATAAGGTCCATATGATGACTGATACTCCAGATTGGTGGTAATCCTTTAGGTATATTATCTGATATGATGTCTTCATACTCTGTTAACAATTCAGTTATCTCCTCTGGTTGTGATTCTTTAGTCTCTACACTTAGGGTTTCGTGTTTCTTAGGAGTCAAAGAAAAACACATATTCTCATGTCTCAATCCATCCATAAATTTCCTTCCATCAACCAAATAGATTCTAGCATTCCTACATACCTCACTTTTAGGTTCATCTTCCAAAGGTATCAAGATATGTTTCTTCCCATTTGATGTTATAGTGTAAGTATTCTTTCTCCCATCATGTATAACTTTTCTAACATACTGCCATGGTCTACCCAACAATATATGACATACATCCATTGGTATAATATCACATAGTACTTCATCATTATAAGATCCTATATGAGATTTCACCAATCATTGTTCACTCACCAATACCTTGTGTTCATCCTAAATCCATGCTATATTGTAGGGCTTTGGGTGTTTCAATCTCTCCAGGTTCAGGTTAGTTGCCATCTCCTCTGAAACCAAATTGTCAGTACTGCCACTATCAATGATCATTTTACAACATTTACCTCCTGATTTGCATCTAGTCTAGAACAAACTTTTCCTCTGCAGTGGTTCCTCAGTTGTCTTTTCTTTAAATAGTGCTCTCCACATGACTAACTATTCTCTTTTCTGTATTTTTCCAACTGAACTAGGCGATCCAATAGGTTCTTCCTCTGCATAAGCTACTCTTGCACTGTTCTCTATCTTCTTGCTTGTACTTACATGATAACATTCAAATGCTCTATGTCCTTCATCTCCACACTTAAAATAGGTTCTTTTGAATGTTCTCTTATCAAATCCTCTTTCATCTCTCTTGTATCCTTAAATACAGTAAGAATTATGATTCCCTCTACGATAGAAATTTCTATCATCTCTCTGGTATGAAATGTTATCATTTTCCTCCTTCTAGTATGGGTTACTATCTTTATTCTTCTCCACATGAGTTCTTTCTCCTCTGAAATATGTTCTACCTCTTTGAAATTACCTCCTCTACCTCTTTGTCTTTGCTTATTCTTCTTATTCAACTTGTCTTCAACTTTCAATGCAAACTGATATGCCTCTTCTATTGTTGCCATCCTTACCAGACTTAGTTCTTCTTGAATATTCATCCTCAATCCATTTATGTATCTTGCCACTTTCTCCTTCCTTTCTTCACTATGTCCAGTCCTTATGATCATCTTATGAAATTCTTTAGTATACTCCTTCACAAACTTCTCCTTTTGCCTCAAGTTTTGTAATCTCTTCAACAATTCCAACTAATAGCCAGTAGCTATAAACTAATTCTTCAACTTTGTCACCATCCTACCCCATTTTATGATCTTCTCTTTTCCTCTCCTATTTCTATCTAACTGAACTTCTTTCAATCAAATAGTAGCATGTCCTTTCAACTTAGCTTTTACAAATCTTACTTTCTCTGGATCTTCAATTTCCTCATATTCAAAGTATGGTGTAAGAAGAGTAGAACAGGGGAGTTATATTGTGCTTCAATGGAACTAAACTCAGGCATGGAGTAGATGCTATCAAATCAGTTCACCAATCCTTGGCAGTGAGCCACCCCTTGGTAGTGAGCCATCCCTTGGCAGTGAGTTGATCTTGGCAGTGAGCCTCAACATTTTTAGTGAGCATATTGGGCAGTGAGCCTCTATTTTGGGTATTGTTATAACTTATTTATTTCTATGGGATAACACCCACTGTAGTTTTTCCCTTTTAGGGTTTTCCACGTAAAAAACCTAGTGTGTCATGTGTTGATGATGTTGTTGTGTTAAATTTCTTACTTCATGCTTTCATGATTAAATCTGAATAACAGTGAACAAGTGTTTGATGTGTTAATGTTCATAAGTGGTCAAGTTTGGAAGACAACTGATTCACCCCCCTCTTAGTTGTCAGGTGCATTTCAACAATTGGTATCAGAGCCGGTTCCTTAGAAGTAAGCCTAACTGCTTGAGGAAGATCCAGGATGTCTTATAGAAAGGAAGCTCTGTAGTTTGATGGAATGTATTATGCTCTCTAGAAGATACAAATGAAAAGCCACCTCCTTTATCTTGGTTATAAAGTGTGGAAAGTGACAGAAAAAGTATGCCTCACCTTAGAATGGTTTGAAAATTGAAGATGAAATTAAAGAATATGAGTTAAACATAAAAGCTAGAGATGCTCCGTTAAGTGCCTTGTTGGACACTGAGTTGATAAAGGTCATGGATCTAGAAACTACTAATGAAGTCTAGGAAAAGATGAAAAATCTGTATGAAGGAGATGAGTCTATTAAAAGTGCCAAATTGCAAGGTCTGAAAGTGAAATATGAGGGTTTAAAGATGAGCGAAGATGAAAACATAACAGCCTACATGCAAAAAGTTGATGAAATTTTCAATGGAATAAAAGGTATGCGAGGAACTATTGAAGAGAAGGAAGTTGTGATGAAAATTCTTAGGTCATTACCTAAATCCTATAGTCACAAAGTAGCTGCAATTGAAAAAGTAATGAATGTGAAAGATGTCACCAAGGATCAATTGATAGCAAATCTTATAGCTTTTGAGATGAGAGAGCATGGTGATGCTCTGCCAATAATTGAGACTGCTTTCAAAGTCAGTACTTCAGAGAAGATCTCTAGAGCTGAAAAGTACAAGGTGGAACCTGATGATGAGCTTGATGAAATTGAAGCAAACTTTGTTGATAGACTGCAAAGAGGGTCTGGTAAGTTCAAAGGCAAATTACCTTTCAAATGTTTTTCATGTGGTAAGGTTGGTCACTATTCTTCTAGATGTCCTGAAAGAATTGAAAGGAATAGAAAAAGATTTGAGAATAGACCTAGGGTTCCAAAGAAATGCTACTATGTTAGAGATCATGATGATGAAGGTGTGATAGATGATGAATCTGATGATGCTAGTACTAGTTCAAATGAGTGCTTGTTTATTGCAATTAAAGAAGAACCTTTGTCTACTAATCCTGCTAGTTGTGTGAAGGAGGAAAAACTAGTGGAAGAAAGTGCTTTGGCTATTTAGGTTGAGAAAGATAAGGATGAATGGATTATTGATAGTGGATGCTCACATCACATGACTGGTGACAAAAGTAATTTTGTGAGTTTGGAAAAGTATGATGGAGAACTAGTTAGGTTTGGAGATAATGCAGCTGGTAAGATTTGTGGAAAAGGGTCTATTTATTTTGATAGAAAGCACAATACTGATAATGTCCTATATGTGAAGGGTTTGAAGGATAATCTTTTGAGTGTTGGTCAGATGTGTTACAAAGGTTATGATCTAAGATTCAAAGTCAATGGGTGCAAGATCATGGAAAGCTCTGGAACAGTGATTGCTACCTGTAAGAAGACCAGATGTAACATTTACCAATTAAGAGGAACTAATGATTATTGTTTATTGGCTCAGAGATTTGGTTGTGGCATAGAAGGATGTGTCATATAAACTTGGTGAAGATAAGTTATGCACAGGTTGTAAGAGATCTGCCTAAACTTGTGAAGCCAACCAACACCATTTGCAAGGAGTGTCAATTTGGGAAACAAACAAAAACAAGTTTCAAAAGAAAAGAATAATTCTCTGCTGGATTGCTAGAGCTAGACCATACAGACTTGTGTGGTCCCATAAGAACAAGAAGTCTACAAGGAGACAGGTATTTTATGTTTCTTATTGATGACTTTTCTAGAATGACTTGGGTCACTTTTCTAAAAGAAAAATCTGAAGCCCTAGACAAGTTCAAAGTTTTCAAGGCAATGGTTGAGAATGAGTTAGAGTTAGGAATCAAATGCTTAAGGTTTGATAGAGGACGTGAGTTCACATCAAATGAATTCAATATTTTCTATGAAGAACAAGGGATAAAGGGACAGTTGTCTACACCTATGACTCCTCAATAGAATGGAGTTGTTGAAAAAAAAAATAGGATAGTTCAAGAAGATGCTAGGACTATGTTAAAGGAAGCTGACCTACCGGAAGTATACTGGAGAGAAGCCATACATACTACTGTGTACATCTTAAACAGAGTTCAAGTCAAAGGTAACAGCTCTAAAAATATTTTTGAATTATGGTATGGAAGAATTCCTACAGTGAAGTATTTCAAAATTTTTGGAAGCAAATGTTATATCAGAAGAGATGAAGAACTAGGTAAGTTTGATGCTAGATGTGATGAAGGAATTTTTCTTGGTTACTCTACCAAGAGTAAGGCCTACTGATGGTACAATAAGAGATTGAATAAGATTTTTGAGAGTGCTAATGTGAAGGTGGATGAAGGCAAGGAAAGAATATCAGATCTGAGTTTCTATGAACCAGATGAACCTGTGATTATAGCAAATGAAGAAAAAGTTGAGCAAGAAGATAGTCAAGGTAAAGAAGAGGCTCTGAAAAGTGTTGTCAAGACTCCAAGGTATGTAAGGATTAATCATTCTAAAGATCAGATTATAGGTGAAAAAAAACAAAGGAGTGTTGACAAGGAAAAGAGCTACATAAGAACAAGTGAATTACTATTTGCTTTCAAAAGTTGAACCAAAAACTATGAATGAAGCATGCAATGATGAAAAATGGGTAAAAGCCATGGAAGAAGAACTAATGCAAATAGAGAAGAATCAAACTTGGGAATTGGTTCCTAGACCTGCTGATAAAAAAGTCATTGGAACTAAATGGGTTTTCAGGAATAAGCTAAATGAAAATGGAGAAGTTGTAAGAAACAAATCAAGGCTTGTGTGCAAAGGATATTCTCAAATTGAAGGAATAGATTTTGAAGAAACCTTTTCTCCAGTGGTGAGGATTGAAGAAATTAGACTATTTTTGGCATTTGTAGCTCACAAAGATTTCAAAGTGTATCAGATGGATGTGAATTCCACATTTTTGAATGGTGAGTTGGAAGACAAAGTCTACATTGAGCAACTGGAAAGGTTTTAGTTATCAAAACAAGGTGATATTGCATACAGATTGAAGAAGGCATTGTATGGACTGAAACAAGCCCCTAGAGCCTGGTATGCAAGGTTAGACAAATATTTGTTGCAATTAAGGTTCATTAAAAGCACTGCTAACAATAATCTCTATTTCAAAATCAATGATAATCAAATCCTGATTGTTGAAGTCTTTGTTGATGACATTATCTTTGGAGGAAATGAAGGTATGTGCATAAATTTTGTATGAGAAATGCAAAATGAATTTGAGATGTCTATGTTTGGTGAAATGAATTTATTTCTAGGTCTACAAATTACCCAATCAGATAAAGAAATCTTTATTTCTCAATCTAAGTATGTGAAAGAGTTATTGAAGAAATTTGGGATGGAAGACTCTAAACCAGTATGTACTCCCATGGTGACTAGCTGCAAATTAAGCAAAACTAATGGATCACCTAAGACTGATTAGAAAAGGTACAGATCTATGATTGAAGGATTACTTTATCTAACTCAAAAAAGCCCTGACATAATGCATGTAGTATGTCTTGTGAAAAGATTTCAAGAAGATCCTAGAGAATCACATGTGATGGTAGTCAAGAGAATCTTGAGTTATTTGAAAGGCACATCATATCATGGATTATGGTATCTAAAGGATAATAATTTCACTCTTAGTGCTTATATAGATGCAGATTGGGCCAGAGATGTTGATGGCAAAAAGAGTACAAGTGGAGGTGCTTTCTTCTTGGGTAATAGATTGGTTTCATGGCTAAGTAAGAAATAAGATTTGATCTCCTTGTCTACTACAGAAGCAAAGTATATTGCAACAACATGTTGTTGCCCTTAAATGTTGTGGATGAAGCAGACTTTGAAGGATATAAGAGTTGTGTATGAAGATCCAATTTCAATCTTTTGTGACAATACAAGTGCCATAAATATTTCAAAGAATCCAATGATGCACTCAAGAATAAAGCATATATCAATAAGGTATCACTTCTTGAGAGAGAAGGTGATAGAAAATGAAGTAAAGATGGAAAATGTGTCCACAAAGGATCAGATTGCATATATTTTCACTAAGCCTCTGCCTAAGGATACTTTTGAGTATCTTAGAGAAAAGTTAGGGGTTATTACCCCTCCTACTTTGAACTAAGATGCATAAGAATGCATCAGTCTAGTGATATCCAAAGTCTCATTCTTTGATATGGATTGATGTTTTGAGAGCTACTTCTCAAGGGGAGTAGCAAGAGTTTGTGATATGTGTTCCTAACAAAGAGTAGTAAGAGTTGCAGTATTCATGAAAGAGAAATTTGATCAGAGTAGTAGAGTGCAAGTATGTGCCCTTTCCCTTTGATGTCAAAGGGGGAGAGAAATCATGTGAAAAACTTAGGGGGAGAAAGAGTACAGATGTGTAAAAGAAAGGGGGAGTATCTTTACTTAATGGTCATTATAGTTTTTCACATCATATGTTGTCATCAATGACAAAGGGGGAGATAACTGCAAGTATGTGCCTAACCGATGTTGTCATCGATGTCAGCATATCTGTGTTGTCGTTGGTGTCAACTGTGCTCTTGGTTTGATGCTTGAGTTAAGTGTTGAAGATAATAAGTATTTCTGATACAACAGAACAGTTCGGTAGATTGCTCCACATTTCCTGTAGAATGAATATTCTTGTCTCTGGATTAGAATTTATTTAGATGCATGTGTGAAGATGCTATGCTCCAAGTTTGAGCCTTCGGTATGAAGAATTGAGTGAGTTATGATCACTAGAGTGAAAACTACTTTTTCTGAGTATTTCTTGTGGAGATACATTGAAGATTGAGGAAGCATGTTGTGACATGGAAGATTGCATTTGAGTCCTAGCTAAGGCATAACATGATCCACATACATCTTTAACTTAGTAAATTTTATTTAGGTCCAGACCTATTTCTATGTATGCTTGTAATGCCGACCTTGGAGATTGTTCCAATGGTTGTTGAATGTAATGCCAACCTTGATGTACATTCCAAGGTTGATGAATTGTATAAAAGCATGTAATGTAGTTACAAAAATGTTGTAGTGAGAAACTGAGAAGATAAGTGCGAAGGTGTAAGAAGAGAAGAGTAGAGGAGTTATACTATGCTTCAATGGAACTGAACCCAGGCATGGAGTAGATGCTATCAATTTAGTTCACCAATCCTTGGTAGTGAGCCACCTCTTGACAGTGAGCCACCCCTTGGCAGTGAGCCTCAACATTTGTAGTGAGCATATTGGGTAGTGAGCCCTAAGGCAATGAGCCTCTGGTTTTCGGTATTGTTATAACTTATTTATTTTTTGTGGGCTAACACCCACTATGGCTTTTCCCTTTTAGGGTTTTCCATGTAAAAAACCTAGTACATCTCATGTGTTGATGATGTTGTTGTGTTAAATTTCTTATTTCATGCTTTCATGATTAAATCTGAATAACAGTGAACAAGTGTTTGATGTGTTAATTTTCATAAGTGGTCAAGTTTTGAAGACAACTGATTCACCCCCCCTCTTAGTTGACTAGTGCATTTCAACAGTGCCCTTATTACATGTCTAAGGAAATTCAACAATGGGGATAGAATTCTTGGTATATCTATCTGAAACTGTCTCAATACTATGACCACAAAATGGTCTCTAAAAAACCTATAACTAGAACTAGAATCATGTTTGTCCCATATATGGGTCCATCACTAGACTGGTAGTACATTCCCCATGTTGTCAACATGATTAATTATTAACTTAGGGCTCCAATTTATCTTTATTTTCCCTTGATGTAGGAACATGTGACACAATAATGAAAACCATCAAAATGTGACTGTTGCTTCTTATTTTTTATTTTTACCAGTCCACCATGTATATGTTTTGCCAGATAGGAATCAAAATCAAATTGAACACTTTGAGATGGGTGTTGAATATCAACAGTCATATAGGTAAAATCAATGGGGATTCTTTCATTCCTGTCCTCCCCCAAAACTTGATAGAGAGCATAATAGGTTTTAGCAAAGTAGCTTTCAAAAGAGTCTAACCTAAAAGGATTTGCTCATTTTGAGGAATTCTCACTAATCTACCATCCCTAAATCTAGGCAAGTATATAGTTCTATAACTGCTCCTGTCCTTTATATATAGCGCCTTGAATTTATCTGCATCAATTACCATAGAAGCGGCCAAGTTTAGCCCAAAGACTATGGCAATAGTTTCTTTGTTAATTGCCACCAAAACACCCCCATTCTTACCCCTAATTACTTTTGTAGCTTCATCATAATGGGAAGCCATGGCTAGGAGTAGTTCAACATCTTCAAACACATTGGTGACTACCAACATTCCTATGTCCCATACCCATACATTGGACAATGATGAGTGGGCATTTCTTTTGCTCTACCAGTGGTAAAATAATGACCAGCCAGGAACAAGGATCTCTGCATCCCTACATTCAAAATATTTATCGACTAATCCATCTTTACCTTCTAGGCCACCAACCTTTATCTTCTATGCATAGGAACTAGGGAGTTGGGTTTTGAGGTCCTCATGTAGGGCTCATTTTTGGGAGGTGGAGAGAGTCTAGACCTTGGGGGAACCATTTTTAAAAGATGAAACAAAGGCAAGGGTTTGCTTCTTTTCCTTATTCAGGGATTCTTGATTTAGACTTCAAAATAATTTTAAGAGAAGGAAGGAAAAACCCTAATGGAAACAGTAGAGTTCAATAGACAAGATGTATGCAACTTACCGGATTGTTTCACATAGCCAACTTTGAATTAATGCCAGGGATGTCACAATAGTCACTAGCCTCAATGCTTCAATGTCTCAAATGTCTCAAATGGAAAGTATAGGAGAATTGGAGCATGAATATATAAGGAGTACCATTAATTCAGGGCTAAAATTAGTCATGTCTTCCATTATTCCATCTTGCACGAACTAGATTTGTAGAATCATTTGGTTTTATAAGATTTGAATATTCATTGTTGGATTATGTAACACTAGCTGAGATTGGACAACCATGATCACTCTTGAAGATTTGACCCCACTTGACATGTCATGTGACGTTTTTTAGGCCAATTAGGAATTTCCCCTTCATTATTTCTTGATAATTACCAGAAATGACATGCCATCAAAAATATACCGTTCCTGCCACATGGTAGTTTTCCGCCACTCTGTAGTCTGAATGGGCAATGCTAATTCATAATCTACCGGAATGACAGAAAGATGTAGATGCACACAACTTGGCATGCTTTTTTCCACTTGGACCTCAACACGCAACATAGATGCCACATGTCACTTTTCCACCAACGTTTGGTGGGACCCCTTGGTGAAGCTTGGTGGAAGGGTGGAGGCCATTGAAAAGTCCCCATGTAGCAGTTGGGACCTGTTGATTGGTTTGTGATGTTAGTCACAACCAAGCACACGAAACAAAAGTCACACAACAACCCTTGTTTATCCTGAAAGATACGATGAATTCCAAGAATTCATGATCCCAAGTCCCCATCGATTAGTTCATAATCTGCTAATGTTACTCTGTGGTTGATGTGTACTATTGTTTTCCATTTTGGGGCCTTACGTAGATTAGTAGATTCTATTTTTGCAACTATGCTATACAGGGAAGTTACTCTACACAGTATATATCTCCAAATGATGTGTCTAAGTTGATATTTGCATGACTTCTACCCTTATTTGTGATTCTCTACATGATATTTTCAATAGTGCATGCATCTAGCTTAAAATACGCTAATGATATTCAGTTATCTATGAAATGTCAACATATTTCTCTATTCTGCTTCTGATTTATTATGATGTGCAGTTATGAAAGTGATTTCAATGAAATTAAAATGAGAAAAAGGGTTAGAGAGTGAGATTCCTAAAATTACTTGACTGAAATCATTGATCCACATACATGTTCCCATACAGCAATGGAGAGAAGAAAACTAAAATCATACTTCACCAGGACAATCCACAAATCTGCATGATTCAGTGCAAACCTTCAGGGGAAAAGTTGACAACAACATGCAATGAAATGAAAGCGCTTCTATAGAATACAGCATTCACCAGTACATATCCAGAAATCAACTTGAAGACTACTTAAGGTTTACAATCAGGGTATAGTCTGAAACATCATCTCCATACAGTATGTTCATAAAATAGGTACATTTACAATGATCTGAGGAAGGGACCTTGATTATTTCAACAATTCAGTCCTCACTAGTCTCAGTAATCCGATCTCTCCTAAAACTATTACAGGGCTGATTTTTTTTTGTATTATTGACCTCCTCCCTCTTTTTTGTATAGTACAGGGGCTCAATATATATATCTCTAGTTTTTTCCCAATCTGGCACCCAAAAACCCTAGGAGATCTATGGTCAACATCTTGAAATGTAGCATCCAACGGTGAGAAATGAATCCTGCCAAGAATTTGAGCAGCATACCCAAACAGGGCGCCGCTCCTTCAATAATGTTTCCATCTACAAACTCCCCTGCATTGAAAGCTTCGTCTCCTTCTGGTGTGTTTGGTTTCTCGAGATCTAGCCCGCCGCCTGGGACATCATCGTCATTTAAAACCTCACCTTTGTGTTCACCTGTATGCCGTTACTGTGTTGGCAACTCTGCTTCTTCCCAGCTACTCCAACAATCTGCAATAAACAAGCAGAAATTAGCACCATCATTTAATAAATCAGCAAGAAAAATGGACATCTACATTAAATCAGGCTCAAAATGCAAAACACAACCATCGGGCTCAAAAACCATGGAAAATGCGCATCAAAATGCCTATATAGTGTTAAAACCAGTCGGGTGAACCATCGTTGACCAAATGTGCACTCGGACTCCAAAAATGGATTCAAAAAATCCAATCACTTCCTTTCCCACTCAAAATTTCCTTGTATATCGCGATATACAAGTCAGACGCATACATCGAATCAATCAGATTTCAAACTATTTGAAATCTGGCTTGTATGAAGTCTTTGTATATCCTGTAATCATCGACCATACAAACCCCAAATATACATGAATTTAACATTATTCCATAGCTATTTCAATTCTGCCACTTGTATATTTCGATGCATATCAGTTTGTATATCGTAACATACAAATGCGAAAATATACAAACACTTAATTCAATTGCATAACTTTTCGAATCCACCCAATGTATATCCCGATGTGCATTGTGCTTGTATCCCTTGATATACATTTTAGACGCGATACATGCACTTAACCAAATTTAATCCCGTGTTGAGATTCACCTTGCATACTCCCTGCAATGTATCAATATACAAGGCACAAAATATACAAGGGCTTTTCGTTATTTCATATTCATTTCAAATCCGCCCCTTGTATATTTTGATGTATGTTTGCTTTGAATGTTTAAATATACAAGTCTGAAATGTACAAGGAATTAACCAATTTTCATAACTCCCCTCGGGTCTGCGGAATGTATGTTTTGTTGTATATTTTGACTTGTATAACTCCCCGGACGTGATACATTGGTTTAACCCGATCTTAATCCCTTCGGATTCCAGCTTGTATGTCAGCAATGTATGTTTCAGAACATACAAGCCATGGAATGTACAATGATTTAACGCTATTTCAACTTTCTTTTAAGTCCGCGGCTTGCATAAACGTTTGAATGTATGTCCATACAAAGCCGGAAATATACAAGGATTTAAGCCTTTTTTTATAGACTTTCGGGTTCGGACAATGTATGAAGTGTTTGTATCCTCCGATATACGTTGTTCAAAACATACATGGACTTATTCTAGTTTGATAAATTTTTGGTTCCACATTGTATATGTGCAATGTATATCGGCTTGTATATAAGAATATACAGGCTCGATATACATTGAATTAACTCTGCTTTAAAACTTTTCAAATCTGTGCCATGTATGAAGTGCCTTGTATATTTTACATGCCAAACATACAAATGAAACATACAAAGAGGATTTAAAACATTAATTTATTTCAACTCTGAGTTAGTTTGGATCCATCTTGTATGTATAAATCAAAAACCTTTATTAAAATGCATACAAGAAAAAAAGACATACAATTGCCTTTGTATATGAAAGCAATGTATAAAGGGCAATGTATGTAATATTACGATGACCCAACATGCAAACAAATAATGCATATACAACCCGATAGCCCATGTGACTAAGTATAAAACAAACCCTGCATATACAAATGACTTTGTATATGCACAGCGATATACAAAGGGCACTGTTCATGCAACATACAAACCTGAATGTACATTTTACCAAAATGATCATAACTTGCAAAATATGGTGAATTTTAAGCTAGTTCAAAAAGCAACCCTAGCTCATTTTTGACAAGGAATCCAACCATACTATGCACTAGTACTGAAATGCATTTCTTCTCCATTTTTAACAAGGTTTGCAATTTTAACCCCCCTTTTTCCCTTTACCACCAAGCAAAACAACACACACAAGCAAGAAGCAAAAAGCCACAGCAGGGGTCCTCATTTTGGATTAGGAGTAAAATGGGGCATATTGTGAACATCACAACAACTAGCAACCAAACAAAACAATTAAATTCAAAGTACTAAGGAAACTAAGTGAGATAAATCTATAACTTCCAACTATCTTTCTTGCAAATTATTATTCAACTTGAGACCTAAGGTATTCAATAAGGGTGCATGAATTTTTATTTTCAGTTTAAGTATGTGCACATGATTAATAAGCCTCATCTTGAAGATCAGTTGAACAAACCAATGACTGATATTAGACTACGTAGGTGAGGACATTCCCTCATAGCCAACCGGATAGAGCCTTGCTGCCAGCGAGCGTCCATAGCCCCGGCAAGGTTATCGTTACAATTCTCCTAAGTAGAGCCCCACTGCCAGGGAGCATCTATAGCCCTGGTAGAGTTACTTAGATGGATTAATCTAGATTTTCAGTATAATGCATTTTATTTATATATTTTTTTTATATTTTCTAATTTTTGAAAGAGATTTCACAAGATATTGCAGTTGTAACTTCATGATGCAAGGAGTGAACACTTGTTAAAATTAAGCTGAGAATTGTAATGGTAGCAAGGGTGACCTCAAATTTTTCACCTAATATCTACACTGGTAGGTTCAACAAACCCAAGGATTTTAGGTGTGTCATCATGAGAAACCTTCCTTGAATTCTCAATCACTATTATTGAATACAAAATTTCACAAGTCAAACAACTTTCTACATTCATGACAGTCACAACAAGTTATGTATAAATTGCAAATAATTAACCTGAATATTCTAAATTTTATACTGTTTTCAATGGTTGTTAGCTTGCTCCTTAATACTCTAAGTCAAAAGAAAGATCCCTGCTGAGGAAACAAAGCAACCAAAACAAAACAAGCAAAACAAAGCCACTATACAAAAAACTATACAAAGAAAGTACACTATGATACACATGACTGTCATGATGCAATCCTCAGGCCTAAAAATAGTGTTTGAGGAACTATCCATTGACTAGTAATCGAACATCCTCACCTATTAAGGACTTGAGCCTGTAGGTGCTGTCTCCTAGAATATCAGAAATTTGAAAGGGGCCTATCCAGAGTTTGTCAAATTTACCATGATCACCCTTCCTTTCATGTGCTTTGTCCCACATCAGGACCAGATCTGAGATCCTGAAAGCCTTGATCCTGGCCTTTTTGTCAAACCAGCACTTGACAACAGCCTGATGTTTAGCAAATTGGTTAATTGCTACACTTCTTTTTTCCTCTAGGCGCATTAGTTGTAGCAATCTAACTTCCTGTTTATTATCTATGGCTAGGTACTCTTGTGCAAACTGCAGCGTAGGAATCTTTAAGTTGACAGGGAGGATGGGATCCACCCCATATACTAACTGAAAAGGTGAATTTCCTAATGCAGCTTTATTCCTAGTTCTATCGACCCACAAGGCATATTTCAATAGAGTGTTCCATTCCCTTGGGTTCTTATCTATCGGCTTTTTTATGATGTTCAATAGGTTCTTGTTTGTGGATTTTGCTAATCCATTCCCTTGGGAGTAGTAATTGAGGAGAATTTTAAAATGACCCCATGATTGAAAGCCCAACTTGATAATTTAATTGAAGCAAAAGTAGGCCCATTATCACATACTAAAGCATATGGAACTCCATACCTAGTCACTATATTGATTTCCAAAAACCTAATAACATCCTTAGCATTGCATGTCCTACTGCTGACAGCCTCAGTCCACCTAGTACAGTAATCAGTAATAGTTAAAACATACCTGTGGCCTAAGGATGAGGGAGGATTGATGGGTCTTATGAAGTCCATTCCCCATTGAGCAAAGGGGCGCATCTCAATCACTGGATGCAAAGGTTGAGCAACATATTTCTCTCTATTGGCAACAACCTGACACATATGACAACATTTGATGTGTCCAACTGTATCTTTGAAAATTATGGGCCAATAATACCCTACCCTGAGGATAGCATGAGTGGTGGCTAAGGACGACCCATGTGTAGTCCCAAATTTATCATGTAATTATATTAGCACCTTATCTGCTTTTGATCTTTCTAAGCATCTTAGGTTTATCCCCTCATAGTTTTTCTTGAAAAGGACTCCTCCTTTTAACATAAATTTCAGTGACCTTATCTTTAGGGCTCTCCTCTGTGAGGCCTGTAGTCTTGAGGGACATCTCCCAGTGGTCAAGATGTGCCTAATGTCTGAGTACCATTCTCTGTCATCTTTTGCATTTACGACGTACTGCTGGCTTAGGATATTGGGATCAACCTCTGATATCATTTGGCTTAATGCTTGCTCTCTTACCAGCTTCATAGGGTTAATGTCCATATCGTACTCCTGGAGGACAGTGATCCATTTAGCCCTTTTCTCACCTGGTTCACTTTGCATTAGCAACATTTTCACTATTGCATCGGGTACAACAGCAATCATCTTACTTCTCAAGATGTAGTGCCTGAACTTCTTGACTTCTCAGACCAAAGCAAGCACCTATCTTTCAACATCCATATACCTAAGCTCTGCATCTCTGAAAGGGCAGCTCATGAAGGCTATAGGCTTTTCTTCCTTTTCTTCATTTTTCTGTGTCAGTATTGCTGCAGAGGTATGTTCTAAAGAAAATGAGTAGATGTAGAAGTCCTTGGTGTAATCTAGACTAATCAGGACTGGAGCATTTGATATGGCCTTTTTAATGTCTTCAAAAACTACTCTAGCTTCCAGGGTCCATTCAATTTTAATGTCCTTCTTGAGCATGGCGTTCAAGGGCCTGACTATCTCTGCAAAGCTAGTGATAAATTTCCTAACGAAATTAATCTTACCAAAGTAAGATTTGAGCTCCGTCTTGCTTCCAGGTAGTTGTATCTTCATGATGGATTTTATTCTATCAAGATCAATGATGATCCTGTCTTCAGTTATCAAGTGGCCTAGCAATTTCCCCGTGGTCATCCCAAATATGCACTTCTTGGGATTCAAGTATATCTCGTACTGCTCACACTTCTTCAACACCTTTCTCAGGTCCTCCACATGGTCTGCTCTATCTTTGGAGAACACCGTTAAGTCATCCATGTATATTACTATGCACTTACCAATCAAGCCTCTGAAGGCTATGTCCATTGCTCGCTGAAATGTGGTTCCAGCATTTATTAATCCAAATGGCATGCGCCTGTAGGCGAAGATCCCCCATTTCGTGGTAAATGCAGTTTTCAATCTATCAATTATGTCCACCATCACCTGGTTGTATCCAGAGAAACCGTCCGAGAAGGACATCAGATTGGTACTATTCACAATCTGTAGGACTTCATCTAGAGAAGGCAAAGGATAATTATCCTTTTCAGAAGCTCGATTCAAGTTCCTGAAGTCCACACACAGTCTGATGTCACCGTTCTTCTTTCTCATTGGGACCAAGTTTGCCACCCATGTGGAGTGTCTCACAGGAAATATGATCTTGGCATCGAGCAGTCTTTTAACTTCTTTGAAAATGATTAGCTCCAGTAAAGCATTGATGGGTCTTTGCTTTTGCCAAAAAGGCTTGGCATCTAACTTCACAGGTATCGTATGAGTGATGACTGATGTATCAAAAGTTTTCAATTCATCATATGTCTAGGCAATGACATGGATGTAATCTTTGAGGGCCTGAGTTATCCCTTTCAACTCTTCTTCTATACAGACCTTCCCAATTAGAACATTTCTTCTTCTATCACCTTGCCCAAGGTCGACCTGTGAATATTGTCCCTCATCAGCCTTTTGAAGATCCCTTTGTTTCAGCATGCTATCCAAATCAAATGCTCTCTGCAGTTCTATCGTTCCCCTAGGGATTTTGTTACTTGGCAGCTCCAGGATTTCTTCTTCCTCCCAGACATGATCTTCTAGATTCTTTTCATCAATGATCTGTGGCTCAAAAACATCTCTATTGGAAATAAAATCTAATATATTCTGATCATCTTCAAATACTTGGAGATTAGTTACATTATCAGGCACTGAAGGCACTGATACTAATTCAACTAAGAATCTTTTTAAACCTAATATGGACAATGGCTCTAGAGTACTATCAGCCTGGGCCAAAGCATCTGCTCTGTGGTTTTGCTCTTTGGGTACATGGGTGATATTGAATGCATCAAACTCTTCTATTAAGTCCCACACCCTGTGTCTATAATTGGACAGCCTCCTGTAATTGCAAGAGTATATACCTCTTACCTGTCTGACAACTAATTCTAAGTCCCCATAGACATGCAAAATTTTCACCTTCTTCCTAAGAGCGAACAGTATCCCATGAATTAGAGCTTCATATTCTATCACATTATTTGTACATGGGAACTGCAATCTGTATGCTGCCAAATAAGATTTTCCAGATGGGTCAATGAGGTCTATTCCTACTCCAGCTCCTTGTTTTGACTTGGATCCGTCAAATCTGAGGATCCATGGCTCATCCTTAGCTAAAATCTTGTCTGGTACTTCCTTCTTTCTTTTGGCTCTAGCAGCCGCACCACTGGATATCCATTTTAGCTTTGGTGTCCCAGTTTTCTCAGACACCACCTCATCAACTTTATGGGGAGCTGATACTTCTTCTCTTCTCTTATCACCAAGAGGAACATTCTTTGGACTAGGTAGTGTACACCTTCTCAAGATATGTAGGCACAACGATCAAGATGCCTCCGAGTGAGGTGCCTCATGCAACCTGCACCACTTCTCAATCAAGGCATCCTAGGGAGGCCTATGCTGCTGCATCATCTTTTGGATTTCTTTTGACAGAAACTCCTCGAACTTGGATAGATTGCTGCCACTATCCTCATCAGATAACTCTTAATCTGACTTGACTAAATAATCACTCTCAGGGGTGATTTTCTTCTTGTTCTTATCATTACCTCCGTTGCATACCAGTATCTCTTCTGTCATCTGGACAGAACCTTCATCCTTCTGTGTGCATCCTCCTATTCCTGCAGGAGACAAACATAAATTAGTATCACTATCATTATCTGTGGAACTCACTGTGGGTGAAGATGCTTCGCCATATGCTTGTTCCAACTCCAACATGTCTAAACAGGCATCACAAGTTTTTTCAGAATGAGCCTCATCATGCAACCTGCACCATCCATCAATCAGAATATCGTGAACAGGCACACTTAATAATTGACATCGTTTCACCTGTCTAAACAAATGCATCTCAAATTTCTTGAAATGATCTAGTTCTATTTTATTTCCAAGATTACAATCAGGCTTTGAATTTATTTCATCACTCCAAAGGTCACCATTATGATCATGTATGTCAAGCATTAGGATTTCTTCTATGCTGGCGGTTTGAGGTTTGATGGAGTAAACTCCAGGTTCCACATCCACATACATGATTTCATTGGTTCTGTTATATTCGGTGATCATGTGTCTCATGCGAGGTTCAGCTTCAATCTTTATCTGATTTGGTATACCCTTCCAAGGTAGCCACATATGGCTGAAATCAGTTGACATGTATCTGTTGAGGGTTTTTAACCAATCTCTGCTAAGTAACATTCCATATGTATCAGGTATATCTACTACCTGAATATCAATATAGTGTTGGATTCTGGGATCTAATGCTAGCTGCATGTGAATGTGGGTCAGTTCTCCTACCACACTTACTTCTGTTTTGTCCAATTGTGTTACCTTCTTCAATGATTTAGCAGGATGTAACCCTAAAGCATTGCATATGGATAGGGGCATTACATTGGTAGATGCTCCTGAGTCTACTAAGCAGTTGTGCAAATTTTTACCAAACATCCTTGTGGTAAGGAGGAAGGGAGCTGACTCACACTTGTCTTTGTATAGGGTCATGTGGGAGGTATCTGCAGCTTGAACAGTAGCTGGGGTTTTAGGTTTGATGTTAACGTCCTTGGCAGCATGATCTTTATTTCTAAATTAGCCCAGGGTATGGCTATCTTGCTTTTGAGCAAAACCGTCCAATGATTTCATGAAAGCATTCTTGATAGCAGGGGTTTTAAGCAACTCTGACATTGGCAGGCTGATCTTTACTTTTTTCATTTCATCTGCCAGATATGTAACCAATTTGTCAGATTCAAGAAGTGGATTTGCAGCTTTTGATGCTGTGTTATGCGGTGTCAGATATTGAGCATCGACCTTGGGGAGTCCAAGGTTTTTACTTGCCTTGGGATCAGGTGGAGTATTGAAATTGTTTGGAGGCAATGAGGTAGTCAAAGGACCAACAGATTTGTTTGAGTTATTCCTTAAGTTGTAGTTATGCCTACCCTAAGGTTGCTGTTGATAAGCATTGACTTCCTCATGCTCAATTGATGGCTCATTCTCATCCTCAAAGGGGAAAACATAGTTAGACTCAAAAGCCATGGCTGATTCCTCACATGTTGAAGTGTAATCCTGATGTGATGCTATTGTCTGCTGATAAGGACAATGCATGAAGCTTTCTAGTACTAGGGCAGAATCATACTCATAGGGGACAATTTCATTTCCCTCTACATAAGGTGGGTTACCTGAGGTACTGGCCACTTCATCTTGGAATATGCTAGCAGTAATCCTGAATTAAGGACAATCTAATTCTGCATGAGCATTGGTGTTATGTATTCTGCACCAGTTTGTAAGTGTTGCCTCTGCAAGGTTTACTCTGGTGGTCTGCCCAGGTTCACCAGGAGGCTGATTGTCTAGGGGTGATGGCAAGGAACCATTGTTAGGCCTAGTGTTCCACACTCTAGGTTGTCTAGGAGGATTATTGTTGCCATTGTTGTTGTACCCCCTGTCAAGATAATTAGGTTTGTCATTGGCATAACCTCTGTTTTGATTAGGTTGAGAGTAGAAATTCTAATTTCTTAGATGAGTGACCTCAGTAGTAAGTTTTCTTAACTGAGCTGATATTTCTTTGATTTCTTTCTTCTCTTGCTGAACCTTGGCCATCACATTCTCTGTCTGGGGCTTGAAAAAGGAAGACCCATTGTTATTGTTGGATTGTTCTACACCCTGAGGCACTTGTGTTTGATATGGTAACATCTGGTTACTCCCACTTGGTGGGGGCATGACACTGAGTGGTGGTATTTGCAAAGGGGCTGGCATCATAACTGAAGGCATCATGGCTCCATTGGTGGACAGGATATGTAAGATAACCATGAAGTGTAGGGAAAGCAATATTTGGTGTGGGAGTAGGAGCCAATTGCTAACTAACTTTGATAGCTTCCCCAAAAGCCTGTGCTAAAGTTGTTACACTAGGGTGTGTCCTTCTGATAAACATGGAGGTCAGGGGATCTAAAGCTGCATAATAAATATTCCTAGCAGCCTCATCTGCTACAACATAGGGAGCAACCAGTTTAGATAGCATCTTCTGGAATCTAGCGTTGAAGTTTGCAATGGGTTCTCCTTCGCACCTCTTGATGGTGGCAAATAGATGATAGTTCATTGAAGGATCTATAGGTACCTTGAACCTATCCTTGAAAGCTTTCTCTAAGGCATCCCATGAACAGACTGAACCCTAACCTAGACTGGTATACCAGTTATAGGCCTCTTCCCCTAAGGAGAATGGAAACAATCTGCATACCACATCCTCATACTCAATTCTAGCCCTACAACAAGCTTCCTTGAAGGTCCTGACATGATCATCAGCATCTTGATATGGATGGTACCTAGGACAAATTTTATCTAGATTTTTAGGCAAAGCATGATACGCATTGAAGGCCAGCGGTGACTCTGTTGCAAAAAATGGCATCGCAACCAGTGGAGGTTGGATTTGGGGTATGACAAGCTGAGGCTGGGCCTGAGGTGTGATAGGTGGTCTTGTGGGTATTTGAACGCCAATAGGGGTTATAGGAGCACACTCTGGTGAGGCTTTTGTTGCACTAGAATTAGGAGTGTGATGAATGTCCATGGTCCTAGGTCTAAATCCCCTGATAGGCAATTCTTCGAAGAGTCCACTAGATCTGGACCTAGTATTTGGCCTGAAAGCTAGGATTTCTCAAGTTTTTAAGGAAAAATGGTGAGTTAATGGCAAGAATTCAAACCATCGAGATGTTTAAGCAATGTATGCAGGAATCTACAGTTTCTTTTGTCAATGACCCTCCTTCTAGTGCCATTTTCCTATTGATTGGTTTGTGATGTCAGTCACAACCAAGCACACAAAACAAAAGTCACACAACAACCCTTGTTTATCGTAAAAGATACGATGAATTCCAAGAATTCATGATCCCAAGTCCCTGTCAATTAGTTCATAATCTACTGATGTTACTCTATGGTTGATGTGTACTACTGTTTTCCATTTTGGGGCCTTACGTAGATTAGTAGATTGTGTTTCTGCAACTATGTTATACAAGGAAGTTACTCTACACAACATATATCTCCAAATGATGTGTCTAAGCTAATATTTGCATGAGTTCTACCCTTATTTGTGATTCTCTGCATGATATTTTCAATAGTGCATGCATCTAGCTTAAAATACACTAATGATATTCAGTTATCTACGAGATGTCAACATATTTCTCTATTCTGCTTCTGATTTATCATGATGTGCAGTTATGAAAGTGATTTCAATGAAATTAAAATGAGAAAAAGGGTTAGAGAGTGAGATTCCTAAAATTACTTGACTGAGATCATTGATCCACATACATGTTCCCATACAGCAATGGAGAGAAGAAAACTAAAATCATACTTCACCAGGACAGTCCACAAATCTGCATGATTTAGTGCAAATCTTCAGGGGAAAAGTTGACAACAACATGCAATGAAATGAAAGCACTTCTATAGGACACAACATTCACCAGTACATATCCAGAAATCAACTTGAAGACTACTTAAGGTTTACAATCAGGGTATAGTCTGAAACTTCATCTCCATATAGTATGTTCATAAAATAGGTACATTTATAATGATCTGAGGAAGGGACCTTGATTATTTCAACAATCCAGTCCTCACTAGTCTTAGTAATCCAATCTCTCCTAAAACTATTACAGGTCTGATTTTTTTTTTGTATTATTGACCTCCTCCCTCTTTTTTGTACAGTACAGGAGCTCAATATATATATCTCTAGTTTTTTCCCAATCTGGCACCCAAAAACCCTAAGAGATCAATGGTCAGCATCTTGAAATATAGCATCCAACGGTGAGAAATGAATCCCGCCAAGAATTTGAGTAGCATACCCAGACAGGGCGCCGCTCCTTCAATAATGTTTCCATCTACAAACTCCCCCGCATTGAAAGCTTCGTCTCCTTCTGGTGTGTTTGGCTTCTCAGGATCTGGCTTGCCGCCTAGGACGTCATCGTCATTTAAAACCCCACCTTTGCGTTCACCTATACATCATTACTGTGTCGGTAACTCTACTTCTTCCCAGCTACTCCAACAATCTGTAATAAACAAGCAGGAATTAGCACCATCATTTAATAAATCAGCAGGAAAAATGGACATCTACATTAAATCAGGCTCCAAATGCAAAAACAAAACCATCGGGCTCAAAAACCATGGAAAATGCACATCAAAATGCCTATACAGCGTTAAAACTAGTCAGGTCAACCATCGTTGACCAAAACATGCACTCAGGCTCCAAAAATGGATTCAAAAAATCCAATCACTTTGTTTCCCACTCAAAATTTCCTTGTATATCGCGATATACAAGTCGGACGCATACATCGAATCAATCGGATTTCAAACTGTTTGAAATTTGGCTTGTATGAAGTCTTTGTATATCCTACAGTCATTGACCATACAAACCCCAAATATACATGGATTTAACGTTATTCCATAGCTATTTCGATTCCACCACTTGTATATTTTGATGCATATCAGTTTGTATATCGTAACATACAAATGCAAAAATGTACAAGCACTTAATTCAATTGCATAACTTTTCGAATCCACCCAATGTATATCCCGATGTACATTGTGCTTGTATCCCTTGATATACATTTCGGACGCGATACATGCACTTAACCAAATTTAATCCCGCGCTAAGATCTGCCTTGCATACTCCCTGCAATGTATCAATATACAAGGCGCGAAATATACAAGGGCTTTTCGTTATTTCATATTCATTTCAAATCTGCCCCTTGTATATTTCAATGTATGTTTGCTTTGAATGTTTAAATATACAAGTCCAAAATGTACAAGGAATTAACCAATTTTCATAACTCCCCTCGAGTCCGCGGAATGTATGTTTCATTGTATATTTTGACTTGTATAACTCCCCGGATGTGATACATTGGTTTAACTTGATCTTAATCCCTTCGAATTCCGGCTTGTATGTCAGCGATGCATGTTTTGGAACATACAAGCCATAGAATGTACAATGATTTAACGCTATTTCAACTTTCTTTTAAGTCCGCAGCTTGCATAAACGTTTGAATGTATGTCCATACAAAGCTGAAAATATACAAGGATTTAAGCCTTTTTTTATAGACTTTCAGGTCCGGATAATGTATGAAGTGTTTGTATCCTCTGATATACACCGTTCAAAACATACATGGACTTAATCCAATTTGATAAATTTTTGGTTCCGCATTGTATATGTGCAATGTATATCGGCTTGTATATAAGAATATACAAGATCGATATACATTGAATTAACTCTGCTTTAAAACTTTTCAAATCTGCGCCATGTATGAAGTGCCTGTATATTTTACCTGCCAAACATACAAACAAAAGATACAAAGTGGATTTAAAACATTAATTTATTTCAACTCTGATTTAGTTCGGATCCATCTTGTATGTATAAATCAAAAACCAAACATACAAACGAAAGATACAAAGTGGATTTAAAACATTAATTTATTTCAACTCTGAGTTAGTTCGGATCCATCTTGTATGTATAAATCAAAAACCTTTATTAAAATGCATACAAGAAAAAAAGACATACAATTGCCTTTGTATATGAAAGCGATGTATAAAGGGCAATGTATGTAATATTACGACGACCCAACATGCAAACAAATAATGCATATGCAACCTGATAGCCCATGTGACTAAGTATAAAACAAACCCTGCATATACAAACGACTTTGTATATGCACAACGATATACAAAGGGCACTGTTCATGCAATATACAAACCTAAATGTACATTTTACCAAAATGATCATAACTTGCAAAATATGGCAAATTTTAAGCTAGTTCAAAAAGCAACCCTAGCTCATTTTTGACAAGGAATCCAACCATACTATGCACTGGTATTGAAATACATTTCTTCTCCATTTTTAACAAGGTTTACAATTTTAACCCCCCTTTTCCCTTTACCACCAAGCAAAACAACACACACAAGCAAAAAGCAAAAAGCCACAGTAGGGGTCCTCATTTTGCATTAGGAGTAAAATGGGGCATGTTGTGAACATCACAACAGGACCCACCACTTCCTCTTGTTGTATTCAATGAAAAATCTCTTACCAGATGGCACCCTTCTACAGTTCCATAGGTGATTACTTTATCAATATTTTAACATCGGTGAAACGATGGAAATGAATCAACATGTGGCACCTATCAACAAAGTTAGCAGGACCCAACCCTTGGTACATCCTTTTTATAACAACCTTAGTCTACTAGGAGTAAGGGGGCCATGGGACCACTAAAGGGTTAATACATAAAATACTTTGACATATTTTGAAAAATATTGGACATGGGCCAGAGGTGGTAAATTGTATGGTAAGGGGACAATAAACAACGTATCTTGAGACATAACATGACACTTAAAGAACTGAGAAATAGGTGATTGGTGATCAACCTAAAAATAGAACAAAAGTAAACTTCACTGCTTACATCCTAAATAACACAAGGGTTTAGGGTTTAAGGGGTATTACTCAAAGTGTTTTTAGCAAGCAAAAACCCTAGGCCAGAGACCTTCTCAACATGACTGTGCCAGGCATAACAAAAATTGCAAGAACCTAAAAAATTTTACATGGTTCCATTAGTGGCTCTAGTTGGGGACATTTGTTCAACCTAAACGGAGTGAGATCACATAAGAACTCTGGAGAAGCAGACCATAGCACAAAAAAGAAACAAAGCAAGGGACAAAAGCTAAAGCAGGGAATTACCTAAAAACTAAAATACAATATGCATGAAAAACACTCATACCTTATGAAAAGTATGATTTCAATAACTGTCCATGCATTAGCAATTCAAGTAATTCTCCAACCAGATTTTGCAAGAAATAGGAGTCTTCTCTGTGAGTATTGCTAATCAAATATGGTCCAAGCCAAAGGGCATCAAATTTTCCATGTTTCCCTTTATCTTGAGACCTAGCATTCCATAGTAATACTATTTCCCCTATCTAAAATTTCCTTTTAGATGTTCTTTTGTCGTGCAAATTTTTGACCTGCTACTGCAATTTGATGTTTCTCTATTGAGCTAACCTTCTTGTTTCATCCAGCTGAATCACCTAACTGATCCTATTTTGCATTGCATCAAAAATGTCATCATCATGCTCTTGAATGAACTTGAAAATAGGTAGTAAGTTATTTATTGGTATTCTTGCATCCAAGCCATAGACCAAGTCAAATGGGGCTTTCCCAATGGCCTTTTTTACAGTTATTCTATCAGCCCAGACAACAAGTCTTAATTTGATATCATGACCTTTCTTGTTCTTTTCAATGATTATTTTTATAATCTTCATCAAGCTTTTGTTGTTTAATTCAACTTGTCCATTACCCTGAGGATGGTATGGGGAAGAATAAGAAATTAAAATCCCATACTGGCTGTAGAAATTTGTGAATTCTTCAAATCTGCAGCACATTGTATTGTCTGAGATTATTTTTATAGGCACTTGAAATCTTGTCAAGACATTATTCATTAGGAAATCAATCACAACTTTACTAGTTTCTCTTTTGGTAGGGATAGCCTCGGCCCATTTGGTGAAGTAATCAGTGGCAACTAAATTCCAACTATGTCCTCCACTTGACTTCTCACTTATTTCCCCTACAAAATCTAACCCCCATTGTTGAAAGGGAACTTCCACTATTACGGGTGTAGACACCCAAATTTGTCCATGTCTAGCAACACCTTCTTAAAATATTATCCTAGACATCTTGTAGCATTTTGTCCTAATTTCCCTAATCCATCAAGCCAATTAATTAAATAAATTTTATTTATTTAATTAAAATCCCATCCTCATCCCACTTAGCTAATTAATTAAATAAATTTTATTTATTTAATTAATTCCACATCATATCCCAATCATATCCTATCCTCATCCCAATTAATTAAATAAATTTTATTTATTTAATTAATTTCCACATCATATCTTATCCCATTGTATTCATTTATCCTATTAATTAAATAAATCTAATTTATTTAATTAATATCCAACTCATATCCCAACTAATTCAAATATTTTATTTGAATTAAATACTCATCTTTCATCACATTCCAACACTTATCCAGTCAATCATGTGTTGTAAGACAACTTTCACTCATATCCTTCACATGCACAACTAATGGAACCTAAATTTAGTATCTTTCAATCCTAGCCATTCACATAGCCTCTAAATCTCCACCGTTGATTGATCTTGGTTGAGTCCTATATAAACACCCTCTCATTCCATATGAGAGGGGGGATCCAACAATCATATAGCACCTACATTATCATCCGGAGCATTTGATCATCCAATTGAGCTTTTATCATCCATCATGGCAGATTTTAACATTGCAATTGTTCATTGTTGAAGAAGTAGTCCACATCCCTTAAACAAGGAATCGCACGGTCTAGGTGATGTTATGCTTGAATTGCATTGTTCTTTGATTTCATTTAGATTAGATTCCTTGATGATGGTAGGGTTAGGGTTTCATGACTTTGTCTGATCTTCTAAACCTGACTTTTCACCTATCACATTTTGGCACGCCCGGTGGGACTCACGTCCTTGATTAACCTCTCTTGTTTGAGTTGTTTTTATGAAGTTTAGATCTCTTGGAGCGCCAATCTTTCATTTTTTGTAATCTTTTGTAGCAAAAATTTGCATTTTTCTAACCCTAGTTTGCAAAGATTTGGCTAAATATGTATGTAGATGATCTCTTATCCCAAATCTAACCTCACCATTGCGTCCGGGAGGCCATTTCCATAAACGTTGAGTACAAATTTGCCTAAATTTGATGAAAAATGGAGCATTTGGTGAAGAAAACAACAACCGGACTGCAACAATGTGCTTCTGGTAATTCAGGTCGCTTATGATCAAACAGCAGTCGCCTGGGCTAAATCAGCTCACCTTTGGGCAAACAGCAGTCGCTTATGGTCAAATTTGGTCCGCTTTTAAACAAACAGTGCTCGCTTTTGAACAAAAACTGATAGCATATGGTAAACTTGGTCGCTTATGGTTAACATTTGCATTCTGTCTCCTGAAACTCTCCAGATCGCTTTTGGGCTATTATGTGTCGCTTTTGGCATTTTGTTAGTCGTATATAAGCCATTACTTGTCGCTTCCATCTATTTTTGCATTGTTTATGACCAAAAAACCACCGCTTTCTGCATATTCGTGTCGCTTCTGCACTTAAATCAGCCGCCTATAATGCTTTTGTGGATCGCTTCTATCCGGATAGACATCGCCTTTGGCATGAATTGTATCGCTTTTATCTTGAAAGTACCCACTTTTGGTATAAATGAATCACTTTCAGTCTAACAGTGATCACGTTTTGTAGAGTTAGGGTTTCTGTAGCGTATTGTTATTTTGCAGATACAGGTCGCTTATAGGCCAAAATCGGTCGCTTTTGGCTTTTCTTCATCGCTTATAAGCCTACAGGAACCGCATCTAGTATTTTTCATGTCGCATTTGATCTGCAAGATCCCACCTGTCGCAAATACAGATCGCCTCTGATCAATAGTATGTCGCATCTGGCAACTATAACTTACTTCTGCTTGCTGTCATTGTGCATCTTGGTATTTCTATCATAACTTTCACATACGGAGGCCAAATCAAACAAACAAGGACTCGTTGGAAAGCTGGGAGGACAAGCTTCACAACTGTACCACTTTTATCAGGTGACTATACTATTTTTGAGGTTTTTTTATCATTCAAAGTTTAGGTTCATTGCAAACTTCATTTGAGCATAACTTGAGCAATTTTGATCGCTTTTCAACGAAACTTTTTTTCAAATTGCTTAGAATCTCCTGAACTTTCTATTTATGCAATCTATTTTTCTATATCAGATCATTTTCATCAGAATTTTCAGATTTCATCTTTTCCATGTAATCTCTTCTTTGCAAGTTTACTTGTTTCTTTTTGGAATTGGTGACTTGTAAGGGCATCTAAGGCGCTGGAGCAGCATTGGCATCAACATCTACAGCAAATTGGAGAGTGATTGTATTAGGTGCACTCATTCTAATCTTTCATCTCTTTCATCTTCTAATCATTGTTTGCAAACACATTTGGATTTTGGGCATAAAACAAACAATTGTTTGCAAATTCACATCAAAACATTGGGCTAAAACGAACCATTGTCTTTCATCACATTTGGATTTGGGTTTTAAAACAAACAAGTGCTTGCATTGTCTTCCACACATGGAATTTCTAAGGTTAATGAACCCCATGCGAGTGTGACCAAGTAAATGTGTATGCTCTCTCCTCGCGTCCCAACATGAACTTGGAGATCAAAAACATTTACTTGTGTTGCTTTTGTTTAGCCTTAGAGAGGCCTGCCTTGGTATCCACCCCAAGGGAATGACCTCAAGCGGTACTTTCATCCGGTCCGCTATAAAAATTAGAGGATAAGGCGAAAGCCAAGTCTAACCGGTATTAGCACTCACCATACAGTGCTAACTCGAAAGGAGGTGTACCTTTGTGTATATTAAAACTCCTAGTAGGGTTAGTTAAAGTCTTAAGTGGCTTGCTGGATGCTCGTGGGGTGCCGGTCCCCCAGATTTTCACTAGAACCTCCTTGTGATAGTGGCCTTGCCTTGAATAGGACTTGTTGAATTGTCTTCACGTGCTTGCTTAACCATCATCACATTATTCCAAACTAACAACTTGCTTATGTGTCTTGTGTGAGTGATTCATGTGTGTATATGCATAATCATTTGTTTGAATATTGCCACATCAAGCTCTAAACACCCAAACACATAAAGACAAGTCATCCTACACATTCTTCTAATAACATTCAAACCCAATCACTTTCATCCCAAACATAGCCAAGTCATCCAAACAATCCACATCATCATCCAAATCCCTAAACAAGCACTTGCTAAAAGGACTTAAAATAAACACTTGGTGAGAACATGTCTACACTAGAGGACCTAGAAATCAAATTCCAAAGATTCCTCCAAAATCTTTATCAAGGATCACAACCCCTAAACCAAGATGCCATTGAAATATTACAATTCTTCGTCCAAAGAGCTCAACCCCATGCAAGCCAATCACCTCAACTGCAACACTCCATAGCCCAAGTCCAACACCTTTTAGCCACTAGTCAAGCTCGACAAGTACAACAATCCTTAGCCACTTCCTATCAACCTAATCCACCTCATAGCCACATGTCATATCCATCCACTTCCTATCAACTTAATCCACCTATCCACCAAGTCAATACTACATCAACCTATGAACATCCACCTCAAGCTTATCCAATCCCTCATACCACCGTTCCAATGCACTACCAAGCCCATCCACAAGGCAATCAAGGGATATCACAAGAACAACATGCAAGCCCAAATAGCCCTTTGTACATAAATCAATCAGGTCCAAGTACACCTTTTCAACAAGACCACCAAGCACCATTGATAGATCTAAATCCACCTTTCCAACAAGAATCATATCCAAATCCCAATGGCCCCTTGTACATAAATCAAATGAGTCCAAATTATCCTATGCAAGACTTAATTACCTTTGACAAGGGAGATACCGATCTAGAGTGGCCTTCATCATCTAATCACCCACCAACACATGAGCCAACTAATCCTATCCCAACACCACCATGTGATCCCATTCCTAGTCCATTAATCACTCTACCTTCCAAATCACCAAGCCCTCCATTACCTTCATCACCATGTCATTCTAATCCTTCACCAAAGGATGCAGCTAAGATAGTTTTACAAAGGATGCTTGAAGCAAAACTCATTGAACTTCCTAAAGTCAAACCATGTGAAGAAAGTCCATATGATGAACATGATTATTGCGCATACCATAGGACCAAAGGCCATGATACAAATACATGCCCCATATTTGTCCCAATTGTTTACAAGGTGTACCTACCTACAATAAGAAATCAAGCCACATCATCCCAATCCCATGTGTCACCCCCATCTAGTCCAAATCCTAATCCACCCAATCCAATTAGCCCTCAACCTAATCCTAATCATAAGCCTACAACACCATCTACTATTATCATCCATCCATTATATTGCCCATCCACTCATACCCTTGCGAAGGATGTGATCCATTGGCTATTAGCTAGGAATAAACTACCTCCATGTCAAACACCCATTTATGCGTCTACCAATGAACTTCCAAAGGTCATGTCCAATCATATAATCCCATCATGTGGTCCACCTATCCTTGAGCCTATCCAAGATCCCTCAATTAACATTCTTAGCCCTTCAAGCCCATCATGTGACCTACAAGTCATCAAGCCTATTCAAGAGTCTCCTATTATGAATCCAAGTCAAGAGTCATCATGTTCTCATGTTGTTGACTAAGAGCCAATCCAAGAGCCTTCCATTTCCATTCAAGCAATCCAAGAGGTATGTCAAAGGTTTAATCCTAAGCATGTGGAAACATTAAGCCCTAGTCCAACTCAATATCAAATGCCTTCCATCCAACCCATCCATAACATGTATCTTTTCCATGATCAAGATGATAGCCATAATGATGAATCTATCCATAAGCCACTTGATCCTATCCATCTCCCAACAACCATTCACGAGCAAGCTATCCAAATTCAACCTATCCATAACATTTACCTTCTTTATGATCAAGATGATACCTATAAAGAAGCTATCCATGAGCAGCTTGATCCTATCCATAATCCTATATCTATCCATGAGCAAGATATCGAAATTGCTCTTATCCATCCTCCATCTAGCCCTATCCATAATGAGCAAACATCCACTTGTCATGATGAGACACTTGTCCCCCAAGTAAGCATAAATGATCAACTCAATAACTTGGATCTTAGTGAACACAATGCTAATCAAGATCCTAATGATCCTCCTTCCACATCCACCATCGATTCCACTTCAAGTCCACCATCATGTCCTATTGGTCTTACCACCCTTATACATGAGTTTTCTTCCTTCGGACAACAACAACCTTTATCCACTTCACCTTCTACATTTAATAATGAACTCAAGTCTAGTGTTCGAACTACACCTAGTCACATAGTCAATCGCATCCTCCAAAATATGAACTACAAAGGTAAAGGCCTAGGTCTTTATGAACAAGGTATTTTGGAGCCAAACCATGTCAAGATTCCCCCAAGCTCATATGGCCTTGGATACACACCCCAAGGTAAACAAGGCCAAGATGTTGGTAATTCCTCCATCCATCCTAAGTCCACTTTCCATCACAAACCACATCATCTACCCAAAACATATGTTACCATTCCATCTCCATCATCTTATAAATGTCAAAAGCATGTGACTGTACACCTTCCACCATCCACTTTGCCTCCACTTTTACCAACTCCAAATATCCCTCCATCCACCTTGCCACCATTGCTTCCAACACCTAACATACCTATCATTCATAAGTATCCTTACATCCCTAATCATGGCCAACAAAAGCACACATCGTCTAAGCATAAAGCTTCCAATCATTCCATCCACTCCACCCACCCTATGGGATTCAAAAGCAAAAATTTTGAGGCCTCTACCTATAAAGATAAAAATCCTATCAACAAATATCCTAAAGGTCTTCATACCTTAGGACATAAAGAATCAAAATCAAAGCAAAGTACATTCACAAAGCTATCCAAGCCCATACCTCCAAAAGCAAAGCCCAAAAGCAAAATGGTTTGGGTTCCTAAGCAAATAGCTAGCAAGTCAAATGAAGCATCCTCATCCACATCTCAAGAATCCCAACCACGTATATCCATCCAAGAGCCTATTTCCATCCAAAACTTCCATTCCCTTCAAAAATCCCACAAGCAAAGAAAAAGCACTAAAAATACTAAATCTATGTGGGTTCCTAAATCACTTCATCAACCATTTCCTAAGAAAACAACCCCATTGCTTCCTACACCACCATCCCATCAAAAGCTTCAATGTTTTTCATGGTGTGTGCAACCGTTGGTCATGATTCCCTTTGATTCCAAAACATTCCCACATGCCTCCATCTCCCCATCCTTCATCCATTATCCTACATATCCCCCCAATCACCTTCCTATGGTCCATGCTTTTGCATAAGCCACTAGCCTACCCTACCATAAATCGACATCATAATCTATTATCTACATAATCCATCTCCCATCCATGCAATCCTTTATCAACATCTATGAGCATAATGATATGGTCCATGCGAGGACATCCATCTCTAATGGGACTACCAACATCCATTGAACTAAACACTTGAGTCCCTCCTATCCATTACCATGGTGAAAACCTGGCAAACAGGCGCCATGTGTACTTGTCAACCCATCTAAAAGCAAAAAAGAAAAAAAAGAAAAAAAAAGTAAAAAAAAAAATCAAAAAAAGTAAAGAGAAATCCCTTCGTCCAATGGTGAAAACCTGGTAAACAGGCGCCTTGGATAAGTACCATGATGAAAACTTGGCAAACAGGCGTCATGTGTAGATTGATCTTCTATGTCACTTACACTTGGGGGCACATTGTCTCATCCAGCCTATCCATTTACAAACTATCTATCCCATTATATCATTTTCCATCTTATCATGTCCTACCATTACCATACCATCCTACCATCCTTAGCCATTATATAAACATGCCTATCCTATTGAACCCATCCTTCCGCCTTTTGATTTTGATGAAGACATAGGGGCAAAATGTTGAAACATGTTTGGATATTTCTTGACATACCTTCTTTCCAAACCAAGTCCTATCCATTGACAATTTATCCATCCCATTCAAACCAATCTATCATGTCATCCCTTGGTCATGAAATTAATCATGTAAAAATCCTAAGCATCACCGCCTAGAATGGGGCAAGTTATTCTTCCTATGCAACATAGCCTTTGAAGATCACATTGTAGATCCCTTTTGATCCATCCACTATGGCGTATCCTTATCACGAGCTTTCCATCTTATAGCTTATCCCCATCCATTTATCATGAGCTTTCCACTATAGCCTACCTATCCATTTATCATGAGGCATGCATACATACCTTATATGGCCTATCCTCTTATCTATCCATCTATCATGAGCCTTTCATCCCATTTACTATGAGCCCATCCTTTTATCCATCCAATCCCATTCATCCATCCTTGCACCTAGACTTGGTTTTCCCTTGTCATTGGTATCTAGCACAACAGCTACTCCAATTGTAAATCCATTGATGTTCCAAAACATTCAAAAACACAAAAAAAATAAAAATATTCCAAAAATACAAAAAAATCAAAATATGTCAAAATCCAAAAAAAAAAAAAGAAAACTTAAATATCCAACAAAAAAATCCAAGCAATAAGATCAATTCAATCATCATCATCATCAATTCTTCCTATCAATAACATGCATTCATCCATTTCAATCAGTCACTTCTTCCAATTATATCAATCAAATCAATCTAAGCAATGATCTTAAATCCAAGTCACACTAATCCATATCAAGCAAGCTAATCAATCAAGGAACATTATCCAATCAAATCAACAAGTTTTGATCCTAATCTTGTCATGAGCCAAATCAATCATCATCAATGGGATATAGCGTTCCCACCTCCTTGTGTTGATCTAGGGATATAGCTTTCCCTGCAATGACAACACTATCTATCATCATCAATCAAACAATTAATCATTGGTTTATGACTTGATAAGGGCAATACCTTGTTTGTTTTACATCCTTTGAGCACATTGAGAACACTTTCTTATGCTTAGATTGAATCGACACTCTAATCATCACACCATCATTATCATCAATCAAAACAACCCAATCATCAAAACAATCAACCCAGCAATAGCAAACATCAACACTAAAGCAAATCAACTCAATCACATCAACTCCAATCAAAACAAATCCAATCACTTCAACAAATCAAAAGAATCTCAATCCACCACATATCATCCCATCATCAACATTTCATCAAATCAATCTTCATCCATCATTTCATCATCTTCCAACCATTCCAAGCAATGATCCAAGTGCAAGCCCATCCTTACTCCACACCAATCAAGTTAATCAATCAAGCCAAGTTATCCAAGCGCGATCAATGGTCTTGATCCTAGCCTTGTTGTAAGCCAAATCAATTAGCCAATTAGCGAACCAACTCAGCAAACAACCTTGTGTTGATCTAGGGATATAGCTTTCCCCACAATGACAACACTCTCAACTATCATCAACAAAACAGCAATCAATTAATCATTGGTTTACAGCTTGATAGGGGCAATACCTTGTTTGTTTTTGAATCATTTGTGCATGCTTGCTTGCTTGCTTATGTGTGTTATCATTTTATCTTGCATTTGCGGGATGATCTTATCCTCTTCCTATGCGTATTGGTATCTTGTACGTGTTGGGATTAGCATCTTCCATATCAATATCTCTAGCATCTGAGAGCTAAACAGTCTCTTATGCATTTGAGACTATTCTATGTTAAGACTAACTCCATACATATAACCAGCAAGCTATCATTATGTGTAGTGGAGATAAGCTCAAACCATTGCTTGTAGCGTCAAAGTCCAACACTAGTTGTTATTCATATCTTGTGCATGTTGGCTCAACATCTTGACCTCATGCGTTCAGACAAGATTGTAACACGCTAGTTGCGCATTGGATATCTTGACACCTTGGTCTCTTATACCCTGGTGCATAACATCCATATGCTATATCAAACATAAGGACTGCATTTCTTTTCATTTTGAGCAATTACTTGAAAGCTGCCTATCATCCTATCTAGAACCTACTTATAGCCCTTCTCACAACCCTAATTCTTCTATGCCACAGCCTATTTTCTTCCATCCAACTCCCATTTTCTTCGTGTCAGCCTTCTTTTTAGCCTTTTTCTTCTATCGAGAGCCAACCCAGCCCTTCCTGGTTAGCCTGGCTTACCTCTCGAGGGGGCATCCCCTGCCAGTTACACTGGGGCATAACTTGTTTATCGAACGCATATCATATCTTCTTTGACACAACACTCTATCGAACATTGTATCAAAGAGGGGCAAAATGTAGACACCCAAATTTGTCCATGTCTAGCAACACCTTCTTAAAATATTATCCTAGACATCTTGTAGCATTTTGTCCTAATTTCCCTAATCCATCAAGCCAATTAATTAAATAAATTTTATTTATTTAATTAAAATCCCATCCTCATCCCACTTAGCTAATTAATTAAATAAATTTTATTTATTTAATTAATTCCACATCATATCCCAATCATATCCTATCCTCATCCCAATTAATTAAATAAATTTTATTTATTTAATTAATTTTCACATCATATCTTATCCCATTGTATTCATTTATCCTATTAATTAAATAAATCTAATTTATTTAATTAATATCCAACTCATATCCCAACTAATTCAAATATTTTATTTGAATTAAATACTCATCTTTCATCACATTCCAACACTTATCCAGTCAATCATGTGTTGTAAGACAACTTTCACTCATATCCTTCACATGCACAACTAATGGAACCTAAATTTAGTATCTTTCAATCCTAGCCATTCACATAGCCTCTGAATCTCCACCGTTGATTGATCTTGGTTGAGTCCTATATAAACACCCTCTCATTCCATATGAGAGGGGGGATCCAACAATCATATAGCACCTACATTATCATCCGGAGCATTTGATCATCCAATTGAGCTTTTATCATCCATCATGGCAGCTTTCAACTTTGCAATTGTTCATTGTTGAAGAAGCAGTCCACATCCCTTAAACAAGGAATCGCACGGTCTAGGTGATGTTATGCTTGAATTGAATTGTTCTTTGATTTCATTTAGATTAGATTCCTTGATGATGGTAGGGTTAGGGTTTCATGACTTTGTCTGATCTTCTAAACCTGACTTTTCACCTATCACAACGGGCCTAAGGGGCAGACTTCCAGAGAATCTCAATTTCCCTGAGAATCTTTGACAAGCATCACAACTTCAAACCATTTGGTGAGCATCTTTGAAAATAGTAGACCACCAATATCTAGCTCTAAGGACTTTATGGGCTATTGTCTTGGCCATATAATAGCCTCCACACACACCATGGTGCATATCCTTTAAGACTTCTAACGCCTGCTTCATGTCTACACACTTGAGTAGAATGCCTTCAAAATTTCTCCACCAAAGTTCTCCCTCTATAATCACATATTTTATAGCTTGTAACCTTAGTGTCCTTTTCTGATTTTTAGTCATTCCATCAGGGCAAGACATATTATGTAAGTAATGAACAACATTTTTATACCATTCAAAGTTCTTCATGTCACAATCAACAACTATCTCCTAAACCTCAACACTATTTATTTGATTAGCTTCTAAGTTTGACTCAACCATTAGTTTTGCTAATCCTTGTACCCTTACCAGCTTAGTAATCTAGATATCAATATTAAATTCTTGGATCCTATTGATCCATTTGCATCTTCTTCCAGTTACTTCTTGCTGGGTAAAGACATCTTTGATAGCAACTGTTGGGACATAAGCAACAATAGTTGCCCCTATCAGATAAGGTCTAAAATTCTTAACAGACTTTACCAAAGCATAAGTCTGTTTCTTAGTTATATCATATTTTAACTCAGTAGCCTGGAGAGATTTACTAAAAAATGAAATGGGTTGCTCATAACCCTCATTATTTTATGTAGTAAAACAACTGCTATATAATGGAAGGAAGCAAAAGAAAATAGCTGGAAGGGTTTGGAAAAATCAAGGGACTTCAATATAGGGGCTTCTTTGATGGATCCCTTGATATTCTTGAAAGCATTTACTAGCTCATCATTCCATGTGATATCCTCCCCTTTCTTTAGCATCTTGGATATTGGTCTAGTGGTTTCTACAAAATTGGTAACAAATCTCCTTAGGAAATTCACTTGCTCGAAGAAAGACTGAATCCCCTTAATACTTTTGGGTATTGGGATCTTTTCAATAGCAACAACCCTCTGTGGATCAATCCTAATTCCTTCCTTAGACACTATGTGACCTAAGAGCTTGCCCTCTACTACCCCAAATACACATTTTTGGGGGTTTAGAGAAATGCCAAATTTTATGCATCTCTCAAAAATCCTCTCCAAATGAGAGTAGTGATCTTGTTCCTTTGAATATGTAGCCAGGTCATCTTGATATACCACCATTATTATATCTATAAGGTCAAAAAAAGCTACATCCATAGCTCATTGAAATGTGGCTCTTGCATTAGTTAACCCAAAGGGCATCCTAATGTATACATTGTTGATTGTCAAGAACACTAAGAAGTGGGGTGAACCAGTGTTCTATAAATCTTTTCTTGCCCTTATACTTTTAACCATTTCAAAAGAATAATCCAATAGAAGCAAAATATACAACTTAATAGCATCCACAAAAGCATGACACATAACACCAAGATTTTACATGGAAAACCCAAAGAGGGAAAAACCATGGAGAGGATTAGCTCTCATATATATATTGCAATCTTTACAAAAGGATGTTTAGGCTTGGTCACTCCACGGGCCTAGAACATGCTGGCTTACTGCCATGATTTAGCAGGCTCACTACCTCAACCCTAAACCTAGCAAGATCACAAAGAGGGTTGTTAAACCCTGAGGGTTGTTAAACCCTACTAGAGGCTCGCTGCCGGCTTACTTCCTTGATGACAAAATATTGCTTCCAATCAAATCACACATGATAACTGAATACTGCTTAAGCATCTGCCACTATGCAGGGTGCAGTCATGTAGCAATTGTACTCTAAATCCCAAGTCTTCATTGTTGCTGATATTCTAACTCTGCTCCACTATTCGGATCCTCGCATCACACACATATTCTTCCACACACCACAACCAAAGATCATCACTCATATATATCTGCCTCATGATTTAATCCATAATTAAGTCGGTATCCAAGAAGTGAAACATGTACATAAAAAGATGTACCTTGTCGCTCAATCCATTATACTATGTGTCATATGGACCCAAATCTTCTCCCAAGCATGTTCATATAGGTCAGCTCTAATCATTAAATTACTTACATAAATCCTCCAAACATTAACTCTTCTCCACACAATGATTTATATACTTGACGACCTCTTCCTTAAGAGTATGCTTAATAACTTCATCTGTTGACTTACAACTTTTACTGAGGATCTCAAAACACCTTCCAAAACATATCAAGGACTCTTTATATATTCCCAATCCTACCCTTAGAACTGCAAGGCATCATATCATCTTGTGGAAAAATGCGGACCATCAGAACTCAGACTCTGTCTCTATCAAACTCTGTCAAACATTGTGCCGATACTTAGCAGCTTGTAACTATCCTTCTGGTGAACTTTAGATCTCCTAACTCTAGAATAAGACACTTCATATAAGTGTTTACAACACCACAAAACTGCATAACGAAATACTTGTCTGTGGAGGAATGCAGACCACTACACTAGACCTTGTTCATTGTTCTTGCTATACCTTTGCTTACCCGAACTTAGATATTTCTTCAAGATGACATCCAGAGAGGATCAGGACTTAATATCTAAGGCATAACACTATCAAACATCAACTGACATCATACCTAAACCACATCTGCAAGTCTTCAATTGTGGAGGCATATTATCCAGCTTAATGTCCTCTACTCTGCATACTTTCCATACTTAGCCATTTTCTGTCAACCGGACCTGAAATCTAACATGTTCTTCCATAGATATCTCTTCCTGTCATGGTGATAGGATCTCTAAGCCTTGTTTCCATCAATGACAACATACAGATCCATACCAGAGCCGTGTCTCTTGCCAACAATCTCCCCCTTTGGCATTGATGGCAACACTTAGTGAAAAATGTCTGACTGCTCCTCCTTACTATATACACTATACTTTCTTGGTCCCCCTAAGATGATTATCCATTTTTCACTAATCTACTTCTCCCACTTTGACATTAATGGCAAAGGGTGTTGATCTAAAACCAAAACTTTGTCAAAATCCCAAAAATTGATGTACTCAGCTGCATATTTACAAGTGCAATCTACCTCTTTGTATTACATGTATTTGAGAATATCATTGAATAAGTTCTTGATTTGTGCCCACTCATTATCCCAACCTTTCTAAGCATTATCCAAAATTTGAATGTGTCCACTGTAGAGAAAAGCTAAAGCTTCTGCCTTATTGAGATTAGAAGGTGTGCTTGTTTGTATAGCTAACCTAGCCTCAGCAGTAAGATTTGACATTGAGTCCAGTTTAGGGCAGACTAGTCTCCTTATTTGTCCCATTTTGATTTTTATTTGATATTTTTGATTTAATAACTTAGTTAGATCATTGTGGATGTGGATGACTTCTGCTTCCTTATTTCTAACTGATTCTGTTGCCGGATCAAATTTGTTAGAGATGTCCATCATTCTCTGTTCCAGCTCTTTGATCTTTTCTTCAATCTCCTGAGTAGCTTTTGGCCAGGATAGGCAAAGTTTGTACACATGTCTAGCTTCTTTCACAACTCTTTGAATGTTGGATATTGAATTATCTAATGAAATCTTATCCTTGGCTATCATTGTCTTTAATTCTTCCAATCTTTTCCCTTCGAATTCCTGCCTTACTTTTGTTTCTACAGATTTCTCAAAAGATTCAAACTGATTACTTACTAAATTTATTAATCCCTTCAAATGACTTGTTGGGGGCATGGATGAATCCCTCTTGTGGGTAGACAATAGCTTCTCCAAAATCCCAGATGCTTCATCAATCCGTTTATTGTCCTCCGTAAGAGATTTCAACAACTCTTCCCAATCTTGTTTCTCTTTTTCTATCACTTCTTTTACTAAAGCAGTAGTGTCTCTTGTCACCTTTTATTCACAAGGTGAGACTTTCTTTTTCTTTTCTCCTTCAATTGTGGCTTCTATAATGGATGAGATCCTTCTTCCTTTTTTGGGACTAGATGCTGGTCTCTCCTCTTCAAATCTCTTATCTTTCCTTTTTGGAGTGTTTGATGCCCATTCTACTGTAGTATTTGTGAAATTGGATCCTCTTGATTTGGTTTCTACCTTACTTACTGCTCAGGTTCCATCAACATTCTGGAAGATAATTCTGAGAAAGTCCTGAATCTATCCTCTTTGGGATCAGTAGGTTTACTTAGTAGTGTATCAACTAATTCAGTCAAGACATCTTTTGTAACTTCATAACCTAGTGCAGGGACCCATAAAGTTCTTGGTTCCATAGCTTCCATAAAGCATTTATCTTTATCCATCATTAATACAATGTCTTTTTCATACTTTGTCACTACTTTTTCAAGTATCTATAACCTTCTTACCATTTTCTATTGAAAATCTCTGAAATATTTCCACATGATTTCATTTTGCATATCTGTATTCCCCAAACTCTATAAATGATTTCTTATTTGAGCAACTACAGGAATGTGATTGAACCAGATAACATTTCCTAGACTAGGTATCTCTTTTAGGAAGTAAAAGAGTAAACATGTAATCAATGTTCCATATTTGAAAGGATGGTTAGTTTCTTTTGCCCTTTTCAAGTTCTCCATAAGTTCATTCCAGAGCAATTCACAAAGATCATAATTTGAATTACTTTTTTATCATGTCATATGCTATGTATATAGCTGATACAAACACAAAATTTTCTTTGTTGGAGAAATACATTTTGTATCCGATAATCATTGATACAAATCTGACTTCCAAATCCCTGATATCATTCACTGTAAGACCATTTTTCTCATGTTTGGCTCCTGTTAGCTGCATTACCACATTGTTCTTCATTTTATTTATGCCTAGAACCCTTCCGGAAGAGCTCATACTAGTTAAAGCTTTAATGGATTCTTTAGTTATCAAATAGGGTTCATCAAGCCATAAAGATTCATCATGAATTATGATTAGAATAAGCTTGACCCATGCATCGATCGAAATTGTGGGAAAGTCCAACCAGGTGTCAAATTTCTTTTCTCCTAGAACTTTGTAATCATCTTTCAGCACAATGTTCACAGTAATCAGTTCATCCAAATATAGTTTGCCTAACTTCATATGATCATATTCTTCTAAACTGGTATGAATGTATGCCTTGATATCTTCCATATGCATGACCCCATGTGGAGTAATTGAGAATGCCCCTAACGGATCATTTTTCAGCAATTTGAAGAATCATTTCTTAAACTTGGGGTGAGACATTTTTCCTATCTCGATTACATGAGGAGTAAACATTTTTTCTAGAGTAATTTTAATTTTCACAGTAGGGTTTCAAGTTGCAAATACCTCTTTTGCCAGAATAGGGTTTCCTTGATCTCGATTTGAAATTCTTTGGAGAGTACTATAGTTGTTTTGATTTTTTCTTTGGTTTGCCTTGGTCACTTGTATGTAAAGTGATTTTGAAATCAAACAAGTCTCCTTTTATCCTCTGCACGGCTTGACCTAGTCGTCATAAATGCTTATTTCTAAAAAGTTGCCAAAACCTTTCACTATAGAACATAGTCGATTAGGATTGCTCCGTAATATGCTGCATTGACCCTTTTTTTTCTTCCAATTTTTCTTCTAAAAGGTGTGACGCATTAGATTCCAGTATACATCTTTGTGCCTGATTCTGGCACCCACATTCTGGCTGGGGGATTGAATTTTCAACACTGCTCCCCTTGAGCTAGAGCTCTCAATTTACTTCCCCGAGGAAGTATTTGCACTGGATAGTGGTGTGGATTGATCCTTGACTTATATTGCTTCTTTCTTGATCCATACCTTGTTCATTTCTTTCTTGGTTTCAATCAGATCAGCTCTTTCTTTTCCTTTATCATTCCTCTGCTCTATTTTCCTTTCTTCAGAAATAGTGATTTCTCTTCACATTCTTACTTCTACAAAACCTTGCGATGTGTCCAGATTTGTTGCAGTTGAAACATACCAAATTATTTTGACCTTGATTCCTTCTATTGATTGAATTTTATCTTCATTGATTAGCCATATGTCCAAATCTATTGCATGCAAAACATCTTTTATTGAATGATTGACTGTTCCTTGTATTTTGAAAATTAGTTCTTCCAGAACTTCAACATTTATTTGATCTATGTCCCATTTTATAGCATGCACTACACCTAATAGAATTCTAACTTACATTACTTTTGCATACAACAGTTCTATGACCAAATTTATTGCAAGTGAAACATTTACCTTTGAAGGATTGTTCATTTCTCGGGTTGAAACTTTTCCTGATCTGATTTCTACATTCATTTGCTCTATGACCAATTTTCTTGTAATTGAAACACTGACCAAAGAATAATGGAAGATTTTGATTCATTATGCTCCTACACTGAGTAGCCCTATGACCAAACTTATTGCATGAATTACAATAACCATTGAAAGATGGGTACCTTTGAGCATTTGGTTGTTTGACTGGGGGTCTTAAAGGTCTTCTTCTTTGATTTCTGAGATGATATCCTTTGTTTTCCCTTGATTCTATGCTCATTTGTCCAAAGTTTGAACTTTCTCCTTTCTCAAATCCTAAACCATGTTTGTCATCAGCATTCCTCTGGTTAGCAATCATTTCGTCAAGCTTTGCAGTACTTATTCTAAATTTTTCTTCAAAACTTCTAGCCTTTTCTAGATCTATTTTCAAACTTATAATTTCTTTTTCAAGTTTTACACAATCTTCTGATCTATTTTTTACAATCAAGTTTAGATCATCTTCTACTTTTGTTCTTTCTGTAACTTCTGCTTCTAAATCATTTAGGGCTCTATTTGCTGATAGCAATTGGTCACTGACTTCTTTGTATCTGTCTTCGAATTTATTGACTTGCTCCTTCAGCTTTAAGATGCATTCATCAGTTTGCTTCAAATTCTCCTTTAGATCTCTGACCTCTGCTTCAGAATTTTCAAGATCCATAAGAGCTTCTTCTAGTTGGTTGTATCTCTCATAATTTCCATACCTTCTTGCTGCCATGATCATACTATCCCAAATCTTCCTTAAACTGATAAAATTTTTCAAAGGAACTTGGCTCTAATACCAATTGTTGATTGTCAGGAACATTAAGAGGGGGGGTGAATCAGTGTTTTATAAATCTTTTCTTGCCCTTTTACTTTTAATCATTTCAAAAGAATAATCCAATAGAAGAAAAATATACAACTTAACAGCATCCACAAAAGCATGACACATAACACCAAGATTTTACGTGGAAAACCCAAAGAGTGAAAAACCACGGAGAGGATTAGCTCTCATATATATATTGTAATCTTTACAAAAGAATGTTCATGCTTGGTCACTCCACGGGCCTAACACATGCTGGCTTACTTCCATGAAGTACAACTAGATTTAGCAGGCTCAGTACCTCAACCCTAAACCTAGCAAGATCACAAAGAGGGTTGTTAAACCCTACTAGAGGCTCACTGTTGGCTTACTACTTTGATGAAAAAATCTTGCTTCCAATCAGGTCACACATGATAAATGAATATTGCTTAAGCATATGCCACTATGCCAGGGTGCAGTCATTTAGCAACTGTATTCTAATTCCCAAGTCTTCATCATTATTGATCTTCTAACCTTGCTCCACTATTCACATCCTTGCATCACACACATATTCTTCCACACACCATAACCAAAGATTATCACTCATATATATCTGCCTCATGATTTAATCCATAATCAGGTCGACATCGAAGAAGTGAAATGTGTACATAAAAAGATGTACCTTATCACTCAATCCAATGCACTATGTGTCGCATGGACCCAAATCTTCTCCCAAGTGTCTTCATATAGGTCAGATCTAATCATTAAATTAGTTACATAAATCCTCCAAACATTAACTCTTCTCTGCACAATGATTTATATACTTGTCGGCCTTTTCCTTAAGAGTATGCTTAACAACTTCATCTGTTGACTTACAACTTTTACTGAGGATCTCAAAACACCTTCCAAAATATATCAAGGACTCTTTATACATTCCCAATCCTACCCTTAGAATAGCAAGTCATCATATCATCTTTTGGAAAAATGCGGACCATCAGAACTCAGACTCTGTCTCTATCAAACTCTATCAAACACTATGCCGATACTTAGCATCTTGTAACTATCCTTCTAGTGAAATTTAGATCTCCTAACTCTAGAATAAGACACTTCATATAAGTGTTTACAACACCTCAAAAACTGCATAATGAAATACTTGTCTGTGGAGGAATGCATACTACTGCACTAGACCCTGTTCACTGTTCCTACTATACCTTTGCTTACCTGGACTTAGACATTTCTTCAAGATGACTTCCAAAGAGGATTAGGACTTAATCTCTGAGGCATAACACTATCAAACACCAACTGACATCATACCTGAACCGTATCTGCAAGTCTTCAATTGTGAAGGCATATTGTCTAGGTTACTGTCCTCTACTCTATATACTTTCCATACTTAGCCATTTTCTGTCAACCGGACTTGGAATCTACCATGTTCTTCTGTAGATATCTCTTCCTATCATGGTGATAGGATCTCTAAGCCTTGTTTCCATCAATGAAAACATACATATGTTCCCCATGGAGTAGTAAATGTAGTTTTATATTGCTCAAATTCTTTAACCATCACTTGGTTATACCTTGAGAAACCATCCATCATAGACAAGAGCTCATAGGCAGTTACCTTTTGTAGCATGGCCTCCATATTAGGTAAAGGATAATTATCTTTTAATGATGCCATATTCAGGTTTCTAAAATCAACACAAAGCTTGATATCTCCATTCTTTTTTCTAATAGGAACCAGGTTTGAAACCCAAGTGGAATGCCTAATAGGTTTGATAATTCCTCCTTCACTCAATTTGGTTAGTTCTTGCTACATTTTTGGCCTCAAAGTAGGATTTATAGGCCTTTTCTTCTACCTAAAAGGTTTTGTATCTGGTTTTAATGGGATTTCATGCTAAAATAAATCCTCCCTATATGCCTTCAAATCATCATAGGACTATGCAAAAACTTTCTTGTGCTTCTTGAGCAAAGAAATCAACATTGCCTTAATTTTAGGGTTCAAGTGCTTACCTACATAGACAAGCTTTGGATGGGCTTCAATTCCTAGGTTCACCTCTTCGAGGTCATTTTGGTGCACTAGAGCTGATCTTACAGTCTATTTGTCATTCCCATCAAAGACTCTTTCTAGAGCTACCAGTCCCCTTGGAATTATGTTAGTCTTCAACTGGATGTACTCATTTCCAAATATAGTTTGTTTCCCATCTACTGTCTCCACAAACTCTTGAATATCAATCTCTTGTGCATGGTAGTCATCCATGCAGTTCATGAATTTGTAAAGATCCTGGTCATCATTAAAAATCTACCAGTGATGACTATTATCAGGAACAGAGGGTCTTGTTAGTATCTCCACCTTTGAAATTCTTGCTAATGTGATATCTTCAGATTTGAATGCAATATTAGCCAAGAAATCACCCATAACATTTTTACTTTGTTCCACCCAATCAATAGCAAAAGCATCAAATTCCTCTATGGTATCCCAGATAACATTCCTATATTGCCTGAGCCTTTTATTCTTGGAGGCATACTTGGATCTGATTTATGAAACTACCAATTCAGAATCTCCTAGAACTCTGAGCTTTTTAACTCCATGCTTGAGGACCATTTTTAAGCCTATAAGCAAGGATTCATACTCTACAACATTGTTAGTACATGCAAAACCAAATCTAAAAGATGTTCTAAATGTCTTTCCTAAAGGAAAAATAAGAACCACTCCTACTCTAGAGCCTTCCTTGGAGCATGCCCCATTAAATTGCATAAACCATAATCCTTCCTTATCAACAATTGATTCAAGACGATGATCTACCGAATTATCCTGATCATTCTTAATGCCCTCAATCTTAAAATTTTCTATAGCCACATCCAGAAAATATACTTGATCACCTTCCTCATTGGTGCCATCTATAATTTGGGGACATTTATTTTCTCTATCAAGTCTTACTTCTTCACCATCCATGGGGATCATGACATATGATGAATCCATTTGGATGCTGCCACCCATAGTAGAGGCCCACTTTCTTGACAATAGCATCGCATACATAAGAGGAATGTTCACCATAGTAATATTCATTTTATATTCCTTATGTGGGAACACTACAAGTCTGAAACTGATATCCTTAATGATTCCAATGATTGGGACTTCTCGAGAATCCATGGAAAAGAATTTCCCATAGGTCTTGATTACTTGTAAGCCTAGGATTTTCATGACTCCTAATGACATTATGTTTATAAAGGCACCTGAGTCAATTATACATTTTTTTACAAATCTTCCTTTTATCATCAGAGTGACAAAGAAAGGATCTACTTGAGGACATTTTTATAAAGTGGTTCCTAAATAGACCTCTAGTATTTTAGTACTCCACTTCTTAACATCTTTAGAAAATATTTTCTTCTCTTCAAGAAAATTAGTATGTTCATTGGCCACCCCAGGTGTATCAAGGACTGCATCAATTATTTCATCCACAACTCTACTCTTGTGCTTAGGTATCCTCATCATTTCTAACAAAGGGATTGTCACTCTTATCTAGCTAAATATCTGGGCCATGTCCAATAGGACATATTTGGGCACTATACTAGTACATGTTGTATCAGTATTTGCAGTAGGGGCTTGAGGTGTGCTACTTTTACTAGATTTTTGTTCAGTAGGGATTTTCTTAGCATTGCCTCTTTCTATTTGTATTTTTGCTTTAGGGGGTTGACTATGATGTGGATTAGATTTCCCCCCAGCCTCCTTAATCTTTTCAAGAGATTCTACTTCTCTCTTAGGGTTGGAGACATTTTGCTTTTCTTTTATAAAAATGCTTCCTGCATTTCCCCTTGTACTACTTTCTCCTTGATTTTTCTTACTCTTTAGGTTGTAATCACTTTTAACCTGAGCAATCTTGGAAGTAGTCAAAGTCTTGATTTCCTCAATAGAGGGTCTTCTTAATCGGATGTTAGTGTCCTTAGTATTCAACTAAAGAACACAATCATCATATTTACTTGTATTTGGGATAGATTTTTGCTTAATCAACTTTTCCTTTTCTATTGTAACCTCATTTTCTGAGCACTCACTATCAGAAGTGATATAATCTTTAATAATACACTCATGGTTAAAAACCATATTCACATTGTGGTCTTCATAATCATCCCCCTCCTGGTACTCATCATATGGGGTTGTATTGTCAGTCATAGATATTGCAACAACACATGAAGCAGAAGAGTGGGGAGCTCGACATAGAAAACATCATAGGACTTCATCTACAACATGCACTCCTTTCCTCAGAGGGTTGGGGGTTTGTTTAGACAAACCTCCCCTATCATTAGGAAGGATTGGCTTTCCATCCAACCAATTTGTGTTATAGGGTTGATCTACCAACCTTGGCATCTTTTCTTGTCTAACAAAAGAAGGCCTATCACTAGGGATCCTTCTATCATTTCTTACCATAGAGTTCTTTATTTCCTTGACCTCCTTCCATAATTTATCATATTCTACAACAATAGGAGCCTTACTAATTTGTCCTCTATCTTGTGGGGTGATTCTTACATCAGCTCTTTTAGAAGTTTTTCTAGATGCCCTTCTATTATTTTCAATGTGTCGGGCTTCTTTGAAAGCATCCCTAAGAGTTTGAGGCTCTCTATTCCTCAATTCATATCCCATCTTGGGATGCTATGCATTTTGGTAAATTACCAAGCACATGGGCTCATTTGGTCTTAAGTAAGGAGGGATCTTATTACTCACCTTCAAGAACCTTGCATTGAAATCATGGACATTTTTATTGAATCCCTTTTGAATGCTTGTAAATTCATTCACAACGATTTGTGGGTCAATGTTATCCCCATATTGTTCCTTGAAAATCCTCTTAAAAGTCTATCCAAGAATCAATACTAGAGTCTGGTAGGCTTCTATACCATTCCCTTGTATCTTCTGTCAAGGACTATATGAATAATTTAATTGTTACATCCTCACATTCAACATTAAAGTCATCCATCACATTCATGAATGCGCTTAGGTGATCCTCACCATATATTACATTATTTTGAGCAAACCTTGGGACATCATTTCTCACTATGTTCTCAATAGGGTTTGGATCCTAGTATACCAGTAAAATCAATCTACCTATATCTAGCTGATTGCATTGGTCTTCTGACAAAAGGATTTATCAAGGGCTACCCTTCCTAATTACCTAGATTTATTGGGGGGTGAGAAGGGTTTTGAATATATGGCTGTGGATTTATATTAGGCACTACATGAGGGTTTTGGTTACATATCCCCCCTTGTCTTGGGTGATAATTGTGTCCAGCCACTCTAGCATATGGATTTTGAGGAGGAGCTTGAAAGGGGTTCGTAGGGATGAAGGCCATAGGGTTGTTTATTTGGAGTTGGATCAGAGGATCTTGTTGGACATTAGGTATGTGGCTGCTTATTTGTGGCCTACCTGTCGTGGATGCACCAAGGGTACCACTATTGTCAACAACACTTGGTTTATTCATATTTTGTAATCTCAGAAGTAGCTCTTCTTTCCTTTTTAATGTTACCATCCTGGCTACCCTAAGGGTCAACTCCCTAACTTCTCTATCCAATTCTTCATATGTCTAATTTGTGCCAGAGGCTACGTTAGCATTTGGGCATTCAGCTGCACTGATGGATTTAGCTTTTCCTATTTTTGGAGAATGCAATCTCACATAAGGTGTGACAATTACAGATTCATGGGGTGTTTGCATGGGGATTGCCTGGGATTCATCTAGATGGGTAACCCCATCATTTTCTAATACAGGAGGTGATTCCTCAAAACATATCTCATCACCCTCAGAGTCTACCTAACCTTCAGGGACATTTTTAGTAGCATATATAATACTATGTTGTCTTCTTTCTTCCCTTGTTTATAGATTATCAATACTATGACCTAAAAGAGGCTCAACAAATGTCATGAGATCACAAATGAGAGGGGCAGTGTACTCACTTGACTCCTTGGTTCTCCACCTCTAAGCAATAGGCTCTTGAGTTAGGGACTTATTAGGATGCCCCTGTTGATGTGATCTTTTTCCATACATTTTTGCTTGCAAGGGGTTAGAAATCTCAACAAAATTACTGGTCATGTTAGAGAAATGATACAACCAAGAAAGATTGTTAGTCAAATAATGGATCTATCCTTTCTAACAAATAGCACTATATGATAATTTTTAGAATAACATATAGACACAAGTCTTTCTTAAGAGTAATTTTCCTTATCACTGCGGGTAAGGAAAATCTTATCAGAGTCACCACCCTTTTTAGGGGATAATAATGAAAATAAATTTTATGTAAACTCTAAAAAACCCATGACAAACTACTACATTGATGTTAGAACTTTATAGACAAAGTCCCCAGTAGAGTCACCAATCTGTTGGTTGTTTTAAATTCCCACCCTGATCTCAAGAAAATAGATTTATAAAAAAGCTATTTCTAATAACTGATCTATCTCGAGGGATTGGCCAATGAACAGGAAAGGGGGTTTCAATCTTTTTCCTCTACACTTTAGGCTCTGCAAGACCAAGGAGGGTGTTCCTAATAGTGTTTTTGAAGATGGGGTTTCTCAATACTTTCTCAAAACACTGCTCTAAACAGATATGTTCTTTCTAGATTGTTTAAAAGAATTACTGATATATTGAAGTAATGGGCTAGATTCTCAAGCTTTAACATGAAAATACAGAAATGAAATTGTTCTTTGATTTTATAAATGTTCGAGGAGATTGAATAAGAACAATAATCCAAAGAGATCAGTGCCTAAATCTAGGGTCACAGAGTCAAAACAAAATATAAATGAAACTAAGTTTAACAATGCCTTGCTAACTCATATAAGAATACTACAATGATGTATTACACATTAAAATTAGTCTAGAACTAATTCTACTTGCTAATCCCTGCATACATTCACTATATTTGATATTTTCCTTAAAGCATTAAATTTACTCTTTGAGTAAAAACCATTTAGAAAAGATATCCTTGCACAGGAAAGACTGTGAAGATGAATAGAATTGATACTTGATCAACTTGTATTTAGAAATATAGTAAAAGACATAATTGTAGGAGATAATATAGTCTAAACTTTAACAATATATTCAAAATGATGAGCTAGTACAGTATACACCAATAGCTACAACTACAAATGATTCCATCCTCAAAAGACACCTAAAAATGGAAAAAATCCTAATTATGATTATGTCCTGTGTTACAAAAATTTCTCTGAGATCCTTGTCAATAGGTCATGAATTCCCTTTTATAGAAACAAAGGAACAAAAACAAGCTTCAAACCTAGAGATAGATGTCACTTTTTCACTTGACAAACTTACATCAATCAGAAACAAAGATAATTGATTATGATCAAATATTTCCATAGGAATAGAAGTTGTTACATGTGCAGTCATAAAACAATTGCCTTGGAAGATGTGCATTGAGAAATGTGATAACAAACTCTACCAACCTTTGTCCACTCTCTTCCATTCTGATTCCTTCCCTTTTAAGAAACTTGATGTTTCACAAGAAGACAAAAGGAAACCACTACAGGACAAATATGCTCAAAATTTGGAAATAAGAATATCCCTTGTGTTAACAACAATAGACTCATAGAAGCATATTCTTAATTTTGAGAAAGGAATAAATAACAATACTCAAGACCTCATATGTCAGGAAAGTCATTATATTTCTCATCCTAGGCCTTGTATTGTTCCTCTATTGGCCATTGAAAGGTGATGAGATTATTCACACAAGACACATATTTGTTGTTGTACATGGCTACAGTTGATTCAGCTTCCCTTGTAAAATTTGCTACAAGCTGACAGGAATCCCATAATTTGCTAATACTTCTTCTAAATAGGGGAATGTCAACCTTATCATCTTGGTAGATAAAGAAAGAATAGTTGGAATGATATTACTGAACTGAAAGATCCAAGATTGGCAGGGTTTAATTTCACCATTATCTAGTTTTATTGTAGGGATCACTCCAATTTCATCACTGTCAAAACTCTTAATCAACTTCAATGCCTTCTCTTTGAGGTGATTTATAAATGCTTGTGACTCCCCTACTTCTTTTGCTACCATGTAGATTTGTTTGATTTCTTTGGGAGCATTAGGTTCATGATTTGATCCCTTGTAAATACCTAATAAAGAAGCAATCCTTGGGATCCATTTATTGAACAAAGGCTTTGTTTGCCCTTTATCTTCAGCTATTCTCTTAGTGACTTATGACAAGTCAAAGTAGCACTTGTGGATATTAACTGCCTTGTTTGAAATATTATCCATTAATAACCTCAAAATACTTGAAACAATAAGGCAATTATCCTTTTGCTGACTATCAATAGAATTTGCAAAAAATTCTTCAAAAGCATTGATTTTTTGCTTTAATTCTTCATTTTCCTTTTCAAGTACAGATTTTGATGAGGAAAAAGGGGTAGAAAATAGAAGACCTGAATCTTTTATTGCCAAAGTTGTTTGTGGTGAGGCTGATTTTGAGGCTTGTTATTCTTGTTGTTGCCACTGGATTTCCCTATCCTTTAACTTACTATATTCATGTAGTAAATGCATATGCTCCTCTTCTAATTCATCATACATTTTTTGAAGGGCATCAGTGGCTGCCTTACTAAACCTTGCAACTTCCACTACCAACTTAGATGCCTCTGGAGCAGAGGTATCAGATACTCTTTTAACTATCAAGCCACCTTTCAAATCTCTATCAGGTTCTACCACCAATAGCTTATCAATGTTGGGGACCAATGCCTAGATAGCCAAGGTCTCCCATTTTGGATTGAACCCAGCTCAGGTGATAATGCAGCCTCAGCCTCTTCCTCTGTGGAAAAAACCTCTTGATCTTGCCTTCTTACAGTATCCAGAACAATAGCAGAAGCTATATCCCACTCAGGGAGTAATAAATTTCACTATCTCTGATCATCTTTCTACCTTGCTCTAGGGCAATATCCTTATCTTCCCCCTTTATTTGTGTAAGTATCCTAATTGATACTTTCTCTTGAGTTTCTTGAGGAAATTTAGACATCTCTTCCTCTAATCTTTTTTCATACTCATTTCTCCTACTCTTCCATAAGAATTCAAAAAATTCATGAGTTAACAAATTCATCATCATTAATAAAATTCTTACAAGCCAAAACTCTCATGTCATCTGAAATATCCTTGCCCTAAATGGAAATGTCAGTGATCTTGTCCAAAGGTATTTGCTTAGGATTGTTCCTGCTAGATGAAGGCATCTTATGATGTATCTCTTCCTCAGTGATTTCCATTTCTTCTTCGTCATCTGAATAATCAACTAAGGGGGCTTTTTCAATTTTCCTCCTCTTTGGAGATGATTCCTCATGAGGAGAATCCAATTCAATTACTGGCACAGGAGGGGGAGACACTTGTGGTGCTGGTAAAAGAGATAAAGTAAGTTGAGTCTATGGAAGGGCCTGTGGAGCTTGTTCTTTGGCTTCCTCCCTTTTGACTTCCTCCCTTTTGACTTTTCTTTTGAAAGTATATGTCAACTGATTGATAGCAGGGGGCGAGCATGATGACCTTTCTTCTTTTGTGGGCTCAGTAGACTTGCCATCCTTTATGTCAACCAATTCATCAATATCTGATAAAATCTTTTTTATTTTGGTGATGGGGTCGGTAACATCTAGGAAAATTCCCTTGTAAGAAGGCATCTTCTTTCTCATATCTTCACCATATTTCATGTACATAGCCCATTTTGTTCTTTTCACCTTAACTTCTTCATCAGTAGTAGAATTCCTGATAACATCTTCAGGGAAAAATACTTGGTGGACAACATAAGACCTGGTGATACCCCATCTAATGTTATTGATGTAACCCTTAGGATCAAAGAATCTGACTTGCTCTTGCCGCATCTTAAAAACAAGTAATTTTTCATTCAAATTAGCAAATCCTTTCCTATTCATTCTGAAATAAAAAAAAGTTGTAAGATAAGGGAAGAAAGATCCTTTTTTCTATCCTACAAGGTGAATCCTTTCTGATTCAGCCAACTGCCAAATAACCTCCAAGAAACCAACCCTTAGTGGCACACACTTAGGCAAAACATGAGGACTAATAGGGGTACCATAAACTCTCAAAACCGTGCACTCCTCATCAAGGCAGAAATCTCCCCAATTATGCTTGATTTCTAAAGCAGGTGCCCTTATTACAAGTCTAAGGAAATTCAACAATGGAGCTGGAATTCTTGGTATATCTGTCTGAAACTGTCTCAATACTAAGACCACAAAATGGTCTCTAAAGAACCTATAACTAGAACTAGAATCATGTTTGTCCCATATATGGGTCTAGCACTGGACTGGCAGTACATTCTGTTGGGTCTCAAAAATGCAAGTTTCAATCCCTAAGAGAATGCGAAGCTCTATGATCAGACTTGCAATATTTTTGAACCAACTAATAGAGTTAACCTAAATGGTTAATGACTCCCTACACTTTAGGCTCTGCTAAACCTAGGTGGGTGAACCTTGAAAGCTGAAGCAGATAAAAGGAATGTATGACTCAAATGAATTTAGGGATCTACCCACAATGGCATGAAGTGTGGAGTAGATGAAAGCTTGCAAACTACTTCTACTCCTAATATAAGATTTGAGATGTAACTGTTTGAATAAGATTTTATGGAATCCTAAAGTGGAATTGGTATGACTAGTGCCTATTTCAGTTGGGCTAATGGAGTCAAGGTGTATATTATATGATTTACTTACTGGTTACAATTCTAATTGTTTGGCACTTGTGTTTGTTTATACCTTACATAAATGTGCAAGAATGTGACTGATAGACTCTACTTATTGATCCACTCAATCCTACTAGGTTACTGTGACTTATTGAAAGGATTTTTAATCCTTGCTTGAAGGAACCAATCAACAGAACCACACAATGACAGCAAGTGTGTATTGACAAATGGAGTAGATCCTCAATTTGAATAACAAGACAATATTGAGTTGGAGACAGTATGACAATCTTGTCAATTATACGGCTCTTCTTATTGATCCAAATGTTGCTTCCAAGTTACTGTAATAATTCAAAAGGATTTTAATTCTCAATAGAAACCAATTAATTCAATTACACAAAAACAACAAGTGTGTCTCGATGAAATTGAAATATCAACTTGGAAACTTAGGTTCAAATAACAGAGAAATAACGATGTGGAGACAACCAAATAATTGTTCAGCTTGAACAAACAATAGACACCAATATTAAATCAGCAATTTATACATTCTTCTCCATTATACAATTTCAAAAGATTTTACAATATAAAACATAGTGTTTTATTTCGGCAACTGATCAATCCATCTAGTTATCTAACTCCTACTTCTGATCATGATGTTTTTTCTAATCTACTGATAATGCCCTTTTTTCCGATTTGTATCTCCCTTATATATTTTGAAAATTTAGGGTTATGACCCTTTACATTCTGGTGCATCCTTTGGTACATCTCTTCATTCAATTATTTTCAGCAAAATAAAATATTTAATTAGTTGCCATTGGCAAATTAAATATTTTAATTAAACCTCATTTTCGTAATCTCCCTGAAAATTAATTCTAATGGTAATCTTTTTGGAAACTTCAAGCTCAATTTTTACTCGTATATATTTTTACCATATTTAATCACCCACTTTTAACTCCTCTAGTAAAAATATTTCATATTGCATTTACTTTGTGTGCTTTCACCTTTGTTTTTCCAAACTATTCATTTGGGTAAAAAATATTACCCCGTTCTCTCTTCGTCGGTAAAAATATTTCACTGCAAAATATTCCTTCGGCTCAGTTTTGTAAATATTTGTGTGATGTCTTTATATTTATTTTCACTCTTTATTTGATAGAGATTTCACTTAGGTGAAAAATAATTGATTACATTCGAATCTCTCTGTCATCTTTATTTGCAACCTTGGTAAATACTTATTTCTTTCCTTTTATAATTGTCTCTTCTCACCAGCCTTAGCATACTCTCTCTCCAAAAGATTATCCATCGGCAAAAAATACAAACTCAGAGTGATATGAGATTTTTACTCCAACTGGCCTATTCTTGCCGATGAGTTTTTCATCGGTATGATGCATGATATCGGCATGATTTAAAATTCTCACTCTAACTTTACATGTCCCTCCGATATTAGGGTTTCCCATCATTGAGTCCTTGAGGCATCTTATCAAATTGTTGGTGTGTCTTATCTCAGTTTTCATAGTTTGCATATTTGTCTAGGGTATTTTCAATAATAGTATACGCAAGATATTAAACTTCCATGTCAAATGTGTAGTCAATGCTTCACAAAGAATGAGGAGCCAACCTAAATTTTAGCTCTCCTATAGGTCATCACACAATAATGTATAGCTCAGTATCTTCTTCTTCAAAGTTGGCACAAGCCCTTTCTACCAATTTCAGGTGTGGATTTCAACTTGCTTTGTAATGACCATATAGGAGTTGTATCAATCAACTCTTTGTGTACAGGACTTTTAAACAATGCCATTGGAAAATAATGTATAGATTTGAATAGCTTATCTAAAGGATTTGATTCATGACCCATTAACCTGTTTCCGCGTTCCATATAATTAGGGTTACTTGGGTAGCATGACAGACGCTGTGTAAGAATGATATGAGGTGACAAAAGTCTTTGCAGCATGCCAGTGCGTGAAAAGGAAGCCATTTCTTTTGTTTGGTAGATATGGCAACTAACAACATTTGTAGATATAAAAATTCACATACTTAATTATAGTAAAGGCTTAGTTAGTTGAGCATGAAATTTCCCAAAACAAGAAGTTGTTTATGTCCCATAGGCAACTTGATTTGCTAGGAATGATCGAGATCTTTAGTTCAATAAGTGTTCGCTGAACCCACATGAATGAATCCACGATAATCTTTTGAATGCATAACCTCACATAGTTGTCCTTGCTTCCACACCAGTGCCAAACTCATTGGAAGCACTTAATGAGTCAACATGACAGTGTCATTCCCTTCAAGTTCTTGGTATTTTTGGAAAATAACTTTTTAATCAGATCCACATCCTGGCTTTGATTGGCATCATTAATCTCTTTCTATTTTTTCCCATTTTGTAACTACTCCATCTTGAAGTTCAACTAGTCTTTCTCAACCTTGATCACTGAATCACAAATATGTATTGTCTTTCATGACAACTTTCTGTTAACATGCAATGTTCTACTAATTGCATAACCATCATAGAAAATACGACATTGAATTAGGAATCTTCATCAAAGTGCTTTCCTTTGTATATTTTCATTACACATTGTGAAGCCAAATCTTTAGATATGAATCTAGTTCCATCAGTATGTATCACAACTTCCCCATTAATATCCTTACCTTCATTTTGATTCTCATCCATATACGGTATATCTTTAATACGTCCAATCTCTACACTAGAGATATCACCTTCAAAACATATGGTTTTTGAAAGAATTAATGAGAATTGCTTCATGTATTTTCTTCAAACTCGGCACAGTATGTGCATGCATAAACATGCATCATGCTTCACTTTTTGCATTAAGCCTCTTTCTAGTTTCTTTCTGGATGTGAACATTGGCTAATGAAACAAAAAATCTTGAGTGTCCCATGCTAGTTCTTCTACTAGACCAGGCTTCCTTGGGTGTATAATTTAGTACAGCTGATGTAGAACTACAATTAAGGATATACGTAGTTGTTGATATTGCTTCTGTCTGAAACTTGTTTCCCATATATGCTTTGCTTGCAACATGAACCTTGCCATTTTCAGCAATGGACTAATTTTTCAATACTTGGTGTTTGTGTGGCACACCACATTTTTGAACAAACTAATTATAGTGGTTGTGACACTCACCATGTTTTACCAATTAGAAATGTATCTCTATGTTGCTTCCCCAGTACATTGCTGGAGAAAACTTCATCCTTTGCTTCAATCTTGAGCAATCCTAAACCATATTTTTGTGTAGTAAATTCAGGCCCTTAAAAATTTAATAACCATAATGCCTTTCTTGGTGTGTATAGCCAAAATGTCTTTGACAACTTATATCACCTTATTTTCTGCAAGTTTCTTTTGACTTCTCTTTGCACCATTCAATGAGCAACACTTATGTGACACAAGTCGGGTCCCATGTGGGCCCGACTAAAATTTTTTTCATTTTGTAACAAGTTTTTACCTTGAATGACCCAATTCCATATCAATATGTTTGTGAGGTGAAAAAATGAAATGGGTAATTATCAATAATACTCCTTTTGGCATATTGTTATTGTGAGTGAAACAGGCCCTGTAGCCTTCAGAATCACCCTAGAAAATTGCTCAAGTCATCTCCTGGAGTGATAAAAATGCACATACATGTAGACTTCTAGCCCAAGAACTCAGTGCAACAAGTGGTTCAACAAAATACATCTTGAGGTGTAAGATATTCACATCCAAAGTAGCCTACTAAGCTTGTTTTGCAACTGTACTTGTTTAAAATTGATTAGGGCTCACTAACATGCCACTTTGAAAAAATATCAGATGTGATTCTGGGAAGCTGTAACCCAGGGGATTATCTCACCTAAGTCTAATGGGTATGTGTGGAAGAGGATTCTCCACCAGTCATCTTCTGATCACAAAATATTTAGGGCCAAAGTTGACCTATGAAGGTGAAATTGTGAAATCAGGGCTAAATGCATTTGCTTTTCATTTTGAAAAAATAGCAAACGATGTGCTGGAGCCTTCAAACTGGACATAGAAGTAGATTTTGATGATGTGAATCAGGAACACCAATTGGTTCATTATGAACATCATCCAGCTGTTATATACAACCCTCCAAAGTAGGCTTCTTGGACATATTTTCAGGTGTATCTATGAATGTTGAAATTGATTTTTACATATGGGAACCCAAAATTTCTTGCAAAAATTGGTATGAAATTTTAGGTCCCAACACATTCCCCATGTTGCCAACATGCTTAATCATTAACTTAGGGCTCCAATTTATCTTTATTTTCCCCTAATGTAGGAACATGTGACACAACAATGAAAAATGTCAAAATTTGACTGGTTCCTTCTTATTTTTGATTTTTACCAGTCCATCATGTATATGTTTTGCTAGATAAGAAGTAAAATCAAATTGAACACTTTGAGATGGGTACTGAATATCAGCGACCATATAGGTAAAATCAATGGGGACTCTTTCATTCTTGTCCTCCCCCAAAACTTGATAGAGAGCATAATAGGTTTTAGCAAAGTAGCTTTCAAAAGTTTCTAACTTGAAAGGCTCTTGGTCATTTTGAGGAATTCTCGCTGATCTATCATTTGGCGTGCCTTTTCCCTAAATCTAGGCAAGTATATAGTTCTATAACTGCTCCTATCCTTTGCATATAGCACCTTGAATTATCTGTATCAATTACTGTAGAAGTAGCCAAGTTTATCCCAAAGATTGTGGCAATAGTTTCTTTGTTAATTGCCACCAAAACACCCCCATTCTTACCCCTAATTACTTTAGCAACTTCATCATAATGGGAAGCCATGGCTAGGAGTAGTTCAACATCTTCAAACACATTAGTGACTACCAACTTTCCTAGGTCCCGTACCCATACATTGGATAATGGTGAGTGGGCATTTATTTTGTTCCACCAATGGTAAAATAATGACCAGCCAGGAACAAGGATCTCTGCATCGCTAAATTCAAAATATTTATCAATTAATCCATCTTTGCTTTCTAGGCCACCGACCTTTATCTTCTATGCACAGGAACCAGGGAGTTGGGTTATGAGGTCCTCATGCAAGGCTCATTTTTGGGAGGTGAAGGGAGCCTGGGTCTTGGGAGGAACTATTTTGTAAAGCCCTCAACTTCATCAAAAAAGTAAAATGAAGGAAATAATCCACTTAAATATAACATCACAATATCTAAAGTAAAAAGATGTAATTAATCCACTTAATTACAATATAAAGAATAAAATGGGTGTAATTAATCTGCTTAATTACAAAATCACAAGTAAAATGAACCATCTCATAAATATGAATCAAAATGTCATTAAATCTTACAAATTTGCGTGCTTAATCTAGGTAAAAGCACTATAAATAATATACTAAATCCATGCACAATCATGCCATATTACATCTAATTACAAGATACAATAATCATGTACAGAAAGAATAATTAAATCAATACACTCATCAGTTGCACTAACCAAGTGGTCCACCACCTGCAAGTCGAGAGATGGGAACATGGACTAGGTGCTTTTCCACCCACCCATGATGTAATTACACTTCCCCGAATCCCTTCATGAAATGTCTAGCTACCTGGAAACAACTAGCAGGAGGGAACACCTGATGCAACCCTGGTGTCTGAATGTGCAATTCTAAATAATGAAAAATAGATTGTCTCACAATAGGATGTGGCAGAGATATATATAAATAAGTTTTCTAAACAAAATAAACATCTATTTCAATGTCATCTCAATTAGATCTAATCCTTTAAATAGTAACCTGGTTCAATTCCCAAAAAGAGGAAAAGCCATCTCTAAAAATCCACATTTGACATCCTAGCCTAGAAAGTAACCCAATACATTCCTAGATAAAAACTACTTCTTTCCCCAAGAAGCAATAAAATAAAAGGATCAAAGTTCATCAATAAATCATTAAAAATTCCTTTCGAAAACATCAATTAGGAAAAATACACAAGTTTTCCAATCAATAGTCCATCTTTTGTACATACAATTCCATTCATAAGGTTATCAAATTTATATAACTTCCAATCCATATTTTAGTCATAAGTCACTATATAAAAGTCATTCTCAGTTTATTCAAACCTACTGCCATTTTTGTGACAAGAACTACACAGTTTATTCAATAAGTTTATATGTAACATATAGTAACCTTCTATCATTTCTGTGACAGGAGATGTGGCAGAATTAATGAATAGAATTTAATTAGATCTCAATCACTTCTAAAATAATGTTTCAAACATCAATCATTAATGGAATATGTCTACAAGAATATAATAGTTTTATCAAATTTTGAGGGAATATGATCACATTGTTTGCTCACTAAAGTAGGTTGATTTTAAAACATGAACCGATTTCAAATTAGCATATAGAAAAATACAGTCATTTATGTCTATTAGGAAACAAATTTGTCAACATCTAATGTTTGTAATGGCTCAAACTATGGTTTAAGTCAATGGCTAGAACAAAAGCCGACCTAAATAGGTAAACAATAAAAGGAACAACAAGTTGATTCTAAGTGCCAAGTAGTAGTTTCACAGATTGGCGTCAGGGAAGAATAAATGTGGGTCAATCTTCTCAGTAAAATAAGAACCTAGATCACCCAGGAAGTCAAACGGCTAGAATAAAACATAGGTGGTTTTACATCTTAGAAGCCAAGAGAGATGGGTCGATGCTAGAAGAAAGAAAAATAACAGCAAACAAAACAAACATCTAGTAGCTGGTAATACTTAAGGCAGGTCATTCTAAACCAAATGCCATGGTCTTTATTTTATGGCTGCATCAAAAATAATTCCAAGAGAGAGAGAGGATGGTATAAAACAGAAAAAGGCACGCAGGTCGGGTCTATCATTAAGCGGCCAGGAGGAGTTTTTAGCAAGTTTAAGCAGACTGAATTGCAGTCAAATGCAGGCCAGAAGAATACACACTCAGGTTAGTTTCTTTACTATGTTTAACATCCAAAATAGCATCTAGTATTGCATAATATAAAGGAAAAATACCCATATAGATTTGCCTGAGAGGGGGTCGATCTTGCCAACCCAGTCGCTGTCCAACCAAAATCATGTCCACTTTCTCTCTGCTACTCAAAAATGTCTTCTCTACTCAATTCTTTGGTGTTCTCCTCTGCTCAAGATCTCTTATTTTATTAAAGATCTCTCCCAATTTTGGTGATCCTCTTTTTAGGTTTAAAGATTGAAGATTGATAACTGGTCCATACTCCAGTTTGCATGAAATTTGACCAATTAAAAAAGGCTCACAATTTCTATTTTATTTTAGAATAACAACTATTTTAGTTAGCTTATTTTCGCATGAATGACAGTAAGTAAATTTTAATTCTTCTATTCCTTTTCTAAATATAATAAAATTCTTTTTTAATAGACACAATTATACATATATCTATTATAATAAAATAATAAAATTATATATATATATATTATAATTTAATATAATTATTCAATTTATTCTATGTATTGTCTTCCAAACATCTATAGAAAACATTTTATTATTATTTATTCATCTTTATAAAATACAACCATATATATTCACTATTTTAAAAATACAATACACCAATTAAAATATATATATATATATATATATATAAGATATTTAATTATTATAATCAAATCATGCATTCAAAAAGTATTTTCATTAATAATTAAAAACACAATAATTCTAAATATTAAATCATCAATCACAATCATTAACCACACATTAATGCATAAAATAAGCTATTTGAAAATGCATATGAATCTACGTAAGTGTGTGATTGCATCAGGGTTAACCATCCCATCAGTTCTTTCCAACTGGCTAGAACATCTCTACCTCAAACATGTTCTCATCTTTGATTAGTATCTGTATTCATTCACACTCAACTCAACGTCAATAGGTTAGTGCCTCAAAAACATAGCTGAAGCAACATTATAATCATATCGATAGTATCTCATATCTATATCAATTTTCCAATTTTGCATATCTAATTCCATTCTAATTACCTTCACACATATAAAATTACTTAAAGTAAAAGTCAATCAAAGTAAATGTTCTCTAATCTAAATTATTATTATAGTCCACAAAAATGAGATGTGACATCCTTCCCCACTTGGAAGAGACATCATCCCAATGTCTTATTACACATCAAGACAATAAGATATCAATCAATCACCAATAAAGTATCAAAGTATCATGAATCAATAACATCAACTCAAAGTATCTCAAAATAATAATCAAACTCAAAGTATCATAATCCGTGCATGAATAGGAAATCTAAGTCCTCCTCAAATGAGGAAAAGATCTATCAATCTCCTCCACATCCTCCCATGTGGAACTGTCCTCTTAATACTGATCCCATTGGACCTTATATTGCACCACATCTCTGCTACACGACTTAACATTATGCTTCTCCAAGATTCGAGTGGGCTCCACCAGCACCACTCCTGGATCCTAAACTTATAAAGCATGCCAATCTAGAATATGTGATGCGTCAGGATGATAAAGCTTATGTAAGGACACATGAAAAACATTATGGATTCTAGCAAGTGTAGGTAGTAGAGCAAGTTTATAAGCTACAGGATTAATCACTTCCAGAACTTTGAATGGTCCTACAAAATGAGGAGCAAGTTTGGACACTTTGCCAAACAAAACTGAACTCTTAAGAGGTTTGACCCTCAAAAATACTTTGTCACCCACTGAGAACTGTCTAGGTGTTCTATTTCTATCTGCATAACTCTTTTGATGATTTGAAGCTTGCTTCAACTTCTCCTTGATTAACTTCATCTAATCATCCATTTCTCTTAACATATTAGGACCAATCACTATTTTGTCCTCCACCTTATCCCATCTGATAGGTGTTCGACACCTACACCCATAAAGAGCTTCGAACGGTGCCATTCCCAAAGATACACGGTAAGAATTGTTGTATGCAAACTCTACCAATGGAAGATACTCCTCCCATTTATACTGTTGATCCATACAAGACATTCTAAGAAGTTCTTCTACAACTTGATTAACTCTTTATGTCTAACCATCTATTTGAGGATGATAGACTGAACTAAAATTTAACTTTATGCCCAAAGCTTCATTAAGAGTTGTCCAAAATTTGGATGCCATGTGAGTGTCTTGATTTGAAATGATCATCTCAGGCACTCCATGCAATCAGAAAATCTCTTGAACAAACTTCTTAGCTAAAACCATAGAACCATCTGAAAGATTCACCAGAATAAAATGTGCTACCTTTGTCAACTTGTCTACAACCACTAAGATGGCATCATGCCTATTCTTAGGCATGGGTAACCCCTGAATAAAATCCATACTTATCACTTGCCACTTATTCTTAGAAATACTATGCAGGTACAACAATCCTGCTAGATGCACATGCTCAGCCTTGACTCACTAGCATTCCAAACATTGAGCCACAAATTCTGTCACATCCTTCTTAAGTCTAAGCCAAAAGTATAAAGGTCTCATACCTTCAACCATCTTGGTCACCCCAGGGTGCCCTAAATATGGTGCATTGTGGATCTCCTCAACCACTATCTTCCTCAACTCTCTTGAGTTAGGAATATACATTCTTCCCTAAAATCTCAAAAGTCCATCTGATTCAATCACATAACCATCAAACCTGGGGTCAAAGGGGTCTACTTCCAAATCTCACTTTACTCTTTCATAATGCTCATCCCCTTGAAGATTCTGAATCACTTTCTGCTTTAAATTGGATCTCATTGTAACCATGGCAGCCAAATGTCTTCTTCTACTAAGAGCATCTTCTTCCCTATTCTCTTTTCCTTTTATATACTCAATTCCAAAGTCATACTCACTAAGGAATTCTAACCACCTTCTTTATCATGCATTAAGGTTAGGTTGAGTAAATATATACTTGATCCCTAAATGATTTGTTTTCAACTCAAAGGGCTTACCTAGAAGATAATGCCTCCACACCTGAAGTGCATGAACTATGGAAGCTAACTCAAGGTCATGTGGCACATAGTTGAACTCATGTTTCTTTAACTTTCTTAACTCATAAGCAACCACTTGTTCATTTTGCATCAAAACTCCTACTCCTTCTCCCGAAGCATCAGTTATAACTGTAAAGTGACCATTAGGATATGGTATGGTCAAGATAGGAGCAGTTGTGTGCTTTTCCTTTAGCACTTGGAAAGCGTACTCACACCTTTCTATCCATTCAAACTTCTTGCCCTTCTTTTGAAATGAAGTAATTGGTGCTGCTATAGTTGAGAAACCTTCCATAAACTTTCTATAATAACCTACAAGTCCCATAAAACTTCTGACTTCTATCACATTCTGTGGTGCAAGCCATTCCATTATCGCTTTTATCTTCTCGGGATCAACTACAATCCCTTTTGTCGAGATCACATGACCAAGATAGTGCATTTTATCTTGAAAGAATGTATACTTAGATAATTTACCATATAGCTTTCACTCTCTCAAGTGCTGCAAAACTATCCTCAAATGCCTTTCATGCTCTTCCACTGATTTAGAGTATATCAATATGTCATCAAGGAAGATCAACACAAAATCATCTAAACAATCTCTAAAAATGCTATTCATCAAATTCATGAAAGTTGTTGGAGCATTAGTCAACCCAAATGGTACCATTGTGAACTTGTAGTGACCATATCGAGTTCTAAAAGATGTTTTAGAGATGTCCTCATCCTTAATCCACAATTGGTGATAGCCGGATCTAAGGTCTATCTTTGAGAACATTGTAGCTCCCTTCATCTGATCAAAGAGCTCATCTATTATTTGGAGTGAGAATTTGTTCTTTATAGTAGCTTTGTTAAGCATCCTATAATCAATGCATAATCTCAAAGTACCATCCTTCTTCTTCACAAAGATGACTGTTGTGTCCCATGGTGACACACTAGGTCTAATGAACCCTTGATTTACCAACTCCTACAATTGTGCTTTAAGCTCATACAATTCTTTAGTAGTCATTTTGTAGGGTGCCTTATATTGAGGCTCAGTCCCTAGTAGCAAATCAATTGAGAATTCAGACTCTCTCTTTGGTGGTAACTCTGTCAACTCTATAGGGAATACATCTCTGAAATCTCTAAGGATTGGGTAGTCATTAAACATTGTTTCTTCTTTGTCAAGGTCCTTTACTTGGATGACATAAATCGCACACCCTTTCCTCTTGGCTTTCTTCAATTGCATAGCCGAGATTTGCCTAAGCTCTAAAGGTCTCTTAGATCCATTAATTTCCACTTGATTCCCTATGTCATCCAAACATCTAACAACTTTGTCTTCATAGTTTACTGGAGACTTATGTTCATCTAACCAATTGATTCCCAAAATCACATCATAAGAGCCTAAAGGTGCTACATACAAATTTACTTGCATCTGAAAACTAGGAAGCTCTAACTCACTACATGCTAGACATGACTCTACTCTCTTTTCTACTCTATTGCCATATTGTACCATCCAAGAGTTTTCCATATGTTTAGGTCTAATAGATAACTTATATACTACTCTAGGATCTACAAAACATTCTATGGCACCAGTATCAATTGAAATAGAAATAGGTAGTCCATAGAGCTTACCTTGGAGTGAAATAGGTGTTGCTTGAAAATCTACCTGTCGGTTGTCCACTATGGCATGAATCTGATGTTGAGGAGCTCTTTGTTGATTCTTGTTTCCCCTTTTATGTGGACATGCATGGTGCAGGAGCACCTACCTGACAGCTGGCCTTCATGAGGCAGTTAGTTAGTTTGAGTCTTGTTAATGTTTCCAAGAAGGTATGATAAGACCAAATGCATGTAATAAGGTCATGCTGACTGTACTAAGATCATGCTGACCATGTTTTACTATTTTTAGATAGTTTGTTAGGACAGCTGTATGCTGTAGGACCAGTTGGATCTCCCAGCCGCCTGGAGAGATTTCCCAGCCGCTTGGAGTCGGGTCAGTAGTACTCGCAGGAGAATCTATTTAAGCATGAGGATCGGTTGGTATTGCATATATCATCGATCAGACTTTGCGAGAGTGAGACAGAGAGAGAAACTGATCATTGTAATTGCATCTTTTGAAATCAATAAGAGATCCTGTTGTGTTCATCTTCTGTTTGGTCTCCATTGTTTAATCGTTTGCTGTTTTGGGTGGTTTCATGGATTTGCTGATCCATTCCACCGGTTGATTTGTCGGATCGGTGGAATGGCGATGTACAGTAGGTTAGGTTTTAGTTTGCTTTCTGTTTGCATGCAGGTGTGCAGGATCACCGTCGAGAGATGTTGAGAACCCTAGCATGGGTATGTGCTAGGTCGAGCTGATAGAGTTTGGAAGATCACCCTGAGAGTGGATCGGGTCATCCCAGGAGGATCGGCGAATCGAAATTTTGCTAAGGTTGGAAGTTTGTCAAAACGGCATCATCAGGATATTTCTGCGTATATCCTGCAGTCGTTTCGGGCATCGTCATCCGGATAAGTGGAGATGAGCATGATGCTATCGATTGCATGAAGTGAATGAACGTCGGGGTGATCATCATCAGGAGTTGCCGAGGAGGAGCGTATCGGCATCAGGTAGAAGATCGGGTTGATCGCGGGCCGAAAAAAGTTAAAGTTTGGCCAACAGCAGGATATGACGTCATCATCATCAGGATATACGTCATCAGGATATTTCGGAGCAGCAGGATATTGAGGAGCTGCATGTGACGTCATCATCATCAGGATATACGTCATTAGGATATCGAGGTGATGTAAGCATCGAAGGGACGGTGCGTGGAGTTAAGGTTTGTCATCATCAGGATATATGGGAGGAACCGGATGTTCCATATCCTGCTGATGAACATGATGTTGAACATCATGATGCTGAACATAGTGAAGGTCGAAGTTGTCGGTGAGATGAACAGTGGACGTCAGGAGGATGTTCACGCTTGCCGAACATGATGATGCTGTCGATAATCGAATATGATGATGCTGTTGACATGCGAAAGGGTGAAGGCTTGTCATCAGGAGGATATCAGTCGGCAGAGTAAATATGATGATGCTGACAGTGTTAAGGAAAATATGATGATGATGATGATGATGATGAGGGGTTGCAGACATCCATGCTGTATGTTAAGGTTATAGTGTGGATGCCTCTGCATCATAGTGGTATCAGAGCTCAGCAAAAGGTCTGGGCTGTTGTGTGTTGATTCTGTCACCGAAAGGGCAGAGGTAGAGTTGATTGTGTGTTGTGTGTTGAGTGAGAGGTTGACAAAATGCCTCCAAAAGGTAGTGGTACTGCAAGGGAATTGCAGGAGATGAAGGAGCTTGCTGAAGCACTTCAAGCCAGGCTTGTAGCCCTGGAAAAGAACAAAAAGAGGGAAGTGGAAGACAGTGAGTCTGAAGAAGATGAAGATACTGTTGAAGAGTATGAAGAGGTAGCTGAAGATCTGGATGCTGAAGACCAGAGACTTGCAAAACTGTTAAAGGCAGTGCAGAGTGATAAACCTAAGGTAAAGGTAGATGTTTCCAAGTATAATGGAAGTTTGAATGAAGATGAGTTACTGGATTGGATTGCTGCACTTGATAATCACTTTGAATGTGAAGATGTTGCTGAGGATCAGAAGGTAAAGATTGCAAAGACCAAGTTAGGAGGTCATGCTTTGGTATGGTGGGATTATGTACAATCTGAGAGAAGGAAACAAGGGAAGTCAAAGATCACTTCATGGGATAAAATGGTAGCAAGGATCAAAGGTAAATTCTTGCCAAGGGATTATGAAATTCAGATGTTTAAGAAGCTGCAATTTTTAAGGCAGAAGGAAAGGGATGTGAAGGCATATACTGAGGAGTTTTATAAGTTGAGTATGAGATCTGGTCATCATGAGAATGAGGTAGAAAAGGTGGCTAGGTACTTGGATGGTTTGAGATTGAACATACAGGATGAGTTAGTTTTAGCTAACCCTAAGAATGTGGAGGATTGTTACCAAATGGCAATCAGGATTGAAGAAAAGATGAATAGAGGACAAGATAAGTCCATGAGAGGAAGAGGAAACAATATGAGGGGAAGAGGATCAGCCCCTACACAAAAGCAAACCAATGAGGGTCAAGAAGACACTGGTAAAGGACAGGGACAGTCTGATTTCAGAGGTGGATGGAAAGGTAATAGAGGCAGGTTTGGAGGTGGTAGAGGTTCTACTACATTTTCAGGCAAATGTTACACCTGTGGTGAGTTTGGTCATCCATCTTTCAAATGTCCAGAAAACAAAGGTTCATCATCCAGAAATGATAGAACAAATGACAAGAGAGTACAATTGGTACAAGAAGAGAAAGTAGAGCAAAGTGTGCAGAGTTCAAACACTAATCAAAGAGATAAGGAGCCTGACTATTATGCATATCCTGAGGAGGGAGAAGCATTGATGCTAAGGAGAATTAGTTTGCAGGCATCAAAGGATATGATGCAAAGAAGAGCTCTTTTCAAGACCATATGCAAGAGCAAAGGTAAGGTATGTAAGGTTGTCATTGATACTGGTTCAACAGACAACATGGTATCTCAGGAAATGGTGGATAAACTAAATTTGGAAAGGATTCCACACCATCACCCTTACAAGGCATCTTGGGTGAGTGATAGTCAATCACTTTTTGTCTATGAATAGGCATATGTGGATTTTCAGATTGGAGCATATCATGATAGAGTTTTGTGTGACATTTTGCCCATGGAATGTTGTCACCTACTGTTGGGTAGACCATGGCAATTTGATAGAAGGGTACTGTATGATGGGTATGCTAATACCTATACCATCAAGAAAGATGGGAAGACTATTCTGTTGATGCCATTACAGGCAGATGCTGCAGCACAGGGGGTAGCTAAAATCATTTTAATGGGAAAGAAGGAATTTGTGCAGATGCCTATAGGAGCAGGCATAAAGGCAGATGAGGACACTGCAGGAAAAGAAGTTGTTAAGGACAACAGGTTGAAGAAAGTTTTAGTTTTGACTGACAGAGGTCAGCAGCAGGTGCAGAAACAGGTTTGCAAACAGCAACCAGTTGAGAGGAATGACAAGGATGTTGTCATAGTTGGGACTATTCTTTGTCCTATAAAAGTTGAAAGAAAGACAGAGTTGAACATAGCAAGAGTTCAAGAGGCAGTTCAGACAAAGGTTCTGGTCAGACAACCTGACAAACCCAGGGTATGTGAGAGAAAGGCCTACATTAACAGGCATGAGGATTTACTTGCCAGAAAGCAAGTTACAGTTCAGAAGTCTTGGAGCAACCAAGAGCTGGCAGAGGATAAAGCTGGAACAGGTCAGAATATTGCAATGACAAAGTGTATAGGTGGAGGACTTCCACAATCCCAACTCATGGGACATGAGTTCTTTTCTGTTGGGGAGTATGGTGCAGGAGCACCTACCTGACAGCTGGCCTTCATGAGGCAGTTAGTTAGTTTGAGTCTTGTTAATGTTTCCAAGAAGGTCTGATAAGACCAAATGCATGTAATAAGGTCATGCTGACTGTACTAAGATCATGCTGACCATGTTTTACTATTTTTAGATAGTTTGTTAGGACAACTGTATGCTGTAGGACTGGTTGGATCTCCCAGCCGCCTGGAGAGATTTCCCAGCCGCTTGGAGTCGGGTCAGTAGTACTCGCAGGAGAATCTATTTAAGCATGAGGATCGGTTGGTATTGCATATATCATCGATCAGACTTTGCGAGAGTGAGACAGAGAGAGAAACTGATCATTGTAATTGCATCTTTTGAAATCAATAAGAGATCCTGTTGTGTTCATCTTCTGTTTGGTCTCCATTGTTTAATCGTTTGCTGTTTTGGGTGGTTTCATGGATTTGCTGATCCATTCCACTGGTTGATTCGTCGGATCGGTGGAATGGTGATGTACAGTAGGTTAGGTTTTAGTTTGCTTTCTGTTTGCATGCAGGTGTGCAGGATCACCATCGAGAGATGTTGAGAACCCTAGCATGGGTATGTGCTAGGTCGAGCTGATAGAGTTTGGAAGATCACCCTGAGAGTGGATCGGGTCATCCCAGGAGGATCGGCGAATTGAAATTTTGCTAAGGTTGGAAGTTTGTCAAAACGGCATCATCAGGATATTTCTGCGTATATCCTGCAGTCGCTTCGGGCATCGTCATCTGGATAAGTGGAGATGAGCATGATGCTATCGATTGCATGAAGTGAATGAACGTCGGGGTGATCATCATCAGGAGTTGCCGAGGAGGAGCGTATCGGCATCAGGTAGAAGATTGGGTTGATCGCGGGCCAAAAAATGTTAAAGTTTGGCCAACAGCAGGATATGACGTCATCATCATCAGGATATACGTCATCAGGATATTTCGGAGCAGCAGGATATTGAGGAGCTGCATGTGACGTCAACATCATCAGGATATACGTCACCAGGATATCGGGGTGACGTAAGCATCGAAGGGACGGTGCGTGGAGTTAAGTTTTGTCATCATCAGGATATATGGGAGGAACCGGATGTTCCATATCCTGCTAATGAACATGATGTTGAACATCATGATGCTGAACATAGTGAAGGTCGAAGTTGTTGGTGAGATGAACAGTGGACGTCAGGAGGATGTTCGCGCTTGCCGAACATGATGATGGTGTCGATAATCGAATATGATGATGCTGTTGACATGCGAAAGGGTGAAGGCTTGTCATCAGGAGGATATCGGTCGGCAAAGTAAATATGATGATGCTGATAGTGTTAAGGAAAATATGATGATGATGATGATGATGATGATGAGGGGTTGCAGACATCCATGCTGTATGTTAAGGTTATAGTGTGGATGCCTCTGCATCAATGCATTTGCATAATGATCTCCTCCACAATTATAGCATCCACCATTAGGTGCTCTCTGTCCTTCAGTTCTTTCCCGCTGATTGTTGTTTTTGTTGTTATAGCCACCTCTTTTGTTTCCTCCATGTTGGTTTCCACCATTTCCATCTTGAGAATTATTACCTCTCTTCAGATTCTTGATCTGTCTATTATTACCTTGGCTATTATTCTGAGGTATCTTATTAGAAAACTTTGCATCTCTTTGCTTACGGTAACTAGCTGCTTGTTGCAACTTCTGCTCTTGTTTAATAACTTTCTCAAAAACTGCATCCATAGTGAGTGGGTTATGAATGTCTACCTCTACTCCAATCTAAGGCCTTTATCCCAAAATAAACTTCCTAATCTAAAATATCTCATCTATTTGATACTATGGAACATACTTAAGTAGATGTGAAAACCTCTCCCAATAATCGGTTATGGACATACCTCCTTGAACCAAATTTTGAAACTCTGTCATCTTCTTATTGAAGAATAACTGTGGTAACCATTTTTTTTGGAAAAGTTGCGAGAAAATATCCCAAGTTATTTCTCTAGGTAACAACGTCTTATCTACCTTCTCATTGTCCCACCATGTTGTTGTTTCACCAGTCAATTGGTAAGATCCCCATATTTCCTTCGTGTGATTTGCAAGGTTTCAAAGCCCAAAGTATTTCTCCATTTCTATTATCCAGGCTTCCACTCCATCTCCAATTGTCTTTCCATCAAATCTTGGTGGTGATACTTTCTTGAGGTCCTTCCCCAATTCTTCTGCAATCTTTGCCTAATTATTAGCATTAGCTCCAACTTTAGGAACTTGATCTTCTATCCTTGGATTCTCATTTTGTACCTCAACCCTTGGGTTTTCATTAGCATTCTACCCTCTAGGATTTCCTCTGATCTCCTACTCAAGAGCATTCATCCTTGTGTCCTGTTGGGTCAAGAGAGCAAGAATACAATCCAATCTTCCATCCTTATCATTACTGGCATCTCAACGATCCCTGGCATTTTGACCACCATGAGCACCTCCACGTGCACCTCATGGTTTCCTCCATTTTGACCAATTCTTGATCCTTCACCTCGATTAGTGTTTCTAGTATTCATGATGGATAATCTCTATCAAGTTCACAACTTTAGCACAATAGTCCCAAAGAAAACAGAGGCCCTAGTGTTCAACCTAGAGCTCTGATGCCAAAATGTAAAGCCCTCAACTTCATCAAGAAAGTAAATGAAGGAAATAATCCACTTAAATACAACATCACAATAGCCAAAGTAAAAAGATGTACTTAATCCACTTAATTGCAATATAAAAGATAAAATGGGTGTAATTAATCTGCTTAATTACAATATCACAAGTAAAATGAACCATCTCATAAATATGAATCAAAATGTCATTAAATCTTACAAAATCACATGCTCAATCTAGGTAAAAGAACTCTAAATAATATACTAAATCCATGGGCAATCATGCCATATTACATCCAATTACAAGAGACAATAATCATGTACAACAAAAATAATTAAATCAATATGCTAATCAGTTGCACGAACCAAGTGGTCCACCACCTGCAAGCCAAGAGACAGGAACATGGCCTAGGTGCTTTTCCACTCAACCATGAGTAATTACACTTCCCTAGATCCGTTCATGAAACAAAGGAAACCTAGCCCTGCATGAAATGTCTAGCTACCTGGAAACAACTGGCAGGAGGGAACACCCAATGCAACCCTGATGTCTGAATGTGCAATTCTAAATAATGAAAAGAAGATTGTCTCACAATAGGATGTGGCAAAGATATATATAAATAAGTTTGCTAGACAAATAAACATCTATTTAAATATCATCTTGATTAGATCTAATCCTTTAAATAGTAACCTGGTTCAATTCCCGAAAAGAGGAAAAGCCATCTCTAAAAATCTACATTCAGCATCCTAGCCCAGAAAGTAACCCAATACATTCCTATATAAAAACTACTTTCCCCAAGAAGCAATAAAATAAAAGGATCAAAGTTCATCAATAAATCATTAAAAATCCCTTTCCCAAAACATCAATTAGGAAAAATACACAAGTTTTCCAATCAATACTCCATCTTTTGTACATACAATTGCATTCATAAGGTTATCAAATTTATATAATTTCCAATCCATATTTTAGTCATAATTCACTGTATAAAAGTCATTCTCAGTTTATTCAAACCTACTGTCATTTTTATGACAGGAACTACTCAGTTTATTTAATAAGTTTATATGTAACATATAGTAACGTTCTGTCATTTCTGTGACAGGAGCTGTGGCAGAATTAATGAATAGAATTTAATTAAATCTTAGTCACTTCTAAACTAATGTTTCCAAATAATGTTTTGAACATCAATCATTAATGGAATATGTCTATAGGAATATAATAGTTTTATCAATTTTTGAGCGAATATGATCACATTGTTTGCTCACTAAAGTAGGTCAATTTTATAACATGAACTAATTTCAAATCAACATACAGAAAAATATAGTCATATATGTCTATCAGGAAACAAATTTGTCAACATCTAAGGTTTGTAACGGCTCAGACTATGGTTTAAGTCAATGGCTAGAATAAAGACTGACCTAAACAGGTAAACAATAAACAAGAAACATCAAGTCGATTCTAAGTGCCAGGTAGTAGTTTCACAGATTGGCGTCAGGGCAGAATAAATGTGGGTCGATCCTCTCAGTAAAATAAGAACCCAGATCGCCCAGGAAGTCAAATGGTTAGAATAAAACATAGGCGGTTTTACATCTTAGCAGCTAGGAGAGATGGGTCGATGTTCGAAGAAAGAAAAATAACAACAAACAAAACAAGCATCTGGCGGCTGGTAATACTTAAGGAAGGTCATTCTAAACCAAACGCCATGGTCTTTATTTTACGGCTGCATCAGAGATAATTCCAAGAGAGAGAAAGAGAATGGTATAAAATAGAAAAAGGCACGTAGGTCAGGTCTGTCATTAAGCAGCCAAGAGGAGTTTTCAGCAAGTTTAAGCAGACTTAATTGCAGTCAAACATAGCCCAAAAGAATACACACACTCAGGTCAATTTCTTGATGTGGGAGCATCCAGGGTGTAAGAGCAATCTTGCATCAACCAAAAAAAAAGTTGTTTCTTTTCAATAAGGGCTAAATTTGGCAGGGTTACTATTTTTAGTAAGTTTGCATTTGTGCACGGTTGGATACAAAATCTTACACAGACCTCTAGAATGGTGAATTGAAGCTAATGGTGAAGAAATCACTTCGATATCATTTGTCATTTGTGAGATATTAAATTTTCAAATTCCAAAAATCCTATTGAAATATTCAAAGTGAAATTTGAGGCACTTAGAGGCTCTGGATGGACCCGAAAGTTTGTGGGAAACCAAAGAAGTCTACCTTTAGGTACTACTTGTACACAATCGTCTTTTCGAGAGCTTTCTAGAAAGGTATTATAATTGAAAATCCAACAGTTGGATCGAACGTTATGGCCTCGTGAAGTTGACCTATTTTTTGAGGGAGATGCAAATTTTGAAATTAAGTCGGTGGCCACCAAAAAGGGCTATATATGACCATTTTTGGGAACCCTTGGGATAGTAGAGTTAACGGGGAAGGTGTAGAGTCAAGAAAAGGTAGGAAAAAAGGAGCCCTAGTTGATTTGGGGTGACAGAAGGCTGAAGATTCCAGAGTCTTGAGAGAGGGAGCTGGAATGTGTTGCAGCCTGTAGGGGATTCATCCTCTAAGTGTATTTGAGCTTCTGTAATGTAATGTTTTGCCCATATTAATAAAATATCATTCTATTTTCTGTGTGTAATTTCTGTTATTAGTGTGTAGATAGATCGCTGGCCGTGGGGTAGTTTATGCCAGGACCTCAGGTTGTGGGTTTGCTACGGAGATCAAGATGCCTCCACAAAGAAATTGTATTGGGAGGAATGCTTTGATGGAAGAGGGTTTTAAAGCCCTGCACAGACAAATCAATGCATTGCAAGAGGATCTGCAAAGAGGGTTTGAGCCGAGAACAAGAGAAGAAAGTGAAGATGAAGCTGAAGAAGAGCTATTTGAGGAAGAAAAAGAAGCTATAGGAGATCCTGCAGAAGTTAGGTTGTTGAGGGCCATTTCTAAGATTGGAAAGAGACCTAGGATCAAAGTTTCTACATATTCTGGAGATTTGAATCTAGAACATCTTATTGATTGGATCAATGACATGGAGGAATATTTTGAGTATGAAGATGTGGAAGACCCAGATCGGGTCAAGTTTGCAAAAATAAAATTGAAGGGCCATGTCAGTATTTGGTGGAAGGAGGTCCAGTTAGAGAGGAATAGAAGAGGAAAGGGAAAGATCACTAGATGGAATCAGATGGTGGAGAAACTGAAGAAGTGGTTCATTCCTGTGGACTATGAGATGGAGTTGTTGAAGAAGCTGCAAGGATTGAAGCAAGGCAACAAGTCTGTTAAGGAGTATACATAAGAGTTTTATAAAATTACTATCAGGACAGGTCATACAGAGCCCAACAGGGAGAAGGTATCATGTTACATTAATGGGTTGAGGCTGAGTATTCAAGAGGAGTTGAGCCTAGTCAGAATGACTACCATAGAAGACGCATACCAGTTTTCCCTGAAGGTGGAAGAGAAGCTGAATAAAAGATTTGACAGCAAGCAAAGGGGAAGAGGTCAAGGTGGAAGGATTGGTGGAAGACCCTATGGGGGCTGACATGAAGATTCAAAGAAAAGTGAAGAAGCTAGCACCAGTCGAAATCAGAGAGGAGATAATAACTACTACCCTCGTGACCAGAACAATGGTGAGCAAAGAGGAAGAGGAAGAGGTAGACCTGGCCAAGGAACTAGAAGAGGAGGTTTCAGAGGAACTGGTTTCCAAAGTGGAGAAGAAGGGCATCAAGCATACGAGTGTCCACAACATCAAGGAAGGACAAATAGAAGACCTGAATGTAATGCACGAATTGCACATGTCGATGAAGATGTACAATCTAAGTGCTCTGAAGATGCTGAAAGGGGAGAAACCCTAGTTGTCAGAAGAACTTTGTTGAATGAGGAGAAAGAACCCAATTAGAGGAAGAGTTTATTCCGTACAAGGTGCAAATGTGAAGGTAAGTGTTGTGATATTATTATTGACAGTGGAAGCACTGATAATCTTGTTTCAAAGGAGATGGTTGACAAGAAGAAAGCATCCGCATCCATATCGGATTGCATGGTTATAGAAAGACCATAGAGCTTTGGTCAATGAGCAGTGTTTAGTGGAGTTCAAGATTGGGGACTACCATGATGAGGTGCTGTGTGATATCATACCGATGGATGCATGTCATATGCTATTAGGGAGGCCATGGCAGTATGATAGGAGCATTGTCCATGATGGCCGTGCAAACACATATTCCCTAACAAAGGATGGAGTTCGTCATAAATTGAAGCCCTTGAAGGAGGTGGAAAAAAAGGTATGTAGTACTGCCAGAGTTTTCTTGGTAGATGGTAGGAAATTTTTGGAGGGTATGAAGCATGAGCGTCATTGTTTTGCATTGATTCCTAAGATTAGTCAAGAGAAATGTGAAGATGTACCAGAAGAAGTCTCAGCTATGTTGGAAGAATTTTAGGATATTATCTCTAATAATGTACCAGAAGGTTTACCACTGGTGAGGAAGATAAGTCACCAATGGATTTGATACCAAGAGCTAGTTTGCCGAATAAGGCAGCCCACAAAATGACTCCTACAAAAAGTGAAGAGCTGAATAGACAAGTTCAAGAGCTATTAAGGAAGGGACTGATAAGGGAGAGCCTAAGTCCATGTGCAATACCTGTAGTACTAGCACCAAAGAAAGATGGAGAATGGAGAATGTGTATAGATTCTCGAGCCATCAATAATATCATGATCAAGTACAAGTTTCCATTGCCAAGAATGGATGACAGAATGAACTATTTGAGTTGAGCCAAGTACATGAAAATTGACCTGAAGAGTGGGTATCACCAGATCCGTATCAAGGAAGGAGATGAATGGAAGACAGCCTTCAAGACAAAGGAAGGTTTGTATGAGTGGTTAGTCATGCCATTTGGGCTAACCAATGCATCGAGCACATTCATGCAACTCGTGAACAAGGTACTGAAAGAATTTTTGGGAAGTTTTGTTATTGTTTATTTAGATGATATTTTGATTTTCAGTAAGACTTGGGATGAGCATCTGATGCATATCCAAAGAGGTTTAGAGAAGCTGAGGGAGGAGAAGTTGCTGATTAATTTGAAGAAATGTAGTTTTGCAAAGGAGTTAGTATACCTAGGATTTGTTGTCTCAGAGGAAGGTCTTAAGATGGACCCAGAGAAGGTGAGGACTATCATTGAATGGCCTACACCAAGGAGTTCTTCCGAGGTAAGATCTTTTCATGGTCTGATAAGTTTTTATAGAACGTTTATCAAGAATTTTAGTAGCATTTGTGCACCCCTAACTGAGACAATGAGAGGGGATAGAAAAGAGTTTAGATGGACTAAAGGAGCAGACAAAAGTTTTGATACATTGAAGCAGAAAGTCATAGAACAACCTGTTTTGGCACTTCCAGATTTCAATAAGGTATTTCAGGTAGATTGTGATGCTACTAGTAGTGGTATAGGAGCTATTCTGAGTTAAGAAAGTAAGCCCATTGTCTATTTTAGTGAGAAGCTTAATGATGCCAATAAAAAGTAGTTTATTTATGATCAGGAGTTTTATGCAATAGTTCAGGCTTTGAAGAAATGGACACATTATTTGTTGCCGAAAGAGTTTGTTTTATATACTGATCATCAGGCTTTGTAGTATCTTAATAGTCAAGGAAAGTTAAATCAAAGGCACTTAAAATGGGTTGAGTTTTTGCAGAGTTATACTTTTGTTTTGAAGCACAGGAGTGGGAAGTCCAATAGAGTTGCAGATGCCTTGAGCAAAAGGCAAAATTTGTTGACAAAAATGAAGATAGAGGTTGTTTGGTGTGATGAACTCAAAATTTTGTATCCTGAAGATCTAGATTTTGCAGAGGCTTGGAAATCTTGTTTGGAACCTGTTACTTTGGATAGGACAAAATGGTTGGATTGCATAATCCAAGCTGGTATGTTGTTTAGAGGAAGCTAGTTGTGCATTCCAAGGAGTTCCATGAGAGAGAACCTGATTAAGGAGAAGCATAGTGGAGGATTAGCTGGACACTTTGGTTGAGATAAGACCATTGCTATTGTTGGTGAAAATTATTATTGGCCACAGTTATAGCAAGATGTGAGGAAATTTGTGTAGAGTTGCAGAGTGTGTTAGATGGCAAAAGGAACCAGTCAGAATACTGGGCTATATCAGCCATTACTTGTACCGGAGAAGCCATGGGATGATATTAGTATGGATTTTGTTCTTAGTTTACCAAGGACACAGAGAGGCCATGATTCCATTTTTGTGGTGGTGGACAGATTCTCGAAGATGGCACATTTTATTCCTTGTAAGAAGACTAATGATGTTGTTCATATTGTAGAGTTATTTTTCAGGGAAGTGGTGAGACTACATGGTCTACCTAAGAGCATAGTTTCAAATTGAGATACCAAGTTTGTTGGTTATTTCTGGAGGACATTGTGGAAGAAGTTGAAAACAGATTTGAAGTTTAGTTCTGCACACTATCCACAGACTGATGGACAGACAAAAGTGGTGAATAGGAGTTTGGGCAACTTGCTACGATGCTTAGTAGGAGATAAGCCCAAGGGATGGGATTTGATTTTACCATAGGCAGAATTCGCTTACAACAATTCTGTCAATAGGAGTACCGGTAAATCACCATTCCAGATTGTATATGGCAATAGCCCAAGAAATGCTTCTGAGTTAAGGAAGCTGGACAAAGGAGAAAAGACAAGTGCTGAAGCCGAAGACTTTGTAGAACATCTAAAGAATTTGCATGAAGAGGTGAGATAGCACATTAATAAGATGAATATTTAGTACAAGGCTAAGGTAGATCAGAAGAGGAGATATAAGGAGTTCTAGGTAGGAGATGAAGTCATGGTTCATTTGAGAAAGGAAAGGTTCCCAATTGGAACATACAATAAGTTCAAAATGAAGAAATTTGGACCATGTAGAATCCTGAAGAAGCATGATTCAGGAAATGCATTTGAGGTAGAGTTGCCTGATGACATCAATATTTTACTAGTGTTCAACATTTCAAATTTGACAGAGTATCATGATGATGGATTTGATAAAGGAACACAGTGGGACATTCCATCATCTACTTCAGAGGAGGAGATAGAGAGCATTCTTGATAGTTGTGTGGGTAAGAGTACAAAAAACATGCAGTATACATAATACTTGGTGAAATGGAAAGGAAGGCTTGTTGAAGATTCATCATGGTTATTTGAGACTAAGGTTAACCATTTTGGTTTCCCTCTAACTTATGAGAAGTGACAGGGTCACTTTTCAAATTACCTCGGGTGTCTGATGTAGGAGCATCCAGGGTGTAAGAGCAATCTTGCATCAACAAAAAAAAATATGTTGTTTCTTTTTAAGAAGGGCTAAATTTGGTAGGGTTACTATTTTTAGTAAGTTTGATACAAAATCTTACACAGACCTCCAGAATGGTGAATTGAAGCTAATGGTGAAGAAATCACTTCAATATCATTTGTCATTTGTGAGATATTAAAATTTTTAATTCCAAAAATCCTATTGAAATATTCAAAGTGAAATTTGAGGCACTTAGAGGCTCCGGATGGGCTAAAATTTGGTGGGAAACCGAAGCAATCTACCTTTAGGTATTGCTTGTGCACAATCATCTTTTTGAGAGCTTTCTGAAAAGGTATTATAATTGAAAATCCAACGGTTGGATTGAAAGTTATGGCCCCGTGAAGTTGACCTATTTTTGGAGGGAGATGCAAATTTTGAAATTAAGCTAGTGGCTGCCAAAAAGGGCTATATATGACCATTTTTGGGAACCCTTGGGATAGTAGAGTTAAGGGGAAAGGTGTAGAGTCAGGAAAAGATGAGAAAATAGGAACCCTAGTTGATTTGGGGTTACAGGAGCAAAGATTCCAGAGTCTTAAGAGAGGGAGCTGTAATGTGTTGCAACCTATAGGGGGATTCATCCTCTAATTGTAATTAAGCTTCTGTAATGTAATGTTTTGCTCATATTAATAAAATATCATTCTATTTTTAGTGTGCAATTTCTATTATTGTGTGTTTTATGATTTACCCCCTTCATCATTTCTTTACTATGTTTAACATCCAAACTAGCATCTATTATTGCATAATATAAAGGAAAATACCCATATAGATTTGCCTGAGAGGAGGTCGATCTTGCCAACCCAGTCATTATCCAACCAAAATCACGTTCACTTTCTCTTTGCTGCTCAGAAACGTCTTTCTCTGCTCAATTCTTCAGTGTTCTCCTCTGCTCAAGATCTCTTATTTTATTAAAGATCTCTCCCAATTTTGGTGATCCTCTTTTTAGGTTTAAAGTCTAGAGATGGATAACTAGTCCATACTCCAGTTTCCATGACATTTGACCAATTAAAAAGGCTCACAATTTCTATTTTATTTTAAAACAACTGTTTTAGTTAGCTTATTATGGCATGAATGACAGTAAGTAAATTTTAATTCTTCTATTCCTTTTCTAAATATAATAAAACTATTTTTAATATAATTTAACTATTTTTAATAGACACAATTACTTTAAATAAGTCAAGAAATGAAATAATAAAACAAGAGACGCATTGCGTCAGGTTCCTACCTTTGCAATGTTGAATAAACTAAATGAATTGTAATTGATAATAAGTATTGCATTCCCCTAACCTCAATGTTTTCTTGCTTTTGCATGTAGCTTATTTGGAAAATTATGTTATTATTGAAATTATATTGTCAGTTTATGGATAATGATATTAATTGATTATTGAATTAATTATTTCAATAATGTATTGTTGTTATTTAGTAAAAATCTAAATCTAATTATTGTCTTGCCTAATTTTAAAAGAACCAACCATAAAATTATCTGCTTTAATCTTAAAATTGCATTAGAATCATGAGGTGTCCACTGCAGTGAAAAAATTGATATCATATGATCATATACATAAGGTAGCTAACATCATAATCACTTACTAAATTTGAATTCCCAACTGTTGACAAGGTCTTACATGATGCAAATGGTCCAGCTTAGAAGCATCATATATAAAAAGCTAGCTCTCGTGAACAACCAACAAGTGAACTTGATCATTATGGAAATGAGATGTAGAATACAACTCATAGAAGATTTATCAAACTCTAGGGGTCTGTGAAATATTGTGCAAGACTGTCTAATAGTTTGAGGGTCTTCCCAACACATTAAATCTCTTGAAAATCATTGTAAGTTTGCATTACAATGCAAAGAAACCTATGTAAATCCATAATAGGCATGCCTAAAGTTTTCAAGCCAAGATAAGAGTCTAAAAACTTTTTCAAACAATAGGAAGCTATATCAAACATGTCAAAGACTATTTTTAGTGTAGACTAAACAATTAAAAGGTCTATGAATCCATTAAAGGGTCTATCAAGTTATCTTGAAGGTCTATCAAACCCTGTAGACTTTTCAAAACCATTCAAGCCTGTATAAGGCCTATAAACACCCTGCATACCCAAAAGAGACCCCTGTCAAGTCATGTAAAATGCTAGAGGGTCTATGAAACACCAACAAGGGTACAAAACATGAAGGTCTAAAGAATGGGTATAACAATGTTGAAATACCAAATGGAATGCATGGTGAGTAGAAATGCAAGCATTGAGGAATGACACAATGGGTCTAATACTTCCACAGAGTATAAAGAGGTTTAAGGAAAGTTTGGAAGTGAATATATATGGTCATATGTGTATTCAACAAAGTACAAGTCAGCATAACAACCTACAGGTCTGCATGCATTAGCAAACCCTGTCAAGAAGTACTTGAAGGTTTGATCACCATTGTAGGCATGTTGAAGCAATGCAAAGGTCACCAGAACTAGTAGACTAAAAATTTATAAAGTTGTGATGTCAAATAGATTGAAGCATATTTTGATTTGTTACAAGATCATCAATAGACTTTAAGGTGGTAGTTTAGAGTCCTATTGAAGGAGGACTTGTTCCCATGCCCCAAAAGAATAAAAGGCTTCAAAGTAAGATTTCTTGAGGTTGTTTTGTGTTAGATAAATAGGTCTAGAGATCACTTTAACCATTGGTGCATCACCTCAAATTGTTCTAAGTCATTTCTCTCCATCCCTTTCTATTAGTAAGTGTTGGGAGAGTAACAATCCCATATCGCCGAGTATGAAAAGTGCAAACTGTATAGCCCAAGTTATGTAGTAAATTTTCTTCCCTGTATAGAAAATAATATACAATCCCACCACTGCTAGTTTTACAAAAATTAGCGTCCAGTTCTAAGTGTTCCAAAATCATTGAAAGAAGCTGGTTAAATATCAAGTTCATCTTATGAAAATAAAATAGCATCTATTATATGTTCAAATACTATTATTAGAAAAAATGTTTAGATAGTTGAGATATATAGTGTTGGCAAGAGACACTGCTTCGCATGACAGGTGTTGTCATTAATGGCAACTAAGACTATTCCACTCATCCGTATAACATAATTTGTTCATACCAGAAGTCAAAATTAGAATTTATCTAAGTCTGGGTAGCCAGAAACAGAGCATGTGACAGGGTCCAGTATCTTGGTCCGGATCTCTCCGGTGGTAAATTAGAGTATGCTGCGGATCGGAAGGAGTCATAAGGATTCTTAGGACAATCTAAATCTAGAATTTTAACCTCTGGTAATGAAGGATTCAAAAGTTATTTGCATCTAAGTATAGGGTTACAGTTTGATAGTGCAGACAACTGAAGAATAGGCTGACCTTGTAATTGATCTTGGTTCCAAATAAATGGAAGTTGTCAGTTAGAAAATTTGTGACAATCAATGATAGTGCCGACATGATTGATGATTTGAAAATGTAAATTTTGATCCGCGTTACAAGTTATGCATGGATTTAGCTGACAGAGTAGAGTCTTCAACAAAGTTCTAAGTGTTCTTGAAGCCGACTGAAAAGTGATTGAATATCATGATGTAGATATATATAGCTGATGGATTTAAGTGATTTTGGTGTGTCTCTGATCTGACTATGGAGAAAGTGTGAAAAGGGCAGAGATCTAAAGTTTGGATGATAGCAGAGCAGTAAACATGGCAGAGTGAAGATGAAATGTGTAAGATTAGTATTTTGTACTTAACTGGAACTAAATTCTTGCATTAGTAGATGTTATTCATCAGTTCAAACTTCTTGTTATCCTCTTGTAATCATCTCTGTAGGTAGTAAGCCTCTGTTGAGCAGTGAGCTCTAGGTAGTGAGCCTGAATGCATGTACATTCCCGTTTGTAAAATACTTTTAACAGAGTATTAATCTTTGTGGGTTAACCCCCACTGTGGTTTTTCCCTTAACCAGGTTTCCATGTTAAAAATCTTGGTGTTAAGTGTGTTATTATGTTGCTGCTCATATGTTTATGATTCTTGGTTTTCATGGTTAAATTATTGACCTGTTGTTAAGTGGTAAAAGGAAGAATTAACTGTAGAAAGTATTAAAGTTTTGAGATGACTGATTCACCCTCCCCCCTCTCTCAGTTGTTTGCCCTAATTACAACAATTGGTATTAAAGCAAGGTTCCTTGAAAGAAGCCTAACAGCTTGAGTAAAGATCTTGGAAGGAGTTTCAATGGGTTCACTAAAAGACCAACTTTAGTTGGCCCTAGAAGACCTTGATCAGTCTAAAGCAGAAGTAACTAATCTAAAAGATGAGCTTAAAGATGTTGATAATACCATGGAAATGTTAAAAGATAAATTAAAGAAATCTATGGAAAAGAGAAAGGAGCTACTTCTACAGTTATACAGTTTAACTGAAGAAAATGGCATGAATGAGGCTTTGGAAGAAAAGACAAAGGAGTGTGAGAAGCTGTCAAAAGAAGTTGTTCTGAAGTTGAGATGAAATCTAGGGTAATGAGGCTAACCAAAGAAATTGAGCAAAGGAAGAAGACTGAAGAAGACCTAAATCAAACTCTGAAAGATAGAACTGAAGAATGTTGTAGATTGGACAGAATAGCAGGCAATCTAGAGTTTGATCTACATGAAAGTAGAGATAATGAGAGAGAACTTGAAAGGCAAATTGTCATTCTCAGACATGACCTAGAAGTTGCAAATGAATACAAGGAGAAGTTCAAGATAAGCTTAGCTAAACTTCAAGCATTGCTTGAAGGACATAAAAAGGTTGATGATAAGCATGGTCTTGGATATAAGAAAGGTGAAAGCTCTGGATCCAGACAAAGAAATTTTCAACCAAGGAATGAGACAAATAGACCTAGAAGACCTCCAGTCAGACAACCTAGTGCTCAAAGATATCCATCCTTCAATGGCAGTTGTTTCAACTGCAATAAATTTGGTCATAGAGCTACTTAGTACAGAAGCAGAGTAAATCAAAATGGTCCATATTTCTCTGGTCAATGCTTCAAGTGTAAGAGGTATGGTCGTAGATCAAAAAAATGCAGAAGTATGATAATGAATAACTCTAACAATAGAGGAAATGGAAACTCTTTCAATGGTTACTGCTTTACTTGCAATGGATTTGGACACATGGCTAATCAGTACAGATCAAGAGGAAATCAAGCACATAAGCAAAGAAATGTTGAGTGATTTAATTGCAATAGATCTGGTCATATTGCAAGATTCTACAGAAGCAGGAATAATGAAAGAAGAGGTCCAGTAAACAAAAAATTGGATGAGCAAAGATAAGACAAAGGCAAGGGCAAAATTGATGTGAATGAAATCTAGAATGAAATGAGCAAGACATGGGTCAAGAAAAGTGTTGTGAATAATAGTAATGGGTCTGCACCAGAATCTGGTGCTGACAATTCCACTGGGAATTGAATTTGGAGCTCTAGTTCAAGGGGAGTTGCATTAAAAATCAAATTCCTGTTGGGAATTAAGGTGTCTCAACTTTGGTAATTCCTTACATTTGTAATGTTTGCATTTATTATTTAATTGCCTATGTTGTAAATATTTGTAAATTCCATATTGTCATATTGTGGGATGTGGCACGGTGATGTGTCAATCCTACATGGAATATGACAACTTGTAATTTTGTCCTCACATGAGGAGATAGGCATCCCACTTTGTGGTAGGAGCATTTTGCCATGTGTTGGCATCTTCCATGTTGTGTAAGGGAATATTTGACCAAAACGGTTATGATGGATTCCTATGACGAATCTATGACATGTAAGAGTCGAAAATAGAAGGTTATAAGATAGGTGATGACATGTGTCATGAAGCATCTTTGAATAAGGCATTTTTGGGTACCCCAAGATGGAATATGACATGTTGTAAGAGAACATGCTATTTATAGCATGTGTATGATAGATTCTCTTATAGCTGTAATATGTAACTACTATGACAGATTCTATGATGGTTGTAAGTGTCGTAAGAGCATCTGTCATAGCCCATTTTGGAAATAGGTGACCTCTTTGGGATGGGAACTGTGGACAAGTGTCAGGCACATTCTACAATGTTGACCAAGTGTCCTTAGGTGTGGCTTTTGGTCCATGAAGCCATGTTGGACACCCATCCCAAGATAGGTCCAATATTGCCTTGTATTTCCTATTTAAATAGGTGCTTGGAGATGGAGTTTGTATTACAGGTTTACAGGTACTGTTATGCTACCGGATTGACTCTAGACATGAGTGTCGAAGACCATTGAAGCTTGCATTGCAAGTGTATTGTAAACAAATTTTAGATTTGTTAATACATTGTGCAGGTTTCTGAGTGTGGGGTTTTTCACCCGATAGGGGTTTTCCCCACCGTAAATCTTTGTCTCTCCTCTTCTGTCTTCTTTCTGGTTCTTGTGTATTGCGGTAGTAACTCTGTTAGATGTTGTATGTTTCTGTAGTGATAAAGAATAAATTAAATTTGTATAGCACTCCACTCATTAGATTAGTGTAGGAAGTGATTTCCGCACACCTAGCTTCCTTTTAGTTGGTAACAGAGCCTGGCCAGTTTTGGTCTTAGCTATTGGGTAGGGGTTTTTTGAGCTGATCTTAAGTTGAGTGGGAGTCTATATAGAGTATTCTAATTTCTATTGCAGCAAGGAGATGGCAAGCACATCAGGAAGGTTTGAAGTGGAGAAGTTTAATGGCAGTAATTTCAAGCTATGGAAGCTCAAGATGGAAGACATGCTTGTTGACCGAGACCTTTGGGAAAGTGTTAATGGAACTAAACCAGCTGCAATGTCACAAGATGAGTGGGATCTCAAGGATCGGAAGGCTAAGGGTCTCATAAGACTTAGTCTTGTTGATTCTGTGTTGTTAAATGTCCATGAGGAGACTACTATAAAACTACTTTGGAAGAAGTTGAGAGATGTGTATCAAGCAAAATCCCTAGTTAATAAACTTTTCCTGAAAAAGAAGTTGTATTCTCTTTGAATGGAGGACGAAGGATCTGTTACTGAACATATGAATGTCTTTAACATGCTGGTTGCACAACTAACATCTATTGGTGTAAAGAAGGAGGAGGATCGGTGTATGACCTTGCTTTGTTCTCTACCGGACTCGTGGGATCATCTTGTCATGGCAATTGGAAGCACCACATCCACATTCAAAATGGAAAAAGTAGTTTCTTCATTATTGTCTGAAGAGATGCAGAGAAAGTCTTTTGAGGTAGCTAGAGAGGTCCTTGCAGTTCATGGAAGACCCAAGGAGAAAAGGAAGAAGAAGGACAAGAAATTTGAGAAGGGTAGATCCAAATCCCGTGGGAGATCCAAATCTCCTGGAAAGTCCAAGGCCCTTTGTTGGAACTATGGAAAAACTAGGCATTTCTGAAAGAAATACAAAGAGGAGAAGAAGAAGAAAGCTCCTGATTCATATTCTAACAAGTCACAAGATGATGGTGATGCTTTCATCATAGCCCTGGCAACCCATGCATCTGATGATGTGTGGCTAATCGACTCTAGTGCATCATTCCACATGACCTCGCATCAAGACTGGTTTACTAGGTATGAGGAGTTCGATGGTGGAAAGGTGTATCTAGGTGATGACTCTCATCTAAAGATTGTTAGTCATGGAAGAGTCTCTATCTGATTCCCTGATGGTTGAGTGAAGGGGATCTCTAGGGTTATGCACATCCCAGGCTTAGAACAGAACCTGCTTTCTATAAGTATGTTGAATGATGCAAGTGTGTAGGTTGTCTTTTCGAAAGAAGGATGCAAGATGACTAGAGGAGCTATGGTGCTTGCTAAGGGTACTAGGAGAGGTACTCTGTTTCAGCTAGAGGCATACATTTCACAATGCAATAGTTCTTCTAACTCAAGGAAGAGGGCAGCAGTCACTTCATCCCCACCATCTGAATGAGTAGTGAAGAAATTTGTTGCTTCTAGTCTTGATGGTTGTAATCGTGCATTGGAAGTTAAACTTCCTGCTGAAAAGACAATGTTATGGCATAAGAGATTTGGCCACATTGGTGAGAAGGGTCTGCATACCCTAAAAAATAAGAACCTCGTTGAGAGGTTAGATGATTGTAATCTTGAGTTCAACTTTTGTGAACATTGTATTTATGGAAAACAAAACCGTGTTCAGTTTTACTCGAGTTCTCATAAGTCTTCTGGTGTGTTGGACCTTATTCATTCTGATGTGTTTGGTCTTGTTAATGTTCCTTCATTATCAAAGTTAGTATATTTTGTATCTTTTATAGATGATTACAGTAGAAGGACATGGATTTATTTTCTCAGAAGCAAATCTAAAGTCTATAGCAAGTTTAAGGAGTTTAAGGCCTTTGCAGAAAATCAGACTAGTAAAAAGATTAAATGTTTGAGAACTGACAATGGTGGTGAGTTCTGTTCTACAGAATTTGATAAGTATTGCAAGGAACTTGGGATTGAAAGACATAAGACAATTGCATACACCCTGCAGCAAAATGGAGTTGCAGAGAGGATGAACAGGACACTGATGGAGAAGGCTAGGAGTATGCATAGTGGAGCTGGCCTAGAACAAAAGTTTTGGGCTGAAGCTATTGCCACTACTTGCTATCTGGTAAACATATCTCCTACATCAACTCTTGTTGGAAAGAAACCTATGGAGGTGTGGTCTAGTAGAAAGCCTTCAATAAGGCATCTTCATGTTTTTGGTTGTGAGGCATATGCACATGTACCTAGGGAGAAGAGGTCAAATTTGGAGAACAAGGCTGTTAAGTGTATCTTCATTGGCTATGGTGTCAGTGTGAAAGGATACAAGCTTTGGGACCCCGTGGCTAAAAAAGTGTTGTATAGAAGAAGTGTCATCTTTAGAGAGCTTACACCTTCTTCCACTATTTTGCAGCCAGAAGAAATAGTAAAGAAAGAGGATGTTCAGTTTCTTGCTACCCCTGAGAAGACTGAATAGAAAGACAATGTTGGGCCTGATGATGAGGAGAGCTCTGGAAGCTCTGAAAGCTCAGATGAAGAAGATGAACCTTAACCTCAGATTTTGAGGTCTACATGAATAAGAAAGCAACCTGAAAGGTGTGGTTTTACATTGCTTGATTCTAGTTGTGTTTATGCTTTAGTTACTAACAGTGATGAACCTAGAACTGTATCAAAGGATATGGACATGAAAGATGCAGGTTCCTAGAAGGAGGCCATGGAGGATGAAATGGCTTCTTTGGAAAAGAATCAAACTTGGGACTTGGTATCTTTACCTCCTGGATGGAAACCTGTTGGATGCAAATGAGTGTTCAAGAAGAAATTTGGTGTAGATGGTAGTGTTGATAAGTATAAGGCCAAATTGGTTGCGAAGGGGTATTCACAAGTGGAGGGTATAGATTATGGTGAGATCTTCTCTCCCATTGCAAAGCTAACATCCATTTGATTCTTGTTGTCTCTCACAGCAGCTTATGACTTGGAAGTAGAACAGATGGATGTGAAGACAACTTTCCTTCATGGTGACCTAGAGGAAGAAATCTACATGTCACAGCCAGAGCATTACATGGTGAAAGGTAAAGAGAATTTGGTTTGCAAACTTAAAAAGTCTTTGTATGGTTTGAAGCAATCCCCTAGGAGATGGTACTTGAAGTTTGATACCTTTGTGTTGTCAATTGGATTTGTGAGATCGGATCACTGTGTGTATTATAAGTTTGATGGTGATCGTACTCTCATTGTTGCATTGTATGTTGATGATATGTTGCTCATTGGGAAGGGTAAGAATATGATTTCTGATTTTAAATCTTAGTTGTCAACACAGTTTGAAATGAAAGATTTAGGGGTAGCCAGGTACATTCTAGGAATGGAAATCAGAAGAGACAGAACTAACAAAAAACTTTGGTTAAGCCAGAGTAAGTATGTGAAGACCGTGTTGGACAGGTTCAGCATGGTAGATTGTAGACCATTATGTGTTCCCATTTCTTTGGGGACAAAGTTGTCTACTAAGGATTGTCCAAAATCTCCTAGTGAGGTGGAGGACATGAGCAGAGTACCTTATACTAGTGTTGTTGGTAGTTTGATGTATGCTATGGTCTGTACAAGACTAGACATTGCCCAAGTAGTGGGAGTCCTTAGTCAATTTATAGCTAATCCTGGATGGGTTCATTAGGATGCAGTTAAGTGAGTGTTCAGATATTTGAGGGGTACTTCTGAGTATTCCATTTGCTATCATGGTAATGTTTTAGGACCTCCACATTCTGTTGATATTCATGGATTTTTGGATTCAGATTGGGCAGGTGACATTGACAGCAGGAGATCCACCAGTGCTTATGTGTTTACACTGTTTGGTGGTGCTATTAGTTGGATGAGTAAGTGACAACCTGTTGTTGCTTTATCCATGATAGAAGTTGAGTATACGGTAGCTACTCATGCTTGTAAGGAAGCCATTTGGCTTAAGAGATTGTGTTCAAATATTGGTGTTGATGCAGGACAGATAACGATCAATTGTGACAGTCAGAGTGCAATTTGCCATGCAAAGAATCTAACTTTCCATGCTAGAACGAAGCACATTGATGTTCAATTTCACTTCATATGAGACATGGTTGAGGATGGAAAGGTAAATTTGGAGAAGATAGATACTTTGAAGAATGTTGTCGATGCATTGACGAAACCAGTGAACACAAAGAAGTTCAGATAGTGTTTAGAGTCTATGGGCCTCTTGTCCTATAGCAGTTAAATCCTATTTTTCTATTGGCTCTTACAAGGTGTTCGATAAGTGGGAGAATGTTGGGAATTAAGGTGTCTCAACCTTGGTAATTCCTTACATTTGTAATGTTTGCATTTATTATTTAATTGCCTATGTTGTAAATATTTGTAAATTCCATATTGTCATATTGTGGGATGTGGCATGGTGATGTGTCAATCCTACATGGAATATGACAACTTCTAATTTTGTCCTCACATGAGGAGATAGGCATCCCACTTTGTGGTAGGAGCATTTTTCCATGTGTCGGCATCTTCCATGTTGTGTAAGGGAATGTTTGATCAAAACGGTTATGACAGATTCTTATGACGAATCTGACATGTAAGGGTCGAAAATAGAAGTATATAAGACAAGTGATGACATGTGTCATGAAGCATCTTTGAATTAGAAATTTTTGGGTGCCCCAAGGTGGAATATGACATATTGTAAGAGAAAATGCTATTTATAGCATGTGTATGACAGATTCTCTTACAGCTGTAAGTTGTAACTGCTATGACAGATTCTATGATGGTCATAAGTGTCATAAGAGCATCTGTCATAGCCCATTTTGGAAATAGGTGACCTCTTTGGGATGGGAGCTATGGACAAGTGTCAGGAACATTCTACAATGTTGACCAAGTGTCCTTAGGCATGGATTTTGGTCCATGAAGCCATGTTGGACGCCCATCCCAAGATAGGTCCAATATTGCCTTGTATTTCCTATTTAAATAGGTGCTTGGAGATGGAGTTTGTATTATAGGTTTATAGGTACTGTTATGCTACCAGATTGACTCCAAACATGAGTGTCGAAGACCATTGAAGCTTGAATTGCAAGTGTATTGTACTCAACTTTTAGATTTGTTAATACATTCTGTAGGTTTCTGAGTGTGGGGTTTTTCACCCGATAAGGGTTTTCGCCACCGTAAATCTTTGTCTCTCCTCTTCTGTCTTCTTTCTGGTTCTTGTGTATTGCTATAGTAAATCTGTTAGATGTTGTATGTTGTTGTAGTGATAAGGAATAAATTGAATTTGTATAGTATTCCCCTCATTAGATTAGTGTAGGAAGCGATTTTCCCACACCTAGCTTCCTTTTAATTCCCCCAGCCAGTAAGTGGGTACCTAGATCTGCCACAATGAGAGAAGATATTTTGAATTGTTTCAGAACTTTTAGAAGGATTTCTGGGAGAAAAGATGTTGATATGAAAATTTGCAGAGTGATTCATGAAGAAGTGTTCAAGAAACAAAGTAACCGGATGAAGTTAGGACAACGCATTTCTTACAATGTCAAATTAGGTTTTGTGAAGGATAAAAGGTCACTTAGTCATGCGTTTGAATCACTTTACATTCAAAGGAAACAAGAAGAAGAGCATCTAAGCTGCACATCCAGAGATTGAAACACAAAGAGTGAATTCAACTGGTAATTAATCAACCCTAACCTCACGATTAAAAAAGGTACTTCTCTATAAAGCTTTGAATCTGAATTATGTTGAGATGGCTACTCCTCTTATTGTTAACACTACTGAAAGGCTCCATCCAAATTTTAAGAAGCATCCTTACAAGTCAGTTGAAATTGAACCATTAGGTGCATTCTCCAATGTCACATACAGAGTACTACATGTTGAAGATATTAGGGCATACATCCACTGCAATGTAGAAGAATTTGGGAATCTGAAGTTGCTTGAATAGTTTAAGAACCATCTAAAGGATGATAACTATCAACTGAAACTAGAATTTGAAACCCTGGAAAGCAAACATTTTCTTCAAGTGATTGAATTTCTGACGTTTGATGAAAGTGAATGGGTTTGATATGTGTTGAGCTAGATACATGATGAATTCATATGGCTATTAAAACCATTCAAGATTACCAAGGATATTATCAGAATTCTGACTGGGTTAAACTCAATCGATGGATTAGCTATGTTAAAATCTATTAAAAACCAAACTGTTACTGATGCAACCAGTGCAAAGTTTGATAAAAGGGCTATGACCATAAATGACATTATAGAACTGGATGTGAAGTTTGCTTCCATGGTGATTGGCTTCAAGATCTATCAATATAGCAAAGAGAATTCAGTCTCCGGAACTACTGCATATGCAGTACATTAAATGTTGAAGGAAAATACAAATTATGACTTATGTGAAGTACTACAGAACCAACTGGTTGAAAATTTGAGTAAAATCAAGAAGGATAAGAAAAACATCTTCAAGTATGGTTCCTTAATTATATGCTTATTCTTCTATTTCATGAATGAAGTACCTGGAGTGCAAGGTGTACACTAGACACATGACAGGTCAATTGCAATTCAAATAAGGGATCATTTACATAGCATTAGAGACTCAAGTGTACAAAAGACTACAATCTGGGGGTACTTTAAAAATTTCAGAGTATGATGCACTCAAGGGAAAGAATCCCCAAATCAATAGTTGAGAAGTATGAGAATGAAATCTTCTTTATGGTAGACACTGATAAGTGCCTAATGGAGGCTGTGGAACCCAAAACTATATGGATTATGCCGATGGGCTATGAGGTTGATGAAAAGGTCTTGGACATGTATGCTCAACGTCTCCTAAGAAAATCAAAAGACACCTTTGTTGAATGGTTTGGAACATATAAGGAGCTAAGTTTAAAATTGCATGTTGAGCTCAGGCAACCAAAGATTAAGAGAAAAGTTTAGAGGCAAGTTGAAAGGTATGTTGAAAGCATTGGCCTAACCAAGGAGGCAGTGAAGCAAAATAGAGAAAGAATTGAAAAGGCTAAAAAGGAAAAGCAGGATAAGATACAAGAAGATGCTCCAGTGGAACCATCCTCCACTTCAAGGACAACTAGGAGCTCTGCTACTACTTCTGTTCCCCCTAAACCTACAAAACCAGAAGACAGACCATCTGGTGAAGGAAGTAAGAGAAAGAAAACAAAAGGCCATAAGAATGTATGTGAGCACAAAAGATGATGAGGAGATGGAGACAGATGAAGAAGTTAAAGAGATAAGATCTAAGAGAGCCAAGACTTCAAGGGCTCCTAAGGACCAACCTTCTAGAAACAAAAAGGCAAGTAAAAAGCAAGAGACTAGTAAGGTTTCTATGACTATTGATGAAATTGTAAAAATAATTATTGTTCATGGAAATTTAAGGCCTATCAAAAAATATTATGATAGTTTTGATGAAGCAAATAAGAAAATCTTGGAGGATGCCACCATCCTGTACTTGAATAAATTCAATAGAGCTCTACTAGAAATTTTGTAAGAAATTCCTAAAAGTTTAAGGAAAATCCTAGAGATGAGGAAGGAAGCCACCAAGAATAAAGACATAGAACTCAGAGAATATGTCCTCTCCATCCTGTGTCCAGTAATGACCAGAAGGGAAGCATATAAAATCCTTAAGGAAGTTAAGGACAAATTCAAAAGCAAGATTCGGATGAACAAGCAAATGCTTGGTGAAACTGAGGAAGTTGTAAAAGAAACAGAGGAAATTTTGAAGAAGGCCCTAGATAAAGATAAATCTTATATTGTTTCAGAAAAATAAGTCAAGGAAGACAATCCTACAATTTTGGAACTAGAAACCTCAAAAGAAGAAATTGGAAAAGGAAATGATGACCTAGATCCTCTGGAGCAAACCTATGAGGAGACAGATGATGGGATTGATTCATCAATTCTGGATGTTGAAAAAGTAAACATCAGTGAGAAACAAACTAAAGTTGATGACTCCTCTATTCCAAAAGAGGAGCAAATAAACAAAGAAGACACATAGATGGTGGACAAAACTGATGATGCAAGAGATACTCTAACTCCACCTAGTCAATCCGGAAAAGAAGATAATATTGCTACTACACAAAGCCCTTTGAAATAGGTAGGAAGTTGTGAAGAAAAATAAAAGATCCCCGCTGCAGATGATACAGAAAAAGGTGAATCAGAGGAAGAGAAAGAAGAGGGTAAAGAAGACAAGGCAGAAGAAGATGGTGCAAATGTTAATGCACCCACACAAAAAAATTCTAATGCTGAGAAATCTCAAGGACAGGAAGGTGGTTCAGGAACTGTGGCAAGAGACATTACAGATGTAGTAAAAAGTCTCTTGAGTAAAGAAATGCTTGAGTTTGATGAATGAGAGCTGTTTCAAGGACCGATCAATCTGATCAATCCTAAGGCGCATCTGATCAATCTCGAGGTGCATCTGAGCACTGTTCTAGTGCATGCAACATTTTGGCACATACATCCTCCAACGCGGTGCATCTACAACCTGTTTCGACACCTGTGGTATTCTGGCGCATATATCCCCAGACACAGTACTTTCATCCTTTAAAATGATGCATCCATAGAAATGGTGCATTTTTCCTTTATTCCTGCACTTTTAACACCTGTCTTAGTGTATTTGTAATTCGGCTCTTATAGTCTTTGTTTCTGCACATACAGACTATGAATCTATGCATATGTTCTTCACAGTGATTCTAGGATTTCTCATGGTTTTTGGGTTAACGGTAACATTTGTCTTGCAGGATTAGGAGCTGGATAGTCATTTAGCTGCACCTATTAACTCATCATAGATTAATTAGGGGAAAAAGTAAAAAAAAATGTATGCACACAAATCTCACATGGTTCTTCACTAGGATGATAATAAACAAACATCATTGCTATCTTTGCATCATTTCTATCTTTTTTGGTTTAGAATATTGCTATCTTACAAAAAGGAAAGAACCATTGCTATCTTTAACCACTTCAAAGTTAACAAATTGTGTGAGTGCCCAAGTAGTGTAATACATATAGTTTTTTTCCTTTTAAATAGGGGTGAAAGAACTACTGCTTACTGTGTCTGCTGAATGACAATAGGCTTATGCTCTCCCCTTTACTAGGTGACCAGAATGTCAAACTTGTTATTCTTTGTGTATAACCTTTAGAGGGGCCTGCCCTTGGATGCTTGCCTGTCCAAGTAGGAATGACCCTAAGTGGTAACAGGCTAAAGCCAAGCCCTACCAATCCACTTTAAATAAATTGTGCTTGAGGTGAAAGCTTCCTGTAACGAGTGCCGCTGTGTTACACCGATAGCCAACCTCCCCCAAAACCCTCCAAGGCGTAACCCTTGGAGGCTAGGAGACTCCATAACGGAGAGTAGTGCTACCGCACGTGTAACCACTTGAACGGTTGCCCTGACTATTTAGCCATTGTCTAGTATACCAAAATCCTCTATTTGTTATCGCAAAAGTTTAGACCTTTGAAGCAGCCCCGATTCATGTGATTCTTAGTAGAGGTAGCAGGGACAATCCTAAGGTTTGGTGGGGGTACGAGCCTAAGGAAACCCAGATCTAGTATGCATGAGAAGTGAGTGCCGTGGAGGGGAGTCGGTGCTACCAGATCCTGGAGCTACACACTTTGAATATGCACAGCTAGGGGACTCAACAAATATTGTCCTTTCCAGCCTAGGTTGTAATTGTTCTTGTGTCAAAAAGTCCACAAAATACAAAAAAATAATAAAAGATAAAAATCATGAAAACTTCTATGCGCTTGCTGTGTCTTTATCTACCATAATTGAAAATCAAAATTCAAAAAGAGACCAAGTTTTCAACCAAAAAACAATTTTTTTTGAAAAATGTGCAGAAAACTCTACAAAAACAAAACTAAAAACCAGAATGGTGCATCTGCTACAACCTGTGACGCATCCATTTAGACTTGCTGCACATTTAATTACTATTGTGGCACATATAAAATCTGCCAGATCTACGCATGTGCTTCAACCTGTGGTGCTTTTGCCTTCTGTTCCAGTGCATCCATTCCAAAGAGCTGTTCTGTACTTCCTAGGAGAAAAACTTTCAACTTTTCAAGAACCCATTTCAAACTTGTTTTAGTTTTCCCAAGATCTGATTAAAATCATGCAAGTCAACCATTTTGCTCTTTTTCCGCACCATAGCTGCTTCTTCCGCGTACATCATCAAAGCTTTTCCAAAACCAAGAAAGATATCCAAAAACTAGGTTAGTACCAAGCTATCCTTGATCGCATCACCCTCAAACAAACCTAGTAAGTCTCCACTATCAAGGATCAATCATCCTTTCTCTCAGAACTCCACTAGTGGCTTGTGCAAAAATAGTCTACATCAAGTAAATGGATTTCTATCATCCTTACTTTGACTATCATTTTGTTCACCCGTCTTGTTTAACACCAATTGATCTAAGGAAAACCTTGTTCAAACCTTGGCATTTCATTGCTTCTTTCTCAAGTCTTTCAAACTCACTCCATCCCATCTCAAGTCACCTTGCATGGTCTTAACGGGGTCCCAAAAACAAAAATAGATTGAAATGGCTGAGAAAACTATTCTATCCTCTCACGACAGTGATGAGGAAATTTCTATGGAAGAGATTCTCTAAACTCAGCAAGACTAAAGGTTTCAATGCATAATGGATAAGGTACTTGCCCAAGACCCTACTAAATTCTTTCTCCACTTACAACAACAAGGAGTCAAACTCCCTGAAGATTTTGACATAGAAGCTCTAAAAGAACCCGAGGAAGAAAGAAACCCTGAGGGAAGCACACAAGAGGAAATACCCATAGACAAAAGCAAAGCAACCATTAATTCTATGGATCCCTTAAGCTTAATGAGCCAATAGATTCAAGCTTTACAACAACAATTCACAGACATGCAAATAGGGACATCAACTAAGCATTATTCCCTAGAGGATATTTCACCATATCCTTTTGATAGAACCTTGATCATGATACCTTTCCCCTCTAAATTTGAGGTGCCAAAATTTGATAAATATCGATGAAAGGGTGATCCAAGGGACCACATTAGGGAATTTAATGCTGCATGTCTTGAAGTCACCCACAATGATACTTATCTTATGTGACTGTTTCCAAGAAGCTTAGGAGGACAAGCCATGGAGTGGTTTTCTAGACCACCGCTCAACATTAGAACCTTTAACGAACTTGTGGACAAATTTGTCACACACTTCTCCTACAATATTGAGCATGACACCTCAATCTTAGACCTTTGTAACACCAAGCAAAAAGGTGGAGAATCTTTCGTTGCCTTCCTACAAAGATGGAGATAGTTGGCAAGTAAGTGACCACATCAAATGCCTACAAAATAAATGCTGGAAATGTTTGTCCATAACTTACAAATTGACCTAAGCTATCAGATACAAATCTAATGTCCTACTTCCTTTAGTAAGGTCATTGAGATGGGTCTAATCATCAAAAAGGCTTTAATTGCAAAGGGTCAAATAAAGCTTTATAAGGACACTCCTAGTAACAATACCAACGTAGATAAACCAAGATTTTGGACAAAGAACAAAAACATTGTGAATGATGGGGTGGTAGATGCCAAGAATGTGGCACCAAAACAACCAATCTTCAACTTATCGAATCCTCAAAATAACCCCCTGCAAAACAAACCAAGAAACACTGAATCATGGTTTATAACTTTTCAACTGAGGAGAAAATTTACACCTTTGGGAGAATCATTGGAAACCTCCCTACGGAAGTTAATCACAAGTAAGATCATAACACTTCCAACAGTGCAAGAATATGAACCAAAAGTCAAACCTCCTTGGTGGAACGACAATGATTTTTGTGAGTACCACCGAAACAGGGGGCACAAAACCAACAATTGCATTGTGCTCAAGTACACTATCCAAGATTTGATCAAGCAAAACAAAGTGTCACTTGATAGACATACCTCTAATAATGATCACCGGGCATTCAAGGATCATCTTCCCAACTATGAGTAGGGAGGGTCTTCCAACCAAAACAATAGTGGAACTAACAATGCCAATTACACAAATGTGTCCTTTGACTATGTTGTTAACCACATCTTAGAAAGTGAATCACACATCAATGTGATCACTATAAACAAAGATTTAGATTGTAATGCTACCACCTGCAGTAATAGAGTCACTCTTAGAGGAGCCCTCACCTCTCCAACTAATGAGTACAGTATCCTACATCAACTCCACAAGATACCAGCACATATCTCCATCCTAGAACTTCTACATTTGTCCCTGTCCCATAGGGCCATACTTGACAAATCTCTTTCTGAATCCTCCGTTCTAATGAACCTTGCCGAAGAATAGTTTCAAACCATGGTAGGTCACATTACCTCACCTCACTCCCTATCATTCACTAAAAAGGATGATATGTCAATTACCCAACCTCATAATGCCTCTCTTCATATTGAACCCTTCATCCACAAACACAAGATAAAAAGGGTTCTAATCGATGGAGGAGTTGGTTTGAATATTTGTACCTTGAAGCTAATCCTTGCATTGGGGTTTGTGGAGAAAGCTATTGATCCAAAAAATAAAATAACTATCAAAGCCTATGATGGGGAGGAGAGAACTTCCAAAGGAATTTCTATTTTACCAATCAGAGTTGGACCTATAGTAAAAGATGTGGCTTGCCAAGTCCTCAACATGGAGCTACCATATAACATTCTTCTTGGGAGACCATGGATACATGCTCTGAAAGTAGTATCGTCTACATACCACCAATGTATCAAATTACCCTATGAAGGTCAAGAGATCACCATCTAAGGTGACCCCAATCCATTTCAGTATTGTAACTCCATTCATCCTAAACCTGAAGTTGTGATTCCTCATAACCACGCTTCTGCTTCATCTTCCTCTCATGTTGACCTAGCTTCACTTGCTTCCACTTCAAAGGCATCCCAACCCGACCTCAGACTTGAAGATAAGGGCCTAGGTGGGTACACAATCTCCCAATCCCTCTATTTGGTACAACTCCCCTATCTCCCAGATCAAATGGAAGACCTACCTTGAGAAAAACCAAAGCAGTCAAATCTACCAAAGGTCCGTTCATCAAATGGGGAAGCCTTGAAGATGAGAGCAATGAAAAAGATATCCTTCAATGGTTATATAAGGATGAATTCAGTCTATCAACACAACAAGACCATCACTCCACAATACTAACTGAGCAATATGGTCAAGGATTCCAAATGCTACAAAGAATGGGGTATGAAGGACATGGTCCACTCGGTTCAAGAAAAGATGGTATCACTGAACCCATCCAACCTCATACCTTGACAACCCAAGACACTATAGGTCTAGGTTACACTGGCACAACAAGAACCAACAGAGAAAATAAGAATAAAGGAAAATAACCATAAACATCTTCTAGTAATTTGGTTGATCAAATTCAACAACTGCAAATGGGGAGTGAGACTGATTCCAATGAATATGAGTGGGATAGTCTCTTGGAGCTATCTTGTGATGAAAAAGGTATCAATGTTGTCCATGAGTATGACCCAACCCATGCAAATGAGAGACGAGGTCCAAGGGCTAGACCACTAGAGTCTGACCCATGTAATAATGATAGTGAAAGTCGTGAGGAAAGAAGGATACCCCCTTGACAGATCAGCTAATGGAGAGTACCATCGCAGACTTTGTTTGTGCTTATAATATCATCCACAACACCTCTATCTTAACCATCAATACCATCAAACTAGACCAACCCAATGACCCCTTACCATTGTTGCACCCCAAACTCATAGATTGGGACTTACAAGACACTACCCCTGAGCTTGATACCTTTCAAAATGATGAAGCCATCATAGACTATCTTGAGCTTAGAGATCACATACCCGCAGGGGACCACAGAGCTAGCTATGCGATAGAACTCAATGAGAAGGCCTATTTGGAGAGAGTGCCAAGCCTTTTAGTCTCAAAAATGTCAAAATGAAAGAAAGATCTAATGGTGAAAACTACTCTGCAGCAGTGTTAGATCATGAAAAAAGTAAAAATATAGACGTATCCAATGGTGAAAACCTCTCTGAGGTGCCGAAGGATGGAAGGCTTGAACCTCTACCCAATCTCACACATTAGGAGAGATCTTCAATCTTGATAGAACCAGCAAAACTGATCAATGTCAGCATAGGTGACAGTCCCAAAATGATCGACATGGTACAGTCTCTAACAGCACAAGAAAAGCTAGCATGCACCGAATTCTTCAAGAGAAAACAAATTAATTTTGCATGGACATATGCGGATATGCCAAGGCTAGATCCGAATCTCATAATGCATCACTTATCCTTAGCTCGAGGAGCTAAGCTAATAAAGCAAAAACTCATAAAGATGCACCCACATGTGGCCCTCATGGTGAAAGAAGAGCTGAAGAAACTGTTGGATGTCGGATTCATCAGACCAATAGACTATCCTAAGTGGATTTCAAACATAGTACCAATTTCCAAACCAGATGGCAGAGTCTGAATATGTAATGACTTCAGAGACCTGAACAAAGCTTGTCCAAAAGATGATTTCCCCCTGCCAAACATTGACATTATTGTAGATCTCATGGTAGGGCACACCATGCTGTCACTAATGGATGGTTTTTCTGAATACAACTAGATAAAAATTACACCTGAAGACCAACACAAGATTGCATTCACATGTCCTTGGGGCACCTATTGTTGGTGTGTCATGCCATTTGGTTTGAAAAATGCCAGCTCGATGTATCAAAGAGCTATGACCACAATCTTCCACGACATGATGCACACTATAATGGAAGATTATGTTGATGACATCCTGGCAAAATCACTCACAAGAGAAGGACACCTGGCAGTATTGGACAAAATCTTCATAGACTGGAACCGTTTAATGTGCACCTCAATCCAAAGAAGTGCGTGTTTGGAGTTACCTCAGGAAAGCTACTTGGATACACAGTGTCCGCCAATGGAATTGAAGTCGACCTAGCTATAGTGAAAGCCATCATGGAAATGCCGCCTCCTAAGAATCCTACTCAACTAAGGTCCCTACAGGGAAAACTACAATCTATCAGAAGGTTAATTTCTCAATTGGCAGACAAGTGCCACCCATTTTCCCATCTCCTACATAAGAATGTCCCTTTCAAATGGAATGATTCATGTGAGCAAGCATTTCAGCTGTTAAAAGAATACCTAATGAAACCACCTGTATTGATGCCACCGAGGTAAACCTCTACTACTGTATATCTCAGCCACACCAACAGCTCTGGGAGCTCTCCTCATACAACAAAATTATGAAGGGAAAGAACAAGAAATCTACTATATCAGTTGAACACTTGTTGGATATGAACTGCAATACACACCAATTGAAAGAGCATGTCTTGTTGTGGTCTTCACCTCACAAAAGTGGAGACATTACATGTTGTCACATTCGGTCAAACTAGTAACAAAAATTGATCCACTCAAGTACTTACTCAACAAAGCAACCCTAACAAGCAGATTGTCCAAATGGGTCATGCTTCTCAGCAAATTTGACATCGAATATGTAGACAGGAAAGCAATAAAAGGCCAAGTACTTGTAGATCAACTGGCAGATGCACCTCTAATAGATGATAGCCCTTTGAGTTTCAAATTTCTAGACGAGTCTATCTTTCACATAACCACAGCAACCTGGAAAATGTATTTTGATGGCTCATATACTCAACATGGATCGGAAGCAGGTATCTTGTTGATCATGCCTAGTGGTGACACCATTCCTAAATCCTATAGATTACTATTTCCCTACACTAACAACGCGGTAGAGTATGAAGCCCTAGTCATTGACATCAAGATAGCAATTGAATGGAATATCCAAGAACTTCAAGTGTATTGTGACTCACAGCTGGTCATAAATCAAGTAAATGACGACTACCAGACAAAAGATGAGAAATTAATCCCTTACAAACAAATGGTAGATGACTTCAAAGAATACTTTGTCAAGATCTCTTTTGAGAAAATACCAAGGATTGAGAACAAAGCTGTAGACGCCATGGTAACGATCACATCTCTCCTTAATATTCCAAATAATCAATCACGTTATGAGTTCTTGGTAGAGCTAGTGTCCTGTCCTGCATATGACACCCCTGAATCCCATATCATTTACCACATTGTTGGAGCTAATTCCCCCCTCTATGGAAAAATATTTGCCTATCTTAAAGAGAATACCCTCCCACCTGATCTCTCCAATAACCTAAAATGAACCTTCATCCGTCAGGCATCCCAGTATGCCATTGTCGCCAATACCCTATATCATAGAGGTCTCGATGGTACTCTCCTTAGATGTCTCGATAGTGAGGAATATCAAACCGCCCTGAATGAAGTGCACGATGGTATATGCAGGACCCACTCTAGTGGCCCTATCCTAGCCAAGAAACTCATATGCATGGGATACTACTGGCCAACCATGGAACAAGATTCCTATCATTTTGTAAAGAAGTACAAGAAGTGCCAAATCCATGGGAACTTGATACATGCACCAGCACAGGAGCTGTAGCCATTAACGACTCCTTGGCCTTTCTATCAGTGGGGACTCGACTTAGTGGGCAAGATTCACCCTCCTTCATCTAGTGGCCGTAAATTCATTATCACTGCCATCGAGTACTTTACAAAGTGGATTGAAGCTGTGCCATTAGCCAATATCACAGGCAAGCAGATTGCCTCCTTTATCTTGAACTACATCATTTGTCGCTATGGTATCCCTTCGTCCATTATCACGGATAATGGACGACCTTTCAAAAATCAAGATGTTAGGGAACTATACGACAAATTCCATATCCAGCATTGCTTTTCTACTCCCTATTACCCCCAAGGCAATGGCTAAGTGGAAGCATCAAATAAAACCATTTTAAAAATCCTAAAAAAGACTATCAATGATGCCAGTCGTGATTGGCATGTCCAATTAAATCCTGCGCTGTGGACCTATCATACAAGCATCCGCACACCCATAGGTGTAGCACCATACTCCCTAGTCTATGGATTTGAAGCCATCTTGGCCATTGAAGTCGAGATCCCATCCTTGTGAGTTTCATTAAAAGGCCTCATATTTGATGAAGAGTATAGAGTGTCCAGACTTTAAGAGTTAGAGTTGCTCAAAGAGAGAAGGCAACAGGCCTTTAACCACCTAAAATCTTATCAACAATAGATGTCCAAAAGCTACAACCATAGGGTAAAGCCCTGAGTATTTCAAGTTGGTGATCTATTCCTCAGAGAAAATCCCAGAAATCAGCAAGATCGAGAAAAAAAGGCAAGTTTGAACCCAACTGGCTGGGTCCCTATGTCATCATTGCAGCCTATGGGTCAGGAGCATATCAATTGGCTACATCTAAAGGTGAACTATTTGATGATCCTATCAACAACATGCATCTTCACAAGTTCTATACCTAAAAACCCCAATGCAAGGGAGTCCTTAAAAATTCAAAAAAATCAAAAAAGTGATAAAAAACAAACAAAAAAATCAAAAAAATGGAAAAATAACAAAAAAATCATCCTCTGGTCAAAACCTGGCAAACAGGCACCTGGGATAGGTACCATGATGAAAACTTGGCAAATAGATGTCATGTGTACTTTTAGCTTTCCTGCAAATAAAAGCAAGTGGTGAAAACCTCGTAAATAGGTGCTATCTGTGAGAAACTGCTTCCTCCATCTGTTGTGACCTCATGTCTCTTGTATCCATCATATCGTTCATCCTGAACCAGTCCTTTGAACCATTGTTGAACTACGTCACCTCTGAGTTATCACGTAGGCAAGGCCATTCTCAATACGCCCCCAAGGCTCCGCTCTGCTTCTTTCTTGTCCATTTCGTCAAGTGTCATCTGTCCTGCTATCCGTTACCATTTCTACATCTTTTCCATCACCTAGGTCTTAGGTCCATCAGGTTCACCCTAAACTACGTTGCCTCTATATCATCATGTAGGCAAGGCCATTTAGCAATGAGCCCCTAAGGCACTAGGTCAGTCCCTTAGGGTCTGTCTCTCCATGTCTGTGTGTCATATCACCCATAATAAGTCAATCCTTTGTCTAAACTGGGGGCAACTCCTTGACTTGGTTGCGGATTTGGATTCTTGAATGCCACATTTTCTAAAAGAGGATACCAATTAGGATTGTGATACCTTTCACTAGACAAGCACACATAGCAAAGCAAGCTTCCCAAAACAAAAATCTTGTCACAGAATATCAACCTATCCAAAGAAAAATAAAAAAATGTATACCAAAACCCTCAGATCAACTCTATATCAATTATGGCAAAAAGACACATCTAATGCAAGAATGTTTTGTGAACAGGTTAACTTACAAGGTCTTGGATTTTTGTCATTATGTCTTCCTATGCTACTTAAGGATGCCAAAAGCTAGAGATGCTATGATGGGGGCATAATCTTTTTCTTTGTCTGTTGTTTGTGGATCAAACTTTAGTAATGTGACAAATTTTGTCTAACGATATGATCAACAAAAGATCATCGAGGACTTTGGAGGTTTGAACATGTAAAAGGGCAATCCTTGTCTATTGAAATGCAAGAAGTACTCAAGTCATCTGGATTTGAGTTTGACTAGATGCTTGTATCAACTTGCTATATCAAAATCCATGTAAGGAATACTCAGGTCATCTCGGTTTAATTATACCTAGATGCTTGTATTTTCTTACAACATTTCAAAAAGAGAAAAGAAATAAAAAGTGCCCAATGATGAAAGCAAAGTACTTGCACTCTAATGATGACAAAGTATCCACATCCATCCCATATCCAGAAATCCATATCAACCATGCAATAAGAAAATCCTGCAGAGTGTCAAATGAAAGTCCGTATTTCTTTCATTCCTTTTTCTTTCGCCTATCTATATCATCTCTATGTCGATTGAGTACATTTGGACATATCAAAAACATAGCATAGATAACATATCATATCACATGAGATAGTCATTCACATGATTAAATCATTTGCATACATAATAAGTGCATCAGGTCATCCACATATATTTGCATCCGTATATCATATCAAAAATTAAAAACATAGACAAATACATATAGAGCTGCATAATCATAACATTTCACATTTGCATTAGCATATCAAATCATCCTAATCCATCTAGTATGCATCACATATACAAAGAAGCATAAGATAGATTGCATCCATAACATATAAACATAGAACATGTGCATGAAGAACATCAAATACCTGCATCATCATATAAACATAAAAACATGTCCAAATGTGCAATATATCAAAATATATGTCCATCTCTCAGAGTCATGTCATGTAATTTATACAAAGTACAAAAAAGATAATGATACATGTCTTGGGGGAAAATAATTCATAACAGGCTATCTCAACCATAAAAAATGTGTACATCAAGCAAAAAAAATTGGTACAAGTGTCTAAAACTGGCTAACCCTACTGTCGTGGAGCACTGCTCCCTGCACTGCCCTCCCCTCTGTCACCCCCTGACTGCTGGGGGCCTCTCATTGATGCTACAGATCAAGATCCACCTACTCTCTGTGATGCCACAAACTGACTCCTATAACTAGGTGCACGCTGGTCCACCAGCACTGCCTCGTGATATAATCCTCTATAATACTGAGTTTGAGCCTGCACCTTGGCAAGCTCACCCTATACTTGGGCCAGCTGTGTCTATGCCTACTATACTTGGGAAATCAAAAATCTCAAAGTACTATCTATACCTAGGGTTGCCACTACTGCATCTCTCTCCACTCTAATCGCTCGCACCCTCGCCAAGGCTGAGTCCCGCTCTCTGGAGATCTTTGATATTCATCCTGCATCTACCTCTCTCTGAGACTCCGCTGCTCTCAGGTGGGCCCTCAACTGCCTAACCTGACCCTGTAATCTAACAATGGCCTGCTGCTGTAAGTCAGGCTACGGAGCCTACCCTCTCTATCCCTGCATCTGCTGTTGTGCCACCTGCTGTGGTGGTGACATCTATCTCTGTTGTGCCACCTGTTGTACTAGAACCTACACATGCCCTATAGCCTGTGGCTGTGCAACATGCGGCTGACCCAAAGGTCCCTCTCCAAACCTCCTCCTCCATCTCCACCATCATCTCCCTGACCTCCTCTCCCCCTCTTCATCTCCTCCTCCTGTCGGCTCCACCCTTGTCATCTAAATCATCCTCATCTATATGAGGAGCCAACAGGTCCTGAATATCTAGGAAATAGATGAGCAGTGAACCACTCCTCATAGTCTAGTGTCATACCTACATCTACTGTCTCCCTCCTCATAGGCCAAGCTACATAAGGGATCTAATGAAATTCTTCCAAGGCCTCCTCATACAATGCCATGGGACCCCACCTTAGTCTCTCTGCATGGGTCCTCACAAATCATGCCTGCCTCTGTGGCCTACCCTGCACTCTACCAAACTACCTCTATACTCTGCTAACAATCTGATGCTCTAGTATGTACCACATCCTGCCAATCAGCCATCGAGTCTAGAAACAATATGGCAACTCGTCGTCCTCATCCTCCCATACCTCGCAGTCTAGGTATGGGCGCTAGATAACTAGACCCACATTATCTAGTGCATGTCTCTAGTACTCAAGCTTTCCCAGCTTGTGCTGGGAAATCACGCCTGCAAATCCATAGTTGTAGGGCTCCCCTCTCTACCTATGAAAAACACATATCGGTTGCGTGATTGCTATGTGCTCCCACAACCAAAATTGCAAAAGAGACACACCTGCTGACAAGATGGCCCCTCTGTGATACACAACCTGGTGCATATCCCTGTACAAGTGTGTTAGCATGCACACACCCCATGAGTATTGAGTCCCATCAGTAATCATGCTCTCCAGCACCCTCGCCTAGCTAATCGTGAACCCGTGTGACCTCCTATCAGAGCATACTACGCCACCGATCAATCCTGCCACTATCCCCAGGAAGTAGTCATAGCAGTCATGAATTTCCTGCCATTAAATCACCTGCTCAACCAGCTCTGGGTCATCAAAAATGCATCTACACTCAGCCAATCCCGCATCATGCTGTGGATCATACTCTACCAACTCTCCCTGAATAGGGAGGTGCAGAATCCTGTACACATCCTCTAGAGTGATCATCATCTGCCCGGTCGGTAGATGAAATGTCCCATCCTCGCTATGGAATCGCTCCACCACTGTGGTCAACAAACCGTAGTACGTGCGAACCTCAAGCATGAAACAAATGTAATGCAGACCCATAGCACCAAGAGCCTCATGGTCCATCTTTGTCAACATATACCGCTACAACAACAGCAAAGGGAACTGCTCTCGTGACATCAAGGTATCACAGATATCCTCCTACAACCAAGCAAAGCATAGCATCAAAGAAATCCATATCTAAGTAAACCTACTCAAAGAAATCAAACTATCCTATCATTGACTTAACATATCAAATTAATCAAAACAACATATCATCTCTTGAATAGATTCTCGGTAATCTCAGAGATCGCTTATCAATTGATGCATCGACCAAGGTGCCAATTGGGTTAATTTTGTTAAGTCAACTGACTATCCTAGTGCAAATGTGCCGAACCAGGTTGCAAATGCACTGATTCATATCAGATGTGCTGCTTCACCATGAATGCACCAATCCTTGACATATATGCACCATTCTGGCACATGCACCGCTTTTTGTGTCACATGCACAGTTCCACAGTGGATGCGCCAATTCTTGGCCTATATGTGCACATCTATCATATGCATCGTAAGATCACTCAGATGCATGGTTTCGCAGCATATGCACCATTTCAGGACGCATATGTGCCGAACTGCAGTTCGGTGCATCTATCTTGGCTATTTTTCCTAAGCATTTATTGGCCTAATAAATGACTTTTAGCGAGATTTGACGAACTACATACCGGTGGTCCTACCTCGGGTGGCTGACCAAACCATCGAACTCACTCAAAATAGTGCTCCTCACATGGAATATCAATATCTCTGTCGACTGCTCTAGCTCCTCTACTCTCCTAAGCTCTTGAAGACCAATCAACTAAGGACAAGTGTGTAAATGAATAAGACTTGTGGACCCAGCTCCCATATATAGCAAGGGAACAATAGCCGACTGTGTGACAACTATGACTACTTCCCATAGCTGTCCCTCCAAACCATTTCCTATTTTTCTCCATCCTAAACCACTTTCCACCTACTTCTTCATGACATTGTTCGTCTCACGCTTCCTTCCTTCTTCTCATCCAATCTCCTGAGGGGGCATCTTGTCGTTAAACTTGTACCAGGGGCAAACTGGGGGATGTATCATTGTCAAAAATTCTTATTCTTTGAAACAACGTGATAAAACACATTGCATCAAAGAGGGGCAAAATGTATACACCTAAAAATGACATGACTCGACCTAAATAAATATTTTAAATATTTATTTCATCTTAATATTCCTCTATCAATAAATAAATAAATATATTTATTTATTTGATTCATTTCCTCCCATTAATTGAATAAATTAGATTTATTTAATTAATTCCATCAATATCAAATTTATTCTTCTAAACAATTAAATATTTTTAATTATTTAATTAAATCATTCATTCTTCCAAATTTAAATAAAATGCAAAATTTATTTAAATTAAATCTTAATCTCCAAAAATAAAATATAATTAAATATTTTATTTATTCTTCCAAAATCATGTGCAAGTAATTAAATAAATTTATTTATTTAATTCACTTTCTTATCTTCAAAATCTTCTAAAAATAAATTCTTCTTGTCATGCAAAAGCAAAAGTTGAGTTAACTGATTTAAAGCAACTTTGTTTTTATCAACAAAATCTTAAATTAGAAAAATATATTCTAATTTTTGAAATAAAAGCTCATCCTCATCAAGAAAGCAGTTAACTCAACAAAGCATCCTTTTGAATGACATGTGTCCTTCTATTCGTGCATGTTCTCTCGAACATCCTCTACCATTGATCTTCTCTCACACAATCCTATAAATACCTCTATATCCTTCCATTTTCATATAACATGCTTTCAAGTAAACTTATGCTGCAGAATCCATAGCGCACCATTGGCACCCTCACTCTCATATCATTTATTATCCATTTCATATTGTGTTGAAGCTCACCTTCAACACTACAAGTATTCAAGCCATTTCTCCTTGTCATCATGAGGAATCAAAGCAAGGAAGCAAGCTTCCTGAGGGCTACATTCATCACCAAAAGATCAAAAGAGAATAGGCAAACAATGGAAATCGCGAGGTAACAAAGGTTGTAAATATCATTCTTATTTTAAATCTTTTGTTATTTGCACATTTCATTGTTGTTATTGGGTGTTTTATAATTCATTTTATTATCCCATGTTACCCAATACAAGATGCTCTCTCTCCGGTTCAAGTAATGAAGATAGCATCTTTCACACAAGCCAAGGCAAGAGAAAAGATGTTGAAATCTCACATTGAGGACAGTGAGGTGCTAGGCCTTACAATTGGAGTATTGGAGAAGATAATGCCAACCTTCCAAAAGAATCCATCTGACTCTCCCTCCGAACATCTAAAGAATCTTGTAAATTCTATAAGTACACATTTTGACTCTTTTGAGAAGTTTGCAGAGACTAAAGTCAAGAATGAATTTTTGGATAAGAAATTCAGTGAAATAAAGAGTCTAATAGGGAATGATAGGATGATACTTAGTATCAGTATAAAGAGCATTCAAAATGCTCTAAGTGATGTAGATGATATATACAAATTTTGTCTATCCTGGCCCAAAGTCAGTGAGGATATTGAGAAGAAGATAAAGAAGCAAGAACAAAAATTGTCAAATCTATCTAAATATTTTGATCCTCTAACAATTTCTCCTATAAGTCAGGAATGTCAAGTAATCCGATTGACCAATGAAATAAAGAATCTTGCTAAATAAAAAAGGTAATATTGTGAAGAGAATGTGTGAGCTCTGGGGATTGATTGCCTCCAAGTTAGATACAACGTTTAATGCATTATCAGAAGCTCAAACTGCAGTTCAGACAAGTGATCCTTCAGATCTAACAAAGGTAGAAGCATACACATTTCTACTGAGTGGACACATCTCAATTTTGGATGGCATAAAAATAAGTTGGGCCGCTAAACTTGAGAAATTGAAAGGTAGTTTTGCAGATATTCTCAAGTTCATGTAAATATAACTTAATGATTGGGTGTACATATGCGGCACTGTATATAGAATTTTTGAGAATTTTGACTTGTGGACCCCATCCTTTGCCATTGATGTCAAAGGGGGAGTGAAGAACATTGAAAAATGAGGAATCTAGCAAAGGGGGAGCTCTGAAATTAGTGGAGAGCATAAGAGTATAGAGTAAGGGGGAGTAACACTTAGTCATTTTTAACTAAGTGTTTCCATCAATGCCAAAGGGGGAGATTGTTGGCAAGAGACACTGCTTCACATGATAGGTGTTATCATTGATGGCAACTAAGACTATTCCACTCATCTGCATAACATAATTTGTTCATACCAGAAGTCAGAATCAGAATTTATCTAAGTCCAGGTAGCCAGAAACAGAGCATGAGACAAGGTCCTGTATCTTGGTCTGGATCTCCCCGGTGGTAAATTAAAGTATGCTGCAGATCTGAAGGAGTCATAAGGATTGTCAGGACAATCTAAATCTAGAATTTTAACCTCTGATAATGAAGGATTCAAAGGTTATTTGCATCTAAGTATAGGGTTACAGTTTGATAGTGCAGACAACAGAAGAACAAGCTGACCTTGTAATTGATCTTGGCATTTTTCCCTGCTGCCTATGTACTGTCAAAATCTTATCAAATCTTATCGGTCCCTCATTCTTCGTTTCCTTCATTCCCTGCTTCCCTCCATCCTTCGATCATCCTTGTTGGATTCCTTGCTTCGGTGCTTCCCTACATGGATCAATGCTTGGTGTGCATCCTTCCCTGCTTGCTTCCTTCATCCTTCGTTCCATCCTTCATTTCATCAAATCGTTTGATTTGCCCCTCTCTAGTGTGATGAAATCTGCATAAAATCTTTTGATTGTAACTGGCCTACTGGATTGATCCCATGGAATCCCGCTTGGTGGGGGCCGGCCGTAAATTGTTCCCATTCTGAATAGGCCGCCTGGTGGATTCCAATGCTGGGGGTTGGGGGTTGGGTTTTGTGGGTTTCCCCTGGATAACTGAAACTGCTCCTCGATCCCAAATGAGGGATGGAATCAGGCACTATTTTCCTACCCTTTTGGGATGCCCAATGGCCCTAGCTAGTAAGATGGGATCTCGCTGCCCTCCTGAACTAACTGCTGGATTTCCTACTATTACTAGGTGCCTGATTCCTTCCTTCTGAGATCCCGCTGGATTTGGTGGCATGGCAAACTATGGGATTCCTTTTCAGCTAAGGTCAGGGGGGTGTTTCGGCACTAGAGTTAGTGAGTTATGAGTTTCTTAAATAGAAAGAGTTGTGCAGGTGCAAGTGTAGGTGTAAGTGTAGGTGGTGTTAAGGTCATTTTATTCAGATCTTATCAGTACAAATTGTAAAAAAATCTTTTTGGTGTGGTTGGGGGTAAAATATCAAATAGGTGGTTTAGTGCATTGGGGGTCCAACTGAAAGTAGGTCAGTTGGTGCATTGGGGGTCTAATGGATAAAGAATGGATAAAGGTGGTGTGGGGTTCCTCCCGGTGTAAGGTTGGTTGGGGGATGGTTTCTATTGGTTGTGGGGCGGGGATGTTGTTTGTTGGTTGTGGGCGTTGGTGGGTGGAGGGCATTTTGTGGGTGGTGGGTGGTAGTGATTGTAATGGATCCAGACCTTCCTTCCAGTTGTTGGATGTTGGGAGGACCTTAAAGGTTGGAGGGTTGGTTGGAGGGCATTTTGGATTGTTGGAGGGCATTTTGTGGGAGGCTATTTTTACCTTCCTTCCAGTTGTTAGATGTTGGGAGGACCTTAAAGGTTGGAGGGTTGGTTGGAGGGCATTTTTCCCTGCTGCCTACGTACTGTCAAAATCTTATCAAATCTTATCAGTCCCTCATTCTTCATTTCCTTCGTTCCTTGCTTCCCTCCATCCTTCAATCATCCTTGTTGGATTCCTTGCTTCGGTGCTTCCCTGCATGGATCAATGCTTGGTGTGCATCCTTCCCTACTTGCTTCCTTCATCCTTCATTCCATCCTTCGTTTCATCAAATCTTTCGATTTGCTCCTCTCTAGTGCGATGAAATCTGCATAAAATCTTTTGATTGTAACTAGCCTACCGGATTGATCCCATGGAATCCCACTTGGTGGGGGCCGGCCATAAATTGTTCCCATTCTGAATAGGCCGCCTGATGGATTCCAACACTGGGGGTTGGGGGTTGGGTTTTGTGGGTTTCCCCTGGATAACCAAAACTGCTCCTCGATCCCAATGAGGGATGGAATTGGGCACTGTTTTCCTGCCCTTTTGGGATGCCTGGCGGCCCCAGCTAGTAAGATGGGATCTCGCTGCCCTCATGAACTAACTGTTGGATTTCCTGCTAAATGGAAGTTGTTAGTTGAACACTTTGTGATGATCAGTGATAGTGGCCAACATGAATGATGATTTGTAAATGCAAGTTTTGATCCATGTTACAAGTTATGCATGGATCTAGCTGACAGAGCAGAGTCTTCAACAAAGTTCTAAGTGTTCTTGAAGGTGACTGAAAAGTGATTGAATATTATGATGTGGATATATATAGCCGATGGATTTAAGTGATTTTAGTGTGTGTGTGTGTGATGCGACTATGGAGAAAGTGTGAAAAGGGTAGAGATCTAAGGTTCAAATGATAGCAAAGCAGTAAACAGGGCAGAGTGAAGATGAAATGTGTAAGATCAGTATTATGTACTTAACTAGAACTAAATTCTTGCATTAGTAGATGTTATTCATCAGTTCAAACTTCTTGTTATCCTCTTGTAATCATCTTTGTAGGCAGTGAGCCTCTATTGAGTAGTGAGCCCGAATGCATGTGCATTCCCATTTGTAAAATACTTTTAATAGAGTATTAATCTTTGTGGGTTAACCCCCACCATGGTTTTTCCCTTAACCGGGTTTCCATATTAAAAATCTTGGTGTTAAGTGTGTTATTATGTTGCTGCTCATATGTTTATGATTCTTGTTTTTCATGGTTAAATTATTGATCTATTGTTAAGTGGTAAAAGGAAGAATTAACTATAGAAAGTATTGAAGTTTTGAGACAACTGATTCACCCCCCCTCTCAGTTGTCTGCCCTAATTCCAACATATAGTTCACATGATACTTAATGAATTGTAATTGATAATAAGTATCGCATTCCCTAACGTCAATGTTTTCTTTCTTTTGCATGTAGCTTATTTGGAAAATTATGTTATTATTGAAATTATATTGTCACTTTATGGATAATGATATTGATTGATTATTGAATTAATTATTTCAATAATGTATTGTTGTTATTTAGTAAAAATCTAAATCTAATTATTGTCCTGCCTAATTTTAAAAGAGCCAACCATAAAATTGCTTGCTTTAATCTTAAAATTGCATTAGAATCATGAGGTGTCCAGTGCAGTGTAAAAATGTGATATCAGTCATATGATCATATACAGAAGGTAGCTAACATTATAATCACTTACTAAATTTGAATTCCCAACTACTGACAAGGTCTTACATGACATAAACGGTCCAGCTTAGAAGCATCATATATAGCAAGCTAGCTCTTGTGAACAACCAACAAGTGAACTTGACCATTATGGAAATGTACTCTTGTATCCCCCACAGGTGGTGATCTTCTTGGTTGTACTTTTATAAATTTTGATTTTTGCTTCTCCCATCTATCTATGCTCCAGAGATACATTTGCCCAAACATTGGCCAAACATTTATAATTAGAATCTATAAGAATGTGAATATACAAAATAGCATGCCAATAGATTTAGAAAGAAAAGACATACTTGGACATCAGCCCCAGAGGATACCAACACATTCAAAGAATGAGAAAATGACAAACCTGTAATTTTCTTTTGGTGGCCCTTAAGCTTTGTTTTTACCTGGTTAATTCAAACAAGTTTTGAAAAGACACAAGTTAGAGGCCACTACTTTTTAAGATGCACTCAATGGGGAAGAAAGAATATGTTATTGAGAGACTCATTGATAGCACATCATCAACTCAAACTTTGGTGAAAGTTCTCGAATTTGTATGCCCTATTCCTCAACAACAGAATACCTAAAGCCATCATAGGGAAATACTTCAAATAAACGAAAGAATCCATACAATAACTAATAGTGGAGGTGCCAGGTATTTAGCTGGGCTATTATTACTTTTGTTAGCATTTCTCTTTTTTCTTTCTGTTGAAAGGCTAGTAAGATCTTCCCTTCAGGTAATGTCCTATTGATCTTATCAGTGGCTAGTAGCAATAGCTCAGCCTCATTGTAGATAGACCTCCTCCTTTAAACCTCTAAGGCCTTCTCTACATCCTTCGGCCTGAGCTAAATAATATTCCTACAATAACATACCCAAAAATAAGAAATACCTACATATTATTAAGCAAAGCCATGTGTGTCTTCTTTGAGATTTTCTCCATTTGGGTGTAAAACCATTCATGCAATAGAATAATAAATGTAAGTGCATCCATCCTCAAAGGAAGAGATTATTTTATCAAATTTTACAGCAAAAGTCAATGTCTTCTCCTATCCTTTGAAAATTGGGCGTAAAATCATTTTGGCATTAGAACGTAAAATTAGTCCATTAATCTTAACCGTAGCCTACATATAATACTTTAATTTATCAATATCTAAATCTGAAATACTAGCAAATTGATAAATTGAACCTTACTAGAATGTGAATCGTCTTCTAGCCTAATTCATTTAGACCTTTTGTTTTTTGTTTGGACATGTCAGAATCCCAGGAGAAATGTAAATAGCCCAAGAAGCAAATCTTTTACTAATTCAACCTACTAACTAATTTTTCTCATAGATAGACCTCAAAACCCTAGAATTTAGAGCATATCTAGAAACTTACTTCTTTATTTGAAGACTCTTAAATTATTGTATCTTCCCCGCTAATGTAAAGCATGCCGATGCTTCCATTGTAGAAATCCCACATGGAAATACCAAAAAAAAGGGAAAATGACTCAATTAGCTCAGCAGATAGAGTCTGCACTGCACGTGTCTATATAAAGATTATTCTTGAATCCCTAACCTTACGTAATTAGCTTGAAACTTACCCTGCATATAAATTTCAAATGTGCTTTCTTCGAATCGTACACCTCAAATCGTTGCAAAAAGAATAACTTGCATATTCACAGAGCAGATTGGGTCTTCTATTTGTAAATGCAATACAAAACATCCTTAGAGTGTAGTTATTAGTTGTCTTAACATCAACATGAGCCTATATCAATGTTTGCCATTTGCGGACCAAAGACCTGATCTTGTCTGTGGTGAAATCCATACCTTGAACAATCAAACAAAAGAAACTTTAAATTCCCATATATGAATAAAGCATAGAAATACAACAACCATAAAGTGATTAAGCATATAATGGTTACCTAGAAATTTGCAACAACATTCCTACCTTGAACATCTTATGCACGAAGCTTAATCTTTCTAAAGATCAGCTAGAGAAATCTCAAACACACAATGCTTTAGACCATCAGAAGTAATCTGCATTACAGTTGCAATAACAAAAAATAATAGTTGAGGGAAAACTGTTATAGAATACTAGGCTTGGAAAACATTGAGACCCACCAAAATAATACGCAGGATAAAGATACTCATATATGTAAAAAGAAAATTATGGAAAATAAACTTGCATCCAATATTTGAAAGTAACATCAAAGAACGATGAAGCCCAAAGAAACGTGCACAATTCTTAACTAGTCATTTACTATTATCTAATCTATGCAAGCATAAAATGTCCCCACTTCTCTTTTCCAATTCAAAGACTCCAACAATCGCATTAGGCTCATTGTTTTGCCTAAGGATCTTAAAAAATGGGAATTCAACTAACGACATTACCAAATTTTTAATCCATAGGGTGATCAAAAAACTTTGAAGACTTATTTTTACATTTTGAAAACATCATGATTCAGTTAATAAAATCATCATTTTGCCCTGAAAATCTTCCATTCCAAATATCATTGTATCAAGACATAAATAGCTTACAGATGCAACCCTAAACCCTAATTTGAACATCTTTAAACAGAAAATGAAAACTAATGAATTAGAAAAAATCTAACCCTCACTTCCTAAAATTATGAGAAAGAAAACTCCATCCTTTCATAACATAAATCATACAAAAACACTAAGCTTGTGATAGTAAAAACAACACAACAATGTCTGATGGCGAAGGGCTATGGTTGTGTCACTTTCACAAGCCAAGGGTATCAAGCATCCAGCAAAGATTAATATCACACCTTAACCTTTTCCTAGAGATTCCCTAATATTCATTGCTTAATATATCAAGGGGCTAATTGATGCATTTGTCAAGCGAACTACAAAATATATCTCAACAAATAGACTATAAATTGAAATAGCTTTGTCTATGATATGATTTAACCACGTAACCCAAAAAATACTAAATAAAAAAAAAGACGGAAACAAATAAAGAATGAGGGAAAAAAAACAAAAAAAAATACTCATTTAAAAAACAAAGTGCTTTAATGGCTGCTTCAAATACTTTTAAGGATGCTTGCAACAACCCCTTCCAAATTGTGGCGTAGATTTTCCCCATGAAAGGATGCTTCTGCAATTTGTTCACATCAACAACATTGCAGAAGTTGCCCAATATAAAGAGCCAAGAAATACCAACAAAGACACCGAAAATGAAGAAGAAAGAAAATTGAAACTAGACAGAAGAGGCTTTTCTTTTACATGTTTACCTAAAATGCAATAAAACATACATTTGCAGAAGAGTTATATGGCATAGTAACTGCAAATACTTTGGAAATGTTAAATCTATAATGAATGAAAAGATGCAAAGGATGTGTTACCTTGGTTCCCTGTGTTCTCATAACAAGCGTCTTCCCAACAGTCTTGGTGTTGAAGGAAGAAGGAGCCTTTATGTCTTACCAATCCTTCTTCATAAATGGATCGACCTTGTATATTACTATTACTATTAATTCCTCATTATCAATTGTAATTGCTTTGAAAAGGAGAAAAAGGAAAACATTACATCTAATCACTCACACTTTCTTCTTTCCTCCCTTCTTGCCCTTTGAGATGTGCTTGTTCTTCCTGGTTTGTTTCATAATCACAACAAATATTTAGGGATTTACATGCAATGAATAAATCTACAGATACAATTAGGATAAGAGAAACAAGGAGAAAAAATTACCTGAATGCCATGTTTGGTACTGGTGCAAAAGGGTTTAGCAGCAAGACTACAACTAACTACAACCAAAAGATTTTAAGCCTCAGACCCTAACTTCAAAAGGGAGCATCTATGAGGCAGACAAAAATTAGGGCAAAGATTGCAGTAATAGCTATCCAAACCCTCTTCCAAAACTCTCATTTTAGCAAAGGCTATTTGTATGCAGGCATGAAAAACAAAACTGATCATTATTGCCTAACTGTGCCAACTTTCCCAACTTACCAATTACAAAAAATTAAAGTTTCAACTATAGTACTAAGTAATTTTAATATAATTAGAAAAGGAAATTTTCATTTTTCACTTTACTGTTCATCCAATTGACAATTAGGACAACAGATAAATTGCATTTATTAAATCATTAAATAAAAAAATTAGCTTTCAAATTTAGGGATTTTGCCCAATGAATTTAATACTCAATTGTGATTGGTCAACTAAATTGAATTAATGAATCAACTAATTGCATTAGTAATCCCTCTAAAGGCAGAAACTAATATTATATATATATATTATAATTTAATATAATTATTTAATTTATTCTACATATTGTCTTCCAAACATCTATAGAAAGTATTTTATTATTATTTATTCAACTTTGTAAAATACAACCATATATATATTCGCTATTTTAAAAATACAATACACAAATTAAAATATATTAAAAAAAAGACATTTAATTATTATAATCAAATCATGCATTCAAAAAGGATTTTCATTAATAATTAAAAACACAATAATTCTAAATATTAAATCATCAATCACGATTATTAACCGCACATTAATACACAAAATAAGCCATTCAAAAATGCATATGAATCTACGTGAGTGTGTGATTGCATCAGGGTTAACCATCCCATTAGTTCTTTCCAAGTGGTTAGAACATCTCTACGTCAACCATGTTCTCGTCTTCAACGAGTACCTGCATTCGTTCGTACTCAACTCGATGTCAATAGGTTAGTGCCTCAAAAACATAGCTGAAGCAACATTATAATCATATCTATAGTATCTAATATCTATATCAATTTTCCAATTTTGCATATCTAATTCCATGATAATTACCTTCACACATATAAAATTACTTAAAGTAAAAGTCAATCACAGTAAATGTTCCCTAATCTAGATTATTAATATAGTCTACAAAAACGAGATGTGACACATTTTTAAAAGATGAAACAAAGGCAAGGGTTTTCTTCTTTTCCTTCTTTAGGGATTCTTGATTCAGACTTCAAAATAATTTTAAGAGAAGGAAGGAAAAAACCCTAATGGAAATAGCAGAGTGCAATAGACAAGATGTATGCAACTTACCAGATTATTTCACATAGCCAACTCTGAATTAATGCCAGGGATGTCACAGCAGTCACCAGCCTCAATGCTTCACTGTCTCAAATGTCTGAAATGGAAAGTACAAGAGAATTGGAGTATGAATATATAAGGAGTATCATTAATTCAAGGCTGAAGTTAGTCATGTCTGCCATTATTCCATCTTGTGCGAACTAGATTTGCAAAATCATTTGGTTTTATAAGATTTGAATATCCGTCGTTGGATTATGCAACACTGGCTGAGATTGGAGGGCCATGATCGGTCTTGAAGATTTGACCCCACTTGACATGTTATGTGACATTTACTAGGCCAATCAGGAGTTTCCCCCTCATTATTTCTTGATAATTACCAGAAATGACACGCTGTAAAAAATATATTATTCCTACCATGTGGCAGTTTTCTGCCACTCTGCAGTCTAGATGGGCACACTAATTCATAACCCAATGGAATGATGGAAAGATGTACATGCACACAACTTGGCATGCCTTTTTCCACCTAGACCTCAACATGCAGCACAGATGCCACATGTCACTTTTCCACCTTTCCGTTGACATTTGGTGGGACCCCTTGGTGAAGCTCAACAGAATGGCAGAGGCCATTGAAAAGTCCCCATGTAGTGGTTGGGACCCACCACTTCCTCTTGTTGTAGTTGATGAAAAATCTCTTGCAATATGGCACCCTTCCATAGTTCTGTAGGTGATTATTTTATCAATATTTTAACATTGGCAAAATGGCAGAAACGAATCAACATGTACCACCTATCAACAAAAGTTGGTAGGACCTGACCATTGGTACATCCTTTTTAAAACAACCTTAGTCTACTAGGAATAAAGGGGCCATGAGACCACTAAAGGGTTAATATGTATAATACTTTGACATATTTTGAAAAATATTGGACATGGGCTAGAGGCAGTAAACTGTATGGCAAGGGAACGGTAAACAACGTATCTCGAGACATAACATGAAACTTAAAGAATTGAGAAACATGCAATAGGTAGTCAACCTAAAAATAGAACAAAAGTAAACTTCACCCGCTCACGTCCTAAATAACACAAGGGTTTGGGGTTTAAGGGGTATTACTTAGAGTGTTTTTAGCAAGCAAAAACCCTTGGCTAGAGACCTTCTCAACATGACAGTGCTAGACATAACAAAAATTGCAAGAACCTGGAAAATTTTACATGGTTCCATCAAGGTTATCATTGATAATGGTAGTACTAATAATTTAGTTTCAGAAGAGATGGTGACTAAGCTGAACCTAGAGAGATTGAAACACCCTAAGCTCTACAAGATAGCATGGATTCAAGATGAACACAAGGTACTGGTGAGTGAACAATGTTTGGTGAAATTTCATATAGGATCTTATAATGATGAAGTATTGTGTGATATTATGTCAATGGATGTACATAATATATTGTTGGGGAGACCATGGTAGTATGATAGAAAGGATATACATGATGGAAGAAAGAATACTTATAATATAACATGAAATGGGAAGAAACATATCTTGATACCCTTCGAAGATGAGTCTAAGAGTGAAGTATGTGGGAATGCTAGAATCTATTTGGTTGATGGAAGGAAATTCTTGGATGGATTGAGACATGAGAATATGTGTTTTGCTTTGATTCCTAAGAAGTGTGGAACCCTAAGTACAGCTAGACTGTTATCAAAAAAGAAGAAGAACCACCACCAGAGGAGATAACTGAATTGTTGACAGAGTATGAAGATATCATATTAGATAATGTACCTAAAGGATTGCCACCAATCTGGAGCATCAATCTATTGCAAATATGTGCCTATGATGTGTTTTCATTGATGTCAACATATCCTTGTTGTCATTGGTGTCAACTGTATCCTATTTTGTTGCCTAATTGAGAAGACTAGAATGTTGAGAATATTGAGAAAATTAATGAAGATCATTGTATGTGGACCATATCTCTATATAGAGGATTGTCTGAAGAAGCTCCAGTTAAGATTTGAGAGGTTCGTATGAAGATTTGAAAAAGGTATGGCCATCTGAGTAGAGCTAGTTTTGCAGTATTCAGAAGAGACAGAGTGACAAGAAAGTGGTCTAGATTATTCTAGAACTGTAAAATGATGATCTGTGGATTTACAGGCATGTTTTGGAAGTTAGTGTGTATCCTTAACTCAAGTGGTTCATGGTTTGGAGGTCCAAAAGCAATCTTTCTAGTGTGACAATCATGAAAGACAGTGTTCTTGAGGTACCGAATGAAGATGCAAGTGATTCTGATGATTTGGAGTAGTGTGGATGTTATTGTTGAATTCAATGTGCTTGTGGAAGTCTCTGGATCATGTGCCTATGATGTTGGAGGTCTACATTGAAGATTGAGCTCGCTATTGAAGAATTCTTCCTTGATGTTGTTGTTCTTCCCAGTCCTAGCCAACTGGATGATTCAATCATGTTGCGGATGATCTAAGAACAATTCTATGGAGCGTGGCATGTTGATTGAGGAAGATTTGAGTCCCAGTCATGTTTGGCTGATAGCCTTGTGATTCACATTAAGTCAGATGTTTGGAGTGCCGACCTTAATGTTTATTCCAAGGTTGATGAAGCATATAAAGGAGTGTAGTTGAGTCATGGAAAATCATCCTTGTGCAAGAATAATAAAATCTAAAGAAAGGATCAGAAGTAGAGAAGAGAAGAGGAGGAGCAAAAGAACAAGAGCAGTATAGAATGAAGAGTTAGTAAAGAAGAGTTTGGGGACAGAGCAGAAGTTTTGTGAGCATTCAATGAGATTGAACCAAGCATGAAGAAGATGCTATTTATCAGTTAAATTCCTTTTGTGTTAAACATAAATTTTGTAGGCAGTGAGCCTCTTTGAGCAGTGAGCTCTGGGCAGTGTACCCGAAGGCAAGTGCCTTCCCATTTTCTTTTAATTACTTTTAATAGTGTACGAATCTTGTGGGTTAACCCCTACCGTGGTTTTCCCTTAACCGGGTTTCCATGTAAAAATTTTGGTGTTATGTGTGTTCAATTCATTTCTGCTCATGTATTGATTCATGCTTTAATGTTTATATCATTAATCTAATTATAAGTTGTGAAAGAAGATTAAAGGAAGAAAAGATTAAATTTGTGTGACAACTGATTCAGTCCCCCTCTTAGTTATCCAGACTAATTCCAACAATTGGTATCAGAGCCGGTTCCTCTAAAAGAAGCTTGAACGCTTGAGGAGATCCAAGATGTCAACTTACAAGAAGGAAAGCCTGAGGTTTGATGGAACAAATTACTCCCTTTGGAAGGTGCACATGTAGTGTCATTTGGAATGCATGGGTGATGTCTTTTGGTCGATAACTAAGAATGTGTATAAGATTCTGAACAATGGCCCTACAACTTTAGACGAAATCAAATATGTTGAACACAATATTTGAGCCAAAGAAGCTTTGTTGAGTGCCCTGACTAATACATAATTATAAAATGTCTTGGATTTCAAAACTGCCCATGAAATCTAGAAGAAGTTGGAAAATCTGTATGAAGGTGACAAATATGTCAAATGTGCCAAGCTATAAAGCCTGAAGGGTAAATATGAAAGGTTGGTAATGAGTGAAGATGAAAACATTACCTCCTACATGTAGAAAGTGAATGAACTTGTGACCGGTATCAAGAATGCTGGTGGAGTATTGGAAGAATCAGAGATTGTTACCAAAGTACTTAGATCTTTACCTATAGCATACTAGCATAACGCTACTGCCATTGAAGAAATCAGGATTGAAACAACTATTACAAGGGATCAGTTAGTTGGTAAGCTTTTAGCATTTGAAATGAGTGAGTTTGGTGATTCTCTTACTAAGTCTGAATCTGCATTTAAGGCCAATGTATATGAAAAACAAAGATATGATCCGGGTGAAAGTTCTTCAGGAAGATCAAACAAGTTTACAAAGGCAAGGAAGGATCTTGAAGATGGTGAAATTGAAACTACAAAACTTGAAGCTCTTATTGCTAAAAGGATGCCAAGAGGATCCGGTAAGTATGAAGGAAAGTTGCCATTCAAATGTTTTTCTTGTAATAAGATTGGTCATTTTGCCTCAAGATGTCCAGAGAAGTATTCAAAACCAAACCCTAACAGATATAAATGTCAGAAGAAATGTTACTATGTCCAAGAAGCTTGAGAAGAAGGAGTCACAGATGATGAATCTGATCATGGAGATTCCACTGAAGATGATTGGGTGTTCATTTCTATCAAAGAAGAAGATTCGGTATCTACTGAATCTTCTAGCTATGCAAATGTAGAAAGTGCCTTGGCTGCTCAGGTTGTTGAAAAAGATGAATGGGTGATTGATAGTGGATGCTCTCATCATATGACTGGTGATAAAAGTAAGTTTGTAAGCTTTGAAAAATATGAAGGTGGAATTGTGAAATTTGGAGACAACTCAACCGGTAGAATCTGTGGTAGAGGATCCATCCCATTTGATGGTAAGAATAACATAAATGATGTTTTGTATGTGGAAGGTTTGAAGCATAATCTTCTCAGTGTTGGATAGTTGGTTGACAAGGGCTATGATCTCCAATTCAAGGATGGAAAATGCAAAATCTTTGAAAGCTCTAGAACTAAAGTTGCATCTAGTACTTAGACTAGAGGTAACATCTTTCATTTAATTAGTTCTGGTAATAGTTACTTGATTGCTTAGATTGATTAGAGTTGGTTATGGCATAGGAGAATGTGTCATGTGAATTTTGATAACATTGTCAAGATAAGTTCTACTTAGGTTGTAAGAGATCTTCCAAAACCTATGAAACCTGATAGCATGTGTAGAGAATGCCAATTGGGTAAACAGAGAAGAACATCATTCAAGAGTAAAGAACAATCTTTAAGTGGATGATTGGAACTTGTACATACTGATCTTTGTGTTCCTACTAGAATTAGGAGTGCACAAAGAGACAGATATTTTATGTTACTAATTGATGACTCCCGGATGATGTGGGTAACCTTCTTGAAAGAAAAATCAGTAGCTCTCGACCAATTCAAAGTGTTCAAGGTCATGGTGGAGAATGAGATTGGTGTGAAGATAAAGTGTTTGAGATCCAACAGAGGTGGAGAGTTTACCTCCAGTGAGTTTGATACATTTGTTGAGAAGCAAGGAATAAAAAGACAGTTATCTACTCTTAGGACTCCTTAGCAGAATGGAGTTGTCAAAAGAAAGAACCGGACCATTCAAGAAGCTACTAGGACCATGACGATGGAAGCAAATGTTCCACAATTCTATTGGAGAGAAGTTGTGAGTACTTCTGTCTACACTCTTAACTAGGTACAGATCAAAGGCAATTCTAGTAAGACACCTTATGAACTATTGTTTGGTCATCCTCCTACCATGAGATATTTTAGAGTTTTTGGTAGTAAATGTTATATCAAAAGAGATGAGGATCTAGGCAAGTTTGATACAAGAAGTGATGAAGGAATATTTTGGGTTACTCTACTCAAAGAAAGGCATACTAATGCTTTAACAAGAGATTGAAAAAGATTGTTGAAAGTGCTAATGTCAGAGTTGATGAGAGCAAAGAAGGACAATCCAAGTGTTACGGATATGATTCAGATGATCAAGATGAAAGTTAAAGTCAAGGAAGGCAAGTTCAAACCTAGAATCAAATCCAGACTGATCCGAAAAATCTAGAAACTCAAGAAGTTAGTGCAGATGTAGAGGAACAATAGAAGTTCAAGTAATTCCCAAAACGCCCAGGTATGTAAAGCTGAATCATCCTGAAGATCAAATTATAAGAGATAGAAATAGAGGTATTCGAACTAGGAGAACAATTGTTGAAGAAAAAGAGGAGATCTGTTTGATTTCTAAGATTGAACCAAAATCAGTAAGTGAAGCTTGCAATGATGAAAATTGGGTAAAAGCAATGGAAGAAGAATTAATGCAAATTGAAAAGAATCGCACTTGGGATCTTGTTCCTAGACCTAAGGACAAAAATGTGATTGGAACTAAATGGGTCTTCTGGAATAAGATAAATGAAGATGGTGAAGTTGTAAGAAACAAAGCAAGGTTGGTATGCAAAGGATATTCTCAAGTGGAAGGAATTGATTTTGAAGAAACTTTTGCTCCAATGGCAAGAATAGAAGCAGTCAGACTATTTCTTGCATATGCTACTTTCAAAGATTTCAAAGTTTCCTAGATGGATGTCAAGTCAGAATTCTTGAATGGAGAGTTAGAGGAAGAAGTCTACATTGAGCAACCAGAAGGATTTTAGTTGTCTAATCAAGGAGATATGGTCTGTAGATTGAGAAAAGCACTGTATGGACTCAAACAAGCTCCAAGAGCCTAGTATGCAAGATTAGATAAGTATCTGCTAAAACTAGGATTTAGTAAAGGCACTCCTGACAGCAATCTTTACTTCAATATTGATCATGAGCACATCCTAATTGTTGAGGTATTTGTTGATGATATCATTTTTGGTGGAAATGGAAACATGTGTAAGAAATTTTCTGATCAGATGCAAAGTGAATTTGAGATGTCCATGTTTGGTGAGATGAATTTCTTCTTAGGTCTGCAAATCACTTAGTCCGATAAAGGTATCTTCATATCTTAGTCTAAATATGTGAGAGAATTGTTGAAATTTTTTGGAATGGAGGATTCAAAACCAGTTAGTACTCCTATGGTAACTGGATGCAAGTTGAGTAAAGATGATGACTCCCATAAGGCAAATCAGAAAAGATATAGATCAATGATTGGGGGACTGCTCTATCTAACTCAGACAAGACCTAACATCATGAATGCAGTTGGACTTGTTGCTAGATTTCAAACTGATCCTAATGAATCCCATGTAGCAGTCAAAAGAATTTTTAGATATCTCAAAGGAACACTTGATTATGGGTTGTGGTATCCGAAGGATAATGACTTCACTCTTCAAGCATATACAGATGCTAACTGGGCAGGAGATGTGGATGACAGGAAAAGTACCAGTGATGGCGCTTTCTTCTTGGGAAGGAGATTGGTTTCTTGGTTGAGAAAAAAGTAAGAGGCAATATCTCTGTCTCCTACAGAGGTAGAATATATAGCAAAAGTGGGTAATTGCACTCAAGTCTTGTGGATGAAGCAAATGTTGAAGGACATCAGAATTGTGTTTGAGAATCCTGTTACAATCTTATGTGATAATTCAAGTGCAATTAACATCTCCAAGAGTCTTGTGTTACATTCAAAGACAAAGCATATATCCATCAAGTTTCACTTTTTGAGAGGAAAGGTTAATGAGAATGAAGTTAGATTGGAGTTTGTTTCTTCACTTTTTGAGAGAAAAGGTTAATGAGAATGAAGTTAGATTGGAGTTTGTTTCATCAAAGGATCAAATTGTAGACAAATTTACCAAGCCTTTGCCTAAAGATACTTTTGAGTATCTCAAAGAGAAGTTAGGGGTTATTACCCTTCCTGATCAGAACTAAGATGCACTAGAGTGCATCAGTCTGGTGGAATTCATAGTCACATCTTGTGATCCAGATTGATGTTAAGGAGATACTACTCAGGGGGAGTAGTTAGTATGCAAATTATTGAAGATCAATTTGGAACAAAAGGGGAGAAAATATTGCAAATATGTGCCCTTTTCCATTGATGTCAAAGGGGGAGAGAATTCATGTGAAAAACCAGTTGCTGATGAAAGGGGGAGCAGTGAAGAAAGTTGTTGCAGAAGTGAAAAGAGAAAGGGGGAGAAGATCTTGTCTTGATGGTTGAATCAATTTTTCACATCACATGTTTCCATCAATGACAAAGGGGGAGATTGTTGCAAATATGTGCCTATGATGTGTTGTCATTGATGTCAACATATCCTTGTTGTCATTGGTGTCAACCGTATCCTATTTTGTTGCTTGATTGAGGAGACTGGAATGTTGAGAATATTGAGAAAATTAATGAAGATCAATGTATGCAGACCATATGGCTATATAGAGGATTGTCTAAAGAAGCTCCAGTTAAGATTTGAGAGGTTCGCATGAAGATTTGAAAAAGGTATGGCCATCTGAGTAGAACTAGTTTTGCAGTATTCAGAAGAGGCAGAGTGACAAGAAAGTGGTCTAGTTTATTCCAGAAATGTAAAATGATGATCTACGGATTTAGAGGCATGTTTTGGAAGTTAGTGTGTATCCTCAACTCAAGTGGTTCATGGTTTGGAGGTCTGCAAGCAATCTTTCTAGTGTGATAGTCATAACAGATAGTGTTCTTGAGGTACTAGATGAAGATGCAAGTGATTCTGATGATTTGGAGTAGTGTGCATGTTATTGTTGAATTTAATGTCCTTGTGGAGGTCTCTAGATCGTGTACCTACTGTGCTAGAGGTCCACATTGAAGATTGAGATCACTATTGAAGAATTCTTCCATGATGTTGCTGTTCTTCCCAGTCCTAGTCAACCGAATGATTCAAGCGTGTTGTGGATGATCTAAGAACAATTCTATGGAGCGTGGCATGTTGATCGAGGAAGATTTGTGTCCTAGCCATGTTTGGCCAATAGCCTTGTGATTGGCATTAAGTCAGATGTTTGGAGTGCCAACCTTGATGTTTATTCCAAGGTTGATGAAGCATATAAAGGAGTGTAGTTGAGTTGTGGAAAATCATCCTTGTGCGAAAATAATAAAATCTAAAGAAAGGATTAGAAGTAGAGCAGAGAAGAGGAGGAGCAAAAGAACAAGAGCAGTATAGAATGAAGAGTTAGTAAAGAAGAGTTTGGGGGTAGAGCAGAAGTTTTGTGAGCATTCAATGAGACTGAACTAGGCATGAAGAAGATGCTATTTATCAGTTAAATTCCTTTTGTGTTAAACATAAATTCTATAGGCAGTGAGCCTCTTTGAGTAGTGAGATCTGGGTAGTGTGCCTGAAGGCAAGTGCCTTCCCATTTTCTTTTAAGTACTTTTAATAGGGTACGAATCTTGTGGGTTAACCCCCACCATGGTTTTCCCTTAACCAGGTTTCCATCTAAAAATTCTGGTGTTATGTGTGTTCAATTTGTTTCTACTCATGTATTGTTGATTCATGCTTTAATGTTTATATCATTAATCTAATTATAAGTTGTGAAAGAAGATTAAAGGTAGAAAAGATTAAATTTGTGTGACAACTGATTCACCCCCCCTCTTAGTTGTCTGGACTAATTCCAACAAAGTCATCATATGGACCTTATACCTGGAGCTAGTTTACCTAACAAAGTAGCACATGGAATGACACCAACAGAAAATACAGAGCTGAATTGACAAATACAGGAGTTGTTGAGGAAAGGATTGATCAGAGAAAGTTTAAGCCCATGTGTGGTACCTACAGTACTAGCACTAAAGAGAGATGGAGAATGGAGGATGTGTACATACTCTAGAGCAATCAATAAGATCATAGTTAAGTATAGATTTCCATTGCCAAGGATGGATGACATCATGGATTGTTTGAGTGAAGCAAAGTATTTCACAAAAATAGACTTGAAGAGTGGATACCATCAGATCAGGATCAGAGGAGATGAGTGGAAGGTTGCATTCATGAGAAATGAGGGATTGTATGAGTGGTTAGTGATGCCTTTTGGATTGACTAATGCAATGAGTACTTTCATGAGGTTGATGAATGAGGTTTTGAAGAAATTCTTGGGTAAGTTTGTTATTGTATACTTGGATGATATTTTGATTTTCAGTAAGATAAAAGAAGAACATTTGTGGCATATTAGACAAGTATTGCAGAGGTTGAGAGAAGAGAAATTGCTGATAAACATCAAGAAATGTAGTTTCATGAAGGAAGAGTTGGTATATTTGGTATTTGTGATTTCTACGGAGGGATTGAAGATGGACCCTGAGAAAGTTAGAGCAATTGTTTAGTGGCCAACACCTGTGAACATTGGAGAGGTCAAATCATTTCATGTATTAGTAAGTTTCTACTAGAAGTTCATCAGAAATTTCATTACAGTATGCACACCTATGACAGAGACAATGAGAGGTGATAGAAAGGATTTCATGTGGACATCAGGAGAAAATGAGAGTTTTGAATTGTTGAAACAGAAGGTGATAGAGCAGCCAATGTTAGCATTACTGGATTTCAATAAAGTATTTCAAGCTGATTGTGATGCCAGTGGGAGTGCAATAGGAGCAGTATTAAGTCAAGAAGGGACACCAACAACATATTTCAATGAGAATTTGAATGATGCAAGGAGAAAATATTTAGTTTATGATTAGGAGTTCAATGCCATAATTCAAGCATTGAAGAAGTGGAGACATTATTTGTTGCCTAAGGAATTTGTGTTGTACACTAATCATCAGGCTTTGTAGTATTTGAATAGTCAAGAAAAGTTGAATCAGAGACATATGAGATGGGTAGAGTTCATGCAGAATTACACATTTGTATTGAAGCATAGGAGTGGAAAGTCAAACAAAGTTGCAGATGCATTGAGTAGAAGAAGGAATTTGCTAACAGAGATGAGAGTAGAAGTATTAGGATTTGAGGAACTGAAACACATGTATGAAGAAGATCTTGATTTTGTAGAATCATGGAAAGCACGTAAGGAACCTATTGTGATAGATAGAAGTAAGTGGTTAGATTATTTCATTCAAGAGGATATGTTGTTCAAGGGAATTTAGTTGTGTATACCTAGGATTTCAATGAGAGACAATTTGAGAAAGGAGAAACATAGTGGTGGATTAGCAAGACATTTTGGAATTGATAAGACAGTAGCTTTGATAAGTGAACATTACTTTTGGCCTCAGATATATAAGGATGTAAGGAAATTTGTTCAGAGTCGTAGAGTTTGTCAAGTTGTAAAAGGGAGTAGTTAGAATACTGGTTTGTATAAATCTTTGATAGTACTGGAGAGACATTGGGAATATATAAGCATGGATTTCATATTGGGTTTGCCATGAACATAGATGGGATATGATTCTATACTTGTGGTGGACATATTTTCAAAGATGTCACATTTCATTCCTTGTAAGAAGACAAATGATGCAGTACATTTTATTGACCTATTTTTCAAGGAGATTGTGAGAGTACATGGATTATCTAAGAGTATAGTTTCAGATAGAGATACAAGATTCATTGGATACTTTTGGAGGACATTGTGGAAGAAGGTGAAGACAGATCTAAAGTTTAATTCAGCATTTCACCCACAGATAGATGGACAAATAGAAGTGGTAAATATAAGTTTGGGTAACTTGTTGAGATGTTTAGTAGGATATAAGGCAAGAAATTGGGATCTAATTCTACCACAAGAAAAATTTACATACAATAATTTAGTGAATAGGAGTACCAGGAAGACACCATTTGAAGTTGTGATAGGTGTGAAACCTAGAGGAGTTGTAGAGTTGAGAGACATTAGTATGGAGAACAAGAGAAGTGCACAGATAGAAGAATTTGTAGGATACATGGAGACACTACATGATCAAATCAGGAAGAATTTGGAGGAGATGAATAGTAAGTATAAGGAGCAAGCAGATGAGAAGAGGAGACAGAATTTTTAGTTGGAGATGAAGTAATGTTATTGAAGTTAAGGAAAACAAATGAAGTTAAAAACATAAACAAAATGCATGAAAACACAAGTTTATACCTCACAAGTGATCCTCCTCCTTGATAAGGTTGAGAGAGTGCACCCTTACTCTCTAGCTTTTCCCATGGCTTCAATGTGAAATGCTCTCAAATGCATATGCAAGTCACTAAAATCCTAGCTCTAGATGAGATGATGGAGAGATTTTGGCATAATAACAATACACTAAGCTTGGATGATAAAATGTCTTGGGAGAGGTTGTATTTATAGGCATTTTGGAGGGAGATTTGATCCAATGGTTGAAATTGAAAGTAGAGATCACTAGATGAGGATGAATGTGAGATGGAGGGCTTAGTTTTGATCAACAACAATGGAGGGATGAGAATAAAAGTGAATTTTTAATTCACCTTGGGAAGGGGTGTGCATTGATGAAGTTAGATGAGATAGATTAGAAATGAATTTTTAATTCTTTTGGGGAAGAGTTCTATTAAATGTAAAGTATGACAAGTTAGGTGTGTAAGAACTCATTAATGGGTTTGTAGGACAAATTAGAATAAAAAATTACCTTATGTGGAATAAAGACTAATTTTTTATTTGGGAGATGTGGGGATGAGTGTTAAGTGGGGTTTGACCAAACTAATCAAGGGGATTAGTTTAATTAATATGGCTATAGTAAATTAGTGAATAGATTAATTAGGAGTTAAGATTAATTAAATAGGGATTCATTTCACTAATCTTAGGTCTAAGGGTCATGTAGTCTAGGGTAGCTAATTAAATATTAGGTATTTAATCAACTAGGTTAGGGGTAGGCTAATTAGTAGGCTGAATTAACTCGATAAACATAATTTACCTAATTAATTGGGTTTAATGAGATGGAGAAATTAACCAAATAAATATTTACATATTTATTTAATTAATTGGGATAATGTTAGTAAGTGTAACCATTGAATTAATTAAATTAATTCAATTTAAAAGATGAAATGATGAAGAGAAGGTGAATGATCAGGTGTTGGAAGGTGTAATTAATTAAATAAAAATTTAATTAATTAATTGAATGATGTTGGAAGATGGTTAGTCAGTGAAGACATTTTTAGGTGTCTATAGGTATATTTGAGAAAGGAGTGATTTCCAGTAGGGACATACAACAAGATGAAGATGAAAAAGTTTAGACCATGTAAGATTCTTAGAAAGTTTGATTCAGGAAATGCATATGAAGTGGAGCTATCAGAGACATTGGGTATATCACCAATATTCAACATTGTAGACCTATATCAGTATCATGAAGGAGAGTCAAGTGATAGCTTTGAAGATGGTTTGAAGAATCAGTTACCACAACAACAACCAGAGCAGATAGAGAGCATCTTGGATATCAGAGTTGGATGTAGTACCAGAGACAAGTAGTACAACAAATATTTGGTAAAGTGGAAAGGGAGACCGGAAGAAGATTCATCATGGATATCTCAAGATAGAGTAGACCACCTTGGTTTTTCTCTAGCCCCAACAAAGTGAGGGACTCACTTTTTCAATAACCTTGGGTTTCTGATGCAAGAGCATCCGAGGTTGTAGAGAATCTTGCATTAACAAAAAATATTTGTTTTCTTTTGTTTTCTTTCATTTTTAGTTCAGTTCAGTCATTTGTAGTTTCAACATTTTGTATCGCATTTTACCATATCTTCATATTAGAGCTCATAGAGCAGGACTTGGCATATACATAGTGTCATCTACATCATATTTAGATTTCAAGTGATTTGGATTTGTTTCCTGAAAGTTATCGCTATCAGATGATCATTAGTTTTCACATAACAGAGCATTCATACAAACAGTTCAAGGAGAAGGTTTGTGGTGCACTTCTGTGACTTGTGGAGCCTAATGGAGCATCATACATGACACATAAGGATCAAATAGACCTTCCTTGAGGTCCACACCAAGTTTCATTCATTTGTGGAGCAATACTATATGTTGTAGGCTGACCTACATGTTTTCACACTTTACATCTTTCATTGGAGATTGTAACCTCTTGTGGCTGATGTGGAGGATTCTATGAGCTTGAAGATGATATATATAGATCTCCTAGATGCATTAGGAAGTTAGTAGTTTTAGAATGTGATTTGAAGTTTGATTTTCTTTTCGAAAGGCACTTCAATGATGTATTTGACATATTTGTTGTAATCCAAAAAGTAGGCCTGTGAGCCCTTTGATTGTAGCGCGCATATTGCCATCATATGAGCATTCTAATTCTTTTATATATTGAATATACAAATCTTCCATTGCATTCTATATTTGTGTTGTTTCCATTGTGTTTACTCTAGCTACATGGTTTGGATAGTTCATTCTTTGAACCCTTCTACCATGTGTTGGTTGTATTTAAATCCCAACCTTATCTCATGAAATATCTTATGATTTAGCCACTTTCAATGTTCAGCTATCATGAGGGGCTGGCCAACACATAGGTGAAAGTTGACACAACTTTCCCTCTTCACTTTAGGCTCTACAAAACCTAGGAGGGTAATCCCTAACAATATTCAATAACCTCCTATACCTTCTTATTATCAATACTGTGAAAAGCATATTGGTTCTATGTAGATTTGCTTGAGGATTATGAAAATATGAAGACTTGGCTCAAATCAATCAAGCTTTTACATTCCTCAAAGCCATAGAACAGGGCAAAACATCAAATAAACAAATATTTAAGATTGATTTAAGTTATTTTAAAGTATTCAGGTGTTTGACTGATTCTAGAGTGTGAAAGCTAGACACAGAGACAAGAGATCGATGTCTTGTCCATTGGGCAATAGAGTCAAACCAAGTGTAATTGAAACATGATAATAGTATTTAACCTGAGAATCAAATAGCTTTATAACATTGCCTTACAATATTATACTCAATATTTCTGAATCACTCATTCTTATGATATCCTTGCATACATTCACACAAATCTATATTCCTGGTAAAGCATTTAACTCATTCTTTGAATAAGAGCCTCAGATAGAAAAACACATCCATAAGAATTTTATGGAGACAAAGATGAACAATCTTTGATCTATTCACTCATAATTTGCACAAACCACACCTCAGGAGACAACTGAATTCAAAAACTTACCAGTATATTCATTAGGATGCTAGTACTGTTAAAAAAATTTACAAATACATACAGTTTAGACTCAGAACCTAAAAAAAGTAAAAAAAAATCTATTCCCTGTGTTCTACTACACAAAATCCTCTTAGAAAAATCAACCAACTCCCTCGGTGTAAATGGCCCTGAATTCCTTTAAAAGGAGCAACAAGCTTCAGGCTACCTACACGTGTTACAATGTTACTTGACAACCATTACAACATTATAGAACAACACACTCATTTATTTCAAAACAATCTGATCTCAATATTTAGTTCTAAACATATTGAATGTAGTTAGCTGTAGAGCAATAGCACAAGTGAAGGGCATTGACAGATAATCAATTTTTTGTTCAAATTCAAATTGGCAAGATCAGATCTTCCACTGCCTGAAATGATCATAACGATTTCTGCCGTCAGGATGCCATCTCAGAATTTACAATTCACCTAGAGTCTTTTGGTGGCTTCCATGAAGGATTGTGAGCTCCTGCAAAGCACTATCGATCTCCCTAAATCGTGACATAGACTACCAGGTTAGAGTTAATGATCTCCCTGCTATTTAAAATCCTTTGTTGACACCATCTTACACATTACTGCAATCCCGCACGCCATATTTGTTGTTATGCAAAACAATTGCAAGGATGTGGGCTGCATTTTGTGCTTTATTATCCTTTTTCTGCCATCCCACAACAATCCCTCAAGACCCCCATGGGGCTGCGGCTAGCGGTCACATTATCTCGTAGGCTCCTGCAAGCCTGCGCACATCTCCACTGACCACTATGGCAATGCGATAAACATTATGTGTTGGCTTTAAATCTTTACCACCGGCCCACAGACTTCTTTGTTGACTACCACAGTAGTGTGGTAAGTGTCAATTTCTTACAGCCATCCTGCACGCGTCTCCCTTAACCATTGTGGTAGCATGGTGATGGTTAGATCCTTACCACCGGCCTACCATGCTCCATATAGATTGTTGCGGTATTGCGGTAAGTGGTTCAAAGCACATCTTTTACTCCCGCAAGCCCACAAACCCTTCAATTGATGGTCACGTTAGTGCAATGACTACATCATTACTTATCGCCATCCCACCACAACCCATATAGACCGCTGCAGTAATGTGGTGAACAACTATACTACACTTTTAGCTCTCGCAAGGCCGCAGACCTTTCAATTTATAGTTGTGGTAGTGTGGTAAGCGGCTATATTGTATCCTAGCTCCTGTAAGCCCGCAAGGGTTCATCATACATACCCGCGAGGATGCAGTAATGAAAAAATTGCAAAGTTTTAGCATAACACGATAGGAGATGACTCAACAAGGATTCAACAATGGTTTTTGATTTTACAACAATGAGTAGCAGAAGGATTTAAAACATTTTCTAATGAAATTATGGAATTAGGGTTTAAAGGATAAGATCTTCAAAAAATTTAGACCCTAACCAAGGACTCATAGGTTATGTAAAAATGAGGATTTTACTAGAGTCCTATCACCATGACTGCACCATCCAGTAAAGGAGAAATCCCTCCTTCGGTTGTGTAAACTACAAGGGTTGAGACGAAGAAAACTACTACAGAAGCACCACCTGCAGCCCCTATGAAGAAAAGACAAAAGCAAAAGGTAGTTAGAGAAAATAATATAATTGTTAATGTATAAGAAGAAGAAGAAGAAGTGGAGGAAGAAGGACCACAGTTGGTCCGTAAAAGGAGAAATGAAGCTTCACAAGGTGAAGCATGTGTTAAAAGAAGAAATCTCACATCATTGACACAAACAACGAAGAAGAGATAGAGAAAGAAAAGAAGTAATTTTTAGTTCATATGAGAGAAAAAGAAAGAAGCCACCAAGAATGTGTCACCAAAGAAGAAGAGAGAAAAAACAAATAGAACCGGTAAGACCTCACTCTCCCATGAAATTAGAAGCATTTTTCAATAACATTTTGTAGTATGAGATGCTAGGGGAGATTGCAACCCTATACAAAGAAGCAAATGAGGTGGATAAGGCCACCATTGTTAAGGCAATCATCAAATATATTATTGTTTTAGATGTTGTTATGAGAAACATTGAAAAGCAAATTCCTACAGAGCTTTGTAATGTATTGATGAAGAGAAGACAAGAAGCAATTAAAGAAGAAGGAAAGATAAAGGAATATGCATTGGAGAAATTTGGTGCTTCTATGTCTGAGAAAAATAGACCCACATTGGTTGGGCTATATACAACACAAAATTTAGGGTGAAGCAAAGGGTAACTACCCTTATGGGTAGAGATAAGAATGAATTTGAGAAGCTACAGAAGGAGACAGTTGATAAAATTTCTAACATTGGATAGTATGGTATGATTTCAGAGAACAATGTGTTGGAAGTTTGTCATTGATGTTGTTGGAAACATGAGCATGTAGGATAAGCACAAGGAATGTTACTGTGTGTTGCAGTGTTGTCATTGATGTCAACATTGTATCTTGGTATGAAGATAATTTTGCAAGAAGGTTTGATTTGGTAAAAGAGACTAGTGATGAAAATTGACTAAGTGTCAATTTTGGTAATTCTGTGTTACAGAGCATCTAGTTTTTGGGTCCGCATTGGTCTGCAAATGAACACTTTACTCTGTGGCTCTAGTATATTGTTTTTGGTTGATAGAAGCATCTAATTCCAAAATCTTATCTGATATTGACCTATGGTTTGAAAGTTATGAATGACAGAAGCTTGACCTGGTAGAATACAATTATTTCCTGTATAGTGGGTGCAGGAGCTTCCAGTTTTAGTCATTTTTGACTATGTAATGCTTTGTGGTCTTGTTATTTTTGATTTCCTCTAAGGCTTAGAAATCCATTCTCATTCTATGTAATAAGGACTTAGTTCATTTTAATTGACTAGTCCATTTTAGAGTTAGTTTAGGCCTATTTTCTAGGTATTCTCTTTTGAAACTTAATATTTTTGAAGAAAAAGCATTTTCCAACATTTCACTGCCTCTCATGGGCAGTTGTACAGTTGGAAGGGAAGAGGAAAGGTTCCAAAAACTTTCCATAAACATTTGATTGTATAAAACATGCCGAGAAGAAGGAGAAAAGTAGTTTTTTTTGGAGTGAAAACAGTGATTTCTGAGTTTTTGCTGAAGACAGTCCTCCTGTATGGCGTGGTACAGACAAATCAAGGTCTGAAAGTTGTGAAATTTATTTATGCATTAAAATACCTTTCTTTTCAATCTAGTTAGCCTTCTTGACTCTTTCTGTGGAGGGAGAAATAATTTGAATTGTGAAAATTGGTCTAAACCCTCCAAAAGCTAGGTTTTTGGGAAAAATGACTAAACTCTCCTCTGTCCTCTGAATGGCACCAACATTCTTTAGTAGGATGGAAGGAGAGAACATTTATTTTAGGTTTTTGTTGTTATTTAGGTTTGTTTTTCACTCCCCAAGCCTCTTGGCATGAAACTAGCTAGTCTTCATAGTGACTAGCTGAGTTATTAATGGTGGATAGCAGTATGACTGCAGAAACAGTCAAGTGTTTGATTAAATGAATGATGATTTCTATGTTTTAGTGTGAAGGCAGACATGTATCATTGCTTGGTGGATCATGTGCATGCAAATTGGTTGCATTTTCTTTCACATTGCTTTCAAACTAGGCCTCTCTCAAGAAAAAGACAGTCTATTGTCTTTGTACGTCCCTGAAACAGTACCGACCTGCATGTGGATGTAAGGTCACATGATCATCTTGGGTCTTTGGATATGAAATGAGTTTAGTTAGTCTTTAGTGGATTTCAATAGTTATCCTTGTGTTAATCACTCTCTAGGACTACAAGGAATGATCCATCTTTAAACACTATTTTTTTAGGACAGTCAAGAGATAGTTTGTTGTTCACTATTCTCCTTGATATAAGATTTAGATTTTGGGTCGGAGACCTTGTCTCATTCATGTCCTAGACTAGTATATGTTAATTGATGTTTGAAGTCCCTGTTGGTGGAGTATTTTGTAGTAGGTTGTAAGCCCTTGAAGGTGTATTGTGCCTATGAGTCGGGTAGAGTAGTGACTCCCCAAAAGAAGGTTGAATAGCTTGTGTGATTGGACCCAGGGTGTGGTCTTAGGCTAGGTCAGTTCCTTCAACAGCCTTGTGTAGGCTTGTAAGCACATCACCTTTTAAACATCTAGAAGGAAGCATTGAGATCTAGGTTCATTGATTGAACTTCATCAACTATTACCTATATACTCTGCATCATATTGGTATCAGAGCCAATATTCTGATTGGAAGTAGTGTATGTCAGAAGAGGAGATTGAAACAGAGGCCAGTACCATGCCTCCCAAGACAATGAGTCAAGATGCCATCAAGAAGTTGGTGGAAGAGATGGATGAAGCAAGATTGCAAGAAGCAAAATTGCAAGAAGAAAAGAAGTCTAAGGGCAAGACCAAAGAAGAGGGAAGTTCTTCTGACACAAATGAAGAAGTAGAGGCAGAAGAGAGTCCTCAAGAGCAAGACATATTTGTAGAATAGAAAGCTTTCTTGAATGCACTTAGAGGTACTCATGGAGACAGTGGTGATCCCAAGATGGATGTGCCTACCTTTCATGGCAAGTTGGATGGAGATGCTCTCACCGATTGGATAGAATCTATGTCCAACTTCTTTGATTACAAGGAGTTCAATGACAGCAAAAAGGTTAAGTTTGCCAAGACAAGGCTAAGAGGTTTTGCACTTGTGTGGTGGAACTACATGCAAAGTGAGAGGGAGAAGATTGGAAAGAGTCCCATCACTAAATGGAGTAGAATGGTGGCTATGCTCAGAAGCAAGTTCATGCCACCTGACTATGAGATTCAAATCATAAGGAGATTTTAGAATTTGAGACAAAAAGACATGGATGTGGCTGCCTACATAGAAGAATTTCATAGACACAGTATGAGGGCCAATCATAATGAAGATGAAAAAGGAATGGTGGCTAGGTACCTAAATGGACTGAAATACAATCTGCAAGATGAGATCAGTTTAGTGTTACCAAAAATAGTGGATGAATGCTTCTTATTGGCCTCCAGAGCAGAGGAAAAGCTAAGAAGGAAGGGTGAACAAAGTGCTAGAGGTAGAGGTGGCAGAAACCAATAAGGAAGAGGCAATTTTGGCCGTGGATAGTTCAACAAAACTGAAAATAATAGTCACAAAGAAACATCACCTGAGACAGAGCATAGAGGAGGTTTCAGAGGTTGGAGAAGGCCTAATGGCAGGGGCAGAAATGGTGGAGGAGGTAGAGGACCAGTAGTCTTCACTAGAAGGTGTTATGGCTGCAACCAAGTTGGCCATACAATGAACAAATGCCCAAAGAAAGCCAACAGCTCTCATGATAGTGGAAAGAGAAATCAGTTAGTGAAAGATGATGACTGTGAGAGTGTGAATTCACCAATGGGAAGTGTTACACCTGTCCTAGATGGAGAGAGTATGATGATCAAAAGGTCTATGTTGAAGATGCCATTGAAGCAAGAGCCCCCTCAGAGAAAGAATCTTTTTAGAACCCAAGGCCTAGCCTATGGGAAGCTTTGCAAAATCATAGTAGATTCAGGATCTACTGAGAATGTGGTATCTACTGAGATGGTGAAGTGCAAATTGAAGAGGCTGCCTCATATCAGTCCTCACAAGATCTCCTGGTTGAACAAGAACCAAAGTTTCATGGTGGAAGAACAAACTTGGGTTGAATTTGCAATTGGGGACTACAAGGACAAAGTGCTATGTGAAATCATCCCTGTGGATGCATGTCATTTGCTTCTTGGCTGCCCATGGCAATTTGATGTCAAAGCACAGCATGATGGTGAGAAGAACACTTATGTCATCACCAAGAATGGAAGACCATTCAAGATGGATCCTATGTTGGAGCAGCTCGGGGGGAAGAAAAATGACAACAGTGTCATGTTGGTGAATGGCAAAGAGTTCCTAAACCTCTTGAAGGAGAATGATAACCAAGGGTATGCCTTGGTCATGAATCCCAAGAGTGGATCAGATCAACAAGATCAAAAATAGAAGGAGATTCCATTGGAAGTGCAACAACTTCTAGATAAGTATCAAGACCTTGTGGTAGAGGAAGTTCCCAACTCCTTACCACCTATGAGGGATATTAGTCATCAAATTGACTTAATACCTAGTGCTACATTGCCTAACAAGGCTGCCTATAAGTTGACACCACAGCAAAATGAAGAGGTGGCAAGGCAAATTCAAGATCTCTTGGAGAAAGGGCTGATTAGGAAGAGTCTAAGTCCTTGTGTAGTCCCAAGTGTACTTGCTCCTAAGAAGGATGGAAAGTGGAGGCTATGCATGGATTCCAAGGCCATCAACAAGATCACCATAAGGTATAGGTTCCCAATGCCAAGGATTGAAGATCTTCTGGATTATCTTGGAGGATCATGCTATTACTCAAAGATTGATTTGAAATCTGGTTATCATCAAATCTGGATCAGATAGGGAGATGAATGGAAGACTGCTTTCAAGACCAATGAGGGTCTTTATGAATGGCTTGTTATGCCATTTGGTCTTAGCAATGCACCCAGTACATTTATGTGCCTGATGAATGAGGTATTAGTTGAATTCATTGGTAAATTTGTTATTGTTTATCTTCATGACATACTAATCTTTAGCAGGACAAGAGAAGACCATGTGAAGCATGTTGGTCAAGTGTTGGAGAAGTTACATAAGCACAAGTTGATGATCAACTTAGACAAATGTGAGTTCATGAAAACTAAACTTGTATACCTAGGATTTGTCATTTCTAATGGTTGTTTGAAGATGGATTCCTCTAAGGTTGAGGCTATTCTCAGTTGGCCTACCCCAAAAATAGTGGGAGATGTGAGAAGTTTCCATGGATTGGCAACTTTCTATAGGAATTTTATCAGAGGTTTCAGTCACATTAGTGCTCCCATCCTCAACACCATCAAGGGTGGAGTCAAATGTAGATTCCAATGGACAAAGGAAGCTGATGATAGTTTTGAGTTGTTGAAAACAAAGGTGGCTGAGTTGCCTACCTTAGTACTTCCTAATTTTGATAAGGTGTTTGTTGTTGAGTGTGGTGCAAGTCAGCAAGCTATTGGTGCTATCCTCAGCCAAGAAGGACATCTAGTGGCATTCTTTTCAAAAAAGTTGAATGAAGCCAAGCAAAGGTATTCTACCTATGACTTAGAACTCTATGCCATGGTGCAAGCTCTTAAGAAATGGAGACATTATTTGCTGCCCAAAGAATTTATTGTGTTTACTGACAATCATGCTTTAAGCTTTCTAAACAGTCAAGAAAAATTTAACCATAGACATGTTAAATGGATGGAACAATTGCAAGTTTATACTTTCACAATTAAGCACAAAAGAGGTGTTTCTAACAAGGTGGCTGATGCATTGAGTAGGAGGTTGCTTCTTGTTCATGAAATTTAGTTAGAAAGAATGGGTATTGACTATTTAAAGGAGTTATAAAGAATATTCTGATTTCAAAGAGGCTTATGATGTTTGTGTGAACTTGGCTAACACATTCCATGGAGAGTGCAGATTTTGTTTTGCAGGAAGGCCTCTTGTTTAAGGGCAATTTGTTGTGTGTCCCTAAGTGCTTCATGAGGGACAACATCATCAAGGAGAAGCATAATGGTTCTTTAGGAGGACATTTTGACTTAGACAAGACACTAGAACAAGTCACAAGGTTCTATTTTTGGCCAAAGGTGCAATAAGATGTAAGGAAGTATGTAGCTAGTTGTGCAATCTATCAAAGAGCCAAAGGTGTGTCTTCAAATGCAGGTCTATACCAGCCCCTTCCCATTCCCAACAGACCTTGGGAAAGTATCAGCATGGATTTTGTGCTTGGGTTACCCAGGACAGCCAGAGGGGTGGATAGTGTGTTTGTCATTGTTGATAGGTTCAACAAGATGGCTCATTTTGTGCCATGTAAATGCACAAATGATGCATCTCATGTTGCAGGTCTATTTTTTAGAGAGGTAGTAAGGATACATGGTTTACCATTGTCCATTTTAACTGACAGAGATTCTAAGTTTGTAGGTCACTTCTGGAGGACCTTGTGGAAGAAGTTGGCCACACAATTATCCTTTTCATCAGCCTACCATCCACAAACTAATGGTCAAACTGAGGTGGTTAATAGATCACTTGGAAACCTTCTAAGATGCCTTACAAAGCAGCATGGTTTGGCATGGGACTTGGTTATCAGTCAGGCTGAATATGCCTACAATGATTCAAGGAATAGGAGCACTGGTAAAAGTCCTTTTGAGATAGTTTATGGCTTTCATCCAAGAGGGTCACTTGAACTGAAGGATCTCTAAGGATGGGATAGAAGGAGTGCACATGGTGAAGAGTTTGTTGCCTCCATGAAAATAGTCCATGATCAAGTCAAGTTGCAACTAAAAAAATCAGTCACAAAGTACAAGGAAAAGGCATATTTGAAGAAAAGAGACATGCAATTCAAGGTTGGTGACTTAGTTATGGCATATCTAAGGAAAGAAAGGTTTCCAAAGGGTCAACTAACTAAACTCTTGATGAAGAAGATTGGGCCATGCAAAATAGTGCACAAATTTGGTCCAAACGCATATAAGATTGAGTTACCATCTGGCCTTAGTATCTCTCCAATTTTCAATGTTTGTGATCTTTTTCCTTTTAGACCTCCACTACCTGGTGAAAGTGGATTAGATGTGGTGGCTGAAGATGCTGATTGGATCAAGGATTTTCCTCCAAGCAAACCTTTATAGTTGGAGTGCACTATGGATTCCAAAGTTGTCAAGAAGACTCGGAGAGGTGTCTATAAAGACTACTTGGTGAAATTGAAGGATCTTCCTGATTCAAAGGCCACCTAGATGACTGAAGTAGATATCTTAAAGCATGGCATGACACTTCAACAATTGGCAACTCAAGGGACTTGAGCTTTTCCCACAGGGGGAGTATGGTGCAGGAGCTTCCAGTTTTAGTCATTTTTGACTATGTAATGCTTTGTGGTCTTGTTATTTTTTATTTCCTCTAAGGTTTAGAAAGCCATTCTCATGCTATGTAATAAGGACTTAGTTCATTTTAATTAACTAGTCCATTTTAGAGTTAGTTTAGGCCTATTTTCTAGGTATTCTCTTTTGAAACTTAGTATTTTTGAAGAAAAAACATTTTCCAACGTTTCACTGCCTCTCATGGGCAGTTGTACAGTTAGAAGGGAAGAGGAAAGGTTCCAAAAAATTTCCATAAATATTTGATTGTATAAAACATGCCGAGAAGAAGGAGAAAAGCAGTTTTTTTTGGAGTGAAAATAGTGATTTTTGAGTTTTTGCTGAAGACAGTCCTCCTATACGGCATGGTACGGATCGATCAAGGTCTGAAAGTTGTGAAATTTGTTTATACATTGAAATACCTTTCTTTTCAATCTAGTTAGCCTTCTTGACTCTTTCTATGGAGGGAGAAATAATTTGAATTGGGAAAACTGGTCTAAACCCTCCAAAAGCTAGGTTTTTGGGAAAAATGACTAAACTCTCCTCTGTCCTCTGAATGGCACCAACATTCTTTAGTAGGATGGAAGGAGAGAACATTTATTTTAGGTTTTTGTTGCTATTTAGGTTTGTTTTTCACTCCCCAAGCCTCTTGGCATGAAACTAGTTAGTCTTCATAGTGACTAGCTGAGTTATTAATGGTGGACAGCAGTATGACTGCAAAAATAGTCAAATGTTTGATTAAATGAATGATGATTTCTGTGTTTTAGTGTGAAGGCAGACCTATATCACTGCTTGGTGGATCATGTGCATGTAGATTGGATGCATTTTCTTTCACATTGCTTTCAAACTAGGCCTCTTTCAAGAAAAAGACAGTCTGTTGTCTTTGTACGTCCCTGAAACAGTATGGACCTACATGTGGATGTAAGATCACATGATCATCTTGGGTCTTTGGATATGAAATGAGTTTATTTATTCTTTAGTGGATTTCAATAGTTATCCTTATGTTAGTCACTCTCGAGGACTACAAGGAATGATCCATCTTTAAACATTGTTTTTTTAGGACAATCAAGAGATAGTTTTATGTTCACTGTTCTCCTTGATATAAGATTTAGATTTTGGGTCGGAGACCTTGTCTCATTCATGTCCTAGACCAGTATATGTTAATTGATGTTTGAAGTCCCTATTGGTGGAGTATTTTGTAGTAGGTTGTAAGCCCTTGAAGGTGTATTGTGCCTATGGGTTGGGTAGAGTAGTGACTCCCCAAAAGAAGGTTGAATAGCCTGTGTGATTAGACCCAGGGTGTGCTCTTAGGCTAGGTTAGTTCCTTCAATAGCCTTGTGTAGGCTTGTAATCACATCACCTTTTAAACCTCTAGAAGGAAGCATTGAGATCTAGGTTCATTGATTGAACTTCATCAACTATTACCTATATACTCTGCATCAATAGTGCAAGTAAGAGGGTCTGCATTTCTCCATGGATTGGATTTTAGCTTTATGTTTTTAAGGAGATGTTTACAAATGTCAATAGAGTGTGAATTCTAGTTTGCATGACATTTTAAGGTACACATGTCTGAATATGGGTAGATAGTTGAAGGATTTTTATATTAGGTCTTCTGCAGTGCCAACCTAATAGTTGTGAAGTTATGCAAAGATTAAATAAGCATTGTAGAACTAAGTGGGAGCTATTTTAGGTCCATACTAACCTATTTCAAATTATTCTAAGGTTTGGATCTTGGTGCAAAGCATGTGTGGAAAGTCTTGAGCTGATAAGTTACATATTGTATATTTTGCACATTATATCCAATTAGGCTGACCTAATTGATGTTACAATTAATGTGGATATATATGTTAGATCTTTTTTGGTATTTTGGTGTGGAAGTGATATAGATGTATGTGAATTCTATCAGAGTAGTGCAAACATACGTTGTGAATGTTGAGCAAAAGATCAGAGTGATGCGAATGTAGAAGAAAGTAGTCTGTTGAATCAAAATCAGATAAAGTGTGCAATGTTAGTTCATTAAGCTACAATGGAACTATATCATGCATATGATAGATGAAATTATAATAGTTCAATCTAGGCAGTGAGCCACAACTCTTCTTCTATCTTTTTCTCAATGGGAAGTGAGTCCACTTGGATAGCGAGTCAACCTGCAGTGAGCACTTCTATAAATATACTATAACTGGTCATAATATATTGTGAGCTAATCCTCACTATGGTTTTTTCCTTTTTGGATTTTCCACATAAAAATCCTAGTGTTCATGTGTTATGTGTGGTTGTTACATGCTTTATGTTTTATTTCATTTACTGCAAGTAAATCTACTAAATGGATTGGATATTTAATGTTTGAATGGTTTAAAAGAATACTGATTCACCCCCCCTCTTAGTATTCTAGGTGTTCAACAATTAGTATCAGAGCCTGGTCCCATGGAAGAAGATTAATTGCTCAGGGAAGATCTTGGAAATTGAACACATGGCTGCTAGAAGACTACTTGTTACTTCGGAAGTGATTCCTGTTGTTAAATTCACTAAAGAAGATTGTATGCTTGACAAAGTTGGAGAACTCAATGTTGCTCATGAAGATCTTGAAAGAATTGAAGGTGAAAACAGAGATCTAAAAGAAAATGTCAAGGAATCAAATGAATGCATCAGAAAATTGAAAGAGCAAATCAAGAAGTTCAGAGAAAGACATAAGGAAGTTAGTGAAAAAATGAAGCAAGCAAATGAAACCATTACTAGTCTGAAGGTGCAAGTTGAAGAAAAGAAGGGAATTAAGGAATGTCTTAATGCTGTGGTGAAAAGAAAATCTAAAGAATGTACAAGGCTTGACCAAGAAGTTGTGAATCTAAATTCATATCTGGAGAAAGAAAAAAGTCATGAAGACAAATTTAAGATGAGTACTACAAAGCTTGATGAAATGATTGCAAATCAGAAAGGTCCTAAAGATAAAGAAGACTTAGGATTTGAAAAGGGTGAAAGTTCAAAATTAAATCAAACATCAAATGTTGAAGATAAGAACAACACTGGTAAGTAGATCCAGAATCAAAGGAATGCAGCTCGAAAACCACCAATCAGACAACCAAATGCTCAAAGGTACAATCCATCCTTTAATGGTTTATGTCACTCTCGTAATAAATTTGGTCACAAGGCAATAGAGTGTAGAAGCAAAATGAATCAGAATGTTCCACCTTTTTCTGGTCAATGTTTTATATGCAATAAATTTGGTCATAGAGCTAGTGAATGCAGAAGTCAAATGATGAATGGCTATAACAATTGTAGAATGGTTCAATCTTTCAAAGGATAATGTTATACATGCTATGGATTTGGGCATAAAGTTGATCAATGCAGATCTAGAATGAATGGAAAAAATACTGGTTAGAAGAATGTTATATGCTGCATTTGCAATGGGCCTGGGCATATCTCCAAGTTTTGCAGAAGCATAATTGTGAGGAAGGTAATCCGGTTGAGAGGAATGAACCAATGCAAAAGATTGATCCTACAAAAACAAAGAAGGAGATGGAAAAGATCTAGAGAAAGAAGGAAGAAATAGAGGTTAAGGATGTATTTGCACTTGCATCTGGTGCAAAAGTTTCCTCTAAAAACTAAGTTGAGATCTTTGGCTCAGGGGGAGCTTTAATGAAAATCTTTTCCCCTGTCAAAGAAAATGGTGCTGATGCATCAGCATGAAGATATGAGATGTAGATCAACATGCTTGATCTATTGGTGAAAATAGCGGAAGAAAATATGATAATGCGGTAGTTTGCGGAGCATCTAAACTTGACTATGCATATGGAGAAAGGATTGTTACCTTTATTGTTTGAAGCATTTAATGCATATATAGGTCAGATCTGAAAGGTTATAAAGTGATTTCACTCAGCCAAATTCATTCATAAAAGCATTCGAGAAGGAGTAGAGCAGCTAAAGAGTGATCAAGGTGATTTAAGTTTCAGTGCATTCAAACCCTAGTTCGACAAGTGAAAGTAAAGGTATTTACAATCTCTGACTAGCCCTAATTTCACATAAAACTTTGTTTCTGAAGCATTTGAATTCATTTACAAATGGCTACAAGGGTTATAGAGGTTGTTGAGAAACCACAACCAAAATTTAAGAAATACCCTGCCAAAGCTATTGAAGACAACCCGATAGGTGCATTTTTGAGTATTCCTTATGGGGTTTTGCCAATAGAGGACATCATAACTTACATTCATGGCAAAATGGAATAATATAATCATAGTAAGCTAGGGGACATTTGGGTAAAAGAACTTACAGGTGACGATTTTACCCTAAAACCAGAATATCAAAACCTAGTCATAAAGAAGCATAATGTATGGCAAGGATTCCCAAATTTCTATTTTGATCACAAATGGGTTAGGTTGGCACTAAGAAGATTTCATGATAAGTTTGTGTGGACTGATATGCTGGGAATGATATTGAAAGAGGTGATTAGACAAGTTATAGTTATATGCTCCATTGGACCTGTTCCTGGGTTAAAATCCATCAAAAATGAAGTTGTAATGGAACTAACAGGTGCAACTTTTGATAAGAGAGCTCTTACTATCAATCCTATCAGGAATCTAGCTATGAGATATGCAACAATGATGATTGGGTATAAAATCTATTTCACTAGTACAGAAAACTTGGTATCTGCCACCACAATCAATGTGGCATATGAAATGGTTGAAAAAAGTATAGATTATGATCTTTGTGAATTGTTAAGACAACAACTGTTGGAGAACCTAAAGCAAGAAAAGAAGAAGAAATATGCATTCAAGTTTGGAACTCTTGTCATATATTTACTCTTTTATTTCCTACAAGAGCTTCCCAGAACAAAAAATGTGAGATGGTTACACAGAAGACCTGTGGCTCATCAGATTGCAGACTTCATGAGAAGTCTTGGTGATACAAAAGAAGAAGATGATGCACTTACTACATTCTTTGTAGTATTCTAGAAGAGGATGTTGGCAAAAGACACTATATGGGTCCATGATTGTTGTCATTGATGGCAATGAACTTCATCCCACACATCCGCAGGACATGGTGTGTCTCTACCGGAAGTCAGAGTGAAGAATGTTGTGGTCTGGTAAACAAGAACAGAGCATGTGGCAAGGTCTGACAGACAGGTCCAAATCTCTCAGAGGAAGTATCTTGGTGTAGTGTATATTTGGGGAAGTCAAGAGGACTACCTTGAGTAGTATATTCCAAGGATTTAGCCTCCAGTGATAGATGAGGAAAAAGATATGAATAGTTGAGTACCAGATTCCTGAGTGATAGTGTGAACAGAGGAAGAACTGACTGACAGAACATCAGACTACTTTCCGGATGTGTTACTAATGGTGTTAAAGGCTATGAAGGCATGAATCATGTTTGGCCGACATGATTAATGATTTCTACAAGCATATACTTGATCTGCATTACTTGATGTGCAAGGATTCAGCCGACAGAAAAGAGTTTGTGAAAAGATTAACTGTTCTGGGTGCCAACTAGGAAAAGAATGAAATCACTTATGCGGATATATATAGGATGGATTTAGTTGTGAGATGTGTTGTTGTGATATGTGATATGCGAATAAAAGCAGAGTAGAGTAGAAGCAGTAAGGAAGGTCTGGTATGTGAAAGAAAAGCAGCATAAGAGAAGAGGAAAGATGAAGTGCAGCAAATCAGTGTACTGAGCCTAACCGAAACTAAACTCCAGCATATGTGGATGCTTCCAATTAGTTCAAGTATTGTATAACATTCTTTTGTAGACAGTGTGTCTCCTTGTAGGCAGTGTGCCTCCTTTGTGAGCAGTGTGCTCGGGTAGTGAGCCCTAATTGGCAAGTGCCATTTTGTATTTCCTTATTCTTCTAACAGAGAATAATCTTTGGGTTAATCACCCCGTGGTTTTCTCCCTTAACAGGGTTTCCACGTCAAAAATATTGTGTCATTTGTTTTTCCATTTCATGGTAATGTTTGCTTATTTGAATTAATGTTGCATTGATTAATAAGAAAGTTCAGAAAGAAGAAATAATTAGGATAATTGATTCACCCCCCCTCTCAGTTATCAACAATTGGTATCAGAGCTAAGTTCCTCCTACAGAGTCTAACAGCTCGAGGAAGATCTGGGAATCCAAATGGATGCATATGGTTTAAAGGAGCTGCTTCAGCAATTGGCAAGACAAGGTGAAGCTAATGATGCAAATGAAGAGCTGACTAAAAAAACCAAGTTATGTGAAAAGTTAACAAAAGAAGTCATCATGGTAAGACATGAAATGGAATCAGGAGTTATAAAGTTTACCCAAGAGATTGAAGAGAAAAGAAAAACTGAAGACAATCTAAGACAATCTTTCAAGGAGAAATCAGAAGATTGCCACCAGATGGATAGAATTATCAGACATCTTGAATCTGATCTTGAAGATGCTAAAGATAATGAAGAAAAACTTGAGGATCAAATTATCTCTCTCAAAAGGGATCTTCAAACAGCAAATGAATATAAAGAGAAATTCAAGATAAGTTCTGCTCAACTTGAAGTTCTTCTTGGAAGTCAAAAGAGGGCAGATGACAAGTGTGGTTTGGGATATGAGAAAGGAGAAAGCTTCGGATCTGATCAGAAGAATTTTGAATCAGAAAATCTAAGGAACACGCCTAGAAGACCTCCAGTAAGACAGCCCAATGCTCAAAGATATCCATCCTTCAATGGATACTGCCATAGCTGTAATCACTTTGGTCACAAAGCTAATCAGTGCAGAAAGAGAATGAATCAGACAAATTCATTCTTCTCCGGATAATGTTTTAACTGCAAAAGGTATGGTCACAAATCTCATGAATGTAGAAATCTGCAAATGAACAAATCATTCAATGGTAGATGCTTTGCATGTAATAGAATAGGTCATATTGCTAATCAATGCAGATCAAGAGGATATCAGTCAAATATGCAAAGAAATGTTGTTTGCCAAATCTGTAATAGGTCCAGTCATAATGTAAAATTCTGTAGAAGCAAGAATTAGGAGAAAAGAGGTCCGATATATCATAATCAGAATCAAGATAAGGGTAAACAAAACGTGAATGCGGATGAAGTTAGGAATGAGATGAACAAGATTTGGGTGAAGAAAAGTTTAGAGAATGCAGAGGTTGGATCCGCACCAGACTCTGGTGCTGATATTCCTTCTAAAAATTAAAAGGTGAGCTCTGCCTCAGGGGGAGACACAAAGAAAACCTTATTCCCCCAGCCAGTTAAGTGATGCTTGAAATTGGCACATGAGAAGCTGTGGATCAAAGGGTTTTTAGAGAAACATGTAAAGAAGGTCAAGTAAAGATTTGAGAGATCTGCAAGAAAATTTAAAAGGTTCAATTCCTTCAGAATTGGTCCAATTAAGCAAGTCTTTCGATAAATTAGGTTTCTCACAAGATTGGCCCGGTATGAATCCAAATTGATATAGCTTGATCTGCGGATACATAAGATGATCAAAAGGACAAGTGGATATGATGATTCATCACTAACATCGATCACAAGGGAATCATAATGATCTGGATGAGTTTCTTCCTCCTTGAACAAGGAAAACTAGGCAAACTAAAATGAATTAGGTTGCGCATTTATTGCAGGGTGAAAATTAGGGCTTCTTGGAATAAAAGAGTTCATTTGTCTATTATTTACACACTTGTACACTCACATGCGAAGAAGAAAGAAAAAGAGCTCTGCAAACAACTTCTCCCAAAAGATCAAGGCAACTCTTCATACAGCTCTATTCGGATTTCTTCATGTGCCCTAACCTGCGTAAAAGGTATTTATCGTTCTTGATATCCTTCAGTAAGATTGTTTGATAATGGCTACTCTGAATATAGTAAAGATCTCTGATAGACCTCGGCCCTCATTTAAGAAACATCCATATAAATCCTTGGAGGTAGATCCCCTAGGTGCATTTTCTAGTGTTCCGCATGACATTTTACACACAGAAGATATTAGGGTTTATATACATGCTAATGTTGAAGAGTTTGGGGAATTCAAACTAAGAGATATCTATCAAAAACAACTGTTAGATGATTCATTTGAGCTCAAACCCCAATACATAGGCCTCCAGAACAAGCACTTTGCACAATACATACATTTCCCCTATTTTATGGAGGATGAATGGGTTAGGTACATTTTGAGCAGAATACATAACAATTTCATGTGGTTAAATGGACCATTCAAGATCACTAAGGATGTCATCAGGGTAGTTACTGGATTACACTCATCCAGTGGGATTCCTGCTCTTAAATCTGTAAAGAACCAAATTGTTAGTGATGCTACCAGTTCTAAGTTTGACAAAAGAGCAATGACAGTAGATGACATCACTGATCTGGATGTCAAGTTTGCTTCTATGATCATTAGATATAAGATATATCATTCTAGCAAAGAAAATTCTGTACCTGGAACTGCCATCTATACTGCTTATGAAATGTTAAGAAAGGATGCAGACTATGATCTTTGTCAGCTTCTCTTGAACCAACTCTTGGAGAATCTGTCAAAAATCAAGAAAGACAAAAAGAATTCATTCAAGTATGGAGGATTAATATTGTGCTTATTCTTCTACTTTATGAATGAACTTCCCAGATCTAATGGCTGGGTATGGGAGAATGATAGACCGGTAGCTATCTAAATAAGAGATTATTTGCATAGACTTGGTGACAACAAAGCACAAAATACAGCTCTGTGGGGATACTTCAAGAACTTTCAGAGCATGATGCAAGCAAGAGAAAGAATTCCTCAGTCTCTTGTTGAAAAATACAAAGACACAGTATGCTTTATGGTAGAGATAGATCAGTGCCTAATGGAGGTAGTAGAACCAAGGACAGTCTAGATCATGCCCATGGGGTATGAAGTTGATGAACAGATTGTGGAGCTGCATGTTTAACACATGTTAAGCCAGCCTAAAGATCCAAAAGTAGAAAGGTTTAGAACCTTTGAGGAGCTGAGTATAAAAATCCATGTTGAACTCAGAGAACCAGAGATAAAAAGGAAGGTGAGAAAAGAAGTAGAGAATATTGCTCAAGGCCTTGGCATCTCAAAGGAGGCACTTGATGCCCACAAGAAAAGGATGGAAAGAGCTGAGGAGGAGAAGAAAGAGGCAGAAAAGAAAAGCAAGGAAAGTGCTCTAGTAGAAACCTCAACCCGGACCAGATCATCAAAAAGATCTGCACCTGTCACAGCCAAAAGCTCAAAATCGAAAGTCCAGACATCCGGTAAAAGATAGAAAAGATCAAAGACAAAAGCCACAAGGGCTTATGCAAGTCAAAAAGATGAAGAAGAAACTGAATCAGATGAGGGGGTAAAGGAAATAAAGAAGCAGAAGAAGAAAGGATCTGGTAAGCCCTCCATAGGCCAAGACAAGGAAGAAATGGCAAAGGAATTTGTTGAAAAGCCCACCCTATCTCTAGAAAGTGTAATCAAATTAGTCACTGTGGATGGAAACCTTCAACCAATGGCCGAATTCTATGATGATTACAATGAGGCCGACCAAAAGATCCTGCAGGAAGCTACAATCAGGTATCTGAACATTTACAATAAAGCTTCTATTGAAATTATCTCTCTTACTCCTAAGAGTCTAGAGAAGGAGTTGGAAATAAGAAAGACCAATGCCATGGCAAAAGACCTTGAGATCAGGGAACAGATAGCTATTCAGCTATATCCTTTAATTGATCATAAGATAATGAACATGGTATTCAAAGACTGCAAGGATGAATTCATAAGCAAAGCAAGAATGAATCAGCTTATGCTTGGTGAGACCGACAAGGTAGCCAAGGACACTGAAGAGATTCTCTGGAAAACCTTCAAAAGATTTAATCTTCCTATCATAGAGGACTTGGGTACTGACCCTTCAACCACAAGTGTTGTAGAAGAAACTTCTAAGAAAATGACAGAAGAGGTGGGCCCTAAACAGACTAACATTTCTCCTCTGGTTTCTCCTACAGTCTCCGGATCCAAAGAAGAAGAAAAATTATAGGAGAAAGAAGCAGAGATGAAGGAAAAATAAGGTGACAATGCAAAGGTTGCAAAGGGATAGAAGACTTCAGCAGAGAAAACCACAAATGCTAGTGGTGAGAATGTAGAAGGAGAGAAAACTCCAAAGGATAGCTCCAAGACTGCAGAAGAGAAGAAACATCTATCTCCAGCAAGAGACACTGCACAAACTGTCCAAGAATTTTTGAGCAAAGAAACAATGGAGATTGATGAATCGGAGCTTCTACAAGGTCCATTCAATTTTGATTCTCTTTCTCCAGTACAGACAATGAAGATAGCTTCATTTGCAAATGCTAAGGCTAATGAAAAACTCCTAAAGTCTCATATGGAAGACTGTGAGTTGATAGAAGCTACATCTAGAGTGCTGGAAAAGATCATACCATCTTTTCAAAAGGATCCCACAGCCTCCTCTTCCGGTAATCTCAAAACCTTAGTCAGCAGTATTAGTACACATTTTGATTCTCTAGAAAAATTAGCTAAAGAAAAGGTTCAAAAGGAGTTTTTGGATAAAAGGTTCTCCGAGGTACAGGGTTTGATCATTAATGATAGGAGAAACATGAACATTAGGATAAAGAGCTTAGAAAATGCTCTTAAGGATGGCGGTGAAATATACAAATTTTGTATCTCCTGGTCCAAGGTAACAGTGGATATTGAGAAGAAAATAAAAGAGCAAGAGGACACACTACTAAGCTTGTCTCAAAGTTTTGATCCTCTTTCTTCCTCTATAACAAATCAAGAATGTCAGACTATTGCAGTCTTGAGTGAAATCAAGAAATTGGAGAAGGAAAGGAAAAATAGAATAAGTAGGTTGAGTGAGTTCAGGGGGTTAATTGTCCCTAAGCTAGAGGCCATGCATGAGGCCATAATAGAAGCTTAAATCACAACCGTGACAAATGATCTGATAGATCTAAAAAGGGCAGATGCAATTGCATTCCTGTTGAGTGGGCATATCTCAATTTTGGACAGCATGAAGCAGAGTTGGGCGACAGAAGTTGTATAGTTGAAGACAACTTTTGCAGACATACTTAAGTATATGTAAGTATGCCATATGTATATACTTATGCGGCTAAGTATAGTAAAATTTTTGAAAATTTTGGTGTGCGGACCCTACCCTTTGCCATTGATGTCAAAGGGGGAGTGAAGAGCAGTGAAAAATGAGGAATCCAACTAAGGGGGAGCTCCAGAAAATGTATATAAAGACAGAGCATCAGCCAAGGGGGAGCATAGTGTAAACACTTGGTCATTTTTCACTAAGTGTTGCCATCAATGCCAAAGGGGCAGATTGTTGGCAAAAGACACTATATGGGTTCATGATTGTTGTCATTGATGGCAACAAAGTTCATCCCACACATCCGCAGGACATGGTGTGTCTCTACCAAAAGTTAGAGTGAAGAATGTTGTGGTCTGGTAAACAAGAACAAAACATGTGGCAAGGTCCGACAGACAGGTCCGGATCTCTTAGAGGAAGTATCTTGGTGCAGTGCGGATTCGGGGAAGTCAAGAGGACTACCTTGAGCAGTATATTCCAAGGATTTAGCCTCCGGTGATAGATGAGGAAAAATATATGAATAGTTGAGTACCAGATTCCTGAGTGACAGTGTGAATAGAGGAAGAACTGACTGACAGAACATCAGACTACTTTTTGGATGTGTTACTAATGGTGTTAAAGGTTACGAAGGCATGAATCATGTTTGGCCAACATGATTAATGATTTCTACAAGCATATACTTGATCCGCATTACTTGATGTGCAAGGATTCAACCGACAGAACAGAGTTTGTGAAAAGATTAACTGTTCTGGGTGCCAACTAGGAAAATAATGAAATCACTTATGTGGATATATATAGGATGGATTTAGTTGTGAGATGTGTTGTTGTGATATGTGATATGTGAATAAAAGCAGAGTAGAGAAGAAGCAGTAAGGAAGGTCCGGTATGTGAAAGGAAAGCAGCATAAGAGAAGAGGAAAGATGAAGTGCAGCAGATCAGTGTACTGAGCCTAACCAGAACTAAACTCCAGCATATGTGGATGCTTCCAATCAGTTCAAGTATTGTATAACATTCTTTTGTAGACAGTGTGTCTCCTTGTAGGCAGTGTGCCTCCTTTGTGAGCAGTGTGCTTGGGTAGTGAGCCCTAATTGGCAAGTGCCATTTTGTATTTCCTTATTCTTCTAATAGAGAATAATCTTTGGGTTAATCACCCTGTGGTTTTCTCCCTTAACAGGGTTTCCATGTCAAAAATACTGTGTCATGTGTTTTTCCATTTCATGGTAATGTTTGCTTATTTGAATTAATGTTGCATTGATTAATAAGAAAGTTCAGAAAGAAGAAATAATTAGGATAACTGATTCACCCCCCCTCTCAGTTATCAATAAAGGATGCATGAAAGGGAGAGGATACTAAGGAAAATGGTAGAAAAATATCAGAATGACATCACCTTCCTAGTATCATCAAATGAGTGCATGATGGAAGCCATGGAACCAAGGTTAGTATGGATCCCTGCATTGGGATATGAGGTCAGTGAATAAGAAGTTACTGGTTTGACTGATGTTTTGTTGAAAAGCCCCAAAGACACCACTAAAGCAAGGTATAGTACTTTTGAGGAAAAGTCTATGAAGGTGACTCCCAAGAAGAAGCAAGCAGAAACAAGCATAGAAAAGACTCCAGATGAAAGAAATGTGCAAAAACAAATTGATCCAGTAATACCTAAGTCTCCAATGAAATTATAATCCTTGTTCAACAGTATTTTGTTGTTTGATGCATTAGGAGAGACTACTGCCCTTTACAATGAAGCAGATGAGGTGGATAAGGTCACCATTGTTGAAACTATTATTAAATACATCATTGTATTAGAGGTTGATATGAGAAATATTGAAGACCAAGTCTTTATGGAGCTTTGGGATGTCTTGATGAAGAGAAGACAAGAAGCAATCCAAGAAGAAGGAATGATAAAAGAGTTTACACTAGAAAAGGTTGGCACTTCTTTGTCTATGGAGAACAAAGACACATTAGCTTAGCTTTACTCTACCAAATTTAGAGTAAAACAAAGGGTAACTACCCTTATGAGTAAAGATAAAAATGATTTTGAAAATTTACAAAAGGAGACAACTGATAAAATTTCTGACATTACTCAAAAATATGGGATGTTTTCAGAAGATTCTATTCTGGAAGTTGTTACTGGGTAAGAGGCTTAGAATATTGATGCTCAACATGAGCATGCAATAGATAATGAACATACTTAGGACAATATTCCTCTGGTCTTAGAAGAAATATCTCATAAATACAAAGAAGCATAGGAGAATGTTGAAGAAGAAATAGTCACCAGTGAGGATGCTAAAAAGAAAAATACATCCACTCCTCCTCCGGCACTAGAGGTAAATACCACCCCTCCAGGAAATACTAAGAACTTTGCAGAGACAAGGAATGTAAACAACAAATATGATGAAGCAAAGGATGAAGCAGAAAGGAATAAAGAGAAAGATGAAGATAAAGATGCATCCAGAGATGCAAAGAATAAGGATGAAAATCCAAAAAACTCTGGTCAATATGGGGAGAAGGATTTGAAAGAAAATGTTATGGAGTTATCAAAGTCTTCCAATGATTCCTTTGGCTCCTCCAGAGATACTTTGAAGAATCTATTAAGTGTACAACTTAATTTCTAGCCTATTGTATCTTCAAAAATGCTTCAACTACCGATGCAATAGGGAAGTATAGATCTGGATAAGATTTCCCCCCTCCACAAGCTACAGTTGGGAGATGTATTCCATGCATCTACTTGGAAAGAAGTCATAGAAACTCATCAAAAGAGTGAGGGGCTGATGGATGAGGTAGTAAAGGTGTTACAAGAGGCCATACCTAGTGCCATCATTGACACATCACTTTCTGGTATGGAAAATTTAAAGCTTTTAATTGATTCTTTCAAAGAATATGCCTCCAGTCTCAAAGGACAAATTGAAAATGAGGTTGAAAAGAGAATAAGTGATAAAAGGATGATGGAGATTGCTGAGAAATGTGCTCTTGCACATAAAAACTATCAATAAATTCTAAAGGATGCACAAGACTATGTAGATGAAGCAAAGGATCTCTATCATTTTGGCATGAAGTGACCTGGAGCTACATAGAGCATCAGAAAGGAGATGGACTCCATTGAGTACCAGATCAATAATGCCTCCAGTGTCTATGATCTGGCACTTGATCTTGATGGTAATACAAGGAATGCAATAGAAGATTTGCACAAGAAATTATTTCAATTACAAGCTTAAAAAGAGCATATTATTTTTGTAGTTTGGAGAAATAAGGAACTTAGTGAATCCCAACTTCATTCTTATTTCTAGAGCCCTTTTGAGTGCAACCAAAGCTTCACAAATAAATCATGTACCTAGTAGTCTAGAAGAAGGAGAAGAGTTTCTGATGGAGCTTAAAATTCAATGCAGATTACTTGGGGAAGCCAAGAAAGCTTGGGATGAAGGCAAAAAAGAATGGCAGACACAGGTGCAGAAGATGAAAGTGCCTACTTCATCCGGGTGACAAAACTTTCTATTTTTTTTATGTATTTTTAGTTTTTCAGTTTCAAATTCTTTATACATATGCATAGTATATATAGCCATTTATGGTACAAATTTTTGGTTCTTGCTCTGGTACATGACTAAAGGGGGAGTCAATTCAATCTTTTAGCCTATACATATAAATATACTTCTTAGGGGGAGATTTGGTACATGTTAGAACAGTTATTTGAAGGTGCCCTTTGCCCTTGATGTCAAATGGGGAGAATGTTTTGGAGATATTCTTGCATGTTGCCATCAATGACAAAGGGGGAGATTGTTGGAAGTTTGTCATTGATGTTGTTGTTGGCAACATGAGCATGTAGGATAAGCATGAGGTATGTTACTATGTGTTGCAGTGTTGTCATTGATGTCAACATTGTATATTGGTATGAAGACAAATTTTCAAGAATGTTTGATCCTAACATGCTTCTAAATGTCTATGAAAGATAACTTTGCAAGAAGGTTTGATCCGGTAAAAGAGACTAAGTGTCAGTTTTGGTAATTCTATGTTACAGAACATCCAATTTTTGGGTCCGCATTGGTCCACAAATGAACACTTTACTCTGTGGTTCTAGTATATTGTTTTTGGCTGATAGAAGCATCTAAATCCAAAGTTTTATCTGATATTGACCTATGGTTTGGAAGTTATGAATGACAGAAGTTCGTCTTGATAGAATATAGTCATTTCCTTTACAATGTGTGTGAGTAAGAGAGTCTACATTTCTCCGTGGATTGGATTTTGGCTTTGTAGTTTTAAGGAGATGTTGATAGATGTCAATAGAGTGTGAATTTTAGTTTGCATGACATTTCAAGGTACGCGTGTTTGAATATGGGTATACAGTTGAAGGATTTTTGTATTAGGTCTTCTACAGTGTTGACCTAATAGTTGTGAGGCTATGTGGAGATTAAATAAGCATTGTGGAGCTAAGTGGGATCTATTTTACATCCATACCAAACTATTTCAAATTGTTCTAAGGTTTGGATCTTTGTGCAAAGCATGTGTGGAAAGTCTTGAGCTGACAAGTTACATATTGTATATTTTGCACGTTATATCCAATTAGGCCGACCTAATTGATGTTACAATTGATGTGGATATATATGTTAGATCTTTTTTGGTATTTTGGTGTGGAAGTGATATAGATGTATGTGAATTCTATTAGTTTAGTGCAAACATATGTTGTGAATGTTGAGAAAAAGATCAGAGTGATGCGAATGCAGAAGAAAGCAGTCTATTGCATCAAAATCAGATAAAGTGTGCAAAGTCAGTTCATTGAGCTACATTGGAACTATATCATGCATATGATAGATGCAATTGTAATAGTTCAATCTATGAAGTGAGCCACAACTCTTCTTCTATCTTTTTTCTTAATGGGCAGTGAGTCCACTTGGATAGTGAGTCCACCTGTAGTGAGCACTTCTGTAAATATACTATAACTAGTTATAATATATTGTGAGCTAATCCTCACCGTAGTTTTTCCCATTTTGGGTTTTCCACATAAAAATCTTGGTGTTCATGTGTTATGTGTGGTTGTTACATGCTTTATGTTTTATTTCATTTACTACAAGTAAATCTACTAAATGGATTGGATATTTAATGTTTGAATGGTTTAAAAGAATATTGATTCACCCCCCTCTCAGTATTTTGAGTGTTCAACACACTGCTCCGGAAGTTACTATAGGAGAAGTAGCTTAGGACATTGATGCTCAACATGAGCATGCAACAGATGAAGAACATATTCAGGATAATGTCCCTTTGGTGTTGGAAGAATTAGCACAGGAAAATGAAGAAGCAGAAGAGAATGTTGAAGGAGAGAGAGTCACAGATGAGGAAGAAGCAAAGAAAGATACATCCACTCCTCCAGTACTAGAATAAAATGTTACTCCTCCAGACAACATAGAGAACCCTACAGAGGAAGAGAATGCAAATAAGAGTGGTGATGAAGTGAAGGTTGATGCCGAAAAAGAAAAAGAACAAGAAAATATTAAAAAGGAAGATGTAGATAAGAATGAGGATGCATCCGGAGATGCAAAAATAGAGAAAGAAAATCTTAAAAACTCTGACAAGAATGAGGAAAAGGACTTGAAGGAAAAGAATGTGGAGATTACAAAGACTTCTAGTGAATCCTCCAGCTCCTCCAGAGATTCCTTGAAGAATCTACTAAGTATGTAGCTTAATTTTTAGCCTATTGTGTCATCACAACTGCTACAACTGCCAACGCAACAAGGAAATGTAGATTTGGACAAGATTTCCTCCCTCCACAAGCTATAGTTGGGAGATCTATTCCATGCATCTTCCCAAAAGTAGATCATAGAGACACATCAAAAGAGTGGAGATCTGATGGAAGAACCAGTAAAGGCATTGCAAGAGGCCATACCTAGTGCAAACATTGACACATCATTTTTTGGTATGAAATATCTAAAGTTATCAATTGATTTTTTTTAAGAATATACCTCCAGTCTTAAAGGAAAAATTAAGAAAGAGGTTGAAAAGAGGATAAATGATAAGAAAATGATGGATATCACTAAGAAATGTGGTCTTGAACATAAAGAGTTTCAACAGAATCTAAAAGATACACAAGTGTGTTTAGATGAGGCAAAGGCTCTTAATCAATATAGCATGAAGTGGCCCAAAGCCACACAAAGCATCAGGAAGGAGATGGACTCCATTGAGTCCCAGATCAATAATCCCTCCTGTTGGAATAGAAAAATATAAAATTTTCTTGTATTCTTACTCATCCATATCTGACCAAATCATAAAGCATTTCTCCCAAGATCATAATAAAATGATATATCCCATAAAATCCTATAACTTTTATCACAAAATAATGTACAAGGTTCAAATTTCCTAATATCGGCAAGACCTCATTACAATTATACCGATCCATGAGAAATCAGTTGAAGTGAGTATCGGTGTGAGATTACTAATCGGGGAGAAGATTTTAGAGTACGCCGATGAAGAAAGTGGCATCGATGACCTTTCATCGGCAGAAGAATGCGTGGTTATACCGATCGGTGTAAGGAAACACTATTGAGTAATATTCTACAAACCCTCCCAATAGTATAAGTCATGCCGATGATCAAGTTCGGTAGGACTCTCACTGACCATACAGTGGAACGAAGGGAATTAGTGGTCATCGGCAGGAAATGAACATCGAAGGGAAAGATTGATGAGTCTCCAATATTCTAAAGTCTCAATGATTAAAGAAAAGTGTTTCGACATAGCTCACACCGATATATGTGACGAATAAGAACAATCGGCAAAGCTGAACAAATCAGAATGAAATTTATATGTTTTACCGAACCAATGGTCACAGTGATAAAGATGTCGGTGACATATCATGAAGATCTCACAGAGTGTGAAGGAAGGTTATCAGGGAAACAACCACGATTGGGTAACTTGAAATAAGTTATCCCGATGGTTTATTTTATCCCGACGACAATGATGACCATGTGCATCGACAAGACTCTCACTGATAGTCATATCAGTAACACTTAACATATCAGAGAAGAATATTATTCACAAAGTGATGAAGGAAGTCATGCCGATGGCAACAATGTTCACTTCTACATCGAGTAAAGCTTCAAAATATCTTACTGATACAAACTCACTTATGAAATATGATGTCAAGGAGACAAATCAAGGGTTACAACAATTGATTCATGAGCAAACATTTGCGCCATGAGAAGATATTAAGATCGCCCTGACATTATGAAAATCATGCTGACAAGAGAAGTTATGACGATGTGACATTTCACAATGATCAAGAGAATTGAAATGCTTGAACAATTAATTGCAGATGATGAATAAATCTTCTGAGATAACGTTTGGAAATCATTGCAATTAAGTTCAACAGAATTGTCTGAGGAGAGCAAGAAAATGGAGACGTGAAGGAGAATACAAGGGAATTCAATCAGAGCCTCTGATAAACAAGTACATACATACAAACTTTTGTGCAATAGCTTGTAATTTGAATTCTCTGTCAAGGATTCTAAATGTAAACTCTAGGGAAAGGGAAGGGTAGAAAACTTCAGGGCAATACAAGTAAACCTAAAAAATAGAAAATTGACAAAACCCTTGAGGAGAAAAAAAAAGAGAGAAAACTGAACCAAGACTTGATTGATCAATTACCAAGATCAACTCCCAAAGCCCGAAGGTCTGCACAACTTAGGGTAGAAGTGGAGAAATTAGAAGATAAGTATAAATACCTTGGGAATGTTTGGACTCCAGTCAAAGGCTATGAGCTCTTTAAATTCCATTACAATAGAAGAATTAGGAATTTTCCAGTGTCAAACCCATGGCATCTAAATTTGGGTAAATTAGTTGTTCCTGATGTGTTTCTAAATGTTAAACTCCTCCAACTTCTTGCTAAACAGTATAACCCAAGTCTTAAGACTATCTATAGCCCACAAGGGGGGCCTATTATACATTTGTCAAAGAATGCCATATGTGAAGTTTTCAACTTGGATGGTTTATGTATTGTCCCCATTGTTTATGAAGGTTTGGAAAAGGAGTATTAGAGAATGGATACTACATACAATGGATGGAAACTGCCTATTCACAGGCCTAGGGCAAACGGAGAAATGGTGCCCCTCAGTGAAAATGATGGCCCTCCATTTCATGTGTCTTTATTTGAACCTTACATAACATACACGTACTACTCTGTGCGACAGGATAGAGGATCAAAGGTCCTTGACTTTATGACAATTCCTCTAATGGTCATAGCTGCAGACATCCAATGCCATAATGCCAGGTAGTTTGATTATGTTGCCTATGTTTTTAATAGGATTGACTCTAGTCTGACTGCCATAAAGAATAATGCCCCATCAGTTTCCTTTGAACATTATTCACTTCTCATCCACATGGTGCTCTATTATGGTCAGGAAGTGGGGTTATGGCCAACTGAATTCAAAGTTGTTCCAATAGACCAGAGGGGATAAAAGTTACCCATGCAAATGTGGACCAGAATATGGGATAGCAGATATGCCCATTCTAGCTATGTACAATTTCAAGAATATTGTGTGAAAGTGCTATATAGATATTTCAGTCATCCCTGTGAGTATTCAATCTCAGATGAAATAAAGAGATTCCTTAGACCAAAGGATTTTGGTGGTCCTCTTATTGTTACTCACAACTGGGGAGATTGGTATTGTTTCGAGGATGCTACCATGGTGAGAGTATATGGTTTTGAGGACACTCCCTTTATCTTACCTAAGACTGTCCCTAATAGAATTGCCTACAGAGAAATAGTTAGGCAAATGCAATTTTCAAATGTGATGCATCTGAGCTCCCATGATAAACAGTCTTTTATGCCTAGTACTTTGTGTTTTGGAGATTTCACTATGGTTTCCAAGGAAGGTTATAATCTCATTTTAGATAAACTAATGCACTATAATATGAGGTGTAATGAGGTAAGGAAAGGGTTTGATCGTAAAGGTTTTATTGACCTTGCTCAGAGGAAGCAAAACCTCAGGGGGTACACACATGTCCCCTATCCACATGATGATGTCATCAGAAATCTGGAAGAGGCTGAGGTGGAATTGGTGGTGGAACAATATAATAGGGACCTAGATAAGAAAAGGAAGTAGCTGGCAGAGATTGAGGTATTATCCTCTAGTGATGAAGAACCTACAGGGCAAGAGGAACCACAGGAACAAACAATAAAAATGTCCAAAAGAAAGATGCAACAATATCATTCTCCTATCATAGTACATGATGAGGAGGGGTATGTTGATGAAGACCCATGACAGATAACATATGATTCTTTCATTTCTGATGACAAATTCATTCATTCTAAAGAGTTCAAATCATTTTTATATAAGTGCAAAGGGAAAGAAATCAGGGAGTCAGTTGATGATGTCTCTGCTAACAATGAGAGACAATTACTTGATAGGTTGAGAACAATAGTTGATAACAAATTGCAAGATATTACCCCTCATAAGGGTAGGCAGTTGCTCAAAGATGCAGGCGTTATGATCTTTCCTGGCCTTGATTTGAATTCTGCTCTAGTATTTGATATTTTTTTGAATAATACAGATGATAGATACAAGCTCACTCCAGAAGGTGTTAATGAAGTATATATGGGCACCAAATATAATAATGATGAAAATTCATTAATGATATGGGCCCTGTATCCTGCCCACAAAAGATAGCTATTATAGATACTGAAAAGACTTTTGGCCATGTCATGACTTTGAAGGTAGGGGAAATTGACCCCTTGATCACTACAGACATTAGCATCAATGTTGCAAAGCTGAATAAGGTGTAGGCTCAGATGTTAATTAAGGAAAGAGATGCATACAAACTTAGCTATGAGAGGTTGACAAAAGAGAATGATTATTTGAAAGGTACTCTTAAGAGCACCTTCGAGGGATTAGTAAAGAGGCTAACCTAGGGTGAAAGTTCATAGAGTGCCCAACCACTTTCCATAGATCAAGTAGCTCAAATTCAAATGAAGACACTTGTCACAGTACTCCAAAATAGGCATGCCGACATGATGCATTGGCTGAACCAATTTTGGGATAATTATTCTCAAAATCATAAAGCAATCCAAGAAGATGAGAGGCTTGAAAAAAGGTTGTAGGAGAAATTAAATGAGACACAGGGTAAAGATACTTCTGACATTCCAGGTGCCTCTAATGCAAAAGAGTTGATCGAGCAACATTAGAAGTATTATGATCAACTTAGGACTAATGCCAAAGAATGTACTGAAGCTTCAAAAGCAGGAGTGCTCGCATTGTTGAAAAATGATAAAGAATTAAAAAGCAAAGAAGAATGGAGCAGAGATTGTCAAGCAATACTACATGAAGCTTTAGGAGCTCTTAAGGACAAAGACTCTGCATTCAGGGAAGCTTGCAAGCATTTGGAGAGGATGGTTATGATGGATGTGATTACAAGGAATGCCATTAAATTTACTTATTCACATTGCAGCTAGGAGTACTTAGACCACATTGCTAAATTATACTTGTAGTTGAATAGAGCATAAGCATGGTTATTTTATCATTGTTATGTTTGTTAATTCCCAAAAGACTTCTTGAAGATTTATGTCTCTTCACGAGCATTTCTATATAAGTTCAAACATTTGATGCTGAATTATCATTAGCAGTAGAATATAATACATATAGTTTACAATGTTCTCAAAAGACCATGTTGCAAGTATATTATTGAAGAAATAAATTGGAGTTCTCTGATCTTGTGGTTTTATTCTGGCATCAATTGTTTGTTAAAGTTACTCAATTGTGTGGTTGTCTCCAGTTCTAAATTTCCTTGTTATTCAGATTAATATATCAAGTATATATTTAATCTGTCAGCGCACATTTGCTGTAGTTGTGTGATTTGATTAATTGGTGTCCATTATAGGAATAAAAATCCTTCTGATCAGTCACAGTAACCTGGAAGTGTTAGTTTGGATTACTAAGAAGAACCATATAATTAGGATTGCCATTCTATCTCCAAATTAATATTATATGTTATTCTTGCATATTTCATTCAATTGGTTCCTTCAAGAAAGGATTAAATTGCCATTTGGTGAATAACAAGAAATCTGATTATATTGGTTGGATTATTAAGAAGAGTTTGTCAGTCATTTCCTTGCATGTTTATACAAGTTATAAACTAAATATTGTGCTGAATAGTTAGAATTATTTCCCACTATAAGCCACTAGTCTTAGTCCTTCATTTGACTCTGTTTACCCAACAAGGGACTGGTCTTATTGTAATTTATCATTTAAATCCTTTTATTTACACAATCATAAAATTCACCTTGATATTGCTTATACCAACCATTCATTAGATATAGAATTAGTTAGCAAGCTCTCATCTATCCTACACCATTTTCCATTGTAGGAAGACTCATTTACTTAGTCAAGACATTTACATTCATTCTGCTTTAATTTCCAAGGTTCACCCACCTAGGTGTAGCAGGACCTAAAGTGCAGGGAGTCATCAAACCTTAAGGGTTGATTCCATCGCGTTAGTTCAAAAATTTTGTGAATCTAAGCATAGAGCCTGGCATTCTCTTAGGATTAGCAACCTGCATTTTTGAGACCTAACAAATTGGCGACTCTACTGGGGACATAAATAAAAGACCTTAGTAACAAACCATTCCTTTTATAGAGTCATTTCAGAAACTTTAATTTTGTAACTCTGTTGGCAACAAGAACCCAGAAAGACAAATTACAAACTTTTCCTATTTACACAATAGGTGGAAACTCTAGTGATTGTTATAATAGAAAATTGATACCAAATGGATGGTAGGAGATCCAAGATGGAAGGCAAGAAATTGCAATCATCTCCACCAATTAGAAACATCTCCAAAAGAAATGGAACTTCAAATTATGCTCACTAGGATAATAATCAAGAGGCTCAAGAGGATAATGCAGAGCAAACTATTACAATTCACAATAAATTTACACCCTTGCATGATTCAAACGAAAATCTCAATGAGGTAAATGATGATGTATTGGCAAAATATAGACCTGATCCTCAAGAACAGCTTGAGTATGAAGCATGGGCCATGAGGGAAATCAATCAAAGACAAGATGAATATGATTTCAAAATGTCATTACATTAGGGAGAAGGGCTAAAACATGGATTCTTGACTCAAGAAGTAAATGACAACCCAAAGACTTCAGGAGGTATGAATCAAGCACAACAGGATCTGCTCAAGATCCAGGAAGAACTTGAAATGGTCAAAATAGAGGAAACTAAGAGGTTGTTGCAACAAGAAATCCAACAAATAAAGAGTAGGGCTAAAATAGCCCCCCCAAGATATGTACCTCCACATAGGGGAAACACTTCAAAGAATCCATAGCAAAATTTACACCAAAATACAGGTGGTGCTTCAAACTCACAAGTCTCTGGAAGTCATCAATATGCCATTCCTAAAGTTCCTAGACTACCTCCGATATAGAACACCTCTCAGCATATGGCTAATCCTTACCCACCCCCTGGCCAATAATATTATAGACCACAAAATCCTTACATAAATCCTCACGCAAACCCACAGTAGCAATATGCCTATTATCAGCCTCCAGGTGGATATAATTACTATCCTAATCCACCACCCATGAATTTTCCTCCCCAAAACCTTGCAAACATATGTAGCCAATTTGATCTGCCTACGTATCAGTTGTATCCATATCCTATGGATGGTAATTGGAGAAATATAATTCCTAAGTTTATTGGGAACAGTGCAATATCAGTTGAAGATCACATAGAAGCTTCAATGCTTTTGTACAAGATATTGGTATGGATTGGGAAGATATTAGAATGAGGTTATTCATGATGTCCCTGACTGAAGATACAAGAGACTAGTTCAACAATTTACCTGATGCTTTAATCAGTTCAATAACTGATTTCCACAATCAATTCAAGGAATAGTATGACAATCAATATGCCCCTGAGTTTGCATTGCACGAATTGATAAGCATCCAGAAATACCAGAATGAATCAGTGTATGACTTCAATTTGAAATTTTCCAAATTACACAACAAAGTACCACACAGATCCAAACTGTCTGATCCAGTAGCACTGAGCATTTATATGAAAGCATTTGATCCCAGGACAGGGTATGAACTTAGAAACTGGTGCCCTGCAACCCTAGCTGAAGCACAAAAAGTGGCATTAACTATTGAGAACAATAGGAAAGCTGCAGGTATGGTTAGCAAGAGGGATAACCCTAGAAATACTCAGAACCCAAATACTCAACAAACTAAACAAGAAGGTCAACATAGACATGAAAGGCCCAAGTTACATGATATGCCATATAACATGAATTGGAAAGATGGGAGACCCATTGAAAACAGTAGAAAGCAACATTATGTCAAGGATACCCCTGACCCTTTAAAAAGAAATATGACACATATGGTAGAAGATAAACCTTGGTGTCTGGTGTGCAATTTACCACATTCACCTGAGTATTGTGAGGTGGCTAAAATAGTACAACAAGAAGAAATGTTATACAATTATAATAGAGACAATCACACTATAAATATGATGCAAGATACACCATGTTTGGTGACTGAAGACTATTCTTCTACAGAAGAAGAGGGATATGAGTATGATGTAGGAAACCAGATACATCATATCAATATGGGAGAATAAGAAGCATTCTTAGATCAGGAGGATGGTTATGAGGAACCTACCTATTATAACAATCAGCCATATGATCAATGGAGAAAGCCCACTGAAAATGAAAGAGAGGCTCTTACAATAGCTGCAATAGCTCAAGCTAAAAATGCCTGTAACTTAAGGAACAGGACAGTGAATGTTAAACAAGGAACACCTGGGAGTGTATTCATAAAAGATCAGAATTATAAAAAGAATAATACAAAGTTATCATTCAAAGAACCAAAAAAGGGTGGTAAGAGTAAAACGAAAGAAAAATCACAAAATCAAGAAAAAGAAAATATAAAGACAGAAAAGAATGATCAGACTATGGCCCATTCTTTTGAAATTGCTCATGCAATATCTCAGGTAAAAATATTAGTTCCACTTTTAGAAATGATGAAGATAGACAAATACAAGAATACAGTAGTTAAACTGATTTCAGATATACCAGGTCAAAAACATAAAGGATTTGAAAACAGAACAAACAATGTTCATCAAGAAACATTCCAAATGCCTGAGGTATACCTAGGTGATACATTGACAAAGAATCCATCACAGGTGGACCCTTTCTACACTACATTATTGATCAAAAATAGGATAGTGAGGAACTGCATGATTGATTCAGGTGCTGCCATGAACATCATGCCAATAGCAGTTATGAAAGAACTGGGAATGTGGGTTGATACTACATTTGGTAGGTGTTATGCAATGGATAATAGATCCATCCCAGTTGTTGGTATTATGAGGGATGTAGAGATAAAACTTGCCTCATACCCTGAAGCAACTTATAACATTGATATTATATGGTTGACATCCCACCATATTATGGAATGCTTCTATCAAGACAATGGGCTGCTATGGTAGGAGGGAATGTCCAATTGGACCTATCATATGCCACAATACCAGTTGGAGGTAAAGAAATCAAACTGTGTAGGGAGCCGAGGTATGAAAATATTATAGAACGCCTGGATCAACATCAAATAAATTTCTTTTGTGATATAGATTTGGGAGCCTTCAAGGTTGGAAAAAATCAGCCAGAATTGTAGAATACTGATCCAATACATATTGAATCTAAGAAAGAAGAAAATGATGTCTGGAAGATGTATTTTGATGGTGCATGCAGCAAAATAGGAAATGGGACCGAAGTAGTGTTTATTTCACTAGGAGGTAAAACTTTCAAATACTCCTTTCTATTAACATTTGAGTGCACAATCAATGTAGCAGAGTACAAAGCTTTGCTCATTGGTTTGAACATAGCCACCAAGCATAAAATAAAAAAGTTAGCTGTATATGGTGATTCTGAATTGGTTACTTCCCAAGTGAGAGAAATATACCTATCAAAAAACAAGAGGTTGAGATAGTACAGAAATGCAGTCTGGGATGATATTGAATTATTTGATGCCTTTTCAATCAACTGGATTGATAGATCTTAAAATATTATGGTAGATTTTCTAGCAAATATCACACTAAAAAGGGATGATGTCATGTTAGGAAGCATTACAGAGGTTGAATTCAAAACTAGACCCACCATCCTGGATAATATACATAACTAGAAAGTGTTTGATAACGATGCTGATATAATCAACTTCCTACATTGTGCTGATCATTATGAAAATCAAGAGATTGATTTTAATGCATTTGTAGAGGAACATGATGGGAAGGAAACCCTTTTTGGTCAAGAGATAGTTCATTTGAAAACAAATAAGATACCTAAGGGACTTATAGCATTGGAAAAGGCATTCGATGGACATGACAGATTTAAAATGAAAGACACACCAGTGGTGCATAATGACCTTGAAGAGATTAATTTGGGGACACAAGCAGCCCCAAAGAATGTGTATATTGGAAGAAATCTTAACCCAAAAATTAGGAGCAGAATCATCAACTTACTTAGGAATTATAGGCATGTATTTTCCTGGTCATATGATGATTTAAAAGCATATAGAGAGGATCTGTTTCAGCATGAGATACCACTAAAACCAGATGCTAAACTATTCAAGCAAAAATAGAGGCCTATCAATCCTACATTAGCTCCTAAGATGCTAGAGGAACTTACAAAATTAAGGGATGGAGCTATCATTAAACCCATCAGACATTGCTCTTGGGTTTCTAATTTGGTACCTATCAAGAAAAGGAATGGTGATATTAGACTATGTGTGGATTTTAGGAATTTAAACAAGTCTTCTCTTAAGGACAACTATCCTCTCCCTAATATGGAAGCAATATTACAAAAAGTTACTGGATGTGAATTGTTGTCAATGATGGATGGCTTCTCAGGTTACAATTAGGTGAAAGTCAAAGAATCAGAGCAATTTTAGACTGCATTCACCATTCCATGGGGAACATATGTATATTTAAGGATGCCATTCAGACTCACTAATGCTGGAGCAACATTCCAAAGAGCAATGGATGTGGCCTTTGTTGAATTGATTAATAAAATCATGATAGTATATCAAGATGACTTGACAGCATATTCAAAAAGGGTTGAGGATCATTGTACACCTTTAGAGCAAATATTTATTAAATCCCTAGAATATGGGATTTCATTGAATCCTAAGAAGTGCCATTTCGCAGTGACAAAGGGGAAGTTGCTTGGTCACATAGTTTCAAAAGATGGAGTGAAAATAGACCCTGAGAGAGTAAAAGCAATTGACCAAGTCCCTATCCCTAAAAATGTGAAAGCTATACAGTCATTTTTTGGCAAAATTAACTTTGTCAGGAGGTTTATATCAAATTTTGTAGAAATTGTTTGTCCTATATCAAGGATGCTAAAGAAGAACTCAGAAATGAAATGGACAATAGAAACAACAGAAGCATTTGCCACTATTAAGAGAGCAATCAAAGAAGCTCCTATCTTGATATCCCCTAATTTCAGTAAACCATTTCAACTATTTTCATTTCCCTCTTATCATATAGTTACAACAGTGCTATTACAGAAAAACAATGATGGATATGAATAGCCTATCTCATTTTTAGCAAATCTCTTCAAAATGTGAAGTTAAAATATGACATTGTTGAAAAACAGGCATATGCTTTGGTAAAGGTAGTTAAAACCTTTAGGCCATACTTAGTAGGAGCTGAAATCATAGCATATGTGCCTAATGCTGCAGTAAAGGATGTATTGGTCCAAACTGAAGTCACAAGTAGAAGATGCAGATGGATCAATAGAATTCAGGAATTCAATATTGAAATTTGGATTACTAAACTAGTGAGAGGACAAGGTCTTGTTAGGTTGATGGCTGAAAGTAATCTTGAAGCTTCTCAGATATGTAGTGCTACTAATGTTGATAATACAAGTTCTAGCATTGAGCATACTCCATGGTATACGGACATCATATATTATTTAAAGCACATGAAATGTCCAGAGGGGTATGATGATAACAAAAAAAGGACACTTAAATTGCAAGCTTCAAAATATGTATTTATTGATGGAGATCTTTACTGGAAGAATAGGGATGTAATTCTACTATTATGCCTAGATGAGTATCAATCAAAACATATCATGAAAGAGTTACATGAAGGCATGTGTGGAGGTCATTTTTCAGCAAAAACTACAGGCCACAAGATCTTAAGGGCTGCATACTATTGGCCTAAAATTTTTAATGATTCATATCATTACACTAGGAAATGTGAAGCATGTCAAAAGTTTTTAGGGAAGTTGAAATATCAGGGACCATTGCCCTTAAAACCCATGCAAGTCGAGGCTCCATTCTATCAGTGGGGTATTGACTTCATAGGAGAAATTATGGAGAAGTTAAGTGGTGGACACAAATGGATTTTAGTGGTGACTGATTACTTCACAAAATGGGTGGATGCAATTCCAACCAAACAAGCAACAAGTAGGGTGGTGATTAACTTTCTGATGGAAAATATTATATTTATATTTGGCACTCCAATAAGGTTAATTATAGATAATGGAATGTGTTTTAGATCTGATGAATTCAAAAATTTCTATAGTACACATGGCATCACTATGTCCTATGCTGCCCCTTATCATCCACAAGCAAATGGGTAGGCAAAATCCAGCAACAAAAGCCTTCTGAAAATCATAAAAAGAATGTTGGATGGAAACAAGAAAGTGTGGGATTCAAATTTAAGAATGGCTATATGGGCTGATAAGATTACTGTAAAAAGAGCAATTGGGAGATTTCCTTTTGAACTAGTAAATGGAACACAAGCAAGAATACCATTAGAAAATCTCATGCTAGTTTACAAATTTATCCTTCAGGAAGATGTAAACATTTCAGAACCGATGGAGGAAAGATTAGAACATCTTGCAGAACTTGATGAAACAAGGAGACTAGCACAAAGGTAGAATATTAAGTTGCAATCACAAGTGAAATACCTCTTTGACAAGAAGGCCAAAGATAGGAAATTTGAGATGAATGACTTAGTGTTGATGTGGAACGCTAGGTGCCAGGACAAAGGAAAACATGGAAAGTTTGAAGCTCTATGGTTAGGTCCTTTTGTTATAACTGGTAAAGGAGGTGATAATTCCTACTATTTGCAAAACATGTCCGGAGAAGTGCAGGAATTGCCTATGCATTGGCAATATCTGAACCCTTTCTTTTCATAGAATATCATGCACAAAGAGAATTAAGTGTTGCTAGTGCATGGACAACCCTTAAAAATTTCTCAAAATACTTTTATTCCATGCACAATAGTCTAGGGTAATCAAAAGGAGATTAGGACATGCCAGTACATGGACAGTCCTATAAATCTCTATATATAAAAAATAATAATAAAAAAATTATATATATATATATATAATATAATATAATATAATCTTTTCCATGTACAGTAGTATAGAATCATCCCAATTCCCCATCATTATCACCTCCATCTCCCATTCCCATAAAACTGTCATCCCGAATAAATGAAACATGTGGTCTACTCCCCAAGAGATCTGAATTCTTGTTATACTCACAAGGAGTATACATCCCAGACAAGGCCACTATTGGGACAGAAAAATTTAAAATTTTCTTGTATTATTACTCATCCATATCTGACCAAATCATAAAGCATTTCGCCCAAGATTAGAATAAAATGATATATCCTATAAAATCCTATAACTTTTATCACAAAATAATGTACAAGGTTCAAATTTCCTAATATCGGTAAGACCTCATTATAGTTATACCGATCCATGAGAAATCAGTTGAAGTGAGTATCGGTGTGAGATTACTGATCGGGGAGAAGATTTTAGAGTACGCTGATGAAGAAAGTGGCACCGATGACCTTTCATCGGCAAGAGAACACGTGGTTACGCCGATCAGTGTAAGGAAACACTATCAGGTAATATTCTACAAACCCTCTCGATAGTGTAAGTCATGCCGATGATCGAGTTCGATAGGACTCTCACTGACCATCCAGTGGAACGAAGGGAATTACTGGTCATTGGTAGGAAATGAACATCAGAGGGAAAGATTGATGAGTCTCCGATATTCTAAAGTCTTAGTGATTAAAGAAAAGTGTTTCAGCATAGCTCACACCGATATATGTGACGAATAAGAACCATCGGTGAAACTGAACAAATCGGAATGAAACTTATATGTTTTACCGAACCAATGGTCATAGTGATAAAGATGTCGGTGACATATCGTGAAGATCTCACCGAGGAAGAGAGTGAAGGAAGCTTATTAGGGAAACAACCACGATTGGGTAACTTGAAATAAGTTATCCCGATGGTTTATTTTATCCCGATGACAATGATGACCACATGCATCAACAAGACGCTCACTGATAATCATATCGGTAACACTTAACATATCGAAGAAGAATATTATTCACAAAGCGATGAAGGAAGTCATGTCAATGGCAACAATGTTCACTTCTACATCGGGTAAAGCTTCGAAATATCTTGCCAATACAAACTCACTTATGAAATATGACGTCAAGGAGACAAATCAAGGGTTACAACGATTGATTTGTGAGCAAACATTCACGCCATGAGAAGATATTAAGATCACCCTAACATTATGAAAATCATGCCGACAAGAGAAGTTATGACGATGTGACATTTCACAACGATCAAGAGAATTGAAATGTTCAAACAATTAATTACTGACGATGAATAAATCTTCTGAAATAACGTTCGGAAATCATTGCAATTAAGTTAGATAGAATTGTCTGAGAAGAGAAAGCAAATGGAGATGTGAAGGAGAATAAAGGGAAATTCAATCAGAGCCTCTGATAAACAGGTACATACATATAAACTTCTGTGCAATAGCCTATAATTTGAATTCTCTGTCAAAGATTTTAAATGGAAAGGAAAGGGAAAGGAAAGGGCAGAAAACCTCAGGGTGATACAAGTAAACCTAAAAAATAGAAAATCAACAAAACCCCTGAGGAGAAAACAAAAGAGAGAAAACTAAACCAAGACTTGATTAATCAATTACCAGGGTCAACTCCCAAAGCCCGAAGGTTTGCACAACTTAGGGTAGAAGTGGAGAAATTAGAAGACAAGTATAAATACCTTGGGAATGTTTGGACTCCAATCAGAGGCTATGAGCTCTTTAAATTCCATTACAATAGAAGAATTAGGAATTTTCCAGTGTCAAACCCATGGCATCTAAATTTGGGTAAATTAGTTATTCCTGATGTGTTTCTGAATGTTGAACTCCTCCAACTTCTTGCTAAATAGTATAACCCAAGTCTTAAGGCTATCTGCAACCCACGAGGGGGGCCTATTATACATTTGTCAAAGAATGCCATCTGTGAAGTTTTTGACTTGGATGATTTATGTATTGTCCCCATTGTTTATGAAGATTTGGAAAAGGAGTATTGGAGAATGGATACTACATACAATGGATGGAGACTGCCTATTCATAGGCCTAGGGCAGAGGGAGAAATGGTGCCCCTCAGTGAAAATGATGGCATTCCATTTCATGTGTCTTTATTTGAACCTTACATACCATACACTTACTACTTTGTGGGGCAGGTCCTACGATCAGAGGTCCCTGACTTTATGACAATTCCTCTGATGGTCATAGCTACAGACATCCAATGCCATAATGCTAGGTAGTTTGATTATGATGCCTATGTTTTTAACAGGATTGACTCTAGTCTGACTGCCATAAAGAACAATGCCCCATCAATTTCCTTTGAACATTATTCACTTCTCATGCACATGGTACTCTATTATGGTCAGGAAGTGGGGTTATAGCCAACTAAATTCAAAGTTGTTCCAGTAGACCAGAGGGGACAAAAGTTACCCGTGTAGATGTGGACCTGAATATGGAGTAGCAGATATGCCCATTCTAGCTATGTACAATTTCAAGAATATTGTGTGAAAGTGCTATATAGATATTTCAGTCATCCCTGTGAGTATTCAATCTTAGATGAAATAAAGAGATTCCTTAGACCAAAGGATTTTGGTGGTCCTCCTACTGTTACTCACAACTGGGGAGATTGGTATTGTTTCGAGGATGCTACCATGGTGAGAGTATATGGTTTTGAGGACACTCCCTTTATCTTACCTAAGATTGTCCCTAATAGAATTGCCTACGGAGAAATAGTTAGGCAAATGCAATTTTCAAATGTGATGCATCTGAGCTCCCATGATAAACAGTCTTTTATGCCTAGTACTTTGTGTTTTGGAGATTTCACTGTGGTTTCCAAGGAAGGTTATAATCTCATTTTGGATAAACTGATGCACTATAATATGAGGTGTGCTGAGGTAAGGAAAGGGTTTGATCCTAAAGGTTTTATTGACCTTGCTCAGAGGAAGAAAAACCTCAGTCGGTACACACATGTCCCCTATCCACAGGATGATGTCATCAGAAATCTGGAAGAGGCTGAGGTGGAATTGCCAGTGGAACAATATAACAAGGACCTAGATAATAAAAGGAAGCAGTTGGCAGAGATTGAGGTATTATCCTCTGGTGATGAAGAACCTACAGGGCAAGAGGAACCACAGGAACAAACAATAAAAATGTCCAAAAGAAAGATGCAACAATATTAGTCTCCTGTCATAGTACATGATGAGGAGGGGTTTGCTGATGAAGACCCACGATAGATAGCATATGATTCTTTCATTTCTGATGATAAATTCATTCATTCTAAAGAGTTCAAATCATTTTTATATAAGTGCAAAGGGAAATAAATCAGGGAGTTAGTTGATGATGTCTCTACTAACATTGAGAGACAATTACTTGATAGGTTGAAAACAACAATGGATAACAAATTGTAAGATATGACCCCTAATAAGGGTAGGCAGTTGCTCAAAGATGCAGGGGTTATGATCTTTCCTGGCCTTGATTTGAATTCTACTCTAGTATTTGATAGTTTTTTGAATAATATAGATGATAGATACAAGCTCACTCCAGAAGGTGTTAATGAAGTATATATGGGCACCAAATATAATAATGATGAAAATTCATTAATGATATTGGCCCTGTATCCTCCCCACAAAAAGACAGCTATTATAGATACTGAAAAGACTTTTGGCCATGTCATGACTTTGAAGGCAGGGGAAATTGACCCCTTGATCACTGCAGACATTGGCATCAATGTTGCAAAGCTGAACAAGGTGCAGGCTCAGATGTTAATTAAGGAAAGAGATGCATTAAAACTTAGCTATGAGAGGTTGACAAAAGAGAATGATTATTTGAAAGATGTTGTTAAGAGCACCTTCAGGGGATCAGTAAAGAGGCTAACCCAGGGTGAAAGTTCACAAAGTGCCCAACCACTTTCCATAGATCAAGTAGCTCAAATTCAAATGGATACACTTGTCATAGTACTCCATAACAGGCATGCCAACATGATGCATTGGCTGAACCAATTTTGGGATAATTATTCTCAAAATCATAAAGCAATCCAAGAAGATGAGAGGCTTGAAAAAAGGTTGCAAGATAAATTAAATGAGACACAAGGTAAAGATACTTCTAACATTCTAGGTGCCTTTAATGCAAAAGAGTTGATTGAGAAACATCAGAAGTATTATGATCAACTTAGGACTGATGCCAAAGAATGTGCTAAAGCTTCAAAAGCGGGAGTGCCCACATTGTTCAAAAATGATAAAGAATTAAAAAGCAAAGAAGAATGGAGCAGAGATTGTCAAGCAATACTACATGAAGCTTTAGGAGCTCTTAAGGACAAAGACTCTGCATCCAGGGAAGCTTGCAAGCATTTGGAGAGGATGGTTATGATGGATGTGATTATAAGGAATGCCATTGAATTTACTGATTCACATCGCAGCCAGGATTACTTAGACCACATTGCTAAATTATACTTGTGGTTGAATAGAGCATAAGCATGGTTATTTTATTATTGTTATGTTTGTTAACTCCCAAAAGACTTCTTGAAGAGTTATGTCTCTTCACGAGCATTTCTATGTAAGTTTAAACATTTGATGTTGAATTATCATCAGCAGTAGAATATAATACATACAGTTTACAATGTTCTCAAAAGATCATGTTGCAAGTATATTATTGAAGAAGTAAATTGGAGTTCTCTGATCTTGTGGTTTTATTCTGGCATCAATTGTTTGTTAAAGTTACTCAATTGTGTGGTTGTCTCCAGTTCTGAATTTCCTTGTTATTCAGATTAATATATCAAGTATATATTTAATCTGTCAGTGCACATTTGTTGTAGTTGTGTGATTTGATTAATTGGTGTCCATTATAGGAATAAAAATCCTTCTGATCAGTCATAGTAACCTGGAAGTGTTAGTTTGGATTACTAAGAAGAACCATATAATTAGGATTGCCATTCTATCTCCAAATTAATATTATCTGTTATTCTTGCATATTTTAGTCAATTGGTTCCTTCAAGAAAGGATTAAATTGCCTTCTGGTGAATAACAAGAAATTTGATTATATTGGTTGGATTATTAAGAAGAGTTTGCCAGTCATTTCCTTGCACTTTTATACAAGTTATAAACTAAATATTGTGTCAAACAGTTAGAATTATTACCCACTATAAGCCACTAGTCTTAGTCCTTCATTTGACTCTGTTTACCCAACAAGGCACTGGTCTTATTGCAATTTATCATTTAAATCCTTTTATTTACACAATCATAAAATTCACCTTGATATTGCTTATACCAACCATTCATTAGATATAGAATTAGTTAGCAAGCTCTCATCTATCCTACACCATTTGCCACTGTAGGAAGACTCATTTACTTAGTCAAGACATTTACATTCATTCTGCTTTAATTTCCAAGGTTCACCTGCCTAGGTGTAGCAGGACCTAAAGTGCAGGGAGTCATCAAACCTTAAGGGTTGATTCCTTCGCATTAGTTCAAAAATGTTGCAAATCTAAGCATAGAGCCTGGCATTCTCTTAGGATTAGCAACCTGCATTTTTGAGACATAACACCTCCAGTGCCTATGATCTAGTACTTGACCTATCTGGAGATACAAGGAATATTATAAAAGATTTGCATAAGAAATTCTTTCAGTTACAAGCTCAAAAAGAGTATATCATTTTATAGTTTGGAGAGATAAGGAACTTAGTGAATCCCAAACTCTTACTTGCTTCAAGAGCCCTTTTGAGTGCTACCAAAGCTACATAGATGAATCCTGTACCTAGCACTCTAGAAGAAGGAGAAGAGTTACTGATGGAGTTTGAAACTCAATGCAGATTGCTTGGGGCAGCCAAGAAGGCATGAGAAGAAGGAAAAAAGGCATAGCAAACCCATGTGTAGAAGTTACAAGTGTCAACCTCTTCTGGTTGACAATTTTTCTTAGTCTTTATGCATTTTTAGTTTTCAATTTTAGATTCTTTGTACATATGCGGAGTATATAGAGTAGTTTCCTATACAATTTTTTTGGTTTTTCTCTGGTACATGACATAGGGGGAGTCAATTCTATCTTTCATCTTGTACATATGCTTATATTTCTTAGGGGGAGATCCGGTACATGTTAGAACAATGCGTAAAGGTGCCCTTTGCCCTTGATGTCAGAGGGGGAGAATGTTTTGGAGATATTTTGGCATGTTGCCATCAATGACAAAGTGGGAGATTGTTGGAAGAATGAGAAAATTGTCATTGATGCTATTGTTGACAACATGAGCATGTAGGATAAGCACAAGGTATGCTACTATGTGTTGCAGTGTTGTCATTGATGTCAACATTGTATCTTGGTGTGAAGACTTTGGTGCAAATTATTTTGGTTGAGTCTAACATGCTTTAGGATGTTTGTGGAAGACAATTTTGCAAGATGATTTGATCCGGTGAAGATACTTGTGATGAAAATTGACTTAGTGTCAATTATGATAATTATGTGTTATAGAGCATCTAGTTTTTGGGTTCACACTGGTCCATGAATGAACATTTCACTCTGTGGTTCTAATATGTTTTTGTTGGTTGATAGAAGAATCTAATTCCAGAATTTCATCTATTTTTGATCTCTGGTTTGGAAGTTATGAATGACAGAAGTTCGGTCTAGAAAATTACAGTCATTTCTTGTATAGTGCATGTGAGTAAGAGAGTCTGCACTTCTCTATGGATGGGATTTTGACCTTGCAGTCTTAAGGAGATGTTGATAGATGTCAATAGAGTATGAATTCTAGTTGGCATGATGTGTTGAGGTACATGTGTCTGAATATGAGTATACAGTTGAAGAATTTTGGTATTAGGTCTTCTGTTGTGCCAACCTAATAGATGTGAAGATATGTGAAGGTTAAATAAGTATTGCAGAGTTATGTGGGAACTATTATAGGTCCAATCCGACCTATTTCAAATTTTTTTAAGGATTGAATCTTGGTGTGAGGCATGTGTGGAAGGTTTTGAGCGGACAAGTTATATATTGTATATTTTATATCTTACATCTAATTAGGCCAACCTAATTGATGTTATGCTTGAAGCGGATATATATGCTAGATCATTTTCGGTGTTTTGATGAATGTGTGACATGTGTATGATGCGAATGATGTGAACATTATCAGAGTAGTGTGAATTTAAGTTGTGAATGTTGAGTAGAAGATTAGAGTGATGCGAATGCAAAGGAAAACAAATTGTTAGATCAAAATTAGATAAAGTGTGTAAAGTCAATTTATTGAGCTTCATTGGAACTATATCTCATGCATATGATAGATGCAATTGTAATAGTTCTATCTAGGTTGTGAGCCACAATCTATCTTCTATCTTTTTCTCAGTGGATAGTGAGTCCACCTATAGTGAGCATTTTTGTAAATATACTATAATCAGTTATAATATATTGTGAGCTAATCCCTACCATGGTTTTTCCCATTTTGGGTTTTCCACGTAAAAATCCTCGTGTTCATGTGTTATGAGTTGTTGTTGAATGTTTCATGCTTTATTTCATTTACTCCAATTGATTCCATTAAGTGAATTGAAAGTTTAAATGTTTGAATGGTTTAAAAGAATACTGGTTCACCCCCCCTCTCAGTATTCTAGGTGTTCAACATATCGGGTAATATTGTTCTATTGTTGTAGAATAGCATGATTATTTTATTGTCATTGATTTCATACATCATTTTGGCAAATGCTTGTGGTGTGGACCACCACCCATTTTACCATACGCACACTAGGGTATTTTACCCGTAGACCAAGAATAAATACTTATAGAATTGTATTTTATTATTTCTCTTAGCTCCTAGATGCACTTAGGATAAGAGCTTGTACACACTTGTGTTTTTATTTCTCTTGTATCATTGGTTATACCATGGAGGTTGAAAAAACAAAATGGGGGCTTAATTGAGGCAAGCCCCTAAACAGTCCCAACAAATTTTCTTTTCTCTTTGTATTGTGCAGATTGTAGAAGAAGATCAAATGCATGAGAGTTTGTTCTTCTTGTTTCCCATTTATCTCCTTTATTTCTTAATGTTTATTTCCTTTGATTTCTATTCAAACATCACCTTTGGAAAGTTATTTTATTTGTGTATACAAATTGGGTAATGTTTCAGGTTCATATAGTTTTGTACAATATGGACTTTTGTATTTTTATCATTGTTGGGATGACAACACCACGTGTCAATGTCCCTACGATGTGTTGGTGTCTAAGGCCAAGGCTCCCTAGGTTGAACACTAGGTTCTCCTCTGTATCTCCTTTCTAATTTTGTTATCAACTTCTTGAAATTATTTTTATATCTCTTTCAATTTCTAGTTTTCTTCTTATCCTTAGAGTTCTTTATTAGTTAATTTGCTAGTAGAGAACTAAATCAAACCTAGCTGAGTTGATCTTCTTTTCCTAACTAGATAGAAGCAAATTACTCTTCCCACTAGTAGAATTTTGGCAAATAAATGACTACGTGACTAAAACTTTTAGTCATTCTACTAATTTTTTGCAACACAACTATAAATGACTAATTTGATCGGTGGGTAAAACACACAACTAAATAATTAATCACACAAATAAAAATGACTAATTACTTAAAAATAGGTTTAGTTTGTGGAGGCAGGAAACTATAAATCAAAAGCTAAAAAAAGATGGTCATTCGTATTTTTTAAACAGAGAAACACGCGGGAGATCAATGGCAGAAGGAAGGTATTTCCGAATCGGATTGGCCAAAAGAATAGATGGCCATTCAGATTTAGACTAATGAATATTTGGTCCCTTCCTCCCCACCCCGTCGGATCAGATACTTGGCGAGTCATATGTGGGTTGGGTTGGGACGAGGCTGGGATGGAATCAATAGATGTTGGATCGTTGACCATGGGACTAGAAGAATCTCCATTGCTATTTGAATTCATTCTGCACCATGGTTCTTGAGGTATAATCATTCTCACAATTTCAATTTGATATTAAACCATTCAATCCTTTCCCTAGGTAGTTTAATTCAAATCTATTAAGTAATATATATCATGTGTATTCTGTTAGGCTACTATGATATGCATAGACAATTCAGAGTGGATGAGAAATATGGATTACAACCCCTCTAGATTTCAAGCGTAGGCAGATAAAATCAATCTTATATGTGGGGCAAAAAGATAGGTTTGGTTATTTTTATTACCCCATCTATTTATATTTTTGGTGCATCATTTGGGCTCTGTTATAAATTGATTTAGGGAAATAAAAGTTGGATCCGACATATGTTGGTTGTAGTGCCCCTTAGTTTTCTTTCTGATAGTTGTTCTATTTAGACATTATGACATCTTGGATTTACTATTTTGATGATGATAATTATTGATGATGATCTACTGTTATGATGATACTGTCAGAACTATTGTTTTATGCTTATATTATGACTAGTTATGGACTTATTAGATTATGTGGATCAATCTCATCATGTGTTTAATGCGATTATCTATGATGTTTTATCTAGTTGTTTAGTAGTCATGAATATGCATGGTGTGGTTACTTGTGATGTGATTGGTGGAAGGACAGTGTCACATTACTCATGCTTGAGTACCCTGCTATGCTGCGATTCTCTTCCACAGTGTGTTTGATTGTATGGTTATATGTATATATGCTCAACATTTCATTGGTTGCAGGTTGCAGGTACCAGGCATCAACTCCACCTAAATCGACAGGTTTGAGCGTGCATTAAATCCAATGGAGAATTGTCAATCGGAGATGACATAAGGTCCCTAAGCTGGTCATCATCCTCAAAGAGGGTGAGTTTTATTTCTTGTGATATGTCAGTCTGTTTGGTTGGGTATGGTAGTCAATGACTCTTGTTGAGGCCATCTAGTATTGTTCGGTATGTGAGTTTTCAGGTTGTAATTGTGTGTTTATTGTTTTGGTTAATTTACATCATTATAATAGAAATTATAGGTCCTCCTTGATAAATAAATAATAACATTAATGAAGTATATAAAATATTTTAATATGGGAACTTAAATTGATGATTCTAATATGAAAATAATTTCTAATTAACACATGTTGTTGGTGTCCATAAAATAAATTTACTATGTATGTGTTGACACGAGAAATTCTATTTTTTAATTTAAAAAGCTTAAAATAATGATAATTATGAGTTGTCGTATGAAGTAAATAATAAATTTATAAGATTGGATGAATCTATCAATTAGTGGAGAATTAATGAATTATTTTCAAAATGAAATTATTTTTGGGGGAGTGAGTGGATGACCAGTAATGGAAAGGAATTTATTACCATTGCTATTTTATTCCTAGAAAAATGTATATTTGGAGGAATCTGGAGGTTTGGGGAGGATGGTTTTCTGGTTCTGAAAATTGGTGGAATTGGTTGGGAGAGCATCATTTGTGGGTAGACTAGAGAGATTGGTATACGAGAGTAGAAGTTGAACCGGTATCAAAGCTATAGCCAGTTGAACATTTGGAATCTAGTAAGTTTACCTTGCAAGCATTGATTGTCTGTGATAATTTTCTTCTTGACTATGTTTAAGGATTGGCATTTTAGTTATGTTTTCATAAATTGCATGTATGTCTACTAGAGCATTTCCAACTATAAAATTTGTTAGTTGTGCTTCTCTGCTTCAATATACAATCATACCCTGTTACATTCTTCCATTTTGGGTACATAGGCTGCATTTGGTTATTTTTTTCTTTTGCTTATGAATCCATTTTGTCTCAGCCTACAATCATTCAAAATATTTCTAGCAGTCATGAGACCCCATTCTGTAAACATTGTCAGCCATCTCCTTTTAAAACTTTCAGTTAGAATTCCTTATCCAATCATCTTCACCGTTGTGGATGAGTAAATTAGTTCTAGAAAGCCCTCAAGCAATATATTTATATTAATCATTCTATAATGTTAGAAACATCCTAATCAGCCACAATAGACAAGGCCACTTATCCAGACAAAAAAAATGATAATATTTTATAGAATTCAAATTAGTATTTGTAGAGCAATGCACAAGAATTCCTTTGCATGCTTAGAAACTGAGTTAAAATTCATCACTAAAGCAATGCGTTGATGCTATATGCATGCTTAGTATACCTGTATCTCAAGTCCTATCGTGAAAAGCATTATATTAGGTCTAACCCCAGATCTATCATCGTTGTACAAAGCATCGTAATAATCGACTTCTTATGCTTATCAATCGGGCCCTCTGTGTATATTGATCAGTCTTCCATTTATGTCAATCAATTTTTTTTTGTAATCATCAGCCTGCTATATAGCTCAATCATCCTTTAGAAAACTCTAAGATGAAACTTCAGATTAGATTCTTTCCTTTAAAGAAATACATATTTTTCTCTCAACCGAACTGATTTCTTTCTATCTATAATAGTTGCTAAAATTTTATTCATACTACTCATTATTCGAATTGTCTATATATTCTAGACATAGCCAGAGTAACGATTTGGAATTACATCATTTGTATGCTTTCTCTTTAGATAGTCTTAATCGATTTGCTTTATAGCAACCTTATGTCCTTAAGATTTTGTTTCTCACCATGTGATTATTCTTCAATCATTCAATTTTAAGAAGATAGTTTATCAATAGGAATCATGCCTTAATACCTCTAGTGTATGCATGGTTACCAGACACTTGTAGTTGCATCAGATACAACATTTCTTACCGAAAAAGAAACTTTGCCTTGAGATTTCGAAAGTATATAGAATTAGGAGTGTAATCTGTGTGTTTCTTTTGCTGTGATTCCATATATCGTTGCACAGTGCTATTTCTTCTCATGCGTCCTGCAGAAGTGTGTAGGTATAAGGAGCCTGTTAGTGAGCTTAAGGAACCATTTAGTAAGTTGTAATTTCCCTCTACTCATGCATCTGACTTCAGGTTACCACAATCATAGCTAAACCTTGTGAATTGTAGATAGTGTGTTAGCGGTTCCTCTTGCAAACTAAAACTTGGCCAATTTAAAGTAATAGTCTTAGGCGTTGATCCTTATCTATTTTCAACTAGCATGTCATCTGATATGAGTGTGAAGTATATTGTTTTAGGCTATTTTCACACCATCAAATGGACTTATGTGACTTGTTCAAAGACTTAATTTGTTAGTTAATAAGAATTACATCATTACATTTGGAAATTAATGTGTCTAATACAAAATCCATGTTGTAACAAAAATCTTTCTTATATCGATTCCTATATTGAGAAGGATTGATATTCAGTGATGCCATCGTATTCATGATGATGATGATGATTCTTATTATTACTATTATTATTATTATTATTATTACTTCAAGATTAGTGGTTAATAATTACTATTGTTGTTGATATAAATGTCTTGTTATGAATAGAATTGTTATAGAATAAGTGGATTTTTTTAAAGAATGAGTTTTAGATATATATATATATATATATATATATGTTATATTTGATTAAATTCATACGTTAAAATCTAAGTATTGATGAATTTAAATCTAAATTAGTATTTTTATTACAATTTTAAGAAAATTGTTATGTTGGGATATAAACATTGAGTTTGGGTTGGGTTTTAGATCATTGGCTAATTAGTCTTGTGTATGTCGTGTCAATGGTCGTAGTAGAGTCATGTTAGTTCCAGAGGTGTAGGCTTAGTTTTCATGTTTATGTTATATCATATATCTTGAGGTGGTCATAAAGACCTTTTTGATTGATGTGGTTCATTATTATGTATGAGGTATTGCGTTGATTTTTGTAATGAGGAGACATTTTTTTTATCTGTAAAAGGGAAGTATGTGGGTTATGATGGTTGGAACTGCATCTCTTGAAAGTTTTGAAACAAGACCTTGGAGTTGATCCATGTGATTATGTTGAGCATGCAAGATGGTAAATACCTTGCATTGTTATGGAATACTTGAAGGTTATGTATTGCTTAATGTGAAGGGTCTTCTAGATGCAGGTAGGGGAGTGGCTCTCAATGGGGGCCAGAGCCCAAAGTGGCATCTAGGACAACCCATGTGGGAGTTTCCTTAACTAAATGATAACCTAATTAATGAATTTAGGGGTTGGATAGTAATCACATTAAAATGAGATAATTGGATGCCTCACTCATAGCTCAAGTGCTTGTTAAGACTTGAGATGAGATGGGAAGGCCTGGAATGGAAAGATCAACTACCTTGTCCACATGAAAGGTATGTTGATTCTACATGAGTTTGTATGGGGGCCAGGGGTCGGGAGAGGCTACCAGGATAACCCAGGATGGGGGCTGGGGCCTAGGAAGGCCTACTAGGACAACCCATGACAAGCCACGTGATGACACTCCTGTCTATTACAGTCTAGCATTCCCTAGTTGTTCTCTTTTCATTTGTTGTGTGGTTAACTATGGAATTGATGCCTGGCTAATGACTTGTGTGGTTGTGTAGTCATATGTAGTCCCTATGTTTCATAGTTTTGTTAAGCTGATTGTTCATGTCGTGGGACCTTATTGTTATCTCCTAGCATGGGGGGTGGACCTCAGGGTTCCACATGGTTGGGTGGTTGTGCATTTTCTCTATTGGTTTCTTTCCTATGTTCAAGTGCATGGGGATTTATCTTGTAGAGGATCACTAATTTTGTGCAATTTGATGAGATAGACACTTATGTTTTGTATATCAAATTTATCATGTGCCATTACATTGATGTGTACATTTTATGTATTCATGAAGCTACATTGTTGCTATTGAAATATTCTATCTATTGTAAAGAGGATTTTGAACATATTGTGACTTCTATGTAAGATCTCGATGTCATTATCTGATGTTATAATGTAATGGAATTAATATGTGTTGTCTCTGATGGTGTTAGTTTGTCATTGATGTCAAAAAGGATTCTTGGTGGAGTTGCTTCATGGTGTTCATCATGTTGAGATTGTAGACACCCAAAATTGACTCATTATCATTAGTATCAAACATCACATTATCCATCATTTGCATTTGTCTAACACACTTGAGCAATATCCCTAACATATCTATTTTCTTCTATTAATTAAATAAATTTATATTTAATTAATTAATTCATTGGCTATTTCTTCTATTTCCTCTAAGATATAATTAAACAATCTTTAATTATTTAATTATCTTCTTTCTATCTATTTTTAATTAAATAAATTGTATTTATTTAATTAAAAATTCCTTTCATTAACCCACTTTCCAATTAATTAAATAAATTTTAGTTATTTAATTAATTTGTCTTATCATTTTATCTTATGAGCCGACATGTGTGCCTCTTTCATTTAAAAAAGATAAGTGGTACTACATCTTTTATTTAATATCTTTCATATGTAGTACTTTTTATGTACACAAGCACACATAAGCCTTATCTTCCCTCCACTTGTTATCTTCACATTCACCTATGTCTATAATTTAATCTTAACCGTTCACATAGCCACTGAATCTCCACCGTTGATTGATTTTGGTTGAGTTCTATATAAACATCCTCTCATTCCATACTACACCTAATCTAGCATTCATATAGCATCTACATTATCATCCTGAGTAGATTGAGCACTTTAGCATCCATCTAGCATATTAGCTTTTATCATCCATCCATCATGGCAGCTTTTATCTTCATAATTGTTCATTGTTGAAGAAGCAATCCACATCATAAACAAGGAATCATACAATCTAGGTGATATTGTTCTCGAATTGCATGCTTTTGATTTCATTTGGATTAGATTCTTTGATGATGCTAGGGTTAGGTTTTCATGGCTATGCTTGATCTTATTAACCTGATTTTTTACCTATCACATTTTGGAATGTCCGGTGGGACTCACGTCCTTTATTAACTTTGCTATTTGAAGTTGTTTTTGTGAAGATCAGATTTTTCGAGTGCTTACGACAAGTTCCAGTCACTTTTGAGTTAAAACTAGTCGCTATCTCAATATACACATCGCTTCTGAGATGAAACTTGCCACTTTTAGCATTCTTGGATCGTTTATGAGCAAATAGTAGTAGCTTACTGCCTGTTCCGCATCACTTACAAGCTAATAGTGGTTGCTTATGCCTTTATTTGGATCACTTTAACCTAATAGTGATCGCCTTTAGCTATCTGAATCGCTTATTATGAAACTAGGGTTTTTGTTACATTCTATTTTTCTTATAGATCTCAGTCACTTATGACCCGTAATTAGTTGCCTATTGATTTTTCGCATCGCTTATGAGATTTATCAATCTGCATCTGGATTTATTAGCATCACTTCCGATCTGTAATATTTCACCTATGGTAGAATACAGTTCACTTTTGATCAATAGTTGATCGCTTCTGGTAAACTGTCATTTTTAGTCCTTATCATTTGCAGTTTGGTTTTCTTGGCTACTAATTGGGCATTTGTGCAGCATCTTATCGATTGTCCAAGAAAAGGAGGTTATAAAACTACTAACATATCTGTTGCAGCTTCGATCGGTCCAAGAATTGTGGTTTTTCACTAAGGTGGGAACATTTGGGCTTTGTACTTAAAAAGAATCATTGCTTGCTCCATGCTTGATTTATCTTTTTTGATTGCTTGCATGTGTTTGATTGTAACCCAAATTTAATAACAAAAGTATCCTCTCCCCTTGCCTATCAAATGGATCTTGGGTGTATGAGAACTTGTTATTATCTTTAGAGGGCCTGCCTTCTTGGTGTGAGAAGGGATATGACCCAAGCGGTAATGGGCTAAAGCCAAGTCCTTCTGAACCGCTTTATAAGAAAAGTGTTTGTGTCGAAAGCTACAAACAATGGGTGTTTTTGTGTTATACCGACAGCCAACCTCCCCCAAAACCCTCCAAGGCATAACCCTTGAAGGCTAGGAGACTCCATAATGGAGAGTAGCATTGCCGCATGTATAGCCACCCGAACGGATGCCCTTATTAGCAACTTTGTGTAGTAGCCAAAAACCTTCTATTTATTGATGCAAAAGGTGGGACCTTTGAAGTCGCTCTGATTCACATGGTTCTTAGAAGAGATAGCAGGGACAATCCTAAGGTTTGGTGGGGGGACAAGCCTTGGGAAACCTGGATCTTGGTATATGTGAGAAGTGTGTGCCATGGAGAGGAACCAGTGCTACCAAGATCCTGAAGCTATCTGCTTTGAATAAGCACGACCAGGGGACTCAACAAATACAGTCCTTTCCTAGCCTAGGTTGTACAAGTTTGTGATTATCGTGAGTGTGAGTGACTGTAATTACTATTTTCTTGTCAAAAAACACAAATCAGACATATTTCCTAATAGACAGTCAGTTTTGAGCTTAAACTACCCGCATACGGACAACTAGATTGCCTTTAAACAATAGTCAGTCACTTTTTGCCTAAACCAGATCACCTTTAAACAACAGTCAGTTGCCTTTTCCCTAAACTGGATCACCTTTAAACAACAGTCAGTCACTTTTTGCCTAAACTGGATCGCTTTTAAATAGTAGTCAATCGCCTTGGGTCTAAACTGCGTCGCCTCTGATCAACAGTAAATCACTTCTAAGTCAATACTGGTTGCCTGTAGCAAATTCGCTCTTCTCTGGTTAACACTGTAGCCTATTATCTGAACTAAAACCATATCGCATTTAAGCTATTACCAGTCACTTTTGGCCTTTTCTGAGTCACATATGAGCTATTAGCTTTTGCCTGTGGTCAATTACTAGCAAATCTTAGTGACTCAGCCGAATCAGCTACAATTTCAGCTTGCTCAACCTCATCATTAGCTTTCAAACCTGTCTCTAATCATTAGCAGATACTTAGACTTTGTCTCCTACTTTGAGTTTACCAACCAATTGAACTTTGTGAACTTTTCATCTTTTTGAGATCTCAAACCAGCAAACCAAACATCAAATCAATCAACCTGATCAATTAGCAAAACATCATCTCTTGGCTTTAGCTTTAGCAACATTAGCAAAATAGCAACCTTAGAAAACAACTTTTCCCTTAAGTGTGTGAGCTATTCTCTAGGGAAGTCCAACCAACAAAGCAAACAGCCAACCAAACAACCCAACAACAAAGCAAACAGCAAACCAACAACCAACAACCAAACAATCAGCAAACCATCATCTTTTTGGGTCTCAAAACCTTGATAAACTAAATTTTAGTTTTCAACATCATTCATCATGCCTCAAACTAGGAGTCAATATAGAGTTGAAATGGAAGCCAAATTGCAAGCTAAGATGCAACAATCTAGATCAACACCTCTTAGAGATGTGACTCAATTTATGACTGGTATGCCACCTCATATTTTTATGCCCCATGGGTATACCATTGGAGAGTCATCTTCACAACAAGTGCAACCTCAAACAATTTTGGAGACTTATGAGGAACAATCCCAAGAAGACTTATCAGAATTTTGAGATACACATGTATGGGATCAAGTTGAGAGACTTGTCTTATCTGAGCCTAATCGCTACTTCTTGCAACTTGCTCACATGGGTGCTAAATTACCAAGAGATTTTGACATATCCACTATTAGAGAGCATGATCCAAATACTCCCATTGTTGTTGCAAAGGGACCACCCACTATAGTCACACCATCCCATACCATATCACAAACTCTATCTTCCAACACATCTCTTTCACTGCCTATTGTTACTTCATTTGATCTACCACACTCGGAGTACACTCTAGAACCTTTGATAACTCCAACCAATGTGCTCCCTTTTATTTCAAAAAATCTAAACATTCCACCTTTCCATGTTCCCCAACATACTCCTTCTCCTACCATGACCATTTCCATGCCTCAAGTAACACAAGCTATCCATGTGGCCCAAGTGCAAACTCCCCAAACATCACAAGATATGCCCATATCCCATAGTCCACAAGCTTCCCAAGCTATCCAAACAATACCAACGGTCCAAGCTTCACAAGCATTGCAATCCACTACATCACATGTGGATACCACATCTCATATTCCTACTGCTTCTAATATGATCTCCACTATCTCCACTAATCTATCCAATACATCATACAATCCCAATGTTAGTCTTATTGACATGAGTGACCTGCCTATTATTTCTCAAGCCAATCCTAGCACTATAGTGACTTATGTTGATCAACTTACATATGTTCCATCATCTTCTTACAATCCTTCACAAACCATCAATCCATCTTATGCAACCCAAGGTTTATCTATTGTCACTCAACACATGACATATACCAATCCTCATGTTGTCCAAAATACAAACCCAAGTGTCCATCCTTCTTTCGCATCCACCAATCCTTCCATCACTTACCATGTCACAAACCCAACTCCAAATTCACAACCATTAACTAATGCCAATCCATCTTCCACTTCTCATGTGATGCAAAATCTTGGTGCTAATTTGTCACAATATACCCAACCACCGCTTGTGTCTCAAGGACATCAATCTTCAACCACATGTGTGTTGCATACCAATCCTTTGACATACATTGTGAGTACGTAACCTCAACAAATGGTCATGGCTTCATATATCCCACAATAGAAACCTCAATATACATCATACCATGTTTCACCCCCTTTGCAACAACAACAATTATCTCCAGCAGATGTCAACAAATGATTAACCAAGCGGTAGGACAAAGCAAGAAGACATTTTCCCTAGAAAACATATGTGCTTATCCATTTGACAAGTCACTTCATATGACACCTTTTCTGCCACACTTTGAAATTCCACAATTTGACAAGTACAAAGGAAAAGGAAATCCGGAAGATCATCTTAGATCATTCTTTGTGGCATGTCTTGATGTTTCTCATGACGATACATATCTTTTGAGACTATTTCCTAGAAGCTTAGCAGGACAAGCTCTTGAATGGTTCTCTCATTTATCTCTGAGAATTAAGTCTTTTCCAGAGTTAGCAAATAAGTTTCGATCACACTTTTCTTTTAACATTGAACATGAGGTAAACATGAATGACCTTGTCAACGATAAATAGCACAATGGTGAAGCCTTTTCTTCATTTACTCAACAATGGCGTAATATGGCTAGCAAATTATCATGGGAAATACCTGAGAAGCAACATCTTGATATCTTTGTTCAAAATCTTCATCCCGAGCTGTCATTCCAACTACAATTGCAAAGTGCTAGCACCTTTGATGAACTTGTTTCCAAAGGAACCATTATGGAACGAGCTTTAATTGCTAAAGGTACTATCAAGATTTTTTGCAATAACAAAGACTATCCTCAAAACTCCAATGATAAGTCTCACTTTTGGAACAAAAACAAGAATGTTGTCAATGACAGCGTTGTGGATGCAAAGAACATACAAACAATGAAAGCTCCCATTAACATTTAAGCAACATCTACAACAACACAACCTTTTCAACGAACGTGACAACGACAAACTTCAAATCCTCACCGACAATTTACACCATTAGTAGAAACTATGGCAGTTGTCTTTCGAAAACTTCTCCAAGTGGGTGATATTATGTTACCTGAGGCGCCACCCAACGGTGAACCACCCTTCAAAGGTCCTTGGTATAAAGAAAATGAGTATTGTGATTAACATAGAGTTAAAGGACACAAAACAAATGGTTGTATGCACTTAAAGCATGTTATCCAAGATTGTATCGATCAAGGTTTAATCAAAATTACACCTTCAACAATTCAACCTGCACAGCAACCGACATCGAACTATGATCTAGATGCTTTCAAGAATCCACTTCCATCTGATGACAAGCCAAGTAACCCTCATGCTAGGAATGCCATTCAGTACAACTATGAATCATCTACTATTGGCCGCATTGACCATGCTCATATTTCTACCATTACTATCCAAGGCAAAGCACCTGACTGCGTTGTAACTACTCGAAGAGGTTGTGTTACCACTCAAGGAGCACCTGTTTATCCTCCTCAACCGTTCTCTAACTATAATATCCTTGATCACCTTGGAAAGACACTTGCGCATATTTCTATTCTTGAGTTTCTTTATATATCCCCTGCTCACAAAGCTATCCTTGACAAAGACTTACAAGAATCTTCAGTGCCTAATGATATTGATATCACACAATTCCAATCTATGGTCTCTAGCATTGCCACCCCTTGTCATTTAACCTTTTCTGACAAATATCTTCAGCCCTCCATTCACCCTTCACACAACGAAGCCCTTCACATTGAAGTGTTTTTCAAACAATGCCGTATCAAATGAATCTTGGTGGATGGTGGAGCTAGTATTAATATATGTTCCTTGAAATTAATAAAACAATTGGGATATTCTAAGAAAGATGTTGACACCTCCAAGGTCATTACTATCAGAGCATATGATGATGCTGAGAGAGATACTAAAGGGATTATTTACTTACCTATCCAAGTTGGGCCGATCACTACTGAAACCCATTGTCAGGTTCTTGATATTGAGCTTCCTTATAACATCATCCTTGGTTGTCCATGGATACATGCCCTCAAGGCAGTTCCTTTTACAAATCATCAATGTCTTAAATTTCCACATAACGGTGTTGAGATTACTATCCATCCTTATCCCAATCCATTTGAATTTTGTCGTGCCTTTCAAGCTAAATACCAGAGTTCAAACCACATTCCTATCAACACTGAGGTATATCCATCTTCATCATATATAGATCCATCCGACCTACTCAAGCCATCATCTAGCAAAACTGCTTCCAATCTCCGTATCAAGTACACTGAACATGGTCCTAGTGAATACACACTACAAGAATCTTGTTGTGTTGGCACTCTTCCCTTGTCCCCCAAATCTCATGGTAAACCTTCTACATCCAAGCCACCTTCATCCCCAACTGTCATCAAAGCCCCACCCATAGCATTCATTAAAGGCAGATTCCTAGATGATAAAGACATTGATGAGATCAACTCTTGGATATTCTTTGATGAAAATAACCAAGTACAACTTGAAGTGGAGATGATGAAGGGTGGGGTCAGTCACAAAACACACAATAACAGATATTGAACATAGCAAATAGAACTTTCTTTTATTGAACTGGGCAATGCATTACATCACAGAAGCTTAATTACAATCAGAGGATGAATCCTCTACTGGCTGCAACACATTACAACTTTCCCCAACCTCAAGACTCTAGAATCTTCAGCCTTCTGTAACCCCAAATCAGCTAGGGTTTCTGTTTTCCCACCTATTCTTGACTCTACACTGGCCCCCTTAACTCTACCACTGCCCAGGGTTCCCAAAATAGTCATAAATAGCAATTTTTGGCAGACTCCAGCTAAATTTTGAAATTTGCAACTCCCTCCAAAAGTAGGTCAACTATTGGGAAACATAACTTTTGATCCGGGTGTCCGATTGATGAACCGTTTTAAGCGCTAGAAAGCTTGCGATGTAAACTATCACACTAAAAATTTGTAAGTGGATTTCTATCAACTTTTTCAGATGTTATGGGAAGTTTTAGTGCCTCATATCTTGTTCCAAATATTTTTAGGGGCTTTTCAGAAAACAAAAAACTTTAATATCTTTCAGCTCACAAATGATCTTTGCCTGATTCCTTTGCCAAAGGTCTTATATTTCCATTATGTAACTTTCTAGAAGTTTTTGCTTCATTACGTGCCTAAATGCAAACTTTCTAAAAATAGCAGGTACACTTTCCAAAATAGGCAGGTCACTATTTTTAGCAATTTTGGAAAAACTGAAAGTCCTACATTATTATTCTGGATATTATGGAACTAGAAACACTAATTATGGAAAGAAATGAAAACAACTACAATGATTTTGAATTAACTTCTTTTTGGGTGATGCAAGATTGCCCTTACACCACTGGATGCTCCTACATCAGGAGAGATATAACAATGGGTTTCGCATCATAAAGAACATGGGCTACAAAGGACATGGTGGATTGGGATCATAGGAACAAGGACCTCTTGAACCCATTGTTGTGTCTAAGAAGTTTAATAAGCAAGACCTTGGCTATCAGCCGGAGGTACCGTGATCCAAAGACATTAAGTGTATTTCTGATATTGACACTGGACCTTCCTCGGCAGGAGAGATTTCTATTTTGGATACTATCAATGACTCCTCCCTTCATATTATTGACCTTTTTCAAGAAAACTCCATCTTCATGATTTCCACAATCTCCTCTAGCCATAGCCATTCTTTCGTTACCCTTTCACTCATATCTCCTAACCTCGTCGATTGGGACCAACAGGGGGCACCGATATTAGATACATTTGAGAATGATGAAGCTATTGTAGAATTCATGGGCTTACGACAAGGAATTCCATTGGGGAATCACAAAGCAAGTTTCATGATGGATCTACCTAAACTAGCATATTTTGGTAGAAGTATCAAATCCTTTAGTCGCAAAAGTGAAATAAACAAAATCAAACAAAATAGGTCACTAGGTGAAAACTGAAAGGCACCTCTTGACCGTGAAAAAGTAAAAATAAAGAATGTCTCTGAAGGTGAAAACCTCTCTAAGGTGCCTGAGGATGGGGGATTTGATCTTCCTGTTGCCACTGATTATCATGAGAAATCAACAATGCTAGTTGAACAATCATAAGATATGAACTTGGGTACAGAGCAAAATCCAAAGATCACTTTTTTGGCAGCATCACTATCAGAGCAAGAAAGAAGAGACTTCATAGCATTTTTTATGAAAAGAGCTACAAATTTTGCATGGACTTATGCTAACATGCTAGGTCTAGATCCATCACTTATGGTACATCATCTAGCAATATCTCCTAATGCAAAACTGGTTAAACAAAAATTATGCAAAATGCATCTGCAAGTAGCTTTATTGGTCAAGGCAGAGATTTAGAAACTGTTAGAAGCAAAGTTCATAAAGCCTATTGATTATCCAGAATGGGTTTCAAACTTGATACCTATAGCAAAACCTAATGGATGAGTTCACTGTTGCACAGACTTTAGAGATCTTAATAAAGCATGTCCTAAGGACGACTTTCCATTACCAAGCATAGATAATATTGTAGACCTCACAGCTGGACATGAAATGCTATCTTTAATGGATGGATTTTTAGGATATAACCAAATTAGAATAGCAGAGGAAGATCAAGATAAAACATCATTTATTTGTCCATGGGGCACATACTGCTAGGTTATAATGCCTTTTGGTCTCAGGAACACTGGAGCTACTTGTCAATGAGCCATGACAGTTATTTTTCATGACCTTTTTCACATTATCATGGAAGACTATGTTGATGATATCCTAGGAAAATCAAAAACAAGAGAAGGACATCTACAAGTATTAGCACAAATCTTTGATCGATTAGAGAAGTATCAAGTTAGACTGAACCCAAAGAAATGTGTATTTGGCATAACATCTAGAAAATTGTTGGGATACATTGTGTCTCGATGAGGGATCAAAGTGGACCCACCTAAAGTAAAAGCTATCATGGAAATGCCTCCCCCAGCAAATCTCAAGTAGCTCCAAAGTCTACAAGGAAGGTTACAATCCATCCATAGATTTATATCACAACTAGCAGACAAATGTCATCCTTTCCAACATCTTCTTCATAAGGGTGAACCTTGTAAGTGGGATGAAAAATGTCAATAGGTCTTTGACAAAATAAAGGAATATCTAGCAATACCTCCTGTGTTAGTACCTCCTGTGCTTGACCACCCATTATTGCTCTATATATCATCAACAACAGTAGCATTGGGTGCCCTTCTAGCTCAACATGATGATTCAGGGAAAGAACAAGCCATCTACTACATCAGCAGAACTCTTGTGGGATATGAACTTAATTATTCATCTATGGAAAAAGCATGTTTAGCATTAGTGTTTGCTTCTCAAAAGTTGTGACATTATATGTTGAACCAAATGACAAAGCTCATATCTAATGTGGATCCACTCAAATATCTTCTCTCTAAAGCAATCCTCACAAGAAGACTAGAAAAATGGGTTATGATCTTAAGTGAATTTGACATACAATATGTGGATCAAAAAGCCATAAAAGGACAAGTCATTGCTGATCAATTAGCTGCAGCACCCATCACAGATATTCATCCAATGTATCTAGAATTCCTTGATGAAGGGTTGTTCAATTTAACTTCTCCAACATGGTGGTAGCTATATTTTGATGGATCTTACACACAACATGGATTAGGAGTAGGGATATTGTTTGTTACCCCTCAAGGAGATTATATACCCAAATCATATAGAATTGCATTTTTGTGTACCAATAACATAGCAGAGTATGCAGCTTTAATCATAGGATTACGCATGGCAGTACAATGGGCCATCAAATAGTTACAAGTCTTTGGTGATTCTCAATTGGTTATTAAACAGGTCTTAGATGAATATCAAACAAAAGATGAGAAGCTTCTTCCATACAAGGTAATGGTTGATGATTTTAAAAAGTACTTTGACAATATCACCTTTGAACAAATGCCAAGGCTATAGAACAGAGTAGCAGATGCCATGGTTATGATTGGGTCTCTTCTAGACATGCCATCTAATACACATAAATGTGAGTTTTTGGTTGAACAACTTCTGATTCCAGCATTTGAAGTACTGCAGTCTAAACTTATGTGTGAAGTTGTTGGTCCCAATTCACCGTGGTACAAGGATTTATATGAGTATCTCTGTAATCAAACCTTTCCATTTCAACTATCTAACACCCAACACAAAACCTTTATCTGTCAAGCCTCTCGTTACACTATTTTGGGAGACACCCTTTATCGTCAGAGTCTTGATGGTATCCTTCTTAGATGTCTTGATTATGAGGAAGCAAAAGTGGCCTTACATGATGTACATGAAGGTGTTTGGGGCTCGTATTCCGCTGGCCCTAGCTTTGTTAAGAAACTTCTATGAGCAAGATACTATTGGCCAACCATGGAAAAAGATGCACAACAATTTGCAAAGAGATGTCTACAATGTCAGAAACATGGAGATTTAATACATGCACCAGCACATGAGCTTCAGCCTATCATTACTCCATGGCCTTTCTCGCATTGGGGACTTGATCTCATAGGTAAAATCCATTCTACTTCATCAAATGGTCATAAGTTCATTATCACCATCACTGAATATTTCAAAAAGTGGGTGGAAGCCATACCAATGACTTATATCACTGGCAAGCAAATATCCAAGTTCATCTTACACTATATCATTTGCCACTATGGAGTTCCTCAAGCTATTGTCACTAATAATGGTCACCCCTTCAAAAACCAAGAGGTTAGAGATCTTTGCAAAAAGTTCCATATCCCACATCACTTCTCTGCCCCTTACTATCCTCAGAGCAATGACCAAGCTGAGGCTTCTAACAAAATAATCATTGAGATTCTAAAAAAGACAATCAATGCAGCTAGTCATGATTGGCATTTACAACTCCATCCTACATTATGGGCATATAGAACAAGTATCAGAACTCCCACTAGAGCTACACCTTATGATCTTGTGTACAACACTAAAGCTATCTTACCTATTGAGGTTGAGATCCCCTCACTGCAAGTATCTCTACAACATACCATCTCAGAGGAAAAATATCAAGTATCCAAACTCCATGATCTTGAGCTACTAGATGAACGGTGTCTTACAACACTCAACCATCTCCAAGTCTATCAAAACTGTCTATACCGTAGCTACAACAAAAAAATTAGAGAATGCAGATTTCAAGTTAGAGATCTTGTCCTTAAGGAAAATCAAAGGAATCAGCAACATCAGGAGAAACAGGGCAAGTTTGAACCAAATTGGCTTGGTCCTTTTATCATCACAACAGTTTATGGATCAGGTGCATATACTCTCTCAACACCTGAAGGCATTCCATTGGATGAACCAGTCAACAACATCCATCCCAAGAAGTTTTATCCATGAATCTCAAAATATCCAAAAAAAACCATCCAATAGTGAAAACCACTTTGTGGATACCAAAAAAATAATAGTATAAGATAAATAATCCATCCTCTGATGAAAACCTAGTAAACAGGCACCTTCGATAAGTACCATAGTGAAAACCTAGCAAACAGGCGCTATGTGTAGCGACCAGTCTCCATTATCTGCTTAGTTTGTTTGATCACCATTCTTTTTAGCATACTTCGCCATCTTATCCTACATAATCCATATCATAATCCGCATTTCATCGCGATAAATAACTTTTCCATCTTCACCTCTATCAATGCTAGATATCATACTTGAGACATTGTTGCGATAACTATATCTTTTTGGCACCTTAGCATCTTGTCCGCACATGTTATCCATTGTCACTTCTCCATAATAAACCTCATCCCACACTGGGGGCACTTGTTGAGCCTTATTTGGAAGTGGATACTGCCAGCTCTAGCAAATAACACACCGAACACTTTAGCTCACAACACAGCAAACTTTCAACTTCAATCATAGGGTTCATCCAACGACAAACTTGGCAAACATTTGCAACCAAGATTCGTATCTTTGTAATCAATTCAAGCTCAACCAACATCCAAAAATAGCAAAAACATCACCAACGCAAACATCCAAGCAATAAGTTGATTCTTTCAACATTACTCACCAACATAATAAGAAAGAACTACATCCCAGCTCTATCGTTAAAGCCTTGATCCCATGGATACAGGGTATGTAGGCAATCTAAGATGCGAAGGAAGCACTCTGATTCAGGCTAAGACGATACCCTCTCTTTTCATCATCTATCTTCCATCTTTCTTCTAATCATTCTGTAATCTTTCATCTCACATTCTTCTATTTTTCATCAAGCACATCATCAATAAAACCTAGAACTACATATTCATCATGTCTCATCTTTATCGTAAATGTGCTTTGATCCCGTGGATACAAGGTATGTAAGCAGTTTGGAATACGAAAGAAGTTTCCAGTACTCAAACACAGATGATCCACCCCATCTTCTTCATCTTCTCTCATCTTCCATTTTCTTCTCTTTGATCAGCTCAAGCAGGAAGCAGACTATGTGTATACTAAAAGCTCCAGCACTTTGACCAATCAGGGATAAGTCAGAAGCTATTTGTCCGCATGCCTTAATCCAACATTTGCTATAGCATTTTATCAACATCTTTAGCCTTTAATAGGATGTAGCTTTCCTCTTAACAAGGCGCTAGCTTAAATCCATCCAAGAGTACCTAAATTTGGCAAGAGAGCATGATGACAGTATCTTTTGTTTTATCTTTTGATTTATCTTTTGTTCCTTTTCTATGCCTAATCAAGACTACCTTGATCTATCTATATCTTGGTATGTTGTGATGAATTAAGAAATGGGGCATGGTCATATTGCTTTCATATGCCGTGTTTGCAGGATGATCTTATTCTCTTCCTAAGTGTATTGGTATCTTATACATGTTGGGATTAGCATCTTACATATCAATATCTCTAGCATCTGAGAAGCTAAACAATCTCTTATGCCCTTGAGACTATTCAATGTCAAGACTAGCTCAATACATATAACCAACAAGCTGTCACTATGCGTAGTGGAGATAAGCTCAAACCATTACTTGTAGCGTCAAAGTCCATCTTGAATCACTAGCTGCTATTCATATCTTGTGCATGTTGGCTCAACATCTTGACCTCATGCGTTTAGACAAGATTGTAGCATGTTAGTTTTGCATTGGATATCTTGACACCTTGGTCTTTTATAGGCTAGTGCATAACATCCACATGCTATATCAAACATAAGGATTGCATTTCTTTTCATTTTGAGCAATTACTTTTCAAAGCTACCCATCACACTATCTATTTATCTTATTATCCATCTATATAGTCCTCAACCAAGATCAACCATTTCCATCATCCTTCTTCCACATCTCTTATCCTGCAAAACAAGTGTGTTAGGCATATATAGGTCCATCACATATCATATCATTACCATTTATCTATACGTGTGAGTCCATATCATAACATTACCATTTACATATTTGCATTATCATACATTTCCATGCATATCATTTGCACAAACATCCATACATAATCCATGAAAGAAAAATACAAATACAACATGCATAACCATCATAATACCAACAGTGCATCCATTACAACATCATGTAGATAACCAACATGCCATCATATATATATACATGTGTCAATATACAAGTGTATACATATACAAGCTGAGCCATAAAGAATGTATGTACAAGTTGCTCTAGGCTTCATCATGATACAACATAATATACAAAAACAAGGTAGCCCTAATGACTACTGGCATCTCCCTCGCCCTGACTGCCACCACTGGGTCCTGCACCCATTCATCTATCTCTCACCCCATCACTGATAATACAGATCAAGATCCAACTATCCTCCATGAACCTAAAGCTCCTGAAGCTAGGCTGCCTCTGCTCTACTGGCACAACACCATAGTATAAGCCTCTATAATACTCTGCCTCACCCTATACTCTCTGTAGCTCTACCTATACTTGTGTCAACTGTGTGGCCAAATACATCATAGCCCCATCTATACCCAACACAACCATTGCTCTATCTCGCTCGCTAGTCATCCCCTATAGCTGCTGCACAGTTGTATCCCTCTCTATCCATAAACCATCTCTCTCAGCCCTCATCGCCTACATCTATTGTATCACCGTGTCTCACTCAACTCTCATCATCTGCTCACTCTACCTAGCTGCATCTCTCTCCCCTATCACTCTAGCAAGTGCGCCATCATTCTGTCCATCCCCAGCCTGCACTCTAACCTATAACTGCGCCTGGTATGTCTGAGCCTGAGCCCTAGCATGCCATAATCCAATCACTGCCTAGTGTCTATCTAACTCCACTCTCCTCAATCTCATCTGAGCCCACTACCTCCATCTCCTCTCCTCTCTAATCCTCCTCTACAGCTGTTGAATCCCAACATCATCACCTCCTAATATCTACCCTTAAGGCTGTGCAAGTATCTAAGGTTGTCCCTGCACTTGTCCTTGTGTCTATATCCCTAGCACTGCTAGTACAACAACCTGCACTGGTGGAGCCCATCATCGCCTCCTCGTGACTAGTCTCTCCATCTGTATCTCTCCTATCTCTGCAACCTGCATCAACCGCGTCGATCTAGTTGTCACCCAGTATGTATCATAATCTGGTAGCATGCTTGGATCTACAAGACCCTGTCCCCACTGCCATACAACTAGCTATAGCCCCTCTCTCTCTACCAAAACTGTGTCAACCACTACCTCCAGCCCCCAATCAAACACCTCTTGTCGAGTCCTCCCAAAAGTGGCATCACCAACTGGTACTGCCTGTGGTAACCTAAACTGTCTCAAAACCCTGTCAGGCAAATAATGCTCTATAATGTATATCCCGCGTCCAAAAGTATATCACCTGCCTAGCATATACAACCTAAGTATCCTCCTCATCACATCTCTCACATTCCAGCCATGGCCTCCATATAAATCTATATACCTCATCCAACATCCTTCGCTAGTATACTAGTCCTCTACGCTACTGGTATGTCAAAGCTCCTCTATACATCCTAGCATACAGCTCTCTTGCTGCTCTAACCACCCATCCCTCTAGTCTCATCACTGGAATATGCTCATATGCCCACACATGCAAAACTATAACTCTTGTAGACATACTAGCCCTAAACATATATGCACAATCATGTAGGAAATGATAGAGCCATCAAGCACACACTCTGCCCATGCATATCTCATCCCATAGGAGAACATCCCCTCCATCACTGTCCCCCATCCTACTAGAAACCCTCTCACCCGTCTGTCTCCAACTAGCCATCTAATAATAGCTACTACCACTCGCTGCAGTCTATCACATAACTCCTCCATCCTCGCCATAGGAATCTCTAAGACCTCTGCTCCAATGTCTAGTGTCCCGAACAATCTCCTGAATGCAGTTGGACCCATATCATGATCATAATCTACTCGGTCCCCATCAATAGGAATACGTAGAATCTGGAACACATCCTCTAGTGTGATCGTAGCCTCTCCTATCGGCAACAAGAAATAACTATGCTCACTCATCCATCACTCCACTATCACCTTCATCAATCCTCGATGTGCCTGCACTAGCTCCAATCTAGACACATGCTCTAATCCGAGGACCTCTAACACTAGCCGCTCCTCTGCATCCAGTAATCTCACCAACCGTAAATCCCTCAAATGTGGCTCTCGTGATAACAAAGGCGATAGGATATCCTGCATCATTTCATTCATCATGTCATTCCCTTACGCTACATATAACTTCTATAAAAGTGGATCATTTATGGCGATACTAGCTTTTATCTACTGTAAGTGACTCATTTTTCTATATGCACCTATCTGTTGATTGTATGCGACCTATTTTACTACATGTGCTTATTTCTCACCTAAATGCGACCTAATTTTACCTATGCGACTGCTTATTGACTAAGTGCTAGCTATATTTCTATATGCGTATACCTTTTGCCTATAAGTGATTTCTATCCTATATGTGAGCCTATTTTCTCTACAAGTGAGCTAAACTTATCTATGCGCCTGCTTTTAGCCCATAAGTGACTTGATTTTATCTATATACACATTATGCCTCTATTTGTCTAGCCGACTGGAAGTGACCTGTTATCCCATACATGACCAAGCTGCGCCTATAAGTGACCTTAACTACCTTAAGTGACTTGTTTTCCTTCCTAAGTGACCTAAACTGCCTATCCTAAGACCTAGTTTTTTATGGTGACGTGTGTACATTTATGACGCTTCTAGCCTCTCAAAATCAACTTTTAGCAAAAGTTTCGATACATACTGGTACACCTGCTCCCTCTAGTCATCCATGTGTTCTCACTCACTCGACACGATGATCTCTGCGTGGAATCACCATCCTAATAGCTCTCCAACTCTCGTCGCACACCAACTCTAAGGAGCTCTAGATCTCTATAAGAAAATGAACACAACTGAGCACAAATGAGCCTATTTTCCCTTGAAGGACCTACTTATAGCCCCTATCCAAACCCTAATTTGTCTATGCCAAAGCCTATTTTCTTCTACATCATCCCATTTTTTCCCACCCAATCCCTTTTTTCTTTGTGTTCACCTCATATTCTAGCTTTTTCTTCTATCGTGAGCCAACCCAGCCCTTCCTAGTTAGCCTGGCTTACCTCTCGAGGGGGCATCACCTACTAGTTACACTAGAGCATAATCTTGTTTATTGAATGAATATTGTATCTTCTTTGACACAATGCCCTATCGAACATTGTATAAAAGAGGGGCAAAATGTAGACACCCAAAATTGACTCATTATCATTAGTATCAAACATCGCATTATCCATCATCTGCATTTGTCTATCACACTTGAGCAATATCCCTAACATATCTATTTTCTTCTATTAATTAAATAAATTTATATTTATCTAATTAATTCATTAGCTATTTCTTCTATTTCCTCTAAGCTATAATTAAATAATCTTTAATTATTTAATTATCTTCTTTCTATCTATTTTTAATTAAATAAATTTTATTTATTTAATTAAAAATTCCTTTCATAAACCCACTTTCCAATTAATTAAATAAATTTTAGTTATTTAATTAATTTCTCTTATCATTTTATCTTATGAGCCAACATGTGTGCCTATTTCATTTAAAAAAGATAAGTGGTACTACATCTTTTATTTAATATCTTTCATATGTAGTACTTTTTATGTACACAAGCACACATAAGCCTTATCTTCCCTCCACTTGTCATCTTCACATTCACCTATGTCTATCATTTAATCTTAGCCATCGAATCTCCACCATTGATTGATTTTGGTTGAGTTCTATATAAACATCCTCTCATTCCATACTACATCTAATCCAGCATTCATATAGCATCTACATTATCATCCTGAGCATATTAAGCACTTTAGCATCCATCTAGAATATTAGCTTTTATCATCCATCCATAATGGCAGCTTTTATCTTCATAATTGTTCATTGTTGAAGAAGCAATCCACATCATAAACAAGGAATCATACAATCTAGGTGATATTGTTCTTGAATTGCATGCTTTTGATTTCATTTGGATTAGATTCTTTGATGATGGTAGGGTTAGGTTTTCATGGCTATGCTTGATATTATTAACCTAATTCTTTACCTATCACAGAGATGTCTTCACAGGATTTTAGGATGTCATGTTATTGGAGTTTACAAAAGTTCACTTTGTGAACATACTTGATGTGTGTTCATATTCAAGCAAGGTATGATATTGAGTTGATGGTGAAAAAGTTAAGTTCTTCATGCTTCTTCACTTGATGAGGTTTGTAACTTGATGTTGACATAATGTTGATTCTTTGGTTCACATGATGTTGACATGGTGGTGAGTGCAAGCATTAGATATATGATGTCAGTTTAGGATCTATGTGTTGCCATCATAGTGTACCTTAATGATATTATGATGTTGTTTAGTTGGATTAACTTGATAAGAGTATATCTTTCATTGAGTTGAGTTGTGTTGGCTAGAGGATCTATGTTGTGTGGAGTTGATTATGATCTTGCTTCATATTATGATCAGCTTTTTGCTTCATGATAAGGGTTCATAGGTTAATCCTTCAGAGGTGTTTACATGGTAACATATGGAAAGGGTTCATGCTTCAATAGGAGCCTTCACATGAACAAGATTGTTTGATCTTCAAGACAGGTGTTTCATGACATATTTCATATCCTTCATGTCTCAGGATGCTTGGTGGTTTGTTTCATAGTCACCTATGGAGATGATTTCTTGACAGGTTAACAAGTGCTTTATATGTCATGCATCATGGATCATCTATAGGAGTTTGTGTTGACATAAAAATTGATGTTGGTTTGATAATGTTGCAGTTGGTTTTCAAGGGGCGGAAGAGTCTATGGTCCTAAATGTTCAATGACTAATATCATTTAATAAGTGCATAGTATTGCTTATTGTCAATGACTATTATCAAAGTTAAAGTATAGCAAACTGCTTTATCTCCTTCATACATGTCATAAAGAAATAGCCTTTTTGATATAAAATGAAGTTGACCTTCTTTGCAGGTCATAAGCCACTTAAGTGGCATTTCAAGGGTTCTTAAACATTGTTTTTACCAGCCCCCTTCCTAGCGGACCGGTGACACCGATCAAGTCTTCTTAACGATGGACATAGTTTAAAAAAAAATCAAAGAGCTCGATGCATTATCAAAGGAGAGATTTATTAATGAAAGGCATCGAATTGTTTTTTGAGAGAGTTTATTTTTTCTAAGGTATTGAATATCATATTTGAAGGGGAATGCTTTATTCGTGAAAAAGCTTTAAAATATTTAGAAACTTGTTGAATATTCTTTTTCTAAGGAGGAAACCTGATTACTATGCTTTTATGGCTTTATTTTATTTTTTAGAAACTTTGTTTAAATCATTAAGTGGTTGGCCCCCCCTTTATGTAAATTTTATGACATTAAATAAAGTGATTTGTTCATCAGATTTTTGAGGAGATTTTTTTAGTATATTAAGGAATATTTTCAAGGAATATCTTTATGAGATTTCCTTCTTATTTTATCTCGGTGTATATGATGAAACAAAGAAGTTTTAATATTTCTTTTTGGAGAGAAGATTTAATAGCTTTTTTATTGGCTTCAATGCCTTTTCCATAGAAATGAAGAGTTGTCTGAGGTAAAAAAAATTTCTAGAGGCAGATTGGTTAAAATTGTTGAAGGCATTTTATGGTGGATATCATTCATTTCTTTTGTAGAGAAGATGAATCTTTGAAGGAATATAAAGAGATTTTGTTTATGCAAAGAAGATATTTTTATGCAGGATTCAATGGATTCAATAAAGGAGTTTGTCTTCTTGAACATGGAGATCAGATTTGAAAGAGATTTTATTTTCTCTTTCAAGAGCAAATTGAAATATTATATATATATATATATATATTTTTTTTTTTTAAAAGGTGAAGATGAAAGGTTGAAGAAGTTGAAGAAATGATTTTGCAGAGTAATAGAATGTGAAAGGTCATCTGATATTTAATGATATCACAGGTGCTTTGATGGTGTTGTTGTTGTGCAGATCAATGAGGAAGATAATTTGATGATACAGTTGTAATGGATGTGAAGCAATATGAAGACAACTTGTATGACACAGATTGAATAAAATCAAGTATGAAGACAATATGCAATTGAATGTGCAGAGTTATCTAAATCAGGTGAATTGTTTGAGCATCAGATGCAGGTTGAAGACATACACATGGAGAAATTACAAATGGAGTTTGTATTATGTAGAGATAGGATAATGAATTGAATGGAAACAGAGTAACCCTCTGATTTTGTTTATTTTTTCTGATGGTAATTATGTTTACCAGTGAGGCACAATATGCCAGTGAGGCTTATAGGTCAGTGAGACCTTACATTTGTCAGTGAGACACATATTGTAGCTAGTGAGGCTTCTTTGTAGCCACTGAGGCTTGCCTGGTCAGTGAGACCTATATGTAGCCAGTGAGGCATGTTTTTCAGTTTAGCCAGTGAGGCATGTTTTTCAGTTAAGTCGGTGAGGCAGTTTTGGAGTGGTTTTTCTACCCCGAGAGGCTTTTCCACTCATTAATTCTTCTTGTGTTGATGTCCTATATAATTTTTGTGTTGATGATTTGCATAATTTAATGTGTCCTATATAATTGAAGATTTGGTGAATTTTCTTTTGTTAATTGATTCAATTGAGACAAATCTTATTGACAATTTTAGAGAGGAAATAAAAATTAGTTTTTGTGTATCAACACTGATTCACCCCCCCTCTCAGTGTTGATTGTACTCCTACAGTCTCTTGATACACTTGGTTTTAGATTAATCATGGATGATTATCAGATTATGCTAATTATTAAATAATGCAGTCATGTTATCCCTAGAGAATAAAGTTTAACTTACATGTAATGTGAATGTATGTGATTACACTTGTTATCATTTCTTCTTTTAAAAGAAAAATTGCTCTTTTTTAATGCATAGTTAAGCCTATCTCTAGGGTTTCAGGTTGGGGCATTACATTGGTTTATTTGTGTAGTCAAATCCTGAGAACACAATGGGCATAATGACTTTAGATGGGAAGAAATATAGCTTCTTCAGGTCACATTTTATATCTCTTTTGAGCTATCAGGTGACTGTTATAGATGATTCTATGTTTGGTATCATGCTCTGGATTTACCTAATATTGTTTAATTTTAAAGGCTATACTTCTACTCTAAGAACTAAATTGCAAATTTTGATATCATTTATGCAATTTATTAATGCTTTTGTATCATCACTAACCAAGCATAATGTGGAATAGATTTCTGGCAGGATCTGTGGTGAGATTATCAGTGTTAGCTTTAGATGATCCTAACAGGAGGCATAACTTGAATTTGTTTCTTCTAGCTAGACTTGCACAGGTAGTCAAATATCCTTTAAGTACTAAGTAGTGATTTTGCATGTTTCATGCTTTCTACTATTGCCCAGGTTTCTCATCTCAATTTTTGTTCAACTTGTTTTACTATTTTTTTTAAAGAGTTTTTGTTGTGAATATGTCATATAGTGTGCTTACAACTCTACCAAGTCCAAAAATAGATTTGATTTTTGGGGAAGCCACTAGAGACATGGAGATTCTTTATTGTTTGCCATATCATCTGCTCAGGTGAGGGAACTTTAGGAGTTTGATTGATTATTATCTTTCTTTTTAAAAATTTTAAATTAAGCATTTGTTAGATGATTGGCATTACATATCAAACTTGATCTATCTTTAGAAGAGCACTATTTTGTTCTATATATTTCCATTTGGCATGTTATTTATTTGTTAAATAGTGAGGTCCATTTTGGATATATTGAGGCATGGAACCATTTAAAATGAGTAAAAAATGTTCTATTTTTTAAATAAATGGAATTGACATACACATTATAGTCTTCTGAAAGTTACAAAATAATAGAGAAAATTCATTTACACAAAGTTCCTCTTCACCCCCTTAAAAAAGTTTTCTCCCAGGCAAAGGGATCAAAATGTTAAGGTTAATATTATCCCTTTGTAATGCTCTTATTGTAGAGGAAATCATTTTAGAAGGAATTGTTGTAAATAATTAGTAGCATTCCTAATACCAAGGAGATAAGTAACCAAAGGAAAAAAATGTAGTTGTAGCAAGGATAAACCTATCAAGTGATTTCTGAAATAGTGAGCACTAAACCTCTCAGTGTATTGAAACTAACAATTATTTTCCATGAAAATTAAAATAGTGTTGAGACTCATACAATAATAGGAATAGGTAGAATGTAATATCCCTTATATAGATGTATATGTATTTTGTTTGATAATCCAAAATATACACAACCACAACACTTGAGCAATAATCAATTTAGAGTATAACAATCTCAATTTATAAGATTACACAGCACCCAACTAGAATATAATGATTTGCAGATAATTAATTTCATCAAACAAACTAGATTTGATTATAATATTTATAATACACTGCAGAGTTACCACAGACTTGGAAATGTCTGTGTTGTACCACCTACACATACACAAACTCAGTTGGGTAGCTGCAAACTGATATGGATAAGATCCTACTCTTCCTTCTTCGATAATAGCCCTGGGTCCAAACCTTTATACCTTGCCTCCTTGCTAGATGTTGCTAATCATTGGATGAGTAACACTATAGCATCATATTTTGCATGCAACCAATGAAAAAGAAGAGGAAATAAGCGCATGAAAAAAGATAGAATAACAAGTCCCATGGCCTCGAAAAGTGGTTCAATATATTGGAGCCATATAATGTGGCATTCCTTATCTTCACTATGTCACTCCATCTCCGCAAGCATTGCACCCAAGAGTTCTTTATACTGGAGTATGCATGAGGATTCTTTCCTTCAATGCAAATTACAAGTGTCACAGCCATTTCCATTATATATTTCCAAAATCATTCATTGCCAGGTATGTTCTGACAAGATGCATCAAGAATTGCATCGTTGTGCCATCCAAGCTTAGTTGAATTTAGATTCTTTGCTAAATGTACAAAGGCAGTTATTGCTTGTAGCTTCACTTTAGGAGACCAATGATCTAAGGCCGTTAGTGCACAGGGAATAACCAACACACATGATGGTCCAAGATATGGATGTTTAATCTGCTTCAAGTACCAGCGCATTCGATGTGATGTTATAATTGTAAAAGATTTTGATGCATTGGGCAAGGATTAATCCAAGCCATCATTTTTATAGTTACTACAAATATTTTTAATTGCTTCTTTTAACAAGGACAATGTTATGGGCATTAATTCTAGGATTAATCTCTTAGCATAACTTTTTTTTGTCAAATCTAAACCCTTATGTTGATATGAGATTTGGTAACTAGCAGAAACTTTAATTATGTTTTGCTCCCAATTAGGATAAATAGTTTTTGATAAATCCATGATTGTCTTTGCTGCAAAAACAAACAAATCATTTGGTACTCATTTGGAGAATCTTCCAACAAGGTTTAATCTACTTTGTACTATTGAATGGCATTCAAAAATATTACATCATGCTAGAACTAAAGTGTAAGCAGCACCTATGAAGATAACATCCTTTAATCCACCTATGAAGATAACATCCTTTAATCTTGTATTGACTACTAAGTGCCAAAGAATCATGTCTACTATAGGAGCGAGGACCTTGTTAAAAGAGCCACCAACATTACTGGAGATGATCTTGTGAGCCCTAGAACCTATATGGGAAAACTTACTAAGGATGGAGACAAATGGTCCACTGGTTTTCCAAGTAGAAGAGCAAAATTGGGGGCAGGGGGATTGGGTCTATCTAACTTAGGGTATACAAAGTAATCAAGAGGCACATTTAGGCCTATATAGTCATTTATAATCTCTATCAAATAGAAGGTCTGTACAAGAACTTTAAAGCCTGTATAGTCATTTTAGAGGTCTATATAGTCCTAAGAAGGTCTATCAAAGAGGTTAAAAGCTTGCATGGTCATTTCAAGTTCTTTATTGACCCTAGAATACTAGATCAAACCATGAGAAAGGTCTATTGAATCCTAAGAGCTCTATGATAATCCTAAGGAGTATGTCCAATCATTAGAGTCTCTATCAAACCTTCTACAGGCCCATGAAATCATTGAGCAAGTCTATCCTAGGGTGCAGAGTGTGTACAAAGATTTATATATCAAAGGAAGAGTATAAAGAAGTTTGTATAGCCCTAGAAAGTCTTGTCAAACCTTCTATAGGTCTACATACTCTTTTAGACCCTGTCAAACCATTTAGAAACTTTGAGAAGCATCCTAAAGGTTTGTGAAATATTCTAAGGGTCAGTGAAGCATTTTTAAACCCTATCATGCATTCCTAAAGTGTGTATAAGTATTTGCAAGGTTTGTCAGACTTTGAAAGGTCTGTATTTTCTATGTAGAGTCTGAATTACCTTGTGAAGGGTCTATAGAAACCCTAGAAACCTTATGAAAAGTGAAAACCATTAAAGGGTCTACATAACAGTTTGTAGCACTTCCATAAACCCTAGGAAACTCTCAATGGTAAAGACCTTATATGAAACCCTAAAGAGCTTTGTCAAATTCTAAAGAGCATACGCAAACCTAGTTTATGCAAACAATATGTAATGACACTGAGCAACTGCCACATTGTGTTTTATTGTTTGCATAAAACACACTGAGCAACTATGAAAGTATTTTAAACAAAATATGGGTTTTGAACTTTTGTACAAAATGAAAAGTGAGATAGAAGAATTATATACGTAGGGAAATTATATTTAAAATATCTACTATTTCAAATAGACTTTGTTTTAATTTTGTTTTCTAATGTTCACAGTGTGACCTTTCTGCTTGCATATGAATATGCTTGCTATCACCTGTAGTATAAAGAAGCCAATATGGTGGAATTGTTATAGTTACTTGATTGCATAAGTGACACTGATAGTTTTCTTCACAATTATATATAATTGTTATCTACAACTGATTGGTAACTGTTAGGCAGCAACTGCGATATTAGATGCTGAACATTCAAAACCTTTTATAGGTATTGATCCTACAATAGGTACATGCCATAATAGGAATGGGCAAGTTGCTCACAATGTAGTGTTTGGGACTTTCAATCTTCAAGACCAAGGTGAAGGTGGTTTTCCAGATATTAATAGGGTATACATTACATTCTGGATTTTACTATTATGACATACTTGCCTTGCATTTGAATTTTGTTAGAACACCATATTTTCTGAATAGTAGCCTTACTAAGACAATTGAAAATTTTGTTTGACTATTCTTTCTACGGTTCTTAATTCTATTGGGATTGGCAATCTATCTCCTGCCAATGTTGGTACTAGTGTCGGGCCAACTGTGATGGTGGTGAGTAACACCAGTTAGTTTAACCATGTTGCCTTTATTCTAAGTTTTATACTAGATATGAATTATTCTTTTGAGAGCATGATGCATTTATCAACCTGTTTTGCCAACTTGTTGTCAGCAAGGAACTACTCCAGATGGCCGAAATCAAGAAAATAGTGCTACTAAAGTTTCTCAAATTGTAAGTCAAAAACCACCTGCTCAGGCAGTTTCCAATGTTCAGTAGGAATCTATGCCTCAAACTTTCAACATACCATTCCCACCCCAGTTACATCTTCATGCTCAGTGTCATTACATATTGTTTGCATAAAACACAATGTGACAGTTACATATATATTGTTTGTATATTGTTTACATAATTCACATGAACTTTATGTGTTTTGATAAAATGCCTATCTATGGTCATTTTATTAGTTGACAGATCTTGAACATTGCAATTTTGCCACTAAGTCAACACTTAAGCTACTTTGGGTGTAGGTGGATCAGTAAAGCTGGGTTTAGTATGCATATATGTTCATATATAATAGGGAGGGGATACATCTCCAAGCTCATGAGGGCTATTACAAGAAAATGCCATGACAAGCAAATTGCTATGGATTGTGGTGGAAAATTGCTATAGATTGTGATGGCATTCCATCACCATAAGACCACGTTTCTTTGAGGCATTTTTTCAAATAGTTCACTTCCTTGTCTATGCTCCTGCCATGTTGTCATTGGAATATGCATGATACTACTGGATTATTATTTGTTCAACACTTGTCTTGAATGTCCCTTTTAGCTAGTACTACCCTTCTACAAGGATGTCTTTTGTGATAATACTATGACAGCCTTTGTGACTGTCCTTAACACTATCTTCTTTAGGATGAAACTGCCCTCAATCAATAATGAAACTATATGTTTTGAAGAAAATTTTCACCTTCCAGTGTGCCTTCCTTATCATTGTGATCTCTCCTTTGGTGCTACTATCACTTGAAGATTACTATTCTCTATATCATGAAGCTTCTAACAATGCATTGTCATTGTGGTTCAGTCATGCATTCTACTCTTTAAACGTTCCCTATTATCATGAATTATTCTTACCCTGGGTCATAAGAACTTCCATCAACATTATTCTTCATGAAGACTCTAACAATGCCTTGGAACTATCATCTATTGAGTTTTGAATTTATTGTTTTATGACTATCTTGTGGACTGTGATTAAACCCCTTGTCATTGTCATATGAATGGCTACTATCACTTGTGATATCACAGTCCATCTTATTTAACTCTATTGTTGATCATGAATTGTCTACTAACAACTCACTATCTTGTATGTCTATAAAGTCCTTCACACTTAGCTCATAGTGAGGTATTTTATTTAGTGCTCATTTTCATATCCTAATGGAGTCATGATCTTTGATAAGACCTATAGGTGTGATTATATAAATGCACCATAAGGACTATCCTCCAAGTCCATACTGTGTATTTGGTTGAATATTATCTTATGGACTATCCTCTTTACTATATGATTGTATTCTTAAGGACTGTCCCACTTCATGTAAACCTCTCTTTCCCATGACCAACACCTTGAAATTGACTATGGTAGCTCCTTGAGATATTGTCCATGCACTCCTTAATACACTTGTAGGTTGTCCTCTTTTGAAACTTTGTGAGATGGAAATATTTATTATTTTACCATACTGCTTTGAAGATAATGAACCCTTGACAAGATTTATGATGTTTTAAAAGCCCTCTTGACTACCCAGTTACTTGTCTTTATGTATCTTTTAAAGTTTCTCATACTACCCTATCACTGTTATTATTAATTTCAATGCCCCCTTCATGGTTATGCCATGGACTATCATTGTTTATTTGAATAGTCATGACTGTGATCTCCTTTTGGGAATCTATAGGAAAGTGTCATGCCTTTGAAGTCCATTTCCTTAAATCTTCGCTCTCTACTTGTTGCTCCTATCCTAGGGCTTGGGGTCTCCTTTTTCTCTTTTCCCACTATGTAGCTTGAAGTCTTGTATGCTGATGTGCCATAGACTCCTTCCAATTTGGGAAGTAGACTCCATTTGTGAGAATGAATGGTCAATAAAGAGTCAAAGTTTGATACTACTCCCATTGACCCCGAAAATGTTTTCCTATGGGTTTTGATTCTCTTGGATGTTCCTTCAAAGAAGAAACTTCATCATCATCTTGAATCAAAGTAGTCTATGCCTTCAAATCCTCTAAATTGAAACTTTATGCAATGATCCCACAAATGCATTAACTCTATCCTTTTATTATAATGACTGTCATCTTTTATATTGTCTTTTCACATTATGATTTTGATCGCTAGATCACATATCCATATTAAATCATGTCTATTAACTATCCTTTGTAAGTATTTCTTCATTATTTCCCACTTTCACTCTTTACCTCTTAACACCATGGCCATAATGATCATTATTGCTCTTAGATAGAGGCTACTGTTACTATCTTCACTATCTCTTATTTTTTGAAGACCTTATCTCTATTATTCATGCTTGACAATCATCTATACCTTCATCTTAGCCTTCAACCTGTTGTGTGGTTACACAACACGCCCCATTTTGACTTGGCAAAATAGGGACCCAGCTTTTGTTTTGGCTTGTGTTGTCTGTTTCTGGCGGTTTGGTAAAAATAAGTCAGGTGCATCATCATCATGAAGGTCAGGATGAGATAAGGTCATCATCATGAGGTTAGTTTGTCAAAGTTCATATTTTGTTTCTATGACTTCATGGTTAGAATGAGTTTGAAATTCCATGCAGGTTTGCCTTTTACATCACCCGAAAATTCATCCATATGAAGGAGTTGTAAGCAGTCAAAGTTTTGGTCAAACCTGATAATTGCTGTATGAACATCATCATCATGATATTTGAAAAGCCCCCCGATAATATCCTGAGGTCGAAACATCCGGACGTCAAGTTTAAGTCGTATTAATCCTTTCCCGTCGGGCGGTCTTTTATATCGCCAAAGGTCATCATCATGATCTTACTCTATCACCTGGTGAATATCATGCAGTCCCGAAACATCCGGACGTCAATCTTAAGTGCTAGTGTGTTTTACCCGTCGAGTAACCTTGGAAACATTGCGAGCATCATGATATTCCAACATCACCCGATATTATAATATCATGATGATATTATAATATCACCTTACTTAGAGAAATCTGCCATCTGCATAATTTGCGCGCGCACGACAGTCTTGGTGATCAGCATCATCATGATATTTCGAGACCCGACATTTCCTAATATCCTCCTGACCTCCTTTTGCGTGATCATGATGATCACCTTATCTTTCGAAGCAGAGGGTGATTTTCATTTCTTAAGTCATGTTGAACAAGATCATCATGATCTTGTTAGTCTTTCCCGACAGTTCGTAGTATCATCCTGCCGACGAGTATAACCTTTTGCAAATATGATGATGACGATGACGTCACCATCACCTTTGTCCTTCGGCAGGATATTTTCCAAGGCGTGATCCATTTCACCAATATGATGATGACGATGACGTCATCTTCGAAGATTAACACAAGCCCCGGATATCCTGATGACGTCATCAGGACTTTCAGCAGGATCATATTTTTGATCACCCAGTGCGTATATGATGATGATGATGTTCATCATCCTGATCTTTCGAGCGGATTGCCTTGGCCGAAATGGGTCATATTGCATTTATCCACGCGATCATCTTCCTTAGGGGGAACCCGATATTCCAGTTATCTCCTGATCTTAACGAAACATGACGGTGACATCATCCCTTTGCATTTTTACCAAGCCTGATGATGACGATGACGTCATCATGATTTTCCTCAGCGGCAGGATCATTTTCCAAGTCCTCCTGTTTGTCTTCATCATGATGATGATGACGTTGTCTTTCTTTCCCAGTATGCAGAAGTGAACATCCTGATGTGCTTTTCATCAGAGCATTAGGAAAGGAGGATCATCATATTTCAAATATCCTGCAGACAGACAGGAGGCATATTGTTGGTCATCATCACGATTTCTGGCGTCGGTATAACTGTTGCCGTCGGCATAAGGTAAAATTGTCACCCTGATCATATGTAGTCACGCCGATGCAAATATGATGATGATGCAAAGCCGGATTCTAAGGATGGTTGAAAGGCGATTATTGCTTTGTATAATCTGAGATCATCATCATCATATTTCGAACCAGATATACAAGAGAATGGGCAAAAACATGAAGCGATGGAAATTTGAAAGGGCCGACTGCCTGATGTTTGGTCAACGATGGTTGACCTGATTGTTTTTATGCTGTTTATGCATTTAGTGCATAAATTTCCATTGATTTGAAAATCGTATGCTGCACATTTTGGGGACTTGTTTAATAAAGCGTTTATTTCCTGTTGTTTATCATGATGATGATGAACTTAATGTTTGTCTGTTTACTTGCAAGGAATCATCATGATGCTGCTGAGGCTGAACATTGAAGTCATGATGCTGCTGAAGCTGAGCGTGGAAATCATGATGATGCTGCTGAGGCTGAGCATTACAAAGTTGCGCATGGAGGCAACATGAGCCAGAAATGAGGAGGATATTGTCAAATATGCTGTTCGCCAGCTGGAGACCGAATCAAGTTGAAGATACTGGAATATTATGTGCCAGCTGTGCATTTGCCAACTGGCGAAGCATGTGCTTTTCATCTGGGCCGTTGTTTGTTGTGAGAGGATCCTGATCCTTGGATCATTGTAACCGTTTTCTGGCAGTTGTTCTATATAAGAGCCAGAGCTTGTCATTTTAAAGGGAGGAATACATTAGAATACACAGACGCATCTGGCGCAAAAGTCAATTACTGTAGAATAAGTTAGGAGATCGGATTACTGAGACTAATGAGGATAGAATTGTTGAAATGTCAAGGTTCTTTCTTCAGATCACTGTAAATGTACCTGTTCTTGAGCATACTGAATGAATATGAAGTTCCAGATTACATCCTGATTGTAAATTTTACGTAATCTTCTGTTGATTTCTGGATATGTACTGGTGAATGCTGTGTTCAACTGGAAGCGCTTTCATTTCATTACATGTTGTTGTCAACTTTCCTTTGAAGCTTTGCACTAGATCATGCGGATTTGTGGAATGTCCTGGTGAAGTATGATTTCTAGTTTTCCTTCTTTTCATTGCAAGTATGGGAGCTTGTATGTGAATCAGTGATCTAAGTCCAGTAATTTTAGGAATCTCACTCTCTACCCCTTTTCCTTTTTTCAATTTCATTAATTCATCACCATAACTGCAAATCATGATAAATAACAAGCAGAAACAGTCAAATATGCTGAAATCCCGTAGGTAACTGAAGATCCTTAGCATATTTGAGTTAAATGCATATAGTACTGAAAATATCATGCAAAGAATCATAAATAATGATAGAAATCATGCAAATATCGGCCTGTATGCACATTATTTGACTAAATTTACAGTGCAGAGGTAGAATTGTTGGAGACTTATGCAGAGCGAACATCCAGAGCAGGATATTTGAAGATGATGATGATGAACAGTGCAGAAACACGTAAGGCCCCTGAATGGAAAACAGCAACACACATCAACCACTGAGTAACGTCAGTAGATTAAGACCTAATCAATGGAGACTTGGGATCATGAATTCTTTGAATTCATCGTATCTTTCAAGATGAGTAAAGGTTGTTGTGTAACTTTTATTCTATGTTTGTGAATGACTAACATCATGACCAACATAAATTGGCGCTAGAAGGAGGGCCAGAGCCCAGAAGATCACGTTCATCATCAGTACTTTCAGGTTTGATGACGCTCAGAGTAAGGTAACTTCAGATCATTTGTGAATTTCATCTAATTGCGTAAATATTTGCTGCGACCAGTTTGTAATTGCACATTCTATGTAAAGATTTCCAAATTTCACATAAATATTGCAAGCTTTACAGTAGATTTCTTTAAATTCACTAAATATTGGCCAAAGATGCATAAATTTGTTCAAGCTTTGAGGATTTGAGCCTTAGACACGTGAGATCTGGTGCTACTGGTCGAAATATCCCAATATCCTGTCATATTTGCAGTATCTTCGCAAATATCGCATAAATATTCAGTCTGATTTGCAAGTTGACCGCAAATATCACCTCGTCCGGTGGAATCCAGCCAATATTTGCAAAGTTTCAGCTAATTGGCCTCCAAATCAAGAAATCCTGGCTCACAGGATAAATACCAGGTCTAGACATAGTGAAATTTTCGAAGAATTGCCTGTCAGAGGTTTTAGACCTAGGACTGTAGACGTTCACCATACTCCAGAGTCTAGTACGTCCAGAGCTTCACCAGGACCTCCCCCTATAACTCCTGTTGGTTTGCAAATACCTTCAGGTATACCAGTGACACCTTCTGTTCAACCTCAGGGTATACCTTTAGTCCAACCTCAGCCAACTGCACCACCAGTTCAGCCCCCTCAAGTTGCAATGTCGTTCTTTGCAGCAGAATCACCATTGACCTTTACTGCGTATCATGAGTTACCAAAGTATCCGGACAAGCTTTGTCCAAAATACCATCCTTATGAGGATGCGGATGATCATATCAGGACGTTTAAAGAAGCTTGCTGCAGAGCCAGAATAGAACATCAGGATGTGGTGTGCAGATTATTCCCTTTTGCCTTAGGAGAAGAGGCTTATAATTGGTTCATCAGTCTTGGTCAATCTTCTGTAGGTTCGTGGGCTGTCTTAGAGAAGGCTTTTCTTGACAGATTCAAGGTCCCTATTGATCCATCCATGAATTACCACCTGTTTGCCACAATTAAGAGATTGGAGCATGAACCTATTGCAAATTTCAATGCTAGGTTCCAGAAAATGTTGTCCAAGCTAGTTACCCCATATGTGGTGGCTGATGATGCTGCTAGAAGTATTTATTATTCAGCCCTGGATCCGTTAACCGCCATGTTCATCAGGAGAACACATCCTGCGATCACCACATTGACAGGAGCTTTTCAAGAAGCCATCAAGGTAAATCAACAGCTGATACCTGCTCCTACTCCAAATATAGCATTCCCTGCTTTGCCTGGCATGCAGTCACAATATCCAGCACAGTATCCTGCAGCTTATCCTTCGCAATATCCTGCACAATATCCAAATGGAGCAGTGATGCCCCCAGCAATCATGCCTGCACCTTTGCAAGTACCCCCATTGAGTATCATGCCTCCTCCTAATGGAAATGGCCAATTGCCACAATATCCTGCACATACTCAGACACCTCAGGGTACAGACCTATCCCACAATAACCATGGATCTTCCTTTTTCCAGCCTCAGACTGAAAATGTAGTGGCCAAAGCTCAAGAGGAGAAAGAGGAAATCAAAGAAATGTCTGCTCAGTTGAGAAAGCTCACCACAGAAGTAACACACTTGAGAAATCAAGGGTTTTATTCACAGTCAGGTCAGAATAGGAGTTATTCCAATGACAGACCAAATTACCCTGACAGAGGATACAACAATAACTTCAACAGTAATGCTGCAAATAACAATAATCCTCCTAGGCAGCCTAGAGTGTGGAACTCCAGGCCAAATAATGGTTCATTACCATCACCCCTAGACAATCAGCCTCCTGGTGAAGCCAAACAGACTACTAGAGTCAATCTTGCTGAAGCAGCCCTTACCAATTGGTGCAGGATTCACAATACCAATGCACATGTAGAATTAGATTGTCCACAGTTTAGGATTGCTGCCAGCATCTTTCAGACTGAAGTGTCTAATACTTCTGGAAATCCACCTTAGGCAGAAGGAAATGAAATAGTTCCTTGTGGATATGACTCAGCTTTTGTGCTAGAAACCTACACTAATCAGCCTCATCAGGATTATAATCAGACCTGTGAAGAATCTGCCTTAACCTTTGAAGCGAATTATGTCTTCCCTTTTGAGGATGAAAATGAACCTACAAGAGAGCATGAGGAAGTACATGCATACTAGCAGCAATACCCTGGTAAGCATAATTATAACCTGAGGAGTAATGCCAACAGACCTGCCGGTCCATTGACATCATCTCTACCTCCAAACAACTTCAACACACCTCCTGATCCTAAGGCTAGCAATAACCCTGGGTTCCCTAAGGTGAATGCTCAGTACTTGTCTCCTCAAAACACAGTAACAAAAGTTGCAAATGCACCTCATGAGTCTAACAAGTTAGTCAGCTATTTGGCTGATGAAATGAAGAAAATCAAGATCAGCCTGTCCCTATCTGAGTTACTGAAAACTCCTGCCATCAAAAAGGCATTCATGAAGTCGCTGGATGATCCTGCTTCTAAAGAGGATAATCACCTTTCGAGTCAATCCAATAGCAGAGACCATACTGCTAAAGATAGCACTGTTAAGCCCAAAGTGTCAGCCACAGTCCAAGCTGCTGAAACTTCTCACATGACCTTGTACAGAGATAAAACTGAATCACCACCGTTTCTCCTCACCATAAGAATGTTCAGTAAGAATTTGCACAATTGTTTAGTTGATTCAGGAGCCTCAACTAATGTTATGCCTTTGTCAATATGCAACGCATTAGGACTGCATCCTGCTAAATCCTTAAAGAAGGTCACTCAACTGGACAAGACAGAAGTAAGTGTCGTAGGAGAACTCACTCATATTCACATGCAGCTAGCGTCTGATCCTAGGATCCAGTATTACATTGACATTCAGGTAGTTGACATACCTGATACATACGGGATGTTGCTTAGCCGGGACTGGTCTAAAACGCTTAACGGATACATGTCCACAGACTTCAGTCACATGTGGTTGCCATGGAAAGGTATACCTAATCAGATCAGGATTGATGCTGAGCCTAGGATGAAACATATGATCACGGAATATAACAGAACAAATGAGATCATGTATGTAAACGTAGAACCTGGAGTTTATCACATCAGGCCGCAAACTGTCCAAATAGAAGAGGTCCTGATGCTTGATGTGCATCATCATCATGATGATGATTATCATGAGGATATGCCAGTCGTAGAACTTAATAATGATCCTGATAATGAGAATGAAATAGATCGCTTCAGGGATTTTCAGATGCATTTATCTACTCAGATAAAACGTTGTCAATTATTAAATATACCTGCTAATGATGTCTTGATTGACGGATGGTGCAGATTGCATGGAGAAGCACACTCGGAAAAGACTTGCGAACCATGCTTAGACATGATCATGCTGGAGCAGACGTATAGTGAAGCATCATCATCATATTCCGAGGTGAGTGCTACATCTGATGATGATGATGATACTAATTTTTATTTGTCTTCTGCAGGAACAGAAGAGTCGACGGATCTTGATGAGGATCATATCCGAAAAACAGAAGAGATCCTGGTGTCCAATCAGACGAATGATGCGAGAAAGGAAAAGATCACTCCTGGTAGTGATTGCTTCATGGAACTAGATTACGAGTTGTCTGATGAGGATAAAGGCAGTGACCTGACGAAGTTCAAAGAATTTCTGGTCAAAGAAATAAAAAAAATGACACAACAGTGTAGATCTCCCCAGGAGGTTTTAATCAAAAGTTGGTGTAGGCTGCATGAGGCGCCTCACTCAGAAACCACTTGCTCACTGTGCTTGCACATTTTGAAGAAGCATGCAGTTGTATGTGCTGAGCATCATCCTCCTGCTAGGATTGAAGAGAAAACAGAAAAGCCATCAGGCTCATCAGATAAAGGAAAGAAGAAGCTTGAAGATGACACACCTAAGTTAAGGTGGATATCAGGCGGAGCAGCAGCCAGAACTGCAAAGAAAAAGGAAAGTTCAAATAAATGTCCCGCTGAAGATAAGCCTTGGATCCTGAGGTTTGATGGATCCAAATCTAAGCAAGGTTCTGGAGTAGGGATTGACCTTACTGATCCATCAGGGAAATCTTATTTAGAAGCTTACAGACTACAGTTCCCTTGCACTAATAATGTCACGGAGTATGAAGCTCTGATTCACGGACTGTTGTTTGCTCATAAGAAGAAGGTGAAGATCCTGCATGTCTTTGGAGATTCAGAACTAGTTGTGAGGCAAGTACGAGGAATTTACTCTTGTAACTACAGAAAGCTGTCAAATTACAGACATCGTGTGTGGGACCTGATTGAAGACTTTGATGCCTTCAACATCGTTCACGTGCCAAGAGAACAGAACCAAAGGGCAGATGCACTTGCTCAGGCCGCCAGTACGCTGGAACCACTGTCTATATCTGGTCTGAAGAGATTTGCAGTAGAATTGGTGTCAGTACCTTCGGTACCTGACAATGTGACCAATCTCCAAGTGTTTGATGATGATCAGCACATCCTGGACTTCATATCAAACAGAGATGTATTTGAAGCTCAGATCATAGATGAAAATGGTATGGAAGATCATGTCTGGGAAGAAGATGAGATTTTAGAGTTGCCTGGCAACACAATTCCCAAAGGTATGATTGAATTAGAAAGAGCCTTTGATCTGGATAATATGCTCAAACATAAGGATCTGCCTAAGGCAGATGGAGGTCAATATTCACAGGTGAATATTGGACAAGCTGATGACAAGAAGAATGTCTTGTTGGGTAAGGTTTGTACACCTGAAGAGTTAGATGGAATAACTCAAGCCCTTAAGGATTATATACATGTAATTGCATGGACTTATGACGAGCTGAAGACGTATGACACTTCTGTCATAACTCATACTATACCCCTCAAGCCAGATGCAAAACCTTTCAGACAGAAGCAGAGGCTAGTCAATGCTCTGCTTGAGCCCATCATCCTTGAGGAGGTCAAGAAATTGTTAAATGCACGGATAATATTTCCGGTAAGGCACTCCACTTGGGTGGCAAATCTGGTACCAGTCAGGAAGAAGAATGGAGACATCAGATTGTGTGTGGATTTCAGGAACCTGAACAGAGCATCAGAAAAGGATAATTATCCTTTGCCCTCTTTGGATGAGGTTCTGCAGATGGTAAATGGAGCCAAGATGATGTCCTTCTTGGATGGGTTTTCAGGATACAACCAAGTGATGGTTGATAAAATTGACAGATTAAAGACTGCCTTCACCACAAAATGGGGGATATTTGCATATAGACGTATGCCGTTTGGATTGATAAATGCTGGAGCTACATTCCAGCGAGCAATGGACATAGCCTTCAGAGGCTTAATAGGAAAATGTATAGTCATCTACATGGATGACCTGACAGTGTTCTCCAAAGAAAGGGGAAATCATGTTGCTGATCTCAGAAGTGTGCTAAAGAAGTGTGAAGAATATGGAATATCTTTGAATCCCAAGAAGTGCATATTCAGGGTCACAACAGGAAAGTTACTAGGCCACCTGATCACAGAAGATGGGATTATCATTGATCCTGACAGGGTGGAATCTATTATGAAATTACCACTTCCAGGAAGCAAAAAGGAGCTTAAATCTTATTTTGGTAAGATAAATTTTGTGAGGAAGTTCATCACTGGCTTTGCTGAGATTGTCAGACCACTGAATGCCATGTTGAAAAAAGATGCACAAATTGACTGGACACCAGAAGCCAGAGCTGCTTTTGAAGATATAAAGAAGGCCATTTCAGATGCTCCTGTCCTCATTAGTCCAGATTATACAAAAGATTTCTACATCTACTCATTTGCTTCAGAACATACTTCTGCAGCAGTGTTAACTCAAAGAAATGAAGATAAAGAAGAGAAACCAATTGCCTTCATGAGTTGTCCTTTCAGGGATGCTGAGTTGAGATATGTAGATGTTGAAAGACAGGCACTTGCATTAGTCAGAGCAGTAAAAAAGTTTAGACATTATATACTGAGGAGCAAAGTGATTGCTGTGGTACCAGATGCAGCAGTAAAGATGCTGCTGATGCAGAGTGAACCTGGTGAAAAAAGGGCCAAATGGATTACGGTACTACAAGAATATGACATGGAGATCACACCCATGAAGCTAGTACGAGGACAGGCTCTGAGCCAGATGATATCTGAAACTGATCCAAACATCATCAGTCAACAGTATGTGATAGATGAGAAAGACAATAAAGAATGGTATTCAGACATCAGGTACGTCCTGATCACTGGAAGATGTCCTTTGAGGATGCAGGCTTCACAGAGAAGAGCCTTAAAGATGAGATCCCAGAAATATATGATGAAGGGAGGAGCCCTGTTTAAAAAGAATTATGAAGGGATATACCTGAGATGCTTAGAGAAACCAGAAGCTAATAAAGTCTTGACAGAGTTACATGACAAGTTTGGAACTGCCCACGGATCAGCGTTGGCCACAACACATGCAATCCTCAGAGCAGGATATTACTGGCCTACAATTTTTAAAGACACAGCTGATCATGTTAAATATTGTCATGTTTGCCAGGTTGCTGCCAACAGAGAAAAATATGCTGCACAACCATTGCATCCAGTGATGGAAGAGCGCCCATTTGCACAATGGGGCATGGATTTCATAGGACCAATCAATCCTCCATCTTCTTCAGGCCAGAGGTATGTCCTAACAATTACTGATTACTGTACCAGATGGATTGAGGCTATCAGCAGCAAAACTTGTACTGCTGATGATGTCATTAAATTTCTGGAAAGCAACATTGTCACCAGGTATGGAACTCCTTATGCATTGGTAAGTGATAATGGTTCTGCCTTCATTTCCACTAAATTGTCAAGTTGGGCTTTTGATCATGGGATCATACTTAAGTTCTCATCCAATTACTATCCCCAGGGAAATGGATTAGCAGAATCCACCAATAAGAATTTACTGAGTATCATAAGAAAATTGATAGAGAAAAATCCCAGGGAATGGAACTCATTTCTGAAGTATGCCTTATGGGTAGACAGAACTAGAATGAAAATTGCATTAGGAAACTCACCTTTCCAGCTAGTATATGGGGTAGATCCTATCCTCCCTGTAAACTTGAAAATTCCTACTCTGCAATTTGCCCAAGACTATCTAGGCATAGATAATAAACAAGAAGTCAGGTTGCTTCAGTTGATGCATCTGGAAGAAAAACGAAGCCAAGCAATTGACCAATTTGCAAAACATCAGGCTGTTGTCAAACGCTGGTTTGACAAGAGAGCCAGAATTAAAGCTTTCAGGATATCAGATTTAGTCCTGATGTGGGATAAAGCCCATGAAAGGAAAGGTGATCATGGTAAGTTTGATAGACTATGGATAGGTCCCTTTCAGATTTCTGAAATTTTAGGAGACAGCACTTATAGGCTTAAGAACCTGACAGGTGAGGATGTCCCGTTGCCAGTCAATGGACAATTCCTCAAACATTATTTCCAGGCCTGAGTGACTTCATGGCAGTCTTGTGTATCATATTGTATATTTGTATGGTTGTTTGTACAGTGTTTGCTTGTTGTTGTTGTTGTTTTGTTGGTTGGGACCTTGTTCTGGTAAGTCAGGATGATGCACTTCATCACCTAAGAAAATAACTAAATTGTTAGGATTCAAGTGATGAGATCAGATTTAGATATAGATTGTAATTCATTCTGATAAATACTCATGATCAGGTTTATGATGTCTTTTCATCAGGGTACTTTTTCTTGTCCAAAGTGAATCAAACACAATGAAACACCTAACAGCCTTGGGTTTGCTGAAGATATGAGTATAGGTGTTAAGTGAAAAATCTAAAGGGACTCCCTTGCTACCAATACAATCTCCAACCTAAAGCTGCAAGTGACTACACCTTGTACAAATGAGCAGACATGATGATATCAAATTTGAATTTTTAAAGGAAAATCAGAAACAAAATAAAATTAGGCCATCTAAGTAACTCTACCGGGGCTATGGACGCCTGCTGGCAGTGGGGCTCTACTTAGGGAGATTGTATAGATAACCTTGCCGGGGTTATAGACACCTGCTGGCAGCAAGGCTCTATCCAGGTTGGCTATGAGGGATGATCTCCAACTATGTAGTTTAACACCAGTTACTTATGTTTTCAACTTACTTTCAAGATGAGGATAATTAATCATCTGCACACACCTGATCCTTTGTTAGCTTTATCACCATAATGAAATTTTATCATTCAAAGATCATGATGATTTACTTAGACAGAATTAGAACACTATAGATGAATGTGATCACATCACTTGAATCATTTGAATTTTGTTGTTTTCTTTGGTGGCAAGTTGTTGTGTGGTTACACAACACGCCCCATTTTGACTTGGCAAAACAGGGACCCAGCTTTTGTTTTGGCTTGTGTTGTCTGTTTCTGGCGGTTTGGTAAAAATAAGTCAGGTGCATCATCATCATGAAGGTCAGGATGAGATAAGGTCATCATCATGAGGTTAGTTTGTCAAAGTTCATATTTTGTTTCTATGACTTCATGGTTAGAATGAGTTTGAAATTCCATGCAGGTTTGCCTTTTACATCACCTGAAAATTCGTCCATATGAAGGAGTTGTAAGCAGTCAAAGTTTTGGTCAAACCTGATAATTGCTGTATGAACATCATCATCATGATATTTGAAAAGCCCCCCGATAATATCCTGAGGTCGAAACATCCAGACGTCAAGTTTAAGTCGTATTAATCCTTTCCCGTCGGGCGGTCTTTTATATCGCCAAAGGTCATCATCATGATCTTACTCTATCACCTGGTGAATATCATGCAGTCCCGAAACATCCGGACGTCAATCTTAAGTGCTAGTGTGTTTTACCCGTCGAGTAACCTTGGAAACATTGCGAGCATCATGATATTCCAACATCACCCGATATTATAATATCATGATGATATTATAATATCACCTTACTTAGAGAAATCTGCCATCTGCATAATTTGCGCGCGCACGACAGTCTTGGTGATCAGCATCATCATGATATTTCGAGACCCGACATTTCCTAATATCCTCCTGACCTCCTTTTGCGTGATCATGATGATCACCTTATCTTTCGAAGCAGAGGGTGATTTTCATTTCTTAAGTCATGTTGAACAAGATCATCATGATCTTGTTAGTCTTTCCCGACAGTTCGTAGTATCATCCTGCCGACGAGTATAACCTTTTGCAAATATGATGATGACGATGACGTCACCATCACCTTTGTCCTTTGGCAGGATATTTTCCAAGGCGTGATCCATTTCACCAATATGATGATGACGATGACGTCATCTTCGAAGATTAACACAAGCCCCGGATATCCTGATGACGTCATCAGGACTTTCAGCAGGATCATATTTTTGATCACCCAGTGCGTATATGATGATGATGATGTTCATCATCCTGATCTTTCGAGCGGATTGCCTTGGCCGAAATGGGTCATATTGCATTTATCCACGCGATCATCTTCCTTAGGGGGAACCCGATATTCCAGTTATCTCCTGATCTTAACGAAACATGACGGTGACGTCATCCCTTTGCATTTTTACCAAGCCTGATGATGACGATGACGTCATCATGATTTTCCTCAGCGGCAGGATCATTTTCCAAGTCCTCCTGTTTGTCTTCATCATGATGATGATGACGTTGTCTTTCTTTCCCAGTATGCAGAAGTGAACATCCTGATGTGCTTTTCATCAGAGCATTAGGAAAGGAGGATCATCATATTTCAAATATCCTGCGGACAGACAGGAGGCATATTGTTGGTCATCATCACGATTTCTGGCGTCGGTATAACTGTTGCCGTCGGCATAAGGTAAAATTGTCACCCTGATCATATGTAGTCACGCCGATGCAAATATGATGATGATGCAAAGCCGGATTCTAAGGATGGTTGAAAGGCGATTATTGCTTTGTATAATCTGAGATCATCATCATCATATTTCGAACCAGATATACAAGAGAATGGGCAAAAACATGAAGCGATGGAAATTTGAAAGGGCCGACTGCCTGATGTTTGGTCAACGATGGTTGACCTGATTGTTTTTATGCTGTTTATGCATTTAGTGCATAAATTTCCATTGATTTGAAAATCGTATGCTGCACATTTTGGGGACTTGTTTAATAAAGCGTTTATTTCCTGTTGTTTATCATGATGATGATGAACTTAATGTTTGTCTGTTTACTTGCAAGGAATCATCATGATGCTGCTGAGGCTGAACATTGAAGTCATGATGCTGCTGAAGCTGAGCGTGGAAATCATGATGATGCTGCTGAGGCTGAGCATTACAAAGTTGCGCATGGAGGCAACATGAGCCAGAAATGAGGAGGATATTGTCAAATATGCTGTTCGCCAGCTGGAGACCGAATCAAGTTGAAGATACTGGAATATTATGTGCCAGCTGTGCATTTGCCAACTGGCAAAGCATGTGCTTTTCATCTGGGCCGTTGTTTGTTGTGAGAGGATCCTGATCCTTGGATCATTGTAACCGTTTTCTGGCAGTTGTTCTATATAAGAGCCAGAGCTTGTCATTTTAAAGGGAGGAATACATTAGAATACACAGACGCATCTGGCGCAAAAGTCAATTACTGTAGAATAAGTTAGGAGATCGGATTACTGAGACTAATGAGGATAGAATTGTTGAAATGTCAAGGTTCTTTCTTCAGATCACTGTAAATGTACCTGTTCTTGAGCATACTGAATGAATATGAAGTTCCAGATTACATCCTGATTGTAAATTTTACGTAATCTTCTGTTGATTTCTGGATATGTACTGGTGAATGCTGTGTTCAACTGGAAGCGCTTTCATTTCATTACATGTTGTTGTCAACTTTCCTTTGAAGCTTTGCACTAGATCATGCGGATTTGTGGAATGTCCTGGTGAAGTATGATTTCTAGTTTTCCTTCTTTTCATTGCAAGTATGGGAGCTTGTATGTGAATCAGTGATCTAAGTCCAGTAATTTTAGGAATCTCACTCTCTACCCCTTTTCCTTTTTTCAATTTCATTAATTCATCACCATAACTGCAAATCATGATAAATAACAAGCAGAAACAGTCAAATATGTTGAAATCCCGTAGGTAACTGAAGATCCTTAGCATATTTGAGTTAAATGCATATAGTACTGAAAATATCATGCAAAGAATCATAAATAATGATAGAAATCATGCAAATATCGGCCTGTATGCACATTATTTGACTAAATTTACGGTGCAGAGGTAGAATTGTTGGAGACTTATGCAGAGCGAACATCCAGAGAAGGATATTTGAAGATGATGATGATGAACAGTGCAGAAACACGTAAGGCCCCTGAATGGAAAACAGCAACACACATCAACCACTGAGTAACGTCAGTAGATTAAGACCTAATCAACGGAGACTTGGGATCATGAATTCTTTGAATTCATCGTATCTTTCAAGATGAGTAAAGGTTGTTGTGTAACTTTTATTCTATGTTTGTGAATGACTAACATCATGACCAACACAACCTTCTACAAACATCTCTTCCCTCCTACATAGGTTGAAGAGCTGTCATAAGAATCTCCTTTAGTAATGTTTCCTTTCCATTCTCCATGGACTATCATGCTTGTGAGGAATTGTCATGACTTGTAGACATTAATTTTAGGTTTATATGTTGGATTGAAATTGTTCAATCTCATGATATCCTACACATTATTTTTCATTGTATTGTATATGAACATCTTTGTGTGTCTTTTATCCTTTGTCCTCTAAGTTCTTTTCTAAGCATCCCATACTCTTTTTTCCTGCCTTTTCCATTATTTTTTCATTATTCCGTACTTATATGACTATGATATGTACCTTTAACATGCACCTACACCATCATCTAGGGCTTCTCGGGTAGGATTCAGGAAAATCAATGTAGGAGGTGACAAAACAATAACAACAAAACAATAGAGACTCCTTCAAGAATATAACCTAATAAGATGACTGAAACAAGAACATATATCATAAATGAATGCCCTAAAAACCATTGAATCTCATCTACCACTTACATATATCATATGTTGTAGTTACAAGTGCCCTGCTAGACATACATGAAAATGTGGAAGCATAGACAAGGCAAGCAAACTGTTTCAAAAAATGCCTCAAAGAAATGTGATATCATGGATACCCTCTCTCTCGCAAGCACTTCAAGTCATGCATGCGGTGATGTGGGGCTTTCCTGCATCACTGCAGGCATGACTTGAAGTGCTTGCAGGAGAGTGGGTGATGCGGGGCTTTCCCAAAATTATGGCTTTGTACAAATATATTACAAAAATTTGGGTTGCTTCTTTGTTTATATCAGGAATTAGATGGGGGAGAAGCCATACTAGCAGATTATTTCAACATAACGGTAGGTACTAGCACTGGAGGTCTCATCACCATAATGCTAGCCACTCCAGACCCAAATGATCCTCACAAACATCCTTATACTACCCAAAAGATTGAAGAATTTTACCGGAAGAATGCGAATTTGATTTGGTCCCAAATTCAATGGAAAACATCTGGTTGATATCTTAGAACAAGAGAAATTTCATGAAAGACGTCTATGTGACACAGTAACTAACCTGGTGATACCCACCTTCAATATCAAGATGCAGTTTCCAACAAATTTGCCACTAATGAGGTATTATATTGGATGATCTTAGATACTTGAATTACACAGATGAACTGTAGACTAGGATTCTTAATATCTTACTATACAATGTACATGCAGGTGATTGATATCCCCGCATCACCTACTCTCCCAAAAATAATTCAAGTCATGCCTGCAGTGATGCGAGAAAGCCCAGCATCACCGCATGCATGACTTGAAGTGCTTTCGGGAGAGCGGGTATCCATGAACTATTTACAATCATTATACCCAAAAATATTGCCCACTTTTATTCTTAATACATTCGTGTTCAAAGTCTAGGTTCATTATGAAAATTGATAAGTTGGAAAATTCCTTATCTCCCATTTTTACTTCAATTGTTAACAAAATTTTATATTTGTCTACTATTATTGTGATTCATTTGTCTTGGTCTCTTGGTTTGCATTTTCAATTGCACATTAGTTACAGTGTTGATGCATGCTTCTAATCTATTTATGAGTTGTGATATGATGTTGTTACAACTATATTTCTTGAGCCCATTATATACTTATTTCAAATTTGCCCCCTTTATGGTGTCAATTCAAATTTTTATTTTGAATGAGAATTATTGGGTAATGCTTGATATTTAACTTAAATTCTTCATAAAATAGATGTATAAAACTACTAGTTATCTTCTTTAAGCATCTGATTGAATCCATTTTGAAACCAATTTCTTGTACTTTATGTTGCATATAGGTTTAAGTACTTTCTATTTATTTCATTTGTTGGCAACTTGTGTACTGGTTATCATGACTATACTAAGGTTAAATTCTCACCTCCAAGATCATAATCTTTTTTCTGGGAGCATACCATTCACATTTCTTGTAGAAAATATGCTCATTTAAAGTTTTGTCTAAAACTGACTTGTCAACTCATTGTTCCAAAATATTTTAGTTCTTGCATTTAGGAATGGTAAGATGATTAAATGTCTTCCTATGTTTAGTGGCTGCTGCAAGCCTCTTCATGCTCTACTGATGAATGACAAATGCAAACACAAAATGTACAATGAAATAGACTAACTTTTTCTTTGTTGCTATGAATTACCAGAGTGCAGTTTTGGCTTTGGATAGCTCCATTTTAGATGTTGACCAAGTTGAGAACCTTATCAAGTTTTTCCCTACTAAAGAAGAAATGGAGATGCTGAAGGTAATCCATTGTCACTTAACAACTTGCATGAAGTAGCCTTTTGTAGCAAAACTCACTAAGGATGGAGACAGATGGTCCACTTGTTTTCCAAGTAGAAGAGCAAAAATGGGGGCAGGGAGATTGGCTCTGTCTAACTCAAGGTATACAAAGCCATGAAGAGGCACATTTAGGCCTATATAGTTATTTATAAGCTCTATCAAATAGTAGAAGGTCTGCACAAGAACTTTAAATCCTGTATAGTCATTTTAGGGGTCTATATAGCCCTAAGAAGGTCTGTATGGCACATCTATAACAAGACACATCCTACTTTATACATGAGCATTTATTGTAGTTTTTGTCATCAGAATACTTGCAAATGTAAAATTAAATTTCTAATGATTATGATTCATGAATGAATCCAACTGAGTATAATTTGTAATTTCAAAATAGTAACAATTGATTTCTAATGGTTAGATCTAACTAAATGCTAAGTATTGGATCATTAAACTAAAACTTGTCATTCTTTTTTGATGCTTTTTATTTTTTTCAATATTATATTATCACCATGTACATAGTTTGGATCTATTTTTGTTAATAACAATCTCAGTGACACATGTTAATAACTCAATTGGATAGTTTGTTGAGAAGCACCAATCCTAGTTTCTTATGTAATGCACAATATAGTGCTTGTAGATCACAGAATGGTGAAAGTACTAAGTCCAGTGAGATAGGAGACTGTTGAAAATGCCAAAGTTTAGTAAGTTACTTATTTTCTTTCTTTCAAAGAACATGTTAAAGTATGTTACTTATCTTCTTTCTGTTACAAAGGGGCAATTTACTTATTACATTGTTGGGTTCGATTTGTGCAAACAAAGGTAGGAGATGCAACAAAGAAGAAGTAATGCAACAATTAGCAATATTAAGCGAGTTTTGATACATCTTTGTCAATTCAGGAGCTATATCAGACATTCATCCAATAAGTCAACATCAAATAAGTGACATAGAAAACCAATCCAGTAGGTTCATTCAATAGTGTTGTCAATGTCTAAAGAAGGGGATGCATGATAGAGTAAGCACAGTTCACCATCTGTAGTCTTTTGTGGATGCAAGATCACTATATTTTTGAATTGCAACACCTTGATCCTAGACTGTCACTGTTAGGGTAAAATGTGGATTAATCAATTTAACAATAATAAACCCAAACATCAATAGAATAATGAAACTAAGAAATATTGAATGAAATGAAACAATGAATAATACAGTGCAAACCTTCCTTGAATCAAAGCTTCTATTGTTTGCCTATTAAAACCGTCCTTGTTTGTAATAAAGTTGGGCCCTCAGTGAGTGCACTCCTTTTGCTGTGTTGTAGGATGTCGGTAGTAAATGGTTGTGTTGATAGATATGCTATGAAGAGGAGCTTCAAAGAAAATGGTGATCTTAAGTAGATTGTATTGGGGGTGCCAAAGGCGTGCTGGTGAATTTCTGCAGAGTAACAATACAAATAACCTAGATGATTAGAATGGAAGAATGACGTTCCATTTATAGATTCAGAAGAATGAGAATCAATGGTTGAGGAGAAGTATGATGATCAATGGCTAAGAATGGTTGAGGAATGTGCAACCAGTAGGAATATGACAAGCGTCCCACCTCCATCATGAAAGAGGGGATTTGACAAAATTGATTGGAGAGTTAACTCCATTGACTAATCAGTTAACAAACTTGATTAGTTAGTTGGAAGAATGGATTGAGGGATTGACTGAATTGATTGATCAGTTACCCAAATAGATTAAGGAGCTGACAGAATTGATTGGTTAGTTAACAGTTTTGATTGAGAGAAGAAATAGGACATGTGGGTGAGGGAATATTAGGTAATTAAATATTTAATATATTTAATTACATGTGCAACATGGTGAGGTGGACAAAGTGAGGTGGAAAGATGAGGTGGAAGGTGACGTGGATTTTTGAAATTGGAACTTAGAATAGAGGAATTTATGAATAATTAAATAATTTTAGGATTATTTAATTGTGTGAGATATTAGAAGAATTTAGGGAATTTAATTAAATAAATTGGTTTTATTTAATTACAGAATAGTGAACTGATTAAATAAATTTAAAATATTTATTTAATTAATAGAAGAAGGGAATAAATATTTAGAATATTTATTTAGAATGGTAGGATAAATTTAGAAGGGAAATAAATATTAAGAATATTTATTTAGAATGAATCGTGTCATTTTTAGGCGTATACATTTTGCCCCTCTTTGATGCAATGCAGTTTACAGCATTGCTTCAAGGAAATCGATAGTCTGATAGTGATACATGCCCCAGTTTTCCCCTGGTACAAGTTTAATGACGATAGGATGCCCCCTTGGGAGATTGGACGGGAAAAAGGTAGAAGGCATGAGATAGACAATCTCACAAAGACAAAGGGGTGTAGGTTAGGTTTGAAGAAAAAGGACACATTTCAGAGAAACGAGAAGAAAAACTGGTAGGAAAACAGGCGCGGGAAGTAGTCACAGTCATCACCTAGCCAGATTTAGGGTTTGCAAGCTATAAATAGGAGCTGGGTCCATAAGATAATTCCTTTGTACACTTGGTTGATCTGTATTTGAGTTGGAGAGCTTAGAACAAACTTGGAGTAGCATGGCAGCTAGAGAGGCAGACATTCCATGCGAGGAGCACCAATTTGAGTGAGTCCGTTGATTCAGGCGGCTAGCAGAGGTAGGACCCTCGGTATATGCTTTGAAAAATTTCCCCTAGGGTTGATTTAGGGTGTCATAAATGCTAGGGAAAAATAGGGCAAACAGATGCGTCGAACTGCAGAACGGCGCATATGCAGCGCGAAACAACTCAAATGTGTTTTTGCGGCGCATATGCTGAATTTGGCGGTGCATACGTTAAAGTTGTGCATGCGTGGACTCTAGTGACGTATATGTGATTCCGTGCTGCATATGTCGAATGTAGCGGCGCCTATACTAAACCTGCACATATGTGGGTTTTAGTGGCGCATCCATGATTTGGCAGTGCTTTTGCCGAATGTAGCGGCGCATTTGCCAGAAGTGGCGCATGTGTCAAGAAATGGTACTTTTACCACCTGTAGTGGTGCATTTTCTTTAGATAGCAAATTACTTAGCCAAATTGACTCGATGAGCATCCTGTTTGATGCGTCAATCGATGAGCTATCTCTGAGATTGCAAGAATCTAGTCAAGAGATGTGGTGCGCTGTTTTGATCAATTTGAAATGCTAAGTTTAGTTAATATAGTTCCATAGATATGTTAAGTATGGTATTTGCGGCTTGAGATTGATGCCTTGCTTTGCGTGCTTGCAGGAGGAGATACGAGAGACATTGCAGTCAAGGGAGACATTCCCCATGCCCCTATTGCAGAGATACATGCTCACGGAGATTGACAGAGAGGCGCTTGGCGCCATGGGACTGGATTATGTATGCTTCATGCCCGAGGTTCAGGTGAACCGCGGATTGTTGACTGCTACCGTGGAGAGATTCCATAGTGAGGATGTGACCTTCCACTTTCCTACTGGAGAGATGACTGTGACCTTGGAGGATGTTTATAGGATACTGCACTTGCCAATTCAGGGTGAGCTGCTGGAGTACGACACGTAGTGAGATGCAGGACTCGCCGAGTGTAGGTGAGTATTTGATTATCCTAAGCTGGTTGGATAGGTCATCCCTTGGCATGATATTTACGACTGCTATGACTACTTCCCTAGGATTGTGGCAGGATTGATCGAAGGCATTATATGCCCCGACAGGAGATCGCACAGGTTCCCCATTGGATGGGGTAGGATCATGGAGTGAATGGTGACAGAGGGCACCCGATATGCCTGGCTGTCTATGTACTGGCACATTTGTATCATGACATGCATCAAGTGGTGTACCATTGCAGCACGAGTCTATCAGCTGGTGTATTACTGTTACAGTTCTAGCTCTGGGAGCACATAGCAGTGACTAGGCTGATATGTGTGTTTGCGAGACAACGAGGGGAGCCATACAGTTATGGTTACGCAGGGGTGATTTCCCAGCATAGGCTGGGGAAGTTGGAGTACTGGAGACACACTTTGGATGGTGTAGATGTGGTCGTCTAGCGACCATATCTAGATTGTGAGCCATGGGATGATGAGGGAGACGAGCTGCCCTATTGCTTTCAGACGAGGTGGCTGATAGGGCAGACGTGACACATACTGGAGAGGTAGATGATAGGTCAGGTATTGAGGTAGTTTGGTAGGAGACAAGGACAGTTAGGCCAGTCATAGACACAGCTAGCATAGGTGCAGGCTGAGCTTGCCAGAGCGCAAGCTTAGGTTCAGTACTATCGAGGTTTATACCATGGGGCAGTGCCAGCAAGCCAGAGGGATTCGAGCTTCAGGAGTCAGTCTAGGGCTTCCTAGAGAGCAGGTCCATCATGGTCAAGGGCTTCCGTGATGGGTCCACAGCAGTCAAGGGTTGGCAGCGATGGTCCTCAACAGCAGGGGTAGACTTTCATCATACTTGTACTTTTTGAGATATGTATCACCATCTATTGGGATGTATTTTTGTATATGACATTGATTCAGAGACAGAAGATATGATATTGTACATTTGGACTTACTTTATGTATATGAGGATGCAGCTATGTGACTTGCTCTATATGTTAGGAGATTATGATTTTGCTCTTATTTATGATGTGATGAATGTGCAAAACTTAGATGTTCTATTTATATGAGATGCTTATCTATTGCAGCTTTTGATCTGATGCTATGTGATGTTTATATGATTCAAATGCAATCTTTAAAATGAGTGTTTTGATCTGAGACGTTTCGAATGTATGCAAATGCAACATGATGTCTGTATGATTATGCAACTTTTATGTGATGCACTTAGCTATGTTTTTGATCCCTTTTCTGTTGATACTATATGAGGATGATATATGGATGCATGTTATTATGTATGCAATTGATTTAATTATGTTTATGAAAATGTGATATGATATGCACCTATATGCTTTTGCTTTTTTGTGATGTCCAAATGTACTCTATCGATAAAAAATGCCAGAATGAATGGAAAGAAGAATTTGACTTGAAAGAATGACTTGATTAGAAAGACTTAGAAGTTTTATTTGATAATATTACTCTGCATAGTTCAGGTATTGTTTATTGTATGGGATATGGATGCATGGAATTGTGTATGGATATACAATGGATGCTTTTCTTTTGGAGTGCTTCATTTCATCATTGGGCGATTTATTTTTGGGTACTTTTTCTGAAATGTTGCCAGTTAATACAAGCATCTAGGTATAATTGAACCGAGATGACCTGAGTACTACTTACATGGATTTTGATTTAGCAAGTTAATACAAGCATCGAGGTATAATTGAACCAAGATAACCTGAGTATTGCTTGCATGTCAACAAACAAGGATTGCCCCCGTTCATGTTAGACCTTTGATGTCCTCGATGATCTTTTGCTGATCATGTCTTTAGACAAGGTGTGACATTACTAAAGCTTAATCCACAGATAGCAAACAAAAAAAATGATCATGCCCCCATCATAGCATCTCTAGCATTTGGCATCCTTGAGTAGCATAGAAAGACATGATAACAAAAATCAAGACTCTGTAGTTTAACCATGATTCCGATCCATAAAACATTCTTGCATTTAGATGTGTTTATTTCTTGCCATAATTCGCATAAAATCATTTAGAAGGCCTTGGGTATTTTGCTTTGCATTTGAATAGGTTAAACTGCGTAGAGTCAAGATCCCTGCTTGGAGCGCGGGTTCTGCTTGCACTTGCTTGTTTGGTGAGAAGATTCCACAATCCTTATTGGGGAGACGGAACCTAAGGGACTGACCTAGTGCCTCGGGGGCTCATTGCTAAATGGCCTTGCCTACGTGACGACACAGAGGCAACGTAGTTCGGGGTAAACCCTAACGGACCTAAGACCTAGGTGAGAGAAAGTGGAGATGGACTTAGATGGATAGAAGGACTAGATACGGGACGGATGGGACAGTGGAAGCCTCGAGGGTGCATAGAAATATGGCCTTGCCTACATGACAATGCAGAGGCAACATAGTTCATGGATTTGGACCATGGAAAAACTGACGAGAGACACTATGCTAGGCTTACGCGATGGATATGGTATGGGACAAAACCTTGGTTGACAAAGCCAACAAAGAGATAGAGTATCAAGCCATGATAGGTGACTATCAGGAGTTTATTATGGGATGAATATGGATCGAATGGGACACGAGGAAGAATGGACACAAGGTGATTGGTTTCCCAAAGATGGAGGAAGTGGTTTATCACAAGTAACGCCTATTTACCAAGTTTTTACCACTTGCATTTATTTGCACGAAAGCTAGAAAGTATACATGATGCCTATTTTCCAGGTTTTCATCATGATACCTATCCAAGGCACTTGATTTCCAGGTTTTCACCAAAGGATGATTTTTTTTGTACTTTTCTAATTTTTTGATTTTTTTGTATTTTATGCCTCCCTTACATTTGGGATTCTCCTAGGTATAGAACCGGTGAAGATGCATGCTGTTGATCGGGTCATCGAACAGCTCACCCTCTGACGTTGCCAACTGATATGCCCCCGATCCATATGCTGCTACAATTACATAAGGCCCAAGCCAGTTGGGTTCAAACTTGCCTTTCTTTTCTCTGTCTTGTTGGTTGCGAGGATTTTCCTTAAGAACGAGATCTCCAACTTTGAAGATTCTTGGGCAAACTCTGTGGTTATAGCTTCTTGACATCATTTGTTGATATGCTTTGAGATGGTCAAAGGCTTTCTATCGCCTTTCTTCCAGCAACTCTAGTTCTTGTAACCTAGAGACTCTGTATTCTTCATCTGATATGAGGCCTTTTAATGACACCCTGAGGGATGGTAACTCAACTTCAATGGGAAGGATAGCTTCTAAGCCATAGACAAGGGCGTAGGGTGTAGCACCTATGGGAGTGAATATACTAGTTTTGTAGGCCCACAGAGTGGGATTGAGTTGGATATGCCAATCATGGCCAGCATCGTTGACTATCTTCTTGAGAAGTTTCAAGATGGTCTTGTTGGATGCTTCAGCTTGACTGTTACCTTGGGGGTAGTATGGAGTGGAGAAACGGTGTTGGATTTTGAAATGTTCATAGAGTTCTTGGACATCCTAGTTTTTGAATGGTCTTCTGTTATTCGTGATAATGGATGAAGGGATTCCATATCTGCAGATGAGGTAATTCAGGATGAATGAGGAGATTTGCTTACTTGTGACGGTGGTGAGGGGAACGACTTCAATCCACTTTGTAAAGTACTCAGTGGCAGTTATGATGAATTTGTGGCTGTTGGATGAGGGTGGATGGATCTTTCCCACAAGGTCAAGTCCCCATTGGCAGAAGGGCCAAGGTGTCGTTAAAAGTCTCAACTCTTGAGTTGGTGCATGTATCAGGTTCCCATGTATTTGCACTACTTGCACTTCTTGACAAACTGATACGAATCCATTTCCATGTTCGGCCAGTAATAACCCAAATGCATGAGTTTCTTGGCTAAGGAAGGACCGCTAGAGTGTGTTCCATAGATCCCCTTGTGTATGTCTTGCAAGGTGGTTATGGATTCTTCTCATTCTAAAAAACAGAGTAAAGTACCATCTAGACCACGTCGGTATAAGGTATCGGCAATGATGGTATAGCGAGAGGTTTGGCATATAAAAGTTCATCATTGGTTAGAAGATAGGTCAGGTGGGAGGATGTTGTCTTTGAGGTAAGTGTAAATCTTACTGTACCAAGGTGAATCGGATCCAACTAGAAGGCATATGGAATGGGTCTCAGGAAGATCATAAGCTAGTTGTTGAATAGTTCTACTAAGAACTCGTACCATGACTCATTTTCTGGTATCTCTAGAAGAGAGGCAATGGTTGCCATGGCATCTGCTGCTTTGTTTTCAATATGAGGTATCTGCTCAAAAGATATAATCACAAATTATTCTTTAAAATCATCCACCATTCTCTTGTATGGGATAAGCTTCTCATCTTTGGTTTGGTAATCCATTGACCTAATTTATCACTAGTTGAGAATCACTGTAGACATGTAGCTCTTTGATTTTCCAATCTACTGCCATCTTGAGGCAAATGACTAAGGCTTCATATTCTGCTATGTTATTGGTGCATGGAAATAACAAACAGTAAGACTTTGGAATTGTGTCGCCATGAGGAGTTACAAACAAGATCCCTGCCCCCGATCCATGATTTGTGTAGGACCCATCCAAGTAGAGTTTCTAGGAACATGTTGATATGTTGAATAGGGATTCATCTGGAAACTCAAATTGCATTGATGTGGTGTCCTGTAATGGTCCATCCACTAGTTGATCAGCAATGATCTGTCCCTTGATAACTTTTATGTCTACATACTTAATGTCGTATTCGCTTAAGAGCATTACCCATTTAGCTAGGCAACCTGTGAGAGCTTCTTTGCTTAGTAGGTATTTCAGTGGATCTATTTTTGCAATGAGTTTAAATAGATGTGCAAGCATATAATGTCAGAGTTTTTGTGAAGCAAAAACTACCTCAAGGCATGATCTTTCTATCTGTGAGTATTGCAATTCATAGCCCACCAATGTTTAGCTGATGTAGTTGACGGCTCTTTCTTTATTCTCATAATCTTGTTGTGCCAGAAGAGCCCCAAGAGCTGTAGGTGTAGCAGATATGTAGAGTATCAGTGGTTTCCCTTGAATAGGAGGCATGAGAATGGGTGGATTCGTAAGATATTCTTTTAGTTTGTTGAATGCCTCTTTACACCTTTCATCCCATCTGAATGGAATGTTCTTGTGTAGGAGATGATTGAATGGTTGGCACTTGTCTGCTAGCAGGGATATGAATCTATGGATTGCTTGTAGCTTGCCCTGTAGCGATCTTAGTTGAGTAAGAGTTTTAGGTGGTCGCATGTCCATAATAGCCTTGACTTTGGCGGGATCCACCTCTATTCCGTTTGCTGACACGATGAAGCCTAGCAGCTTGCCTGAAGTGACTCCGAACACACATTTCTTTGGGTTTAGCTTGACATGGAATTGGTCTAATCTCTGAAAGACTTTTTCTAATATATCCAGGTGTGATTCCCTTGTGAGCGACTTTGCTAGGATATCATCGACATAATCTTCCATTGTTACATGCATCATATCATGGAATATAGTCGTCATAGCACGTTGATATGTGGCTCTTGCATTTTTTAGCCCAAATGGCATGACATTCCAGTAGAAAGTACCCCATGGACAAGTAAAAGCTATCTTATGTTGGTCTTCTAGTGCTATTCAGATCTGATTGTATCCTGAGAAACCATCCATGAGAGATAACATGGTGTACCCTACTATTAAGTCGACTATGATATCGATATTTGGCAACAGAAAATCATCCTTGCTGCAAGCTTTGTTTAGATCTCTAAAATCATTGCATAGTCTGACTCGGCCATTAGGTTTGGACACTGGTACAATATTGGATATCTATTTTGGGTAGTCTATAGCTCTGATGAACCCTACATCCAGTAATTTCTTGAGTTCTTCTTTGACCAATAGCGCTATGTGTGGATGCATCTTTCTAAGCTTCTGCTTCACTAGTTTTACTCCTGGGTCTAATGGAAGATGGTGTAGAATCAAGTTCAGGTCTAGACCTCGCATGTCTGCATATGACCAAGCAAAGCTGCCCCTCTTTTTCTTGAAGAATGGTACAAACCTGGTCTTTTCTGGTGGAGTAAGAGATTTAGCAAAGTGAATGATCTTAGGCTGTTCCTCTGTACCAATATTAACAGGCTTTGTCGATTCCACAACAATCTGGAACTTCTCCTGGTACATGTCTATGGGGAGAGTGTCAAGCCTTCCATCATTAGGTGCCCTAGTTTGGTTTTCACCTTCAGATGTATCCTTTCTTTTTACTATTTTGGGATCTGACACTACTGCAAAATAGTTTTCACCGTCAGATCCAGTTTTTATCTTGATATTTTTGTGACTGGAAGGCTTGACTAGTGCAGGAGCACCTTGACTTCCATAGGAGTTTGATTAAAATGATCCAATATTGTAATGATTCATCATTGTATAAGGTTAATCAAGTCATTGTTATGTATTAGAGGTCACTAGGAAGTTCAAATATGCAAAATATTGCAAACCATGTAAAGGTTGTCAATGTAAAGTTGGAAAAAAGATGAAGAATGAGGGAAGGTGAAGAGTCATTTGGCTCTTGGTTCATTCCAAGTAGTTGGAAACTGAAAGGTCATTTGTAATACCTTTAAAAAGGCCTTGTATACCTTTGAAAACTTGGAGGTGATTGAAGATTGAGAATGGAATGGTAAAAAGCAATGTTTTCTGTATTATACTTCAGAAATTTGCTGTTTTCTTGCATGGTACGGCCCAGTAAGGGTAAAAGAACTTTTATTTTTGATTTCAAATGAAATTATATTCAATCACCCTCCCTTTCCTTTTTGTCTCATCGAATTTGGTGCAATATTGAGGAAGTTATGACCGTTTTAGTGATTGCAATTTCTAGAATTCTCCTATAACAGTCTTGTTGCAGCATTTGGTATGGTTTTGCACATATAGATATAGGGGAAAGCCATATATGGTTGGAAATATTATTGATTCTAATTTCCATTTATTTTTATTGCATCAAATTTCATTAAGATTTGAATAAGTTATGACATTTTTATTGAGGGTAGGTTTGCAGAGTTTAATTTTCTGAAATTGCAGTCTAAAAATATGCATGGTACGGCATGGTACAGCCTCAAATTGATGTATATAATAGATGGATGGAAATATATGTGTTTCTTGTTTACAATTCTTTTGGTTTGGTATAATTTCATTAAGTTTTGTGAGAGATATTGCAATTTTGGTGAGGGCAGGTCTGAACGCTGCCTAGGGTTTGTAGTTTTGGGAAAAGAGTCATAACTTTCTCCCCTACCATTGGATCTTCATGAAAATTGGAGGAAAAATATGTATTAATGTTATATTCAACCTGACTAAAGCAATTGGATTATTTCTTTGATTTTTTAATGTTATTGAGGATAGTTTTGGTCCTCCTACCTCTGAATCATTGGCACCCTCTCCGAAGTAAGCCACAGTATTAAGTTCAATAGCGAAACCAGCTTTATGATCTCCTTTGGGTAGGTGGTCCCTAAGTTCCATATAGTCAATATAAGCATCATCGTTTTGGAACATATCTAGTTGGGGAGTTCCTCGCAGATCCCAGTCAATAAGCTCAGGATGCACAAGGGGGAGGGAGTCAGAGGATAGACCTGATTCATTGATAGTGTGAATGGATACATTAGGAGTATAGGTAGGGGTGGTGTTCAGGATGGTACTTTCCTTGAAGTTGTTTATTGTAATGGAACTTGAACCTTCCTCAAAAGCCATAATCTCAAAGATGGGCGAATCAGACTCTAGTGGTCTATTCGGTAGCATTTGTCCCTCATGGTAGGGGCTAAAAGTTTGGATGGTATCGATCTCCTTGTCATCATAGGAATGTTCTGTTAGCTCATCCCACTCATATTCACTGGAGTCTGTGTCGCTGTCTTCTTGAAGTGTATAGGTCATTTCCACAAGACAAGCATTTTCTTTAGCTTTGCCCTTGCCTTTATATCCTAGACCATTTGTATTTCTAGCCAATGAGGATGAAGAAGGTTGAATAGGCTCTATGATTCCTTCTTTTCTGAGGCCGATGGGGCCTTGTCCTTCATAGCCCATTCTGTGTAGGATAGTTTCACCTCACCCATAGAGTTTTGTTGGGAACCTAGGCGGTTCTTGTGATGTGCTCTCTTCTTCAGTATAAAGCCACTGTAGGATATCTCTTTCCTCTATTTCATCAGATAAGGTCCCCCATTTTACAAAGGGAGTTGCGGGAGCTATAAGAGGAGCAGATGGGTTTGGAAAATGTTTGGGTTGGCCAAAAGATCGAGGAGACAAAGGCATCTTGGCTAAATTAAGGCTATGTTCTATGGAGTACTCTCCCACTCCACTTTCTTTTATGGTAATTTTCTGCTCTTTAGGCCTTGATGAGGATGCTTCGGCGGTATGATCCTGCTGTGGGATAGGGGATATAGATGCTCTATTATTTGGTATGATGTAATTAGGTTTGGCAAGGAAGGAGTTGCAATGTTGAAAGGGGTCAAGGTCGCCTTGGATGGTGACTTGCTTGCCATTGTGAGGGAATTTTATGCATTGGTGATAGGTCGAGGGTACTTCCTTCATGGCGTGAATCCATGGTCTCCCTAGAAGGCTATTGTAAGCGAGCTCCCTATCAAGGACTTGGCACACAACATCTTTTATTACTGGTCCCACTTGTATGGGTAGGACTACTATTCTCTTTGTAGTTTGCTCTTCTTTGTCATATGCTTTGATAGTAATCTTCTTCCTTGGATCAACTACCTGTTCAGAGAACCCCAATACAAGGACTAGCTTTAATGTGCAAATATTTAAACTGGTACCCCATCAATGAGAACCCTCTTGATGTGGTGTTTGTGGATGAAGGTGACGATATGTAGAGGGGTGTTATGAGGTTGAGATACAGAGAGGTCATCTTGCTCGGTAAATGATATGGAGCTTGAGGAGGTCAGATTACCTACCATGGCCTGAAACTTCTCTTGGGCCAAGTTAGTGGGGACAGTGGTTTCCACTAAGGCTTTCTCGAGGATCTCCTTATGGGAAGGAGATAGATGCAACAACTCCAAGATAGAAATGTGGGTTGGAGTTTTCTGTAATTAGTCTATGACATTATACTGATGGAAGTTGGATTGAGAAGGGGACAACCCTGGAGGGGCAGTATTGAGCGTGACTTTACCACTGCGGGTAATGATACTACAACCAGTTCTGTTAGGTCCTAATTGTTGGTTGGGTGTGATGACATTAATTTGCGGGATATGCTCAAAAATGCAATTTATGGTATAGTCAAATGGCACACTTGCATAGTTGGCATTACTATTCCCACTATTCTGATTTGGCCTGTTGTGATTGTTGTTGTTGTTGTCGTTGTGGTTATTGCCATTGTTATTTTTGTTGTATAGCCTATTGTGATTTAGAAGCGGATCCCTGTAAGCCACATGTGTCTCATTGGAGGTATGCTATTGTGTTCCTCGTTGATTTTGATCGAGCACATCTTGGATAACATTTTTGAGGCAGATACAATTGTTGGTTGTATGCCCTCTTCCCTTATGATATTCACAATAGTCTGTGTCTTTCCAATAGGGGGGTTTGACTATAGGCTCATAATCACTTGTTGGAGGTAGCGAAATCTCATTGTTAGCCAATAACTTTCTTAATGCGGACTCTTGAGATTTACCCAATGGTGTGAACTTTTGCCTTGGATTTGAGCTAAACCAAGGTCTTGGCTCCCGAGAGAATGGTTTGTTGGGTGCAACATTGTTTGTTTCTCCTTTTAGAGTGAATATGGGTTGTTGTTTGGGAGCTGCTGCCTTGGCATCCACTACCCCATCGTTGACAACATTCTTATTCTTGGTCCAAAACTTTGATTTGTCCGTTGTGTAATTGGAGGTTGGGGTGTCCTTGTATAACTTGATTGCCCCCTTGGCGACCATAGATTTTTCAATGAACAATCCCATTTTGATGACTTTTGAAAATGATGTAGGGTATTGTATCTGTATTTGATAGCTAAGGTCGGTATTGAGGTTATGGACAAACATCTCCAATAGCTGCTTCTCAGGTATATCGTAAGAACACTTACTTGCTAGTTGTCTCCATCGTTGTAGGAAGGTTACGAATGACTCACCACTTTTCTGTTTGGTGTTGCATAGATCTAGCATAGATACCTCGTGTTCGATGTTGTAAGAGAAGTGTGTGATAAATTTGTTGACTAGTTCATCAAAAGTTTTGATCCCCAGAGGAAAGCGTGAGAACCACTCCATAGCTTGACTGCCTAAAGATCTTGGGAATAGTCTCATTAAGTAGGTCTCATCGTGAGCTACTTCCAAGCATGCTGGGTTGAATTCCCTGATATGATCTCTAGGGTCCCCTTTCCCTTTGTATTTGTCAAACTTAGGGACTTCGAACCGATATGGAAATGGTTTCATGATCAAGCTTTTAGCAAAGGGGTATGGTGCGATATCTTCCAAGGAGTAGTTTTTTGCATTTGTTCCTGTCTTGAGATCTGAGATTTGTTGCATTAGATTCTCAAGTTGTTTTCTCATTTCTTCCATAGGAGCATTTTGGTTTATGGTTCTCTTTCCTCTATCATTTGCATTTTGGTCTATGGCATTCTTTTCCCTTTCGTGATCATTTTCCATGTTTTCCATGATTGAGCTTATATCAAAATCTACGAGGAGTTTAATTCCAAGACTAGCAAGATGATAGAAATAGTTATGGAGGTCTTCATGGAGCGCCTTCTCCATTAGGCGTTGGAATTTTTGATTTTGGATGTTTTCTTGATAATCTTCATAAGAGATATCTTCGCCACTATCATAAGGTGTGACGATGTGGTTGGATGAGCCGGCCATTTCAAGTTGCCTTTTGTACTGAGATCTGGTAAGAACCATGCAAGGTGACGCGGGATGAAGTGGACTAGGATTAGAAATTTTGGCAAGGTGTCGACTGAGACTGTTGTGAATAGGATATCTAGGACAAGACTTGGACAAAGGACTTTCTCGCTCACTGACTTCAAGTAAGATGGTTGACACAAGACGGTAGCCACTAGTAAGGGTAGTCGATACTGGTCTTACTGTGTAGGGACTAGTCATGCAACAAGGCTACTAGTAAAGTTCTGTGACCTACTAGGCTTACGTGAATTCACAAAGGATATGGAAATGGGACCTATGTCAAACTGATATGGAATAATCTGACTTTGGGAAAAGAAAGGTTTTGATAGAAGGTGATGGTACGACTGATGGAAGAGAGATACTTTGGATGAATTGGATGAAGACTGACTACAAGGTAGAACCTGATCTCTGATTGTGAAGCTAGGCTAAAATGGGTACTCCAAACAGGTAAAATTTTACTCTCAAAAATAGTGCAAGTACTCACTGTCATGGATGTGCCGAAACATATGCACAACAGAAATCCATAGATGCACAGAAAGTCAGTGTATATGCGATGTACTGGTAAAATATGAATGCGCAGCAACATTTTTCAAATGCGCAACAAGTCTAAACAGATGCGCCGCTAGTCGACATAAATGCGCAGAAATAGAGGACAGATGCACCGCTCTAGCTTTTTTCAAAGTTTTTTGCAAATTTTTGGAATTTTCTATTGTTTTTGGTATTTTTGGCTGGAGAAAAGGTCCTCTTGATCTGATTTTATGAATTAAGAACAAGAAAACACAGCAAGCACAAAGAATATTTTATAGTTTTTTCATTGTTTTTGTGGTTTTTTACTTTTTGGACTGAAAGAATAAGTACACCCTAAGCTGGATAGGACAATATCTATTGAATCCTCTAGCTATGCATATTCTTAGCATGTAGCTTCAGGATCTAGTAGCACTGGCTCCCCTCCACGGCACACACTTCTCACGCATACTAGATCCGGGTTTCCTTAGGCTTGTACCCCCACCAAACCATAGGATTGTCCCTGCTACCTCTACTAAAAATCACATGAATCAAGGCCGCTTCAAGGGCTCCGCCCTTTGCATCAACAAATAGGGGTTTTTGGTATGCTATACAATAGGTTCGTAGTCAGGGAAACCGTTCGAGTGGTTACACATGCAGTGGCACTACTCTCCGTTATGGAGTCTCCCAGCCTCAAAGGGTTGCGCCTTAGAGGGTTTTGGGGGAGGTTAGTCGTCGGTGTAACACAACAGCACTCATTGTAGGAGGTTTTCACCTCAAGCACAATTTATTTTAAGTGGCTTGGTAGGGCTTGGCTTTAGCCTGTTACCACTCAGGGTTGTTCCCACTTGGATAGGCGTGCATCCAAGGGCAGGCCCCTCTAAAGGTTAAACAGATAGAATGACAAGTCTGTCACTTTGGTCACCCAGTTAAGGGGAGAGCATAAGCCTATTGTCTTTTGCAAGCACATAATACACTGGTTAATCCAACCTAGTTAAAATTAGAAAAACTAAATGAGCTAATATTACTTGTGCACTCACACTGTTGTTAACTTTGAAGTGGTTAAAAAGATAGCATTATTCATTACCGTTTGTAAGATAGCAATAATCTAACTATGGAAGATAGCATTATGCAGATATTGCAATGGTTCAATTACTCTCTTCCTAGTTAAGGCTATGTGGAATTTGTATGAACATTCGTTTTACTGCGCTTTTATAAATTGAAGTGTGAGTTTAGTAAATGCAGCTAGATGAGTCTAAACCAGTGGCCTAACCTGTGAAAACAGATCAAGATGTTTACATTAGCAAAAGACCTTCTCAGAAACCCTAAAATCAGTGCCTGATATAGAAGCACAACTTCAGTGATTAAATGCGCAGAAGTAATCAACAGAAGCATAGTAATAACATATGCACCATAACAGTACTCAAAAGCGCAGCCAGAAAGAACATATGCGTAGTAACAACATATGCGTCGTAATAGTACTCAAACGCGCAGTAAGAAAGGATGGAAGTGCAGGAATAACATATGCACCGCAAAAATGGATATATGCGCCGTAACAGTGTTTAAATGCACTGTAAGATTATAAGCACCGGAACATAGGACAGAAGTGTCGTGGAATTGTTCAAATGCGCCGAATTAACCTGTGCATTGCCTGTACGGAACCTGTCTTCAAAAAAGCTCAGATTTTGATGGGATAAAGGGGCAAATACCCCACGGTGGGTGCCAAAAATGTTAGGGTAAAATATGGATTAATCAATTTAACAATAATAAACCCAAACATCAATAGAATAATGAAACTAAGAAAGATTGAATGAAATGAAACAATGAATAATACAGTTCAAACCTTCCTTGAATCAAAGCTTCTATTGTTTGCCTATTAAAACCGTCCTTGTTTGTAATAAAGTTGGGCCCTCAGTGAGTGCACTCCTTTTGCTATGTTGTAGGATGTGGGTAGTAAACGGTTGTGTTGATAGATATACTATGAAGGGGAGCTTCAAAGCAAATGGTGATCTCAAGTAGATTGTATTGGGGGTGCCAAAGGCGCGCTAGTGAATTTTTGCAGAGTAACAATACAAATAACCTGGATGATTAGAATGGAAGAATGAGGTTCCATTTATAGATTCAGAAGAATGAGAATCAACGGTTGAGGAGAAGTATGATGATCAATGGCTGAGAATGGTTGAGGAATGTGCAACCAGTAGGAATATGACAAGCGTCCCACCTCCATCATGACAAAGGGGATTTGACAAAATTGATTGGAGAGTTAACTCCATTGACTGATCAGTTAACAAACTTGATTAGTTAGTTGGAAGAATGGATTGAGGGATTGACTGAATTGATTGATCAATTACCCGAGTAGATTAAGGAGCTGACATAATTGATTGGTTAGTTAACAGTTTTGATTGAGAGAAGAAATAGGACATGTGGGTGAGGGAATATTAGGTAATTAAATATTTAATATATTTAATTACATGTGCAACATGGTGAGGTGGACAAAGTGAGGTGGAAAGATGAGGTGGAAGGTGATGTGGATTTTTGAAATTGGAACTTAGAATAGAAGAATTTGTGAATAATTAAATAATTTTAGGATTATTTAATTGTGTGAGATATTAGAAGAATTTAGGGAATTTAATTAAATAAATTGGTTTTATTTAATTACAGAATAGTGAACCGATTAAATAAATTTAAAATATTTATTTAATTGATAGAAGGGAATAAATATTTAGAATATTTATTTAGAATCGTAGGAGAAATTTAGAAGGGAAATAAATATTAAGAATATTTATTTAGAATGAATCGTGTCATTTTTAGGCGTATACAGTCACAGTGACTTCGGGAGCATACAAGGATAAGTGTTTTTGAGATTTTTATTGGCATAAAAGGATAAGTGTTTCAAGGTGAGAGTATAGACCAGACTTATGTTGAGCAGTCCAAGAAGGTAGAGAGTAGGAGCTTTGATGATAGTCCATAGTGGTTCTTGAAAAGACAAAGGATCAAAGACAAAGGGTGAAGCTACCATGATAGTGTCAAGTGAAATAACCATTAAAATGCATGATGTGAAAAGTGTTATTAATCAAAGTTTGCATGGACAGTCATGGGGGCAGTTTATGCATTGTAGAGGACAGACTTCCATTAAAGTTTATTCAATGAATGAAGACTCTCATGAAACATGTGCATACAATACCGAAAGGGCAGATATCATAGTTTTGGAATGGCAAGTTGTATACCTCAAAAAGCCTAAATTTCTTTGCAGAGAGTACAATCCTCACACTTTGTAACTCAGTTTTCTCAGTCACAGCACTGAGAAACACACTTTGTAACATATTTTTCAAAGCAAAGACACATATTTAAGTCTTGTATCTGTTGTAAGAACACCTTTTTTCAATAAAATTTTAGTATTTTGCCTTCTTAATAGCTATTTCATTATGTGCAAATGAATGATTGATTATGTTTTTCTGTGTTTTATGTTTAAACCTCAAAAGCATTGTCTCATTTCCAGCACTTGAACAAAAATAATTAAATAAACTACCAATTGACTAAATATACTACCAACTGATAGAAATCAATGAATAAATATGACTAAAAATATATGAATAAATATACTACCAGTTGACAGAAATCAATGAATAAATATACTACCAATTGATAGAAATCAATGAATAAATATGACTAAATCAATGACTAAAAATATACTGCCAAATTGATCAATCAAAACAACCAAATAAACTACTAATGGTCATGTGACCAAGTTCAGTGAATAATATGACTAATCAATGACTAAATATACTACCAAATCGATCAATCAAAATGACCAAATAAATGACTAAATTTGGTTTAGTCATAAATTTGGTCATGTTATAAATGACTGGCAATAAACTACTAATGGTCACATGACCAAGTTTAGTCATTTATAAGCAGTTTTTAGTAGTTTTTTTAATCACATATTGTTTTTTTTTTACTAGTGGATCCTAGAGGCTAGTTAGGTCCTACGTGTAAGTGATTAGAATTGAATGCTAGTTAGAATAACTTAGTTGTTTCAATTTTTATCATCTACAAATAGGGAAGCTCATAGATGTTGCAAGGCATTCTTATTCTTTAGAGGACAAGGCAAGATGAATTCATAGCTACCACCAAACTTCCTCTCACCAACCTACAATTAGACTTGTCAAATGTCACATGCATTCCAAAACCATTCAACTTAGATATAGAATGTAAGTTTTTCACAATTCTTGGAATGTGTAAACATTATTAAGAGATTTAATCCTCCCATTATTGAAACACAACTGGTACTTTTCCTTTCCAACAATTTTATTTGTAGTGTTTTGTCGCCAAGGAAAAATTATCCTCCATCATAAGCCTTGTATGATAAAAGCCACTCGTCATATGGTAAGAGCAACCTGAATCAATAAACCAAGCATCATCACTAATAGTGTTAGAGAAAATAAACAATGCAACACTATCACCATCATTAGAAGATTCTTCTATGGAGGAATTAAAGGATTTCTTTTTGTTCATGCATTCATTCTTCACATGCCCTCTCTTCCCACAATTCCAACACTTTACTATTCCTTTGGGTTTTGGATCAACCTCTTTCTTGGGATATATATATTTTCATCTCTTCTTAGCCCCATTAGACCCGCCTTTATCGTTAGGCCTTCCCTAAACATGCAATACATCCTTCAAGCCATCATTCATACTTTTTTTCTCATCTCCTCTAAAAGTAAAGTATCAATGAGAACATTCATCTTTAGCTCTACAAAACCACCTCTAATGGAAACAATTAATGTTTTTCAAGTTTTAAGTAAAGAACAAAGTAGTAAGGTACATTTGTCTTCTTCTTCCATCTTAACATCTACATAAACTAGTTGACTCAAAATCAAGTTAAAAGCATTCAAATGATTTGTAACTGAATCACCATCTTTTGTTTTCAAAGAATACAGACACCTTTTAAGATACAATTTATTTGTTAAACTTTTAGTTTGATAAATATCACCTATCCTCTTCCACAACTTGTATGTGATGGTTTCCTCAGAGACATTCTAGAGAATGGAATTTACAAGGCACAACCAAATGGTTCCTTGTGCCTTCTTGTCCAACTTTAACCAACCTTCATCAAACATTGTAGATGGATTTATATCACCCTCACTATCTTTTCTCTAATCTCTTTCTTCTAGGAGATCTTCTATATTTAACTTCCACAACTCGTACCCAATGGCAATAAACTTTTCAATCTCTAAACAAAAGATAGATACCATGGTTTCCAATCCTTCACAAATCTACAAAACCACTTAAAAAATCTCCCACTACAACCAAAAATATCTTCAACACTTTCAAAAAGGCATCCCCCTTTATACAAAACCAAGTTTTGATACCAAATATTGTTAATTCAAGGTGAAGAAATCTTACAATGAAAAACTAAGTTTCCAAAGTGATGCAAATCTAATTTTAGTTATACAACATTGGTTTAAACTCATAAAAGATTAAGTGTAAGCATAAAGTTAACAATTAGAAAAATTAACAAACCATCACAAACAAACACATTACACCGGATGTATATGTAGATACCCTTTTGGAAAAAATCTCCACCATCAAAGAGAGGCTCAAGAATGTATTAATCTTCGATAGGAAATTACATATGCAACACTCTAAACTCCTTTCAATTTGATAGCATTCTGGTAACACCTATGTACCTATAAAACATATCATATAAAACTACTATCTCATGTCTCCAGTTTATAGGGAAATGGGAGAGGAATGCCTCGAATAGTTTCTCAAAATAATGTACCATCAAAACCATGGTAAAATACAATAATCTCATCTCCAAAATGAAGAGAATCCTCCAAGATTGGTAAATGTAACTCCCAAGGTGTCAAATCTAGCAAATATAACTCTTGCACTAATAATAGATGACATCTTTGAGTTGTAACTCCTCCATAATGACACACATCCCAAGGTAGGAATCCAAAATCAACATCCAAATCATATGAGACCCACCAATGAAGATGCTCAATAACTCTATTTTAGCGTCCAAGTTGAGTAATCACCTAAACACCTAAAAGTAGAAATTGCAATTGCCACTGCCAACTCGACCTCTTTCATGAATGCCCTTACAACTAATATTCCAAGTCATGGAAAATAATAATAATAAAATATTATCCCTCAACTATCTACATGTGTGTCAAAGTACCCATTCTAAGATGTTTGAAGACACATGAAAACCAATACATTACGATTGCAATTCAATATTACACTATCCATAAAAGAAATCTCTTGAATATGTTCATGTAATTTTGGATATAGTTGCATTTGGACAATTGCTAGTCTATATAAAAGCAAGGTAAATCTTGGAGAAAATCCATGCTGTTTATTTTAATTAATTGGACTTACATCCTTAAGATGTAAGTTTTAATCATAGATATGGTGGATGAAGAAGCCTAATTGACCTCACTCTGATTAGAGCTTTTCTTCCCTATACAAATTTCTCCAGAACAATTCCTCGTTCTTCATATCTTACAACTTATTTAAATCCCTATATATTCATATTACAGTTTTCTCCCTTTTCCAAATTAACCATAAGGTTGATAAACTAGGGTATGGAAAAGTAAACTCCATATGAAAGTTCTCTTGTTATTGTCAAAAAAGCCAAACACAAAAAACCAGGAAACCAGGTCAGATTTCAATTCTTTTTCCATAGAGCAGTCACGAGAAACCATTAGCATGACTTCCAAAACTAATTTATTCCATGTTCGGTAAAGGTACAAGCTATAAAAACAGCTACTTAAAACAGATCATGCTTGTAATACTTGAACTCAACAAAATAAATTGTCTTTCTTGTTTTAGTTTTCTGCATGTAGTACAATTTCTAGTCACGGGTTACTTAGGCCCTATTGATTTCAAATATGATACAACAAAATTCGTGCATTTTTGTTGGAATTTATTGTTAAACGTCAATAGATTATTGCTGGCATTTTATCAAACTAGTGCAAATTGGCCGGCAATGACAGAATGCAACGTAATCTATTCTTAACAAAAGACTTTCCAATTGAAATATGAGAGTAATTTAATGTTCATATACTTTGAAAAACGCAAAGTGCTAGAGATCTGGTTGACAACACCAAATATTTAAACACTAAAAACCAAAAGAAAGAGTTGGCAGCACCAAAGATTATGACAATGGCTATCTGTGGCAATCTATCAACTGGAAGCATGCTTGATTCTTCACAATATTTTTCTTTTCAAGATTAAGTGGCACAGCTTGGTCTAACTTGCCCTTCAAGTTACCTTGGAGTAGGTCTGTTTCATCATAAACTAGTTCAGTCTACTGTACCTTTTGGGTCACTTCTTTCTAGGTTTTAAAAGTACATGTGCTTTTACCATCTACCTTCCAATCATCTATATGGTTGGGAGCAGTCCAGGAATTTGACCTCCACCTTCTGCTTGTTATATGGAAATTTTATGATTTCATGATTTTAACTACTTTACTTCAAAATATTCGATTTATCAAAATCAATAAAAGTGATGATTTTAAATAAAATATATTTATCAAGTCCTATTAATTATACACATCGAAATATAGTAAAATATTTTTGACAGATCAGTTTTCTTCTAGACTTTTATACATTCAATTACAGATCAGTTTTCTTTAGATATTTATACATTCAATTTTTTTTTATGAATAAGTATTATTTAACATTTTAATTAATTCAAAAAGATAATAGTACAATATTCACAAAATAAAAAATAGGTGGTAAAAAGGTACACCCTTAAAGTCTATACAGGAGAATGTCCAAAAACAAAGACAGAAACTTCAACAAAGAGTGTAAACATTAAAAAACTAAGCACCATACAGTAATAAAATTGATTGTATTACTTACAAGTTGTAGTTTAATCCTTCTTATTATCTCTCTATAATTACAAGTTTGTAAATATGAAGAAATAAAAATAGAATTATAAATAAAAAATACTTTTAAATTTTACATGCAAAAAAATACCCTAAATTTACTATTACACATAGAAGTTTCTAAATTAATATATTTAAAATTAAAAAATATTCAAGATAATCATATATATTTGAAGAGTTAGAATATATTTGAAGAATTAGAAGGGTATTCGGGTGACTTAAAAGGGTAATGAAATTTATTTTTGAGCTAAAACTAAAAGGATCCCAAACTCTTGAACACAAGAAGATTGGTAGAAAAAGTATTTGATATACCTGATGTAATAATCAAAATGTTGGTAAAAAGATATATTGTAGATTAGATTTGATAGATTGTATGCTCTTAATAATATCTTTACCTTTGAAATGATTGATAATAATAACTATGTTCAAGTTCTTCCTTTCACCATGTTTGATCATTATGGGCAATTGAAACCATTATTAGTGTGGAAGGTGGTTCCTCTTCAATTCAAAGTAGGAAAGATAACTATTTTAAAAAATGAATGTGATTTTGTTAAAGGATTTGTATTGATGGTTTTTATACTATTTGAAACATAAATAAGTTTGTCTTTCATTCTTGTTTTTCTATTGATTATTGGAACAATTTGGTGATTGGATGGAGATATTTCTTTAGAAAATGAATGTGATTTTGTTAAAGGATTTGTATTGATGGTTTTTATACTATTAGAAACATAAATAAGTTTGTCTTCCATTCTTGTTTTTCTATTGATTATTGGAACAATTTGGTGACTAGATGGAGATATTTCTTTAAAACTATTGGTAAGAAGAAAGCTTTAGATAGAAGGAAAATTGAAAATCTATTGGAGGAAAAACTCATTTTATGGGAAACTCATCTCCAAAACAATCTAGATAATGAGTTTTTATAAAGTAATCTATTTGAAGTAAAGCATAAATTAATATGTATTCATGACTATAATGCTTAGGGGGGCAAATTTAGAGTTGAGATGGATTGGATAAAAGAATTAGATTAAAGGACTAATTTTTTTTAATTTTTAAATTGAAGTATTTAACATAATTTATTGGCCCTATATGGATAAATGAGGCATTAAATGAAGATTGGGAGGACATGAATGTTTCCTTTAGAGACCTCTATTGTAATATATGTTTATTGTAGATGATAATAATAGTCAGAGCAAAGAAGTTGGAGAATTTTGTACCAAAATTCTTCCCAATAGAATCAGTGAAGAGGATGTTGTGGAGTTGGATAGATATATAGATCTAACTTAGAGGAGATTTTAAAATCTATCATGTCTTTTGAGAATGGTAAATTCCTAGGATCTTATGGGTTACCCATTGAATTTAAAAATTCAAATATTGATTAGATTATTGAAAACCTTTTAAGAGTTTAAATGAAGCCATTAATAGTATCTCTTTTGGGGAAAATATCAACAAAGGAATCATATAATTATTGCCCAAAGAAGGGATAAATATTATATAAAAATTGGGGACCTATCACTCTTTTAAATGTTTCATATAAAATTTTAGCCAAACTATAATTTGATGCAGATCCGGAAGCATTCAAAACAATTGGGATAGTTAACAGTGAAGTTGCAGAGTATCAAGAGAGCGACCTTGGAGAATACCGCATTTGCATATCAGAGGTTATAGAGCTAGACTTAGCATCTAGAATAGTCATCTACAACATATCTAGAATTTAGGTCATTTGGGTTCGATTCCAGAAAGATATCGCTATCAGAAGATTACCTTTTTTTACCTGTTTCCACATAGTAGAGTCGATAGTGCTCAATGAAGTCTAATCGGCTTGTGGAGCCTAAAGAAACATTATTCAATGAAGTATAGGACCTAGCCGACCTTCATGGAGATCCACACAAAGTTTTATGTGCTAGCGGAGCAATACCATATGATTAGGTCCGACCTATCCGTGTCTACATGTTTCATACTAGTCATTGCAATTAGGGCGACATGATAATGATTTGAAGGCTTGTGGAGGATATAAATGAAGGATAATGATTTGTTACAAAGTACCAATGAAAAAATGAACAATTATGCGAAGACATGAAGCAAATTCATGTGTTTTGATCCAAAGAAGAAGCAAAAGTGAAGCAGAGAATAGAGGAAGCTGTAGAGCAGAGGATTGATAGGCAGACAGATGAAATCAAAGAAGAATGTTGTTATACAAATCTTTTGTAACCCTAGGCGGCCTAGCATCTGTAAAAGCCCAAGTGGCATATGTAAAGTGTTTTGTGATCATAATGTAAGAGGAATGAGCTTTGAAGGTTGGGTTTTTCCCTATTAGGGTTTTCCCAGGATAAATCTTGTGTCATGGGTGTATGAATGACTCTTTCTTTCTATTGGTAGCTATTTACTTTTGTTGCATCTTTGATTGATCTTTTTGTTAGTTGTTTAAGGCTACAAGGTTAGACAATCCCTCACCAGACTCTCCTACCTTGACTGCATCACTATTGACCTTAAGACTATTCCTAAGATTATCGCTGATACTCAAACTAGTTTTATTAAAAGAATATACATTCTAGAGAACTTAATTACTAGTTGGGAAGGATTGTCCAATGTGCTAACAAATTCAATCAAGAGGTTTGCATGATGTTGTTAGACTTTAATCTATGGAATATAATAGAGTTGAATGGTCATTTATTGTTCTTTTTTTGAAATCCTTTAGATTTCTCTCTAAATTATACAATATTGTCAAAATGTCATTCAAAGATGTTCAAGACTAGATTGATGTATATGGTTTACCTTCCAATCCTTTCTATCTACAAAGGTTGATAAGACAAGGTTGTCCATTATATCTAGCTCTTTTTGTCATTGCCTCAAATGCCTTACATTATATATTAAGATCTCATATTTTTGGAGGTCATGTGAGAATGTTTTCCCTTCTATGGTGCTTAGTTGGAAAGACTCTTTGTCTTGAACTAGTTCAGTAAGATAAATTACTAATGGAGAGGTCCAAATAAAACTATCAAGTATTTGGGTATTCCTTTTGTTGTTAGTCCTTCATGAAAGACATGTGGGAATAGATGTTTAAAAAAATTGAAAATAAAAATCTCAAATGGCAATCTCAACTCCTATCTCTTTCTAGTAGATTGCAGGTCTATCAAAAAGTTATTTCTTCCTACAGTTTCTACTACTTATCTACTTGGCCCTTTAGTAGCTACCAAGTAAATAAAATTTAAAAGATGTTAAGGTATTTGAACTTGTCAGATGGAAAAGCTAATAAGAAAAAGCATGTTGCCTATTGGGTTTGGTGTTGTCTTTCCAAATATAAAAGGAGACTCATTTTAAGGGATCACAAATATCAAGGCATTGCTTTAGCTATGAAAAGGATTATTAAGGAATTTAATAGAAATGAACCTTGGAAAATCTTGTTAAGAAATAATATCAGTCTGGTTCCAAAAAATGCTAGAAATTGGAAAGGGCTCTATCCTCATGATTTATTGTTTGGTAAAATTCTTATTAAACCCTTTGGATTAATGTCTTCGATAATATTTGGAGAGCATGGAAGATTGTTAAACATATCATTATGGTTCATGATGTCTTTTCTAGATCTGATGGTTCTTTCTCTAGTTATAGATATATATGGCAAAATTTGAATTGGAAAATTAAATCTTTAGCACTTTTACAAGGCTGCTTTACAAAATCTTGGGCTTATAAAGGTTTAAATGATTTCAAAGATATTTTGGCAAAAAATATTTTGGCAAGGGACATTTGAGAACTTGGGATAGTTTTTAGGAATCATGCTCTCTCCTCAATTCTCATAAAAGAACTTTCTTTGTTTTGCATAAAGCTTTTTTTAGTGTCAAATTTCATGTTACTTTTAAGTTCAATACAGAGATATTGAATAATTTATATTATATTGATGGCTTAATTTTTTCCAAGGTAAATACAAATAAGTTGTATAATAGGCCAACCAACACCCATGAGGTTCTATCTAGTCTTAACAACAAGTAGAATTTGAAATTGGATAATGATCAATGGTCTCTTGTTTCTAAAACATGTTGGTCTAATGCTTTAGAGCCTAACAAAGTTTATTTTAGATCTCCTTTTTACTGAAAAATCTTGATGTTGGATTTTTGTTATCTAATGTTAGTCTTTACCTTTACACTTGGAGTTTTTGTAATGTGATTGAAACATGTGAAAACCTTTTTTTTTACTATACCACTTCTAGAAATGTTTGGTCTTCTTTCTTTGGTGATAGTTTTTTTTGGGATAATAAGAATGGGTTTTCTTGTTAGGAAGTCTTGTTTGGATATGTTAATAAGTTTGATGTGATTCTTAATAAGTTTTGGTTGGTTTTGGCTATTGAAATTTTATGGCATATTTAATAAATGAGAAATGATGAAGTATTCTATAACAGAAGAAGGTACCTTACAGAGTCTTTTAGTGTACTCACATTTTTACATGTTGTTTTGTAGGTTACAATGGTGATGGAGATCACTAAGGATGAGTTTTTCAACCTCTTAGATGAAGGATCAAATATTGTTTACAAAAAGGAGACACAACTACTTATTTTTTGCCACATGATAGAAGAAAAGTTAGTGAACAATTTGTGAAATAGTACATGGAGTTTAAAAAGAATATGTGAAGATTCATCAGTATATATCCCACATTAGGTTGAAAATAATTTTATTAATTATCATTAGGATGATCTTGAGGTCATTCGTCAAAACTCTGATATATACTAGCAAAATATTGATGATAAGTAGGATAGTAGCAATGTGCCATCTATTCTGGATTTTGATAGTTATAGATGCAACAACAATATTAAATGCTATTATGAATGAGGTTTACTATGTTTTCTTTTACTATCTTGATGATCGATGATGTTAAAAATTTTTATACTATGTCTTGTACTTAAAACTTTGTAGTCACCAAGCTTCTTAATTTAAGCCTTGGCTATGTCTCCTTTTTTATAGTTTTGGGTAACAATTTTGGTTAGTAGTTTGAATTAATTATCTTGGTTATTGGTGTAACCTATGATTTTAGTACATTCTATCCTTGATTTATTATAATAAAGTTTTACAATCTACTTAAAGTTTAAAGTGTCATATAATTGTTATATAATATAGCAAGTCAAATTATATAACCTAATAAATTTTAAAGTAAATATGGTTTAAAATTGAAAAATGAATCATAGATTATCAAATTCTAGGCTTGGTTAGGAGTATGAATTGCTTTAATATTTAAAATTTTACAATTTTTTTATTTGAATTTTTAGTTAAATGTGGATTTTTTAAATATATTTTTTAAGTTTTGTTTTAGGCATTTAATTGCCTAAGATTTATATTATGTTACATTTTTCAATTCAATATATTAAAATGTGTACTCTTACTAGTATTAAGTTATTGATATTTTGTATAATTTATAGTGTACCATTAAGTTATTAGCCTTTTTTAATTTGTAATGTACATTATTTCTATCTAATGAATATATATTACCCTAAATTAAAGTAACAACTTCCATTCATCAACAACTAATCAAACCATTATATTAGTAAGAGAATCACTTCTATTTTAACATCACTTTTATTGAGATAAAATTTGTAATATATTATCATAGATCAAATCTTTAAACTAGAAACAATTTTTATGACAAAGAGTGATAAATAATACATCTTTCACATAAAAATAGGTGGAATGACATCACAACCTAAAATTCAAAGCCAGAACCAAAAAGAAATAGAAATAATGTAAGGAAGCTAAGGTAGCAGAACAACTTCCTACACTAATCTTGAGAGGAGGATTATGCAAAACTTTTCAAATATTTACAATAGTTATATAAATTATATAAAAATAAACATAAATAGTAGTCATACCACAACACAATGATTTATGTGGGGAAAACCCTTTTGGAAAAAAAACCCCACACTCTAAAAGAAGCCCAATATATTATTCAAAAATCTTAACAACATTACAATATACTTGCAAAGCAAACCTTCACAGGAGTATCACCAACCAAATATTTGGAGGTAACTTAACAAATATCTATAAGACTCTCACACACAACCTCCATCTCAAGTATTAATATATAGGAGATACAATACATGAAACCGTCATAACGGTAATTAAAAAACCATGAGCCAAAACCACCCAAAAGTGGAACACAAATCCTTAGAGTTCCATTATCTCCAATCAAAGATGACTTATGATGTGTCATAACATGCATCATAAGTTGGTCAACATGTGTAACTCTCCCTTATATATATTTTCCATGTCCAAGATGTTTTTACATTTTCCAATGCTGGCGACCCAATTTCCAAAGGCCATAACTTTTGATCTAGGAGGTCGATTGAGCCCTCTTTTTTTAGATTATAGAGCTTAAAGCATTATATGTACCAAGCACCCTTGGAAGTGGTATCAGGAAACCTAGAACAATTATTTTAGCGAAAGAGCAACTCTATAGCGTAGAAATTGAGTTTATTCATTTTTATAACCTAAAAATCACACTTTTTGTAATCACAAGGTTGAGACACTTTTCACAACATTCTCTCACTTGTCAAACACCTTGCAAGAGAAAAAGGGAGTATCGACACCACTATCTAATTGTTAGGGGCCAAAAGGACCATAGACTCCAAATGATATCTGAACTTCTTTGTACCCATGGACTAATTAATGAATCTATAACATTCATCAAAGTCTCTACCTTAACTAGCTTCACCTTTCCATCCTCAACCATATATCTCTCACAAAATGATATTGTACATCAATATGCTTGGTCCTAGCATGAAAATTGGGTTTCTAGCTAGGTAGATCATGTTGGAACACACTAGACCACTGAGAGGGGGGTGAATCAGTGGTAGACAAAAATTAATTCAATTAATCAACTTACTTTGCAATGTCAATTATCTTCACATCAAGACACTTAGAAAGATCTGAGATCACACAAGACACACCAAAACACATGCATATACATGGAAAACCCTAGATGGGAAAAACCACAAGAGAAATGGTGCTTGATCACTTATACAATGTAGGCCTCACTGGCACATAGAATCTCACTGATTACAATTCAGGGCACCAACCCTAGGAGCACCAACCCCTTGCAAGTTTAGGAGCACCAATTCCAATGCAAATAGATTGAAAATATAGAGTACTACTCTATTTACATTGAAATCATAGGTTACAAATGGATTCTGTAACTCTCACTCAATCACCTCTATGTGAAGATATTCAAAATCGGTAACACTTTCGAAGTCATCAATAGAAACACTAATACATATGCATTACTACTCTATTCTACCAAATGAGTCTAATACAATTTGTAGAATAAAACACTAATACACCTCCTCTCTTTTTACACACTTATCTTGAAAAAAATAGATACTCAAAACCCCTTCAAATCTCACACATATTATAAATGCACTATTAGGAAAAAACCACACCTCTACTGCTCAGATGGAGAAAATCATTACAAGATTTAAGAACACATCATCAAACTGATTTTATGTAGTATCATCAATAAGTTCACCTTTCTTTTTCAAACTGTTCAAAGAATACTTCTTCTTCAATTATGCAAAGAATAATTCTTCAAAACTCCATCAACTATTGAGCATTGAGAAAACACAAACACTGCTATATCATCAACCACTGAGCAAACACTAAAACAAAAAATAAAGACCACTATCATAGAATACAACCAGCAAGTGATGACTAAATCCTTTGTTGACTATCAAGCATATACCCTGAGAAAAATTGTATCACTGTGGAACATTTGCAAGTGTAAATACTCTGATGATACAAATACTTTGATACATACATACAAACAACAAACAAATGTGAATGCTCTAAGAAAACACTCTTCTCCAAACTGAGCAATTTTTCTCTGAACCTATAGCACCATCACTTCTCCAAACAGAGCATTTTTAAATAGAGAGCAAACAGATAGCATTTCTCCATCATCTTCCACACACAAAAAAAAATCTTGATTTATATTTGCATCTCACATTAAGATTTATGGGAATACATGATTATAACTCCCTTTCAAACTTTTGAACCATCGGACATTAAGACAGTTGCCAAAAATGTTTAAAACTGCTACAAAGAAGGTAATATGTGTCATTGCCCATCAATTTCCATGCACCGGGAGATAGTCGTTACATGTTTGAAAAACCACCGTAGATATCATCCTTTGTGCCCTCGACAAATTAAATGTTCATTATTGATTATTATCTTCCTACTTTTTCACAAGGTATTGTCGAGAGAAGTCATCCATGACTAGGTCGAGGGGCTAGTCACAGGATGCCTACAAACCATCAACATTGTCACTTAAGTGACTGGTGACCAGTGATCACAAGTCACCATTAAATTAAAACATAAAGTAAACCCGTCACAAAAGTAAATCTGCTTTTAGGTCCTTAGGGTTTTAGGACTTTAGGGTTTAGCATTTAGGTCTTCAACTTCTTTCAAACCCTAACATATCATTAAGAAATTAACATGAAATATAATCCTTAACTTCTACAGATAATATCAATTGTAGAGAACAACTCAAAGAAAATTTGTAGGGTGATTAACACATCCTTATGTCTAATGCAAATAAGACATAAATCCATCTTGACAAGCTCTAATGAATCACCTTGTAGATAATATTTTTAGGCGATAAAGCCATGAAGTTGAATCCCTCTGACATCAATGACAAAAACCAATTCCAACAAACTTTCATGTAACCTACTCCTCCATGCTTCATGAATGACTCTTCTCTTCACATATTGAATGACAATCATTCCTCTGTTCACACATTGACTCTAATCACACAATGAATGACAATCAACTATCTTCTCCATTCTTCATGAAGGTCTGAACACCTGAACACACAACAATACACCCATCAAGATGTCTTGGACTATCTGCTCCATGCAATGACATGATTGCCTTCTTCTCTAGATGGTCTGCTTCTCTAGGACTACTCTTGGACTATCTTTTGCTCTTGGACTATCTTCTCCATTCAACTTGGACTGTCTTGTCCAATGACTTTTCTGTTCACATATTGAATGACAATCATTCCTTTGTTTACACATTAACTCTATTCACACAATGAATGACAATCAACTATCTTCTCTATTCTTCACGAAGGTCTAAACACTTGAACACACAACAATACACCCATCAAGCTATCTTGGAATGTCTGCTCCATGCAATGACATGATTGTCTTCTTCTCTAGACTATCTTCTTCTCTAGGAATGCTCTTGGACTGTCTTCTCCATTCAAACTTGGACTGTCTTCTCCATTCAATGACAGGGTGGACATCACAACACAAGGATAACCACACCAACACACAACACTACGACTAATGTAACTACCAACATCATTCATCAATGACACTCAGTTCAGTATGACACCTTCTTTGACATCAATGACAAGATGTGCAACAATCTCCCCCTTTGTCATTGATGGCAAACCTTCTCAACTATCTATGAATGATGTCTTCACTAATCCAATTCATTAATCTGGAATCTCTCCCCCTTTGACATCAAGGAAAAAGGACAAGCAATTTCCAAGTTAGAAATGGAAAGGTGTCTTCCCCTTCTACATCAACCTATATTTTCTTTCATCTACTTGCTCCCCCTAACACTGATCATTGCCACAGATGATTGGTCCTCTTGACTTCCCTGTCATCCTAGGCGCCTTGAGTACTTTATGTTGCTGAAGTTTGATACAGACCATATACTGATCATATCCTATGCCCTGTTAATAGAGTATTGTATACTCTCAAAACTTAGTGTGTCTCTATTACCTTTACCTTTTGACTATTTCCTTTGCACGATCTCTATCCCCTGCATACAGTCCTCAGATATCATCTGTATTTTGCAGTGTCTTCCTTTCTTGCAATCCATTGACATCATCATAGAACTTATTGGATAATCTCCCCCTTTGGTATTGATGGTAACATTAAACAAATGCAATTGCACTTTTTCACTTTTGCAGCAATATGTACAAATGTCTTGTCTGACAATCAAGACAATCAACCTACAAACCAATTTGCAAACCAATTTGCAAACAACCTGTAATTGCATTCTAGACCTTCTTTATCTTTTGCAAACCCTTAAAATGTTTTCAAACATACACAACAACCTTTTGTCTTTTAGCAGATTCCTTGTTGCCAAATAACTCTATATTTTTCCACATTGTCTCAATATCCATGTATCCTCTAAAAACATCTACAACAACTACAAGAACAACCTTATAGATGCTACAACACCAAATGTGTCTAGGATTATAAATTTTTCATAGATCTAAGATTCTCAATCTAAGACAGTCATCATGCTTAGAGCCTTGAGGCTTTATCATTCTTGATCTTTGTCTCAGACTTGTCTCTGGTTTTTCTTTGTTTTAAACCTATTGTCCCATGCATAAACATTGTTGTAATGCTCATATGACTCCTTAAATCTTTTGAGCAAGTCATGGCCTGTGAGCTCTAGAATACTGCAGTCTGTGACTATCAAATTCACCTTCATCTTATCAACATTGAGGCCTAGATGGTCAACTTATAAACCAAGGAACTCTAGAGCTTTTCTCACACTGTCAAGACTTGTCACTTGATAAGAAAATCTTCTCAATAGTCGTTCAATGATTTTTCTATCCATAGCACTGTCACCAATATCAGGAACATGAAATTCACATATGGTGGCCTCACTTTGATCATAATAGATTCCTTATGTAACAAACATTATTCCCTGCATGTCATAACATCATATGCAATAGATATCAAATGAACCTCCATTCTAATGTTCCAAAAACTTTCTTCAAAGCTGCTCCACATTCTACATTCTTGTCATTCTACCATTCTAACTCTTGTCATTGCATTGTGTACTGTCAAGATCCTTTAACATGATCTTTGTCTACCACTTCCCTTCAAGTGCCTACAAACTAGCATCTAGCTTCTTATAATCCTTTTCTAGAAGCACACACAACTTCTTTCTTCATATTTAACACATCTTTTATCTTAAACTCTTTCAACTCCTTCCTAGATTCTTTCTATTGCACCCTCTTTGTCTTCTCTAAGGGACTAAAAAGTGATGCAATAATCAACTCCCCTGAACACATGGGTCTCTTTATGCACTTAATGATGCCTCTTGTGCATTATGCACAAGAATAAGTTCTTTCTTCTCTTGCTCTTGTCTTCTTCTCCAAACTTTCATAGGTTCTTCCTTTTGCTTGATTAGTACATTCACTTTCTTGTTATGTCTAAGTAGTTCCACAACACCATTTCTACAAAAGTGTGTTGAATGCCTAAAGTTGTTGAATCTATAGCATATGACATTGTAATCTAGAGGAAAGGAATTATAGTTTGTTCTTGACAACCCATAAGCACTTCTATTTTTGTTTCATACATAATTAAATCGTTCATGTGCCCTACAATCTCTTTCTTTGTGACCAACTTTGTTACATTTATGACATATAATATTGTAATTCTTATTTAACAATCTATAAGAACTTTTATTCTTGTTCCATTCAAAATCATTTCTTGCATGAGTTCTATACTGTCTAGCTTTATGACCAAAATTACGACAAAAATAACAATAACCATGAAAATAGGAAGTGAACCTGGTTTATTTTGCTAATGACCTTCTCCTCAATCCTTACTTGGGATTATGAACTCTTTTGTATCCTTCTTCATTGATATTCTAATCTGCAAGCCTTTTGGAAGCAGTGCTTGATTCTCCTTGTTCATATATTACCTCTTTTGATGAGTTTGCTAACTTCATTGGTGCTTTTCCATCATTCTTTTTGGACACTACATCACCTTTGTAACTCTTTTCTCCTTCACATCCTATCCCAGATTTGTTTGATAGTGACCTTTAAATTAAAATTATTTTCTAAAACAACTCAGTGCTCTGCTCATTTTGAAGACTTCTATACAACTCTTGATTTACCTTCTCTAGTTGCTTTCTTAGGGACATCGTTTCAGCCTCTAGCTTTTGACACTCTTCTATTTTGGTTTGCAAATTCAAACTAGTGACTTCTTCAATTCTTTTAGACTCTACCAACTGTAATTTTAGATCCTCAATAAGCTGATTAGATTCTTCACACTTTAATTTTAGTTTTTCTTTTTGCCTTTTTTCATTCTTTAATTCATTTAAAGTAGCAATCAATTCACTTTCAAGATCAACTTGAGCTTCCTCTTCATCATATTCATCTTATTCTAACCTTGTATATATTTCAATTGGTGAGCCATTTCTTACAACTACTTCTCCATCATCATTTGTATTTGGTTTTGGTGGTGCTTGTTGATTAGCATTTTGTTGGGTATTTCTTTTTCCTTTGTTTCCTTTTCTTTTTTCTATAGTGTTCCACTACCAAGATCAACCTAAGTCTATTAGACTTCTACAAGGAACTTGCAGCTTTGATACCAATTTTTGGAACACACTAGACCAATAAGAGGGGGGGTGAATCAGTGGTACACAAAAATTAATTCAATTAATCAACTTACTTTGCAATGTCAATTATCTTCACATCAAGACACTTAGAAAGAACTAAGATCACATAAGACACATGCATATACATAGAGAACCCTAGATGGGAAAAACCATGGGAGAAACACTACTTGGATCCACTATCCAAATCTAGCCTCACAAAACATATGATCACTTATACAATGCATGCCTCACTAGCACATCGAATCTCATTGATTACAATTCAGGGTATGAACCCTAGGAGCACCAACTCTAATGCAAATAGACTAAAAATATAGAGTACTACTCTATTTACATTAACATCATAGGATACAGATGGATTCTGTAACTCTTGCAATTGATCTCTATGTGAAGATATTCAAAATCAGTAACACTTTCGAAGTCATCAATAGACACACTAATACATCTGCATTAGTACTCTATTCTACCAAACGAGTCTAATACAATTTGCAGAATAAAACACTAATACACATCCTCTCTTTTTAGACTCTTATCTTGAAAAAAATAGATATTCAAAAACCCCTTCAACTCTCACACATATGATATATACACTATTAGCCAAAAATGACACCTCTACTACTCAAATGGAGAAATTCATTACAAAATTTAAGAACACATCATCAAACTACTTTTATGCAATATCATCAATAAGTTCACCTTTCTTTTTCAAACTATTCAAAGAATACTTCTTCAATTATGCAAAGAATAATTCTTCAAAACTCCATCAACTATTGAGCATTGAGCAAACACAAACACTGCTATATCATCAACCACTGAGAAAACACTGAAACAACAAATAAAGACCAATGTCATAGCATGTAACCAACAAGTGATGACTAAATCCTCTATTAACTGTCAAGCATATACCCTAAGCAAAACTGTATCACTACGAAACATTTGCAAGTGCAAATACTCTGATGATACAAATAATTTTATACATACATATGTAAATAACAAACAAATGTGAATGCTCTAAGACAAACACTCTTCTCCAACTGAGACAACCACTCTTCTCCAAACTGAGTAGTTTTTCTCCAAACCTATAGCACTATCACTTCTCCAAATAGATCATTTTTAAACATAGAGTAAACAGAGAGCATTTCTCCATCATCTTCCACACAAAAAAATTGCTTCATTTATATCTTCATCTCACATAAAGATTTACGAGAATACAGGATTATAACTCCCTTTCAAACTTCCAAACCATCGAACACTAAGACAGTTACCCAAACTATTTAAAACTGCTACAAAAAAAAGGTAATACAGGTCACTACCCATCAATTTCCATGCACCTGGAGTTAACTATTACATGTTTGAAAAACCACCATAGATATCATCATTCGCACCCTCAACAAATTAAATGTTCACTGTTGATTTTTATCTTCCCACCTTTTCACAAGGTATTGTCAAGAGAAGTCGGTCCTAACTAGGTCGAGGGACTAGTCACTGGATGACTACAAATCCTCAACATTGTCACTTAAGTGACTGGTGACCAGTGATCACAAGTCACCATTAAATTAAAGCATAAAGTAAACTCGTCACAAAAGTAACTCTGCTTTTAGACCCTTAGGTTTTTAGGACTTTAGGGTTTAGGATTTAGGTCTTCAACTTCTTTCAAACCTAAACATATCATTAAGAAATTAACATGAAATATAATCCTTAACTTCTGTAAATAATCTTTATTGCAGAGAATAACTCAAAGAAAAGTTGTAGGATGATTAACACATCCTTATGTCTAATGCAAATAAAACATAAATCCATCTTGACAAGCTCCAATGAATCACCTTGTAGACAATGCTTTTAGAAGATAAATCCATGAAGTTGAATCCCTCTGACATCAATAACAAAAACCAATGCCAACAAACTTTCATGTAATTTGCTCCTCCACGCTTCATGAATGACTCTTCTGATCACATATTGAATGACAATCATTCCTCTATTCACACATTGACTATGTTCACATAATGAATGACAATCAACTATCACCTCCATTCTTCATGAAGGTTTGAACACCTAAACACACAACAATACACCCATCAAGTTATCTTGGACTGCCTGCTCCATGTAATGACATGACTGTCTTCTTCTCTAGACTGTCTTCTTCTCTAGGATTGCTCTTGGACTGTTTTCTCCATTCAACTTGGATTGTCTTCTCCATTCAATGATAGGGTGGACATCACAACACAAGGATAACCACATCACCACACAACACTACCACTAATGTAACTGCCAACATCATTCATCAATGACACTCAGTTCAGCATGACACCTTCTTTGACATCAATGACAAGATGTGCAATAAATCACACTCTGACTATCACAATAAACTATCACTATACCTTATTCTATTCCAATGTTTGAAAACATTATCTTAATTGAAATGTCTTCTTTACAAGCATGAGTAGCTACCATATACTAAGCCTTAGTAGTAGACAAAGAAACTGGACAATTTTTCACTTACTCATCCAACTAATTGCACCACCATATAAAGTAAACATAAGAAATGGTGGATCTTCTTCTACCCACATCACTTGCCTAGTTCGAATCCACATAACCATGAATGTTTTAAGGGAATGCTCATCTCCTATCAAATTACCATGATAACACAAGGAATACTTTGAGGTATCCCACAAATATCTGAAGACTCTTTTAATTGTATCCTAATGAACTCTACCAAAATTAGACCTATATTTGGAAAGAACTCCCACTACTTGGGCAATGTCTGGTCTAGTACAAACCATAGCATACATCAAACTTCTGACTACACTCTGGTAAGGTACTCTACTCATGTCTTCCATCTCCGATGGGAATGTTGGACATTATGAAGAAGATAACTTTATTCCAACTATAAAAGGAACACATAATGGTCTACAATCTTGTATGTTAAACCTTTGTAAAAACTAAATTAAAATACTTACTCTAGTCAAGCCATAGTTTTTTCACTCTATCTCTTCTAATTTCCATCCCAAGAATGTGTTCATTTGTACCAAGAACTTTCATTTCAAATTTAACTGCAAGTTGAGACTTTAGTTATAAAATCATTACTTTCCCTTTACCAATAAATAAGATATCATCAACATATAATGCAATAACCAGGAAACAATCACCATCATATTTATAATAAACACAGTGATTTGATTTAGAACACTCAAATCCTAAACTCAACACATATGTATCAATTTTTTGGTAATCCTAAGAATTTATTTCAAGCCATACAAGTATTTCTTTAATTTACAAACCAAATTACTTTTACCTTTAACAACGTAGTGCTTTAGCTATGCCATATAAATATCCTCCTCCAAATCACAATGAAGGAATGCTATTTTTACATCCATTTTCTCAACCTCTAGATCATAAGCTTCAATAATAGAAAGAAAGAATCTAATGGATGTCATTTTTGCAACAGGAGAAAATATCTCACTGTAATCAACACTCTCAACTTGAGAGTAACCTTTTGCAGTTAATCATTATTTGTACTTATCAATACCTCCATATGAATGAATCTTTTTCTTGAACACCCATTTGCAACCAACAAGTTTTCTTCCTTCAAGCAATGGTACTAGGTCCCATGTATCATTATTTTCCAAAGCTACCATTTCTTCATCCATGGCAATCCTTCAGGACTTTGCATCATTCATACTTAATGCCTCTTCTATAGAACTTGGTTCATCCATGTTAGTATTCAAATAAAAAATACATCTCCAATCATCAAGTGAACACCTTTCAGGTGGTTGTTTATGCCTTGTAAACCTTCAAACAACCTGGGGTGGAGGTTCTTCCTCTCTTCTAAAGATTTAGAGCTAGATGATCTCTCCTCAACTTCTTGTCTATCTAGGGGCCTTGATTCAACTTTCTCAGGTATAGAAGGAAGTTGTATCACATCTTTCTTTTCACTTTGTTCTGGATTTAATATAAAAAAAAGTACCTGCTTAGTTTCTCTAAAAATCACACTTCTACTAAATATTACCTTCTATCTAATAGGATCCTAAAGCTTGTATCCTTTTAGACCATAATTGTAACCAATGAAGATACATTTCACAACCTTATTCTCCAACTTTGTTTGCTTCTCCCTTATCACATGTGAATATGAATCGCAACCAAAAACTCTAAGATGTCTCAATGAAGGCTTGTGACCCAACCATGCCTCCATAGGCATTTTATCAACAAGAGCTAATGTAGGAGACTTGTTATTCAAGTAGAAAGCAATGGCACCAACTTTAACCCAAAAATTTGTTCCAGACCAACACCACTAAGTACACTCATAGTCTTCTCCATCAATGTCTTGTTCATTTTTTTGCAACTCCATTATGTTGTGGAGAATATACAAAGTTATCTTCTGTCTCTAAATGCCACAATATTTATATATTCTATCAAAACCATTAGAGAAAAATTTAATGCCATTGTTAGTCCTCACATATTTTATTTTCTTTACAATTCAACCATTGCTTTAAATTCTTTAAATTTATTGAAAAGTGTAGATTTATTCTTTAGAAAATATACCCATGTCCTTTTGCTATAATCATCAATAAATGAAACATAGTATATATATTTTTCACTAGAAGGAACATCTACAGTGACCAAACACATTAAAATGAATAAGATCCAATACACCACAAGATTTATGAGAACTAGAGTAAAACTAAACGTGGTTTTGTTTACAATAAATATAATGCTCACAACAATCGAAATCAAGATTACAATTGTTCAACCCTTCAACAAGGTTTTTTATTTTTCAAGGTCCTTAGACCCTTCTCTCTAATGTAGCTAAGTCTCTAGTGCCATAATATAGTGTTCTCTATAGGTAATTTTGATTCAAAAGAAAGAGCACTTTTAGGTACCTAGAAGCCACGACCATCCTCTCTAATGTGGCTAAGTCTCTTTTTCCAACAAAGTTTTCACAGACTTTCTTTTCATAGAAGTATTATTACACTCAATAGCACATATGCATCAAGTTTATACAATGTGCCAAATCTAGCACCTAACAATCACCATAGCACCTCTAACCATCTTGCATCCTATATTAAAATAGACTACCTACACACCCACATCTATTAGTTTGCTCATATATAATAAATTTCATTCGAACCCAAGGATATGCAACACACCATTAATCTTTTTTACTCTACCATCAAAAAAGTTGATTTTAACTTTACCATGACCAACAATATTTAAACAAGAATCATCACCTAAGTACACATTACCTCCATCAAATTCTTTATATTTAGAAAAACAATCTCTATTAGAGGTCATATGAAAAGATGCACCTAAGTCAATTAACCACCCATCATTACTTGCATGAGTGGCCAAAGCTACAATGAACGCATCACTATCTTCCTTCTTGGATTCAAAATCAAAATCTTTTTTCTTATTTTTTCTTCTTCTTTCCTTCTTTGCACTCCTTACGAAAGTGTCCAAACTTACTGCAATTCCAACAAATAACTTTGGACTTTCCAAGGGATTTGGATCTCCCCTTCGACTTGGATTTTGATTTGTCATGATTCTTGTTCTTCTTGCCTATTTCTTTAGGTCTTCCACAAACATTCAAGGTCTCTTTGGCACTAATGGATACCTTCCTCCTCATCTCTTCAAAAAGAAAACAACCCACAACATTTTCAACATTAAAGACAATTGAAGTACACCCAATAGCCATAACAAGAGAATCCCACGAATTAGGTAAAGAAACAAAGTAGGATTTGACATCTCTCCTCCTCATCCTTTTTTACACCAATTGATGCTAATTGAGAGTCCACCGACATATTAAATGCTTCTAGGTGGTTTGTAATTCATCCACCCTCTTCCATTATCAAGGAATACAATTTTTTTCTCAAGAAAATCTTGTTCACTAATTATTTGTCTTGATATATCTCACCAAGTTTCTTCCATAGTTTCCTCACAAAGGGCTCTTCATGGAAATTGAATAAAATAGAGTCTGTGAGGCACAATCCAATTAGACCCTTGGCTTTACAATCTATAACATCATATTGAGCAGCTAAAGTAACATTTGTAGGCCTTGAAACATTCTCATCAATAGCATCCCAAAGATCTCGATCAATTAATAGGTCTTCCATCTTAATCTTCCACATCTCAAAATTGTTGTACTAGAAAATTTCTCTACCTCTATTCTTTTTGATGTGCTTGCCATCTAAAAATTCCTACAACAAGATCATAAACTATCTTATACACTAGTTCCCACTCAAACTGGATTAATTCAAAAAACCCAACAATCCACAACTGAAACCAAAGGTGGTCAAGCTCTGATACTACTTGTAAAGAAGCTAAGGTAGTGGAACAACTTCCTACACTAATCTTGAGGGGAGGATTATGCAAAACTTTTCAAATATTTACAAAAATTATAGAAATTATACAAAAAAAAACATAAATAGCAATCATACCACAACACAATAATTTACATGGCGAAAACCCTTTAGGGAGAAAAACCCCATACTTCAAAAGTAGTCCAATATATTATTCACAAATTTTAACAAGAATACAATATACTTGCAAAGCAAGCCTTCACAGGGGTATCACCAACTAGAGATATAGATGCAACTTAACAATATCTATAAGACTCTCACACACAACCTCCATCTTACCTAATATATATGAGATACAATATATGAAACTGTCAAATGGTAATTAGAAATCCATGAGCCAAAACCACACAAAAGTGGCACCCAGATTCTTAGGGTTCCATTATATCTAATAAAAAATGCTTTCTGATATGTCATAACACACATGATAAGTTGGTCAACACATGTCACTCCCCCTTACAACTCTTTTCCATGTCCAACATGTTTTGACATTTTCCAATGCAGGAGGCCCAACTTCCTGAGGCCATAACTTTTGATTTGGGAGGCTAATTGAGCCCTTTTTTAATTCTAGAGCTTGAAGCAATCTACACACTGGGCACCCCTAGAAGCGGTGTTGTGTTACCTAAAATAATTATTTTGGCCAAAGAACAAATCTATAGCCTAGAAATTAAGTTTATTCATTTTTATAACCTAAAAAATCACACATTTTGTAATCACAAGGTTGAGTCACTTTCCCAAGAAATAAGTGGTCACACCGCTAAGTCACTATGGCTATATGACCAATAGGAGTCCGAGGAGGATCCGTATCAAGGGCTGGGCCCCAATCATATAACAACCCATGATGGTATCATCATTTTATTTTTCTTCTTCTTGATCAAGTTCTATATAAACAAGAGAGATAGCACTTGGTCTAGGTAAGGGAACTTCCCACTATTAGGCCAACTAAAATGTCCATGATTGTGCTAAGAGGTAGAAGACTATCCATATGGTAGGGGAGACTAGCTATGGTGTTGGTGATAGGGAGAAGCCTATAAGCCATGATGGCCACATCTAGATTTGTGGCTATGACCATGACAACACCCATGTGAAGGGTAAGCATGTCAATTGGCAAGAGATGGTGACACACAAGCAATAGTACAAGGGGCATTGACCTAATACTCTATTAGTGTTTACAAGTGGGAAACTTCCATAGCCACTTTATTATCTTGGACCTATATCTATAATATGACATTAGAGTATATAATTGATTTAGTGTAAATAAAAAAAGAAGCATCCATAGTAGATCTTAAAAATAAAGGGAAATTTCTCTTTCCATTTTGTAAAGAGAATCTCCACTTAGAAACCATGTCAAATCTAGGTATATCTGACAAGCATTTTGAGTCAATCACCTAAAAGAATCATATGCTAGGAGAAAGGTTCTAACTAAAAAGGCTTAAAAAATCATAAAACGACCCCTAAGTAGCTTGAACCTATGCAAAAAATTAGAAAAGATGCTTGAGAGTTTCCACTTGTCCACAAAAGGATAGAGGGGATTAGAAACACCCAAATGGATAAGATTAGATCTAATGGGGAGACCCTAGCATAGGAGATACAAAGCAAATTGAGATAGTTTGGGCTCCACAAGTGTGGACCAAAGTGTTTGAAACCTACAACACCATTGCATAGTAGGGGACTTGAGATTCCACCTCACATTGAGTTTTGGAACCATGGGCAAGTGCAAAGAGAGCCAAAAATAGCCCTTAACGAGCTTGTAATTCTTAAAAGGAGTATCAGAATACCATTTGCTATCCTTCCACCAAGGTTTGGTGCAACGGATTCCAACCTTGTGAACCATATCAAGAGGTACCGACTCCATAATTGTGTGAAATGATTCAAAGTCCTAATTTCCAAGCCTATATTTGGCTTTAAATTCTAGCCAAGAAATCTAGTTCTTAGTGGCTCTGAAGAAGAGATCTAAAATGGTTCAAATCCCATGTTTGTAAGATATTAAAATGTGAACCCAGGAAATTTTGGTGAGGGGTCACTCCTGGCAAGTGATCATAGGAGACCACCAAAGAGATTCTATAGGAATTATGTTGCCTTCCTCATGACTCTATTGGTCTTGGTTTAATTGATACTTATGACAAGGATTGGTGTTGTGTGCTAAGTGGATAATCCAAGCCTTGGACAGTAATGAGGCCTAAAAGGATCTCCTCAAAGATTGTATTGTTTCTAGTGTCCCTCGTGTACAAAAACCTTGACAAGGATTGGATTTTCATTCCATCAATGATTAGGCTTTGATTCCATCTTCAACATGAGGAAACCTATTACTAAAAGTATATGGTGGACATGAAAAGTCCCTTATGGACAAAAACCTTGACAAGGATTAGACTTTCATTCCATCAATGATTAAGCTTTGATTCCATCTTCATCATGAAGTAACCTATTGCTATAAAAGTATATGGTGGACATGGAGAGTAAAACTAAAAACAGTTTCAAAATGTAAACTTTTTAATCTTATTAAAAACTAAATAAATCAGCCCACCTTCACCATTGACCTACTACACCACAAATTACCTTCAATAAAATTGCCCAAACAAACCAAATAAAAAATATTCAAGCATTAGCCATGCTTGGGATATATATATATACGGGACCAACTACCAACTTTGATTTAGACAATCTAGACAACACATATCCTATTGAACTCTTTAACTTTCTCCACGCAAACACATGTTCTTTACATCAGCCCACGGAGGTCGAATATAATATTTCCCATGGGGGAAATTGAGTGTGTTACAAGGTAGTCAGCTCGACCTGGCAGCTTAGCAGGATTCCAAAACTCACGAGGCTCATAAGTCCTATCACTATTTATAAACAGTCCCCAAGGAAGAGAATCCCTTAAATTGTCAAACTATCACCCATTGTTGTCATTGGTTTTAGTCATTATTTAATGGAGTTGAAGAAACATATTGTAGTTCTGTATTCCATAGTTGTATTTCTCTCAGGTCATGCTAAATGTAGCCCTCCAGGCCCTGTGGTGAAATGTTCAAGTGGGCTGACAGACTGCGTAGTTACAAATACGTATGGTGCCTTTCCTGATAGAAGCATCTGCAAGGCTGCCCAAGCTGTATTTCCTTCCACAGAAGAAGAACTTTTGGTCTCTGTTGCAAATGCTGTCAAGAAGCAGCAAAAGATCAGAGTTGTAACAAAGCATTCTCACAGTATTCCCAAACTGGTATGCCCAGAAGGGGAGTCTGGACTCATCATCAGTTCTTCTGATTTAAACCATGTTGTCTCTGTAGATAAATCATCCATGAGAATGACTGTTGAGAGTGGCATGGTCTTGAAGGATTTCATTGACAGTGCTGCTGAACATGGACTTGCTTTGCCTTATTCTCCATACTGGATGGGAGTAACTGTTGGAGGAATGCTGGGCACTGGAGCTCATGGCAGCTCTCTCTTTGGCAAAGGCAGTGCAGTTCATGAATATGTTGTGGGGATGAGATTGGTAGTCCCTGCTTCCAAAGAAGAAGGATATGCTAAAGTTGTGACTCTCACTGAAGAAGATCAGGACCTCGATGCTGCAAAGGTTTCTCTTGGAGTTCTTGGTGTTATTTCTCAGGTAATAACCATCAACCACCCAAAATAGTAATAATAATAATAATAATATGATGTGTGTTTGTGGGGGGTGTTCTTTGCTTCAGCACGATCCAAATGGCTCTTTAAATCTGTTCTACAGATGTTCTTATTTACTTAGCATGCTTAAACTTTTTCAATTTGGTTAGGATTAAAAAATTTGATCAGATTATAGAAAGAAAATATCTAGTTTATATTATTTAATTTTATAATATGTTTTTGATATAAAATAGAGTTATATACTAAATTGAAGTTGAAAAGTATAATCAATTTTCAAAAATAGTGGTGGCCAAATGAAATTTAGAAAATGAAGTGTCAAAAAACAAGTGGCCTCAAAAAACAACCACACAAAACAGTCCCAAAATAGAAACAGCCATCTAAATTAGATATTTAAAACTTATGAACATAAACAAAACAAAAAAAACAAAACTTAAAAGAAAATATTACAACAATCCACTTTGAAATTTACAGTATTGAAGTATCCATACTCCCAACCATATAGATGGTCAGAAGGTCGATAGTAAAAGCACATATTTTACTATTTGGAGGAGCTTTTAAAACCTAGAAAGAAGTGGCCCAAAAGGCACAGTAGACTGAACTAGCTGATGATAAAACAGACCTAGCCTAAGGTAACTTGAAGGGCAAGCTAGACCATAATCTTGAAAAGAAAAGTATCAATGCTGTTATTGTGAAGAATCAAGCACACTTCCAGTTGATAGATTGCCACAAATAACCATTGTCATAATCTTTGGTGCTGCCAACTATTTCTTTTTGGTTTTTAGTGTTTAAATATTTGGTGCTGTCAACCAGATCTTTAGCTCTTAGCATTGTTAAAAATATATGAGCATTAAGCTACTCTTATATTTCAATTTTGTTAAAAATATATTACCTTGCATTTTGACATTGCCGCCCAATTTGTCTTGAACTATGTTATTTTGATAGAATGCCAGCACTAACCTATTGACGTTTAACAACACATCCCACGGAAAATGCATACATTTTGTTGTATCATATTGAAATTATATGCCCCACTACATTAAGAGAGGGCCTAAGTAACCCGAGATTAGAAATTGTACTGCATGCACAAACCTAAAACAAGAAAGACAAGTCATGGCAACTCTTCTTTGTTTTCTCTCTTTCTTTTTCTTTCTTTCTTCTTTCTTTTCTTTTCTTTCTTTTTTTTTTGGACTTTGCAGGCAATGCAGTTTTTCATTATTAAGGTTGCTCCACCTTTATTACGTAGGTTTTGTCCCTCATTTATTAACTTGTTATTGGTGAGAGTGGTGTCTTTCTTTCTTGAGGTTATCTTGCAGTTGAGAATTTTGCATACTTGGTAGAATATGAGCAAATGTCAATAGAGGAAACTTGCTCTAATCATTAGGGAAGGTCCACCCACACCTTTAGGAGGATGCAAGAGAGTGATAAGTAGGCAATGACCATCCACCCTAATTGCCAATAGGTGAAGTCTAGCCAAAGGGTTGCCCAATCAATAGCAAAGTAAAACATTTTGGCATCTGTAAGAGTGGCACTGAGAGGACTCTAAATGACCATGCCACTGTCCCTAGTGGGGGATTTATCATGAGAAGTCGAAGAGGGTGGGATCCTGACAACAATGCAAAGGGCATTCCCCCAATAATCAAGTAGGGTCTGAAGATGTTGAACTTTAGGGGCCCCAAAATTGGCTAGAACTTATATCTACATGTGCACATTAGAAACTACAAGTGATTTGGAGTAAATAGAAAAAATTGGAATCTGCACTTTAATTAACAAATATTGTAGAATTCCTATCTTTCCAAATATAAAAAAAGGATTTCTAATAAGAAAGCCATAGCTAGTAGAACTTGGTTGAAAATTTGCCCCTATCACCTGGCAAAACATAGTGCCAAGTAAAAGGCTTGGGCCTCAATGGCTAGAAAAATCACAAGTCTGTTGCCAAGCCCTTTCCACATAAATGTAGAATAAAAACTGATGCAACAAAATTTTGGGTTGCCTACAAAACAAGCATCTTGGATTAGAAAGACCAGGATGCATTAGATGGTTGCCAATAGGAAGGCAATAGTAAAATAAACACCAAAGAAAGTGATCAATCTTAGGCTCCAAAATCACTTTCTAAACCATTTGAAAGTATTTATTCTACATAAGATAAGGAGACTATAGAGACCACCTTGATTTCATCTTTTGAATCATAGGAAGATGTGGCAACAACCATATTTATCATTTTCTAGGGATATAATTGTGGAAGAGAGTATCAATGTGTACCAATTCCAATCCTTCAACACACAAAATATTGTGCATGTGTTGTGAAGGCACAAATTCAATTATCATATTGAGAGTTTTTTAGTCTCCAAGGGTTAAATTAAACATAGCCCTAGCTTGCAGCCAAGAGAGCCAAGTGGAATTGACCTTGGGGTGTAAACCTTCTAGATGCTTAACTCCTCCTCTAAAGAGCTTAATGGAGTGCATCCAAGGAATCGTTGCTAATGGCTTGTCTTAAAACACGATAATGGGAGACCACCATACGGATTATTGGTTGATAGATAAACCATTGTGAAATCCATTCCCATTCCAAATTATCCATGATTTGACTACTTCCCAAGCCTTCCATATAATTTTAACAACAAAAGTGCTAATAATTTTGATGGGAACAAGAGAAATCACAAGGGAATGGAAACAAGGCCATTACAATTAGTTATCACATACAGAGTGCTAGGTGCAATGCAATTATGTAGTAGAACATTCTAGGCTTCATTACCATCACAAGCTCTGACAATCCATTTAGCACAAAGTGCAATACCTTGTACGTTAATATGAATAAAAATTAATCCTCCAAAGTCTCTAGGAAGGCAACATATATCCCACACATTTCTATGAAAGCCTTTGTTGTGGCCTAAATTAGCCAATAGAAAATCCTACAAAAGCTTATCAAGCTTGTGGTATGAAAATTTAGAAGGGACCAATAGGAAGAGTAGTAAACATGCATGGTAATAAGAACTTTAGAGAATATTTGAAACATACCGACCAATTAAAGTGGCTTGGTAATTTAATATGCTATATTTTTCTCTACTCAATCAATCACAAATTGTCAATCATAAGTTGGCAAGCTTAGAAAGCAAAGGGAATCCCTAGAAACTTGAAGATATCCCCATGGCCAATAGGCTTCCAACCAAAATAAATAAGCCAAGAAGGAGGTGGAGAGAAGGATCACCTATGATATTGCATTTTATTCCATTGGATGCTAGAACCTAAAGCTGAGTAGAAGGTGTCAAAACACTTGAAAGATTGTTTAATATTAGCTTCATTCTCAAGCAATGTGAGGAAGAAGGCATCAACAAAACAACCATTGACCATTTTTTTTATATAAACAAAAGTGTAGAGAAATAATACAAAACAAGATCTAATAAAAATGCAAATAAAAAATAAACTTCAACAAGATTGCACCACAAAATACCAATTCCTTGTTATTCCTCTAATGTTGCCAATACAAATAATTTCAACTCTTTAAATACAATTACTACTCCTCCACATTTTTAGAATGTTCTAAAAATCCTCCCATAAAAAGCATATCTATGATAAACATTAGAGTAACCGAAAAAACTAATTTAGAAAAAAATGTTATTTTAATACTTTTACATTAAGCATGAATGGACCTGAAAATTATCCCATAACCCCTATATAACTAATGAGCCTTGAGAGTGACTTGTAACCCATGATCACACATAGAAACTAAATTACTAAGTCTATAAAATTCTTTAAAAAAATTTAAAATATTACATTACAATTTTCAAGCCTTAGATAGTCAAATTTGGCCCCCATAAATGTTGAAATAGGATATAATTGGGACATGGAGCTCTCCAAGACATTAAATTTTAAAAATTGTTAGTGTATTTATTTAATTGCACATTATTAAGTTTACTTAGATAATTTATTTTTATTACTTAGGTAAGATAGGATAGATGTGTACAAGTTAGTTCCTTCTTTCATGGGATTTTGTTTTTCTTATCCTCTTGGATTTAGAAACTTAGAGGTCATCCCTTGCTTTATAGTTCTTTCCTTTTCCTCATCCTCTTCAGATCTGGAAACTATGAGGTTGTTTATTGTATGCATCTAATCATCTCATCAATGAATCAATTAGTTGATTCATCCTTTGCATATTATGTCCTTGAATAAAATAGTATTATTTTTTTATCTTGATCTTCTCTTTGTATGTTCTTTTATCTCTCTTGATTTTGGGTGGCTATTTTCATAGCTAAATCTAATATGGTATTAGAGTGGGTGAATGCCTAGGGCTAGTCATTTAAAATATATTCGATTAGAGATCACATTTGCTCTTAAAATTTGAGTATGTTCTTCTCTTGCATTGAATGATGATCTAGAGAATCAAACAAACTTGGTAGCAATATTATATTCAGGGGGTTTTCTATTTGTGACTTTATTGCAAGTAGATTTGCATAAATTTTGAAGTAAATTTGAGCTCACCATTAAGTTCAGTGTAGCCAAGAAAGTTAGATTAACCTTTTATTTTGTCCCAATTGGATACTTAAGGCCAAGTCTACAAGGGATTGAAGCTGGAAGGTGCATGCCAAATCCAACCACATAGAGGATCTCTTGGAGATGGGCCACATCAAGCCTAGTTCTAGCCCATTTGCTTCATCCATGGTTCTTATGAAGAAAACAGATGACACCATGTGGATGTGTATTGACTATAGAGCTTTGAACAAGAAGAATATCAAATTTATAGGTAGCCTATTCCTAAGATCGATGAGCTAATTGATGAGTTGCATGGGGCTATTTTTTAGAGATTAATTTGAGATCAGTCTACCACTAGATGTAAGTAAGGGATGAGGATGTGCATAAAACAACATTTAGGTATCACTTTAGACACTTTGATTTCTTGGTTGTGTCTTTTGGCTTGACAAATGCACCAACCACCTTCCAATCATGCATGAATCAGGTATTTAGTAAGCAATTGAGTAAATTTGTTTTAGTTTTCTTTAATGGCTTTTTGATTTACAACAAGACTTGGGAAGATCATTTGAAGCATCTAGATATAATTTTGGGTATATCAAAGTAATAGTCTCTTTTTGCAAAGGAATCCAAATGTGAATTTGGTGTGACAAAGATTCTATAATTGGGCCATACCATTACTGCTTAAGGTGATCAAGTGAATCAACAAAAGATCCAAGTCATTCTAGATTGCCCCTCTTAGGTGCCATATTGACACAATTGAGAGGCATCTATGGTCTTTGCAGCTATTACAAGAGGTTTATTAAAGGTTTTCCTCAGCTGGTAGCCCCCTTGACCAGCATGACCAAGAAGGGATCTTTTATATGGACTAAAGCATCACAAGAGGTTTTTGATAAACCCAAAGAGGTAATGGGTTCATGTCCAGTACTTGCCATTCTTAATTTCTCACAACCATTTGTTGTAGAGTGTGATGATTTAGGTGAAGGAATTAGAGAATTGCTAGTACAAAAGGGCATTCTATAGCATTTTAAAGTAGGAACCTAAAAGAACTAGAAAAAAGATTTTCCATATATGATAAAGAAATGTTGGCCATTATGCATGCATTGGCCAATTTCAAATAGTACTTGGTTTGTGGAAGATTCATAGTGAAGACAAATCGTAATAGTTTAAATTCTTCCTTGGCCAATGTGATCCAAATGACAAACAACAAAAATAAGTGAGTAAGCTTCAAGCTTATGAGTTTGACATAGAGTACATGAAAGGAAAAAAGAATGTAGTTGTTAATGCACTTTCTAGGATGCCTAATCTATGTTCCATTTCTATTATTTTTGTTGATTGGAAGGCTACTATCATGGTAGAATATATTAAAAATGTATTTTCTACTAATATCCTTGATTGGATAGTGAAAGATGATAGGTATACAATGGCAGATGGTCTTATCCTCTACAAGAATAGCATTTTCTTAATTCCAAAATCAAGTATGAAGGAGAAGATTTTGATAACTTTCCATGATACACCATATTAGGGAATCCATGATATTACAAAACGTATGAATAGATCAGGGAGACGTTCTTATGGAAGTGCCTAAAGGAGGATGTCCTTAAGTGTATTAGAGAATACACAACCTATTAACAAAAAGTAGAGTACACCCTTCCTATAGGATTGTTATAGTCATTTCCTTTTCCAAATAAGAAGTAGGAAAGCATATCCATGGATTTCATTATAGGCATCCTCAAGGTACATTGTAAAGATTGCATTTATGTTGTTGTGGATAGGCTAACTAATTGTGCACACTTCTTTTCTATTTCTTTATAATTAAAAGATCCTCAAGTGGCTAATTTATTTTTCAGAGAAGTGTTTAGGCTACACAGATTGCCTAAAAATATTGTCAGTGATAGAGATGGTAGATTTCTTAATTCTTTTTGGTAGGAGCTATTTAATTTATCTAGTACAAAAAATTTCCTAGAACAAGTTATTATCCTCAAATAGATGGACAAACAAAAATAGTGAATAATGGGTTGAGGTATATTTGAGGAACTATATTTTAGATGAACAATCTACTTGGATTAAGAGGCTTAACTTGGGCAAATACTACTACAACACTTCCTACCACATGTCCATTGGTAAGTGTCCATTTATGGAATTGTATGGCTATGATGCATTAACCTCTGTTGATTTAGTATTCATAGATATAGAAATTACCAACAACTAGTGACTTGGTTAAGCATAGCTAAAATATATTGAGATAACTCAAAGATAACCTCCAACTTGAGCTCAAAATCAATAGAAGTTTTACATAGATCAAAACCACACAAAGACATCATTTGAGGTCAAAGATATGGTTTCTCTCTGATTATAGCCATATAGGCAATCTTCAATCAAAATAAGTGGGTCTTAAAATCTCAAACCTTGCTTCTATGGACCTTATAAAATAATGATAAAAATTGGTGAAGTTGCTTCTGAGTTGGAGTTTCCATAGAATAGTAAGATCCATAAATGTTTTCCATGTGTCTTTCCTCGAAAGGGAATTTGGACAAAATGCCACACCTTCACTGGATTTTCTAACCCTTGGATGATGAGGGGAATCTCATTTTGGTACTTGATGTTGTTATTGATACTAGGGTGAAGAAATTGAGAAACAAAAGCATTACAAAGTATCTAGTTCATTGGAAGAATCTACCTACAAAAGATGCTACATGAGAAGGACCAAAGATTTTGGAGCATCCAAATTTGCATTACTTGAGGGCAAGAAACTTTGAGAAGGGTGGACTTGTAATGTCCTCTTTCTAATAATTTAATTCAGGGACCCAAAAGCCTATTCCATAATTCTTGTAGGCTTAGGAAAATGATATGGAAATAATTTTAATTTAATATTTAATTTTTAATATTTTCTACATTTTTGTCAATTGCATTTTCAGAGGTCTTCAAAGCATTTTTGGTCCCAGTTTGTCTAAAAATCCTCTAGGGTTTTAATTTTTTAGCATATTCCTTCTAGAGACCTTTCCAACTAAAGAAGTTTGATTTTCACCCACCAAGCTATAAGTTAAGACCTCACCAAATAAATATTTTAATATGTATCTTATTTAATTTTGTAGCTATTATGTCCTTGTCTAGTTGTCCAATTAGGCATGAGATTCTTCATGGGCCTTGTATAACTCCCACTATTTTTAGCATATTCCATGACAAGATTTTATGGAGGAGACTTTACCATCTATTTTTAGTTAGAGGGGTGTTGGAATTTGGGTGCCCAAGTTGGGCCTTCAACATCTATAAAATGCAAGAAGTTTCTTTATTTCGGTATCTTATTTTTATCATACTAAAACTTTGCCAAAATTGTTTGAGAATTTGTGTTCATTCATCAATATAAGGACAAAACCCCTTCGATGCTGAAATTAGAGGACAAAACCACTTTAGTTTCTTGAGAAAAATCTCACACAAAGGTTGTAATCTACACTTCAAGATTGTTTGAATTCCAGCATAGTTTTTAGTAGTTTGTTTGTAGAATTTGTGAAGGAAGGAGATCCAACATAGTAAATTTTATTTATAAATCTGAAAATCATTTGTATTTCTATTATTTATAATTTATGACAGTATTTTGTTGTACATTCTATCAATATAAATCGACTCCAGTATTTTGGTGAAGTTTGTTTTATGTGTGCAAACAATGACTACTTCCATGTCATAGTTAATTGTAAAATTAGCATTTCATGTACAATCTTTAACATTAAAATTGGATGGAGGTTATTTGAGTGCATTTCATGTTTTATTTTTTGTATATATACTATAAATATGACATTAATTGCAAATATATATATATATATATGATTGGGTCATTGCACATGTCACTAATCTATATCAATGGTTTCTTTGAAATCCTAAGAGAGTTTTATCTCCATGCAAATCCAACAATACAAATGAGTTAAATAAAACCTGTATGTTTCAACACAAGCCACTCTCCCAAGGGAAGAGGTGATATAGCTTAAAATAAGCAAAAAAGGCAAAGATGGACTAGGAAATTTGACCCATATAGACAGCTTAAGAGCTTGGTGGTTAGACAAATCCCTAATCTAGGGAGAAAAAGTAAAAGTAGGCCATGAAATAGAAAAGGCCATGTTGAAGGACTGCATTCACATGGTTAGCTTATGCAAAGTAGAAGAGAAAAAAAACCTTAAGTTCTAGATAACATCCAACTTAACCCAATGGGGAACCCAAGTAGTATTAACCTAGCTATGTAGCATGTTTTTAGATTGAATGTGACCTACAAATTAACTAATAAGAATAAAATGCTCTAATTTCTTGCTAGAATTATAAAAAATTAGAGCCAAAAGGACAACATTTGGAGGGTTTTTAGGGCCTATAGCTCATGGAACACTTTTGAAACAAACTTCTAAGGCTTCTTCCTAGGCGGTGTCATTGCTTGCTCCAATTCCTAGATCACTTCAACATTAACAAGTGAAGGGAAAGGCTTGGACACCGTATTAGATAATAAACCTAATTGCCCCAAGGGTAATAAATCCTAAGAGCTTTTGCAATAAATGAAGGCAAGATAAAATATCCCACTACAAAATTAGAAAGTAGTGTGGCATGAAAAAACAAAGCAAGGAAACAAGTATCAAAGCAAACGAGACTCTCTCACTCTCTTATAATATTATTTTGAGAGAATAAGAAAGTACAAATAACATGCATGATATTTCCATAGTCCATGTATATTATTTAAAATGCATCTGGTAAAACTTGTGCAAATATTTTTGTATGAAAATTTTTTATTTTAAATTAAGGTGTCAAATTTTTATTTTGATTTTTAATCCATTGATTTCATCTCAACAACATAGTTTACTATTCAAAATGATTTCTCTTGCTCCTATTCTCCCACTTGGCTTTAATGTTCCAATGGATCTTGTTTCCCCTAAAAAGTCAAGTCTAACTCCTCCTTGATCTAGTGAACATTCCTCCATTTTCTTTGAGAGCAAAAGGGGTATACAGACTTCTATGGTTTATCTAATACATTTGGATAGTTTGTGCCTCTATTTCCTCCATATTTGATCTTCCTAAAACTATGCTTGAGTTCAAGGCCTCCCTAGTCCCAAACTCTCACTGATGTGTGGTGGCTTCCTTCTCCAACCATGCTTCTTTAGTCACTAGAGCTTTACCTAGGTCAAGCCTGGGCCTGAACTTTGGCATTACTTGCCCTTCTTTCAAGGATGCGGTAGTATCTCTACTTGCCTTGGATGCTAGTGCTCACATGCCCACACCACAGGTTCATCATGCTACTTCTTATGTGACAGTGGTGGGAGGATCTTCCACTCTGCATGCCTCATGCCCTCCCCTGCCATCTAGTTTGTTACCTCTACCCTATGTTGTGTCCACTTCTATAGTGGTTCTTTGTAAGGATATCATGGAAAATGAGATTTATTTCACTAATAAATGTTTGATTTGTAGGTTTAGTTTGATGTGGCTTTCCCTCCCTAATTTACACCACTAGATTTCTGAGCATTAGAAGCCTCTGTTAGAGGAAAGGGTTGAAATTTATCCCTATGCCGAGGGATTCTTTGTGGTAGTTTTTTACTCTCCTATAGAAAGAGACATTTTGTTGGAGGAAAGAGTGGGAATGTAGAGCCTGCACTCACTTTTGATTAAGCCTTGGTTCCCTTCTTTGAACCCACTTACCAAATCCATTAATACAAATGTCATTTTGGGTTAGATTTCCAATTTTGCCTCTTTAGTTATAGTGCATCTCATGTTTTGAGGCCATTGGAAACACTCTTGGTTACTTTTTGAGTATCAGCTCATCTATGAAAAATTTCTCCCATACTTCATTTTCCCGCATACTGGTGGATATAGATTTATCTAAGGCTTTCCCTAGGGAGATTATATTATAGATGGAGGATTTTCCTTGGACTCAATCTCTTGACCACAAGGGTCTCCCCTTCCACTACCAATAATGCTTTACCATTGGTCATTTTGCTTCAAATTGTACTCACTCAATCCCCAAGTTGGTCTCATCTACTTGGTGGTAGAATTCCTAGACCCACCACCTTACTATATTTCCTAAGAGATCTAACTCAGAATTAGAGGAGTCACCTCCTTCTAGGACCCTTTCAGTGATCCCTCTTTTTGTGGACATCCCCTCTAAGATTAGTGTGGCTCATGTGGCTTCTGTGGCTCCTATGGTTCCCTCAGCTCTTGTTGGGGTACCTCCCTTAGTTCTAACTATTGTATCACCAATGCCCATTTCCTTTGTCACCAATGCAATTTGTGATGGGGACCCTACTCCTCATTTTCCTTTGGATTTAGCATTGTAGCATACAAGGACTTCTTGTTGCAACTCAATGTGTAGCTTCTCCTTGCATGGTGCCTCAAGTTAGAGTGACAGAGGTGGATTCCCCTCCTTCTCTCCATGCTCTAAGGACCTAGAGAATTGTTTCTCTTCGACTATAGTTCAAAAGTGGAAGAAAGGTATTCCTAAGTCTATACCTTAGTCACACACCTAGGTTAGGGGTGTGTGATTGGCTAGGGTAGAATCTGGTATCATTTAGACCAGATCTTTTGGTGTTATGATGTGCTTAGTATCTTGGCTATGGATATGCTATATTTGTTCCCTTTGGATATTCCATACCTCATAGAACTCCTTTGTGTGCCTTGGGTAGTTCTATTGTAAAAGGGTTTGGGCCTTTCAAAAACCCATTTTTACCTAAATCAAAAACATAGTTTATGATGTGAATGCGAGCTTTAACATAGAACAACCTTGGAGTATTATAACATTATAGTATTAAATTAAAATAAATACTTGTATGGTCAAACTCACATTAGAATATAATTCACTTCTAGTTCTTTGGTCATTTAATAAGATATTTGAATAAATTAATACAATTATTTTTAATTGAGTATTACTAAGCAAAATAATGGTCAATGTAATTAGTTATATTGGGATTTTCATTCTCAAGATTGTTTTCAATTGTTGAAGTTAATTCAATGATGAAGATAATAATTTTTAATTCCTTTTAGGCTAAATTATTCTATAGTACATTTGAAAGGTATCATTCAATTATTTAATGTGGTTGCATCCAATTTCACTATATAGAGTATTTTAATGATATTAATTATATATTTTATTTTTATTTTTATTTTTGTATTATTATAATGTTATAATGAAGTCAAAACATAAATTTTTTTCTCTTAAGCTTTAAGCAAAAATACAAAGCAAATTTCCTGCACAAACATGTGGGGTTTGATCAAAGGGTGAGTCTAGTCAAACTTCCTCTGATTAGACTAGTTTCTTGCCACTAGATTAGTAGTGTGTCTAATCTAAGGGGGTGTAATTGAACCCCATTGTATAACATGAAGGTCTTGATGGGTGGAATAGTTTGAAATAACTTTACTCTTTTTCCATGTGGATAGTAAATCTAGCCAAACCTAGTTTGATCACATCCCCTTAGACTGCAACCTCTCTATAGAACCTATTTATGTGGCACCCTTTTCCCCTCCAAGCCACATTGATCAATTTTATTGGTCTAATTTTTCCATTTGACTCTAAATTACGAGGTCAAATAAATTTATAAAAAATATATATAACTAAATAACCATCATTTTTATCTTTCTAATAAGTATTGATTTTATTATATTTTATTTGAATATTATAATTTGTTTTCTAATCAACATAGGTTTATACAAAAAATAATGACATCTATTTAGGACACCAAGAAAAATAGTAAATGATGTCAAAAAAATATCAAGAATAATTGTGCACTCTATATCGATGTCCATATTTCAATAAAAAAATATCAATTTAAGTAATATATGGAAAGAATAATATTGAATAGAAATCATAGATCTCCATCTTTGTATATTACACCTATACATATAAGTTTTTGGCATAGATAAATATCTACAATATAAATTCATTCAATAATATACACACAATTATAAAGTAGATCTCAACTTATCTATGCTATTAATATCCTTCTAATTCAATATAGATATTTATACTATAGATATTTATTTGTGCTATCAAAGAGACCTCCATATCTAGATATATTTCACCTTTATAGATCTTGATGCTCGCTTTCCCCAAGCCTATTTCAACACATTCGTTTCAATAGCATTTTTCCAAACCAAAGCCCTACCCCCAACTAGAATTTAACTAGGGGTAATTATAATTGCCACTATCAATATCCATGTCAATGTATTTATTTCTCCTTGTAAATACCTTATATTACCATACTATTGCTATTGCCATGGAGATATATCAAGAAATGTTGTTATCAAACTTAATTAACCTTTTAATTTAATCCTTGGGAGAAAATTAAAATAATGAAACATCTAGTTAGGTTATTTATAAGTAATTTACATAAAAAATGGATGTATTTAAATTTCAAACAAGATTTATGCTAGATGTTTCAATTTTTTATTCTTATCCGAGGATTAAATCAAAGGGTTTTTATTCAATAATTTTAATATTAAATTTAAATTACAATGAAGGGGAATTACATACTCAATAAAATAATAGTAAAAGTAAAATAAAAACTTTATGAAAATTAACAAAATATCATAGAAATGTTTTTTCTAAAAAACTAAAATTATCAATAGAATCTACATAGAAAACATGTCACAATTCATTTACATTGTTTCTTTCTATTTATTTGTTATAATTGATAGTTCATGTGATCACTTTTGAAAGACATGTTTGTGGCCCAAATAATAAAAACATGGCACACCTTATTGTGGTGTTGCCTAGTGTGTAGAATATTAATTAGAAACTTTTTTATATTGGAAAATCAATTTTCATTTCAGCAAGAGATCTATATCATATCAAATATACCCAAGATACACTTAATACATGTCTACAGTCCCAACAAAATGAAAAGTAAACTATTTTGTATTTTTAAATTTAATTTTATAGTATTTAATTTCATGAATAAAATCTAATTCTAATTACCAAATTGAAATTTAGAAGGCACACAAATTGCATTCATTTTATTATCCTTTCATCCAAAAATATTATAAACTTAGTTATTCATTTTCTTTTTAAGAAAATTTTATATTAAAAATCCTATTAAACTACTATGGTGAGAAGGTTTTTTTCATGCACATACCCTATATGTTTCATTGTCACTCTATGAAACAATTTACAAACCTAAAATCAAATGAAGATTAAGATGAAATATATATAAATACTATATATATGAACCAATAGAAAAAGCCAACACTAATACATATAAACTTGAAAATTTTAAAATATTTCCCCAACACCTAATAGTTGAGGTATATTACTCTTAATTTTCCTTATTTAATTTAATCCATAATATAAATTAATATGATGTATTGTCCACCCAGTGAATTATATGTTTCTTGCTCTAGTGTACCAAATCATGTGTCGAGAATGTCTTATAAAAGGAGAAAGATCCATAAAATATGGTAGTCATTCATTTTCACATTGATGAAATAGAATTGATATTAAGCATTCTCTATAACATCATTTTGATATAATTCAATGTGGTGAAAATAATCATACCCATACCATTTTGACTCTTCTACATTAGAATATATTGAGTTTTCTTTGAATGATGAAATTAGATGAATATTCTCACAACATTAATGACATGTCATGTTATAAGACAATAATGTCCATCCTCAACTTTATTTGTATCAAATTTTTTATAAATTTACTCATTCCAAATAACTTTTAGGTTAGCCCAAGAATGAATTTCACTATATAGGTCATGAACACTAGTCCTTATTTTAGCAATATTCATTTTTTTTTTTCAAAATGCTAATATTAGAAAACTAATTTTTGATCAATCAAACTATGGTTAGTAAATTCTTTATATTATATTAACTTTATCTTATTGATAGATTTAGTTTTGTTCCATATTTTCTTGAACATAATGTCAATGTAAACTTAATTTTATTGACATTGTTTATGATATTATCATCTTCAATATTCCAATAACTAATCTAATATTCAATTTCTTTATCCCACCCTTTTCTAAGTCTATGGTGACAACTACTCTTAATAGAAGTAATACCATGAAGCATATTGGATCTTAATATGAGAAACATGTAATAATATTATAGGTGTATAAAAATGGCCTTAAATCCACCAAAGTATATCTTGATTTTCTCAAAAAAATATAGTATGAAACATTACATTTTATTTTAAATATTATAAAATACTTTTGAATTTGCTCACTTTTTTTTCAATTCTCATAAGAGAAACTACAAGCCCATATCCTAAAACCATATAGAATAACATAAATTACAATAAACTTGAAACAAAAAATCTTATCCTAGTCATATAGCCCAACATTTCTACAAGTGAACATCTCAAGGCCATAATAAGATTTCCAACCAACAAAGGGGAAACAAAAAGAGAAGTGAAAACCCATATCTTACCAAGAGAATTACTGTTGAGAGGTCATTATTTCACCCTTACATGTACGTGACAAGGATTATGAGTCATCATGGGGTCCTCGTGGAGGTTGTGGCTGATTTTAGTGCTTACAAATACTAACTGAAATGAAGCAAGGTACATGTAAACACTTCCTACACTAATCTTAGAGGAAGGTATTATGCAAATTTTTAATATTTACAATTATAGAAAGTAGAATGTTCACATATAAACGTAAATAAACAATATACCATAAAATAAGGTGTATGTAGGGAAACACATTTTGTGAGAAAAGCCCCACACTCAAAAGTATCCCAATGTATTATTCAATAATCTTAAACAAGGTTATAATAGACTTGTAGAGAAAGCCTTTACAAGAGTATCACCAACATTCAATTTTGGAGTGATTTTGGTAGCACTTTGGTACCTACAAATTACACCATACAAAAGTTACAACTCCAAGAACCAATTTATAAGAGATGAGAAAATTGGAAACCATGAATAGCTTAGGAAAACCATTAGCAAAACCACAAGGAGGTATGATGCCCAAACTTGGGTTCAAATTCCAATGTCCTCTTCCTGGTCTTGTTCTTCCTAGCTATTTTTAGCAAATTCCTTACACATCTTACAATGTCAAACCTATCATATTTGACCATCCAACTTAGGTTCCCAATTTGTCTTTGTTCTCAATTCAAAAATATGCTCCATGACAAGTGTTCACACCTATCATAATGTTGGTCAAGATTACATTGTAACTCCCTCTTACATGCTCTTATGCGTCATAAGAATTTATCATATGTAACTCTTGTCATGATGACCTTGCACACACCACAAGATGCCATCTCAACGTGGGATTCCTACCTCCTCATGTGAGGGCAGAAAACCACTAAATAAAAAATCCATGTCACCTCCAAGTGGGGTGCCAACTCTTCCACAAGAAGACAAAATAGTGAATACATACAAAATATATTAAAATGAACATTAGGAATGTAAGGTTAAGACATGTTTTCCCAACAATTCCTTCATTGGTACATTGTTGTATTGTTATTATATATCCCATATTTGAGCTCTACATATATCTAAGTATAACTATATCAAGGAGTGTGCCTCTTATACATGTTATGGCCTTTGGATGTGTTGGTAGTCATCTAAGCATGCCACATCTCCTTTGCAGTGGATGTATCTTGATGTAAATTTATCTTTGTTTTACCAATAATAGTGTATTTACAATTCCTCTATATAAGAACTTTCCTAGTGGCACTAAGAGTGTTTTTCTTCCTTTGAGCACATAGCCATTGATACCAAATGAACTACTCATATTCTAGATATAAGGAAGCCATTGTAACCTTCTAGGTACTTGGAATCTGATGTATATCAAAATATTATCTATTTGCTTGATCTAAGTAAGCATATCCTTACCATCAAACTTATGTATATCCACCTTTGACAATAGATTCCAAGATCTAGAATGAGTTCTAGCATTTGGATTAGGATTGGGTTATCTTGATGATCCCCCATGATTGACCTAAATATTTGGTTGTGAGGTTGATTGATTCTTGATATAATCTTTGATAAATGGCAATGTTGTATTGATATTAGCTGATCCTCCTCACATGTTAGATAAATTTCCTTGCATGTTAGCCAAATCTCCTTGCATATTAATCAAATCTCCAAGTGCATGTTGCACATACACTCTTCTAGATTCTCCACTTTATCATCTAATGGGGGTGCAATCATAATAGAGCTCCCAAGATTCTATCTCCAGATATATATCCCCTTTTTAGGAAATTTTTTTAGTGTGTAGGAAATTTCTTGCCATAGCCTCTAGTCTATGGTCCCATCATACTAAGGCTTAATAGTGTAAAATTTAATTTTTCAATGACCAAAATTTGATCAGATAATTTAAAAATTATTTCAGCCACAAAATCAAAATGTCAAAGAGAACACCCCTAATGAAAATTTGCAAGCTCTCCAAAAATGTAAAAAGAATATGAAAAAAATCCAAAAATTGTGGCTTGTAGAGTGAATTTATGAAAAACCGTAAAATTGTAATAACTTACTCAATAATGATCCCCAAAAGCTAAATTTTGGACTCTAACTTCCTTATATGATTCTCCCACTTCAATAAAAATTGCAAAAACTTAACAACCATTTGTGAGATATAGGAGAATCTTCAAAAAATAGGGTTTCATCCCAAATCATCACTCTAATACCACTTGTAATGAAATAACTTGCACAAGAGAAGAATGGAATAATAAATACTTGAAAATATTTTATAGTAATAAGCCACTTCAAGGGGGCAACCTCCAAAATTCTTCAATAGGAATAGAATTTAAAATATGATAGTTTAATAAACTAACCACTAACTCCTACATATGTATATATGTATATACATATATGCATACATACATAGATACATAAATATATACATATATACATACATACATACATACATATATGTATGTATGTATTTATGTACACATATACATACCATACTTATGCCATGGATGTCAAGGTAACTATTTTAAATAATCATATAACTTAATATAACTTAATTAAGGGTTATGTTAGCTACAAGTCAACCACACATATCCTATTACAATCAATGAGTTAAGGGTGTAGCACATTACAATTATTTATGTCTATTAGAAAGATAATCTAATAGATCTTTTCTCTTCAACTTAAGTTTATGATATCCTAGCCACTTTTATGGTACATGATAGAGCAATTAGACTTTGATACCACCAATCTAAATTAATATAGTAGTTTAAGGGACAATTCACTAGGAGGAACTTGTTGTATTATAAGCAACAATTCGACGAAACTCAATAAAACAAAATTAGCAATTGCAGAACAAATGAACAAAGTAGATTATTATTTAAACTAGGAACTCATACAAATTGGAAAAACCCTATGAGAGAGGTGTATGTCCTCTATTCTCATTGCATGCTTTCAATCTAGTTATTGTATAGCTTTACAACACAAGAAACTAAAAATAGTAGGGTTCTTGATGAGAATCAAAGAGTCACTATACTTAGTCATATCCTATGTACTCCTTAGAAGTTGAAATAGATAGTCAAATAAAGACAAACTTAATTAAAAAATATTTTTTTATTATATAATTATTTAATTTTTGTACCCTTACTTATTAAGATCATAACTCCTATCTTACTAGTTGAAATTTAAATTTTCTACATATTAATTGAATAACTTAGATAATGAAATAATCAATCTAGATTAGACCATAGAATAAGCATTCCCAACTATAACATCAACAAATTCTACTCCAAAGGAGATCAAAAATTAAAATACAAAACCATAAAAATTATTGAAAAACAAATTTTCAAAACTATGCTCAAAACATCCATCCACTTGAATAACTTGAGATATCTTCTGACATGAAATATCTTGGGACCATGCTTAAATAAATTGAGATGCTTCTCTTGGATTTTAATTGTAACCACTATTTCTTTCTTTTTAAGGATTTGTAATATTTAATTTCTAGTATCCCTATTTAATCTTAATGCCCTTTAGAGCATGCTTTTTTCTTCTTAAAATTGTCTCACAATTCTTATCAATATAATATTAATCTAAATACATCTTTATTTTGTTACCCAATTCTTATTAATATAAGATATTTCCTCATCATGTTTTTGTGTTAAATACCAAAGAAACAAAAGGGTTATCATGATAAAATTTATGGTAGATGTTTAAACTCTTATAAATTTTTCATGCTCAAACTTTTCTAAATATATAGAACTACGGATCAATACAATTGACTCAAAAATTACATAGTTAAATCTTAAAATCATCACATAACACAAAAACAAAATTGACCCAATAATCAATAAACCATTCTAATTCTCTAACTAATAGTAAGTAATCTCTTTCATTATGTATACTTTGAAAATTGTTTTGCCCTAACAATTTGATATAAATAACAACAACGATGAAAAAGAAATAATATGTGAAATATTAAGTTGTACCAAAAAAATTATCTGTACCAGTGATTTCATAAGTAATCATTCTTAAAACTATTTAATTTATGTCAATGGGTCCTTGGTCTACTAGTGAAGTTGAATGGTTCTGAATGAGCCCACCAAGGATCAAGTCTTGTTGAGTGCAAGGTCCCAACATCATAAGGGATGACGGCGGGATTGTGCTCCGAGAGACTAAGGCTTCGTGCTCCTATATCGGATAACTAAACGATTATGTGGATTTGATATAAAACCTTCCAACAAAAAACTATGTAATTTATCAAATATATTCTTTGTATAGAGAGTTTTAGCCATTTAAAATAAAATTGAAAGTTCCAATAGAGGTCAGCCCCTAATAAGATAATAATATCTAGTACACTAGCATCAATCATAGGTTATCTTGTAAGTCTTTATTTATTAACTCTTTAATGAAGCAGCAGAAGTGTTTCCGTAAGTCTCTGAATTTGATGGCTCCATTGTAAGATAATAATAAGAGAACTATTGTGACGAGAAAAAAAATGATCTTGTCTTCATTTTGTACTTCAATATGCTAATACAAGTGTTTCAAAGAATATAGAATAAGATTGAATATTTAGTATGTTTGACTTAGCAGGTGACCTTCCAACTACAACCTATGTTCAAGCGTTCGATCACAAATGTTGAAAAAAATGATTTCAACATGGAAAACATCATAGTGAAATTCGGGTTGGAGCATGAGTTTGCAGATTTAACATGGTATCCTTCTCAGTACAAAGTTGTTTACAGAGTGGATGACAGGGTGTCTATCAATTCTAGTGGGGATGGAGTGAACGATTTCATTGGCTTTCAGGCTCAACCAACTGCTATTTCGGCCACAGTCAGGGCTACAGGTAACATTTGAGCTTTAGAACTTGGAATAACAACATCAAAAGCAACATTTCTAGAACTTAATCAGTGAGTTACAAAAATTAATCAAATTTGGCCACCTATACTAGTTGTTAATTTAGATCAAATTAATTATTTGGCTAGTTGTTATTTTAGATATTTGGGACGGGTAGGGTTTAAAGAACTTGTACTTTCTGGTTAATGTATCAGTTATTTGTTCAAAATTTCTAAGTAGATGGTATGTTGACTATAAAATACCTATTCTTTAAGATGGTATTTTGAAGTGTATATGTTAAAGATTTCCAAATAAATAGATGGTGTGTTCACTACAAAATACCCATTCTTTAAGATGGCATTTTGAAATGTATATGTTAAATTTTTTGCCAGTAAGAATAGAATAACTATTTATCACTTGTATTGCTCACTATTTAAACATTGAGCCTTAAAAAGAGCATGTATAAAACTTTTATTTGAGATGTTTCCAATGAAAAATCATTTGATATGAAATGACTAGTAATTATCTGACATCTTTACGTAGAGGAATTGAAAGAAGCAACAAGTAACGGTGAGGGAAAGTGCATTATCTCCAGACTTCAAGTTTCTACTATTCTAAGCACAGGGACAGGACTCAAGAACAATAATCTACTATTTACAGGATACCCAGTGATTGGATACCAGAACAAAATGCAATCTGCTGGTTCATGTCTCACTAGTCCAGAGAATGGACTACTCACATTATGTGCATGGGACCCTCGAATCAAAGGCTTATTCTTTCATCAAACTGGAATGAGTATCAGTGTCTCTAGGATCTCTCAGTTTCTCTCTGATGTTAAGAAATTAAGGGACATGAACCCCATTAGCATGTGTGGACTTGAGCTCTACAGTGGTATTCTCATGCGTTTTGTAAAAGCTTCCAGTGCTTATTTGGGAAAACAGGAGGACTGTGTAGACCTGGACATTACTTATTATCGATCCAATGATCCTAACACTCCTCGGCTCTATGAAGATGTTTTTGAGGAAATTGAACAGATGGGTATTTTCAAGTATGGAGCTCTGCCTCACTGGGGAAAGAACAGAAACCTTGCATTCGATGGTGTTATTAAGAAATACAACAAATCAAATGAGTTTTTGAGGGCCAAAAACAAATATGATCCACAGGGTATCTTTTCAAGTGAATGGACTGATAGTGTGCTGGGGTTAAGGGACAAAAATGTGACTCTAATTAAAGATGGATGTGCTTTGGAAGGATTATGCGTGTGCTCAGAAGATGCACATTGTGCTCCTGATCGAGGCTATTTCTGTGAAGCTGGAAGAGTTTACCCCGATGCTCGTGTGTGCAGAGGCCGATAAGGTTAATATAATATAGAGCATACAATAAACTAATATTACTTAAAGAAAAAGTGGTTAAGTAGCAAGAGCTATAGACCTCATAGTAGGTGGGTCACTGTCATCTAGTTTCCACATATCCAAATTATCCTTAGCATCAAGAATGGGTTGCAAGCTAGTAAGAGCACCATCGGAAACTTGATCCTTAGTACTGTAATGGGAGAAGCAACTTGTACGTTTTGTTTGGTTCGCTACATGCGTAAATTTCTATTTTTTTATAGTACAAGAATAATATGACTATTAAATTCAAATCTTACGATGGGGTTTCTTGAATGTAAAATATGGAATGGGGAGCACTGTTACAATAAAAGATGTCTACACCAATAAGATGGTGTTATTAGATATGTTGGCTCAAAAGAAGTCAATAGATAGCATACTTATAGAAGGAATGAACTTCCAAAACTAAGTGAGTAGATATTTTTCAAGTACAATAATTGAAGTTGTTAACAACCATTTGTTGAGTGCTAATAGGAACACTAATGAAGATAAAGTATTCAATTAACTTAAACAACTCATATTTGTGGGCTTGCTTTGTATTAGGCTCAAATCATTTTGAGATGCCATTCATAGATATAATTGAACTTTGAAATGGTGCATTATGATCAAATACTGTTGAGATATAATTAAACTTTATTTTTGTCCATAAGCCATTTCTATGATAGGCTATAAATACTTGTTCACAGATTGCATTATGATTAAATACTTTTGAGATAATTAAACTTTATTTTTCAGAACATGAGCCATTCTATGATAGAATATAAATATTTGTGCACCTAGGACCAAAGTGTAAGATGGGGCCAGTTAGCTAAATGTTTGATTTTGATTTTACATATAAAAAGATCAAAGATCATGGCTTTGAGGATAACCTCACACCTATAGACATGACCTAGATTAGATAGCTATGTTGAATCTATGTCTAATACCTGAATAGATTATGGATAATAATTAGATTAATGATCATGCTCAAATGGATAAGCAAATTGGATTGAGATTGTGTGCACAGAAGCATAGGAATAAGCAATAAGTGATGTAACCAAAAGTGTAGATAAATAATACAAAACAATATCTAACCAAAAATTTAAAAAAAAGAAGAAAGAACTTCAACAAGATTGCTCCACAAAATACCAATTCCTTCATATTCCTCTAATGCCATAATATGCAAAATATCTAGTATTTAAATACAATTACTTGATGTAATCACAACTAGAGGATCCAATGAAGGATTGTCCAACGATGCAACCCAATAAGCAAAATAACATACATAACTTCACAAAAATAGCAACTCAAACTTTATTGATCTCATAATATTGAATGATTACATTTGCCACAATGGGCTCCTTACATGCCAAGCCATAGCCATTTGATTTTACTAACTATGAAACTACACTGATCAAATTCACTACATTCCTATATGCTACACCTTCATCTTCCTTGATATCAAACCCCATATTAGACTCACATTCTTCTACTCATACTTCTCATCTTGGACCTCACTCGCTCTCTCCTTTTCCTTCACTGTTGATCTCTCTTCTTCTTTTCTTAACCTCAATCAATTCACAAACCATGTATAAATAGCATTCCCCAACCTCTAAGATGATTTGTGTCAGCTACAAGGTGGCACAAAGTTCAATATCACATGAAATGGGTCATCAAAAATCTTTGAAATCCATATGGTGACAACAATGGAAAAAAAATCTTCATACAGTGCTCAACATACATCCATAGGGGTCCAATGAACCTTCTCATATACTCCTTTGTTGGTACAAACTCTAAATAATCTAGCACAAGTGGGAAAAGTTACAATTGTTCAAATTATAAGGAAGCAAAGGTAGTGGAAACAACTTCTTACACTAATCTTGAGAGGAGTAATGTACAAAAAATCTTAAAATTTGATCTAAAACTGTTGTAAAAATTGTGCAAAAACATATATGAAAGCATAAACAATATAACACATAACACTAGAATTACATGGGGAAAACCCTTTGTTGGTTCCTCCAACTAATTATTTGAATCCTGTAAAGATTTAGCAAATTTATTATACTAAAGGACTCAAGGTCAGTGGCCAATGAATAGGATTCAACAAAGAGTTGGAATCCTCTACACTTTTGGTTCTGCAAGACCAAGGCGGGTGTACCTATACAACATCTAAGGATATTCTCTATGTATACAAGATGTTGTTCTTAAATAGATGGTTCTAAATGAAAATATACGAAGGAAATGAATGATTCCTATTAGATTGGCTTGACCCTTTGGTAAATCAATTCATAGTAATATTGAGAACAGGTTCTGATCTAAACTACTCATAAAACAATAAAGGAAATAGAAATGTTCTTGATTATAGAGGTGGTTTTAAATAACATTTTAGCACAGTGATGGATCAATGCCTAATCCTAGGGCCACATAGTCAAATTACAGAGAATAAATGTATCCTTCAAACAACCTCAACTCATTTCAATGGACTAATGATATTAATGCCTTACATTAACATCTCCTAGACATGGAATTGTAGGATTATCCTTTAAACCACAATATAATATGAAATCAACTATGTATTACCCAAACATTTATTTCTCTCCTTGAAAGAAAGTAAGAAATAATACACACATCACAGATAAACTGCAAAGATGAATCCCAAACACCCTTGATATCTTGTATTCATATCATTTTCAATAAGTACATGTATGGGGAAAATTCTACAACCAATCTAATTTGATATTCAGAATTGAATGACATACATTTCTCTACAGATTTGAACAAATATAGACTACAAATATTCTCTATTTACTAGACTAAAACACAATACACTACTACCCAAATTTGAGATTTAGAACCCTTTACAAATGGCCTTGAATTCCATTTTATAGGACAAGGGAGCAACAAGTTTCGGGCCATGTACAATTCTTGTTAGAAAAAGAATATGCCAAAAGGCATCTTTGAAGCCCTACAAGACAAAACATATTTTCCCACCCAAAGAATGTCGTTGAAGTTGGTATGAAGTTCAAAGAAGATGCTTATTCCTTTTAAAAACTGACTTTGCCCACGTTTGGAAGTTGCAACTGCATGCCTAGATATATGCATTACATCAGAATGATGGGAGGAACACGAGTGCAATCTGTTAGCCAAATGAAATGCAAGTTACATGCATTTTATTTCATCCTTATTTCACTTGATGACACTGCATGACGAAGACTTTGAAAAGTTTGGCCCACTAGCTGAAAAAACTTGAAAGAATGTCTTTGTTATTACTAAGGTGGAAAATTATGATGTACACCTACCAAATGATTTGTATATTCTTGATTTGAGGGAAGGGTAATTAGAGTTGTGATTGTTTCCATCTCAAATTCAACCCTTGAGAGTTCATCCAGAGATGAGCTCAAATTGTCAATGACTCTATCCTCATCCTCATTTATCTCAAGAATAATTGGAGTGGTGAGCTATGAGCATTCCTGCTTCCACTCTTCCAAGTTCTTCGATGACCTATCCTGCTTCCAAAATTGTGGCAAATATGGCCCCTATAATATCTAGAAATAGGTCAATTCATTGGCAATGTCATCATAAAACTTCTCATGCTTCCTCAATATTTTCCTAATGGCTTTGAATATGCCCAATAATTCTATCAAATGCTTAATTGAATTTTCATCACATATCTGTGCTTTCAATAAAATATTGAAAATTATGACCTTGGGTTTCATATGCCTCTCCCATGTCTCCATTTTAATCTCTAATCTCTTATGCTCTACAAGCATGCTCCTCAAGGCACTATGACTTTCCCATGTCTTCTCTACATATGTAATTATCCTTTCCACTCCTATCTAATAGGCCTTGAACAAAATCAAGTTTTACTTGCTTCAACTTCTTCAAGACATCATCTTCTCTAGCTTTGCTTTTGTCTAGTTCTTGCTTGAGCTTTTCTTCTACTCTAGAGGAAACTGGAAGAGTAATTGGTGGGAGAGCACCAATAGCCCAATTCAATCTTTCTTGTAGAGACAAATTTTTCTTATTCAACTTTTCCAATTCTGCCTACATTTTCTTGACTAAAGCCTCTGTAAACATAGCAGAATGTGTGGTCAGAGCAGCAGCTTCAACAGGAGTGGTGTCCTCTAGCCTGTGTACAATTAGGCTTCTTGTCACCTTGCTGGGGTCCTCAATAACAAGAGGCTTGTTACATGAGGGAGAAATTGACTAGATGGCTAAGGCATTTGTGTCTGGATCAAAAGTAGAACCAAAGTACATCTTATATGCCATATACTCTATTATATTCAAATCAATGCCTTTATGTTTTCTAATTGTATAAAATGTAATGGTAGATGATGTATCCCACCCTAGCAATAGCATGCAACCACTTTTTCTAAAAAAATTTCTTCCCTTCTGTGGGGTCATCCTAGCCATTTCTTAACAGACCTTCTTCCAAAAGTTTGCAATGATCTCCTTATTCTCAAGAGCAATCTCCTTCACTTGCTTATTTATTTCTTGCCCCTTCATTCTTAGGAAAAATTCTCTAAATTCCTTAGAATGATTAAAAGAATCATCATCAATGAATTTTCTACTTGCTAGAGTTCTAACATCATCAAATAATTCATCTGTAGCCTTAAAATTGATAATCATCCTCTCCTAAGAAGGCTCTCCTAATTCAATCACAGGAGGTTGCTTTACCTCCATCACATCTAATGAGCCTGGAGTCTCACCCTCATCCATTGAAAAACTTGGAGTAGGGAAAGGTTGTGGAGAGACCTGGTGTAGTAGGGTGACAACTCTAGGAATTTCAGAGCTTGATGCATGTCTTGATGAGGAAGGAACTGATGCTAAAGGTTGATGCATCTTCTTTGGCACCACAAGTAGGTTAGAGAACAATTCTTCTACATTTTGCAACATAACCCTAATTCTTCCAACAGGGTCTTCAATTTCCATGAGAGCTCCATTATAGGAAGGATCAACTTCATGTCTTATTTTCTCTACTTTTTGAATCCTTTCCCATAATTTCATTCTTCTCTCTCTCCTTTCAATAGCACAGTTCCTTGTTAGATCCTCTAGAAGGTGGAAATCATGCCCATAGGATGTAGAACCATTATCTAACTTGGCCTTATTTAAGAATCCCTCTAGATCACACCTCCTTGGCACACTCTCTGGCAACTTGTAATGATCCAAATTTGAGGCCATCAACTCTAATCATTCCTTTGATGTGACCTAAAAGTTAGAAAAGAAAATGGTTCTAGGAAGGAAGGAGGCCTTCTTGTAATTCCTAAAGTGAGTCTTGTCAAACTGATTCATCTGCCACATAATTTCTAGGAATGTCACTCTGTCAGGAACCATTCTTGGCAACATATGAGGTGCACCTTCAAACCCATATACTCTAAAGATGGTAACCTCTGCAAAGATGTACCAATCATCCCAATGATGACCAATAGGGCACATGTCCTTTGGCCTCAAGAACCTTTGAAGTTTATTTGATAATCTATATTCTAAATAGCCAAGTACTCTGAAGATCTTTGTGACAAAGAACTCCTAAAAAAATCAGATAGCTAGATTGAGGGTAGTTACTATCACAAATATAGGTCCATTCCTAGACTGGCAATACTCTACCCTTGACGTCCACTCTTTTGATTCCTAGTGGAGGCTCCCACACTAAAATTCCTCTGTATAACAAGATGTGACATAGAAAATAATACCACTTAAAGTGGACTATAGATTTATCCTTTTTCACATCTGCAAGGGCCTTGTTGATCTTATCCTCCAAGAATGATGCATAGTCAAAATGCCTATTATCTTCCCATTTTTGAATGTCTGTAGTTAAAATCATAGCACTAATGAGCATGAAGACACTGGCATCAATTCCTAGTGTTATGGAGTAAAATTAACCTCATGCCTTATTACCTTCTAGTTTAGCTCCTAGGTCCTCGTGTTTACACTTTACTTGTTTAGAATTTATCCCAGAGAAAATTCCCTTGAAACCCATGTCAAATGGGACTCAAGGACCTGATCTAAATACTTACTCATGACCCAAATTACCCTTGGGGCTTAGGTACCTGCACTCTAGTCCAGGATGATTTTTCAAGACCCAAATTTAAGTTTGTTGGCATAGGACCTTTAAAAAGGTTTCTCTCTATCAGCCTTCTCAATTTGAATTATGAATGTTAGTGGGAAAGCATATATAAGTAAGTTTATGTCTTCATTTTACACTTAGATGGATAATGCAAACTTGTGATATTGAGCTAAGGGATTTCAAGGCATTCATTGTGTTGCAGAGTAGAATTGTGTTGTTATTGTGTTTGTTTATTGCAGATTTGGCTTCATCAATCCATCTCCTCATGATTTGAAGAATCTTCATCTTCGTGAGGGAGTCACCTCCAAGGTGACATCTATTTGTGTTTCAATCATTTTACTTCATCATTTCTTTGGCCTGTACCCTCCATTGGGCATGCACTCTATCTAACAATGGTGTTGGAAGACTTGAATGTCATTCTGGGGCTTGACTGAGGCAAGCTCCTAAACACCACAACCCCCAAACTCCTCTCTTTGTGATTGTAGGTTACAAGTGCAGGATTTGGTGAAGTGTAGGTATAGAGAAGAAATTTAGATGATAAGGATTTAGGATTTGAGGAAATGTTGTTGTAAATCTACCCTACTGGACTAGGGTGCCTACCCTAGAGTCCTCCCAATGGGAATTATCCCAAACTCAAGAGCTGAACATCATCTGACATTGCTCATTGTTCCAAATCTACAAAAAAGTTGCCCTATCAAACTTGGGCACCCACCCCGTAGTCCACAAAGTCTTCACCTCTAGAAATCTAACTTCTAGTGAGTTTCTAATCCTTCCTGAGTGTCTTCCTATGTGGTGATTTGTAGCAATTCATTCGTCTGTATTCAATTTCATTATATAATTAGGGTTTGAGGCTTATTGAATCTAGGGTTTGAAAAATCTTTCAATCTAATCAATCTTTCCATATCATTCCTGAGTACATCAACTTGTAGTTGAGTCCTCTCCATCAGTAGTGACTTGGCTCAATTGTTGTCCTTGAATGTTAATGTGAAAGGAGGGTTTGATTTGATAGATCTTAACACTATTCATCCATCTTCCCACTTTTCACATATAACATTTTGGTGAACCCATGTTTTTAATGAACTTACATCTTGTTGAGTGTTGTAATTAGTCATTACATTCATTCATATCATATTTTTCATCTTACATTGAAATTTTTTGCATACATTTGGAAAATTTTGAAAAAACAAGCATTCAAGGCTTGCATTAAGACATAGTTTTGCATATTTTGCATTGCATATCATAAAAGGATTTAATTTTCTAATTTTTTTGCATCAAATATGATATTTATTACAGAAATTCATCATTAATTCATATCAAATCTTGCATCTACAAGTTTCATTTTCTAGGATTTTTCTAAAAGAGTTGCATTTTTCATATTATCTAGTCTTAGCAAAAACTACTAGGGTTTGTAGTCAAATTTTCATTTTCTAATTTTGATACTCCTTTTCAGCATTCATTAAAATCTGATTTTGAAGTGTAGTGTTGGATTATAGTGCATACGTTTGCATGCTAGCTTTGAAACTTTCACTTTTTGCATCTACACATTGTGTATTTCAACAAAAATAACTACCTTCATCCTTTTGATTGTGCATTGAGCATTGTAGGACTTTGGAATCCTTCTTGCATCCAATCTAAGATATTTTACACACTATACCTGATTATATTTTGTTAATTCATGATTTCATAACATCTTTTGTGCATTTACATTGAAAAAAGGTAAAAGAATCAAGCATTTTAGGTTCATAAAACAAGCATAGTTTTGCATTGTTTCATTACATGTCATAAATGTCTTTCAATTTAGATCTTGCATTCATCTTAGGCATATTTTCATTGCTCATTTGAAAATTTTGCATCATTTCACACTCTTGCTTGAAATTTTGCATATTTTTAATTACACATTGTCTATATTACAACTAAAGGTTGTATATGCTTTCTTCAAACAAACTTCCAAATCATTCATCTTGCCTTGTTGTGTAGTACTTTTTTCCTCCTACCTAATTTGTTTGTTGTGAAATTTGTGTGTATTTGAGCTCTTTCAATAACCCAATTTCCTCAAACAAGTGCTTTGGTGTGAAATAGTCTCACATACATGGCTTCTCATAAAAAAAATACTATGTTCCCTCCTAGAGTTTATATGAAGAGGAAGACTCCTGAACTTGAATTAGTCTTTACACCACATGATAGAATAATTGGAAACATTAAAGGACCTCTTTACATCACAGTGAAAGTAATGGATAATCCTACAAGAGGAGCCCTTGTTGATCTTAACTGTATGACTAATTTGGCTACAGAAGAGTTCCTTTACTCACATGATTTGATACAAGAATCTTATGAACCAACAAACATGATAATTAAAACACATATTGGAGCTTTCCTCTTGTTTAGGGGAAAATTGGATTTGTAAATGTTTTATTGTTTTGATGTTTAAATCTGCCTTTCCACTTAACATTCAAGGATCTAGGGTCGAGTGGCGAGCACTATCATACCCTAGGTCACTTAAAAATGTAGGGAAACTTGGATTAGGGAATTTAATTATCAATTTTTCTTCTCTTATGCTCAATTGACCATTAAAACCCTAATTATTCAAATACGACAACAAATTGATGAATAATAGAAAAAGCTCTTGTAGACAAGAGTAAAATGCCAAATCATAGAGTACTTGTTTTAAGGGTTCTAAAGTCGAACAGTCAGGGACACTGGAGCGGACACCCAAGTCCAACGTGCCAATTTCTTTGTGGGATCTATACCTCTTTCCGACACTTATCAGCCCTGTCACTTTTGTTTCTAGAATTCTGTCTGTGGAGGACACTAGAACAAGCGCCCAAGTCCTAGAAATGCTTTGGCATCCTGCAACTCTTCAGATCCTGAATCCTTGATGTCTATCAATCCTTCCTGCAACTCCACTTTTCCCAAATGCGACACCTATAACCTGCAATCACAAGACTTGGTTTGGGGGTTGTGGTGTTTAGAGGCTTTCCTCAGTCAATCCTTAAAGGATACTTAAGTCTCCAAACACCGTTGTCAGATAAAGAGTGCATGCCCTTGTGAGGCAAAGGCAAAAATCAAAGGAATCGATGATGAATACACAATATTATGTCACCTTGTAGTGAAGCTCTCATGGGAGGAAGATGCTCTTCATTCCATGAGGAAATTGATGCCCAAGTCTGCAAATGTCAACACACAAAACACACAAGTCTGCTCTTGTAACACAATGAAAGCCTTGAATCACCTTTAGGATGCATAAAGTTCACAATGATTTTCTAGTTTCTAAATGAATGCCTAAGCATGCTTATATATACTGCTACAAGCACTCCCACCAAGATTTTTGTAATTCAAACTTACCGTGTCAGCAAAGGGACCAAATAACGGTCACAAACTGACACCTAAAAATTACGGCTGCCCCAAAATAGGGTAAGACTAGGGCGCCAGTGCCCAAGTCCTCCCCCCCTATTTTTGGGTAGTGTATAGCTCAAGGGGTCCTCCTAGGTCCAATTTGTCATGAAACCTAGGTCTCATTCTATCAAGATGCCAAAATATGAACTAAGATGTCCTAAATACATGCTAAAGACCCAGGAGCTAAACCTTATGAGGGAAAAGCCCCCAAGGGGACATTTTCTAACATTATATTTAGCCCCCACTTTAATGTATGTACAAATGCAAGGCTGATACATGCATTAAAGTAAGGTCACAAACACAACAAACATGCTAAGCACGGAGAAGACATGCCAATCATATAGAAGAGAGTAGCAGGCACGCCAAAGATGGAGAATATAGTTACAGTCACACGTAACACAAAGAATATAGTCAATGCATAGAAGACACATTAATGCATGGAAGATAGAAATGATATCTTTTCTTTTCTTTTTCTCATTTATATGAAATGCAGATGCAAATACTAGAAAGTAAACAAACCTCCCATAATACATGATGCACTCATCGAGCAAGTCTTTAGACTGTATATATGGGGCAACACACATGCAAGACACACAAAACCTCCCAAAATGCAGGATGCACTTATCGAGCAAGTCTTTAGACTGCATATGGGGTAACCAACACGCCACACAAAACAAGCATGTCAAAACACACACACTTGAAGACACAGAGAAAACATGACAAACAAGTGATGGAGTGTACCTATTTCTAGGTCCAACACCATCTCAGGCACATTACAGACACACACCGACGATTGGGATTCGCCACAACAATCACTGAAAACATGCTTAAGGGTTGAGTTAGTCACATAATTGCTCCCCACCTCCATAGAGGACTTTTGAAAATGACAGGATGATGCAATCTGCTCTAAGAAATACACCATCCCCGCCTCTACAAAGGGCTTAAGATAAAAAGGATATACACGATATCCCACCTCCACAGAGAGCTTATATGATAGATTGATTGCAAACAAACTCAAGATGCAGGATGCACTCATCGAGTAAGGCTTTAGACTACACATGAGGACAAGCACATAGCTAACATCTACAACAGATAGCTTACCTTATATATGCCCCCACCTTAAGGTGGTTATGCCCCCATATTAAGGTGGTTGATATCAATTGTTATCAGAAAATTGGAATGATCAATCAATAATATCAAATAATCCAAATAACTCAATGAAATAATGAACAAAAGAGATTCAATCGAACAATGAACAATACAAAGCAAACCTCTTCAATTCCTAGCTTCCATTGGTCACCTATCACAATCGATCTTGCATGTATGAAATAAGGCCCTCAGAGAGTGCACTTCTTTTCTTTCTTTCAAGAATGTCAATTGGGAATGGCTATGATAGTTTTGCCATGAAGATGAGCTTCACAACAATGATGATAGTATGATAATGGGTTAATCACAAGCAATGAAGGAATTGGTGCCAAAGGTGCGCTGTGATTCTGGCAAAGTAAGTTTACTTAAAGCCTATATGAATGAAATGGAAGAGTAGGGTTCAATTTATAGACTTGGAAGAGAGAAGATCAACAGTATAGAAAGAATGGGAAGATCAACAGTATAGAATGGTTGAGGAATGTGCATGAGTAGGAAGAGGACATGTGTCTTTCTCTATTTTGCATGAGAGGAATTAATAAAATACAAGAATACGTTAACTAAAGAAATTAATCAATTAAAAGAATAGATCAATTAGTTAAGAGATTAGAACTAGAAGATGGAAATTGCATGAGGATGAGAAGATATTTTAGCTCAATTAAATATTTAGAATATTCAATTGCATGTGCACAAGGATTGAATTATATTTAGAGATAACTCAATTTAGAAGAAATAGACAACTTAAATAAATATTTGATTTATTTAAATTTATAGAAAATATTATTGTAAGAAACAATTAAATAATTGGTATTATTTAATTTAGAATGATTTTGGAAGAACTAGAAGATAAGAAAGCAAATTAAATAAATAAATTTATTTAATTGTTTGTGCATGATTGGGAAGAATAAATAAAATATTTGATTATATTTTATTTTTAGAGATTGAGAGGATTTAAATAAATTTGATTGATTATTTAAATTTGGAAGAATGATTTGATTTAATTAAATAATTAAATAATTAAGAATTATTTAATTATTTGGAAGAATTTAATTAAATAAAGGATTTTATTTAATTTTGAATTTAGAAGAGGTAATTAAATATTTTGATATTTAATTAACTTAGAGGAATATGAATCAAATAAATAAATTTGTTTATTTATTTATTGATAGAAGAATTAGAATGAAATAAATATTAAGAATATTTACTTAGATAGAGTCGTGTCATTTTTAGGTGTATACATTTTGCCCCTCTTTGATGCAATGCAGTTTACGACGTTGCTTCAAAGAATAAGAATTTCTTATACCAATACATGCCCCAGTTTGCCCCTGGTACAGGTTATGATGATAGGATGCCCCCTTGAGAGATTGGACGGGAAGAAGGCAGAAGGCGTGAGATAGATAATCTCACGAAGAAGAAGGTGAAAAATAGGTTAGGTTTGAAGAAAGAGCTGAATGATACATGATATGCAAGATAGAATGATACGTGATATACAAGATAGAATGATAACACACACAAGCAAGTAAGCAAGTATGCACAAATGATACAAGAACAAACAATGTATTGCCCCTGTCCAGTGGTAAACCAACAATATATGACAATGTTGTCATGGTGGGGAATGATATATCCCTAGACCAACATGGCAGGCGTGTTGTCATGGCAGGGAATAATAGATCCCTAGAGAAACATGAAGGACAGTGTCTAGTTTAAGGAAATGAAACATGTCGTGTAAGATGGGTGTGTTGGTCTAGTTTTGACAATGTTACATCCTGTATAAGCAAATTGATTGATTAACTAATCAAGTTGGTTTGCGACCAGACAAGGATCAAGACCACTGATTGTGATTGGATCATTTGACAAGATTGACTTGACTTGATTGATATGGATTAAGGACAGACTTGCATTTGGACCATTGTTCAGATTGACAACTAGAACTATTGATGAGAGATATAATGATAGACGAAAAGTTGATGTGACAAAAGAATGACTCAACAGAAGGAATCACAAGCTTTTATTTGTAAACATTGATACTTTGCATAGAATTTTTATTGCATGTGATATGGATGTTTTGCGGATGTGAATGGTTTTGCCATCTTGATATTGCAAGTATTTTGAAGTGCTTATTTCATCATTGGGATTTTTTTTTTTGTTTTCAAAATGTTGTAAGAAAATACAAGCATATAGGTATAATTGAACTGAGATGACCTGAGCATTGCTTACATGGATTTTGGTTTAGCAAGTTAATACAAGCATCTAGGTATAATTGAACCGAGATGACCTGAGTATTGTTTGCATATCAACAGACAAGGGTTTCCCCCATTCATGTTTAGACCTTTGATGTCCTCGATGATCATTGAGTTGATCATGTCCTGAGACAAGGCTTCACATTACTAAAGATAAACCCACAAGCGGCAAACAAAGAAAAGAATCATGTCTCCATCATAGCATCTCTAGCTTTTGGCATCCTTGAGTAGCATAGGAAATAGGATAACAAAAGGTAAAGACCTTAAGACACAACTGTAATTTTGAAGCAAAACACTCTTGTATTTAGGTGTGTCTACCTTGCCATAATTTGATAGAATCATTTAGATTGGTTTGTTCTTGCTTTTGCCTGGCTTTGGATAGGTTGATGTCTTACACCAAACTTTTTTCTTGGAAATGGGATTTGCTTGCGTGCTTGTGTCTAGTGAAAATGTTCCACAATCCTTATTGGGTAAATGAACCTTAAGGGACTGACCTAGTGCCTCGGGGGTGCATTGACAATGGCCTTGCCTACGTGACGATGTAGAGGCAACGTAGTTCGGGACTTTGGACCATGGATGGACTAGAGGATAGACAATAAGATATGGGATGGACGGGGAAGCCTCGGGGGTGCATTGATTAATGGCCTTGCCTACGTGATGATGCAGAGGCAACGTAGTTCAGGTTATGGTACTGACGACAAACGCTATGCTAGGCTGACACTAAGGATAGGATATGGGAAAAGACCTTGGTTGACAAGGTGACAAAAGAGATAGAGTATCAACCCATGATAGGTTATCGCTAGGTTTTTATTGTGAACCAGATATGGATGGAATGAGATATGATTGTAAGAGGAAGGACACAAGGTGATTGGTTTCCCAAAGATGGAGGAAGTGGTTTATCATAAGTAGCATCTGTTTAATAGGTTTTCACCACTTGCTTTTATTTACACGGAAGCTAGAAAGTACCCATGATGCCTAATTGCCAAGTTTTCATCATGGAACCTATCCAAGGCACCTGTTTGCTAGGTTTTTACCAAAGGATGATTTTTTTGTTTCTTTTTTTTTTTAATTTTTTTGCTTTTTTGACATATTGCCCCCCTTTACATTGGGGTTCTCTTAGGTATAGAATTGGTGAAGGTGCATACTATTGATTGGATCGTCGAATAGCTCACCCTTAGATGTTGCTAACTGATATGCTCCTAACTCATAGGCAACAATGATGACATAGGGACCAAGCCAATTGGGCTCAAACTTACCTTTCTTTTCTCGCTCCTGCTGATTGCGGGGATTTTCTTTAAGAACTAGATCACCAACATTGAATATCCTTAGACAGACCCTGTGATTCTAGCTTCAAGACATTCTTTGTTGATATGCTTTGAGATGGTTGAATGCATTGTCTCTTCTCTTCTAAGAGCTCTAGTTCTTGAAGTCTGGAAACTCTATAGTCTTCATCTATGATAAGACCTTTTAATGACACCCTTAGGGATGGTAACTCGACCTTGATGGGAAAAATAGCTTATGATCCATAGACAAGGGCATAAGGGGTAGCACCTATGGGAGTGTGTATACTGGTTCAACAGACCCATAGAGCGAGATTCAGTTGAATGTGCCAATTGTGGCCATCATCATTGACCATTTTCTTGAGGATCTTTAGAATGGTTTTGTTGGATGCTTCCACTTGGCCATTACCTTGTGGATAAGAGGGAGTAGAAAAATGGTGTTGGATTTGGAATTTATCACATAGTTCTTGTACATCCTAGTTTTTGAAAGGTCTTCCGTTATCCGTGACAATGGATGAGGGAATTTTGTATCTGCATATGAGGTAATTGGGGATGAATGAGGAGATTTGTTTACCTATGATGGTGGTGAGGGGAACGACTTCAATCCACTTGGTAAAGTACTCTATGGTAGTTATTATGAATTTGTGGTTGTTGGATGAAGGTGGGTGAATTTTTCCCACAAGGTCAAGTCCCCATTGACAAAAGGGCCAAGGTGTCGTTAGCGGTCGTAACTCTTAAGCTGGTGCATGTATTAGGTTCCCATGTATTTGGTACTGCTTGCACTTCTTCATGAACTGATATGAATCAGTTTCCATGTTGGGCCAATAATATCCCAAACGCATGAGTTTCTTAGCTAAAGAAGGACCGCTAGAGTGTGTTCCGCAAATCCCTTCGTGTACGTCTTGCAAGGCAATTTGAGATTCTTCTCATTCTAAACAATGGAGTAAAGTACCATCCAGGCCTTGACGGTATAGGGTATCAGCAATAATGGTGTATCGAGAGGTTTGGTGAATGAAGGTATGAGTTTGAAGATAAGTCAGGTGGGAGGGTGTCATCCTTGAGGTAAGTGTTAATCTTACCGTAACAAGGGGAATCAAATCTGACTAGTAGGCATATGGAATGGGTTTCAAGAAGATCATAAGCTGGCTACTGAATAGACTCTGCCAAGAACTCATACCAAGACTCATTTTCTGGGATCTCAAGGAGCGAGGTGATGGTTTCCATGGTATCTGCTACTTTGTTCTCAATGCAAGGTATCTACTTAAAGGATATGGTCACAAAGTACTCCTTAAAGTCATCGGCCATCCACTTGTATGGGATAAGCTTCTCATCTTTGGTTTGATAATCATCGTTGAGTTGATTGATCACAAGTTGGGAACCATCGTAGACATGTAGCTCTTTTATTTTCCATTCTACCACCAGTTTGAGGCCAATGACCAAGGCTTCATATTCTGTTATGTTGTTTGTGCATGAGAATAGTAGTCGAGAAGACTTTGGTATGGTGTCACCATAAGGAGTGACCAATAAGATTCCTACCCCTGATCCATGGTTCATGTAGGAGCCATCAAAATATAGTTTCCATGAGTATGCTGCTACATTAAAAATGTATTCATCTGCGAACTTGAATGTTATCAGTGTGTTATTGTGTAATGGTGCCTCTGCTAATTGATCTGCTATGATTTGGCCTTTCATAGTTTTTCTTTCTACATACTCAATGTTGTACTCACTTAATAGCATTACCCACTTGGCTAGGTGAGCTGTAAAAGCTGCTTTACCTAATAGGTATTTGAGTGGATCGATCTTTGCTATAAGCTTAACTGAATGTGCTAGCATGTAATGGAGTAGTTTTTGGGAAGCAAAAATCACAGCAAGACACAATCTTTCTATCTGGGAGTATTATAGTTCATAGCCAACCAATGTGCAACTGATGTAGTATATGGCCCTTTCCTTGCCTTCATAATCATGTTGTGGCATAGTAGATATGTAGAGTAATAGAGGCTTACCTTGGATAGGTGACATGAGAATAGGTGGATTCATAAGGTACTCCTTCAGTTTGCCAAATGTTGTTGGCAAGAGACACTACATGGCTTCATAAGTGTTGTCATTGATGGCAACAAAGTACATCTCACACATCTGCAGGACATGGTGTGTCTCCATCGGAAGTTAAATTGAAGAGTATTATGGTCCGGTAAGCAAGAACAGAGCATGCAACAAGGTCTGACAATCAGGTCCAGATCTCTCAGAGGAAGTATCTCAATAAAGTACAGACTTGGTGAAGTCAAGAGGAGTACCTTGACTGATAGATTACAAGGATTGAGCCTCCGATGAAGAAAGAGTGAAGAGATATGAGCACCTAAGTATTGGGTTCCTGTTTGGTAGAGTAGACTGAGGAAGAACTGGCCGGTAGAGCATCAAACCTTAATCCGGATGAGATATTGATGGTGATCAAAATTCTTGAAGTATCATTCATGATTGGCCGACATGATTGATGATTTCTATAAGCATCTCTTTGATACACATCACTTGGTAAGCAAGGATTCAGCCGACAGACTAGAGTTTGGAAATATCCTGAGTTTTCTGGATGCCAACTAGAAAGATGATTCAAATCAGTGATGCAGATATATATACTAGATTGATTTTGGTATGAAGGTGTGTGTGGTGTATTTTTTATCACCCAGATTTGCATCCTTGCTTTCAGTTGTGAAACTTCAGCAATCTGGAGTAACATGGGAATGATCTCTAAGTGTGGGACTTTGCTAAATGAGATCAGACCTTCGAAGAAGGCCGACTTCCTTGACTGGATATCACCTAAAACTACTAAATATTTAGGGGAAAAGGGAGAAGGAATGCTTTAAAATGAAAGATGAAATAGAAAACTAGAAAACAAAGGGTGATGCACCAGACAGATTTAAAGAAACTTTCACAGAACTGAAAAATGCACAACACAACTAGATATAGCAAGTAGGTATACACATATTAGATGATTCTAACAAAGGAAAGAAGCAATATGATTGAGAGGAATCAAAGACATTCACAGACAACCATGTGTAGATTCACACAGAACTAGAAAATCAACAAAAGAGGTAAAAATAACTTGCATATGTTCAGTAGGAAGGCAAGGTTACAGTAACATAAAAAGCTCTATTTGAAAAATAGAAAAGCTTCTAAGCCAAAAAATTTTCAATCCCATTTACATCATAAGCCTCAGCATATATAGCATTTCAATCTAACCTAAGTCGGTTACACAATTCACTCAAAGAGCTGCAATGAAAATATCTCTGAAGGGACGTCCCAGTTGCCAGGAGTAATGGTGTAAAAGATCTGGAAATGAAGCAGATGGAAGATATTTTGGAGTCATCAATGCAAGCTGTTGCATCATCAATCTGCTCCCCTGAAACGGTGGAAGATATTTTGGTATTGAATGCGAGCAGCTTGCGTGTCTATCCTCAACCACGACTGTATGCAGCGTCTGAAACAAGGCGATGTAGAGATACCTTCTGATCATGAATACGAGCTGCGTCCTCTTTGTGCAGCAATGAATGCAAGAAATATCTGCATTTACCCCAAAATGGTTGCTGAAACGTTACTTCGGCCAAATATGCAAATCTAGATCATGTACCTCTGCTTTTGGCACTTAAACTCCTCTTTGAAATCACCCCCTAAATATGCACCTAGATCTGCATACAACGTGGGACCCTACCTTTTTGAATCAGCCTTTGTATACTCCTCCCTATGAGGGATATGATGGTGACATCACCATCATGGACGGGCCCTATTGAAACGTGACAGGATGGCGTCATCATCATATCGGGGTGATATTTGGACAAAGGGGTGATATTACAAATATTAGAGTGATATTTGGATGAAGGGGTGATATTACAAATATCGGGGTGATATATCACCTAATGTTTGTAATATCACCTGATGTTAGGAATATCACCCGATGTTAAGAATATCACCCCTCCTAGAAAATCAGGTTTGACCAGAACATTGACCATACATAACTTCCTTATTTTAGCGAATTTTAGGGTGATGAAAAAAGCAAACTTGCCTATTTTTTCAAGCTCTTTCACATGGTAAGCTTCTTCAGGCAAGCTTCAGACCTTGAGATTTGGGTTCAGACTTCAAGATCACAAATATAGCTTATATTAGGGATATGCACACTTATTGATGTTGCTTGAATTATTTGACTCTGGCTAGAGGAAAAAATAGGTCAATAATTTGGCGACTTCTATGGGATGTTTGCCTGCTAAACATGAGATCAATGGCCTTAAGCATCCATTGGGCATGGGGTCATACAGAGACTAGAAATATATAGATATTTCTGACTTTAGCAACTCAGCACAGTAGTAAAGAACATTGGAAGACCAACCCAAGATAGAAATGTTGAAAGCAACCCCCCAACTGTGCTAGATAGCACTTAGGGAAAGTAAAAAGGGATCTAAACTAAAATGCAGCAACACTTATTGAAAACATAGAGACCTAATCTACTGATTTACAAAGCACTCGTACCTCAAAACACCTCTTCAGGTGTATCCCATTAACTGGGATAGGAAAATTTTGTCCATCCATATTTGATAACTGAAATGCATTGTGCTCCTTGCATTTAGTAATGAGAAATGGGCCACTCCACATGTTGTCAAACTTGGAGTGTTTTCCTAGCTTGCTCTTCAATTCATCCCATTTGAGCACCATATCACCCTCCTTAAAGATTCTGGGAGTAGCCTTCTGATCAAAATTTCTTTTGGTCTGAAGCTGATGACACTCCATAGTTTTCATAGCCTTGTCTTTGATTTCTTTAATCTCCATAAGCTAAGCATATCTGACAGCCATGGGGTCTTCCTCTTCAAACATCTCCAACTGATTCATAATGTCTAGTACTGGCAGTTCCACAGAGACATGCAATCTTGCCTCCTTCCCATAGACTAACATATATGGAGAGTTTCCAATGGACCTCTTAGGAGTTATTCTATCTGCCCATAAGGCATATTTCAAATTAATGGGCTAGGTCCTTTGGTTGTCCTCCATTGATCTTTTAACAATCCTTATGAGATTTTTATTTGTAGATTCAGCCAAACCATTACCCTATGGGTAATAATTTGATGAAGTATTCAAATAAATCCAATTCTTAATAGCCCAGTCAGTTATCTTTAGGCCAACAAAGGCTAAAGAATTGTCAGAGATGATTGACTCAAGCACTCCAAACTTGGATATCAAATCATGATAAAAATTCAAGATAGCATTTTCATTGGATTCCCTCAGAGCCACTGCTTCAATCCACTTTGTGAAATAGTCTATAGCTGTAAGTATCCACCTGTGGCCTGCACTTGATGGTGGGCTAATGGGACCTATGAAGTCAATACCCCATCTCATGAAGGGCTACTCTATTTGAATTGGATGAAGAGGTAAGGCTGGCAGCCTTTCTTTCCCTGCAAAAATGGTGCATTTTACACATTTTCTAGCCCATGCATGGGCATCCTTAAATAAGTTGGGCCAAGAATATCCAACTCTCATTATTTTCCAAGCAGATGTCCTTGGGGAAAAATGACCCCCTACTGTTCCATCATGAAATTCATGCAGCACCTTGTCAGTCTGATCATCATCAATGCATCTTAACAATACAACATTAAGGTCCTTTCTAAAAATGGTGCCATTTATTAAAACATATGGAATAGACTGCAGTCTATAATATCTTCTTTTGGTTCTATCTAGACCTGCTAGACATTTACTAGTTTGCAAAAATTGAGTCATGTTATTAACCCAACTTGTGCTGACTACTGCTGCATTATCTTGAGGTGTATCTTCAATGGTCAGGAGCACTTCATCCTACTTCTCTATTTCATTCTCAGAACTAGTAGCAAGCTATTCGCTGAGTCCCCTACCTCTAACCAGCTTGGTTATCTTGATCTCCATGTCATATTCCATGACTTTGGTGATCCACCCAACCCTTTTCTCATTAACATCTTTGGTTAACAGGAACTCCTTCACACTAGGGTGAGCTACCATCAATGTATCTTGTTGTTAGACACAAGATACTGAAACTTCTTGAGGCTCCTTAACACTGGAAGGACATGCTTCTCAACAAAGCTATATCTCTGCTCATACTCCTCCAGGCCCTGACTAAAGAAAGCGATTGGTTGTTCAAAACTCGCACTTTGCTGTTGTACCAGAATTGCAAAGATTTTATCTAGGCCACCATAAGCATACAAGGTGAAATCTTTGTTGGAGAAGTCAGGATTTACCAAGGTTGGCACAGCTACTAATGCCTCCTTTATGGACTCGAAGCTGCGTTTGGCCTCTTTTGTCCAACTAAAAACTGTATTCTTCTTCAACATAAACGTCAAAGGCTTCAAAAGATTTGCAATATCAGGGATGAATCTTCGCAGAAAATTAATTCTGCCAATAAAGCTTTGAAGTCCCTTCTTATGACTAGGTAAGGGTAGCTCCAAAATGGCCCTTACTCTTTCAGCATCAATGGTAATGCCCTCCTTTGACATGACGTGCCCTAATAGTTTGCCTTCATGCATAGAGAAAATGCATTTGCTTGGATTAAGGGATATCCCAAATTCTTTGCATCTCTAAAAAACTAGCCTCAGATGGGATAGATGTTCAGCTGCATTCTTGGAAAAAACCATGATGTCATCAAGGTACACCAGCACCAGTTTATATAGCAAACCCTTAAAAGCCATATCCATGGCTCTCTGAAAAGTTGAGCCAGCATTTGAGAGACCAAAAGGCATCCTTTTGTAGGCTAGGGTGCCCCATTTGGTAGTAAAAGTGGTTTTAAATTGATCCTCCTCCTTGACTAACACTTGATTATAGCCAGAAAATCCATCAAGCAAGGAGAATCTTTCAGAACCAGCCACTACTTGTAGAATTTGTTCCATTGAGGGTAGTGGGTAGTGGTCTTTTAGGGAGGCTTTGTTAAGGTCCCTAAAGTCAACACATAGCCTGATCTCTCCATTCTTCTTCCTCATAGGGACAAGGTTGGAGACCCAAGAAGTATGCTTGATTGGAAAGATGATTTTTCCCTTAATTAGCTTAGTCAATTCTTTAATCATTAGAGGCTCGAGCTTTGGATTTAAAGGTCTTTGCTTCTACCTCATAGGTTTAGTACTCGGTTCTAACTCTATGGTGTGCTGGGCAATATGAGGGTCAAACCCTTTTAGGTTTGAGTAATCCCAGGTAAACACATCTTCAAACTCTTGACAAAGAGCAATAAAAGCTCTTCTATCCTCAGGTGAACAGATTTTACCTATTTTGAGAAGTTTACCCTTGAAAATTTCTAACTCCTCATAATGTTCCTCTTTTATCTGCATGGCAGTTTTGGTGTTCTTCATCTGATCATCAGTGCCAAAAATAGATTCCAAGGTTACCAATCCCTTGGGTAGCTTGTTTATTCTCAGCTAAACATGTTGATCATTACCATACTATTGTTTGAGTTTATCCTGATTCATCATGGAAAACTCATCCTCCTCTAAGAGGAACCGCAAAATCTAGTCATCACTCTCAAAGACCCACCAATGAATATTATTATCAGGGATAGAGGGTCTATCAACTATTTTTACATGAGGCTGCACCTTCTCCCTTTGAATATCACTGGGGATGTCAAACTAAGCCCCAATTGCAGCTAACCTAGCAGCATGATTGTTCTGATTTCTTAGAATAGAGATCAGGTTGAAGGCATCAAAGTCTTCAATCATATCCCATACCCTATGTTTGTAACATTTCAAAACATCACTTTTTGTAAGATGCAGTCCTCTCACCTAATTCACAATGAGTTCACTGTCACCATAGACCTGCAAAGAACCAATTTTCCTCTTTCTTTCCCATTGCAAACCTTGGATTAATCCTTCATATTTAGTAGTGTTATTTGTACATGCAAAGGAAAAATGGAAAGAAGAATAATATTTTTCACCTTGTGGTGACACCAGCATTGCACCACCTCCAGATCCATTCCTAGTCCTTGAGCCATCAAAGTACATTTTCTACACCTCATTTAGTTGTTCTGCCTACTGTTCAGCATCTTTTACAAGATTTGGTATTGCTATTTCATGCTCGTGTAGTATGTAAACCCCCATACCAATTTCTTGGATGTGTCCTTTAGGATCATCCACACTATTTTCTAAGGCCCACTCCCTTAAGAGTACCTTTGGTATGCTTTCAGCTTGTAGTTCTTGAGCAACAACAAGTTCAAGATCATCAGAAATAATGCAATTTGCATTAACAACACTTGGTGTGTAGGGCTCTATGTGATGGTTTGAAAGCAACTCAGATTTTAAAGTTACTTTGGTGCCATATCTAGTCCTGAAAAACATGTGGGACCAGTCCGAGGATAAATATCCTCATATCTTGGAGGTAAATTCTCTTGATAAGCACACGGCAAAATAAGGAGGCAAATCTATGATGAACACCTCCTATGAAATGGAAACATTGGGATAGGTATGCAGAGTGAGACCTAGGTCTTTTATTACACCCACAGGTTTAACAGCTATGCCATCTAATTGGAGTACCCCCTTCTCAAGAGGTTGGTATTTGAGCCCTAATTGGTCTGCAATCTATTTTGGCATCATAGAGCTACTTGCACCACTGTCCACCATATAGTTATGTACTAATTTGTCTCCAATTATTAAAGATACATAAAATGGGAGTGGTTTGGCACTTTTGTTTGGCTGCTTGCTACTATCCTGGGATGAATTGGTAAGGACATACCTATTTGGGTCAACAGCTGTATCATTGGATACTTTCAAATTAGACAAGGCAGATTGCAACATCCCCTTTTGGCTTGGAATGGCTAGGGAATCCCACATAGACATTGTCACATTCATCTTTTTCATATTTTCAATGATATTGAAAGGTGGAGTGACACTCACCTTTTGTTGTGATTTTGCAGCAACAATATCATCGTGTAAATGAGGCATCTCCTTTGTTGTTGCTAAAGTATTTCTTTGTAAAATATGGGGAATTTGGGATGTAGAAGCATCAACATGTCCCTTTCCTTTATTTGCTGCTTGATCTACCTCATAACCCCTCTTCTTGGCTCTTGTATTAGCTGCAACTAGAGTATTATCATTGTTTACACCACAGAATTCACCTTCTTGCCAATTCATGAAGGCAGAATCACTCTGAGGTTGTTCTTGTTGTTGCATAGCCCCATCATTAGGTGCATTTGGCTGTGGGACTGCAATATTTTGTACCATCAAAGCCTGATTTATGACCCCATTTGAGTAGCCTGCCTGATTATGTGGCTGATTGCATGGAAAACACCATTCATAATCAGCTGCAAGGTTATTATGAATAGGGACAAGGTCCCTTATTGCATTAATGGGTGCCAGATTATAAGGCTGAAAAGGCCTCTGGTTGATATTCTACCTGGGACCCTGATAATTGCCTTGATATGGAGGCCTGTTGGCTTGGTAAGGCTAATTTTGCCCTTGATATGGTTGATTCTACCCTTGACTAGGTTGTTGATAAGGTTGCTTGCTCTGGGATTGCTACTTCTTTATGTTCACCAACTCATTGCCAAAAGTTTGAAGGATGCTCTCTATCTTTTGTTGACTATTTTTTATCTCTTTCAACTCTTGTGATGAGCTAGAGGCAACATTTTTAGGATTGGTAGTATTAGGTAATGTTGTAGTAGTAGGTAAAGGGGCAAAACATGGAATTGGTAAGGGCATGGAAGCTTGAATCTTGGGGAAGATGGGTATTGGTGATCTAAGTGCTATTTTTCTAGCTTGAATCAGGCTATTCTATGCTCTAATGGCAATTTCATATGCATCAAGTAAGCTAGTACCTCCTAATGATTGTATCAACACTGAAATATCACTACTTAGGGCTTTCAAAAAATACAGAAAAGCATATTCAGCTGGAGGCCTTACCATGGCAGGAATCATGTCCCATATCTTCTAGAATCGGAAGTTGAAATCCATCATTTGCTCCTGAGGAGCTCTCTTTATTGTAGTCATCTATTCAACCAATGACAAGTCTGATTTATCTTGAAACTACTTATTCAACTTATCCCCTAGATCATCCCAGGTTGTAATGGTTTGCACTGGTAAACTCCTAAACCATTATAATGCTTTACCCTTGAAAGAGGTAGCCAGCAACCTGATGGCTACATTTTCTTGGGTTATATGATGCACTCCACATAGAGAAGCTACATCTCTAATGTGCTCAATAGGGGTAGTTTGATTCTCCCCTATGAAATAGGGAAGACTCTTTAAAGTTGCCATGGGTATAACATCATGTACTATTAAATTCAAAGGGCTACCCCCATCAAAAGCTACAAATGGATAATTTCTTGCCATTAAAATGGCTAGAGGTAGTATTGCTTGAGCTAGTATGATGCAGAGGCATCCACACTATAACCTTCGCATATAGCATGGATGTCTGCAGACCAACCTCATCATCATCATCTTCGCCATCATCATCATATTCCGCTTTATACGGTCAGCATCATCATCATGTTTCCTAAAACCAACAGCATCATCATATTTCGGACACTCGCAATTGTCCTCCTGCCGACTACTGTTCACCTCCTCCGCCTTCCTTCCAACATCATCATCATGATGTTCAGCGGGCGCACACATCCTCCGGTTGCACTGTTCATCGGGCTCCAAACACTAACGTCATCATCATGATCTCCGACACTCCCTTCGTCAGCAGGATATCCAAATATCCGGTTGTTCAAATATCCTGATGACGATCACCTTCAGCAGTTTACCTTCGATGCTCCGCTAGCCGACGATACAAGCAACAGCATCATGATAAACTTTATCCGGTTCTCTCGAAACCTCCTGATGATGCTTAACACAACTTCCTGCCACAAACTTCCGCTGCTACCTTAGCACTTAACGACGGCAGGATAAACTCGCATACGGGGGATATCTCAATATCCTGATGACGATGACGTCATATCCTGATGACGATGACGTCACCCAATATCCTGATGACCCCTTCAACACTTAGTCAAAAATCCAAACTTTCTCTCCCGCATCTACTCGCGATACGCGGATGTTTGGCACTCCCGATATGATGATCCTGATGCCGATACACTCCACCTCGGCTCCTCCTGCTGATGATCACCCCGACGAACTCGCAATTCATGCACTCAAAAACATCATGCTCTCCTTCGCTTATCCGGATGACGATATCCGAACTGTCTGCAGGATATTTACAGAAATATCCTGATGATGCCGTTTTAGCGAACTTCTCCACTTAGCGAAATTTCACTTCGCCGATCCTCCTGGGATGACCCGATCCAACCTCAGGGTGATCTTCCAACTCAAACTTCTCAACTTGACCTAGCACATGAGGATGCTAGGCTTCTCAACATCTGTCGACCGCGATCCTGCACACCTGCATGCAGACAAAACACAAACTACAATCTAACCTACTATACATTACCATTCCACCGATCAGATGAGTCAACCGATGGAATGGATCAGTGAATCCATGAAACCCTCTCAAACCAGCAAATCGATTACAGCAAGGAGATCAAACAGAAAATAGAACAGGATCTTTATTGATTCAAAGATGCAATACAATATGATGTTCCTCACACAGAACACTCAACCTCCTCTGCGCAATACAATACTATCAATCGATGATATCTCTCTGTCTATGCAATATCAAATGATCTCATGCTTATAAAGACTTTCCTACGAGTACTACTGACCCGACTCCAAGCGGCTGGGAACTCTCCAAGCGGCTGGGAGATCCCACCGAACACGCATCATGACAGCTGTTACTAACAAACTAGCTAAAAATAGCAAAAGCCTGGTCAGCATGATCTTATCATGATCAGCATGACCTTATTACATGCATTTGGTCTAACAGACCTTCTGGAAACACAAACAAGACCTATAACTACTAACTACCTCATGAAGGCCAGCTGTTAGGTAGGTGCTCCTGCACCATACTCCCCAACAGAAAAGAACTCATGTCCCATGAGTTTAGCATGTGGAAGTCTTCCACCTTTACACTTTGCTTTGTCAGTCTTCTGACCTGCTCCAGCTTTATCTGCTGCTATCTCGTGGCTGTTCCAAGACTTCTGAACTGTAACTTGCTTTCTGGCAAGTAAATCATCATGCCTGTTGATGTAGGCCCTTCTCAGGTTGTCTCTGTGTTTGTCAGATTGTCTGACCAGAACCTCTATCTGAACTGCCTCTATAGGGTTCACCTGTATCTTTCTTTCAATCTTTATAGGACAAGCAATAGTCCCAACTATGACAACATCCTTGTCATTCCTCTGAACTGGTTGCTGTTTGCACCCCTGTTTCTGAACCTGCTGCTGACCTCTGTCAGTCACAACTGAAACTTTCTTCAGCTTGTTATCTGTAACAACTCCTTTCCCTGCAGTATCCTGAACTGCCTTCATGCCTGCTCCTCTAGGCATCTGCACCAATTCCTTCTTTCCCATTAAAATGATCTGAGCTGCCTTCTGTACTGCAGCTTTTGCCGGCAATGGCATCAACTTAATAATCTTCCCATCCTTCTTGATGGTGTAGGTATTAGCATACCCATCATACAGTACTCTTCTGTCAAATTGCCATGGTCTACCCAACAGCAGGTGACAACATTCCATAGGCAATATGTCACACAAAATTCTATCATGATATGGTCCAATCTGGAAATCCACATATGCCTGTTCAGAGACAAAAAGTGATTGCCTATCACTCACCCAAGATGCTTTATAAGGGTGTGGATGTGGAATCCTTTCCAGCTTCAGTTTATCCACCATGTCCTGAGATACCATGTTGTCTGTTGAACCAGTATCAATGACAACCTTACATACCTTACCTTTGCTCTTGCATGTGGTCTTGAAAAGAGCTCTTCTTTGCATCATATCCTTTGATGCCTGCAAACTTGTTCTCCTTAACATCAATGATTCTCCACTCTCTGGATATCCATAATTCTCAGGACCTTTGTTTGAACTCTGTGCACTTTCTTCTTTCTCTTCTTGCACAAGTTGTACTCTCTTGTCACTAGTTCTATCATTTCTGTATGATGAACCTTTGTTTTCTGGACATTTGAAAGATGGATGACCAAACTCTCCACAGGTGTAACACTTTCCTGAAAAGGTAGCAGAACCTCTACCACCTCCAAATCTTCCTCTATTACCTTTCCATCCACCTCTGAAATCAGACTGTCCCTGTCCTTTTCTAGTGTCTTCTTGACCTTCAATGGTTTGCTTTTGTGCAGGGGCTGCTCCTCTTCCCCTATTGTTTCCTCTTCCTCTCATGGACTTATCATGTCCTCTATTCATTTTTTCTTCAATCCTGATTGCCATTTGATAACAATCCTCCACATTCTTAGGGTTAGCTAACACTAACTCATCCTGTATGTTAAACCTCAAACCAGCCAAGTACCTAGCCACCTTTTCTACCTCATTCTCATGATGACCAGATCTCATACTCAACAAATAAAATTCCTCAGTATATGCTTTCACATCCCTGTCTTTCTGCTTTAAAAATTGCAGCTTCTTAAACATCTGGATTTCATAATCCCTTGGCAAGAGTTTACCCTTGATCCTTGCTACCATCTTATCCCATGAAGTGATCTTTGACTTCCCTTGTTTCCTTCTCTCAGATTGTACATAATCCCACCATACCAAAGCATGACCTCCTAACTTGGTCTTTGCAATCTTTACCTTCTGATCCTCAGCAACATCTTCACATTCAAAGTGATTATCAAGTGCAGCAATCCAATCCAACAACTCATCTTCATTCAAGCTTCCAGTATACTTGGTAACATCAACCTTTACCTTAGGTTTTTCACTCTGTACTGCCTTTAACAGTTTTGCCAATCTCTGGTCTTCAGCATCCAGATCTTCAGCTACCTCTTCATACTCTTCAACAGTATCTGCATCTTCTTCAGACTCACTGTCTTCCACTTCCCTCTTTTTGTTCTTTTCCAGGGCTGCCAGCCTGGCTTGAAGTGCTTCAGCAAGCTCCTTCATCTTCCTCATCTCTCTAGCATGTTTCTCCTTCAGTTCCTGCAGTTCTCTTGCAGTACCACTACCTTTAAGAGGCATTTTGTCAACCCCTCAATCAACACACAACACAATCAACTCTATCTCTACCTCTGCCCTTTCGGTGACAGAATCAACACACAACAGCCCAGACCTTTTGCTGAGCTCTGATACCACTATGATGCAGAGGCATCCACACTATAACCTTCGCATATAGCATGGATGTCTGCAGACCAACCTCATCATCATCATCTTCGCCATCATCATCATATTCCGCTTTATACGGTCAGCATCATCATCATGTTTCCTAAAACCAACAGCATCATCATATTTCGGACACTCGCAATTGTCCTCCTGCCGACTACTGTTCACCTCCTCCGCCTTCCTTCCAACATCATCATCATGATGTTCAGCGGGCGCACACATCCTCCGGTTGCACTGTTCATCGGGCTCCAAACACTAACGTCATCATCATGATCTCCGACACTCCCTTCGTCAGCAGGATATCCAAATATCCGGTTGTTCAAATATCCTGATGACGATCACCTTCAGCAGTTTACCTTCGATGCTCCGCTAGCCGACGATACAAGCAACAGCATCATGATAAACTTTATCCGGTTCTCTCGAAACCTCCTGATGATGCTTAACACAACTTCCTGCCACAAACTTCCGCCGCTACCTTAGCACTTAACGACGACAGGATAAACTCGCATACGGGGGATATCTCAATATCCTGATGACGATGACATCATATCCTGATGACGATGACGTCACCCAATATCCTGATGACCCCTTCAACACTTAGTCAAAAATCCAAACTTTCTCTCCCGCATCTACTCGCGATACGCGGATGTTTGGCACTCCCAATATAATGATCCTGATGCTGATACACTCCACCTCGGCTCCTCCTGCTGATGATCACCCCAACGAACTCGCACTTCATGCACTCGAAAACATCATGCTCTCCTTCGCTTATCCGGATGACGATATCCAAACTGTCTGCAGGATATTTACAGAAATATCCTGATGATGCCGTTTTAGCGAACTTCTCCACTTAGCGAAATTTCACTTCGCCGATCCTCCTGGGATGACCCGATCCAACCTCAGGGTGATCTTCCAACTCAAACTTCTCAACTTGACCTAGCACATGAGGATGCTAGGCTTCTCAACATCTGTCGACCGCGATCCTGCACACCTGCATGCAGACAAAACACAAACTACAATCTAACCTACTATACATTACCATTCCACCGATCAGATGAGTCAACCGGTGGAATAGATCAGTGAATCCATGAAACCCTCTCAAACCAGCAAATCGATTACAGCAAGGAGATCAAACAGAAAATAGAACAGGATCTTTATTGATTCAAAGATGCAATACAATATGATGTTCCTCACACAGAACACTCAACCTCCTCTGCGCAATACAATACTATCAATCGATGATATCTCTCTGTCTATGCAATATCAAACGATCTCATGCTTATAAAGACTTTCCTACGAGTACTACTGACCCGACTCCAAGCGGCTGGGAACTCTCCAAGCGGCTGGGAGATCCCACCGAACACGCATCATGACAGCTGTTACTAACAAACTAGCTAAAAATAGCAAAAGCCTGGTCAGCATGATCTTATCATGATCAGCATGACCTTATTACATGCATTTGGTCTAACAGACCTTCTGGAAACACAAACAAGACCTATAACTACTAACTGCCTCATGAAGGCTAGCTGTTAGGTAGGTGCTCCTGCACCATAGTACAGGAACTACAGGTGCAACTAGCCTAAAATTTGGTGGAGTTGATTGTATTCTTTTAGAAACTAGAGTCCTTGCCATAGCCCTGCTCTGTCTTCTAGGTGGAGATAGCTGCAAGTAATCAAATGTACTTGAACTCCTAGTTTGAATCTTTCTCATAAAATGTCACAACAACAATGATCTGCTTGTCTCTCCTTAGTATGAGTCACTAGATATGCAAGTTTTTGTTGGATCTAGGGCATACAACTGAGAGGGGGGGTGAATCAGTTGTATAAAACTTCTTCTTCTTTCAAACACTTGATTCTTTATTGTTAGTTAGCAGCATATCAAATAATCATCCATGGAAGCATAATACATAAACACAAGAGCAGACAAGCATCAACACATTGAACACCAAGATTTTGACGTGGAAAACCCGGTTAAGGGAAAAACCACAGGGTGATTAACCCAAGAATTATTCTCTGTTAGAAGAATAAAGAAAAGATGAATGGCACATGCCAATAAGGGCTCACTGCCCGAGCACACTGCTCACAAAGAGGCCCACTGCCTACAAGGAGACACACTGTCTACAAAGTGATAAAAATCACAGTCTTGAACTGGAGAATGACATCTCTACCATGTCCGGATCAGTTCCAATTAAGCCCAAAAATCTCTGCTCTGCCTTTCACAGGTTTCTTCGCTATGCCACACTCATCCACACACCACTGCTTGAAATGAACTCACAAACCGTTATTTATACAAGACATCGACTTAGGAACAAACATCTAAGTCGGCAAACAACCATAGGAGTATCCACAAAATGAATAACACATCCGGTCGGCCATCACAAGAACATTCGCAGGATGAACAACTCATCCGGTCGGCTAAACAGAGCAAGAACTTCATCCGGAAGAATAACTTCAATTCCGGGCTCTACCATCAATGCGGACCAACAACACAACCTAAACATGATCCAAGAACCTTCACAAGCCTGTCTGAATGTCCGGATACATCCGCACTTCCTCTACTTACTGGGATCTCTTGTCTTCCTCATCTGGAACTTCAAGAACACAGTCTGTCGCCACTGTCATAATGCAAGAGGTACTTTCGGACCTCCAAATCATACACAAATCAGGATGACACATCACAAGGACATCCCAAACACTCCGTCCAATCCGCAGATTGGGATGATACAATTCCGGACCTCACCGGACCTTTTTGTGATCCTCTGTCACCTCTGGATACTTGCCGGACCCGGTTCTATACCGGCAGCCACAACTCCTTCAGATCTTCATGCGGACCTCTGAAATCTTAACTGTAGCATCTCAAGACTCATATCTACTAACCCTTTAATCCGCATCCTCCGGTTCTCATCCTATACAGTACATTTACCTTCTTCTCATCACTGTTCTTCACTGTTCCTGACTGAGGCTAATTTTCTCAATATCCTCAGCACACAGCTCATCAAATCCTTCTTGTCAATGCAATATGAGTATGTTGACATCAATGACAACAATGGCTCACCTCATACTTGCAACAATCTCCCCCTTTGTCATTGATGGCAACATATGATGTGAAAAACCATTAAGACAAGAACTTCAACTTTTCATATGTCTTCTCTTCCTTTACTGCTCCCCCTTTGATCATCAACCACTTGTTTTTCACATGTCTTCTCTCCCCCTTTGACATCAATGGCAAAGGGCTCATACTTGCAATTCTCATACATCAGAATCATACCAGCTGCTCCCCCTTAGTTGCAGCTCCCCATTAGTCCGGATCACAAGATATGACTGTGATAGCCACCGGACTGATGCACATCAGTGCATCTTAGTTCATCACCGGAGGGGCCATGACCCCTAACTTCTCCCGGAGATATTCAAAAGAGTCTTTGGGAAGAGGTTTTGTAAAGATATCTGCAATCTGATCCTTGGAGGGAACATACTCCAATCTGACTTCTTCCTTGTTTACTTGTTCTCTCAAAAAGTGAAATTTGATAGATATGTACTTAGTCTTAGAATGCAATACCGGATTCTTGGAAATATTAATTGCACTTGAATTATCACAGAAAATTGTGATAGGCTCCTCATATTCAACTTTGATGTCTCTTAGCATTTGCTTCATCCATAAGATTTGAGTGCAACTACCTGCTGCTGCAATGTATTCTGCTTCAGTTGTAGACAGAGATATTGCATCTTGTTTCTTGCTTAGCCAAGAAACCAATCTCTTCCCCAAAAAGAATGCTCCACCACTAGTGCTCTTCCGGTCATCCACATCTCCTGCCCAATCTGCATCTGTGTAAGCATGAAGAGAGAAGTCCGGATCTCTAGGGTACCATAGACCATACTCAACTATTCCTTTCAAGTACCTAAAAATTCTTTTGATTGCCATAACATGAGATTCTCTAGGATCAGCCTGGAATCTTGCCACAAGACCAACAGCCTGCATTATATCTGGTCTAGTTTGAGTGAGATACAACAGTCCACCAATCATTGATCTATACTTTGTCTGATCTGCCTTTGGAGAATCATCATCTTTGCTTAACTTACATCCGGTTGCCATAGGAGTGTTCATAGGCTTTGAGTCTTCCATACCAAATTTCTTTAACAATTCTTTCACATATTTGGTCTGAGAAATGAAGATCCCTTCTTTTGTTTGAGTAATTTGCAGACCCAAGAAGAAATTCATTTCACCAAGCATAGACATTTCAAACTCACTTTTCATCTGATTTGCAAAAGTTTTGCACATACTATCTCTTTCTCCAAAAATGATATCATCCACAAACACTTCAACAATCAAAATGTTTTCATGATCAATTTTGAAATATAAGTTACTGTCAGCAGTACCTTTGTTGAATCCAATCTGCACAAGATGCTTATCCAACCTTTCATACCATGCTCTTGGGGCTTGCTTCAATCCATACAAAGCTTTCTTCAACTTGCAGACCATATCATCATTATCAGACAATTGAAATCCATCCGGTTGTTCAATGTAGACTTCTTCTTCCAGATCACCATTTAGGAAGGCAGATTTGACATCCATCTGATATACCTTGAAGTCTTTGAAGGCAGCAAATGCAAGAAGTAATCTGACTGCTTCAATTCTTGCTACCGGAGCAAAAGTCTCTTCAAAGTCAATTCCTTCTATTTGAGAGTAGCCTTTGCAGACCAATCTAGCTTTGTTTCTGATTACTTCACCAGCTTCATTTAGTTTGTTCCGGAAGACCCACTTGGTTCCAATTACATTCCTGTCTCTAGGTCTGGGAACAAGATCCCAAGTATGATTTTTCTCAATTTGCATCAATTCATCTTCCATTGCTTTGGTCCAGTTTTCATCATTGCAGGCTTCATTTATTGTTTTAGGTTCAATCTTTGAAATCAGACAACATTCATTCTGATTTTGAGCAATATTCCTTCTAGTTTGTACACCTTTTCTTCTGTCACCTATAATCTGATCTTCAGAGTGATTCAGTCTCACATACCTTGGAATTTTGGGAGTATCCAGCACTGCTGTTTCTTGATCAGGCTCATTCAAACCTATCTCTTCTTCCTGATTTACCGGATCAGGCTGACTCTGTCTCACCGGAGAGGATTGAGGTCCTTGAACACTGTCTTGGTCATCTTCATCAAACTCATAAAATCTTGAAGGCTTCTCAATTCCTTCATCAACCTTTACATTGGTGCTTTCTATCATCTTCCTCAATCTCTTATTGTAACACCGGTATGCTTTGCTTTGAGTGGAGTAGCCCAAGAAAATTCCTTCATCACTTCTAGCATCAAACTTTCCTAGATCTTCATCTCTTTTAATATAACACTTGCTACCAAGTACTCTGAAATATTTCACAGTAGGAGTGATGCCAAACCAGAGTTCATAGGGGGTCTTACCGGTGTTGTTTCTGATTTGAACTCGATTGAGAGTGTAGACTGCAGTGCTGATAGCTTCTTTCCAAAACATTTGAGGAACATTTGCTTCCAACATCATTGTCCTAGCAGCTTCCTGGATGGTCCGGTTCTTTCTCTCAACTACTCCATTCTGCTGTGGAGTCTTAGGAGCAGACAACTGTCTCCTTATACCTTGTTTCTCACAAAAGTCAATGAATTTACCAGATGTAAATTCACCACCTCTATCAGACCTTAGACACTTTAGTTTCAATCCGGTTTGATTCTCCACCATAGCTTTGAAGATTCTGAACTTCTCAAAAGCTTCTGATTTTTCTTTTAGAAAGGTAACCCACATCATCCAGGAATGATCATCAATTAACAACATGAAATACCTATCACCCTGCAGACTCTTGATTCTTGTCGGACCACATAGATCAGTATGTACTAATTCCAACAATCCGGTAGAAGACTGATCTTTGCTTTTGAAAGAGACTCTGCTTTGTTTACCTAACTGACATTCTTTACACACACTATTTGTAGGTTTCATCAATTTTGGAAGATCTCTCACAGCCTGAGTATTGCTTATCTTGATGATGTTATCAAAATTTACATGACACATTCTTCTATGCCATAACCAACTCTGATCAATTTGAACAAACAAACAACTTTTATTTGAACCAACCAGATGAAAGATATTACCTTTTGTCTGAGTACCGGATGCAATTTCAGTTCCAGAGCTTGTAAAGATTCTGCATTTTCCATTCTTGAACCGGAGATCATAGCCTTTGTCCACTAACTGACCAACACTGAGAAGATTGTGCTTCAATCCTTCAACATACAGTACATTACCTGTTTTGCTCTTACCATCAAAGGAAATAGTTCCCCTACCTCTGATTCTGCCAGCAGAATTGTCACCAAACTTTACCATTCCTCCTTCATATCTTTCCAAGTCTAAGAACTTATTCTTGTCACCAGTCATATGGTGAGAACATCCACTGTCAATAACCCAATCATCCTTTTCTTCCACTTGAGCAGCCAAGGCTTTTTCAACAACTTTGTGATTGACAGATTCAGAGAGTATTGAATCTTCTTCCTTGATGGCTATAAACACCCACTCATTTCCGGATTTGCTTCCTAGTTCTGATTCATCGTCTGTTACTCCTTCATTGTCATCTTCTTCATGAACATAATAGCAATTCTTTTGAAACCTTTGTCTGTGAGTATTAGATCTTGCAGATCTCTCCGGACATCTTGAGGCAAAATGACCAATCTTATTGCAGTTGAAACACTTAAAGGGTAGTTTTCCTTCATACTTACCGGATCCTCTTGGCAGTCTTTTTGCAATGAGGGCTTCAAGTTGAGCTGTTTCTGCTTCTTCTTCTTCCATGTCTCTTCTTGCTTGATCATACCATGACATTTTCCTTGATGAGTTTTCACCCGGATCAAATCTCTGTTTGCCTTTCACATAGGCACTGGCTTTGAAAGTAGATTCAGTCTTGGGAGGATCATCTCCAAACTCGGTCATTTCAAATGCAGCTAGTTTGCCAGCCAGTTGTTCTCTTGTGATAGTTGTGTGGGCTCTGAATTCATCAATGGCAGCAACTTTGATTTTGTAGGTAGCAGGAAGGGATCTTAGGATTTTGCAGACAATCTCATTTTCATCTAAAGTTCCACCAGCATTTCTGATTCCACATACCAGCTCATTTACTCTTGGCATAAAGGTAGTGATGTTTTCATCATCTCTCATTTTCAATCTTTCAAATTTCCCTTTCAGACTTTGCAACCTTGCACTTTTGACAAACTCATCTCCTTCATACAGAAGTTCCAGTTTAGTTAGGATCTCATATGTAGTTGGTAGGTCAATGACATTCGAGAGATCTGAGTCATTCAATGCGCTTAGAAGGGCTTCCTTGGTCCGCAGATTGTTTTCAGCTTCTGTGATTTCATTCAGAGTTGTCGGACCACCTTGTGGAGGTATATATGGTTTTGAAATCATAGCCAAGTATGCTTTTCCCATACATTCCAAGTGACACTTCATGCGACCTTTCCAGAGAGTGAAGTTGGTTCCATCGAACTTCGGACTATCCTTCTTGTATGACGACATCCTGGATCTCCTCAAGCGGTTAAGATCCTATCAGAGGAACTTAGCTCTGATACCAATTGTTGGATCTAGGGCATACAACTGAGAGGGGGGGGTGAATCAGTTGTATAAAACTTCTTCTTCTTTCAAACACTTGATTCTTTATTGTTAGTTAGCAGCATATCAAATAATCATCCATGGAAGCATAATACATAAACACAAGAGCAGACAAGCATCAACACATTGAACACCAAGATTTTGACGTGGAAAACCCGGTTAAGGGAAAAACCACGGGGTGATTAACCCAAGAATTATTCTCTGTTAGAAGAATAAAGAAAAGATGAATGGCACATGCCAATAAGGGCTCACTGCCCGAGCACACTGCTCATAAAGAGGCCCACTGCCTACAAGGAGACACACTGTCTACAAAGTGATAAAAATCACAGTCTTGAACTGGAGAATGACATCTCTACCATGTCCGGATCAGTTCCAATTAAGCCCAAAAATCTCTGCTCTGCCTTTCACAGGTTTCTTCGCTATGCCACACTCATCCACACACCACTGCTTGAAATGAACTCACAAACCGTTATTTATACAAGACATCAACTTAGGAACAAACATCTAAGTCGGCAAACAACCATAGGAGTATCCGCAAAATGAATAACACATCCGGTCGGCCATCACAAGAACATTCGCAGGATGAACAACTCATCCGGTCGGCTAAACAGAGCAAGAACTTCATCCGGAAGAATAACTTCAATTCCGGGCTCTACCATCAATGCGGACCAACAACACAACCTAAACATGATCCAAGAACCTTCACAAGCCTGTCTGAATGTCTGGATACATCCGCACTTCCTCTACTTACTGGGATCTCTTGTCTTCCTCATCCGGAACTTCAAGAACACAGTCTGTCGCCACTGTCATAATGCAAGAGGTACTTCCGGACCTCCAAATCATACACAAATCAGGATGACACATCACAAGGACATCCCAAACACTCCGTCCAATCCGTAGATTGGGATGATACAATTCCGGACCTCACCGGACCTTTTTGTGATCCTCTGTCACCTCTGGATACTTGCCGGACCCGGTTCTATACCGGCAGCCACAACTCCTTCAGATCTTCATGCGGACCTCTGAAATCTTAACTGTAGCATCTCAAGACTCATATCTACTAACCTTTTAATCCGCATCCTCCGGTTCTCATCCTATACAGTACATTTACCTTCTTCTCATCACTGTTCTTCACTGTTCCTGACTGAGGCTAATTTTCTCAATATCCTCAGCACACAGCTCATCAAATCCTTCTTGTCAATGCAATATGAGTATGTTGACATCAATGACAACAATGGCTCACCTCATACTTGCAACAGTTTTAACCTCTTACAGGTCTGAAAAATCACTGGTTGCACATCAAAACTAGCAATAATGATTATCTATTTGATTGTTGCTCTAAATCTTGGTCCCACCAAGCATGCCAAAGTTGTTATCACCCAGATTTGCACCCTTGCTTGCAGTTGTGAAAATTTAGCAATCTGGATTAACATGGGAATGATCTCTAAGTGTGGGACTTTGCTAAATAAGATCAGAGCTCCAGAGAAGGCCAGCTTCCTTGACTGGATATCACCTAAAACTACTAAATCTTCAGGGGAAAAGGGAGAAGGAATGCTTTAAAATAAAAGATGAAATAGAAAACTAGAAAATAAAGGGTGATGCACTAGACAGATTTAAAGAAACTTTCACAGAACTAAAAAATGCACAACACAACCAGATATAGCAAGTAGGTATACATAGATTAGATGATTCTAGCAGAGGCAAGAAGCAATATGATTGAGAGGAATCAAAGACATTCACAGACAACTATGTGTAGATTCACACAGAACTAGAAAATCAACAAAAGAGGTAAAAATAACTTGCATATGTTTAGTAGGAAGGCAAGGTTACAGTAACAGTAAAAGCTCTATTTGAAAAATAGAAAAGCTTCTAAGCCAAAAAATTTTCAACCCCATTTACATCATAAGCCTCAGCATATATAGCATTTCAATCTAACCTAAGTCAGTTACACAATTCGCTCAGAGAGCTAAGATCAAAATATCTTTGAAGGGACGTCCCAGCTGCCAGGAGTAATCGCACAAAAGATCTGGAAATGATGCAGATGGAAGATATTTTGGAGTCATTAATGCAAGTTGTTGCATCATCAATCTACTCCCCTGAAACAACAGAAGATATTTTGGTATTGAATGTGAGCAGCTTGCATGTTTATCCTCAACCACGACTGTATGTAGTGTCTGAAACAAGGCAGTGGAGAGATACCTTCTGATCATGAATGCGAGATGCTTCCTCTTTATGCAGCAATGAATGCAATAAATATCTACATTTGCCCTAAAATGGTCACTGAAACATCACTTCGGCTAAATATGCAAATCTGGATCATGTACCTCTGCTTTTGGCACTTAAACTCCTCTTTGAAATTGCCCCCTGAATATGCACCTAGATCTGCATACAACATGGGACCCTACCTTTTTGAATCAGCCTTTGTATACTCCTCCCTATGACAGATATGATGGTGACGTCACCATCATGGACGGGCCCTATTGAAAGGTGACAGGATGGTGTCATCATCATATCGGGGTGATATTACAAATATCAGGGTGATATTTGGATGAAGGGGTGATATTACAAATATCGGGGTGATATTTGGACAAAGGGGTGATATTACAAATATCAGGGTGGTATTTGGACGAAGGGGTGATATTTGGATGAAGGGGTGATATTACAAATATCGGGGTGATATTTGGATGAAGGGGTGATATTACAAATATTAGCGTGATATTTGGACGAAGGGGTGATATTACAAATATCGGGGTGATATTTGGATGAAGGGGTGATATTTGTAATATCACCCGATGTTTGGAATATCACCCGATGTTAGGAATATCACCCCTCCTGGAAAATCAGGTTTGACCAAAACATTGACCATACATAACTTCCTTATTTTAGCAAATTTTAGGGTGATGAAAAAAGCAAACTTGCCTATTTTTTCAAGCTCTTTCACATGGTAAGCTTCTTCAGGCAAGCTTCAGACCTTGAGAATTGGGTTTAGACTTCAAGATCACAAATATAGCTTATATTGGGGATATGCACACTGACTGATGCTGCTTGAATTATTTGACTCTGGCTAGAGGAAAAAATAGGTCAACAATATTGTGAAGTTTGAAGAAAAGTAGAAAGCAGTGTGGAAGCAGTAATATAGGTCTGGTATGTGATAGGACAATAGCACCAAAGAAGAGGAAGAATGAAGTGCAGTAGATCAGTGTACTAAGCCTAACCAGAACTAAACTTTAGCATATGTGGATGCTTCTCATCAGTTCAAGTATCTTGTTACTCTCTTTATAACTTGTAGACAGTGAGTGTCTTGTAGGCAGTGAGCCTCTTGTGAGCAGTGTGCTCAGGCAGTGAGCCCTAATTGGCAACTACCATTTGCACTACCTTATTCTTTTAATAGAGAATACAATCTTGGGTTAATCACCTCGTGGTTTTTCCCTTAACAGGGTTTTCCATGTCAAAATCATTGTGTTATGTGTATTGAGTTTATCTCTGCTTCCATGGTTATGCATGCTTATTTAATTTGATGTTGCACTAGTTGTAAAAGAAGAGCAAAAAGTTAAAATAATCAAGATAATTGATTCACCCCCCTCTCAGTTATCAACAATTGGTATCAGAGCTAATTTCCTCCAAACAGTGTCTAACAGCTTGAGGAAGATTTGGGAATTCAAATGGACATGTATGGTATGAGGGAACAACTTTAGTCTACCCTTGATGATCTTGAGCAATCTCACTCTGAAGTTAGTAACTTGAGAGAAAGACTCAAACAAGCTGATGATTTCATAAATGTACTAAAGGAGAAACTGAGTATCTCTATGAAAAAGAGAAAGGAACTTCTTCAGTAATTAGCAAGTCAAAATGAAGCCAATGATGCTAATGAAGATCTGAATGAGAAGAGAAAATTATGTGAGAAGCTATCAAAAGAGGTCAATATGGTAAGACATGAAATGGAGTCAGGAGTTGTGAAATTCACCCAAGAAATTGAAGAGAAAAGAAGGACTGAAGATAATCTAAAACAATCTCTCAAGGAGAAGTCAGACAACTGCCATAAAATGGATAGAATAATCAGGCATTTGGAATCTGATCTTGAAGAAGCTAGAGATAATGAAGAACAAATTGAGAATTAGATTGTCACTCCAAAAAGGGATCTTCAAATAGCAAATGAATACAAAGAGAAATTCAAGATAAGCTCTGTTTAGCTTGAAGTTCTTCTTGAAAGCCAAAAGAGAGTAGATGACAAGCAAGGCTTGGGGTATGAGAAAGGTGAAAGCTCTGGATCCGGTCAGAAGAACTCTAGATTAGGAAATCCAAGGAACATGCCTAGAAGACCTCCGGTAAGGCAACCAAATGCTCAAAGATATCCATCCTTCAATGGATACTACCACAATTGCAATAACTTTGGTCATAAAGCAAATCAGTGCAGAAGAAGAATGAATCAAACTAATTCACCCTTCTCAGGATAGTTCTTTAATTGCAAAAGGTATGGTCACAAAACTCATGAATGCAGAAATATGCAAATGAACAATTCATTCAATGGTAGATGTTTTGCATGCAATAGAATGGGACATATGGCTAATCAGTGTAGATTAAGAGGATAGCAGTCAAATATGCAAAGAAATGTTGTTTTCTACAATTGCAATAGATCTGATCATATTGCCAAATTCTGCAGAAGTAAGAATCAGGACAAAAAGGGTCTGGTGCATCATAATCAAAACCATGACAAAGGAAAAAGAAAAGTGAATGTGGATGAAATTCAAAGGGAGATGAACAAGATATGGGTAAGGAGAAGTACAGAAAATGATGGGGATGGATCCACACCAGAATCTAGTGCTGATATTCCTTCTGAAAACTAAATAGATGAGCTCTGGCTCAAGGGGAGTAACAAAAGAAAAACATTTTCCCCCAGCTAGTCAATAGGTGCCTGAAATTGGCACACGAAAGGTTGCGGATTAAAGGGATCTCAGAGAAACATCTAAATAAGCCTTGGTAAAGATATGGAAGATCCGCAAGAAATTTAGAAGAGGTTAATCTACCAAGGTTAATCTGGTTTAACAGTCATCCGGTAAGAACAGGATTTTCACAGTTAGATCCGGTATGATCCAAATTGAGGTATCTTGATCTGTAGATAAATGGAATGATTGGAGAAAGATAGATTATTAATATTCACCAAGAATAACTCTAAGTGCATCTCAGTGATTCAGAAAGATCTCTCTCAGAAACAAGGAGAACAAGGCAACCAAAATAACCTAAGTTGTGCATTTATTGCAAAATGGAATTAGGGTTTGCACAGAAATAAAAGGGTTCTTTTGTTCATCAATTGTACATTTGCATTTGAGAAGAAGAGAAAAGGAACTCTACAATAAATTGTCTCAAATTTCTCAAAGATCAACCACTGAAGTCGATTCATCTAGCAAATTGATCCAGCTCATTTCGTGAACCCTAGAAGCGTAAAAGGTATTTTCCGTTCTTGAATATCTCTCTGTAAATCTTTTGGAAGATGGCTACTCTAAATGCTGTGAAGATTATTGATAGGTTGTGCCCTAAATTTAAGAATCATCCCTACAAATCTCTAGAAGTGGATCCCTTAGGTGCATTTTCTAGCATTCTGCATGGTGTTTTGCATGTAGAAGATGTTAGGGTTTACATTCATGCGAATATTGAAGAATTTAGGGAATCTAAACTGATGGATATCTATCACAAGCAGTTGATAGATGATTCATTTGAACTCAAACCTCAGTACAAAGCCATCCAAGTTAAGCATTTTAGACATTGCATTCATTTCCCCTATTTTGCAGAGGATGAATGGGTCCGATATGTTCTGAGCAGAGTGCATGACAATTTCATACGGTTGAACAAACCATTTAAGATCACAAAAGATGTCATTAAAGTAGTAACTGGTTTGCACTCATTTGGAGGGTTACCTGTTCTTAAATCTATTAAGAATTAGACTGTGAGTGAGGCTACCAGATCAAAATTTGACAAGCAAGCAATGACAATTAAAAATATCACTGATCCAAATATCAAGTTTACCTGCATGATAATTGGTTACAAGATATATCACTCCAGCAGGGAAAATTTAGTACCCGAAACTGCAATTTACACTGCTTATCAGATGTTAAGAGAAAATACTGACTATGATCTCTGTGAGCTTCTCCTAAACCAACTGTTGGAGAATTTGCAAAAAATAAAGAAAGATAAAAAGAATTCTTTCAACTATGGTGGCCTGATACTTTGCCTATTCTTCTACTATATGAATGAGCTACCCAGAACTAGTGGTTGGTTATGGCAAAATGATAGACCTATTGCAATACAGATCAAGGATTATTTATATGGGCTTGGTGATGCCAAGGCACAAAATACAGCACTGTGGGGTTACTTCAAAAACTTCCAAAGCATAATGTAGGCCAGAGAGAGAATCCCCCAATCTCTAGTTGAAAAATACAAAGATACAGTGTGCTTCATGGTGGATAGTGATCAATGCCTAATGGAGGTAGTGGAACCAAGAATAGTGTGGATCATGCCAATGGGGTATGAGGCTGATGAGAAAATCCTAGAGTTGCACATTCAACACCTTTTGAGTCAGCCCAAGGACCCTGAGGCAGAAAGGTTTGGAACCTTTGAAGAGTTGAGTGTAAAGATTCATGTGGAGCTTAGACAATCGGAGATGAAAAGAAAAGTGAGAAAAGAAGTAGAGAATGTTGCCCAAAGGTATAGCATTTCAAAAGAAGCACTCGATGCAAATAGAGAGAAGATGGAAAGGTCAGAGAAAGAAAGGCAAGAAATAGAAAAAGAAAGTGCTCCAGTGCAAGCTCTAAGAGCCAAAAGGCATCAAAATCGGAAGCTTAGACATCCAGAAGGGGAGAGAAGAGAACCAAGAAAAAGGCAACAAGGTCTTACACCAGTCAAAAGGATGATAAAGAGACTGAGTCAGATGAGGAGGTCAAGAAAAATGACAAAGAAGAAGAAATTATCTGGTGAATCCTCTATCGGTCAAAACAAGGAAGAAGAGAAGGCAAAAAAATGTGTTGAAAAGCCTACTGTTGATGATGTCATCAAGGAAATCATTGTGGATGGAAATCCGAAACCAATGACAAAATTATATGATGAATGTAGTAAAGTTGACTAGAAGATTCTGCAAGATGCTATAATCAAGTATCTGAATATCTATAACAAAGCATTCATTGAAATCATATCTCTAATTCCTAAAAGCCTTGAGAAGGAACTTGAAATGAGAAAGAATAATGCCAAAGAAAAGGATATGGAGATCTGGGAATAGATAGTCATTCAGCTCTATCCTTCAATCACTCCTAAGTAAAAGAACATGATCTTCAAAGATTGCAAGAATGAGTTTTAGAGAAAAGCTAGAATGAACCAGCTTATGCTTGGAGAAACGAACAGTGGCAAAAAAATAGAAGATATCCCCTGGAATGCATTTAAAAGATTCAATATTCCTGTTATAGAGGACTTAGGTGATGAACCTTCTGACATGGATGATGAAGGACAAAGCACATCTAAGGAAGATCGTACTGAGAAAGTTGTAGAAGAGGCAAAAGAGACAAGTGAAGAGAAGACTAAGGACTTAGATTCCTCTACACCAGAAGAGGAAGTCCATGAAGAAGTAGAGATCTCTCTTCTGGATCCTCCTGCAGACTCATGATCTAAAGGAGAAGAAAGAATAGAGGAGAAAACATGTCAAGAAGAAGAAGTAAAGACCCCAGGAGACAGTTCTCAGACTGTAGAAGGAAAGAAGACTCTGTCTCTAGCAAGAGACACTACAGAAACTGTCAAAGATTTCTTGACCAAAGAGATGATGGAAATTGATGAACTGGAACTACTTCAAGGACCATTCAATTTTGATTCCCTCTCCCCGGTTCAGACTATGAAGATAGCATCCTTTGCCCATGCAAAGGCAAAAGAAAAACTTTTGAAGTCTCACATAGAAGACTGTGAGCTAATAGAGATTGCATCTGGTGCATTAGAGAAAATCATATCATCCTTCCAAAAGGATTCTTCAGCCTCCACATCCAGTAATCTAAAGTCTCTTGTAAACTCTGTTAATACACATTTTGATTCTTTGGAAAAGTCAGCTGAAGATAAAGTCCAGAAAGAATTTTTGGGAAAGAGACTCTCTAAGGTGCAGGGTCTAATAACAAATGATAGGAGAGTTGTGGATATTGGAATAAAGAGCTTAGAAAGTGCTCTTAAAGATGGCAAAGAAATATATAAATTTTGTTATCCTAGTCTAAAGTGACAATGGATATTGAGAAGAAAGTGAAAGAACAAGAGGATAAACTGTTAAGTTTATCACAAAATTTTGATCCTCTTACCTCCTCCATAATAAATCAAGAGTGTCAGATTATTGCAATTATAAATGAAATTAAGAAGCTTGAGAAGGAGAAGAAAAATAGAATAAATAGGTTAAGTGAACTTAGAGGGATAATTATCCCTAAGTTAGAGGCCATGCATGAGGCCCTAACTGATGCTTAGACCATAGCTCAGACCAGTGATCCAACAGATCTAAAGAGGGCAGAAGCTTTTGCATTCCTGTTGAGTGGTCACATCTCAAATTTGGATAGGATGAAGAAAAGTTGGGCGACAGAAGTGGTATAGTTGAAGACCACCTTTGCAGATATACTTTAGTATATGTAAGTATAACATGCATATATACATATGCGGCTAAGTATAGTTAAATTTTGGTATGCGAATCCTACCCTTTTCCATTGATGTCAAAGGAGGAGTGAGTAGCAGTGAAAAATGTGGAATCTAGCTAAGGGGGAGCTCAAGAGAAGTGTACATTAGGATAGAGCATTAGCCAAGGGGGAGTGCAGTATGACACTTAGTCATTTTTCACTAAGTGTTGCCATCAATGCCAAAGGGGGAGATTGTTGGCAAGAGACACTGTGTGGCTTCATGAGTGTTGTCATTGATGGCAACAAAGTCCATCTCACACATCCGCAGGACATGGTGTGTCTCCACCGGAAGTCAAATTGAAGAGTATTGTGGTCCGGTAAGCAAGAATAGAGCATGTAGCAAGGTTCGACAATCAGGTCTAGATCTCTCAAAGGAAGTATCTCAGTAAAGTCTGGACTTGGGGAAGTCAAGAGGAGTACCTTGACTAATAGATTTCAGGGTTTGAGCCTCCGGTGAAGAAAGAGTGAAGAGATATGAGCACCTAAGTATTGGGTTCCTATCTGGTAGAGTAGACTAAAGAAGAATTGACCGACAGAGCATCAGACCTTAATCCAGATGAGATATTGATGATGATCAAGATTCCTAAAGTATCATTCATGATTGGCCGACATGATTGATGAATTCTATAAGCATCTCTTTGATACATATCACTTGGTAAGCAAGGATTCAGCTGACAGACTAGAGTTTGGAAATATCCTGAGTTTTTCGAATGCCGACTAGAAAGATTATTGAAATCATTGATGCGGATATATATACTAGATTGATTTCGGTATGAAGGTGTGTGTGGTGTATTGTGAAGTACGAATAAAAGAAGAAAGTAGTGTGGAATTAGTAATACAGGTCCGGTATGTGACAGGACAGCAACACCAAAGAAGAGGAAGAATGAAGTGTAGTAGATCAGTGTACTGAGCCTAACTAGAACTGAACTTCAGCATATGTGGATGCTTCTCATCAGTTCAAGTATCTTGTTACTCTCTTTATAACTTGTAGATAGTGAGTCTCTTGTAGGTAGTGAGCCTCTTGTGAGCAGTGTGTTCAGGCAGTGAGCCCTAATTGGCAAGTGCCATTTGTACTACCTTATTCTTTTAACAGAGAATACAATCTTGGGTTAATCACCCCGTGGTTTTTCCCTTAACAGGGTTTTCCACATCAAAATCATTGTGTTATGTGTATTGAGTTTATATTTGCTTCCATGTTGATGCATGCTTATTTAATTTGATGCTGCACTAGTTGTAAAAGAAGAACAAAAAGTTAAAATAATCAAGATAATTGATTCACCCCCCTCTCAGTTATCAACAATGCTTCTTCACACTACTCATCCCATCGAAATGGAATGTTCTTATGTAAGAGGTGGCTAAAAGGTTGACACTTGTCTGCTAGTTGTGATATGAACTACCTGATAGATTGTAGCTTGCCTTGTAGGGACCTCAATTGAGTGATATTCTTAGGTGGTGGCATTTCCATAATAGCCTTGACCTTGGCAGGGTCTACCTCTATTCCATTAGCTAAGATGATGAAACCTAGGAGTTTGCCTAAGGTGACTCCAAACACACACTTCTTTGGGTTCAATCTAACCTTGAATTGCTCTAGTCTCTGAAAGACCTTCTCTAGTATATCCAGGTGTGATTCTCTTCTGAGGGATTTTGCAAGGATATCATCTACATAGTCCTCCATTGTGACATGCATCATATCATGGAAGATGGTGGTCATGGCTCATTGATATGTTGCCCCAGGATTCTTTAACCCAAGTGGCATGACATTCCAGTAGAAAGTGCCCATGGACAAGTGAAAGTTGTCTTGTGCTGATCTTTTGGTGCTATCCTGATCTAATTGTATCCAGAGAAGCCATCCATGAGAGGCAACATGATATGCCCTATTGTTAAGTCAACAATGATATCTATGTTGGGCAATAGAAAGTCATCCTTGCAACAAGCTTTGTTTAGATCTCTGAAATCATTGCATAATCAAACTCTACCATCAGGTTTGGACATTGGTACAATGTTGGAGATCCGCTCTAGATAGTCTATTGCTCTAATAAAACCCACATCCAACAACTTCTTGAGTTCTTCTTTGACTAGTAATGCTATGTGTGGATTCATCTTTCTATTCTTTTTTTTGACTGGTTTCACTCCCAAATCCAGTGGAAGATGATGCAGGATCAAATTTGGGTCTAGACCAGGCATATCTACATATGACCAAGCAAAGTTGCCTCACTTTTTTTTGAAGAAAGGTACAAACTTGGTCTTTTCTAGTGGAGTTAGAGACTTTACAAAGTAAATAATCTTAGGTTGTTCCTCTATTCTAATGTTGACTAGCTCTATAGGTTATACAAAAATTTGAGACTTCTCCTGATGCATGTCATTGGGGAGAGTGTCAAGCCTTCCATCATCAGGTACCACAGTTGGGTTTTCACCATTGGATGCATCCTTTCTTTTTACTGTTTTGGGATCTAATACTGCCGCAAAGCGGTTTTCACCATTAGATCCAGTTTTGATTTTGATATTTTTGCAATTGGAAGGCTTGGCACCCTCTCTGAAATAAGCCACGATATTTAGTTCAATGGCGAAGCCTGCTTTATGATCTCCATGGGGTAGGTGGTCCCTAAATTCCATGTAGTCAATATAGGCATCATTATTTTGGAACATGTCTATTTGTGGGGTGCCTCGTAGATCCCAGTCAATAAGTTTAGGATGTACAAGGGGGAGGGAGTTGGAGGATAGATCTGATTCATTAATATGTTGAATGGATATGTGAGGAGTATTGGTAGGGATAGAATCTAGGATGGTACTTTCCTCCAAATTGTTTATTGTGATAGAACTCAAACCTTCCTCGAAGGTCATACTCTCAGGAATTGGCAAATCACACTCTAATGGTCTTTACATCAGCATTTGTCCCTCACGATAGGGGCTATAGGTTAAAATGGTATCCACTCCCTTGTCCTCATAGGAGTGCTCTGTGAGTTTCTCCCAGTCATATTAATTGGAATCTATATCACTATCATCTTGGAGTGCATGAATCTATTCTACAAAACAAGCATTTGTCTTAGACTTGCCTTTGTCTTGGAAGCCTAGTCCTCTTGTATTTCTTGTTAATGAGGACAAAGAGGGTTGGATGGGTTCCACTATGCCTTCTTTTCTTAGACCGATAGGGCCCTATCCTTCATAGCCTATCCTATGTAAGATAGTCTCACCACGCCCATAGAGTTCAGTTGGGAGCCTAGGTGGTTCTTGTGGTGTGTCCATTTCTTCTATGTAGAGCAAAGACAAGACATCTCTCTCCTCGATTTCATCAAATAAGGTCCCCCATTTTACAAAGGGAGTTGTGTGAGGTGTAGGAGGAGTAGATGGCTTTGGAAAATGCTTGGGTCGGCCAAAAGATCTTGGAGATAAAGGCATTTTGGCTAGATTGAGGCTAAGCTCTATGGAGTATTCCCCTATTCCTGATTCTTTGATAATGATCTTTTTCTCTTTGGGCTTGGATGAGGAAGCTTCAGACGTATGGTCATGCTATGGGATACGGGGTGTATAGGCTCTGTTGTTAGGGATGATGTAATCAGGCTTGGAGCAGATAGTATTACAATGTTGGAAGGGATCAGGGTCACCTTGAATGGTGATCTGTTTGCCGTTATGGGAAAACTTTATGCATTGGTGATAAGTAGAGGGAACAACCTTCATGGCATGAATCCATGGTCTACCTAGAAGGATGTTGTAGGCTAGCTCTCTGTCAAGGACTTGGAAAACAACATCCTTAATAATTGGTCCAATCTGTATGGGTAAAACCACTATTCCTTTGGTAGTTCTCTCCTCTTCATCATAGGCTTTGATAGTAATCTTCTTCCTTGGATCAACTGTATTTTCAGAGAACCCCAATGTAAGGACTAGCTTGAGCATGCAAATATTTAAACTGACACCCCCATCAATGAGAACCCTCTTGATGCGGTACTTATGGATGAAGGCAACAATATGCAAGGGGGTGTTATGAGGCTGAGACACTAAGAGGTCATCTTTTTCGGTAAATGATATAGTACTAGAGGAAGTGATATTTCCTACCATGGCTTGAAACTTCTCTTGGGCCAAGTTCGTGGGTACCATCATTTCCACTAAGGCTTTATTTAGAATCTCCTTGTGGGAAGGAGATAGATGCAACAACTCTAAGATAGAAATGTGGGCAGGAGTCTTACGTAGTTGGTCTATGACACTATATGTGTGGGGGTTAGATGGAGAATGTGAGGACCTTGGAGGTTGAGTGTTCAAGATGACCTTGCCACTATAGGTGATGATGCTACAATCATTCTTGTTAGGTCCCGATTGATGGTTGGAAGTGATCACATTGACAGTATAGTCGAACGGTATGTGTGCATAGTTGGCATTATTTTGACCATTGTTTTGATTTTTCCTATTGTGGTTGTTGTCGTTGTTGCTATTGCTGTTGTTGTTGTATGGCCTGTCGTGATTGAGAAGTGGATCTTTGTAACCCACATGCGTCTCATTAGAAGTATGTTGTTGAGCACCTCCTTGATTTTGATCAAGTATGTCTTGAATAACATGTTTGAGGTGGATACAATTGCTGGTTGTATGTCCTCTTCCTCTATGATACTCACAAAAGTCAGTGTCTTTCCAATAGTGAGGTGTAATTTGAGGTTCATAATCGCTTGTTGGTGGTAGAGTGATTTCATTGTTGGCCAATAGCTTCCTTAATGCAGATTCTTAAGACTCACCCAATGGTGTGAACTTTCATCTTGGATTTGAATTGTACCATGGTCTTGGCTCCCGAGAGAATGTCTTGTTGGGTGTAGCATTGCTTTCCTCTCCTTTGAGAGTGAATATGGGTTGTTGTTTGGGAGCCACCACCTTGGCATCAACTACTCCATCATTAACGACATTTTTATTTTTAGTCCAAAACTTTGATTTGTTGGTCGTGTAGTTGGAGGTAGGTGTGTCCTTGTATAACTTGATTTGCCCCTTGGTGATCATAGCTTTCTCGATGAGCAATCCCATTTCAATGACCTTCAAAAATGAAGTAGGGTATTCAATTTGGATTTGATAGATTAGATTGGAGTTGAGGTTGTGGACAAACATCTCCATTAATTGCTTCTCAAGTACATCATATGAGCATTTGCTTGCTAGTTGTCTCCATATTTGTAGGAAGGAGGCAAATGATTTGCCACTCTTTTGCTTGGTGTTACATAGGTCAAACATGGAGATTTCTTGTTCAATATTATATGAGAAGTGTGCGATGAATTTGTTGACTAACTCATCAAAAGTTTTAATGCCCGGTGGAAGCCATGAGAACCACTCCATGGCTTGACTACCTAGAGATCTAGGGAATAGTCTTGTTAAGAAAGTCTCATTATGAGCTACTTCCATGCATGCGGTGTTGAATTCCCTGATGTGATCTCTAGGGTCCCCTTTCCCTTTGTACTTGTCAAACTTAGGAACTTTGAATCAAAAGGGGAACGGTACCATGTTCAAACTCTTATCAAAGGGGTATGGTGCAATATCTTCCAAGGAGTATGTTTTAGTGTTAGTACCTGTCTTGAGATCTATCATTTGTTGTGTTAGACCCTCTATTTGTTTCCTCATTTCTTCCATAGGTGTGTTTGTGTCCTTGACTTTCTTTCCTTTGTCCTCACTGGTGTGGTGTTCATGATCATCTTCTACGGTCTCTTTGAGTGTATTGAGATCAAAATAAGCAGGGAGCTTAAGTCTAGGATTTGCAAGATGGATAAAATACTTGTGGGGGTCCTCATGGAGCACTTTCTCTAGCAAGCATTGGAATTTCTAATCTTGGAGGTGTCCTTGATAATCTTTGTGAGAGATTTCCTCATCACTATCATGTGGGGTGATAATACGGTTAGATAACCTGGCCATATCAAGTTGTTTTTGGTATTGAGATCTAGTAAGAACCATGCAAAGTGACGTGGGATGCGGTGGGATGAAACTAGAGACTTTGGCAAGATGCTGCTGAAGACTATTGTGGATAGGATACTTATGACAAGATTTGGACAAAGGACTCTCTCGATCAATGATTCCAAGCAAGATGGCCGATACAAGATGATAGCCACTAGTAAGGGTACTCGATACCTATCTTACTGTGTAGGGACTAATCATGTACCAAGACCACTAGAAAAGTTCTACGACTTACTGTTGGCAAGAGACACTATGTGGCTTCATGAGTGTTGTCATTGATGGCAACAAATTCCATCCCACACATCCGCAGGACATGGTGTGTCTATACCGAAAGTTAGAATGAAGAGTATTTTGGTCTGGTGACCAAGAACAGACCATGCAGCAAGGTCTGACAATCAAGTCCAGATCTCTCATAGGAAGTATCTCAGTAAAGTGTAGACTTGGGGAAGTGAAGAGGAGTACCTTGACTAATATATTCTAGAGATTGAGCCTTCGATGATGTAAGAGTGAAAAGATATGAATACCTAAGTGTTGGGTTCCTATTTGGCAGAGTAGACTGAGAAAGACCTGACTAACAGAGCATCAGACCTTAATCCGGATGAGATATTGATGGTGGTCAAGTTTCTTGAGGTATCATTCATGATTGGCCAACATGATTGATGACTTCTATAAGCATCACCTTGATACGCATCACTTGGTAAGCAAGGATTTAGCTGACAGACCAGAGTTTGAGAAAATATTAACTATTTCGGATGCTAACTAGGAAGTTGTTGGAATCCCTTGTGTGGATATATATCAGATAGATTTTGATGAGAAGGTGTGTGTTGGGTATTGTGAAGTGTGAAGAAGAGAAGAGAACAGTGTGGAAGTAGAGATAAAGGTCTGGTATGTGACAGGATAGCAACACTAAGGCAGAGGAAGAATGAAGTGTAGCAGATTAGTATATTGAGCTTAACCAGAACTGAACCTAAGCATATGTGGATGCTTCTCATCAATTCAAGTACCTAGTTTCCTTCTATAAACTATTGTAAGCAGTGAGCCTCTTGTGAGCAGTGTACTCAGGCTGTGAGCCCTAATTGGCAAGTGCCATTTTTGTACTACCTTATTCTTTTAACAGAGAATACAATCTTGGGTTAATCACCCAATGGTTTTTTCCCTTAACAGGGTTTTCCACGTCAAAAATATTGTGTCATGTGTGTTGAGTTTATTTCTACTTCCATGATTATGTATACTTATATGATTTGATATTGCACTAATTGTTAAAGAAGAAAAGAAAATCAATAATTGAAGATAACAGATTCACCCCCCCTCTTAGTTATCAACAATTGGTATCAGAGCTAAGTTCCTCTAGATAGAGCCTAACAACTTGAGGAAGATCTGGGAGTCTTAATGGATATGTATGGTATGAGGGAACAACTTCAGTCTTCTCTAGATGATCTTGATCAATCTCACTCTGAAGTCAATGAGCTAAGGGAAAGACTCAAACAAGCTGATGATTTCATAAATGAACTCAAAGAAAAACTAAGTATCTCAATGAAGAAAAGAAAGGAACTTCTTCAAAAATTAGCAAGTCAAAATGAAGCCAATGATTCTAATGAAGATCTAAAGGAGAAAACCAAGTTATGTGAGAAGTTATCAAAAGAGGTCATTATGGTAAGACATGAAATGGAATCAGGAGTTATTAAATTCACCCAAGAAATTGAAGAGAAAAGAAAGACTAAAGATAATCTAAAACAATCTCTCAAGGAGAAATCAGAAGACTGCCACAAAATGGATAGAATGATCAAACATTTGGAATCTGATCTTGAAGAAGCTAGAGACAATGAAGAATAACTTGAGAATTAGATTGACACCCTAAAAAGGGATCTTCAAACAGCATATGAATACAAAGAGAAATTCAAGATAAGCTCTGCCCAACTTGAAGTTCTGCTTGAAAGCCAAAAGAGGGTAGATGACAAGCAAGGCTTGGGGTATGAGAAAGGTGAAAGATTCGGATCTGGTTAGAAGAACTCTAGATCATGAAATCCAAGAAACAGGGCTAGAAGACTTCAGGTAAGACAACCAAATGCTCAAAGATATCCATCCTTCAATGGATACTACCACAATTGCAATAACTTTGGTCACAAAGCAAATTAGTGCAAAAGCAGAATGAATTGGACTAATTCATCCTTCTCCAAATAGTGTTTTAATTGCAAAAGGTATGGTCACAAATCTCATGAGTGTAGAAATATACAAATGAACAATTCATTCAATGGTAGATGCTTTGCATGCAATAGAATGGGACATATGGCTAATCAGTGCAAATCAAGAGGATATCAATCAAATATGCAAAGAAATGTTGTTTTCTACAATTGCAATAGATCCAGTCATATTGCCAAATTTTGTAGAAGCAAGAATCAGGACAAAAAGGATCTAGTGCATCATAATCAGAACCAAGACAAAGGAAAGGGAAAAGTGAATGCAGATGAAATTCAAAGGGAGATGAACCAAATTTGGGTGAAGAGTACAAAAAATGTTGTGGATGGATCCGCACCAGAATTTGGTGCTGATATTCCTTCCAGAAACTAAATAGATGAGCTCTGGCTTAGGGGGATTCTCAAAAGAAAACAAGTTCCCCTAGCCAGTCAATTGGTGCCTGAAATTGGCACATGGAAAGTTGCGGATTAAAGGGTTCTCAGAGAAATATCTAAATGAGCCTTGGTAAAGATATCAAAGATCTGCAAGAAGTTTAGAAGAGGTTAATCTTCCTAGATTGATCCGGTTTAATAGTCATCTGGTAAGAACAAGATTCTCACAGTTAGATCCGATATGACTCAAATTTGAGGTATCTTGATTTGTGGATAAGTGGAATGATTGGGGAAAGGTAGATAGATAGTGAATAGTGCATACCAGTGATCCAGAAAGATCTCTCTTAGAACAAGGAAAACAAGGCAACCAAAATAACTAAGGTTGTGCATTTATTGCAAAATAGAATTAGGGTTTGTGTAGAAATAAAAAGGTTCTTTGGTTCATCATTTGCACATTTTCATTAGAAAAGAAGAGAGAAGGAGCTCTATAACAAGTTATCTCAAACCTCTCAAAGATCAACTACAGAAGTCAATTCATCCAAGCAACTCGATCCGGCTCATATCGTGAACCCTAGAAGCATAAAGAGGTATTTTCTACTCTTGAAATCTCTCTTTGAATCTCTGAAAGATGGCTACTCTGAACCTAGAAGTTGATCCCCTAGGTGCATTTTCTAGCATTCTATATGGATTTCTGCATGTAGAAGATATTAGGGTTTACATACATGCAAATATTGAAGAATTTGGGGAATCCAAGCTGATGTATGTCTACCACAAGGAATTAATAGATGATTCATTTGATCTCAAACCCCAATACAAGGCCATCCGTGATAAGCATTTCAGTCAGTGCATCCATTTCCCCTATTTTGTAGAAGATGAATGGGTCTAGTATGTTCTGAGTAGAATGCATGACAACTTTATGTGGTTAATGAGGCCATTCAAGATAACCAAGGATGCCATTAGGGCAGTTATCAGATTTCACTCATCTGCTGGGTTACCTACTCTCAAATCCGTTAAGAATCAGACAGTGAGTGAGGCAATAGGATCAAAATTTGACAAGAGAGAAATGACAATTGAAGATATCACTGATCCAGATATCAAGTTTGCCTCCATGATAATTGGTTACAAGATATACCACTCCAGTAGGGAAAATTCAGTACCTAAAACTACAATTTACACTCCTTATCAGATGTTAAGGGAGAATACAAATTATGATCTTTGTGAGCTTATTCTAAGCCAACTGTTGGAAAACCTACAAAAGATCAAGAAGGACAAGAAAAACTCATTCAAGTATGGTGGGCTAATACTATGTTTGTTCTTTTACTTTATGAATGAGCTTCCCGGATCCAGTGGTTGGATGTGGCAAAATGACAGACCAATAGCCATACAAATCAGAGATTATCTGCATGGAATTGGTGATGCCAAAGCATAGAATACAGCACTCTGGGGCTACTTCAAGAACTTTCAGAGTATGATGCAAGCTAGAGAGAGAATTCCCCAATCACTAGTTGAAAAGTATAAGGATACAATATGCTTTATGGTAGAAACTGATCAATGCCTAATGGAGGCAGTGGAGCCAAGGATAGTCTAGATCATGCCAATGGGGTATGAAGTTGATGAGAAAATTCTAGAGCTGCATATCCAACATCTGGTAAGTTAGCCCAAGGATCCTAAGGCAGAAAGGTTTGGAACCTACCAAGAGCTAAGTGTAAAAGTTCATGTTAAACTTAGACAACCAGAGATCAAGAGAAAAGTAAGAAGGGAAGTAGAAGAATTTGCCAAGAGGCATGGAATTTCAAAAGAGGTAGATGATGCCAATAGAGAGAAGATGGAAAAGGTAGAGAAAGAGAAACAAGATGCAGAAAAGGAAAGTGATCCAGTGCAAGCCCCTTCCTAGACCAAATCCTCCAAGAGTTCTACACCTGCCACCTCTAAGAGCCAAAAGGCATCAAAATTGGAAGCCCAAACATCTAGAAAGGGAGAGAAGAGAACCAAGAAAAAGGCAACAAGGTCTTATGCTAGTCAAAAGGATGATGAAGAGGCTGAGTCAGATAAGGAGGTCAAGATAATGAAGAAGAAGAAGAAAACATCTAGTGAACCCTCTATTGGTCAAGGCAAAGAAGAGAAGGCAGAGGAATTTGTTGAAAAGCCTACTCTCCGCATTGATGATATCATCAAATTAGTCACTGTGGATGGGAACCTGAAACCAATGACTGAGTTCTAGGATGAATACAATGAAGATGACTAGAAGATCCTGCAAGATGCTACAGTCAGGTATCTTAATATTTATAACAAAGCATTCATTGAAATCATATCCCTAATTCCCAAAAGCTTAGAGAAGGAACTTGAGATAAAAAAGAACAATGCCATGACAAAAGACCTAGAAATCTGGGAGTAGATTGCTATCCAACTTTATCCCTCTATCACTCCAAAGAAAATAAACATGATCTTCAAAGATTGCAAGGACGAGTTCCGGAGCAAAGCCAGAATGAATAAGCTTATGCTCGGAGAGACTGATTAGGTGGCTAAAGAGTCTAAAGAGGTCCTTAGGAATGCCTATAAAAGATTCAATATTCCTATCATAGAGGACTTAGGTGATGAACCCTCTACCATGGATGACAAAGAAGAATCTACTAAGACAGTGGCAGAAGAGGCAAAGGAGACAAGTGAAGAGAAAGGTAAGGACTTAGATTCCTCTATTCCAAAAGAGGAAGTTCATGAAGCAGAAGACACCTCTCTTTCAGATCCCTCTGCATACTCTAGAATTGAAGGAAAAGATAGAAAAGAAGGAAGCATCAATTAAGAAGAAGAAGTAAAGAGAAGAGAAGAAGGTCAAACTGAGAAGACCACAAGTGATAGTGCTGAGGCTGCAGAAGGAAAGAAGACTCTATCTCTGACAGGAGACACAGCAGAAGCAGTCAAAGACTTCTTGACAAAAGAAATGATGGAGTTAGATGAACCGGAGCTACTTCAAGGACCATTTAATTTTGATTCCCTTTCTCCAGTCCAGACTATGAAGGTGGCATCTTTTGCTCAAGCCAAAGCAAAAGAAAAGCTTCTAAAGTCTCACATGGAAGACTATGAGCTAATAGAAATTGCATCCAGTGTGTTATAGAAAATCATGCCATCCTTCCAAAAGGATTCTTTGGCCTCCACATCTGGTAATCTAAAGTCTCTTGTAAATTTTGTTCATACACATTTTGATTCCTTAGAGAAGTCAGCAGAAGAAAAGGTCTGGAAGGTGTTTTTGGATAAGAGATTCTTCGAAGTTCAAGGGCTAATAACAAACGATAGGAGAAATTTAAATATTGGAATAAAGAGCCTAGAGAAGGCTCTTAAAGATGGTGGAGAACAAATTTTGTCTATCTTGGTCCATCGTAATAGTAGACATCACCAAGAAGGTGGAAGAACAAGAGAGCAAACTATCAAGTTTATCTAAAAGTTTTGATCCTCTCACCTCTTCTTTAATAAATCAAGAGTGTCAAACTATTGCAGTCATAAATAAAATAAAGAACCTTGAGAAGGAGAAGAAAAATAGAATAAGCAGGTTAAGTGAACTTAGAGGGATAATTATCCCTAAATTAGAGGCCATGCATGAGGCCCTATCAGATGCTCAGACCACAGCTCAGACCAGTGATCCAACAGATCTAAAGAGGGTAGAAGCTTTTGCATTCCTGTTGAGTGGTCACATCTCAATTTTGGACATGATGAAGCAAAGTTGGGCAACAGAATTTGTCCAGTTAAAGACAACTTTTGCAGACATACTTCAATATATGTAAGTATAACATGTATATATACTTATGAGGCTAAGTATAGTTGATTTTTTGGGAATTTTTGGTGTGCAGATTCTACCCTTTGCCATTGATGTCAAAGGGGGAGTGAGTAGCAGTGAAAAATGTGGAATCTAGCTAAGGGGGAGATTCGGAAAAGTGTACATTAGAATAGGGCATCAACCAAGGGGGAGTACAGTGTGACACTTAGTCATTTTTCACTAAGTGTTGCCATCAATGCCAAAGGGGGAGATTATTGGAAAGAGACACTGTGTGGCTTCATGAGTGTTGTCATTGATGGCAACAAAGTCCATCCCACATATCTGTAGGACATGGTGTGTCTATACTGGAAGTCAGATTGAAGAGTATTTTGGTCCGATGACCAAGAACAAAGCATGCAGCAAGGTCTGACAATCAAGTCCAAATCTCTCAGAGGAAGTATCTTAGAAAAGTGTGGACTTGGGGAAGTCAAGAGGAGTACCTTGAATAATATATTCTAGAGATTGAGCCTCTGGTGATGTAAGAGTGAAAAGATATGAATACCTAAATGTTGAGTTCCTGTTTCGCAGAGTAGACTGAGAAAGACCTAACTGACAGAGCATCAGACCTTAATCCGGATGAGATATTGATGGTGGTCAAGTTTCTTGAGGTATCATTCATGATTGGCCAACATGATTGATGACTTCTATAAGCATCTCCTTGATATGCATCACTTGGTAAGCAAGGATTCAGCCGATAGACCAGAGTTTGGGAAATATTGACTATTCTATAGATGCTGACTAGGAAGTTCTTGAAATCCCTTGTGCGGATATATATACCAAATAGATTTTGATGAGAAGGTGTGTGTTGGGTATTGTGAAGTGTGAAGAAGAGAAGAGATTAGTGTGGAAGTAGAGATAAAGGTTTGGTATGTGATAGGACAGCAGTACTAAGGCAGAGGAAGAATGAAGTGCAGTAGATCAGTATATTGAGCTCAACCAAAACTGAACCTAAGCATATGTGGATGCTTCTCATTAGTTCAAGTACCTAGTTTTCTTCTATAAACTATTGTAGGTAGTGAGCCTCTTGTGAGCAGTGTGCTCAGGCAGTGAGCCCTAATTGGCAAGTGCCATTTTTGTACTACCTTATTCTTTTAACAGAGAATACAATCTTGGGCTAATCACCCCGTGTTTTTTCCCTTAACAGGGTTTTCCATGTCAAAAATATTGTGTCATGTGTGTTGAGTTTATTTCTTCTTCCATGGTTATGTATGCTTATATGATTTGAAATTGCACTAATTGTTAAAGAAGAAAATAAAATCAATAATTGAAGATAACTGATTCACCCCACCTCTTAGTTATCAACACTTACTAGGGTTACTTGAATCCAAAATGATCCAAGAAAGGGGCCTATGCTAATTTGATATGGGACATTTTGACTTTGCTTATGAAAACCTGGTAGAAGGTGGATGAGATGACCAATGAAAGAGAGGGTATGCTATGGAACGGATGGGAAAATGTGACTGCAAGGTGAAAACTGATCTCAAAATCCTAAACAAGCCTGAAATGGGTACCCAAAAATGGCAAAATTTTCCTCTCAAATACTGTGGAAGTACTCACTATTATGCATGCACCGGAACAAATGCGCAACAAAAACTGATAAATGCGCGAGAAGTTGGTACAGATGCGCAATATTGGCAACTTTCAAATGTATCGTAACAGGATATAAAAGCACAACAAGTCAGTATAGATACGCAGCAAGAAGTGATAAAAGTGCATCTCTTGCATTTTTTAGTGTTTTTACAAAACTTTGGTGGTTTTCTGATGTTTTTGGTATCTTTGGTTACAAAAAGGTCTCTTTTGATCTAATTTTCTTAATTACAGCAAGAAGACATAGCAAACACAAAGAATGTTTTCATGGTTTTTTATTTTTTTGTGATTTTTTTACTCTTTTTGGACTAAAAGATAGCAAGTACAATCCTAGGTTTCAAAGGACAATATAAAACTGAATTCTCCCTATTTCTAGGTGAGGCATCTTTGGGAGGTGATAATCACCCTTCCCTGCACCAACTTATAGGGGTTTTTGGCCACTAAAATAAAGGTGTTTAATGAAGGCAACAGTTTGAGTGGTTATACATGCGACAGCACTACTCTTCGTTATGGATTCTCCCAGCCTGCAAGGGTTGTGCCTTGGAGGGTTTTGGGGGAGGTTGGATGTTGTTATAACACAACTGCACTTGTTGTTTGAAGCTTTCACTCCAAACACAATTTATTTATAGTGGATTGGTGGGGCTTGGCTTTAGCCTGTTACCACTTAGGGTCGTTCCTACTTGGATGAATGGTATCTAAGAGTAGGCCCCTCTAAAGGAAAAACACATGCGAAAATGATATATCTGGCATTTTGATCACCCAAGATAGGGGAGAGCATAGGCCTGGTATCATTCCCAAAACATAGAAGACAGTGATTCTTTCTCCCTAGTTAAAATGAGAAAAACTAGATGAGCTATCTACTTGGGCAAGCATAGAAATTTGTTAACTTTGAAGTGATAACAAGATAGCAATAGTTCAATTTTACCAAGATAGCAATGATGTGTTCAATTTTACCCAGATAGCAGTGATTTGTTAACTTTGAAGTGATAACAAGATAGCAATGGTTCAATTTTACCAAGATAGCAATGAGTTTGTTAGCTTTGAAGGATAGCAATATATCAATGATTCAATGATATGCAAGATAGCAATGATTCAATTACTGCCTTCCTAGTTAAGACTATGTGAGATTTACATGAGCATCCATTTACTTTCCTGTTAGAAATCAAAGTGTGAGTTAACAAGTGCAACTATATGATTCTAAACTAGTACCTAGCCTGCAAATAGATCAAGAGTGTTCCTATAAAAAGATGTTAGCATTAGCAAAAACTTCAAGGAAACCCTAAAGATCACTACCTAGATCAGATGCATGGCTTCAGAGCTTGAATGCGTCATAACAAAGATCAGAAGCACCATAGTACATATGCACTAAGACAGAGGTCAAAAGCGTAGGAAAATAGTATATATGCGCCAAACTAACAAATGCACCGTATCAGAGGGTATATGCACCAGAACAGAGTCTATATGCACTGGAACAGATAGTAGATGCATGTTAGGATGTGTCAGATGTGTTGTTTCCTCCTGTGTATGGCTTTCTAAAACACAAAAAACTCAATTTTTGGGTTAAATTGGGGCTAGGCCCCACGGTGGGTGCCAAAAATGTTATCAGAAAATTAGAATGATCAATCAATAATATCAAATAATCCAAATAACTCAATGAAATAATGAACAAAAGAAATTCAATCGAACAATGAACAATACAAAGAAAACCTCTTCAATTCTCAACTTCCATTGGTTGCCTATCACAATCGATCTTGCATGTATGAAATAGGGCCCTCAGAGAGTGTTCTTCTTTGCTTTCTTTCAAGAATGTCAATTGGGAATGGCTATGATAGTTTTGCCATGAAGATGAACTTCACAAAATGATGATAGTATGATAATAGGTTGATCACAAGCAATGAAGGAATTGGTGCCAAAGGCGCGATGTGATTTTTTAGAGTAAGTTTACTTAAAGCCTAGATGAATGAAATGGAAGAATAGGGTTCAATTAATAGACTTGGAAGAGAGAAGATCAATGATATAAAAAGAATAGGAAGATCAACAGTATAGAACGGTTGAGGAATGTGCACGAATAGGAAGAGGACATGTGTCTTTCTCTATTTTGCATGAGAGGAATTAATAAAATAGAAGAATAAGTTAACTGAAGAGATTAATCAATTAAAAGAATAGATCAATCAGTAAAGAGAATAGAACTAGAAGATGGAAATTGCATGAGGATGAGAAGATATTTTTGCTCAATTAAATATTTAGAATATTCAATTGCATGTGCATAAGGATTGAAGTATATTTAGAGATAACTCAATTTAGAAGAAATAGACAACTTAAATAAATATTTGATTTATTTAAATTTATAGAAGATATTATTGGAAGAAATAATTAAATAATTGGTATTATTTAATTTAGAATGATTTTGGAAGAACTAGAAGATAAGAAAGTAAATTTGTGCATGATTTGGAAGAATAAATAAAATATTTGATTATATTTTATTTTTAGAGATTGAGAGGATATAAATAAATTTGATTTATTTATTTAAATTTGGAAAAATGATTTGATTTAATTAAATAATTAAGAATTATTTAATTGTTTGGAAGAATTTAATTAAATAAAGGATTTTATTTAATTTTGACTTTAGAAGATGTAATTAAATATTTTGATATTTAATTAACTTAGAGGAATATGAATCAAATAAATAAATTTGTTTATTTATTTATTGATATAAGAATTAGAATGAAATAAATATTAAAAATATTTATTTAGACAGAGTTGTTGGCAAGAGACACTATATGGATTCATGGTTGTTGTCATTGATGGCAACAAAGGTCATCCCACATATCCGCAAGACATGATATGTCTCTACCGGAAGTCAGAATAAAGAATGTTGTGGTCCGGTGAAGAAGAACAGAGCATGTGGCAAGGTCCGACAGATTGGTCCGGACCTCTCAGAGGAAGTGTCTTGGTGCAGTGCGGATTTGGGGAAGTCAAGAGGACTACCTTTAGTAGTATATTCCAAGGATTTAGCCTCCGGTGATGGACAAGGAAAAAGATATGAATGGTTAAGTACCGGATTCCTGAGAGACAGTGAAAACAGAGGAAGAACTGACTGACAGAGTATCAGACTGCTTTCCGGATGGGTTACTGTTGATGACAGAGGTTGTGAAGGCATGAATCATGTTTGGCCGACATGATTAATGATATCTACAAGTATATGCTTGATCCGCATTGCTTGGTGAGGAAGGATTCAGCCGACAGAATGAGAGTTTGTAAGAAACTAAGACTGTTCCGGATGCCGACTAGAAAGGTGATGAAATTACTTGTGCGGATATATATAGAGGATGGATTTAGTTGTGAAATGTGTGTTAGTGTGGAGAGATATGCGAATAAGTCCAGAGAAAGAGCAGAGGTAGCAAAAAGGATCCGGTATGTGGAAGATAGCAGAATAAAGAACAGAGGAAAGATGAAGTGCAGCAGATCAGTGTACTGAGCCTAACCGGAACTGAACTCCAGCATATGCAGATGCTTCCAATCAGTTCAAGACTGTGATTCTCATCACTTTGTAGACAGTGTGTCTTCTTGTAGGTAGTGGGCCTCTTGTGAGCAGTGTGCTCGGGCAGTGAGCCCTAATTGGCAAGTGCCATCTTTGTAATTTCCTATTCTTCTAACAGAGAATAATTTTGGGTTAATCACCCCGTGGTTTTCTCCCTTAACAGGGTTTCCACGTCAAAAATACTGTGTCATGTGTTTCTTGTTTCATGGTTAATGTTTTATGTTTGATTTTATGCTGCTTCAATTAAAGGAAAGTTCAATAAAGGAAATAATTAGGATAACTGATTCACCCCCCCCCTCTCAGTTATCAACAATTGGTATCAGAGCTAAGTTCCTCCTAATAGAGCCTAACAGCTTGAGGAAGATCTGGGATTTCAAATGGATGCATATGGTTTAAGGGAGCAACTCAAGACTGCCCTTGAGGATCTTGAATAGTCAAATTCTGAAGTCAGTGAATTAAAGGAAAGACTCAAACAGGCTGATGAATTCATGAGAGAATTAAAAGACAAATTAAGTCTCTCTATGAAAAAGAGAAAGGAGCTGCTTCAACAGTTGGCAAGACAAAGTGAAGAAAGCAATACAAATGAGGAATTGACTGAGCAAACCAAGTTATGTGAAAAGTTATCAAAAGAAGTCATTATGTTAAGACATGAAATGGAATCAGGAACTATAAAGTTTACTCAAGAGATTGAAGAAAAAAGAAAGGCTGAAGACAATCTAAGACAATCTCTTAAAGAAAAATCAGAAGAATGCCACCAGATGGACAGGATTATCAGACACCTTGAATCTGATCTTGAAGATGCCAAAGATAATGAAGGAAAACTTGAGGATCAAATTGCCTCTCTCAAAAGAGACCTTCAAACAGCAAATGAATATAAAGAGAAATTCAAGATAAGTTCTGCTCAACTTGAAGTTCTTCTTGGAAGTCAAAAGAGGACAGATGACAAGTATGGCTTGGGATATGAGAAAGGAGAAAGCTCCGGATCCGGTCAGAAGAATCTTGGATCAGAAAATCCAAGGAGCAGGCCTAGAAGACCTCCGGTAAGACAGCCAAATGCTCAAAGATATCCATCCTTCAATGGATACTGCCACAACTGCAACCACTTTGGTCACAAAGCTAATCAGTGCAGAATGAGAATGAATCAGAATAATTCATCCTTCTCCGGACAGTGCTTCAACTGCAAAAGGTATGGACACAAATCCCATGAATGCAGAATTATGCAAGTAAACAAATCATTCAAAGGTAGATGCTTCACATGCAATAGAATAGGTCATATGGCAAATCAATGCAGATCAAGAGGATATCAGTCAAATATGCAAAGAAATGTTATTTGCCAAATCTGCAATAGGTCCGGTCATAATGCTAAAATCTGCAGAAACAAGAATCAGGACAAAAGAGGTCCGGTGTATAATCAGAATCAAGACAAGGGTAAACAAAAGATGAATGCGGATGAGGTTAGGAATCAGATGAGCAAGATTTGGGTGAAGAAAAGTTTAGAGAATGTAGAGGTTGGATCCGCACCAGACTCTGGTGCTGATACTTCTTCCGGAAATTAAAAGTGAGCTCTGGCTCAGGGGGAGACTCAAAGAAAATCTTGTTCCCCCAGCCAAACAAGTGGTGCCGGATGTGGCACAAGATGCGGATCAAAGGGTTTGTAGATATGAATCTTGAGATACTTCAGTCAAGTTTTCAGAGGTCCGCATGAAGTTATGAAGAAGCTGTGATCGATCAAATAAGACCTGTTCAGGGAGATGCTCCGGTATGATAAAGGATTACAAAAAGGTCCGAAAAGATCCGGAAATGCACTATCTTGTTCTGCGGATTGGACAGAATGTTTGAGATGATCTTGTAATATGCTACCTCAATTTATTCATGATTAAAAGATCCGGATGATATCCACAGATCAGGACTAATCCGGATACTCCAAGCTATCCAGACAAGGCAAACCGGAATGATGTAGGTGAAGCATTTATTGCAGACAGGTATTAGGGTTCGCGGAGCAATTTAAGGGATTTCTCAAAGGTCATTTGCTCATTCTGCACTCGAGAAGAAGCGAAAAGTGGAGCTCTGCAACAAGGTTCTTCAAGCACACCAAGGATCTCCTGCCGAAGCTATTGGATAAAGAAATCAATCCAACCACTCCGTGCAAACCGAAGGCGCATAAGGTATTCTCCATTTTTCATTACCTCACTGCAAATCTTTGAAGAATGGCTACTCCAAACATAGTTAAGATCTCCGATAGACCTCGCCCCTCATTCAAGAAACATCCCTACAAATCATTGGAGGTTGACCCACTAGGAGCCTTCTCTAGTGTTCCTCACGGAGTTTTACACACCGAAGACATTAGGGTTTACATACATGCAAACATTGAGGAATTTGGGGAATTCAAATTAAGAGACCTCTATCACAAGCAGCTGATTGACAATGCTTTTGAGCTTAAACCAGAGTATAAGGATATTCAGAAGAAACAATTTGAGCAATTTATTCATTTCCCCTATTTTGAAGAGGATGAATGGGTCCGGTATGTACTGAGCAGGATGCATGACAACTTTCTATGGCTAGATAGACCCTGCAAGATCACAAAAGAGGCAATTAGAGCAGTAACTGGCCTATACTCCTCCGGAGGAGTACCTATCCTCAAATCTGTCAAGAACAACATTGTAACTGAGGCCACCGGATCAAAATTTGACAAAAGGGCAATGACCATTGAAGACATCTCCGATCCGGATATCAAATATGCATCAATGATAATAGGATACAAGATCTACCACTCCAGCAGGGAGAATTCTGTATCCGGAACTGCAATATACACTGCTTATGAAATGTTAAGAAAGAATGCAGAATATGATCTCTGCGAACTACTACTAAGCCAATTAATGGAAAACATACAGAAAATCAAGAAGGATAAGAAGAATTCCTTTAAATATGGTACTCTTATTGTATGTCTATTCTTCTATTTCATGAATGAGCTACCCGGAACAAGTGGATGGGTATGGCAGAATGACAAACCTGTTGCAGTCCAGATAAGAGACTACTTGCATGGACTTGGGGATGCAAAAGCGAGAAATTCAGCTCTATGGGGATACTTCAAAAACTTTCAGAGCATGATGCAAGCAAGAGAGAGAATTCCTCAATCTCTCATTGAGAAATACAAGGACTCAGTGTGCTTTATGGTTGACACTGATCAGTGCCTAATGGAGGCAGTGGAGCCAAGGACTGTCTGGATCATGCCCATGGGGTATGAAGTTGATGAACAGATAGTGGAGCTGCATGTTCAACACATGCTAAGTCAGCCCAAAGATCCTAAGGCAGAAAGGTTTGGAACCTTTGAGGAGCTGAGTGTAAAAATACATGTAGAACTCAGGGAACCTGAGATTAAAAGAAAGGTAAGAAAAGAAGTAGAGCACATTGCTCAAGGCCTAGGTATCTCAAAGGAGGCACTTGATGCCAGCCGGGAAAAGAGGAGGAAGGCCGAGGAAGAAGAGAAAAGCAAAGAAAGTACTCCGGTTGGAGCTCCCACCCGGACCAGATCAACAAAGAGATCTGCACCTCCCTCAACCAAAAGTTCAAAACCGGAAGTCCAGGCATCCGGTAAGAGATCAAAGGCAAAAGCCACAAGGGCTTATGGAAGCCAAAAGGATGAAGAGGAAACAGAATCAGATGAGGGAGTAAGAGAAGTAAAGAAACAGAAAAAGAAAGGATCCGGTAAGCCCTCCACAGGCCAAGACAAGGAGGAAATGGCAGAGGTAACTGTTGAAAAGCCCACTCTGTCACTAGAGAGCATAATCAAGTCGGTCACGGTGGATGGAAACCTTCAACCAATGACTGAATCCTATGATGACTTCAGTGAGGCAGACCAAAAGACTCTGCAGGAAGCCACAGTTAAATATCTGAACATATACAATAAGGCTTTCATTGAGATCATATCTCTCATTCCTAAAAGCCTAGAGAAGGAAATGGAAGTAAGAAAGAATAATGCTCATGCCAAAGATCTTGAGATCCGGGAGCAGATAGCTATTCAGCTATATCGTCAAATTGATCCCAAGACAATGAACATTATCTTCAAGGACTGCAAAGATGAGTTCAGAAGCAAAGCCAGGATGAATCAACTCATGCTTGGTGAGACTGACAAAGTGGCCCAAGAAATAGAAGAGATCCTCCGGAAGGCCTTCAAAAGGTTCAATCTTCCTGTTGTAGAGGATTTAGGTGCAGAAACAGCTGCTGATTTGGAATCTTCTGTTCCGGAAGAAGTGAGCCCTGAACAGACAAGTGAGGACTTGGGACCCTCTGCTCAAGAAGAAGTGGCCCATGAACAAGTTAGCATCTCTCCTCTGGTTTCCCCTACAGTCTCCGGATCCAAAGAAGAAGAGCAACTACAGGAGAAAGAAGCAGTGGTGAAAGACAAAGAGGTTGACAGTTCTAAGACTGCAGAAGAAAAGAAACATCTGTCTCCGGCAAGAGACACTGCACAAACTGTTCAACAATTTTTGAGTAAAGAAACTCTAGAGATTGATGAACCGGAGCTTCTCAAAGGTCCATTTGATTTTGACTCTCTCTCTCCGGTACAAACAATGAAGATAGCTTCATTTGCAAATGCCAAGGCAAATGAAAAGCTCCTGAAGTCTCATATGGAAGACTGTGAGTTGATAGAGGCTGCTTCCGGAATACTTGTAAAGATCATGCCATCAATCCAGATAGATCCGACAGCCTCCACTTCCGGTAATCTAAAAACCTTAGTCAGCAGTGTTGATACACATTTTGATTCTTTAGAAAAATCAGCTGAAGAAAAGGTCCGGAAGGAATTTTTGGATAAGAGATTTTCAGAAATATTAGAATTAATCTCTAAGGATAGGAAGATTGTAAGCATTGGAATAAGGAGCTTAGAGAATGCTCTTAAGGATGGCGGTGATATCTATAAATTTTGTATATCCTAGTCAAAGGCAACAGCAGCATTTGACAAGAAAATAAAAGAGGAACAGGATAAGCTACAAAGCTTATCTCAAAGTTTTGATCCTCTCTCTTCCTCTATAATAAATCAAGAATGTCAGACTATTGCAGTCTTGAACGAAATAAAGAATCTTGAGAAGGAAAGGAAGAACATCACCAACCGGATGGGAGAACTTAGAAGGATTATAATCCCTAAGTTGGAAACCATGCATGAGGCCATCAGTGATGCTAGGACCACCACCCAAACAAAAGATCCGACAGATCTCAAGCGGGCAGAAGCGTTTGCATTTTTGTTAAGTGGTCACATTTCAATTTTGGACAGAATGAAGCAAAGTTGGGCTACCGAAATGATTCAATTACAGACATCCTTTGCAGACATTCTTCAATATATGTGAGTATGTAAATATGCGGCTAAGTATAAGAAATTTTTGAAAATTTTGGTATGCGGACCCCACCCTTTGCCATTGATGTCAAAGGGGGAGTGAGGAGCAGTGAAAAATGAGGGATCCAACTAAGGGGGAGTTCCGGAAACTGTATATAAAGACAGAGCATCAGCAAAGGGGGAGCATAGTGAAAACACTTAGTCATTTTTCACTAAGTGTTGCCATCAATGCCAAAGGGGGAGATTGTTGGCAAGAGACACTATATGGATTCATGGTTGTTGTCATTGATGGCAACAAAGGTCATCCCACATATCCGCAAGACATGATATGTCTCTACCGGAAGTCAGAATAAAGAATGTTGTGGTCCGGTGAAGAAGAACAGAGCATGTGGCAAGGTCTGACAGATTGGTCCGGACCTCTCAGAGGAAGTGTCTTGGTGCAGTGCGGATTTGGGGAAGTCAAGAGGACTACCTTTAGTAGTATATTCCAAGGATTTAGCCTCCGGTGATGGACAAGGAAAAAGATATGAATGGTTAAGTACCGGATTCCTGAGAGACAGTGAAAACAGAGGAAGAACTGACTGACAGAGTATCAGACTGCTTTCCGGATGGGTTACTGTTGATGACAGAGGTTGTGAAGGCATGAATCATGTTTGGCCGACATGATTAATGATATCTACAAGTATATGCTTGATCCGCATTGCTTGGTGAGGAAGGATTCAGCCGACAGAATGAGAGTTTGTAAGAAACTAAGACTGTTCCGGATGCCGACTAGAAAGGTGATGAAATTACTTGTGCGGATATATATAGAGGATGGATTTAGTTGTGAAATGTGTGTTAGTGTGGAGAGATATGCGAATAAGTCCAGAGAAAGAGCAGAGGTAGCAAAAAGGATCCGGTATGTGGAAGATAGCAGAATAAAGAACAGAGGAAAGATGAAGTGCAGCAGATCAGTGTACTGAGCCTAACCGGAACTGAACTCCAGCATATGCAGATGCTTCCAATCAGTTCAAGACTGTGATTCTCATCACTTTGTAGACAGTGTGTCTTCTTGTAGGTAGTGGGCCTCTTGTGAGCAGTGTGCTCGGGCAGTGAGCCCTAATTGGCAAGTGCCATCTTTGTAATTTCCTATTCTTCTAACAGAGAATAATTTTGGGTTAATCACCCCGTGGTTTTCTCCCTTAACAGGGTTTCCACGTCAAAAATACTGTGTCATGTGTTTCTTGTTTCATGGTTAATGTTTTATGTTTGATTTTATGCTGCTTCAATTAAAGGAAAGTTCAATAAAGGAAATAATTAGGATAACTGATTCACCCCCCCCCCTCTCAGTTATCAACAAGAGTCGTGTCATTTTTAGGTGTATACATCAGTTATCGATATCAAAGACATTAAGGTAGGAAGAAAACACACAAGGGAATGCTGACTTTCATGAAACCCATGCCTCCCAGAGGTGACATGTACTTTATGATTGCCAAATGTTCCCACAAACACATCCCTGCAAGAAACATGTTAGTGTCTACAACATCATGATAAACAACAACATCAATGCATATGATTAACCACACAAAGAGCCAAGGTTATACAATGAAATTTGGAGTTCAAGGATAACTGTGGGACTATATCATGAAGCTCTCTGAATCGAGCACCACCAAGACCAGATTCAAAGGCAAACAAAGGTGCATAGAGCAATAGTATTTTTAAGGTTTGTAAATGCGATAGAAACAAAATCAAATTCACTACAAGGAAAGCACGAGTGCTTCCACTAGCCAAGCATCAGATAAGATATACAACCCCATCATTATATTAGGAACTAAGTACATTTTTTTATTGCTCTCGAAGGGGACACTAGGTTCGCATCAGTATAAACATTTGTCGTCATCCACCCGCTAGGTGGAAACACTAGAAAAAGGGAAACAATAAATAAGAGGAGAAACATGTGTCTTAGGGACAATCATGTAGGAGGGTGCCCCCAAGTCACCAACTACAATGTTATGTCCGCAAGACAGAACACACAACAATGAAATCAAAGAGAGGCAATTTATAAGAATGATGATACAAATAGAAGGTTACAATAGAGGTGGTCTCCTAGTATCTCGGACCTTACAGGAGAATCATGGGTCATTCCAAGAGGCCTAAACAACATATAACACATCACGGGGGAAGCACATCTCGAGAGAGATAAAGGGTTAGAGATACTTACCTATAGAGAAGCCCATGCTAGAAGTCATCAACAATCAAATCATCTTCTTTCCAATCAAAATTTTAGAGACAAAAGGTGTGTAAGGTACCATTGCTAAGTTGTCATTATTTTTTGTTCATTCTTAAATGCGTCTTGGTTTGAATCAATGTTAAGTGGAATGTTTTCTTGTTGAAGCTCATTAGTGCACACATTTTCTATCCTCTTCGATGGTGGGAGAAGCAAATTATTTTAAGTAATCTCAACATCCATCCTTGAAGGTTTTAATGTGAGAGACTTCTCCTCATCAACTAGTTCTACATCCTTAGTGACGTCCAATTGACTTGAATAATCAAACAAAGGAGGGACCTTAAAGGTCTTCTCTTCCTTAGGAGAATCCAAGGTGTATGAACAATCAACTAAAGGAAGAAGGTTGGTGGGATTATCCATAGAGGTAGAAATTTGATTATTGTTAAATGAATACTCATTTTATACCCATGGAATGTTCTTTGTTGAAGGGACTTATTCATTCACTAATGCTTCCTCTTGGCCAAGGAGAGCATTGGAATGGCGAAGTGGTGATGGCTCTTCATTTGCTAATGCTTCATCTTTGCCAGTGTGAGCATTAGAATGAAGATTTGGTGGTATGATGTTAAGAGATGTGCCAATGAAATCATCCTCTTGCATCAAAGTCTCCTCATGAGGAGGATCAACCTTGGGAGAGGGATCATGAGGCAAACCAAAGTTATCATCACATGTTTTAACAATAGGTGTCGTAGTGGAATGTTCCATAAAGTCATCTAAGGCTTCATCTAACATCTTGAGGCCATAACTAGTGTATATATTATTGATCATGAACTTAGTGAGATCATCCAATATCCAAGGGTATATTCCCATGAAGTTTGTGAAGCTATCAAAATCAGATATATGACAAAGGATTTTGTATGTAGAGCACATAGAGAGATAAACATCATGAATGTGTGCTATTTGTTCCAAAACTTGAGGATACCTATTAGTAAATTAAGAGAAATGATCAATGTCTACGATGTATGCAAACAATTATTCCAAAGAAGTAGCCATGATATGTCTCCAAATGAATGTAAAATCAGATTTTGAAAGCTTTTCAAAATTGGTGCAAAAGACGAACAAAAATAGCCTAAACTGCTTGATTTTTGGATACTTTTTTAATGCCAATGAATGAACCAAAAGGTGTTGTAAAGATTTTGATCAAGGGTATAAAGTTATATGTCTGATATCTGTCCAAAACAACAATACGATCACTCTCAACACACTCTTTATGCAAATCCAAGATAAGGCCAAGTCGAACTATAGTGAAAATATGTCAAAATAGGTAGTTTTTCACCAAAATTCAATACAAAAGACAATAACAAAGGGTGTTGTGAGTAAAATGATGATGGAAATAAAATAATATCAGTAATAATCGCCACTTTGTGCCACAATATCCAACAAAACACACTTTTAGTGCAAACTAGGACAAAGCCTAAGGCAAAAATGGTCAAAATGTGTAGTTTTTCACCAAATTTTAATTGTAAGAGGCCAATTAAAGGGTGTAGTGAAGATTTTTAGGAGGGGAAGAAAATGATTACCTTAATAACATAAAATTAATGCAAAAATATCCTTCACAACATGCCTATGGTGCAAGTTTAGAGAGTCGATAAGGCCAAATTTAGTGAAAAACATTGTTTTTGAGGCCCTAGGTTTGAGATCTTGAGATAAAATGCTATGTGAATGTTTTGAAGTATGATTTAGGATGGATATGAAATGTAGTCAGATTTGAAGTGAATTCCAAGATCTAATATGCAAAATGCCAATAAAAATTGAATGAAAATGCATGAAATTTTCTAGTTTTTGTTGAAATTTTCTATGCACAATTGCAAATATTTTAAATCTAAATGCAAATTCACACTAAAATATAAGACTACAGAAAAATTTTAATTTGAATGAGCCTCTAAAATCAGTAGAAAAATATGATAAAAGACTTTGCCTACTAACCCTAAATTTTGGAATTACTAGGTTATATAAAATTGTCAAAATTTCCACAAAAACCTAGCAAATTAATAATGAAAATGCAATGCAAATTTCTGAATTTTTAGATTTTTATGTAGTTAATTTCAGATCTGATGTAAAAATCATGAATTAGGAAAATTTAGGAAGAACTGATGCAATTTAGTAATCCCAGCCATGCAATTTTTTTGAATTTTTCCAATTTTTCAATTTTTTAAAATTTTTCTCAATGCAATAAAATAAATGACTATATGAATGAATGAAATCAATCCAAATATGAAGAAAAACACTTGGGAAGTTGCAATTTAAGTCCAAAAACATAGGTTCACCAAAATGTTTAGGGGAAAATTGGATTTGTAAATGTTTTAGTGTTTTGATGTTTAAATCTGCCTTTCCACTTAACATTCAAGGATCTAGGGTCGAGTGGTGAGCACTATCATACCTTAGGTCACTTACAAATGTAGGGAAACTTGGATTAGGGAATTTAATTATCAATTTTACTTCTCTTATGCTCAATTGACCATTAAAATCCTAATTATGCAAATACGACAACAAATTGATGAATAACAGAAAAAGCTCTTGCAGACATGAGTAAAATACCAAATCACAGAGTACTTGTTTTTGGGGTTCCGAAGTGGAACAGTCAGGGACACTAAAGCAGGCACCCAAGTCCAAGGTGCTAGTTTCTTTACAGGATCCAGACCTCCTTCTAACACTGATCAACCCTGTAACTTCTATTTCCAAAAATCTATCTACGGAGGACACTGGAAGGAGTGCCCAAGTCCTAGAAATGCTTTAGCGTCCTGCAATTCTTCAGATCCTGAATCCTTGATGTCTTCCAAATCTTCCTACAACTCCACTTTTCCCAAATGTGACCCCTGTAACCTGCAATCACAAGACTTGGTTTGGGGGTTGTGGTGTTTAGAGGCTTGCCTCAGTCAAGCTCTGGAGGACACTTAAGTCTTTGAACACCATTGTCAAATAAAGAGTGCGTGCCCTTGTGAGGCAGAGGCAAAAACCAAAGGAATCAATGACGAAAACACAATATTATGTCACCTTGTAGTGAAGATCTCATGGGATGAATATGCTCTTCATTCCATGAGGAAATTGATTCCCAAATCTATAAATATCAACACACAAAACACACAAGTCTACTCTTCTAACACAATGAAAGCCTTGAATCACCTTTAGGATGTATAAAGTTCACAATGATTTTCTAGTTTCTAAATGAATGCCTAAGCATGCTTATATATGCAACTACAAGAACTCCTACCAAGATTTTTATAATTCAAACTTACCGTGTCAGCAAAGGGACCAAATAAGAATCACAAACTAACACCCAGAAATTAGGGCTACCCCAAAATAGGGTAGGACTAGGGTGTGAACACCCAAGTCCTCCCCCCCTATTTTGGGCAAGGTACAACTCAAGGGGTCCTCCTAGGTCCAATTTGTCATGAAACCTAGGTCTCATTCCATCAGGATGCCAAAATATGAACTAAGATGTCCTAAATGTATGCTAAAGACCCAGGAGCTAAACCTTATGAGGGAAAAGCCCCCAAGGGGACATTTTCGGATGTTACACCTCCCAGCCATAGGGAAGATTACTTTATTGATCATAGTATTTGATAAATCTCTGGAACAATCATTTGATATCATACCTACATTTGACCTCTTCTATATAAAATTAGGCCATCTATTACTCAAGGCCATGAAAATTGTCTCCTCCACCATTCACAAATGCCTAAAATTTCCTTACCGCAGGAGCATGCATACTATCTACTGTGGTTACTCAGAAAAACATCAATCTCGATTACTTTTGGCCACAACCTACTGAACCTCCTAAACCATGACAAAATCAAATCTTCTTGGGATACCAACGATATAAAGAAAAGTTGATAACAAAACTGGCTAGACCTCCTATAGAACAAATCATAAGTAAGAGCCACTTGAGTTGAAAGAACATCCTAGGCTGAGAAGTAAGGGAGTCTTTGACGAGGTCCCTCCATCATCCTTACAAGGATCAGGAGATACCTGTAAAGAATATAACACTTCATCACAAAAGGTTAATTTATCATAAGCTTGCTCCTCTAAAATGTCAAATACTATGGAAAATCATAACAATACTTTTGCAAACATCACCAATAAAACAATAAGGAATAGGCAAGCAAGAGAAAGGAGGAAGATAAGACAAGCTTTAGCTCGAAAGGCACCACCTCAACAAGAGAACATTTCACCATCTAACATTGAACCAAACAAAGAAGAGCTTAAGGAAGAAGAGTTTAAGGATGATGACAAAAGTTGGGCAATTGTACCTTATGTACCTCTTTCCTCTTACATTCAAGATTGGGAGGAAGATGACTTTCTCGATGACAACTACCATTTTGGTTGTGTACATAGGTAAGTATTTCTAACCCTTTTTGCTCACCTTTGCTGTAGCATGTCTTTACTTGCTTACATGACCTCCTCTTATGTGTTGTTTAGGTTTCCTAGGACGATCCTTGATACTCTTGTAAGGTCAAGGATATCGGGAGACTGCCTCTATTGTGACCATTCTTCTATTTTTTCTACATTCTTCTATCTTGCCTCCCCTCTATTTTATTGTTGTGTGTCATGCCTTAGGGGCATAGCGTTGCGGATGATGTCTTGGGGGCATCCTCCTATGTGTTATTCCTAAGGCACTTATTTCTCCTCCCTCATTTTTATTGTTTACCTTCTTCAGTGATTCTACCTAGTTGACAGATGATGAAAACAAAAAAATACTAATAAGGACCATGTGTCCCTTTAGTAAGAAAGAAAAAATGGACCTAGTCCATATATGAAGATGGGGTTGATATATATATATATATATATATATCCAATGCTTGACTAATAGAATCACTCCGTGTGATATATCATGTTGTCATATCTCTTCTAACGAACCTTTGCAATACAGTTGCTCTGTACACTTTGGATTATTTTGTATCTCACCTTATTGTTACACTCGGTTCTATGATATTTGTAGTATAAGCCCAATGAATTACTCTGTTCTGAACCCACAAGTGTAGTCTTGGTCCTTCGATGTAATCTAATTTATGCATAGATTTTATGAATTGATTTGGTTATTATCTTAGAATAAGATGTTCTAACCTTATCTCTTGTTGATTATCTTAGCAATACATATCAATGTGTCTATGGGAACATTTGGCAATCATGGCACATGTGACCTTTGGGGGTATGGGCTTTGTGAGAGCTCTTGTTCCCTTGCGTATTTTCAACTCTACCTTAATGTGCTTGATACCAGAAAGTTGTATCAACCACCTTAAGGTAGGGGCATATATAATGATATTTGTCTGATTATTTTGGCACTAACAAAGAGTATTTGAAAGCCCTCACCACAAGGTAGGATGTGTTGGGAATTAAGGTGTCTCAACCTTGGTAATTCCTTCTATTATTTCATTGTATTTATTTATTTATTGTCTATTGTATAATTAGGATGCAAATCCTATGTTGTCATATTGTGGGAGTTGGCACGGTCATGTGTCATCCTATATGGCATATGACCACATGTCAATTTGTCCTCACATGAGGAGATAGGTGTCCCACTTAGTGGTAAGAATATTTTTCCATGTGTCAGCATCTTGGAATGTGTGAAAGGGAATATTGACCGAAACAGTCATGATAGGTTGCTATGACAAAGTTATGACATGTAAGAGTCAAAAATAGAAGATCCTATGATAGGTATGTGTTGTGATGTTCACAACATGCCCCATTTTACTCCTTAGCAAAATGAGGACCCCTGTTGTGGCTTGTTGCTTTTGCTTGTTTGTTTTTTGTTTTGCTTGGTGGTAAAGGGAAAAAGAGAGTTAAAATTGCAAACTGTGTTAAAAATAGAGAAAAAATGCATTTTAGTACCAGTGCATGATATGGTTGGATTCCTTGTGAAAAATGAGCTAGGGTTGCTTTTTGAACCATCTTAAAATTTGCCATATTTTGCAAGTTATGATCATTTTGGTAAAATGTACAAGGGAAGGGTTTGTTGTTTGTATGTACAAGCCTGCTTGTATATCGGGTTGCATATACAAGGCCCTTTGTATGCAAATTCACTTGTATACCAAGGCCTTTGTATATCGCTGTTCATATACAAGGTCGTTTGTATATGCAAACGAGTCTTTCTTCACACATAGTCGCATGGGCAATCGGGTTCACATACAAAGTTGTTTGTATGTTCATATACTTGTATGCATTTGGTTAGAATTATATTTATACATGCAAGATGGACCTAAAACTATTTAAAGTTTAAATGAATGAACAGTTGATTTCTGTTGTTTGTATATTTGTGATTTTGTATGTTTAGGTATACAAGCATTACATACATTGTGAAAGATGCAATTGCTATATACATCGGCCGGACCCAAAACTTATTAAATTAGAGTTAGTTTGTTGTATATCCATGGGCTTGTATATTTATACATACAGTGCCAATATACATTGTCAATATACAAGCGCGGACCCGAAGTGATTATAAAACAAGGTTAAATCCTTGTGTATATTCGCGCTTGTATGTTTGAGAGACATATAATGTGGAATCCAAAAGGGGATTAAAATTGAGTTAAATGCTTGTATGTATACCCAAATGTATATCTAAAACATACAAGCACAACATGCAAGTCAGATCCGAAGCAGTTTTTTAGTTTGAGTGCATAATCATTTGGGGTCCGTTGAATGTATTTCATGTTTGTATGTTTGGAAAAGGCTAACATACAAATGAAATATACAGGGTAACATATAGGCTGCGGAACTGAAATAGCTATGAAATAATGTAAAGTCCTTGTATATTTGGATACATGCATTTTGATACATACAAGGCGGATTTGTGAGAAGTTTTAAATTTGATATAGGCAATGCATCGAACTAAATGTACATCAAAAGATGCAAGCCCAATATGCAAGCCACAGATTTGAAAAGTTACGAAACAAAGTTAAGTCATTGTATCTTTTATACTTTGTATATTAGAACATACAACAAAATATGCAATGGCAGACATGAAAAGGGTTTTAAACCATGTTAATTCATTGTATAAATCCGGCTTGTATATTTACACATACATTGCGATATACAACAATTTATACAAACACCAAAATCCAAATGAATTTGAAATCAGACTTATCTAATGTATCACGTTCGGTTTTCATATCAAGAGATACATTGCGGATTCGATAGGTTATAAATTGCCATTTATAGAAGCGATAAGTCCGAAGGTTGTATACAACGCTTTATGCATTACTTTATACATACAAGCTAGAATCCAAATGGATTTAAAAGTGATTTATCCTATGTATTACGTCCGACTTGTATATTGAGAATACACATTCTGATTGGCATATGGGGGTGATATACAAAGATTTAAACAGGGAAAATGGGCGAGAAAGACAGAGTGATGAAATTTTGAGGCCGATTTAGGGCCGAATGCATGTTTCTGGTCAACGATGGTTGACCTGACCAGTTTAACGTTGAATATGCATATTGACCCACATTTTTTTCATAGATTTAGGGCCCGATTTCTGCGTTCACACAGTCATGATTAGATTTAGCAGCTTTTTTTCTTCCTGCAGGTTTATTAAATGATGATACTTATTACTGGTCTATTTTTTTTGCAAGTTTGTAGTTGAGGAAGGAGCTAAGGTTTGATGGCGATGAAGTCATGAAAAGAAAATCCGATCTAAAGAGCAGAGGAAGATAAGGATGAAGGGTGAGGAAGTCAAGGGCCTTCATTGATGAAGGCAAAATGTAGCTGAAGACATCATTACAGCAGACAGCAGAAGTTATTATTGAGCTGCTAGGGTTTCCAGAAGGGCATATTTCACCCCGATTTGATGCATGCTCAAAGATATTTTGGGAGACTTGTTCTCCAGCATTTATTGCTATAACCAGGGGTTTGAACCAGGGTTTAAACTAAGGTTTTGAGCTATATTAAGGACAATCAGAGTCTATATATTGTGCCTCTTTACACTGTAAAAAAGTTACACAGGGATTTTAGTAATTTAGCATAGTATTTAGGAGTAGAAGAAGGAGGTTGTCTATGTCTGCAACAAGGAGCATGTGGAACATCCTGCCTCCTTGTTGTATCTATAAAGCTTGTAAGTTTTCTGTAATTTGATCAATGAAGCTAAGAGTCATTCTGACATTGTAAATCTTATATGACTGTCTGTTTCTAATACAATTGAATCTGGAATTCTGCATCTATCTTCTGAGTGTTTTCTTGCTCTTCATTGTATTTGAAACATTTTCTCTTAGAGCTTGCAATTTTAAGTGTATGTTTGTGAAAATGCTCAAAACTTACATTTAAGATTTTTAGTCTGTGGATTTGATCAAATTACTGTATGATTTACAAAGTGCATAATAGAACAATTAGATCCTTTGGTAGAATGAATGATGTTTAGATTAGATCTTTCTAACTTTTCCCAACCCATCTAAAATAATTAGCTAAAAACACAGGAATTCAAAGGAAATTTGTCTCATATTTGAAAAGTATGCATAACTAAGTTGAAAGTAGACAATTTTCATAAATATTTAAGAGGAGAAATCTGCAATAATTCAAGAAAATCTATTAAAGCTTTGTAGCACGGTAACACTTTTATGCAAAAGAATGAACAACATGCTAATTTTTTTATGATCTTTTGCATAGTTTGAGTCTAGTAAACTAACTAGAAACCTTAAATCGCGTAAGGCCCCTTGAACATTACAGCTTCACATCGACCAACTAAATTTGCCGAATAGGTCAAGACCTGACCATATTAAACTTGGGATTAAGCAAATCTTAATCAATTTCTTCATATCTTTCAAGTTAGTTTTGGTTCATTTTATGTGAATTTTAACTATTGTTATGACTGTGTTAAAACAATCATCAACAGTATGGACATGTGTCAAGAAGCATCTTTGAAAAAGGCATCTTTGGGTGCCCCAAGGTGGAATATGACATGTTGTAAGAGAAAATGCTATTTGTAGCCTGTGTATGACAGATTCTCTTACAACTATAAGTTATGACAGCTATGACAGATTCTATGATGGTTGTAAGTGTTGTAAGAGCATCTGTCATAGCCCATTTTGGAAATATGTGACCTCTTTGGGATGAGGTGACTTGACAAGTGTCAAGAACATCCTACAATATTGGACAAGTGTCCATAGGCATAGGTATTGGGCCATGAGGCCATGTTAGACACCCATCTCAATGTGAAACCATTTTTGCCTTGTATTTGTTATATAAACAGGTGCTTTGGAGAGGAGAAGTATTACGGATTTGATAGGTACTGTTATGCTACCAGATCATCTCCAAATATGAGTGTTGAAGACTCTTGCAAGAGCATTGGCTTTGTGATTGTATTGTAACCTTCATTGTTTACATAATACATTTGAGTTGTGTTTTGGAGTGTGGGGTTTTTCACTCGTAAGGGTTTTCCCCACGTATATCTTGTGTCTCTCTTCTTTTGTCTCATATTCTTGTGTATGTGTTTTCTGAAATATCTCTATTAGTGGGTTAACATAATCTGTAATTGTAAGGATAAAATTAAATTTGCACTCTCCTCCCCTCATTACATTAGTGTAGGAAGCGATTTTCACACACCTAGCTTTCTTTCAGTTGGTATCAAAGCTTGATCACCTTTGGTCCTAGTTGTTGGGTAGGAGTTTTTTGAGCTAATCTTAGGTTGAGTGGGAGTCTGTGTAGAGTATTTTGTATCTTGTTGTAGGAAGAAGATGGCACCCACTTCTGGAAGAATAGAGGTGGAGAAATTCAATGGCACTAATTTTGAGTTGTAGAAACTTAAGATGGAGGATATGCTTGTTGATCATGACCTATGGGAAACTGTATCTGGTGTAAAACTAGCTATAATGGCACAAGCTAATTGGGATCTCAAAGATTGGAAGGCTAAGGGTCTCATAAGACTCAATCTAGTTGATTCTGTACTGTTAAATGTCCATGAGGAGAAGAGCACAAAAGACCTTTGGAAGAAGTTGGGTAATGTTTATCGAGATAAATCTCTGGTGAACAAACTTTTTCTAAGAAAGAAGTTGTATTCTCTAAAGATGAAGGATGGAGGATCTATTGTAGATCACCTGAATGCCTTCAACATGTTAATTTCTCAATTGACATTAGTTGGTGTGAAGATGGAGGAGGAGGATCGTTGTATGACCTTGCTTTGTTCTTTGCTAGATTCATGGGATCATCTTGTGATGGCTATTAGAAGCACCACATCCATTTTTACAATGGATGAAGTGGTATCTTTGCTATTATCTAAAGAGATGTAGAGAAAGTCTTCTAAGGTAGCCAAAGAGGCTCTTGCAGTTCATGGAAGACCTGAGAAGAAAGGGAAAAAGAAGGACAAGAAAGCTGAGAAGGGCAGATCCAAATCTCCTAGAAAGTCTAAGGCTCTCTATTGGAACTATGGCAAAACCAGGCATTTTCGAAAGGAATACAAAGAGGAGAAGAAAAAGAAGAAGAAGAATGCTCCTGAATTTAGATTCTGACAAGTCACAAGATGATGATGATTGGTGCAGGAGCACCAAGGGCTTGGAGCCCATGTATATACTTTCACATTTTTGGTGTGATTTTTTTGATTTTCAAATAGGAAGGCACAAGACCGATGTATGAGTCTAGTACTGAACCGTTGAACCTCATGCTAGAGGTTCAACGGGTTCATTTGGTTCAATAATGTGGTGACCGACAGTGGCGGTGAGGAAAACCAGCAGTAGGGAGTCAACAGTTGCATTTGAGAAGACATCGGTGAGATAGAAGAGATCAGGAAACTCGCTTAAAGGTAGGCCAACAAATCAAGTTTGGTCGAAAGGTGAAGTTTGTTTCTAGGCCAATCAATGTGAGGTGTGTTATCGGGAGCTGAGGAGAATGTGCTACCGATGGTATATACCACAGCGAAGGACTTACGAAGGAGTCAAAGGTGAAGTTGACCATTCATCGGAGAGAGTTGGTGTGTCGGTAGGAGGAGTTTTAACTTTGCCGATAGTGTATGTGTTACCAATGGAGAAGTTTATTGTTATGCATTTTGGAGTGATATGTATTATCGACGGATGAGGAGGAGATGCTACCAATGGTCCCAGTCACACCGACGGGTCAATGATCATCGGAGTAAGAATGGACATCGAGAGAAAATATGGAAGTGTGGCTGATGATAGGAGGTTTGGCTGATAGCGAAGTGGATATGAGGCATATCGGTGTGAGATGAAGATTAGAAGACAGGGTCAAAGTCTGAGTGATGGAAGGAGTCTTGTTGAAAACGAAGACAATACAATGCATATCGGGAGGAGTATGTAGTAATGTTTGGCCAATAAGTGTAAGGAAGAAAACTAACCAAATAGACAGAAAACAAACCTAACTGTCTGATAACAAATAAAGATAGAATATAAAAAGCTAGTTTTTCTTTGTGAGAAGGTGGGAAGTTTCTTTTTGGAAGGTTGGAGAACAGACATTGATTGTAAAAGGAGAACCCTCATAAATACAATATTGACAGTTTGATCTGTTCATGCATTTCTGTAGCATTTTTACATAATTTGATCTGAAGTATAGTAGCTAGTTTTACTTCTATTGTTTTGTTTTTGTTTGTACAAAATGTCTCTGTCTTGATGTTCCTGCAATTCCTTTGTACAGTCATGGAGGGCTGTCAAGCAGAGATTTCTTTTCTTGTTTTTCTTTTTGTGGAAATGGTTGAATTGTCAATGAGAGACAATAAGAACTTGTCCTAGGCAAGCTTTACCATAGCCCAGCTAGGCATGCAAGTTGCACTCTAAAAGAGACAGGGGTGAAAACAGAGTAGGAGAAATTGAGTACCAAGCAATTAGAACCCTAGACCCAGAGAGGAGGGCTAATAATGGACTCAAGAAGGCTATAAGCCTTGGGAATTGAGAATCTTGGAAGTAGTGAGGACAAAGAGGAATGTCCCACACCAAGAATGTAGTATCTGTATTGGGAATAATAGACTAGTAAGTTATTCGCCTCTGTAATAGACTGATTAATTTGAGTTAGGCATTTTGGGTAGAAAATGTCTGAGAGCACTTGAATTGGTAGGGAGACTTGGGCATGACATAGGTCTTGAAATGTTTCAAAAAAGATAGGTTTTCTAAGTCCATAGTCCTCCCCATCAGTGATGCCTTCATAGCAGCCCTGGCCACCCATGCATCTGATGATGTGTGGTTGATTAATTATGGTGCATCATTCCACATGACCTCTCATAAAAATTGGTTTACAAAATATGAAGAGTTTGATGGTGGAAGAGTGTACCTGGGTGATGATTCTAATCTAAAGATTGTTGGTCGTGGAAGAGTCTCAATTTGATTCCCTAATGGATGAGTGAAGGGGATCACTGGGGTTATGCACATCCCAGGCCTAGCATGAAACCTACTTTCTATAAGTATGTTGAATGATGTAGGCGTACAGATTGTCTTTTCAAAGGATGGATGCAAGATGACTATAGGATATATGGTGCTTGCGAAGAGTACTCAAAGAGGTACTTTGTTTCAACTAGAGACATGCACTACATAGTGCAATAGTTCTTCTAACTCGAAGAAAAGAGCTACAGTCACTTCATCCCCACCATCTGAACGAGCAGTGAAGAAATCTATTGTAATTAATTCTGATGGTAGTGCACATGCTTTGGAAGTTAAACTTCCTGCTGAAAAGACTATGTTATGTCATTTGAGATATGGCCACATTGGTGAGAAAGGTCTTAGAACCCTAAAAAATAAAAACCTCATTGAGGGGTTAAGTAGTTGTAATCTCGAGTTCAACTTTTGCGAACATTGTGTATATGGAAAGCAAAATTGTGATCAGTTTTACTCTAGTTCTCACAAGTCTTCTAGTGTATTAGATCTTATTCATTCTGATGTGTTTGGTCCTGTTAATGTTCCTTCAATTTCTAAATCTATATATTTTGTATATTTCATAGATGATTACAGTAGAAGGACATGGGTTTATTTTATTAGAAGCAAGATTGAAGCCTTTAGTCAGTTTAAGAAGTTTAAAGCTTTTACTAAAAATTAGACTAGTAAAAAGATTAAGTGTTTGAGAACTGACAACAGTGGTGAGTTTTGTTTGGCAGAGTTTGATAAGTTTTGTAAAGAGCAAGGGATTGAAAGACATAAGACAACTCCATACACCCTGCAGCAAAATAGAGTTGCAGAGAGGATGAATAGGACACTAATGGAGAAGGCTAGGAGTATGCTTAGTGGAGTAAGCCTCAAACAAAAGTTTTGGGCTGAAGCTATAGCCACTGCTTGCTATCTGGTAAATAGATCTCCTACATCAGCTCTTGTTGGTAAGACACCTATGGAGGTGTGGTCTGGTAAGAAGCCTTTAGTTAGAAATTTTTATGTTTTTTGTTGTGAGGCATATGCATATGAACCTAGGGAGAAACAATCTAAATTGGAGAACAAGGTTGTTAAGTGTATCTTCATTGGCTATGGTGTCGGTGTGAAAGGATACAAGCTTTGGGATCCTATGGTTGAAAAAGTGTTGTATAGAAAAAGTGTTATCTTCAGAGAGCTAACACCTTCTTCCGTTGTTTTACAGCCAAAACAGACAGAAAAGAAAGATGTGGTTTAGTTTCCTTCTACCCGTGAGAAGACTGAATCAACAAACCCTATGAGACTTGATGATGAAGAAAGCTCTAGCAACTCTGAAAGCTCAGAAGAAGAAGTAAAACCTCAACCTTAGCCATTGAGGAGGTCTACACGAATTAGAAAGCAACCTAATAGGTTTGGTTATTCATTACTTGATTCTAATTGTGCTTTTTCTTTACTTACTAACACTGATGAGCCTAGAACTATGAAAGAGGCTATGGGCATGAAAGATGCAGGTTCTTGGAAGGAGGCCATGGAAGATGAGATGGCTTCTTTGGAAAAGAATAAAACATGGGACTTGGTGCCTTTGCCTAATGGACAGAAACTTGTTGGATGCAAATGGGTGTTCAAGAAGAAATTCAATGTAGATGGCAGTGTTGAAAAGTACAAGGCTAGATTGGTTGTGAAGGGGTACTCACAAGTGGAGGGAATTGATTATGGTGAAATTTTGTCTCTCGTTGCAAGCTGACATCCATTCGATTCCTATTATCTCTTACAGTTGCTTATGACTTAGAGGTGGAGTAAATGGATGTGAAGACAACTTTCCTTCATGGTGATTTGGAGGAAGAAATCTACATGTCACAGCTAGAGCATTACATAGAGAAAGGTAAAGAAAATTTGGTTTGCAAGTTAAAGAAGTCTTTATATGTCTTGAAGTAGTCTCCTACGATGTGGTACTTGAAGTTTGATGCCTTTGTGTTGTCGATTGGATATCTGAGATCGAAATCAGATCATTGTGTGTATTACAAATTTGACAATAATCGTATTCTCATTATTGCATTATATGTTGACAATATGTTGTTGATTGGGAATGGTAAGAATATGATTTCTAATTTGAAGTCTCAGTTGTTAGTACAATTTGAGATGAAAAATCTTGGGGCAGCTAGGTACATTCTGGGAATGGAAATAAGAAGAGACAGAGCTAACAGAAAACTTTGGTTAAGCCAAAGTAAGTATGTGAAGACCATGTTGGATAGGTTCAGCATGGCAGGTTGTAGACCATTATGTGTTCTTATTTCATTGGGGACAAAGTTGTCTATTAATGATTGTCCAAAATCTCCTAGTGAGGTGGAGGAGATGAGCTGAGTACCTTATATTAGTGCTATTGGCAATTTGATGTATGCTATGGTATGTACAAGACCAGACATTGCCCAAGCAATGGGAGTCCTTTGTCAATTTTATGGCTAACCCTAGATAGGTACATTGGGATGTAGTTAAGTGAATGTTCAGATATTTGAGGTGTACTTCCAAGTATTCCATATGCTATCATGGCAATGTTACAGGACCTCCGCATTCAAGACCTCTGCATTCAATTTGTATTCATGGATTTGTGGATTCTGATTGGACAGGTGACATTGATAGTAGGAGATCCACCAGTGCCTATGTGTTCACAATGTTTGGTGGTGCAATTAGTTGGATGAGTAAGCAACAACCTATAGTTTTTTTGTCCACGACAGAAGCTGAGTACATGGCAGCAACTCATGCTTGTAAGGAATCCATTTGGCTTAAGAGATTGTGTTCAGATATTGGTGTTGATGCAAGATAGATTATGATTTGTTGTGATAGTTAGAGTGCGATTTGCCTTACAAAGAATCCAACTTTCCACGCCAGAACAAAGCATATTGATGTATAGTTTCACTTTATGTGAGACATTGTAGAGGATGGGAAGGTACATTTGGAGAAGGAAGATACTTTGAAGAATGTTGCAGATGCATTGATAAAACCAGTGGGCACAGAGAAGTTTAGACGATGTTCGGAGTCTATGGGCCTCTTAGCCTATAGCAGTTACGTCTTGTTATTTCTATTGGCTCTTACAAGGTGTTCAAAAAGTGGGAGAATGTTGGGAATTAAGGTGTCTCAAGCTTGGTAATTCCTTGTATTATTTCATTGTATTTATTTATTTATTGCCTATAGTATAATTAGGATGCAAATCCTATGTTGTCATATTGTGGGAGTTAGCACAGTGATGTGTCATCCTATATGGCATATGACCACATGTAAATTTGTCCTCACACGAGGAGATAGACATCCCACTTAGTGGCAGGAATATTTTGCCATGTACCAGCATCTTGGAATGTGTGTAAGGGAATATTGACTGAAACAGTCATGACAAATTCCTACGACAAAGTTATGACATGTAAGAGTCAGAAATAGAAGATCCTATGACAGGCATGGACATGTGTCGAGAAGCATCTTTGGGCACCTTAAGGTGGACTATGACATGTAAGAGAATATGCTATTTGTAGCCTATGTATGATAGATTCTCTTACAGCTGTAAGTTATGATAGCTATGACAAATTCTATGATGGTTGTAAATGTCATAAGAGCATCTATCATAGCCCATTTTGGAAATAGGTGACCTCTTTAGGATGGGGTGACTTGACAAGTGTCAAGAACATCCTACAATGTTGGACAAGTGTCCATAGGCATGGTTTTTGGGCCATAAGGCCATGTTGGATGCCCATCTAAATGTGGAGCCATTTTTGCCTTGTATTTTTTATATAAACAAGTGCTTTGGAGGGGAGAAGTATTACAGGTTTGACAAGTACTGCTATGCTACTGGATCATCTCTAGATATGAGTGTCGAAGATTCCTGCAACAACATTGGCTATGTGATTGTATTGTAACCTTCACTATTCATGTAATACATTTGAGCTGTATTTTAGAGTGTGGGGTTTTTCACCCATAAGGGTTTTCCCCACGTATATCTTGTGTCTCTCTTCTTCTGTCTCACATTCTAGTGTATGTGTTTCCTATAATATCTCTGCTAGTGGGTTAACGTAATCTATATTTATAAGGATAAAATTGAATTTGTACTCTCCTCCCCTCATTAGATTAGTGTAGGAAGTGATTTCTGCACACCTAACTTCCTTTTAGGATGGAGCTAGTGCACATCCTTATTAAATTACAAGAAAGAAAGCCATCATCCTGAGGTGGGATTACGTATCTCTTGAGCTAGTGCGTATCCTTTTATACAAATCCCTTATGTAGAAGGTAGGACAGTGTATCTCTTGAGCTAGTGCACATCCTTTATACAAAGTCCTCTGTGGAGGTGAGGCTGGATATTGAGTCATCCACTCTTAAGCATGTCTTTGGTGGTTGTGGTAGCATAGCTCAATCATCAGGTGTGTCTAAAATGTGTTTAGATGGTGGGAGTTAGCAAGAAGCTCCTTCCATTGCTCATGTTTGCCATGTATGAAGTATGGGCCATTAAAACACTTCATCCTCCTCATTAGAATTAGGTACTTGTGTATTGAAGCCTTGCACTATTCTAGCTACTTGGATGGCCTCAACCTACAACAATGGCATCATTTGTGGAGGCATAATTTCAGGCACCTAGGAAATTGGAACCTTTTATGAAGCTTTCCAACACTTTAAAAGTGTTGACTCTTAATTTTACTTTTGGTGGCTTTCCACATTTTGATTTGTACTTTTCTACTTTGGCACCCTTTGTATTTCCCCTTTATCACCAACTGTAGCCATCAGCAAACTTTTCTCTTTTGCTTTCGGGCTTCTTTGTCATCAAATCACCCTATCGATGACCTTGAGAAATTGCAAACCTTCTATCTTTATTATCTTTCCTTTGTCAATGAATCTATCCCTTGGTGGACCACTTTTTTTGACGATGACTTGTCTTCTTTCTTTCTTTCTTCTTATCAACCCATTCAACTAGTAGCAAACTCCTTGGTCAGAAAATTACTTGGTTCACAAACTATCCTTTTGGCTAACTTTCATTCTTCTCTTTATTTTCCTCTCTTTTCCTATCCCCTTTGTCAGAGCTTCCTCTGTCGGCAAAAGCTCTCGGAAACTAACTTCTTTTTGGGTGAACTTGACGGTTTGAGAACCACTAAGTTTTCCAATGAGAACTTTAACTTTCTTCTTTCCATTTGACTTAGTCACTTTCCTTCTTCATCAGTGAGTTCCTCCATCTGTGAACCAACTGGTTGGTGAACTAGCAGGTTCACGAACCATCAACATTTCTAAAAAAGGCTTTCTTTGCATCCTTTTGCCTTAAAATAATTCACTCCCTTGGTGAAATTTTCCATTTCACCTTATTGGCAAACTATCATGTCAACAAACCAACTGATTGGCGAACTGGTAGGTTCATGAACTAGCTGGTTGGTGAACCGACAGGTTCGCGAACCACACATTTCACTGATAAAGGCTTTCTTGTCTTTTTCTTTCCTTTTGACTTGTCACTTTTCCTTAGCCTAATTGGCAATTCTTTTCCTTTGCAAACCATCTTCTTGTTATCTCTTGTGCCTTCCTATCAGTGAATCGGCCTATCCACAAACTTGTCGATCAAACCTTCAAGATTACCGACACTACAAAATGGGCTAAAGCAAAACACATAGAAGATTTAGTGAATTTTTTAAGGACTTCTTCCATTTAGGTTTTCTCAGATTAGATATTTTGATGGAAAAAGTGAAATGTTTAGGGGAATATTTGGGCTAATATGGTCTGGGCTAAAATAGGACAACATTTTGGTGACTATGCAAGGGTGTTTGTGTTGAAATTAGGGCAGACAACTGAGAGAGGGGGGTGAATCAGTTGTCACAAACCATTATCTTTTGCTATATTTAATCCTCTTTACTACTTCTTAATAGATTAATGATATAACCATGAAAGCATGAATCAACAACACATGAGCAGAAACACAATCAACACACATAACACCAGGATTTTTACATGGAAACCCGGTTAAGGGAAAAACCACGGTAGGGGCTAACCCACAAGATTTATTCTCTATTAAAAGAATAGAAAAATGGGAAGGCACCTACCTTTAGGCAGACTGCCCAAAGCTCACTACTCCAAGAGACTCATTGTCTACAAAAACATTCACATGGTTAACATTGAAAGGTTGAACTGTGAAACAACATCTTCTCCATGCCAAGGTTTAGTTCCATTAAAGCTCACAACACCTCTGCTCTGCCCCCAAACACTTCTTTGCTACCTCCACATCTTCACACACATTAGCACATTTACACTACTTCATTACACTTATTTATACATGACATCGACTTTGGAATGAATATCAAAGTCAACCTTACAATCATCTATCTATTACATTCTCCAAGATAGGCATTTCAAGCAATTACAATCAAAAGAATTAACTTAATACAAAATGCTACATGTGGACCACTACACTGTTGGCCAAACATAGGTGGGCCTCAAATATTCCTCGAACAACACACCACACTCCATAGAACTTCTCTTAGATCATCCGCAACACACACAAAGCATCTGGTTGACCAAGACTAGAAAGAACAACAACACCCAAGGAGAAATCTTGAACTACGAGCTCAATCCTCAATGTGGACCACCAACATAATAGGCACATAATCCAAAGACCTCCACAAGCACAATGAAATCAACAAGAACAATTGCACCACCTCAAATCACCAAAATCACTTGCATCTTCATATGCGAACTTAAGAACACTAATTGTCATGACTATCACACTCAAAAGATTGCTTGTGGACCTCCAAACCACGAACCACTTGAGTTGAGGATACACACCAACATCCCAAACATACCTCTAGAACCACAGACCATAATATTCCAATGAGGAGCAATCTAGACCAAATTCCTATCACTCTGTTACCTCTAAACAACTGTAAAACTTGATTCTACTCAGATAGCCACAACTTTATCAATCCTCCATGCGGACCTCTCAAATCTTAACTAGAGAAACTTCGGACAATCCTCTAAAAACCCTTTAATCTGTAGACTTTGATCTTCATCTCACTCGAAATGTAGAGTAATCTACTTTACTGAACTACACTATCTTCACTATCTCTGACAAAGAGATATGTTGACATCAATGACAACACATCATAGGCACATATTTGCAACAATCTCCCCCTTTGTCATTGATGGAAATATATCATGTGAAAAATTGATTCATCCATAAAGACAAGGATTTCTCCCCCTTTCTCTTCTCACACCTGCAACCACTTTCTTCACTGCTCCCCCTTTCACCAACAACCACTTACTTTCAAGTTTTTCACATGACTTCTCTCCCCCTTTGACATCAGTGGCAAAGGACACATATTTGCAATCATCTCTCCCCCTTTTTGTTTCTTAGATAAAACCAAACTGAACTCTAGAATTAACATACTAACTACTCCCCTTGAGTAGCATCCCCTTAACACCAATCCGAATCACAAGATATGACTATGAGTTCCACCGGACTGATGCACACTAGTGCACCTTAGTTCTGAATAGGAGGGTAATAACCCCCAGCTTCACTCTGAGATACTCAAAAGTGTCCTTAGGTAGAGGCTTAGTGAAGATATCCACAATCTGATCATTTGAAGAAACAAACTCCAATCTGACTTCATTCTCATTTACCTTCTCTCTCAAAAAATGACACTTGATGGATATGTGCTTTATCTTTGAATGCAACACCAGATTCTTTGAGATGTTTATTGCACTTGAATTATCACATAAGATTGTAATAGGCTCTGTTAGTGCTTAAATCTATAGGCACCTTCCTAAAGATTCAAGCATTCAAATATGCAAGCCCCTTCCCAAAAAATCCAAAAGTTCTAGCTCTTTTGGCATTTGCAGTGCTAAAAAATGCAAAAAATCTATTGTATGCATGTCACTTTGTATATACAGGGGTGTTTGTATATACATGTAGGTGAAATATACATTAGCAGGCTTGTAAAATTTCCATCGGCCTTTGAAAAAGGTGAAAAAATGAGTTATATGCATATCGGGTTCAAAGGGATGCATGTACATTGGGGGAATCTTTCACAAGATTCCAGGAATATGCCACTATTGTATATCGGGTTTGCTTGTATGTGTTTTGTTGTACATCCCAATATACATCGGCTGCATGCATTTGAAAGATACAAAGAAAAATATACAAAGGTGGAATATTCTGTCGCAGATTCTACAGTTGTATAAAAAGGAATATACAAACAGGTTTGTATATTCGGCATACAGGAGAAGTAGATACAAGGTTGAATGTATGTTTGACATACATTGGTGACATACAAGAGAGAATCTGTATTGCATATCCTAGAATATTCATTGCTTGTATGGTAGGGGATTTGTATGTTTGCACATACAAACCAATATACAAAAGAAGATATACATTTTGGACCCGAAGAGGAAATCAAGCTACAATAGATAGATTTTTAGGTCCGTGGGTTGTATATCGCATTTGTATATGTGATATACAAAGCAAAGATGCAAGTGAAAGAGATACAAGTTGGACTTCAAAGGGAGGTACATTCCGATGCATAATGGTTTGAAGTTCGCGGCGTGCATGTATGTGGTGTTTGTACATGCCGATATACAAAGGGTTAAGATACAAGCCGGATCTAAACCGGTTCTCAAATTGTTCTAATGAAGTTTGGGGTCCAACTTGTATATAAGGTGCTTGTATGTGCTTTTGCATGTATAGGGCGAAAAGGCAAAATGGTGAAGGCAGAAAGTCAGCGATGGAGGATCAAGGTGCCTACATGGCACGATATTATTGGTTTGTGACTTTTCAAAGGTGCTTTGAGCCGTAGATCTCAGTGATGGGGAGGTGATCAACGCATGTGTTTTAATTTTGTTGGAGTGATGGTTTTCTTTATCTACGGCCCATTTTTGAGCGGGAAAATCTCCAAATGCATTTGTTGTTGCATCCCGCAGGTAGATGAAGCATTGATGGTAGATTGTGCAGGGAAGTATGGGTGAAGTGACAGGTGAACTACCAGGCTTACAAAGAGAACCTTCAGGTGGCAGCTCAGATCCTGATTCCATCTGCTCCTTTCTCCTTGTCCCTCTACTGCATTAACTATTTTGAGTGCCATTTCTCTTGATGCATTGTATCTGGCAATTTTTGAGTTGACCGTTGTAAGTTTGGCTTACACAGTTTTTCTATAAAATGCAATCTGTGTCACTCATATTTGTTTGTTGAAGACTTGGGCAATTTTGGGGGAAAAATAATGAAATACAGAGCATTTCCCGTATGTTTTTATCTCTGTGGAGTTTATGTGTTGCATCTAAGTTGTATCTTGCACATATGTTCAGTTTTAGTGTTGATGTTATATGAAAAATACTTCTTGCATGTGTTTTGCTGTCTGTCTCCACTTGTTGTATGCATTTCTTCTTCTAAATTTGGTTGCTAAGGGTTTCTCAAATTCTAGAATACAGATTTATGTATTGTATGCTTGATCTTTAGACTTCCATTCAAGGAGTGGATTAAATTGTTTTAGGTTCAGGTATGGAGAAGAATGTATGTCAACTGGGATATCTATAAGTATGGACAGTTGAATACTTATCCTTGGGTGGTGTTTGTAAGGCAAATACCAGTTCTAACCCCCTAAAACTTGAATGCTAGTTGCAAGCCACTCTCATGTATACATCTATTTGACTCCTTGCCCTGAGATAGGCACCGGTCTGCTCCTGGGTTAGTAGTTATGATCCAGAACCCCCTGTCTTGCATCCAAACCATCAAATTTAAACCATCCAAAACCCATTAGTTATAAGAGTAGGATTAGGAACCCCCTGTATACTCTCATCCACAACCAGACAAATATGTCCAAGAATTTTGCCAAACTTGTGATGTATCATACACATCTTGGTCCACACATGAGAGTATTCTGCCTATTATTGTAAAGCTAAACCTTTATGTCATTGAGCTAGTCAATGTTACATCTTTAGTTATAGGGATACCCCCCATGGTGCGATAGAACTAGAAGTGAAGGGGAGGTAACTCACGCAACCTCTAGTTTCTATTGGCCAAATCAGCCTGTGCATAGGAACTAGCAAACCCTCTGCCGATTCAGGAAAAATAACGAATAGAATTGGTGACTCTGCTAGGGATAGAAAGAGTCAAATTATTTGAAAAGTGAATTCATTGCAGCAAGATCAAAAAATGACCATGTGGTGCTCTACTGGCATGGTGAATCCAGAAAAAAAAATGGCCTTGTTTATATATTGTCCTCTCTGTGAGAGGTGGTGACTCTGTTGATTGAACCTATCAAAGCTGCAACATATTTCTAGGTATTCAATCCTTTCAAAATGATGAGTTTAGAACAACAATCTTGGTCGTGTCCTAAAAGAAGACCATTTTTTATTGAAAGTTATAAAGCCTTAAATTTCACAGGAATAGGTGGTTACCCAGATGCTATTCCAAATAAAATTAGAAGATGTTTCCCAAAATATAGTGGATCAGATTCTAAATCGACAAAGAAACATCTGCAAAAATTTTGTAATTTAATAGAAGATTATGAGGTAGAGGATGAAGATGTTGTAATGAGACTCTTTGTTCAGTCATTAGAAGATGATACTAGAGTTTGGTTTTCAGACCTGCCTGTATGTTTAGTTTCTTCATGGATAGATTTAAAAATTGCATTCCTAGAGCAGTTTGGTGAAAGGTTTGATGTGGCCTCATTGATCATACATTTTATGAATATTCAAAAGGAAGACGAGGAACTGGTTCCAGCCTTTAATCTTAGTTTTATTAAGTTGCTTAAGCAAATCCCTGAGTATATGAGACCTAATAATGCATTGTACTTAGCAATTTATTTGGCTACATTTGATGAAGAAATAAGTTATTTATTGAGAGATAAAGAACCAGCCACACTTCACCCGGCCTATCAATTTGCTATGGATATTGAAAACAATGAGAAATATGGAATGCCAGTAGGTTTCATGGCTACAAGTTGTCAAAATAGTTATCAGAGTGAATGTATTTCTGCTTTTCCACAATGTTCATTAAAGGATGATTTTGCAGAGGGAAATATATTTTAGAATAATGTGTGCAGCCATGATGTGATACATGAAGAAAATGTTGTAGAAAATGTAGGCACATCCTATAATGATGAAAGCAAAGATCATTATCAGCCTCTAGAAGACAAGCCTGCAGACACAAAATACCTTTCATGTGATAAAATAAAAGACATGCATGAGGTTGTGTCCTGCAGCAATATGCATATCCCAGCTATTCCTAATTATTTGTATAGATGGATATGCAGAGCTTCACTCTAAATATAGAAGATGCTGCTTCAAAGGATGACAGTGAATATGTTAATGACTGTTAGCATTCAGATGCATATGTGAGCCTTTCAGATGATGAAATATATATGGATGCTAAATATGAGTGTTTCCTTGAAGATTCTAACCACCTTCACAGTGCAGAGGTTGAAGAATTTGATTTTGATTATCAAGGCATTGGTAAAGAGAAAAAATAGGGTCACTATTCAGAGGTGAATGGACAAGTTGCAGATGTGTGTACTCATACAGTTGGGGATAGTGTTGGTTGTAGGGGTAACTATAAGGTTTTTGACAAAGGGCTACATTCTGAGTTATTTTGGCCTTCTTTGGAGACATTCCAGGTGGACATTGATGATGAGATTGCTGAGCATAGTAATGATGAATATTTGCATGTCTATAAAGATAAATTTGATTATGAGATGTTGCTTGTGCCTGAATATTGCATGTTTGATTCAGAGGAGCTTTTATTTTTTGAAGAAGGGCAAAATTTTGGTGTGGATTTATTTGTTTCATGTGAGTCTGTCATTTTCCCAAGCAACATCAATGACTCATATGATGATGACATTCTACAACTCATGATAATGTACGCTAATGAGGCTCATTGTAGATTTGTCAATGAAAAAGAAAAGAGCAGCAGCACAAATAATTGCAATGCTGGATGTTGCAGATGGTTAAATATTTTCAGACTTCATTTGAAGAAATCAAAAGAGAATCGAGTGTTTGACAAAGGAAAACTCTAGTTTTTCCTTTTTGGTGGCCTTGGGCTGCCAAGTAAATTTTAATAAATGTGTTTTGTGATGCAGGTTGGTATAGTTTGACTCTGTGCCCAATGGATAAGGCCTAATCTGTGAAACCAGAGATTGTGAGGTTCTCACCATGCCTACAAGAGGCATGCACCCCTAGACGGAGCCTATGTTAGTGCTTAAATCTGCAGGCACCTTCCTAAAGATTCAAGCATTCAAATATGCAAGCCCCTTCCCAAAAAATCCAAAAGTTCTAACTCTTTTGGCCTCTGAAGTGCTAAAAAATGCAAAAAATCTATTGTATGCATGTCACTTTGTATATACAGGGGTGTTTGTATATACATGCAGGTCAAATATACATTGGTGGGCTTGTAAAATTTCCATTGGCCTTTGAAAAAGGTGAAAAAATGAGTTATATGCATATCGGGTTCAAAGGGATGCATGTATATTGGCGGAATCTTTCACAAGATTCTAGGAATATGTCGCTGCTATATATCGGGTTCACTTGTATATGTTTTGTTGTACATCCCAATATACATTGGATGCATGCATTTGAAAGATACAAAGAAAAATATACAAAGGTGGAATATTCTGTCGCAGATTCTACAGTTGTATAAAAATGAATATACAAACAGGTTTGTATATTTGGCATACAGGAGAAGCAGATACAAGGTTGAATGTATGTTTGACATACATTGGCAACATACAATAGAGAATCTGTATCGCATATCCTAGAAGATTCCTTGCTTGTATGTTAGGGGATTTGTATGTTTGCACATACACGCCAATATACAAAAGATATACATTTTGGACCTGAAGAGGAAATCAAGCTGCAATAGATAGATTTTCAGGTCCACAGGTTGTATATCGCATTTGTATATGTGATATACAAAGCAAAGATGCAAGTGAAAGAGATACAAGCCAAACTTCAAAGGGAGGTACATTCTGATGCATAATGGTTTGATGTCCGCAGAGTGCATGTATGTGGTGTTTGTACATGCCGATATACAAAGGGTTAAGATACAATCCAAATCTGAACCGGTTCTCAAATTGTTCTAATGAAGTTTGGGGTCCGACTTGTATATAAGGTGCTTGTATGTGTTTTTGCATGTATAGGGCAAAAAGGCAAAATGGTGAAGGCAGAAAATCAGCGATGGAGGATCAAGGTGCCTACATGGCACGATATTATTGGTTTGCGAGTTTTTAAAGGTGTTTTGAGCTACAGATCTCAACGATGGGGAGGTGATTGACGTCTGTGTGTTAATTTTGCTATAGCGATGGTTTTCTTTTTCTGCGGCCCATTTTTGAGCGAGAAAATCTCCAAATGCATCTACTGTTGCATCCCGCGGGTAGATGAAGCATTGATGGTAGATTGTGCAAGGAAGTATGGGTGAGGTGACAGGTGAACTACCAGGCTTACGAAGAGAACCTTCAGGCAGCAGCCCAGATCCTAATTCCATCTACTCCTTTCTCCTTGTCCCTCTGCTGCATTAACTATTTTGAGTGCCATTTCTCTCGATGCATTGTATCTGGTGATTTTTGAGTTGACCGTTGTAATTTTGGCTGAGTACACAGTTTGGCTATAAAATGCAAACTATGTCACTCATATTTGTTTGTTGAAGACTTGGACAATTTTGGGGGAAAAATAACAAAATACAGAGCATTTCCCATCTGTTTTATCTCTGTGGAGTTTATGTGTTGCATCTGAGTTGTATCTTGCACATATGTTTAGTTTCAATGTTGATGTTATATGAAAAATGCTTCTTGCATGTGTTTTACTGTCTATCTCCACTTGTTGTATGCATTTCTTCTTCTGAATTTGGTTGCTAAGGGTTTCTCAAATTCTAGAATACAGATTTATGTATTGCATGCTTGATCTTTAGACTTCCATTCAAGGAGTGGATTAAATTGTTTTAGGATCAAGTATGGAGAAGAATGTCAACTAGGATATTTGTAAGTATGGACAGTTGAATAATTATCCTTGGGTGGTGTTTGTAAGGCAAATACCAGGCCTAACCCCCTGAACCTTGAATGCCAGTTGCAAACCACTCTCATGTATACGTCTATTTTGTAGGAGTCAAGGACAACACTGAGAGGGGGGGTGAATTAGTGTTGTGTAAATTTTTAAATCTTTTTCAAAATTTAACTTGCAGAGCACAAAGGAGAGAAAGCTATTATTGATTTGTCAACCACATATACACAAAACTAAGAATGAAGAAGGAGAACAAAACCTTATAAGCAAAGTATTAGCATACACCCATACAAGATGAAAACAATATGAAACATAACACAAGTTTGCACAAGTGGAAAACCCTCCTAGGGTAGAAAAACCACTCCAAAACTGCCTCACTGGCTTTACCAAAAATCTCACTAATTACAATGTTTAGAAGCACCAACTTCAAGGAGCACCAACCCCTAATACAAAACAAACTGAAAAGTGTGCAAGAAGTGATTGCCACTCAATCTAATTTGCACCATTATATAACTTGTCTTCTCTTTTGTATATCTCTGTTCAATTACACTCAATCTGATTTGCATATTAATCTCATGATCTCTGATTATTTCTGCATAATAATTCACTTGATGCATTCAATTGCATATTGTCTTTCTGATGATCTTGTCAATCTCTATGTCTGTATTTGATCCCGTCAGTGTCATTCAAATTGTCTTGAAATTTTCATTTGAATTCACATCCATTTCAACTATATTATTTTATCATTGATCTACACACTCACACACACACCCGTCAATGTACCTGAAAAACCATTATATACAATTTGAATGTCTTTTCACTTTTCATATCCTGTATGTTTCATCTCTATCCAATTATGAAGTTGCATCAAAATAACCCTTCATATTCTATGATCTGAAGAAAATGATTTATGATTGAGACCTTTCAATTTCCTTTTCTCAAAGAAAATTAAAACAATCACAAAAATTCATCTTCATAAAAAATTGAAGATCCTTTCATCTTCTCAAACAAAATCTCTTTCATATTTTTTATTTAAAAAAATTATCTTCTTCAAACCCTTCATCTTCTCTGTATATTCACCTATATTAAAAAAATTAATGACCTTGCATATATATTTTCAACTTCATCAATCTTTTCATTTTCTCCAAAATAAAATACCATAAATGATATCCTTTACACAAAATCTTTAGTCAATTCATCTTCTTCATAAAACTCTTCAATCTGCAAAATAAAATATCTTCAAGAAAAAATTTCCATGCTTCTCTTCATTTTCTTCTTCAAAAAAAAACCATCTGCAAAATAAAAATATTCTCCACAAAAAAAACTTTTAATCTTCTCATCAAAATAAGAAATATCTCTCAAAATAACTTTCCTTTTAAAAAAAAAAAAAACTACTCCTTAATATTCTTCTTGCCATGAAGGAGAGTTTAAAAAATAGAAAGAAGAAAAAAATCTTCATAAAAACTCCCACAAAATCTCCCACAAAAATCTCCTTAAAAATAGCTTTGAAAATCTCCTTAAAATCTTCTTAAAAGTAGCTTTGTAACTTCACATTTTTATTTATGTCATAAAATATGGCATTTAAAGGGGATCAACAAAATAGGATAAAAATCAAACTTTATATATTTAAATATTCAATGTTTTTGCTCCCCACTTTTTAAGCATATAAAGTGCACTTTATTTAAATAAAGCAATTTGAGCTCTCCTTCCAAATTGCTCCCATTAAATATTGATCTTCAAATATATTTGGATGCTTTTTAATAAATGGAGCTCCCATTAAATAAGGTTCTTCATAAAACAAAGTCCTTTGAATATTTAAACAAGTTAGCATTTCCTGACTTAGCCATGAAGCAACATATCAACCTGAAGTATATGAACAACTCTTATCAATAACAACACCTTTTTGACATCAATGACAATCTACTTTCATCAATCTCCCCCTTTGTCATTGATGGCAGAACTACCTGATACATTTTTCTTTCTCCCCCTTTTTGACATCTGATGACAAAGGCTATTATCTCCCCCTTATCATCCTTCATACCAACCAAGAATTGAAATACTACTTAACTATCCAAAACTTTTCCTGAGAGCTCTGAGCTCTTTCCATGTTCATCTGCATATTGAACAACCATAAAAACTTGAGAGCAACAACACATCAAACAATCATGTAAGGCATATCAAACCAAGCACCAAACCACTATTACAAGCTGCCCATAGACTACACTATACCACTTCTAATCACAACACAAATTTGTAGATGAAGATGAAACACTGACATCAATGAGATCCTCTGATTACTTCCTTTAACAAACTCCTGAACCAACACTTTTTGACCTGAAATAACAAATCTCCAAGATCTCCCATGTGTTAAAGTTCACAAACAAAACACTACTCAGAAATACCATTGGTAAACACTAACAAGACTAATCAACATAACTCAACTCAACTCAGCACTTATCCACTTCTTGAATTAGTCCTGACAAGAAATACCAATATGAGCATGAAGAAAACATATCTCTTTTCAAATCTCCCAAGATAGTGACAACTTAATCCTCTGATTAACTCCCCCTAAGAACAACTCCACTTAAAGATGTTATAGCATGATCATAACCATTATAAGCATATTGAATTATGAATGCTTTGAAGGCATAAACTCCTATTAACCTTTCAACAAGTAATCTGTTATTTCTAATGCAAGATATACCTTTAACTTCCTCTGATTTAAGAATTTGATGTAATACAAGGCTCACCATCAATGTCATAAGAAACTCTAAATTGATATAGTTTGAAGCATATACCTGATAACACAATTTGCACATACCTTTCTAAAACATATTAATGAGAAAGAACATGTTAAATTATTATACCAAAGATCACTTCTCAATGAACATTCATTTTGCAACCAAGAATGAAGATCATCCTTCTTGACATGAAAGGAATGAAGAGAATCTTGCTGTTCCTACACATCTTTTTACAACATACTGTCAAATCTGATTTATAAATAACTACATCCTGCAACCAACAAGAACTTCTGCCTCTTGACTTTGTCATTCAAACAACAACAAACAAACTGCATGAACAAAGGCTTCCTGTAACAACACTTTGCACAAATCAAAAGTAGAGATAATTGTTATGAATTGAATCTTCATTTTCAGCCACCTTAGCCAACACATGCTAATTTCTGATAAGAGCTTCTTGAGAGCATCTTAAGCTCTTTTCCCTAACAAGCAAGATCACACAGAACTGCAACACAATTTTTTAAGTTATTCCTCTTGGTTGTAAAAGGAATCGTCTTGTGTCGGTCGGTTCTTCCTTATCTTGTTCACGAGCAATTGGGTCCCACCGTTTGGGATGCTCTTCGGATAAGGTTTGCTTCGTGTCATCTTCTTGTGGACGGATCTGAAATGAATTATGCTGTAGGGGTTAAAAGATCTGCCCCCGACTCCCTATAAAAGGGAACCAGGGCCGCCTGCATTCAGCAACGGTTCAGACGCAGAGAGAGTTCTGAAGAAGATTATAAGAGTCTTTAGTATGAAGTCTTGAGTTTTTAGTAAGTCTTGTAATGTCAGTAACGAGTCTGTAAGTCTTGTAATGTCAATAACAAGCTGATTGCATACAGCTGTACTCTGTATTTTCCAGTTGGATAATATGAATATAATAGCGCGCATTGTTTTGGATAAGTCTGTCATGATAAGGACTCCATGGAGGGGGCTTCTTGCCTAAAAGCTTATTGAGCTCAAGGCGATCTTCTGCTAACTTATAGTAAAAACCAGAAATATAGTTCACTAGCCCTAGAAAACGCTGCAATTCTTTTACATTGGTAACAGGCAAATTGCGAATGCGGGTCAAAATATGTTCCTGAACCTCCATCTCCCCCCCGGGAAGAAGCTTGATCCCGATAAAAACAAGTTCTGGGACAGCAATAACAGACTTACTGGGATTGACAGCAAGACCATTATGTTGACAAACTGAGAGGAAAACTTTGAGGTGATCAAGATGAGCATCCATATTTTGGCTAAATACAAGAATATCATCTATGTAAGGCTGGATAAACTTGGCATGAGGCCGGAAGATGATATCCATTTTTTGTTGAAAAATAGAAGGTGCAGTCTTTATACCAAAGGGAAGAACAGTCCACTCATACAAACCCTGTGGAACTGAGAAGGCTGTTTTATAATAGTCAGTAGTTTTTAAAGCTATCTGCCAATAGCCTTTGGTTAAGTCAAATTTTGAATAAACATGACTGCCCTGAATTGCCTGCCAAATATGATCTTTACTAGGGATAGGATGTTTATGATCAACCAGACAATCATTTAGTGGTTTATAATTTACCACTAATCTTTTTTCAGGTAATTCTCTACCCTGTTCATCTACTTTTGGGACATACATTGCATGACAAGAGAACGGGGAATCAGAGACCTGAATTAACCCTAAGGCTTCTAGTTCCTTAACTTCTTTAGCACAGATTTCTACTTCAGTGGAACTCATCAAAAAATAGTTAGCTTTGCCTCGGGGAAGAATTTCCTTACCGTCCACATCACGTTTCAATGGAAGATTACACACAAGTGATCTTTGAAACTTCTTTAGATCCTTGGTCATGACGGTGGTGGCAAAAAGCTCCTTGATTTGTTTGATTTCTTCTGTGCGTTCCTGGAATTGCTTGTGAAGCCATACCTGATTGACAGGTCTTTTGTGCTTCTCCTCTGGTTCAATTCTGGAGAAGGAGGTGGGATGATGAATCCTTGGCAGCTGATATAAACCTTTGAATGTCAGGAAATCCTGTTCTACAATGAAAGGCTGCCATTCACTTAAAGTGTTGCTTCCTATGACACCGTCATAGTCCTCAACTTCATAATGAACAAACAATGTTTGTTGAGGTTTTTCTTCAAATCCCAACTGGATTGGAGCAACACAGAATAATCTACTGAAAGATTTTTCATTATTTCCGAAGGTAATATCTGTCTTACCTTCTCTCCATGCATCCTCTGGGAATGCATTCTTTCTTGCAATATTTAAATCCGCTCCAGTATCTATTAGAAATGATAAAGGATAGGCTTGAATACCTGGAAACTTTATCAAGAGGACTGCTCCTGGACAGTGAGTTGTGGCTTTGGAGGCGCGAAGATACGCCTTCTTTTCTTGCATGCCACTGTATTTTCCTTTACTGCTTTGTCCTCGGTGTACTGGCGGGTCATCTTGAATTGGGATGACTTCCCGAATGGGACTCCCTTCAAAAGCTTCACTACCCAAATATTGCATTGGGTCCTCGATTTGTTCTTCTTTCACTTGCTGAGTGGTTTGAGCATCTCTGATCTGGAAGTTCTTTTCTGAACACATCAGCACTTCTTCAGAGATAGTTGGAATCTCTTGTGGTAGTTGCGCCAGAGAAGATTGATTGAATCTATTGATATACTGCTGCAACTCTCTTTGAGATTCTTCAATATTTCTTTCTTCAATATCCTCAGTCATGAGGATCTCCACTTCTTCTTGTGCTTGTTTCAGCACCTTGTCAAGGAATTCCATGCGATGTTGACGCCATAGTCTTCTTGCCATGCTGCCCGGAGAAGGGGCTTCGAGAATTCCTTTCTGCTCTATTGGTGTTGTATTAACCACCACAGAGTCAGTCTGGCCAGCTTCTCTCAGTGAAGACACTGAGCTTCTAGGTTGGTTATACCATGGAGATGGTCGATAACCAGAGCTTTGAGGTCGCGGAGGTCTAATTGGAATAAAACCTCTGCCTCGTGTCTGATAAGGCCTTGGAGACTGAAGGAAGTAATGATCTTCCTCTTCTTCTCCTTCTGCAACAATTTCTGTCTGAACGGGCCGCTGAGAGATAAACGTTGGTTCCTTGGGCTTCATCAGATTATATTTTTTAGCTTTTAGATCCGTGAGCCGGGCTTTTAACTTCTTCCAAGTCTCTGGACCCATGTCCATGACTTTTAGCCTTTGCTCAATATTCAGAATCTCTCCAATGATTTGATCTAGTTCCGAAGCGGAACCCTTCATCATTCTGATAGAACCCTTCATCTTTCTATAATAGAAAGATACTTCTGAATCGTCTGAATGGGAGGACTCTTCAGACTTTGCTGAAACACTCTGATCTTCTTCTTCAGGCTGTGATCTCATCAACTTTACTTTAGCCTGATCTTCTCGAGATGAGAAGTATTCTTCTTCTTCGGATTCTGAATCTTCAGGACTTGATATAACAATGTCTTCAGAATCGGATGGATAGTCATATATATAATCATAATCATCTGTCGTGACACCGAAGCTTCTGGCTGCCCGAACCTTAGCTTTACCCTTTTTCTTATCTTTCTTCAGACACTTGTTAGCTAGGTGGTCACCTTTACAGATGTAACAGACTGGCTTTCGTCTGGCACTACCTTTTCTTCTTTTGTCTTTCTTACGAAAGTATCCCTTTTTCCTCGGCTTACGGCGATCCTTATCTTTTCCTTTGTCAGATTTCCTTTTATACTTTTTCTTGTATGGCTTACAATCAACACAATCATCATTTCCTTTTTCCAGCTGGTAGCATACGGCTGCAGATAAGATCGGTTGGATCTTCTTTTTCTCCTTTCGATCCTTTACTTCATTGCATATGTCAGTGTTGATCTGTTCAAGAAACTGTACAATTTGTGGAAATGTCAATTCTTTCATATCAGCCTTGTCATGTAAAAGATTCTCTAAAACCTTTCGGTGATAGTAAGGACCAATGGGACCGCTGAAACTTTTAAGAAAAGTAGTGTACATGAATTCATGATCTTGTTCCTTACCTGAGAAGTAGAAGTGTTCGTATTGTTTTTTACAATACTCTTTGAAATTTCTCAGATCTTTACATTTACCTTTCATGAATTTCTGGTAAGAAAGCTGTTCCATAACATCCCGCTTTCCTACAAACATTCTTGCTAATTGTGCACAGACTTGATCTGTGCCGCTATCAAGAAGAGTTTCAATGAACTCATTATCTAACCTATCCCAAACCACCCTTGCCATTCCAGTCATGGAATTCAATGCTTGCTTAATTACTTCCTTTTCATCAGCATTGGGGTTGGTTGAGATATAATTTGTGATCCATGCTCTCATTGCATCAACACCTCTAGCATTTTCTACTTCCTCAAATTTATCAAAATTAACCATAGGAGGGGTGTCTGCTTTGAAAGTTTGAATATTTTTAAATGGATCACTTCCTGGTAAGGGATATTGACCATTCCCCCGGGCCATCAACACAGTACCCTGAACAGGAGCAGCTGAAACCGATGTGGAAACTGGGTGATCAGGAGGGTTTTCAGTAGCAACTGGAAGGGGCTGTGTGGGTAAAATTCTACCACTAGCAGGATCATAACGGAGTGGGTCATTAGAAGCAGGGACATTAACTTGTAATCTTTGACCTCCACTATACTGAGCTGCTAGGTAGGAACTTGCACTGTTAGGAAAATTCTTAAAAGTAGGCGGTTTAGCCGTTTGACTCCTAATCCTATTAAGGGATAAGTGCAAATTATTTGATTCGGAAGCTATGGCCTGACGGGTTTCCTGGGATTCAATCTTAAGATTGTCCGCTATCTTTAACTGAGAAGTTGTGAGAAAAGAAAGCTCCTCAGTAATTTCTTGTAACCTTTGCCCAGAATGTCTGATCTGGACATTTGTAGTTCCCAACTGTGCATTAACTGCATCATATTCTGCCTTCATTTCCTGTTGGAATTTGAGAACTAAATCTCTCTGTCTTGCCATTTCTGCATCTAACTCAATTTTCCTGAGTTCAGTTTTAACTGTAAACTCTTGATAAAGTACTTTCAATTCTTCTAAACCTTTTCCAACAGTATCAGTCCATTGTTGACTTATCCGTTGCTCAAGCTTCTGAAGCTCGGCAATAATGGTATGATCATTGGAATGAATACTTTGAAAGTGCTGTTCATGCTTTACAAACTCAAAGGTTACTGACATTACAAGACTTACTAAAAACTCAAGACTTCATACTAAAGACTCTTATAATCTTCTTCAGAACTCTCTCTGCGTCTGAACCGTTGCTGTGTTGTTCATGCTTTACAGTATCAGTCCATTGTTGACTTATCCGTTGCTCAAGCTTCTGAAGCTCGGCAATAATGGTATGATCATTGGAATGAATACTTTGAAAGTGCTGTTCATGATATGATCATTGGAATGAATACTTTGAAAGTGCTGTTCTGCAAGTCACTTTTTAGTAAAAACCTCTTATCAGCAATAAACATTTGAAAAGCTTGGAAGGTGTTTACTACTGCAAGGATTTCCTTATGGGTACTATGGTAGTCTTTTTCTGATCCTCTGAAACTACCTGAGACTGTTCTGACAATTTTCCCTTTATCTTTGGGATTAAACTCCTTGGTAGCTTGTTCTCTAAGAATTCCAGCCCATGCTAATTCACTAGCATCAGTTTCTACAATCTTATAACCAGGGCCTGGAAGCTTCAAATGAGGAAGTTTAGCACATTTGTCCTTAATGTTTTGGATAAGTCTGTCATGATAAGGACTCCATGGAGGGGGCTTCTTGCCTAAAAGCTTATTGAGCTCAAGGCGATCTTCTGCTAACTTATAGTAAAAACCAGAAATATAGTTCACTAGCCCTAGAAAACGCTGCAATTCTTTTACATTGGTAACAGGCAAATTGCGAATGCGGGTCAAAATATGTTCCTGAACCTCCATCTCCCCCCCGGGAAGAAGCTTGATCCCGATAAAAACAAGTTCTGGGACAGCAATAACAGACTTACTGGGATTGACAGCAAGACCATTATGTTGACAAACTGAGAGGAAAACTTTGAGGTGATCAAGATGAGCATCCATATTTTGGCTAAATACAAGAATATCATCTATGTAAGGCTGGATAAACTTGGCATGAGGCCGGAAGATGATATCCATTTTTTGTTGAAAAATAGAAGGTGCAGTCTTTATACCAAAGGGAAGAACAGTCCACTCATACAAACCCTGTGGAACTGAGAAGGCTGTTTTATAATAGTCAGTAGTTTTTAAAGCTATCTGCCAATAGCCTTTGGTTAAGTCAAATTTTGAATAAACATGACTGCCCTGAATTGCCTGCCAAATATGATCTTTACTAGGGATAGGATGTTTATGATCAACCAGACAATCATTTAGTGGTTTATAATTTACCACTAATCTTTTTTCAGGTAATTCTCTACCCTGTTCATCTACTTTTGGGACATACATTGCATGACAAGAGAACGGGGAATCAGAGACCTGAATTAACCCTAAGGCTTCTAGTTCCTTAACTTCTTTAGCACAGATTTCTACTTCAGTGGAACTCATCAAAAAATAGTTAGCTTTGCCTCGGGGAAGAATTTCCTTACCGTCCACATCACGTTTCAATGGAAGATTACACACAAGTGATCTTTGAAACTTCTTTAGATCCTTGGTCATGACGGTGGTGGCAAAAAGCTCCTTGATTTGTTTGATTTCTTCTGTGCGTTCCTGGAATTGCTTGTGAAGCCATACCTGATTGACAGGTCTTTTGTGCTTCTCCTCTGGTTCAATTCTGGAGAAGGAGGTGGGATGATGAATCCTTGGCAGCTGATATAAACCTTTGAATGTCAGGAAATCCTGTTCTACAATGAAAGGCTGCCATTCAAAGTATTCATTCCAATGATCATACCATTATTGCCGAGCTTCAGAAGCTTGAGCAACGGTTCAGACGCAGAGAGAGTTCTGAAGAAGATTCAATGTTTGTCTTTAGTATGAAGTCTTGAGTTTTTAGTAAGTCTTGTAATGTCAGTAACGAGTCTGTAAGTCTTGTAATGTCAATAACAAGCTGATTGCATATAGCTGTACTCTGTATTTTCCAGTTGGATAATATGAATATAATAGCGCGCATTGTTAAAGATGAACATTTCTGTTAGCTTCCTGCATGTGCTTACCGCAAATAGTTCTACAATACATATTAGAGCTAGATATACCGTCGGTATTAATGTTTGTCTATTGCAGCTTAGATTTGGTATCAGAGCCTCAGGAAACGATATTGCTGTATGTTGTTTACGTTGTTGTCTAACGTTAACCCCTCTTTATCCTCAATATCTGTAAAGCTCCCTTACAGCCTCCCTGTATGGTCTCAGGACAACCTTGATAGTTGTAAGTCCCGACTCGTAAGTCCCGTTTCGTGCCGTGTGAAGGCTTCAGGGCAATCAGGGCAGTAATTGTTCCTTTTGAGCGCAGGTTCGAGCGAGGTTTGAGTGCAGATGGCTTCTCCTTCTATTTCTTCAGCGAAGGACAACAGTCGTTCCGATATGACAGCGGAGCGTAATTCAGAGGTTAAGTTCACTAACTTCTTTGCAAACAATGAGACATGTTTTAGTGAAGAGTCTATAGTTAAAAATTGTTTAGACGATATAGATAGATATGCTGTAGCTCCTCAAGATGAGAAACCTTTTAAAGTCCCAAAAATCCCACCTCATGAAATTTACAAGGATGTACCCAAAGGTCTTGTAGATATGTTTAATAATAAGTCCATAGGTTTAAGAGATTGGTTTGGTTATAAGGCTTCTCAGAACTGTCATGTTGCAGAACTCTCACATGTTGTCCAAGGAGGCAACGAAGGAAAATTAAATATATTCACTGATGAGCTAGTTAAGAAGTTTAGACGAAAAGCTCTTGAAAATAAAAAGAATCCCCAATTCATGCATCTGTCTTATATTAGGATAGGTATCATTGGTCATTACAGAAAAGGTTTACCTATCATTGCTATGATGATGCTTAAAGATGCTAGATTTTACAAGTTATCTCATTCTTTACTTGGTGCTGGTTGTGACTCTATGGCTAAAGGTCCCTTCTTTGTTGACTGTCTTCTAGACTACTCTGTCAGTCTTTTAGATGGAAATCTTAGGGATGTCTTAGAGTACAAGTTTAAAACCATGAATTTGTTTATGAAAGCGGACTCAGTTGATCACTCATTAGTCTTTCTGGTGCATTATCGATTGTATGATAAGGTTATTCCTTTAATGGTGAATCCCAGAAATCCCAATGAAAAGGGATTAGAAGGACTGTCAACTGTATGGAGTTCCTCAAGTAGTACCGCCAAGTTAACAGCCCCAAAAGTTGTTAAGCATAAAGATATCATGATGCCTAAAGAATGGGTTATGGAATTGTGGGAACAAGATAACATCAGTGAAAAGGAGATTGCAAAAAATCCACAACTTCAGGGTTTAACCCTCGAAGAAATTGATGATCAGGCAGTCATTAAGTTTGGTACATCAGATATGCGGTCTGCACGACCTGCTAATAGGACTTCTAGTTTTTCGGCTAGTTCAATGAAGTCTAAAGATATCGTTACTGATGTTCCTTTCTTTTATAATGAGCCTAGTTCATCTGTGCCACAAACACCGTCTGTGTTACCTAGAACTTCTTCTATGAAGTTACAACCCTCTCAAGGGTTTGAGAATTTGTTTCGAATACCTTCTGTGTCAGGTCAACCCTCTTTCCAGAATAGGTTTAGACAACCTACTTGCAGTCATTCCAAATATTCTATTTTGCAAAATGGCTTGTATCAATGTGAAGATTGTTCATTTGTCTTCCCACCTGCTAGTGCCAAAATTTGCATGATGACTACAAGAGAAATGTTTTCTGAATATGAGGTTGCTCTTCCTGATGCCCCAATATCTGTTGTAGAATCCCAAGTGGTAAGTAACCCTGGTGGTGCAAATACTATTCCAGGTCGTCTACCACCTTTCCATGATTTTCTCATGTTAGATACATCAGGAAAGTTCAAAGCGCCATGTTGGCCCCTTCATGTTTTGCCGTTAGGAAATAATGCCCCTTCTCAGAGTTATTTACTTAACTGGGGAAATCTCTGTCACCGGAAGAATATGCTCTTCCAGGAAGATCAAAAGATCAGATTAGATCTTGAGTTTGTAAAGCATGAACAGCACTTTCAAAGTATTCATTCCAATGATCATACCATTATTGCCGAGCTTCAGAAGCTTGAGCAACGGATAAGTCAACAATGGACTGATACTGTTGGAAAAGGTTTAGAAGAATTGAAAGTACTTTATCAAGAGTTTACAGTGAAAACTGAACTCAGGAAAATTGAGTTAGATGCAGAAATGGCAAGACAGAGAGATTTAGTTCTCAAATTCCAACAGGAAATGAAGGCAGAATATGATGCAGTTAATGCACAGTTGGGAACTACAAATGTCCAGATCAGACATTCTGGGCAAAGGTTACAAGAAATTACTGAGGAGCTTTCTTTTCTCACAACTTCTCAGTTAAAGATAGCGGACAATCTTAAGATTGAATCCCAGGAAACCCGTCAGGCCATAGCTTCCGAATCAAATAATTTGCACTTATCCCTTAATAGGATTAGGAGTCAAACGGCTAAACCGCCTACTTTTAAGAATTTTCCTAACAGTGCAAGTTCCTACCTAGCAGCTCAGTATAGTGGAGGTCAAAGATTACAAGTTAATGTCCCTGCTTCTAATGACCCACTCCGTTATGATCCTGCTAGTGGTAGAATTTTACCCACACAGCCCCTTCCAGTTGCTACTGAAAACCCTCCTGATCACCCAGTTTCCACATCGGTTTCAGCTGCTCCTGTTCAGGGTACTGTGTTGATGGCCCGGGGGAATGGTCAATATCCCTTACCAGGAAGTGATCCATTTAAAAATATTCAAACTTTCAAAGCAGACACCCCTCCTATGGTTAATTTTGATAAATTTGAGGAAGTAGAAAATGCTAGAGGTGTTGATGCAATGAGAGCATGGATCACAAATTATATCTCAACCAACCCCAATGCTGATGAAAAGGAAGTAATTAAGCAAGCATTGAATTCCATGACTGGAATGGCAAGGGTGGTTTGGGATAGGTTAGATAATGAGTTCATTGAAACTCTTCTTGATAGCGGCACAGATCAAGTCTGTGCACAATTAGCAAGAATGTTTGTAGGAAAGCGGGATGTTATGGAACAGCTTTCTTACCAGAAATTCATGAAAGGTAAATGTAAAGATCTGAGAAATTTCAAAGAGTATTGTAAAAAACAATACGAACACTTCTACTTCTCAGGTAAGGAACAAGATCATGAATTCATGTACACTACTTTTCTTAAAAGTTTCAGCGGTCCCATTGGTCCTTACTATCACCGAAAGGTTTTAGAGAATCTTTTACATGACAAGGCTGATATGAAAGAATTGACATTTCCACAAATTGTACAGTTTCTTGAACAGATCAACACTGACATATGCAATGAAGTAAAGGATCGAAAGGAGAAAAAGAAGATCCAACCGATCTTATCTGCAGTTGTATGCTACCAGCTGGAAAAAGGAAATGATGATTGTGTTGATTGTAAGCCATACAAGAAAAAGTATAAAAGGAAATCTGACAAAGGAAAAGATAAGGATCGCCGTAAGCCGAGGAAAAAGGGATACTTTCGTAAGAAAGACAAAAGAAGAAAAGGTAGTGCCAGATGAAAGCCAGTCTGTTACATCTGTAAAGGTGACCACCTAGCTAACAAGTGTCCGAAGAAAGATAAGAAAAAGGGTAAAGCTAAGGTTCGGGCAGCCAGAAGCTTCGGTGTCACGACAGATGATTATGATTATATATATGACTATCCATCCGATTCTGAAGACATTGTTATATCAAGTCCTGAAGATTCAGAATCCGAAGAAGAAGAATACTTCTCATCTCGAGAAGATCAGGCTAAAGTAAAGTTGATGAGATCACAGCCTGAAGAAGAAGATCAGAGTGTTTCAGCAAAGTCTGAAGAGTCCTCCCATTCAGACGATTCAGAAGTATCTTTCTATTATAGAAAGATGAAGGGTTCTATCAGAATGATGAAGGGTTCCGCTTCGGAACTAGATCAAATCATTGGAGAGATTCTGAATATTGAGCAAAGGCTAAAAGTCATGGACATGGGTCCAGAGACTTGGAAGAAGTTAAAAGCCCAGCTCACGGATCTAAAAGCTAAAAAATATAATCTGATGAAGCCCAAGGAACCAGCGTTTATCTCTCAGCGGCCCGTTCAGACAGAAATTGTTGCAGAAGGAGAAGAAGAGGAAGATCATTACTTCCTTCAGTCTCCAAGGCCTTATCAGACACGAGGCAGAGGTTTTATTCCAATTAGACCTCCGCGACCTCAAAGCTCTGGTTATCGACCATCTCCATGGTATAACCAACCTAGAAGCTCAGTGTCTTCACTGAGAGAAGCTGGCCAGACTGACTCTGTGGTGGTTAATACAACACCAATAGAGCAGAAAGGAATTCTCGAAGCCCCTTCTCCGGGCAGCATGGCAAGAAGACGATGGCGTCGACATCGCATGGAATTCCTTGACAAGGTGCTGAAACAAGCACAAGAAGAAGTGGAGATCCTCATGACTGAGGATATTGAAGAAAGAAATATTGAAGAATCTCAAAGAGAGTTGCAGCAGTATATCAATAGATTCAATCAATCTTCTCTGGCGCAACTACCACAAGAGATTCCAACTATCTCTAAAGAAGTGCTGATGTGTTCAGAAAAGAACTTCCAGATCAGAGATGCTCAAACCACTCAGCAAGTGAAAGAAGAACAAATCGAGGACCCAATGCAATATTTGGGTAGTGAAGCTTTTGAAGGGAGTCCCATTCGGGAAGTCATCCCAATTCAAGATGACCCGCCAGTACACCGAGGACAAAGCAGTAAAGGAAAATACAGTGGCATGCAAGAAAAGAAGGCGTATCTTCGCGCCTCCAAAGCCACAACTCACTGTCCAGGAGCAGTCCTCTTGATAAAGTTTCCAGGTATTCAAGCCTATCCTTTATCATTTCTAATAGATACTGGAGCGGATTTAAATATTGCAAGAAAGAATGCATTCCCAGAGGATGCATGGAGAGAAGGTAAGACAGATATTACCTTCGGAAATAATGAAAAATCTTTCAGTAGATTATTCTGTGTTGCTCCAATCCAGTTGGGATTTGAAGAAAAACCTCAACAAACATTGTTTGTTCATTATGAAGTTGAGGACTATGACGGTGTCATAGGAAGCAACACTTTAAGTGAATGGCAGCCTTTCATTGTAGAACAAGATTTCCTGACATTCAAAGGTTTATATCAGCTGCCAAGGATTCATCATCCCACCTCCTTCTCCAGAATTGAACCAGAGGAGAAGCACAAAAGACCTGTCAATCAGGTATGGCTTCACAAGCAATTCCAGGAACGCACAGAAGAAATCAAACAAATCAAGGAGCTTTTTGCCACCACCGTCATGACCAAGGATCTAAAGAAGTTTCAAAGATCACTTGTGTGTAATCTTCCATTGAAACGTGATGTGGACGGAGCTGAAAATATTGTAGCTGACTTTGTATCACGCGAAGGACATCAAGAACCAGAAAATCAAGAACCAGAAGTTAAAGAACCAGAACCAAAGAAAGTCCGACAATTGAAGGGTCGAGTCAGGATGGTTCAAATAAGGATTCGAGAACATAGGTGGCATGAGCTCAGTAGGACTGAGTGGAGTACCAACCCCTTCCCAAGAAGGGAATTACATAATTTCAGAATGGCAAACGACTTCCTTTATGATCGTTTCAAGATGCTAAAAGCAAAAATGCTTTTGACTTCTCCAGGTCTATGGTCAGAGACCCCCTTCTTCCATTTCAGTGCAGAAGCAGAACAAGTAGATCCAGACGTTGGACACGTCCTCACCAACTGGTGTGGAGATTTCAGCCTTCCTCTCCAATTTAATAATCCAGAGATTGGGAAACCTGAGGAGTGGCTGAACTTTGAAGAAGGTAAAGATCTCATTCGAGATATGTTTGCAGGACCATACCCTCCGGCGGAAAATCTGAACTTTGGTAATACAACAGCTTATACAGGTTGTATCTTCCGCCTTACCTTTAATTCAGGAGAAGATAGTGTATTGAATCGATACCTAGCTCAGCATTATGGACCCTGTGGCCCAGAGTCGGTATTCGAGCATTGGACCCTGAAAAATAGAATAAGATATTTTTATGCTCACCAAGTACCTATTTGGATCCATGTTAAAACCTACAGGATGAACGAGGCCACTCCTCTTTCAATGACTCGTGGCATTTACGGTCCATACAAGCTCAAAGTAATGAGTATCATATGGAAGGAAGGAACACCTCAGTTGATGACAGGCTGTATCCCACATGCCTCAACACAAACCTGTTTCAACTGTGAAGACCATTCAGAGGATGACCCACGGGTTCCTCCACCACCTCCAAGGCAAACTTGTCATCATCCCGGCAAAGCTTTCTGTGGAATGTGCGCATGGGGTCGACAAGATGATGATGACTCCAATAGTACTGGGTCCTAGGTTAGTAAGTGGGCCTGTCACTTACCGTGGAATCTTATCTCCACGTGATTAACGATAAGGCGTGGACCTCACCACATTCTAAAGGGGTCACCTTTCCACCTCATTGAAAGGCCAAGTTATTCCTCTTGGTTGTAAAAGGAATCGTCTTGTGTCGGTCGGTTCTTCCTTATCTTGTTCACGAGCAATTGGGTCCCACCGTTTGGGATGCTCTTCGGATAAGGTTTGCTTCGTGTCATCTTCTTGTGGACGGATCTGAAATGAATTATGCTGTAGGGGTTAAAAGATCTGCCCCCGACTCCCTATAAAAGGGAACCAGGGCCGCCTGCATTCAGCAACGGTTCAGACGCAGAGAGAGTTCTGAAGAAGATTATAAGAGTCTTTAGTATGAAGTCTTGAGTTTTTAGTAAGTCTTGTAATGTCAGTAACGAGTCTGTAAGTCTTGTAATGTCAATAACAAGCTGATTGCATACAGCTGTACTCTGTATTTTCCAGTTGGATAATATGAATATAATAGCGCGCATTGTTAAAGATGAACATTTCTGTTAGCTTCCTGCATGTGCTTACCGCAAATAGTTCTACAATACATATTAGAGCTAGATATACCGTCGGTATTAATGGATCAATTCACAAAACATCAACCTCTTTGTGCAGAGAGCTTCTGAAACACCTTTTCAATATCTTGTATGCTTACTGAACCAAAGATTGCCTATATCACTGATACACACTAAAAATTAACTTAGTTAGCAACTTCATCATCAACTATTCCACAAGATTTGCAAGAATGATAAATATAACAAGATCATCATCTCCTCCTGAAACTTCTTGGGGATAACTGATAGAACATTTGATACCTCCCCCTTACTTCATGCTATGTTATGCAACAGATGAAATGACTTGTGCAAGATGCATAAGCTTAGATTCTGACTTCTCTTTATTTTCTTTCTTCTTCCAAATTTTCACAGGTGTTTTCTTCCTCCAAACTTTTTCAACCTTTTTCTTTTCCCAACCTTTCAAATTAGGTGATGCTCTCCTGCAACTGTGTGCTTTATGACCAAGAGAGTTGCAATTATAACAAATTATGTTGTAATCAAAATCAATTGATTGATAATACCTTTGAGCACTCATATTAAGCTTCCATGAAGAATCATACACTCTGTTCATTTTGCAGTATCTTTGAATATGTCCAACATTATTGCACTTGTAACAAACAATATCAGTATTCCTTGTATTTCTTCTACAAACAACTGATTTGTGTCCAAATTGATTACAACTATAACAATAACCATTAAAAGAATAGTTATACCTGTACATGTATGCTTGTCTTACAGGAACATTTCTTCTTCTTTGATTATGCACAAATTCATCTCTGGTTTTCTGTTCAACTTCACTCTTCCTTTTACTTTCTGTGGCAACAACATGATGACTTAAATCAATTTTCCTTTTAGGTGTCTGTCTAGATTTTGAACATTCTCCTTCTTCAAAACCAAGTCCAGTAGTGTCTCCATATAGCTTTTGTTTACCAAGCATCTCTTGTAGCTTGCTTGTACTTTCTTCAAATTCCTTATACTTCTTAAGACCATCATACTCTTTTCTCAGATTGATAATTTCACCTTCCAGTTTTAGATTCTCAATCCTTGAAACTTCAAGGTTAGAAATTGAGACATTAGCTATCCTCTTAGCTTCTTCAATTTCTGTCTTCAATCTAGCAATTAGTTTGTCTGAATCATCAATATATGTCTTTAAACTTACAATTTGACATCTAGCCTCTTCAAGATCTGTAGATACAATTTCAAGTTCTGAAAGTACATTGTCTTTAGATTCTCTTTCTTGCTGCAACTGCATCATTAATTTATTGTTCTCCTTCTTATAATTCTTGAGCTCACTCAGAGCATATATGAGCTCTCCTTCCAAATCAATCTCACAATCTTGTTCATTATAATCCTGATCATCATCACTTGTGATGCTAGCTTCTTCTGAATTTGATTGGGATTGAACTTCAACTCCTTCATTTGAAAGTCTCTTTTCATTGCTACTTTCTTCACACACTAGAGTGTCCCCTTCTTTATCATTATCTTGATAAATCCTTTTCAATCTCCTCCACATATCCTGAGCTGTAACACAATCCATAACTTTACAAATAACATCATTAGACAGAGCAGATAATATAGCCTTCTTTGCAATATCATTATATTCAAGAACTTCTTTGTTATTTGCAGAATTACCATTTTCAATTGACATTAAAACATCATATCCTAAGGAGGATAAATATACTTGCATTCTAACATACCAAACTGAAAAATTTGAACCATCAAACTGAGGAACATCTGAAACCTTTTCTTCTAAGATAATATCAGACTCAACATGGAGAACATCTTTATCAACTGACTTTATATCAACATTTGGATTTGATAATGTCTTTTGTGTCTTCTGACCAGAAAGTGTCTTAACATTTCTCATGTTCTTATTTCTCCTGCACTTACCCATTGAACTCCACACACAGGACCTACCCAAGCTAATTAAGCTACAAAAGGGAAACTGGCTCTGATACCAATTGTAGGAGTTAAGGACAACACTGAGAGGGGGGGTGAATCAGTGTTGTGTAAATTTTTAAATCTTTTTCAAAATTTAACTTGCAGAGCACAAAGGAGAGAAAGCTATTATTGATTTGTCAACCACATATACACAAAACTAAGAATGAAGAAGGAGAACAAAACCTTATAAGCAAAGTATTAGCATACACCCATACAAGATGAAAACAATATGAGACATAACACAAGTTTGCACGAGTGGAAAACCCTCCTGGGGTAGAAAAACCACTCCAAAACTGCCTCACTGGCTTTATCAAAAATCTCACTGATTACAATGTTTAGAAGCACCAACTTCAAGGAGCACCAACCCCTAATCCATTTAGAAGCACCAACTTCAAGGAGCACCAACCCCTAATACAGAACAAACTGAAAAGTGTGCAAGAAGTGATTGCCACTCAATCTGATTTGCACCATTATATAACTTGTCTTCTCTTTTGTATATCTCTGTTCAATTACACTCAATCTGATCTGCATATTAATCTCATGATCTCTGATTATTTCTGCATAATAATTCACTTGATGCATTCAATTGCATATTGTCTTTCTGATGATCTTGTCAATCTCTGTGTTTGTATTTGATCCCGTCAGTGTCATTCAAATTGTCTTGAAATTTTCATTTGAATTCACATCCATTTCAACTGTATTATTTTATCATTGATCTGCACACTCACACACACACCCGTCAATGTACCTGAAAAACCATTATATACAATTTGAATGTCTTTTCACTTTTCATATCCTGTATGTTTCATCTCTATCCAATTATGAAGTTGCATCAAAATAACCCTTCATATTCTATGATCTGAAGAAAATGATTTATGATTGAGACCTTTCAATTTCCTTTTCTCAAAGAAAATTAAAACAATCACAAAAATTCATCTTCATAAAAAATTGAAGATCCTTTCATCTTCTCAAACAAAATCTCTTTCATATTTTTTATTTAAAAAAATTATCTTCTTCAAACCCTTCATCTTCTCTGTATATTCACCTGTATTAAAAAAATTAATGACCTTGCATATATATTTTCAACTTCATCAATCTTTTCATTTTCTCCAAAATAAAATACCATAAATGATATCCTTTACACAAAATCTTCAGTCAATTCATCTTCTTCATAAAACTCTTCAATCTGCAAAATAAAATATCTTCAAGAAAAAATTTCCATGCTTCTCTTCATTTTCTTCTTAAAAAAAAAACCATCTGCAAAATAAAAATATTCTCCACAAAAAAAAATTTTAATCTTCTCATCAAAATAAGAAATATATCTCAAAATAACTTTCCTTTTAAAAAAAAAAAAACTACTCCTTAATATTCTTCTTGCCATGAAGGAGAGTTTAAAAAATAGAAAGAAGAAAAAAATCTTCATAAAAACTCCCACAAAAATCTCCTTAAAAATAGCTTTGAAAATCTCCTTAAAATCTCCTTAAAAGTAGCTTTGTAACTTCACAATTTTATTTATGTCATAAAATATGGCATTTAAAGGGGATCAACAAAATAGGATAAAAATCAAACTTTATATATTTAAATATTCAATGTTTTTGCTCCCCACTTTTTAAGCATATAAAGTCCACTTTATTTAAATAAAGCAATTTGAGCTCTCCTTCCAAATTGCTCCCATTAAATATTGATCTTCAAATATATTTGGATGCTTTTTAATAAATGGAGCTCCCATTAAATAAGGTTGTTCATAAAACAAAGTCCTTTGAATATTTAAACAAGTTAGCATTTCCTGACTTAGCCATGAAGCAACATATCAACCTGAATTATATGAACAACTCTTATCAATAACAACACCTTTTTGACATCAATGACAATCTACTTTCATCATATTTGACTCCTTGCCCTGAGATAGGCACCGGTCTGCTCCTGGGTTAGTAGTTATGATCCAGAACCCCCTGTCTTGCATCCAAACCATCAAATTTAAACCATCCAAAACCCATTAGTTATAGGAGTAGGATTAGGAACCCCCTGTATACTCTCATCCACAACTAGACAAATATGTCCAAGAATGTTACCAAACTTGTGATGTATCATACACATCTTGGTCCACACATGAGAGTATTCTACCTGTTATTGTAAAGCTAAACCTTTATGTCATTGAGCTAGTCAATGTTACATCTTTAGTTATAGGGATACACCCCTTGGTGTAGCAGAACCAGAAGTGAAGGGGAGGTAGCTCATGCAACCTCCCGTTTCTATTGGCTAAATCTGCCTATGCATAGGAACTGGCAAACCCTCTGTCGATTCGGGAAAAATAACCAATAGAATTGGTGACTCTGCTGGGGATAGAAAGAGTCAAATTATTTCAAAAGTGAATTCATTGCAAAAAGATCCAAAAATGACCATGTGGTGCTCTACTGGCATGGTGAATCCAGAAAACAAAATGGCCTTGTTGATATATTGTCCTCTCTGTGAGAGGTGGCAACTCTATTGATTGAACCTATCAAAGCTGCAACATATTTCCAGGTATTCAATCTTTTCAAAATGATGAGTTTAGAACAAAAATCCTGGTTGTGTCATAAAAGAAGACCATTTTTTATTGAAAGTTATAAAGCCCTAAATTTCACAGGAATAGGTGGTTACCCAAAAGCTATTCCAAATAAAATTAGAAGATGTTTGCCAAAATATAGTGGATTAGATTCTGAATCAACAAACAAACATCTGCAAAAATTCTGTAATTTAATAGAAGATTATGAGGTAGAGGATGAAGATGTTGTAATGAGACTCTTTGTTTAGTCATTAGAAGATGATGCTAGAGTTTGGTTTTCAAACCTGCCTGTATATTCAATTTCTTCATGGATAGATTTAAAAATTGCATTCCTAGAGAAGTTTGGTGAAAGGTTTGATGTGGCCTCATTGATCATACATTTTATGAATATTCAAAAGGAAGATGAGGAATTGGTTCCAGCCTTTAATCTTAGGTTTATTAAGTTGCTCAAGTAAATCCCTGAGTATATGAGACCCAATAATGCATTGTGCTTAACAATTTATTTGGCTGCGTTTGATGAAGAAATAAGTTATTTATTGAGAGATACAGAACCAGCCACACTTCACCAGGCCTATCAATTTGCTATGGATATTGAAAACAATGAGAAATATGGAATGCCAGTAGGTTTCATGGCTACAAGTTGTCAAAATAGTTATCAGAGTGAATGTCTTTCTGCTTTTCCACAATGTTCATTAAAGGATGATTTTGTAGAGGGAAATATATTTCAGAATAATGTGTGCAGCCATGATGTGATACATGAAGAAAATGTTGTAGAAAATGTAGGCACATCCTATAATGATGAAAACAAAGATCATTATCAGCCTCTAGAAGACAAGCTTGGAGACACAAAATACCTTTCAAGTGATAAAATAAAAGACATACATGAGGTTGTGTCCTGCAGCAATATGCATATCCCAGCTATTCCTAATTATTTGTATAAGATGGATATGCAGAGCTTCACTCTGAATATAGAAGATGTTGCTTCAAAGGATGACAATGAATATGTTAATGACTGTCAGCATTTAGATGCATATGTGAGCCTTTCAGATGATGAAATATATATGGATGTTGAATATGAGTGTTTCCTTGAAGATTCTGACCACCTTCACAGTGCAGAGGTTGAAGAATTTGATTTTGATTATCAAGGCATTGGTGAAGAGGAAAAATAGGGTCACTATTAAGAGGTGAATGGACAAGTTGCAGATGTGTGTACTCATACAGTTGGGGATAGTGTTGGTTGTAGGGGTAACTATAAGGTTTTTGACAAAGGGCTGCATTCCAAGTTATTTCTTCCTTCTTTGGAGACATTCCAGGTGGACATTGATGATGAGATTGCTGAGCATAATAATGATGATTATCTGCATGTCTATAAAGATAAATTTTATTATGAGATGTTTCTTGTGCCTGAATATTGCATGTTTGATTCAGAGGAGCTTTTATTTTTTGAAGAAGGGCAAAATTCTGGTGTGGATTCATTTGTTTCATGTGAGTTTGTCATTTTCCAAAGCAACATCAATGACTCATATGATGATGACATTCTACAACTCATGATAATGTACGCTGATGAGGCTCATTGTAGATTTGTCAATGAAAAAGAAAAGAGCAGCAGGACAAATAATTGCAATGCTGGATGCTACAGATGGTTAAATATTTTTAGACATCATTTGAAGAAATCAAAAGAGAATCGAGTGTTTGACAAAGGAAAACTCTAGTTTTTCCTTTTTGGTGGCCCTGAGCCGCTAAGTAAATTTTAATAAATGTATTTTGTGATGTAGGTTGGTACAGTTTTGACTCTATGCCCAATGGATAAGGCCTAATCTATGAAACCAGAGATTCTGAGATTCTCACCATGCCTGTAAGTGGCATGCGTCCCTAGACGGAGCCTATGTTAGTGCTTAAATCTGTAGGCACCTTCCTAAAAATTCAAGCATTCAAATATGCAAGCCCCTTCCCAAAAAATCCAAAAGTTCTAACTCTTTTGGCATCTAAAGTGCTAAAAAATACAAAAAATCTATTGTATGCATGTCACTTTGTATATACAGGGGTGTTTGTATATACATGCAGGTCAAATATACATTGGCGAGCTTGTAAAATTTCCATCGGCCTTTGAAAAAGGTGAAAAAATGAGTTATATGCATATCGGGTTCAAAGGGATGCATGTACATTGGGGAAATTTTTCACAAGATTCCAAGAATATGCCGCTGTTGTATATCAGGTTCCCTTGTATGTGTTTTGTTGTACATCCCAATATACATTTGCTGCATGCATTTGAAAGATACAAAGAAAAATATACAAAGGTGGAATATTCTGTCACAGATTCTATAGTTGTACAAAAAGGAATATACAAATAGGTTTGTATATTCGGCATACAGGAGAAGCAGATACAAGGTTGAATGTATGTTTAACATACAATGGTGACATACAAGAGAGAATCTATATCGCATATCATAGAAGATTCCTTGATTGTATGTTAGGGGATTTGTATGTTTGCACATACAAGCCAATATACAAAAGAAGATATAGATTTTGGACCCGAAGAGGAAATCAAGCTGCAATAGATAGATTTTCAGGTCCGCGGGTTGTATATCACGTTTGTATATGTGATATACAAAGTAAAGATGCAAGTGAAAGAGATACAAGTCAGACTTCAAAGGGAGGTACATTCCGATGCATAATGTTTTGAAGTCTACAACGTGCATGTATGTGGTGTTTGTACATGCCAATATACAAAGGGTTAAGATACAAGCTGGATCTGAACTGGTTCTAAAATTGTTCTAATAAAGTTTGGGGTGCGACTTGTATATAAGGTGCTTGTATGTGCTTTTGCATGTACAGGGTGAAAAGGCAAAATGGTGAAGGTGGAAAGTCAGTGATGGAGAGTCAAGGTGCCTACGTGGCACGATATTATTAGTTCGCAACTTTTCAAAGGTGTTTTGAGCCGCAGATCTCAGCGATGGGGAAGTGATCGATGGCTATGTTTTAATTTTGCTGGAGCGATGGTTTTCTTTTTCTGCGGCCCATTTTTGAGTGGGAAAATCTCCAAATGCATCTGCTGTTGCGTCCCGCGGGTAGATGAAGCATTGATGGTAGATTGTGTAGGGAAGTATGGGTGAGGCGACAAGTGAACTACCAGGCTTATGAAAAGAACCTTCAAGTGGTGGCCTAGATCCTGATTCTGTCTGCTCCTTTCTACTTGTCCCTCTACTGCATTAACTATTTTGAGAACCATTTCTCTCGATGCATTGTATCTAGCGATTTTTGAGTTGACCATTGTAATTTTGGCTGAGTACACAGTTTTCATATAAAATGCAAACTATGTCACTCATATTTGTTTGTTGAAGACTTGGGCAATTTTGGGGAAAAAATAATGAAATACAGAGCATTTCTCGTCTATTTTATCTCTGTAGAGTTTATGTGTTGCATCTGAGTTGTATCTTGCACATATGTTCAGTTTCAGTGTTGATGTTATATGAAAAATGCTTCTTGTATGTGTTTTGCTGTCTGTCTCCACTTGTTGTATGCATTTCTTCTTCTGAATTTGGTTGCTAAGGGTTTCTCAAATTCTAGAATACAGATTTATGTATTGCATGCTTGATCTTTAGACTTCCATTCAAGTAGTGGATTAAATTGTTTTAGGTTCAGGTATGGAGTAGAATGTATGTCAACTGGGATATCTGTAAGTATGGACAGTTGAATACTTATCCTTGGGTGGTGTCTATAAGGCAAATACCAGTCCTAACCCCCTGAAACTTGAATGCCAGTTGCAAGCCACTCTCATGTATACGTCTATTTGACTCCTTGCCCTGAGATAGGCACCGATCTTCTCCTAGGTTAGTAGTTATGATCCAGAACCCCCTGTCTTGCATCCAAACCATCAAATTTAAACCATCCAAAACCTGTTAGTTATAGGAGTAGGATTAGGAACCCCCTGCATACTCTCATCCACAACCAGACAAATATGTCTAAGAATGTTGCCAAACTTGTGATATACCATACACTTCTTGGTCCACACATGAGAGTATTCTGCCTGTTATTGTAAAGCTAAACCTTTCTGTCATTGAGCTAGTCAATGTTACATCTTTAGTTATAGGGATACCCCCCTTGGTGTAGCAGAACCAGAAGTGAAGGGGAGGTAGCTCATGCAACCTCCCATTTCTGTTGGCCGAATCAGCCTGTGCATAGGAACTAGCAAACCCTCTGCCGATTCAGGAAAAATAACCAACATGCTCTTCAAACACAATTTTGATATCCTTCAACATTTGCTTCATCCACAAAACTTGAGTACAATTACTTGTTGCTGCTATATACTCTACCTCTGTAGTAGACAGAGATATTGCCTCCTTTTTGCTCAACCAAGAAACCAATCTCTTTCCCAAGAAAAATGCACCACCACTAGTACTCTTTATATCATCGACATCTCCTGCCTAATCAGCATCTGTATATGCATGAAGAGTGAAATCATCATCCTTAAGATACCATAGGCCATAATTAGATGTCCCTTTTAGATATCTAAAAATTCTTTTTACTGCTACAACATGAGATTCTCGAGGATCAACTTGAAATCTAGCAACAAGGCCAACTGCATTCATAATATCAAGTCTGGTTTGAGTTAGATAAAGTAGTCCTCCAATCATTGATCTATACCTTTTCTGATCTACTTAGGGGAATCATCATCTTTACTCAACTTGCATCCAGTTATCATAAGAGTAGTCATTGGTTTTGAATCCTACATTCCAAACTTTTTCAACAACTCTTTCACATACTTAGATTGAGATATGAAGATGCCCTTATTTGACTAAATGATTTGTAGACCTAAGAAGAAATTCATTTCACCAAACATGGATATTTCAAATTCACTTTGCATCTGATCAACAAATTTTTTATACATGCTCTCATTTCCACCAAAGATGATATCATCAACAAATACCTCAACAATAAAGATGTGTTCATGATCAATTTTGAAATAAAGATTACTATCAGCTGTGCCTTTGGTAAAACTTAACTTTAGTAGATACTTAACTAATCTTGCATACTAGGCTCCTAGGGCTTGTTTAAGTCCATACAATGCTTTCCTCAATCTATAGACCATATCTCCTTGATCAGACAACTAAAATCCTTTTGGTTTCTCAATGTAGACTTCTTCTTCCAACTCTCCATTCAATAATACTGACTTGACATCCATCTAGTAAACTTTGAAATCTTTGTAAGCAACAAAGGAAAGAAATAATCTGATTGCTTCGATTCTTGCAACTGGAGAAAAAATTTCTTCAAAATCAATTCCCTCTACCTAAGAATATCCTTTGCACAACAATCTTTCTTTGTTTCTCACAACTTCACTATCTTCATTTAATTTATTCCGGAAGACCCATTTAGTTCCAATTACATTTTTGTTTTCAGGTCTAGGAACAAGATCCCACGTATGATTCTTTTCAATTTGCATTAATTCTTCTTCCATTTCTTTTACCCAACTTTCATCCTTATAAGAATCATTCACTAATTTTGGTTCAATCTTTGAAATCAAATAACACTCCACTTGTTCTTCAACAATTTTTCTTCTAGTTTGAACACCTTTACTTTTATCTCCTATGAACTGATCTTTAGAATGATTCAACCTTACATACATGGGAGTTTTGGGATTTTCTTGAACTTCTGATTCTTGAACTTGTTCCTCAACATTTGTACTAGCTTCTTGAGTCACTGGATTCTCCAGAGCAATCTAAATCTAAGTTTGAGTTTGAACTTACTTTCTTTTATTTGGAATTTCATTTTGATCATCTAATTCATATCCACAAGACTTGGAAGGTCTCTCCTTACTTTCATCTGTTGGCAAGAGACACTATATGGCTTCATGAATGTTGTCATTGATGGCAACAAAGCTCATCCCACCCATCCACAGGGCATGGTAGGTCTATACCAGAAGTTGAAGAATGTTGTGGTCCGATAAATAAGAATAGAGCATGTGGGAAGGTCTGACAGTCAGGTCTAGATCTCTCAGAGGAAGTATTTCAGTAAAGTATAGATTTGGGGAAGTCAAGAGGAGTACCTTGACTGATAGATTCTAGGGATTGAGCCTCCGATGATGGAAGAGTGAAGAGACATGAGCACTTGAGTGTTAGGTTCCTGTTTGGCAGAGTAGACAGAGGAAGAACTGACCGGCAGAGCATCAGACCTTAATCCGGATCAGTTATTGATGGTGATCAAGCTTCCTAAGGTATCACTCATTGGTTGACATGATTGATGACTTCTATAAGCATCTCTTTGATACGCATCACTTGGTAAGCCAGGATTCAGCCGACAAATCAGAGTTTAGGAAAATATTGACTATTCTGGATGCCGACTAGAAAGGTGTTGAAATCATTGGTGTGGATATATATATCAGATGGTTTTGGATGTGAAGATGTGTGGTGTGTATTGGTAAGTGCAAAGAAAAGTAGAAGAGCAGTGAGAAGGCAATAAGATAGGTCTGAAATGTGACAGGACAGCAGCACCAAAGAAGAGATAGAATGAAGTGCAGCAGATCAATGTATTGAGCTTAACCAGAACTAAACCTCAGCATGTGTGGATGCTTCTCATCAATTCATTTATCTTGCTACCTTATTAACATCTTGTAGATAGCGAGTCTCTTGTAGGCAGTGAGCTTCTTGTGAGCAATGTGCTCGGGCAGTGAGCCCTAATTGGCAAGTGCCATTTTTGTACTATCTTATTCTTCTAACAAAGAATACAATCTTGGGTTAGTCACCCCATGGTTTTTCCCTCAACAGGGTTTTCCACGTCAAAATTATTGTGTTATGTGTGTTGACTTTGTTTTTGCTTTCATGATTATGGATGCTTATTTACTTTGATGCTACACTAGTTGTTAAAGAAGAACAGAAAATTAAGTTAATTAGGATAACTGATTCACCCCCCCTCTCAGTTATCAACAATTGGTATCAGAGCCAAGTTCCTCCAAATAGAGCCTAATAGCTTGAGGAAGATCTAGGAATTCAAATGGATGTGTATGGTATGAGGGAACAACTTCAGTCTGCCCTAGATCTTGAACAATCTAACTCTAAAGTCAATGAATTGAAGTAAAGACACAAACATGTTGATGATTTCATAAATGAACTAAAAGGGAAACTGAGTATCTCTATGAAAAAGAGAAAGGATCTACTTCAGCAATTAACAAGTCAAGGTGAAGCCAATGATACAAATGAAGACCTGAAGGAGAAGACCAAGCTATGCGAAAAGTTGTCAAAAGAGATCATTATGGTAAGACATGAAATGGAATCAGGAGTTATAAAATTCACTCAAGAAATTGAAGAGAAAAGAAAAATTGAAGATGATCTAAGACAATCTCTCAAGGAGAAATCAGAAGACTGCCATAAAATGGATAGAATAATCAGACATCTGGAATCTGACCTTGAAGAAGCAAGAGATAATGAAGATCAACTTGAAAATCAGATTGACACTCTTAAAAGGGATCTTCAAACAACAAATGAATACAAAGAGAAATTCAAGATAAGCTCTGCTCAACTTGAATTTCTTCTTCAAAGTTAGAAGAGGGTAGATGACAAACAAGTCTTTGGGTATGAGAAAGGTGAAAGCTCTGGATCCAGTCAGAAGAACTCTGGATTAGGAAATCAAAGGAACAAACCTAGAAGACCTCCAGTAAGACAACCAAATGCTCAAAGATATCCATCCTTCAATGAAGATTGCCACAATTGTAATAAATTTGGTCATAAAGCTAATCAGTGCAAAAGAAGAATAAATCAGACTAATTCATCCTTCTCCGGACAGTGTTTCAATTGCAAAAGGTATGGTCACATATCTCATAAGTGTAGAAATATGCAAATGAACAATTCATTCAATGGTAGATGTTTTGCATGCAATAGAATGGGACATATGGCTAATCAATGTAGATCAAGAGGATATCAGTCAAATATGCAAAGAAATGTTGTTTGCTACAATTGCAATAGATCCGGTCATATTGCCAAATTCTGTAGAAGTAAGAATCAAGGCAAAAGGGGTCTAGAACAACACAATCATAACCAAGACAAAGGAAAAGGAAAAGTGAACGCGGATGAAATTCAAAGGGAGATAAATAAGATTTGGGTGAAGAGAAGCACAGAGAATGTTGGGGATGGATCCGCACCAGAATCTAATGCTGATAATCCTTCTAGAAATTGAATAGATGAGCTCTAGCTCAGGGGGAGTCACTAAGAAAAACAAATTCCCCCAGCCAGTCAATTGGTGCCTGAAATTGGCACATGGGAAGTTGCGGATTAAAGGACTCTCAGAGAAACATCTAAAGAAGGTTTGGTAAAGATATGAAAGATCCACAAGAAGGATTGAAGAGTCCAATCTTCCAAGATAGATCCGATTTGACAATCATCTGGTAAGAATAGGATTTTCATAGTTAGATATGATTCAAATTTGAGGTATCCTAATCTGCGGATAGATCAAATGTTTGGGGAAAGGAAAATAGATTGTCTTCAATCGCCAAGAATAACTCTAAGTATATATCAGTGATCCAGAAAAGATCTTTCTCAGAACAAGAAGAACAAGGCAACCAGAATAACTCAAGTTGCGCATTTATTGCAATGAAATTAGGACTTGCTCAGAGATAAAAGGGTTCTTTTTCTAGTCATTTGTACATTTGCACTCGAGAAGAAGAGAAAAAGAGCTTTGCAAACAAGTTCATTTCATCTCTCTCAAGGATCAACCGCAGAATTCAAGTCAATCGACGATCTTTTTAGCTCATTCCATGAACCCTAAAGGTGTAAAAGGTATTTTCTGTTCTTGAAATCTATCTCTAAATCTTTTGTAAGATGGGTACTCTGTCGTGAAGATTACTGATAGGCCGCACCCTAAATTTAAGAAACATCCCTACAAATCTTTAGAAGTGGATCCCTTAGGTGCATTTTCCAGCATTCCACATGGGGTTTTGCATGTTGAAGATGTTAGGGCATATGTTCATGCAAACATTGAGGAATTCAGAGACTCCAAACTAATGGATATTTACCACAAGGAACTGATAGATGACTCATTTAATCTCAAACCCCAATACAAGGTCATCAGGGATAAACATTTCATTCAGTGCATCCATTTCCCCTATTTTTCTGAAGATGAATGGGTCCAGTATATTTTGAGCAGAATGCATGACAATATCATGTGGTTAAATAGGCCATTTAAGATCACTAAGGATGCCATTAGGGCAGTAACTGGATTACACTCAACCGGTGGGATGCCTACTCTCAAATCTGTCAAAAATAAAATTGTAATTGAGGCTACCAGATCAAAATTTGATAAAAGAGCAATGATAATTGAGGATATCACAAATCTGGATCTCAAATTTGCATCAATGATAATTGGATATAAGAGATATCACTCCAGCAGGGAAAATTTAGTATTCGGAACTACTGTATATACTGCTTATGAAATGTTAAGAAAGAATGCTAACTATGATCTCTGTGAGCTCCTTTAGAACCAACTTTTGGAAAATCTGCAAAAGATAAAGAAGGACAAGAAGAACTCCTTCAAATACGGTGGCTTGATACTCTGTTTGTTCTTCTATTATATGAATGAGCTACCTGGATCTAGTGGCTGGATATGGCAAAATGATAGACAAGTTGCCATACAAATCAGGGATTATTTGCATAGACTTGGTGATGCTAAGGCACAAAACATAGCACTCTGGGGCTACTTCAAGAACTTTTAGAATATGATGCAAGCCAGAGAGAGAATCCCCCAATCTCTTGTTGAAAAGTATAAGGATACAGTTTGCTTCATGGTAGAAACTGATCAATGCTTAATGGAGGCAATGGAGCCAAGGGTAGTCTGGATCATGCCAATGGGGTATGAAGTAGATGAGAAAATAGTAGAGCTACATATTCAACACATGCTCAGTCAACCCAAGGATCCCAAGGCAGAAAGGTTTGGAACATTTGAAGAGCTGAGTGTAAAGATTCATGTGGAGCTAAGGCAACCAAAGATGAAGAAAAAAGTGAGAAAAGAAGTAGAGAATGTTGCCAAAAGGTATGGCATCTCAAAAGAGGCACTTGATGCTAGTAGAGAAAAGATGGAAAGGGCACAAAAAGAAAAGGAAGAGGTAGAAAAAGAAAGTGATCCAATAGAAGCCCCCTCCCGGACCAGATCCTCTAAGATCTTTACTTCTGCCACTACTAAGAGCTCAAAGGCATCAAAACTGAAAGCAAAATCATCTGGTAAAGGTGAAAAGAGAACCAAGACAAAGGTAACAAGGTCTTACATCAATCAAAAGGATGATGAAGAGACAGAATCTGATGAAGAAAAAGAAGAAAGTATCCAGTGAAACCAAGGAGGCAGAGGTAGAAGAGTTTATTGAAAGGCTCACTCTATCCTTAGATGATGTTGTTAAAGCAGTTACTGTGGATGGGAACCTGCAACCAATAACAAAATTCTATGATACATATAATGATGTAGATAGAAAGACCTTGGAGGAAGCCACAGTTAAGTACTTGAACATATACAATAAAGTATTTATTGAAATAATCTCTCTAATTCCCAAAAGTTTAGAAAAAGAACTTGAAATAAGGAAGAACAATGCCCAAGCAAAAGATCTAGAAATTCGGGAGCAAATTGCTATTCAACTCTATCCGTCCATCACCCCAAAACAAATGAACATCATCTTCAAGGACTGCAAGGATGAGTTCCGAAGCAAAGCTAGAATGAATCAACTTATGCTTGGAGAAACTGACAAAGTTGCAAAGGAAACATAAGATATCCTCTGGAATGCCTTCAAAAGATTCAACCTTCCTATTATAGAGGACTTAGGTGATGAACCCTCTGATGACAAAGGAGAATCTACTGAGACAGTAGCAGAAGAGGCAAAGGAGACAAGTGAAGAGAAAGCTAAGGACTTAGACTCCTCTGCTTTGGAAGAGGAAGTCCATCAAGAAGCACACATCTCTCGTCCAGTTTCTCTAGCAGACTCCAGATCTAAAGAAGGAGAAATATTAGAAGAAAAAGAAGTGAAGGAAAAAGAAGAAGGTCAAACTAAGAAGACCACAGATGGCAGTGCTAAGGCTACAGAAGGGGAGAAAACTCTGTCTCCGACAAGAGACATAGCAGAAGCAGTAAAAGATTTCTTGACCAAAGAGATGATGGATTTTGATAAAACAGAACTACTTCAAGGTCCATTCAATTTTGATTCCCTCTCCCCAGTTCAAACTATGAAACTAGCATCCTTCACTTAAGCAAAGGCAAAAGAAAAATTGCTGAAGTCTCACATGGAAGACTATGAGCTCATAGAAACTGCATCCGGTGTACTAGAAAAGATCATGTCATCCTTCCAAAAGGATTCTTTAGCCTCTTCATCCAGTAATCTCAAATCTCTAGTTAATAGTGTTAGCACACATTTTGATTCCTTAGAAAAGTCAGCAGAAGATAAAGTCTGAAAGGAGTTTTTAGAAAAGAGATTCTCTGAAGTACAAGGACTAATAACCAATGATAGGAGAAATATGGATATAGGGATAAAGAGCTTAGAAAATGCTCTTAAAGATGGCGGGGAAATGTATAAATTTTGTCTATCATGGTCCAAAGTAACAGTGGAGATTGAGAAGAAAGTGTAAGAACAAGAGGATAAACTAACAAGACTATCTCAGACTTTTGATCCTCTTACCTCTTCCATAATAAATCAAGAATGTCAGACTATTGCAGTCTTGAATGAAATTAAGAAGCTTGAGAAGGAGAAGAAAAATAGAATAAGTAGGTTGAGTGAACTTAGAGGGATAATTATCCCTAAGTTAGAGGCCATGCATGAAGCCCTAAATGATGCTCAAACCACAGCCCAAACCAGTGATCTAATAGATCTAAAGAGGTTAGAAGCTTTTGCAATCTTGTTGAGTGGTCACATCTCAATTTTGGATAGGATGAAGCTGAGGTGGGCAACAGAAGTTGTACAATTGAAGATTACTTTTGCAGATAAACTAAAGTATATGTAAAGTATAATCGAATAATATACTTATGCGATTACGTATAGATTGAGTTTTGCAAATTTTGGTGTGTGGACCCCACCCTTTTCCATTGATGTCAAAGAGGGAGTGAGGAGTAGTGAAAAATGAGGAATCCAGCTAAGCGGGAGCTCTAGAAAATGTACATAAGAATAGAGCATTAGCCAAGGGGGAGTATAGTGTGACAGTCATTTTTCACTAAGTGTTGCCATCAATACCAAAGGGGGAGATTATTGGCAAGAGACACTATATGGCTTCATGAATGTTGTCATTGATGGCAACAAAGCTCATCCCACCCATCTGTAGGGCATGGTAGGTCTATATCGGAAGTCAGGTTGAAGAATGTTGTGGTTTGGTAAACAAGAACAGAGCATGTGGGAAGGTCTGACAGTCAAGTCCGGATCTCTCAGATGAAGTATCTCAATAAAGTATGGATTTGGGGAAGTCAAGAGGATTACCTTGACTGATAGATTCCAGGGATTGAGCCTCTGGTGATGGAAGAGTGAAGAGACATGAGCACTTGAGTGTTGGGTTCCTGTTTGGCAGAGTAGACAGAGGAAGAACTGACCAGCAGAGCATCAGACCTTAATTCAAATTAGTTATTGATGGTGATCAAGCTTCCTGAGGTATCACTCATGATTGGCTGATATGATCGATGACTTCTATAAGCATCTCCTTGATACGCATCACTTGGTAAGCTAGGATTCAACTGACAAATCAGAGTTTAGGAAAATATTGACTATTCTAGATGCCGACTAGAAAGGTATTGAAATCATTGGTGCGGATATATATATCAGATGGTTTTGCATGTGAAGATGTGTGGTATGTATTTGTAAGTGCGAAGAAAAGTAGAAGAGCAGTGAGAAGGCAATAAGACAGGTCTGGAATGTGACAGGACAGTAACACCAAAGAAGAGATAGAATGAAGTGTAGCAAATTAGTGTATTGAGCCTAACCAGAACTAAACCTTAGCATGTGTGGATGCTTCTCATTAGTTCAAGTATCTTGCTACCTTCTTAACATCTTGTAGACAATGAGTCTCTTGTAGGCAGTGAGCCTCTTGTGAGCAGTGTGCTTGGGCAGTGAGCCCTAATTGGTAAGTGTCATTTTTGTACTATCTTATTCTTCTAACAGAGAATACAATCTTGGGTTAGTCACCTTGTGGTTTTTCCCTCAACAGGGTTTTCCACATCAAAATCATTGTGTTATGTGTGTTGACTTTGTTTCTACTTTCATGATTATGGATGCTTATTTACTTTGATGCTACACTAGTTGTTAAAGAAGAACAGAAAGTTAAATTAATTAGGATAACTGATTCACCCCCCCTCTCAGTTATCAACATCATCAACCTTGACATTAGCACTTTCAACAATCCTTTTCAATCTCTTGATAAAGCACTAGTATGCCTTTCTTTGGTTAGAATAACATAGAAATATTCCTTCATCACATCTTGCATCAAACTTGCCTAGATCTTTATCTCTCTTGATATAGCATTTATTACCAAAAACTATGAAGTATTTCACATTAGGAGCATTACCAAACCATAGTTCATAAGGTGTTTTACCAGTATTACCTTTGATTTGCACCTGGTTAAGAGTGTAGACAACAGTACTCATAGCCTCTCTCCAATAGACATGTGGAACATTTGCCTCCATCATCATGGTTCTAGCAGCCTCTTGAATAGTCTAGTTCTTCCTTTCCACAACTCCATTCTGTTGAGGAGTCCTAGGAGTAGATAAATATTTCTTATTCCATGCTTTTCACAAAATGCATTTAACTCACCAAAGGTAAACTCTCCACCTCTATCAGATCTTCGACACTTTATCTTCACACCAATCTAATTCTCCACCATAGCCTTGAACACCTTGAATCTATTAAGAGCCTCTGATTTCTCACTCAAGAAAGTGACCAACATCATCTGGGAGTAATCATCAATTAGCAACATAAAGTATCTGTCTCCTTGCAAACTCCTAACTCTGGCAGGACCACACAAATCAATGTGCACAAGTTCCAACAATCCAGTTGAAAATTGTTCTTTACTTTTGAATGTAGCTATGTTATGTTTGCCCAACTAACATACCTTACACATGCTATTAGAAGGTTTCACAAGATTTGGAAGATCTCTCATAGCCTGAGTAGTACTTATCTTGACAATGTTATCAAAGTTTACATGACACGTTCTCCTATGCCATAACCAACTCTAATCAATCTAAGAAATCAAACAACTTTTACCAGTAAATGAAAGATATTACCTCTAGTTTGTGTACTAGATGTAATCTCAGTTCTGAAGCTTCCCAAAATTCTACGTTTTCTATCATTGAATCAGAGATCATACCCTTTGTCAACCAACTATCCAACACTAAGAAGATTATGCTTCAAACCTTCTACATACAAAACATCATTATTGTTATTCTTACCATCAAGAGAGATGGATCATCTGCCATGGATTCTACCAGTTGAATTGTCTCCAAACTTCACAATTCCACCTTCATATCTTTCCAAACTTACAAACTTACTTTTATCACCAGTCATATGATGAGAACATCCACTGTCAATCACCCATTCATCCTTTTCTTCAACTTGAGCAGCCAAGGCACTTTCCATATTCACACAGCTAGCAGATTCAATAGGCACCGGATCTTCTTCTTTGATAGCAATGAAAACCCACTCATTTCTAGAGGTACTTCCCATATTAGATTCATCATTTGTGACTCCTTCATCACTAGCTTCTTGGACATAGTAGTATTTCTTCTGAACCCTAGGTCTATTAGGGTTTGTCTTTGAAACCCTCTACAGACATCTTGAAGCAAAATGACCAATCTTATTGCAAGAAAAACATTTGAAAGGCAACTTTCCTTCATACTTACCAGATCTGCTTGGTAATCTTTTGGCAACATGGGCTTCAAGTTCTTCAAGCTTAGATTCATCTTCTTTAGGTTCCTTGTCTTCTCATATCTGGTTAGTCTTCTTGAAGATCTTTCACTTGGATCAAATCTTTGCTTTCCAAAAACACTGGCCTTAAATGCAAATTTTGATTTAGGAAGAGAATCACCAAAGTCACTCATTTCGAATGTTGAAATCTTGCCAACCAACTGATCCCTTGTAACATCTATTGCAGTCCTGATCTCCTTAATAGTAGCAACTCTATGCTTGTATGAAGCAGGTAAGGATCTGAGTACCTTGGCAACAATCTCTGATTCTTCCAGTTTTCCACCAGCACACCTAATACTACACACAAGTTCATTTGCCTTCTACATGTAGGAAGTGATGTTTTCATCTTCACTCATCCTCAAACACCTGTATCTACCCTTCAGGCTCTGTAACTTAGCACATTTGACATATGCATCACCTTCATACAGAGTTTCCAACTTCCAGATTTCATGAGCAGTTTGTAATTCCAAGACATTTTTCATTTTTTGTATCAAGCAAGGCACTCAACAATGCTTCTTTAGTCTGAATGTTGTATTTAGCTTCTTTGATTTCATCTGGAGTTGTACGACCATTCTACGAAGGATTATACTTGTTCTTAGTTATCAACCAATAAGGATCACCCATGCATTGCAAATGACATTCCATGCAATTCTTCCAAAGAGAGTAATTTGTTCCATCAAATCTCGGATTGTCCTTCTTGTATGTCAACATCCTGGATCTCCTCAAGTGGTCAAGCTTCTTTTAGAGGAACCCACTCTGATACCAATTGTTGAAATTAAGGTAGACAACTAAGAGGGGGGGTGAATTAGTTGTCACAAAACTTTAACTTTTGCTACAGTTAATCTTCTTTACCACTTATTAATAGATTAATGATATAACTATGAAAGAATGAGTCAACAACACATGAGAAGAAACACAATCAACACACATAACACCAGGATTTTTTACGTGGAAACCCAATTAAGGGAAAAAAGACAGTGGGCATTAACCCACAAGATTTATTCTCTATTAAAAGAATATAAAAATGGGAAGGCCTCTGTTGATAACTGAGGGGGGGGTGAATCAGTTATCTTAATTAATTTAACTTTATGTTCTTCTTTAACAACTAGTGCAGCATCAAAGCAAATAAGCATCCATAATCATGAAAGTAGAAACAAAGTCAATACACATAACACAATGATTTTGATGTGGAAAACCCTATTAAGGGAAAAACCACGGGGTGACTAATCCAAGAATGTATTCTCTGTTAGAAGAATAGAAATACAAAATGGTACTTGCTAATTAGGGCTCACTGCCTACAAGAGACTCACTATCTACAAGTTATAAAGAGAGTAACAAGATACTTGAACTGATGAGAAGTATCCACATATGCTAAAGTTTAGTTCTGGTTAGGCTCAGTACACTAATTTACTGCACTTCATTCTTCCTCTTCTTTGGTGCTGTTGTCCTGTCACATACTGGACCTGTATTACTGCTTCCACTCTACTCTCTACTTTTCTTCGCACTTCACAACACACCACACACACCTTCATACCGAAATCAATCTGGTATATATATCCGCACCAAGGATTTCATCCACTTTCTAGTTGGCATCTAGAATACTCAATATTTTCCCAAACTCTGGTCTGTCAGCTGAATCCTTTCTTATCAAGTGATGCGTATCAAAGAGATGCTTATAGAAGTCATCAATCATGTCGGCCAATCATGAATGATGCCTCAAGAAACTTGGTCACCATCAATATCTCATTCAGATTAAGGTCTAAAGCTCTGTCGGTCAGTTCTTCCTCAGTCTACTCTGCCAAACAGGTATCCAATACTTAAGTGCTCATATCTCTTCACTCTTTCATCACCGAAGGCTCAATCCCTGGAATCTAATAGTCAAGGTACTCCTCTTGACTTCCCCAAGTCTATACTTTACTTAGATACTTCCTTTAAAAGATCCGGACCGGATTGTCAGACCTTGCTGCATGCTCTGTTCTTGGTCACCGGACCAAAATACTCTTCAATCTGACTTCCGGTATAGACACACCATGTCCTATGGATGTGTGGGATGGACTTTGTTACCATCAATGACAACACTCATGAAGCCACATAGTGTCTCTTGCCAACAATCTCCCCCTTTGGCATTGATGGCAACACTTAGTGAAAAATGACTAAGTGTCACACTATACTCCCCCTTGGTTGATGCTTTGTTCTAATGTACATTTTACCAGAGCTCCCCCTTAGCTAGATTCCACATTTTTCACTACTACTCACTCCCCCTTTGACATCAATGGCAAAGGGTAGGATCCGCATACCAAAATTTCCAAAATTTTGACTATACTTAGCCGCATAGGTATATATACATTTCATACTTACATATACTGATGTATATCTGCAAAGGTGGTCTTCAACTGTACCACTTCTGTCACCCAACTCTTCTTCATCCTGTCCAAAATTGAGATGTGACCACCCAACAGAAATGCAAAAGCTTCTGCTCTCTTGAGATCAGTCGGATCACTAGTCCGGGCTATGGCCTGAGCATCAGTTAGGGCCTCATGCATGGCTTCTAACTTAGGGATAATGATCCCTCTAAGTTCACTTAACTTGTTTGTTCTATTTTTCTTCTCCTTCTCAAGCTTCTTTATTTCATTTATGACTACAATAGTCTGACACTCTTGATTTACTATGGAAGAGGAGAGAGGATCAAAACTTTGAGATAAAATTGTCAGTTTATCCTCTTGCTCTTTTACTTTCTTCTTAATATCCTTGGTCACTTTAGTCCAGGATAAACAAAATTTATATATATCTCCACCATCTTTAAGAGCATTTTCTAAGCTCTTTATCCCAATATCCATAACTCTCCTATCATTTGTTATTAGACCCTGCACCTCAAAGAATCTCTTTCCCAAGAATTCTTTTCGAACTTTATCTTCAGATGACTTTTCCAAAGAATCAAAATGTGTGCTAATTGAATTGACAAGAGATTTTAATTTACCGGATGAAGAGGCCGAAAGATCCTTCCAGAAGGATGACATGATTTTCTCCAATGCACTAGATGCAATTTCTATTAGCTCATAGTCTTCCATGTGAGACTTCAAAAGTTTTTCTTTTGCCTTTGCATGGGCAAAGGATGCTATCTTCATAGTCTGAACTGCGGAGAGAGAATCAAAATTGAATGGTCCTTGTAGTAGTTCTAGTTCATCTAATTCCATCATTTTTTTTGTCAAGAAGTCTTTGACTTCTTCTACAGTGTATCTTGCCAGAGATAGATTTTTCTTCCTTCAGTAGCCTCAGCACTGTCACTTGTGGTCTTCTCTATTTGACCTTCTTCTCTTTCCTTCACCTCTTCTTCTTGTCTAATTTTCTCTTCTGTTCTTTTTTCTCCTCTAGATCTAGAGTCTTCTAGGGAAACCAGAGGAGAGATGTTTGCTTCTTTAAGGACTTCCTCTTCCGGAGTAGAGGAATCTAGATTCTCAGTTTTCTCTTCACTTGTCTTCTTTGCCTCTTCTACCACTATCTCAGTAGATTCTCCTTTGTCATCCATGGTGGAGGGTTCATCACCTAAGTCTTCTATAATAGGAAGATTAAATCTTTTAAAGGAATTTTAGAGGAAATCTTCTGTTTCCTTTGCCACTTTGTCAGTTTCTCCAAGCATAAGTTGATTCATTGTAGCTTTGCTCTGGAACTCATCCTTGCAATCCTTGAAGATAATGTTCATTTGTTTGAGGTTAATGGACAGATAGAGCTGAATAGCAATCTGCTCTTGGATTTCTAGATCTTTTCCTTGGGCATTGTTCTTCCTTATTTCAAGTTCCTTCTCTAAGCTTTTGGGAATCAGAGATATAATTTCAATGAATGCTTTGTTGTAGATGTTTAGATACCTAACTGTGGCAACTTGCAATATCTTCTGATCAGTTTCACTATATTCATCATAAAATTCAACCATTGGTTGCGAGTTCCCATCCACAGTAACTGATTTGATGATATCATCAATGCGAAGAGTAGGTTTTTCAATGAATTCTTCTACCTCTTCTTTCTTGTCTTGACCTGTAGAGGATTCACCAGATACTTTCTTCTTCTTCTTCATTTTCTTTACCTCCTCATCTGACTCAGTCTCTTCATCATCCTTCTAACTGATGTAAGACCTTGTGGCCTTTGTCTTAGTTCTTTTCTCACCCTTTCTGGACATTCTGACTTCCAGTTTTGATGCTTTTTGGCTCTTAGAGGTGGTAGGTGCAGAGCTCTTGGAAGATCTGGTCCGGGAGGAGGCTTGCACCAGAGCACTTTCTTTTTTAGTTTCTTGCCTTTCTTTCTCTACTCTTTCCATCTTTTCTCTATTTGCATCAAGTGCCTCCTTTGAAATTCCATGTCTCTTGGCAAATTCTTCTACTTCCCTCCTCACTTTTCTTTTCATTTCCGATTGTCTTAGCTCTACATGAATCTTCACACTCAATTCTTTAAATGTTCCAAACCTTTCTATCTTAAGGTCCTTGGGCTGACTTAGCAGGTGTTGAATATGCAGCTCTAGAATTTTCTCATCAACTTCATACCCCATTGGCATGATCCATACTGTCCTTGGCTCCACTGCCTCTATTAGGCACTGATCAGTTTCTACCATAAAGCATACTGTATCCTTATACTTTTCAACTAGAGATTGGGGGATTCTCTCTCTGGCTTCCATCATACTCTAAAAGTTCTTGAAGTAGCCCCATAGTGCTATATTTTGTGCTTTGGCATCACCAATTCCATGCAGATAATCTCTGATTTGTATTGCTACTGGTCTGTCATTTTTCCATATCCAGCCATTAGATCTAGGTAGCTCATTCATGTAATAGAAAAATAGACAGAGTATCAGGCCACCGTATTTGAAGGAATTCTACTCATCCTTCTTTATCTTCTGTAGATTCTCCAAAAGTTGGTTCAGAAGGAGCTCACAAAGATCATAGTCAACATTCTTTCTTAACATTTCATAAGCAATATAAATAGCAGTTCTGGATACAGAATTCTCCCTGCTGGAGTGATATATCTTATAGCCAATTATCATGGATGCAAACTTGATATCTAGATTAGTGATATCTTCTATAGTCATTGCTCTCTTGTCAAATTTTGATTCGGTAGCCTCACAATTTAGTTTTTGACAGATTTGAGAGTAGGCAACCCACCAGATGAGTGCAATCCAGTTACTACCCTAATGACATCTTTAGTGATCTTAAACGGCCTATTCAACCACATGAAGTTGTCATGCATTCTGCTCAAAACATACCAGACCCATTCATCTTCTACAAAACAAGGGAAATGGATGCAATGTCCAAAATGTTTGTCTCAGATAGCTTTGTACTAAGGTTTGAGTTCAAATGAATTGTCTATTAACTACTTGTGGTAGATATCCATCAACTTAGAATCCCCAAATTCTTCAATATTGGCATGAATGTAAACCCTAACATCTTCTACATGCAAAACACCATGAGGAATGCTAGAAAATGCACCTGAGGGATCCATGTCTAGAGATTTGTAGGGATGCTTCTTAAATTTAGGGCGTGGCCTATCAATAATCTTCACAACATTCAGAGTAGCCATCTTCCAAAAGATTTACAGAGATATATTCAAGAATGAAAAATACCTTTTATGCTTCTAGGGTTCATGAAATGAGCCGGATCAATTTGTTGGATGTGACTTCAGTGGTTGATCCTTGTGAAATTTGAGACAATTTGTTGTATAGCTCCTTTTCTCTTCTTTTCAAATGCAAATGTACAAATGATGAACAAAAGAACCCTTTTATTTCTGCATAAACCCTAATTTCATTTGCAATAAATGCATACCTTAAGTTATTTTGGTTGCTCTATTCTCCTTGTCCTGAGAGATTTTTTCGGATCACTAGGATGCACTTAAAGTTATTCTCGATGGATATTAGCAATCTATCTACCTTTCATAATCATTCCATTTATCCACGGATCAAGATACCTCAAATTTGAATCATACCGAATCTAACTGTGAAAATCCTGTTCTTACCGGATGACTGTTGAACCAGATCAATCTTGGAAGAATAACCTTTTCAAAACTTCTTGCGGATCTTCCATATCTTTACCATGGCTTATTTAGATGTTTCTCTAAGAACCCTTTAATCCACAACCTTTCATGTGCCAATTTCAGGCACCTATTGACTGGCTGGGGGAAAATGTTTTTCCTTTGTTACTCCCCCTGAGCCAAAGCTCATCTATTTAGTTTTCAGAAGGAATATTAGCACCAAATTCTGGTGCAGATCCATCCCCATCATTTTCTATTCTTCTCTTCACCCATATCTTGTTCATCTCCCTTTGAATTTCATCCGCATTCACTTTTCCTTTTCCTTTGTCTTGGTTTTGATTATGATGCACCGGACCCTTTTTGTCCTAATTCTTACTTCTGCAGAATTTGGCAATATGACTGGATCTATTGCAATTGTAGCAAACAACATTTCTTTGCATATTTGATTGATATCCTTTTGATCTACACTGATTAGCCATATGTCCCATTCTATTGCATGCAAAACATCTACCATTGAATAAATTGTTCATTTGCATATTTCTGCATTCATGAGTTTTGTGACCATACCTTTTGCAATTAAAGCACTGTCCGGAGAAGGATGAATTAGTCTGATTTATTCTTCTTCTGTACTGATTTGCTTTATGACCAAAGTTATTGCAATTGTGGCAGTATCCATTGAAGGATGAATATCTTTGAGCATTTGGTTGCCTTACCAGAGGTCTTCTAAGCCTATTCCTTGGATTTCCTGATCCAGAGTTCTTCTGACCAAATCTGGAGCTTTCACCTTTCTCATACCCCAAGCCTTGCTTGTCATCTACTCTCTTTTGGCTTTCAAGAAGAACTTCAAGCTAAGAAGAGCTTATCTTGAATTTCTCTTTGTATTCATTTGTTGTTTGAAGATCCCTTTTTAGAGTGACAATCTGATTCTCAAGGTCTTCATTATCTCTGGCTTCTTCAAGATCAGATTCCAAATGTTTGATTATTCTATCCATTTTGTGGCAGTCTTCTGACTTCTCCTTGAGAGATTGTTTTAGATTATCTTCAGTCCTTCTTTTCTCTTCAATTTCTTGGGTGAATTTCATAACTCCTGATTCCATTTCATGTCTTACCATAATGACCTCTTTTGATAGCTTCTCACATAATTTACTCTTCTCATTCAGATCTTCATTAGTATCATTGGCTTTATTTTGACTTGCTAATTGTTGAAGAAGTTCCTTTCTCTTTTTCATAGAGATACTCAGTTTCTCCTTTAGTTCATTTATGAAATCATTAGCTTGTTTGAGTCTTTCTCTCAAGTTATTAACTTCAGAGTGAGATTGCTCAAGATCATCAAGGACAGACCAAAGTTGTTCCCTCATACCATACATATCCATTTGAATTCCCAGATCTTCCTCAAGTTGTTAGGCTCTGTTTGGAGGAACTTAGCTCTGATACCAATTGTTGATAACTGAGAGGGGGGGTAAATCAATTATCTTAATTAATTTAACTTTCTGTTCTTCTTTAACAACTAGTGCAGCATCAAAGCAAATAAGCATCCATAATCATGAAAGCAGAAACAAAGTCAATACACATAACACAATGATTTTGACGTGGAAAACCATGTTAAGGGAAAAACCACAGGGTGACTAACCTAAGAATGTATTCTCTATTAGAAGAATAGAAATACAAAATGGCACTTGCCAATTAGGGCTCATTTCCTGAGCACACTGCTCACAAGAGGCTCACTGCCTACAAGAGACTCACTATCTACAAGTTATAAAGAGAGTAACAAGATACTGGAACTGATGAGAAGCATCCACATATGCTAAAGTTTAGTTCCAGTTAGGCTCAGTACACTAATCTACTGCACTTCATTCTTCCTCTTCTTTGGTGATGTTGTCTTGTCACATACCAGACCTGTATTATATCTTCCACTCTGCTCTCTACTTTTCTTTGCACTTCACAACACACCACACACACCTTCATACCGAAATCAATCTAGTATATATATCCGCACCAATGATTTCATCCACTTTCTAGTCAGCATCTAGAATACTCAATATTTTTCCAAACTCTGGTCTGTCAGCTGAATCCTTGCTTATCAAGTGATGTGTATCAAAGATATGCTTATAAAAGTCATCAATCATGTTGGCCAATCATGAATGATACCTCAAGAAACTTGGTCACTATCAATATCTCATTTGGATTAAGGTCTGAAGCTCTGCCGGTCAGTTCTTCCTTAGTCTACTCTACCAAATAGGAATCCAATACTTAAGTACTCATATCTCTTCACTCTTTCATCACCAGAGGCTCAATCTCTAGAATCTAATAGTCAAGGTACTCCTCTTGACTTCCCCAAGTCTGTACTTGTAGACACCTAAAAATGTCTCGACCACCAAACTGACTCCCGACATCCCTAAACACACCAATTTCCTTTCCAACCAATTAATTAAATTTTTATTTATTTAATTACCCCTTTCATTTCCTAAATCCACACCATTTCATCCCCAAAATTGAATTAATTTTATTAATTCAATAGTCCAAACCTTAGCCAGTTGATTTAATAAATATGCAAAATTTATTAAATCAATTCCCCCATTTTCTCTAAATCCAATTAATTAGTTAAAACCATGTTAACTAATTAATCCAGCCTACTAATAAACCTATCCCTACCCTAGATAATTAAATAGCTATTATTTAATTGCCTACCCTAGCCTACCTCATCCTAGCCTTAAGATTAATTAAGTAAATCATTGATTAATTAATCTTATCCTCCCACTAATCCCTCTACTAATTTATTCCAACCATATTAATTAGGTTAATCACCTTAATTAATTGAGTCAAACCCTCATTAACACTTCTCCCCACAACCCATGAATAAAAAATTGATTTCCATGCCACATAAATCAATTTTTAATACACATTTGTCATAATCTTCATTAAATGCCTCTTACACCCCTTACACATGTCATAACTCATTAATATCCACTCTTCCCCAAATGAATTTTTAATTCATTTTACCCTTCCCCATGTGAATTTTTAATTCACAAATAATCCATCTCACCTAACCTCATTTATTCACCCCTTTCCCAAAAATGAATAAAAGATTTATTTTTATTCCTAACCCTCCATCTTCCAAGATCAAATCTAGGCCCTCCACATCACTTTCATCCTCCACCATTGATCTCTCCAATCAATCTCCACCCTTGGATCAAAATCCCTTCCAAAAATCTATAAATACAACCTCTCCCAAGTTATTTTCATCATCCAAGTTTATGCAAAGTTACCACGCCAAAATCATTCTTGAGCTAGGATAGTGAGTTGCAAAATTGAAGAGCATTTCACATTGAAATCCATAGTCTAGGGATCATCTTGGTCTTAGGAGCTTGTTTTGGGTGCAAAGGCTCCTTCCTCCCTTGATGGGATTAGGTTTGCATGTGAGGTATAATCTTGTGTTTATTGCATTTGATTTAGTATTTTGCCTTCTTTGCATTATCTAATCTACATTAGCACGCCCGGTGGGACTCACAAGGTCCAAATCTAATCTTTGTTTGTGAGTTTTGGTGTGAGTATGTGATTTTTGTAGGTTCAGTGCTATTCACCCTTCGCATTGGCACTATCGCAACCGTATTTCAGTGCTATTAGTGTATTAGCGCTATCTCTACGCAACCTTTTTTTCATATTAACCTTACTCAAGGGTTTTTGATTGGCTTTTCTTGTTGTTTTTTGTTGTAGTTTGCTCTCTGTTTTGCAAAAAAACTAGGAATTACATGGCGGATTTTTGAAAAAAGGAAAAAATAATATCAGTTCCCTATTTTGACGCTATCGTTCAGATTAGCGCTATCCGCGTTTCCTCCATGACTCTCTGAAGCATCGCGCAGTGACACCTTCGCAGACTTTTATCGTCGCTATCTTCTATATTGTCACTTTACATAAGACCTGTTAGCGCTAAAATGTTTATTAACGCTATTATGTAAAGTGTCACTATAGTAGTCTTTAAGTAGTGCCATATTAATGTTTAGCACCTTTTTTGTAAGTTAGGTTGTTCTGCCCGCAGTGGCACTTGTGCATGTTTATTTTAGCGCTATTTCAAAAATTTGCTTTTCTGTCTGTTGCAGGTACTGCGGATACTAAGAAAGCCTTTTTGCAGGGTGGTTTGATGTTTAGATAGCAAACACTTTGATTTGGAAAACTAAAATGAACCCTTTTGTATGTTAGGTTTTAGACAACATTTCAAATTGGTGCTTTAAAATTAATCCAACAAACAAACAACTCCTTGTGTGAAGTGTGTGTGCTCATAACATTTACTTTGGTGCTCTAAAATTTACTCTTTTGTGTGCCAACAAATAAACAATCAAACACTTCGATTTTGGGCTCTAAAAAGAACCACAAATTGCATACATCATTGGTTAAAAAGAACAACGACTTGCATCTCTCACGCATGTAATCAAGAAAATCATCCTTTAAATTGTGTGAAGTGTTTTGTGCTCTTTTTGCTTGTGGTGTGAAAGCGTATGCTCTTCCCTCGCACCATTTTGGTGACCTTGGGAATCAAAAGCTTATCACAAAACTTGCATTAATCACACCCCATTTAATCCAAAGATCTAAAATTGAACCATGTTTAGTGTGATATAATCATAGGGAACACGTATGCTCTCCCCTCGCATCTTTGTATGAACTTGGGGATCAAAAGTGTTTTCATGATTGTATTGCTTTTGTAATCCTTAGAGGGCCTGCCACCCTGCTTCGAAAGGTGGGAACGACCCAAGCGGCATCAAGCTAAAGCCAAGCTCTTCCAAGCTGCTATATAAAATAAGGCATTTGGGATGAAAGTCTCAAGCGACAGGTGTTGTTTTGTTATACCGACAGCCAACCTCCCCCAAAACCCTCCAAGGTGCAACCCTTGGAGGCTGGGAGACTGCATAATACAGAGTAGCGCTGCTACACGTATTACCACCTGAACGGATGCCCTTACTAAGAACCATTGTTTTAGCAAGCCAAAATCCTTCTATTTGTTGATGCAGAGGGCAAAACCCTTGAAGCGGCCCCGATTCATGCGGTTCTTAGCTGAGGTAGCAGGGACAATCTAAAGGTTTGGTGAGGGACAAGCCTTATAAGAAACCCAGATCTTGGTATGCATGAGAAGTGTGTGCAATTGTAAGGAGGAGCCGGTGCTACCAAGATCCTGGAGCTACCCACTTTGAATAGGCGCAGCTAGGGGATTCAACAAATATTGTCACATTCTCGCCTTAGGTTGTGAAAAGTGCTTGTTCTAAACAAAGTCATATGTCATTTCACAAACACAAAAATCATTGGTTGTTTTGCATTCAAATGTGTGTTAAAGTGCTTTAATTTTTCACAAACAACTTGCCAAGAGACAAAACAAATTAGTTGGTCACATTCCAAACAAACAAATCCAAGAATTTGCCATCAAAAATCTGTCTACCCTGTTTCAGCGCCATATCTATCTAATTGTAGTGCCATTTTGCCCGTGGATTGGTGCTATTTTTAGATTGAATCTCCTGAAACAAAGACCCATTTAGTTGTGATCTACACCCTTTGCTCTGCCATAATCCATATCCATCTCATAGAAATTTGACAATAGTCTAGCCATTTTCTTCAAAATTTTCCAAATTGCACCTTCTCTTTGACCTTAGAGGATCAATCACCACCATTGTTGGACCCCTTTTGATACATCATCATCAGCCCAAATCTATATCTATCCATCCCCTTTCAAATCTTTTTGCATATCTCCTTGGACCAAGACAAATCCTTTCAACAAATCCACATCCAAATCAAAACACCCATCAACAAATCATCACCCAAAAAATTGTCATCCTTTTGAGCCAAAGTTAGATCTAGATCTTATCACTAACATCACATTTTCCTTGAAAAGTCATTAGTCTACCTTTCAAGAAAAACAAATCACCTCTCTTTGCGTAAGGTCATTAGTCTACCCCAAACAAAGAAAAACATCCCTTTGTGCCAAATCAAAATCTAGATCTTATCTAAAAGCTCAATTTGTAAACCATCAAGAAACATCATCCCAATCATCCTAAATCAATCAAAATCAAAACATCACAATTCCAAATCCCTTTCTCATCATCCATCTTTGGTCCAAAATTTGTGCAAAAATCAATATCATCCATTCGTATCACCCTTAGGATAAAACCTTTTGAAAGGCATATCGATCTTCACCATACCCTCTCTTCTACTCCATCTCACTACCACATCCATCTTTGGGTCCAACAAAATCAATCTGATTCTCTAAGGTCTCCATCTCCATTCCACTCTACTCCTAAATCAAACCCATACGCGTATGCCCATCACGAGATCACAACACAAAAAGAATCAAGAAATGGCAGAACAATGGCCCTTTGGCATGCCTAACACTAAAAACAACAACATACCCACCTATCAAACATACAATCCACCCACATATTCCTTCATCCCCCCATATGGTGCCAACGAAAACCCTTTTCACTTCTTACAACAAACATAACAACCACCACCACCTCCAACACAAAACATCCCCACCATATCCCAAGATGACCTAGATGTCTTGAGCTTCACGCAAGATGCTGATAACATGGACCTACTTGATAAAGTCCTAAGATCAGACCCAAATAGATATCTTGACCATCTTCTTAAGATTGGTGCTCAACTTCCCTCCATCATGACATCATCACAACCATCCACTTCCACTATCATACCTACCCCCATCAAATACACAAGCATCTACATCACATACCCAACCCATCATCTCCCAAACATCAACACCTACCATATCTACCACCACCACGACCTCAACCACTAGCACATCCACCATTCCCACATGCACTGCTATCCCTAACATCTCCCAACCCGTCATCACTTCTACTACCACAACTACCATTAACCCTTCCATTTCACAAATCACCATGGGCATACAAGGCAACATCACGCAAGCAAGTACCTCCACAAGTGTGTCCCCACCAAAGCCTCACACCATTGCTTACCTATGCCAATTATTCTCACAACAAACTCACAACACATCTAACCGATCCAACATCCACGTACCCAATGTTAATCTATCTAATATCGTATACCCCCATAATCCCATAAATCAACATAATCCCAATCCCCAAATACCACCACATATTCTCCAACAACTCCACGCGTACCAACAACAGCAGCCACCAATCAATCCGAACCCTAACCTGCAACACCAACACCTCAACCAAACCAATCTCCAACATCAAATCCCACCCCACCTCCAATATCTCACCAACCAACAAACCTACACATTCCAACCACAACAACCACAGGATTTCAACACCGTCCTACAAGGCTTAATCCAAAAGGTGGATGATCTACAAACTGGGGGCAAATGCAAATACTATTCTTTTGAGGATATTTGCCCCTACCCGTTTGACTGCACATTGTACATGCCCCCTTTCCCTAAAAACTTTGAAATGCCAAAATTTGACAAATACAAGGGAAAGGGAGACCCTAGGGACCACCTTAGGGAGTTCTACATTGCTTGCCTAAAAGTCTCTAACAACGACACATATCTTATGAGACTCTTCCCAAGAAGCCTTGGCGGCCAAGCCGCTGAATGGTTTGCCCATCTTCCATTTGGAATTCGAACATTTCCTGAGCTTGCGGAGAAGTTTGTCAACCACTTCTCCTATAACTTTGAACATGAGGTGTCTATGACCGACCTCTGCAACACCAAACAAAAGAATGGAGAAGCTTTCGCTTCTTTCTTACAAAGGTGGAGGGGCCTAGCAAGCAAGCTCCCATGGCCTATTCCTAAAAAACAACTTGTCACCATGTTTGTGGCCAATCTCAATCAGGAACTTGGATTTCACTTACAAATTCTTTGAGCATCTACCTTTGAAGAGGTTATCAATAAAGGCACTACTATCGAATGAGCCCTCATTGCCAAGGGCTCCATCAAACTGTATGACCCCAAATCCAATAACAACAATCACAACAACAATTACAAATCCAATCACAACACCCCCAATACCAACAACAATACCAACACGCAATCCAACGATAAATCAAGCTATTGGGAGAAGAACAAGAATAATATGAACGATAGTGTCACTGATGTGAAATCTGTCCAACACATCCAAAACCAAACACCTGCACATACGTATGCAGCAAATGTAAATAAACCAAAAGGGCCAAATAAACCACGCAAACCTCACCAAAATTTCACACCATTAGCAGAACCCATTGAGGACGTCCTCGATAGATGTCTCAAACAAGGAGTAGTCACACTCCTGCCCATTTGACCACGTCAAGACAATGAACTCAAAGCGGCATGGTATAATGAAAATGATTATTGCGAATACCACCGTGTGGTGGGCCATAAAACAGCTGACTGTATGCAACTAAAACATTGCATCCAAGACCTCATAGACCAAAATCTCATCAGTCTCGATTAAAGTGCCCAACCATCACCAAATGCTAACCTTGGAGCTTACAAGGATCCTTTACCCAACCATAATAAAGCGTCCTCCAACCAAGCATACAATGTCACTCCACCACCCGCAACCTATGACTCCATTGTCGGCCGCATCGAACCCTCATCCCACTATGTCAACACAATCACCATTCGGGCACAAGCACCCGATTGCGCCGTGACAACCCGTTGAGGCTGTGTCTCAATCCACACTGCCCCTCCCACTGAACATACACCTGCATCCACATCTGATCCCCTCCCCCTCATCCAAATGCCCATCCATCACCCACCACTCGATATAACCTCCCAAAGCATCTAGGAAAGACACCTGTGCAAATCTCCATCCTTGAGCTGCTTTGCACATCACCTCGCCACAAGGACGTCCTTGACAAAGCCCTTTTGGAAACACAAGTCCCTACAAACTTGGATGTCAATCAATTTCAAGCCATGGTCGGCCATATTGCTACACTGCACCATCTCACGTTTTCTGAAAAAGATCTCCCTACTTCTGAACACCTACATAATGATGCACTACACATTGAGGTCCGCATTCACAAACACACCATTAAAAGGGTCCTAATATATGGTGGCTCTGGCCTAAATATATGCCCTCTAAAATTGCTAAAACACTTGGGGTACTCAGATGTGGTTGTGGATGCTAGTGAGTGCATAACAATCGAAGGATATGATGACACTGAGAGGCTATCCGAGGGCACCATAAAGCTCCCTATTCAAGTGGGACAGAAAATTCTTGAAACAAAATGTCAGGTTCTGGATCTTGACCTCCCATATAACATTCTTCTCGACAGACAATGGATTCACGCCATGCAAGCCATCCCATCCACTTTCCATCAATGTCTCAAATTCCCCCACAACGGCACAGAAGTCACTATTTATGCTGATCCCTGTCCCTTCCAATACTACAGTTTTCTGGAAGGCCACAACCAAACCTTTTGTCTGTACAATAAAGCCACCACCACAACCAATCCTACAGCTTCCACCTCATATATGGACCCCGCCAACATCGCCACCACTTCATCCCAAACACCTTCACCACCTAAGGTCAAGATCAAGCTCAACGACCCAGGCTGTAGAGAATACAACCTCCACAGTACCTTTTGTGTGGGCTTATTACCCACTCCTAAGACATTTGGCACTCTGAACACAGAGGCAGCTAACACAGTCATCATCAAATGCAAACCCTCACCCATCTTTGAGAAGAAACATCTTCTGGATCAGGATATACTTGAAGATATTTCATCCTAGCTTTATAAGGATGAAGAAACAGAACAAGACATCCCCAGCATCCCAACAAACAGTTACGGTAAAGGTTCTGAAATGGTCAAAAGTATGGGTTACAAAGGACAAGGCGGTATTGGCCTTCATGAACAGGGGATTGTAGAACCACTGCAAGCAACAAGAAACCCCTATACTCAAGGGTTAGGGTATGGTCAACCACAACACATCCTTAATACCGGTGAATGTATCTTATCTGAGTTTGCTCCAGTTTCTCTAGACATTGACAATGTTAACGAAACGGGCCTACAAGACTCCTTTAGTGATTTTGCCGACTTCTTCGACTCCTCCATTTGCACCATCTACTCAGTCACCACTCTCACCTCCTCATCCAATGACCTACCATTAGTATACCTCGACCTCATTGACTAGGACCAACGAGGACCTCCTATTTTTGATATCGCACCAAATGACAAAGCCATTGCTGAAATGATGGGAGTAAGAGACAACTTCCCCTTAGGAGATCACAGAGCTGGATACATCATGGAACTCAATCTGGCTACCTATTTCAGGGAGACAACCCCTGCTTCCAGTCACAAAAGCACAAAAAGAAAAAATGGATCTGATCGTGAAAACTGTTCCACGGTAGTATCAGATCCCAAAATAGTAAAAATAAATGACGTATCTCCTGGTGAAAACCTCCATGAGGCACCAGGAGATGGAAGCATGGGCCTCCCTGAGATAGATAAAGTATATCCTGACAGATCACCCATCTTGGTTGAACTAGCTCAGGAAATGAACCTTGGGACAGAGCAAGAGCCAAAAATCACATACAGAGTAGAATCTCTCAGCATGTTCAAATAGGAAGACTTCTTGGCATTTTTTACACGAAGAAATCGCAACTATGCATGGACCTATGCAGACATGCCAGGGCTAGATCCCGCCTTGGTTGTTCATCATCTTGCCATGCGCCCTGATGCCAAACCCATCAAACAGAAACTCTGCAAGATGAATCCTCAGGTAGCTCTCCTCATCAAAGCAGAGCTCAAAACGTTACTGGATGTTGGGTTCATCCGCCTAATTGATTATCCTGAATGGGTTTCAAATCTAGTATTGGTTGCTAAACTAGATGGCAGAATCCGCTGTTGCACTGACTTTAGAGACCTCAACAAGGCCTGCCCAAAATATGACTTCCCACTACCCAACATTGACATGATTATGGATCTCACCGCAGGACATGAGATGCTATCCCTCATAGATGGCTGTTTAGGATACAACCAAATAAAAATTGCCGAAGAAGATCAGCACAAGACATCCTTTATATGCCCATGGGGGACATACTGTTGGGTGGTAATACCATTCGGCCTAAAGAATGCAGGAGCTACTTATCAAAGAGCAATGACCGTCATCTTCCACGACCTCTGTCACCACATCATGAAGGACTATGTTGATGACTTACTCGGCAAATCAAAGACTAGAGAAGAACACTTAGACGTGCTAGCCAAGATCTTTGACAAGCTAGAGCAATCTAATGTTCGTCTAAATCCAAAGAAGTGTGTCTTTGGCATCACCTTAGGTAAACTGCTGGGATACATAGTCTCCAGACGAGGAATCGAGGTAGATCCTATGAAAGTCAAGGCTATCACTGAAATGCCACCTCCCAAAACATTGAAACAACTAAGAAGCCTGCAGGGGAAGCTATAGTCCATTCGTCGGTTCATCGCCCAACTCACGGATAAGTGTCAACCATTCCAACATCTCCTCAGGAAAGATACGGCTTTTTCCTAGACTGATCAGTGTCAGGGTGCCTTCGACCGGCTAAAAGCATATCTGGCTAATCCCCCTATTCTATCTCCACCAAGACAAGGAGAACCCCTCCTCTTGTATATCTCTGTGACAAACACCGCAATTGGGGCTTTGTTAGCACAACACGATGAGCATGGGAAGGAAAGAGCCATCTACTACATCAGCCACACCTTGATCTCCTATGAGCTTAATTACACACAAATTGAAAGAGCATGTCTAGACCTCGTCTTCACGTCACAAAAGTTAAGACATTATATGCTCAATCACAAGACCAAGCTCATTGCTAAGATCGACCCACTGAAGTGTTTTCTAAATAGAGCAACTCTCACTAGAAGAATGGCAAAATGGGTCATGATTCTCATTGAATTTGACATAGAATACATAGAGAGAAAGGTGATCAAAGGACAAGTCATAGCAGATCAGTTGGCTGAGGCCCCTATTCAGGCAGAACATCCTACAATCACAGAATTTCCAGACAAGGCCATCTTGACAATCACACTAGCCACAGACACATGGAAGATGTATTTTGATGGATCATACACTCACAAAGGCTCGGGGGTAGGCATCATGTTTGTTACCCCTCAAGGTGACACGATCCCTAAATCATTCAAAATCACATTTCCATGCACCAATAATGTAGCAGAGTATGAGGCCCTCATCACAGGTCTCCGAATGGCTATCCAATGGAAAATTGAAAAGCTAACTGTGTATGGTGACTCTCAACTAGTCATCAGGTAGGTCAATAATGAATACAAAACCAAGGATGATAAGCTCCTTCCCTATAAGAAGATGGTCGATGATTTTAAAGATTATTTCGATGACATCCACTTTGAGTAGATCCCAAGGTTAAACAACAAAGTGGCAGATGCCATGGCAACCATCAGATCTTTGGTAGACATGAAGCAAGGCAATAAGAAATGTGAATTCCTAATCGAAGAGCTTCCCATCCCAGCATATGATGTTCCTCAATCTAAACTAGTGTACAAAATTGTTGGTCCTCTATCCCCCTGGAATCAGGAAACCTACCTCTACCTTCATGATAATATCCTCCCCCAACCTATCCCCATCACAGAGAAAATCCTTCATCTGTTGAGCCTCCTGTTTCATCCTTGTAGGTGACACCCTCTATAAAAGGAGTCTTGATGGCATGCTTCTACGATGTTTAGACTCTAGGGAAGCTGAGGCAGCCTTGGAAGAGCTACACATAGGTATTTGTGGGGCACATTCAAGTGGACCAGCTCTTTCTAAAAAGATCCTGAGGACTGGCTATTATTGGCCCACCATGGACAAGGATGCACATCAGTTTATCAGAAAATGTCTCCCATGTCAACAGCATGGTGATCTCATCCATGCACCAGCACAGGAGCTGCAACCAATCACAATGCCATGGCCTTTCTCATAATGGGGACTCAACCTCGTAGGGAAAATACATCCTCCATCTTCCAACGGCCATAAATTCATAATCATTTCTATCGAATACTTCACAAAGTGGGTGGAAGCTACACCACTCACCTTTACCACAGGACTCCAAATCTCCAAATTCATTCTCCACTACATCATCTGCCACTACGGTATCCCTCATTCCATTGTCATTGATAATGGGAAGCCATTCAAAAACTAAGAAGTTCATACTTTGTGTGAAAAGTTTGACATCAAACACCGCTTCTCCATGCCATATTACCCCCAAGGAAATGGTCAAGTAGAGGCTTCTAATAAAACCATCCTCTGCATCTTAAAAAAGACAGTCAATGAAGCTGGCCGCGACTAGCACCTCCAACTCAACCCTGCCCTATGGGCTTACCGCACCAGCATCTGTACTCGTACAGAAGCCACTCCATACTCACTAGTATTCGGATCTAAAGCCATTTTACTTATAGAGGTCAAGCTCCCATCCCTTCGAGTGTCATTGCAAAATATTATCTCTGATGAGGACTACCACGTCGCAAGGTTGCATCAACTTGAACTACTGGATGAGAAATGCCTGAATGCATTGAATCACTTACAGGCATACCAAAACCGGCTCAGAAGAAGCTACAACAAAAAGATCAGAACCAAAAAATTTGAGGTGGGTGACTTGGTCCTAATGGAAAATCAGAAGAACCTGCAAGAGCGTCTGAAGCAAGGAAAGTTTGAACCCAATTGGCTAGGACCTTATGTCGTCACCACCGATTATGGGTCAGGAGCTTATCAGCTTGCAACACCTGAGGGGCAGCCTCTAGATGAGTTGATGAACATCTTGCATCTCAAGAAATTCTATGCACAACCCATCTAGTACCCCAAGTCAAAAAAATTAAAAAAAATTAAAAAAATCAAAACACCAAAAAAATCAGAAAATCAAGAAAAATTAGAGTGCAATAAAAACTTCCAATGGTAAAAATCACTTCGGTGACGCCTTGGATAAGTACCATGGTGAAAACTTGTTTTCAGGCGCCATGCGTAGTGGCCAATTCTACCATCTAATAAGTCCTCTTTCCATCCTAACACTCCATATCCCACACCTCTCATGGCTTGAAATTCGGCACCATCAAGTTTATTTCACCCACTCTGCACTACCTCACCAACAAAACCCATCCATGGAACGAGGATCCTTGTAAGCTCCCTTTGTACATCATAAAATCAGAAAATCCAAAAACATCATAAAATTAGAAAATCCAAAAACATCATAAAATCAAAAAATCCAAAAACATCATAAAATCAGAAAATCCAAAAACATCATAAAATCAGAAAATCCAAAAACATTATACAATTAGAAAATCTAAAAAAAATCCTAAAAAATAGAAAATCCAAAAACAATCACCCCATACATCAATCTCACATCCCATCACGATCATCCAACACACATCAATCTTCATCCCATCAAACCCATCGTAAACCATTCCTACATCATCAAGTCATGTCAGAACTACATATTCATTTCACCTACATCTTAAAAGTACCTTGATCCCGTGGACATAGGGTATGTAAGCAGTCTGGAATACGAAGGATGTTTCTAGTACTCAGGTATCTAAGATGCACCCATCCAACCCGTTGGATGGTTCCCATTCACTGAGCTTTCTAGATCTAAGAAACGATACACATGCTACGTATACAATTGAAACATGGTCCCTCACGCAAAAATCATCAAGCAACATACCAACTATAATCTTACATTTGGCCAGAATGTTCTTTTGCCCATCTTCCAAAAAATTCTCCAATCAAACACCAACGAATCTGTGTCCTAGGATATATCTTTCCTACAATGGACACAAAATCTATCATTTTCTCATCACGTCTCTTGGCAAGAGCACACAAAGGCTATTTGTATCTTTTGTTGTTCCTTTTGCTTATTAATTTTTTATCTTTTTGTCTTGCTCCAAGTCATCTCCAACACTACCTTGATCTCATTATATCATGGTACGTAGCAGATAGCACCTGGAGTAGACATAGTCATTGTTTCTGTATGATGTGCTTGTGGGTTGGGTTCATTACTCCAAGAATAGTATTCATATCTTGAAGTCCAGGTCGGTTCTAGCATGATGTGTCTTATTTGCATATACAGGTATCAACACCTTATATGCATTATTCACACTCACTGCTATGAGTCCCCTTCCTCCACTAGACAAGATTATACTACCTTGGGCATGCATGAAATCAACCTATTGTTTGTGGGTCTAGTCCATGCAATCATAGGATATACATCATCACCTAGGTCATTTCATACCTTTGTGAACTATATCCTACATTGCTACATTAACTAAGAAATGCTCTCCATTAATTTTGTGCAACTACTGTTACTAGCTCAAAATCATCATCCTAATCACTTAGTCAACTATCCCATATCGGCCTAGATTTGATAATCACTTTTCCCCCACCCCCCCAATCTAACTCCCTCACTAACCCCATATTCCCACCATATCTCCACTTAACACATCTTGAACCAAACCAAAACCCCCCCCTCTCAATGATGTGGTGTCTTATGACCTAGCAATCCTCCAATCTCCCCACCGCCGTCCCCTAGATGCTTCCACCCCTATCATCCCCACAACCTAACATGCTCTCCCATAGTCTCACCACTCAGGGTCAACACAAGGAACATCATGTGTATCAGGACCAAGCCATCTCACCTATCACCTAGTTTGCATACCACCTATCACCTAAGCTGCATCTAAGCACATCATTTAGCTACACGTCACGATCCATTTCATTTGCATATCATTTTAGGTTCATTTTGCATATCATTTTAAGTTCATTTTAATCCATTTCATTTGCATATCATTTTAGGTTCATTTTAATCCATTTTGCATATCATTTTAGGTTCATTTTGCATATCATTTTAAGTTCATTTTAATCCATTTCATTTGCATATCATTTTAGGTTCATTTTAATCCATTTTGCATAGCATTTTAGGTTCATTTTAATCTATTTCATTTTGCATAGCATTTTAGGTTCATTTTAATCTATTTTGCATATCATTTTAGGTTCATTTTAACCTATTTTGCATATCATTTTAGATTCATTTCAACCATCTAAAATTGCATATCATTTTAGGTTCATCTTAATCCATTTAAGTTTGCATTAAAAAAAAAAAAAAATGTACATCGCTCATCATAAAAAAAAATATATAGTGTCCTGATACAATGCCTCTAAGGGCTAACATGGTATAACTATCACATGGAGGATCCTCTCTCCGAGGGAGTAGGAGACTCTGACCCTGGTCAAGCCTGTAATCCCGATGGTGGTTATGGCTATGGCGCTACTGGTACCTGAGGAGCCTACTGGGGTACATATGAGGGAGGAGGCATCGTCTGCTGAACTAACTGAATGGATCTTGACCTATGAGACCTGGAAGCCCCCGATCTACTGACCTGGCTGTAACTTGGTGCTCGCTGCACTGTGGGCATGGCTGCATAATACAACCCCCGATAATACTCCATCCATGCTCTGGCCTCTGCTAACTCTCCCTGTACCTGAGATATCTGTCCCTGTGCCTGGCTCAACTACCCCTGTATTTGATGTGCATGTGTCTACGCCTAAGCCAGCTGGGCCTACATCCCTACCAAAATCGGGGCAAGTCCCCTACCCAAATCCTGTAGACTGCTCAACGTAGCCTCTACCTATTGTGCTCTCATCAGCACTGCATCCCGCTCTCTCCTCAACTCCTCCATGTCCCCTCAAGCTTGGGACAACCGAACCTCTAACACTGCCACCTACCCATCTACTCCCCCCAGTAGTCCCAACTTGGCCTCTGGGTGCTCTAACGCCTCCTCTAAGCTGGCCACCTGTGCATGTAACATCTCCACCTCCTCCACCTCCCCCCGTGGACGTCACTGAGGTGTCAGCTTCTCAACCTCTGCCGCCACCCCTATCCCTAAACTCCCTGCCCTGGTATCATGTCTACCAACTCACAGTTGCTCCACCCGTGATGGAGATAAATCACCCTGCTCTGCCCTTAGCTGTCCACTGCGCTGCCACGGTCCTCTAGGCTGTCGTCTGCCCCTAACCTGGGCCTACTATGCTGGAAGCTGCTGCCCCACCTATCCCTGTCCCACTACCGCTACTACCAACTCATCTACACGCTGGCCATCTCTCGCAATCACTCTCCTCCCTATCATCCATCACCTCCACAATATAGTCCGCAATAACCTCATCTCCATCCCCATCTGGATCATCTCCACCCCCATCTGAGTCATCCCCTGCTACCTCCACTGTTGGATCTATCAATTGGGTGGGCCAATGCATCTGCCACCATATCTCATATGCAGGTGTAGTCCCTGCATCCCTCATAGTGCTCCTCCAATCCCACTGTACTAGCCAAAGAGCTACAAAATCATTCAACGCAACCTGTGGCTATAATGGTGTAGGCCAGTAGGCTGTATCTTGTGGCATCTGCGTGTATATCGCCATCTGCTGAGGCATATCCTGTACTAGTCCAAACTGACGCATAACCCATGAGGGTAGGTACATCTCTATGGTACGGTCCACACGACCCATAAGATATCTCTGCTGAAATGTATATGGGAGATGACTAATGTGTATGAGGAAAAATTGATTAAATCAAACTAATTAAATCAAAGAACCCAATAACATAAAGAAAATGAATTTAAATAAAAGCCATGACAAATAATCAATGAAATAAAGACTTTTACCGAAATCTGTATTGTTTCCTTTGGATTGAATGTGGATTGCTCAATGAAGTTGCGAAGCCATAGCTGCAACAAGCAAGTAGTGTGCTCAAGAGATCAATGTCGAAAGATCGTGAGAGTGCTCAATTGACACATTTTGTATGCTCAAAGCTCTGTTAAGTATGCCTAAGAATACGATCGAAGAGAGAGGTAATGAAGGAGATGAGGGGGGTTTATATAGGTTTCAAGGAAGATCGATCAACGGTCCAGATAATTCAGAAGAATCAACGGAGGAGAATAGTTGAGGAATGTGCAACGAACGAGAAGAAGACATGTGTCTTGCTTTCTTTTGCATGAAAGGAGTTATCAAGAATAGAAGAATAAGTTAACTAAAGAGATAAATCAATTAAAAGAATAAAGCAATCAGCTAAGTGATTTAAAACAAGAAGAAGGGATTTGCATGAGAATTAGAAGATATTTTGCTTTATTAAATATAGAAAGCTTGAGTTATATTAGAGATAACTCAAATTTAGAAGAAAAAGCAATTTAAATAAATAATTGATTTATTTAAATTTGGAGAAGATATTTTTGGAAGAAATAATTAAATAATTAGAATTATTTAATTTAGAAGATTTAAAAGCAAATTAAATAAATAAATTTATTTAATTGTTTGTGCATGATTTTGGAAGAACAGAAGATAAAATATTTGATTTAATTAAATAATTTAAGAATTATTTAATTTTAGATAAGAGGGAATATGTTGAATTAATTAAATAATTGGATTTATTTACTTAATGTGGATTTGAGTTTTGGAAAGAAGATAATGATTTGATTTAATTAAATAATTAAAATTATTTAATTGTGGAAGAATAATAGAGGAATCTGATTTAATTAATTAAATAAAGAGGATTTATTCAATTAATATCGCAAGTATGTGATTTAGAAGAGTTTGATGAAATTAATTAAATAATTAGATTATTTAATTAATGTGTGAAATGCAGGTAATTAGGAAGAAATGACGAAATGCACGTAGTGCAATGATGTGGTCATTTTAGGGTGTCTACATTTTGCCCCTCTTTGATGCAATGTAGTTTATAGCGTTGTGTCAAAGAAAATGATTGTTGAAGATGATACAATTTTTTATGCCCCAGTGTAGGTAGTTGCCCCAGCGTATGCCCCCTCGAGCAGGAAGATGGGGAAGCGGCAGAAGAATAGTGTTGACACTCGACTAGAAGATTTGTTGGAGACAGATAAGGTTGGGTTGATGATAGATAGAAGAAAGTGGAGATAGAAGAGAACATGATAGAAAAGACTGTTGATCGATTATTGTTGGAAAACTATATAAGGCCATGGATGAATGGATGGGTAGATGGCTGAGCTTGTTGCAATGATTTCACAAATATTTAAAAAGAGCAATCCTTATTTTTGATATAGCACGTGGATAGTTTGCCACCAAGGTATAAAAGACCAAGGTGCTGTAATATCCGAGTGCGTGGACGTTGACTCTACAAGCAAGCGGTTTGAACTTAGATCCCTTAGACATAATATAACCTTGTAGGTATATGTGAATGAGCCATTTTTCTATTTATTGTTGCATAGATCAGTCATGGAAATCTCATGCTCTGTGTTGTAAGAAAAATGGGTGGCAAACTTCTCTGCTAGCTCGTTGAAAGATTTGATACCCGTGGGTAAGTGTGAGAACCATTCTATTGCTTGACCTCCAAGACTACGAGGAAAGAGATGCATAAGATATGTGTCGTTATGTGAGACCTCAAAGCAAGCAAGATAGAATTCCCTAAGATGGTCTTTTGGGTCACCTTTTATTTTGTATTTATCAAACTTGGGAATAGTGAAATTTTGAGGAAAAGGGATCATTGGTAGTGACTGATCAAAAGGATAAGGACACACTTCCTCTAAAGAGAAGGTCTTTTTGGTGTGGCCAAACGTAAGATCAGATAGCTGTTGTTGCACCTCCGCAATCTTTAGCTCCATAGTCATGGGAGGGGTTGGTAACATCTCCTGTTGTCCAAAAAGTGGTTGGTGTTGCCCATACGGAAGATTATAATGTGAGCCATGCACACTAGTGTTATAAGGGTCGTAAGATTGATTGGGAACATACGGGTTATACGATTGGTTTAGATTGGGTTGGAATTGGAGGTTTTGATTTGGTAGAGGTGGAGGTGGCGCTAGGTAAGAATGTTGGCTTTGTGATGGTTGAAGGAAAGAATTAGGTGGAGGAAAGCTAAAGTGCATTTGATTAGATTGCGATGGTGGCACATAGCTTTGGGAAACTTGATGTTGGGCATGTTGAGAGTGGCTAGGCAATGTGTGAAAGAAGTTGAGCGAGGATGAACGTTGTGGAGGAGGGACATAGGTAGAAGTGATTTGCGATGGTTGGGGTTGATTAAGGATGAGAGTAGAAGAATGTTGTGGTTGGGGTTGCTTAAGGACGAGAGTAGAAGAATGTTGTGGTTGGGGTTGCATGACTCTATTTGGTTGAGAGACATGAAGGTGTGATGATATAGGAGGTGGCTTTTGTTGAGACCCTTGTTGCATTGCTACATAATTGTTCCCTGGATTGTAATTGGGCGGGAAACCTATCCATGATGGGGTAACCAAGATTCCACTTGCGATTGGGGTGGACACTTTAGGAGGTGGTTGCATATTCGATCGAGCTAAGGTGGCTTGCTTAGCTAACTCTGCTTGACGTTGGAGAGTTTCTTGTTGGTTTTGATAGATCTTCATAGGAGTCAAAAGCGGTGATATGGGCCTCTCCCCTGTTGGGTTTTGAAAAAGGGGATTCCTATACTGCGAACCTTGTGTAGGTAAGGGCATAGTCATTGTGGACATGGTTTGCACCGCTTGTATGGTATCTTGGGCATTGTTGTTCTCCTTGAGAGTGGATAAATCAAAATCTTAAGGTAAGTTGGCACCTTGTTCTGCAAGCAAGCGAAATAAATGATCTTGGTTCTCACTAAGGATTTTGTCAAAGGCTACCACAACTCTAGGCTCTTGTATGATTTCATCTAGATCTTGCCCATCTACTTGAGAGAATTGACCTATTTCAAAGTGTCGCTCTTCTTGAGATGGGGCAAAATCTATAGTATAACCTTGAGGGACAAAATATGGAGGCAAGCCTGTGGTGTATTGGGAAATGCTTTCCAAAGGAACCCTACCTTCTTGAGGTGGGTTTTGCTCAATAGTATATCCTTGTGGCACAAAATCCAGAGGCAAGCCGGTGGTATATTGAGGTGTTCTTACTAAGGGGACCCTATCCTCATGAGGATTGCTTGGTTCATCCATGTGCGGCATGTTCGGAGAGCTGATTGGTTTTGCCGCAGGTGTACTAGGAGTCACCTTGGGAGTAATGTTGAGACAGCCTGATTGCGGTGTGCGAGGAGGCGACTTGCGCTTCTTAGGGACAACTTGCTTGGATTTCATAGTTTGCTGTAGCCTAGTGGTTACCATGGGATACACTAGGACAAAAGGTAATGCTGGGTTTTTGTGAGATGCTTTAAGAAAATGGACAAACTTCTGATGCACAAAGTACTGGACCAAAAGCGCTATACTGTTTGACCAGAGGCGCAGGACTGTGCAACCAAAAGCGTGCTACTGTGGACCAGAGGCGACGGACTGAGCTACCAATAGCGAGTTACTACTATATACCAAGGGCGCTGAAGTAGAGTTTTGCCAGAGGCGGGTTACTGCTGTACCAAAGGCGATCTACTATACTACCAAAGGCGAGCTGCTGTAATACTAGAGGAGCTGAAGTAGTGTCTGATGTTTTTCAAAGGAAAAATGTTTCTGTTTCTGATTGGATTGGTTTGATAAGAGAAAACACAGCAAACAAGTGGTCAAAAAGCACAAGGACTGACACAACAGATAGTGTATGTTCAAGGCTCCAAACAAGCCCAATGTTTCCACAGGTATAAGACAATTGCAATCAATAACAAGCACTTTTTATCCCTAGAGACAAGGTTTCATTGCAGTAGATCAGCTCACAGCTTAATACTCCATCGATAAAAATATCATTCCATAAAGGTGTCAGATATTTAGTATCTTTGCGAGAGATGATAGGTAGGGATATCTCACCCTCCCCTTGGAAAGCTCAAGTAGGTCACAAGAGCATTATGTCCAAGGGAATACTATCTCTTCTCAAGGGAGCCAATGGTGAGTATCTTAAGGGTTTAAATCGATTTCCCTTGCACTGATGATTACCGCAATGTTCGGAGGTAGGTCAGGTAGTCTCTATCTAAAAATGGTTCTTAGTGACTTTGAGGGACCAACGCCTTACGAGCAATGTGACAAGCTACTAAAAGCTTTAACCAATCCTACTAAGAGTTTCAAACACTTCGCTCAATGTGAAAATCGTTTCCACAAAGAGCTAGTACACCTCTTTTCAGTTTGGCACCACAAGGTAAGGCTGACGTCGGTTAGGACTTGGCTTTCGCCTTATCCCTTTTATATATAGGTTCAAAGGAAAACTCCGCTTAGGGTCGTCCCTTTTGGATGAAGCAAAATCCAAAAGCAGGCCCTTCTAAAGGAAGTACAGAAAAGTAAGAGCAAGCACGTCAAACAAAGGTTCAATTGTCTCGTTATAAGAAAAATAAGGTGCAACTAAACTAGGCACACACACATTTGTAGTTGTAAATTGTCCCTTATGAAATGAAGTGTTTGGCATTCATGTCCATTGTCCTTTAGAAAATTGAGGTGTTTGTTCATACATGTCCATTGTCCCTTAAGAAAAATAGTATGTTCCTAAGACTTAGATTGCAAGAAAAGATTTGTTCAATTATCCTTTTAAGCATGCAATGTGTTTCTAAGACTTAGTGAGATAAATCAAGAGGTCTTCAATGCTCATCCTGCATGACCATGTTTAAAACACCTATTGGCTCTATGTGAGTAATAAGAAGATACAACAAGTGAGTTAGTTCCACCAAAAATTCACAAGTTAGCAAAAACAAATCAACTTTGACCAAAAGCGCTGCACAATCTTACCAGAAGTGACTTACTGTATTCCAAAAGCACTGTAATACAGACCAGAAGTGTTGCAGAATACTACCAGAAGTGTTGAAATATAACCAGAAGCGCTACACTGTGTTTTTGAAGGCACTATGATGCAGACCAGAAGCGCAACATAATAATACCAAGCGCGCTGACAAATAACCGGAAGCGTGGAGCTGTGTTACCAAAAGCATGATGCAATATAGCCAAAAGCACTGCGCTGTCTTAGATCACAAAAGGGTTAACTTTTGTCCAAATAACCAGATCTAAAATAAAATGCCATGATTGATTGACTGTTCTGAAAAGTAGTATTTGAGAGATCTATGTCCTGAAATCCAGAAAACTCAGAAGCTGTAACAACACAAAAGATTAACCCAAGAGTCGAAGACACTCCTAAATAAGTCAGCTTATGATGTCCAAGAAGCAGGTTTGTCAGACAAATACAACAGCTTGTCAGACAAATTAATAAGATAGATAGCGTGAAAATCCTGCAAGACACTGAACAAAGTCAAAAAACCTAATTTAGCCAAAAGCGCTACACAATACTGCCGGAAGCGCTGTTCTGTTATTCCACAAGCACCGCTTTGTGCTGCTAGAAGCGCCGCAGTGCCCCCAAGAGCACTTAACTGTGCCTCCAAGAGCGCTCAAAGGTCCTACCAGAAGCGCTGTGCGGTGTCGTTTGCGTTGTGCCGTAATGTGACTTTAAAAAAAAACAATTTCTCAAAGAAACAAAGGGATTAGTGGGTCCCACTGGGCGTGCCAGAATGTGTATGAGGAAAAATTGATTAAAACAAACTAATTAAATCAAAGAACCCAATAACATAAAGAAAACGAATTTAAATAAAAGCCATGATAAATAATCAATGAAATAAAGACTTTTACCGAAATCTGTATTGTTTCCTTTAGATCGAATGTGGATTGCTCAATGAAGTTGCGAAGCCATAGCTGCAACAAGCAAGTAGTGTGCTCAAGAGATCAATGTCAAAAGATCATGAGAGTGCTCAATCGACGCGTTTTGTATGCTCAAAGCTCTGTTAAGCATGCCTGAGAATATGATCGAAGAGAGAGGTAATGAAGGAGATGAGGGGGGGTTATATAGGTTTCAAGGAAGATCAATCAATAGTCCTGATAATTCAGAAGAATCAATGGAGGAGAACAGTTGAGGAATGTGCAACGAATGAGAAGAAGACATGTGTCTTGCTTTCTTTTGCATGAGAGGAGTTATCAAGAATAGAAGAATAAGTTAACTGAAGAGATAAATCAATTAAAAGAATAAAGCAATCAGTTAAGTGATTTAAAACAAGAAGAAGGGATTTGCATGAGAATTAGATGATATTTTGCTTTATTAAATATAGAAAGCTTGAGTTACATTAGAGATAACTCAAATTTAGAAGAAAAAGCAATTTAAATAAATAATTGATTTATTTAAATTTGGAGAAGATATTTTTGGAAGAATAATTAAATAATTAGAATTATTTAATTTAGAAGATTTGAAAACAAATTAAATAAATAAATTTATTTAATTGTTTGTGCATGATTTTGGAAGAACAGAAGATAAAATATTTGATTTAATTAAATAATTTAAGAATTATTTAATTTTAGATAAGAGGGAATATGTTGAATTAATTAAATAATTGGATTTATTTAATTAATGTGGATTTGATTTTTGGAAAGAAGATAATGATTTGATTTAATTAAATAATTAAAATTATTTAATTATGGAAGAATAATAGAGGAATCTGATTTAATTAATTAAATAAAGAGGATTTATTCAATTAATGTCGCAAGTATGTGATTTAGAAGAGTTTGATGAAATTAATTAAATAATTAGATTATTTAATTAATGTGTGAAATGCAGGTAATTAGGAAGAAATGATGAAATGCACGTAGTGCAATGACGTGGTCATTTTAGGGTGTCTACAACTAACATCAGCTGGCCACTCCTCACAACCAATGTATGGTCGCCATACCACGCTAATCACGTCATCCAGTATCCTCCACCAGTAGCACACCTATCTAGTGTATGTGTACTCGGCATCCCGATACAAAAACACAAAGGCCTCAAACAGCCGTCGATAATACTCACATATCGGCTGAGTCACAGGGATATGCTCCCAAATCCATACTTGTAATAGAGTAACCCCGGTAGACAAAACTTGGTCATGCAGATAAGCGACCGTGTGCATCTCGTGGAACAGCTGTGCTAGCATCACTCCCCCATGCATAGACAATATCATGGCTCACCATCCCCTCTATCATCCCGCCCCAGCCCACAGGAAAACCCCTATCTCGCCTATCAGGCATCACCACACCCCCAATCAGCGCACACAGAAATAAGGAAAAGGGATCTGCACCCACCGCCAGTGTCCTCTCATAATCTAGCTCCCTCTCATCTGCCAAAAGAACTAGGTGATCTGCTCTAAACACTCTGGTCAATGTGGTCTGCCCCCTCCTCGTGTTATACCTCACACGTTGACCTAGAATAGGCACCTTGAGGATGCAATAAACATCCTCAAGTGTGATGGTCATCTCTCCTGTCGGTAGCAGAAAGCTGCACGTCTCGGTGTGATATCACTCCACCGTGGCCGTCATCAGAGCTCTATGAGCTTGCAACACTGGCATCGATGCCACCATCCAAAGCCCCAGCCTCGTCAGTCGAGCCCGCCATGCCTCATCAAATAGTACCATCACAGAGGGCACTCGTCGCTCCCACGACTGCAATATAAACTGATGTGTATCCTGCATCCACCACTTCTTGGTTAGATGCTAACTTATTGTTTCCCCAAAACACCCTTTTTTCTTCTAACGTCTCAAGGGCCCACATCATGTGGCCCCCACAAGGACAGCCCTTGGTGCCATTTTCAAAATGGCGCTATCTTTCCCTACCCATTACGCCATTACAGAGAATGGCGCCACTGCGTGACATCCATCGCACCAATCTAGACAATGGCGATAATTTACATTTTGGCATCAATTCCCCCTTTAGCACTACAATGGTCGATAGCGCTATTTCCCCTTATGGCACTATTACAGAGAATAGCTCCGTTTTAACCCCAACATGGCGCTAAAACACCATATTTCACTTCCCTAGGATTTGGCGCCAATCTAGACGATGGCGCCAATATTTCCCCAAATGGTGACAAAACCGCCCTATCCCTACCCTGGCGAATAGCGCTAATCCACAGGATGGCACTAATTTGCCTTATAGTTGGCGCTACGCACTCCAAACCCATATCCCAAAACCCCACAAAATGTGCATAAAATAAAAAATCACAAAGTCCGGGTTAGGCCCTACCTAGGGTCCAGCCTCAGGTGACCGCCTGAACTCTCAGAATCGCTCTGAGATGTGATGAAGTCGCAGAAACTGTGGGTTGCGGTCAGCCATCTCTCCTTTGTCCTTTCTTCTTCAAAGTCAAAAGTGTGCCAATGTGGCACTCTTTGGGCCCACTTTGCCTAATATAGTGGGCCATGTCCTCCCTCCACCCCTTCTTTTTTTCCTCCAGGGTGCAGATCTCAGCCTTTTTCCTCCGTTTTTCCTCCCTTCATCCTCTTTTGTCATTCCTTACCCAACTTTCACTTCCGTCACATCCTTTCGAGAGCTTACCTGCAAAATTTTTATTTTCTTGCCAACCTCTCGAGGGGGCACCCCCTATCCATCTCATTTCTTCCTGGCAGCTGGGGTATTTATTTTTCTTCAACCTGATGCCACTTCCTCCTAGGTCTGGACGCCATGTCAAAGAGGGGCAAATGTAGACACCTAAAAATGTCTCGACCACCAAACTAACTCCCGACATCCCTAAACACACCAATTTCCTTTCCAACCAATTAATTAAATTTTTATTTATTTAATTACTCCTTTCATTTCCTAAATCCACACCATTTCATCCCCAAAATTGAATTAATTTTATTAATTCAATAGTCTAAACCTTAGCCAGTTGATTTAATAAATATACAAAATTTATTAAATCAATTCCCCCATTTTCTCTAAATCCAATTAATTAGTTAAAACCATGTTAACTAATTAATCCAGCCTACTAATTAACCTATCCCTACCTTAGACAATTAAATAACTATTATTTAATTGCCTACCCTAGCCTACCTCATCCTAGCCTTAAGATTAATTAAGTAAATCATTGATTAATTAATCTTATCCTCCCACTAATCCCTCTACTAATTTATTCCAGCCATATTAATTAGGTTAATCACCTTAATTAATTGAGTCAAACCCTCATTAACACTTCTCCCCACAACCCATGAATAAAAAATTGATTTCCATGCCACATAAATCAATTTTTAATACACATTTGTCATAATCTTCATTAAATGCCTCTTACACCCCTTACACATGTCATAACTCATTAATATCCACTCTTCCACAAATGAATTTTTAATTCATTTTACCCTTCCCCATGTGAATTTTTAATTCACAAATAATCCATCTCACCCAACCTCATTTATTCACCCCTTTCCCAAAAATGAATAAAAGATTTACTTTTATTCCTAGCCCTCCATCTTCCAAGATCAAATCTAGGCCCTCCACATCACTTTCATCCTCCACCATTGATCTCTCTAATCAATCTCCACCCTTGGGTCAAAATCCCTTCCAAAAATCTATAAATACAACCTCTCCCAAGTCATTTTCATCATCCAAGTTTATGCAAAGTTACCATGCCAAAATCATTCTTGAGCTAGGATAGTGAGTTGCACAATTGAAGAGCATTTCACATTGAAATCCATAGTCTAGGGATCATCTTGGTCTTAGGAGCTTGTTTTGGGTGCAAAGGCTCCTTCCTCCCTTGATGGGATTAGGTTTGCATGTGAGGTATAATCTTGTGTTTATTGCATTTGATTTAGTATTTTTCCTTCTTTGCATTATCTAATCTACAGTACTTTACTGAGATACTTCCTCTAAGAGATCCAGACTAGATTGTCAGACCTTGCTACATGCTCTATTCTTGGTCACTAGACCAAAGTACTCTTCAATCTGACTTCCGGTATAAACACACCATGTCCTGCAGATGTGTGGGATGGACTTTTTTGCCATCAATGTCAACACTCATGAAGCCAGACAGTGTCTCTTGCCAACAACCCCTGCCTTCGGGCACACTACCCAGAGCTCACTACTCCAAGAGACTCACTATCTACAAAAACATTCACATGGTTAACACTGAAAGGTTAAACTAAGAAATGGCATCTTCTCCATGCGAAGGTTTAATTCCATTGAAGCTCACAACACCTCTGCTCTGTCCCTAAACACTTCTTTGCTACCTCCACATCTTCACACACATCGGCACATTTACACAACTTCATTACACTTATTTATACATGACATCGAGTTCAGAATGAACATCAAAGTTAGCCTTACAATCATCTATCTGGAACATTCTCCAAGATAGGAATTTCAAGAAATTACAATCACAAGACTTGACTTAATACAAAATACTACATGTCGACCACTACACTATCAGCCAAACATAGCTGGGACTCAAATATTCCTCGAACAACATGCCACACTCCATAAAACATCTCTTAGCTCATCTACAACATGCACAAAGCATCCGATCAGCCAAGACTAGAAAGAACAACAACACCCAAGGAGAAATCTTCAACTACAAGCTCAATCCTCAATGCGGACCACCAACATAATAGGCACACAATCCAAAGACCTCCACAAGCATAATGAAATCAACAAGAATAACTGCACCACCTCAAATCACCAGAATCACTTGCATCTTCATATAGGAACTTAAGAACACTAACTGTCATGACTGTCACACTAGAAAGATTGCTTGCAGATCTCCAAACCATGAACCACTTGAGTTGAGGATACACACCAACATCTTAAACATACCTCTAGAACCATAGACCATAATATTCCAATGCAAAGCAATCCAGACCAAATTATTGTCAATCTGTTACCTCTAAACAACTACAAAACCTGGTTCTACTCAGATAGCCACAACTTCATCATCCTCCATGCAGACCTCTCAAATATTAACTGGAGCAACTTTAGACAATCCTCTACAAACCCTTTAATCTGCAGACTCTAATCTTTGTCTCACTAGGAATGCGGAGCAATCTACTTTACTGAACTGCACTGTCTTCACTCTCTCTGACAAAGAGATATGTTGACATCAATGACAACACATCATAGGCACATATTTGCAATAGTTTGTCTACTAAACACTAGGATCTAGTGGCCTTATCAATCCATTGGGCATGGAGTCAAAAGGGCATTGCAGCAAACTAAAACAGGGGTTGGCCAGACCAACATGAAACTAAATATGCCTCCAGACAATAAAAGAACACAAAAAACACAAAACAAACAAGGCAAACAATCTCCTAATGAGGATGTAGTCTATGCAAGACCACTTGGAGGAAAGGAAAACTAAAATAGAAACCTATCTTAAACCTAAACTAACCAACCAAGAAACTAACTTAAATAAAGCCATTAATTGGTTTTTGAAATAACTGCCCTTTCTCAACAATTTACAATGCTTCACATGTCTATGGGGAAGGGATCGACATACAACAAAGTGGTGAATTTCTTCCCCAGGGACAAAGAAAAACTCACCTATCCACCTACATTGATTGGAAATGTAGTTGCCTGGAAGTGGATAAATAGGTTGATCGAGCCCTTCTTAATGCTTAACCTCATGCTTTGAAGTAAACATGACAAGTGGTGATTCTTCATGGTCTATCCCCAGCTAAGTCAGATGCATGATAGGGCATCCCCTTGAGATGACATGCAAATCCATAAAGTTGATCTCATGCCTCTTCTCTATTTATTTCACATCTTGTTGGTTTAAATACTCTAGTTCCTGCATATCAATTGGAAATGTGTCCATCTCCATACCTTTCACATTCTACTCAAGGATTTCTTCCTCGAAGGGTGTTTTCTTGACATCATAATTTTAGCTGAAGACCTCTAACTTATCCTAGAAAAGGTCCTCCTCTAGCTCCTCTTGACTTCTCTAGAGAAAGGGCCTTTGTTTGATATCTTTCTCAACCTAGGGAGAAAGCCTATCCATATAAATCTCCTAGTTTTCCAATGCAAGGGAAAATTCAAGCATTGCTTCATAGACCAGCAACACATCATAATTTTTATCATGAACCTTGTCCCAAATCTGCCATTAACACCTATACCTACACATTTGCCCCATCATTGCTGGCAATAATAGAAGGTGGCCCAACAGGTAGATATCCCAACAATTCACTCTCATTATCCTCCACAAACAAAGGGAGCTCACTAAATAGGTCTTCCACATAAACTACAGCTACATCAGTATTGGATTGATCTTTCATTTGCTCTTATGTAGGTCGCCTTTGCAACTAGAGCTCCTCACCATACAATAATTACATTTCCTTCTTGTTTACTTGATTAGATGTGTGATAAAAAACTTCAAAAGAACTAAAATTCAAAGGATTTATCCCTTTATTTGAATTAACATTGCTCATAGGTGTAAGAGGTTCAAGCAGTTCCACGTTTGTGAGCATAGGAACTGTAGACACCCTAAAATGACCGTGTCATCGAATCACTTGCATTTCGTTACTTGTCTCATCACCTGCATTACAACGTTAATTAAATAATCTAATTATTTAATTAATTTTCAACCAAATTCTTCTAAATCTCCTAAATTCAACATTAATTAAATAAATCCTCTTTATTTGATTAATTAAATTAAATTTCTCTATATTCTTCCACAATTAAATAATTTTAATTATTTAATTCGATCATTATCCTCTTTCGAAAATCAAATCCGCATTAATTAAATATATCCAATTATTTAATTAATTCATCACAAATTCCTTCTTGTCTAAAATTAAATAATTCTTACATTATTTAATTAAATCAAAATCATTCTTCCAAAATCATGCACAACAATTAAATAAATTTATTTATTTAATTTGCTTTTAAATCTTCTAAATTAAATAATCCCAATTATTTAATTACTTCTTCCAAAATATCTTCTCTAAATTTAAATAAATCAATTATTTATTTAAATTGCTTTTTCTTCTAATTTGAGTTATCTCTAAAAAAACTCAAGCTTTCTTGCTCATCACTTAAACTTTCTATATTTAATAAAGGAAAATATCTTCTTTTTTCATGCAAATCTCTTCTTCTTGTTTTAAATCACTTAACTGATTGCTTTATTCTTTTAATTGATTTATCTCTTCAGTTAACTTATTCTTCTATTCTTGATAACTCCTCTCTTGCAAAAGCAAGCAAGACACATGTCTTCTTCTTATTCATTGCACATTCCTCAACTTATCTCCTCCGTTGATTCTTCTGAATTATCTGGACCATTGATCAATTTTCCTGGAAATCTATATAAACCCCCCTCATCTCCTTCATTGAGTCTCTCTCTTCGATCGTATTCTCAGGCATACTTAACAGAGCTTTGAGCATACACAACGCGTCGATTGAGCACTATAACGATCTTTTGATATTGATATCTTGAGCACATACTTGCTTGTTGCAGCCATGGCTTTGCAACTACATTGAGCAATCCACATATCTCCAAAAGGGAACAATACAGGTTTTGGTAAGAGCTTTCATTTGTCTTTGATTTGTGATTTATGGCTTTTACTTAGATTCGTTTCCTTTATGTTATTGGGTTCTTTGGCTTTATTTAGTTTAGATTTAATCCATTTTTCCATATACACATTCTAGCATGCCCGGTGGGACCCACTAATCCCTTTGTTTCCTTGAGAAATTTTTTTTTTTAAGTCACAGTACGGCACAGCGCAGACGATATTGCACAGCGCGTCTGGTAGTATCTCTAAGCGCTCTTGCAGGAACAGTTCAGCGCTACTGGCGGCATGGCCGCGCTTCTGGCCGCATAGAGCAGCGCTTTCGGTGACACAGAGAAGCGCTATTGGAGGCTTTGTTAAGCGCTTCTGGTTAAAATTAGGTTTTGACTTTGTTTTTACAGTGCTTTTGCAGGGTTTTCTCTCATTTTCAGATCTGTGATTTTGTTTGCACAAGCTGTTGTATCTGTCTTCCAAACCTAATTTTTGATATCTCCTAAGCTAATTTATTTAGGAGTATCCTTAGGTTTTTCTAATCTATTGTGTTGCCCCATTTTCTGAGTTTTCCAGATTTCACGACCTAGATCTATCAGATATCATTGTCCAGACATTAGATCCACCATGAAAAGTCATTTTTTCCTGGTTATTTTGACAAAAACTAATATTTTCTATATCTGAGATAGCACAGCGCTTTTGGCTACACAGTATCGCGCTTTCAGTTACACAATGACGCGCTCCTGGATATTTTACAACACTTTTGTTATTATCGTCGCACGCTTTTGGCTATTTATCGCAGCGCCTTTGGAATCACAGTACAGCGCTTTTGGTTATTGTTCAACGCTGCTGGTAATATTCTGTTACGCTTCTCGTCTGTCTTAAAGCACTTTTGGTTTATAGTGGATCGCTTCCGGTAAGATAGTAACACGCTTTTGGTTCAAATTGATTTGTTTTTCGCTAACTTGTGAAATTTTTGGTGGAACTAACTCACTTGTTGCAGCTTCTTATTACTCACACAGAGCCAATAGGTGTTTTTTTAATATGTTCATGCAGGACGAGCGTTGAAGACCCTTTTGTTTTATCTCACTAAGTCTTAGAAACACATTACATGCTTAAAAGGAGTAATTGAACAAATCTTTTTTTGCAAATCTAAGTCTTAGGAACATACTGATTTTCTTAAGGGACAATGGACATGTATGGACAAACACCTCAATTTTCTAAAGGACAATGGACATGAATGTCAAACACTTCATTTCATAAGGGACAATTTACAACTACAATCGTGTGTGTGCATAGCTTAGTTGCACCTTATTTTTCTTATAACGGGACAATTGAACCTTTGTTTGACGTGATTGCTTTTACTTTTTTGTACTTCCTTTAGAAGGGCCTGCTTTTGGATTACGATTCATCCAAAAGGGATGACCCTAAGCGGAGTTTTCCTTTGAACCGCTATATAAGAGGGATAAGGTGAAAGCCAAGTCCTAACTGACGTCAGCCTTACCTTATGGTGCCAAACTGAAAAGAGGTGTACTAGCTCTTTGTGGAAACGATTTTCACATTGAGCGAAGTGTTTGAAACTCTTAGTAGGATTGGTTAAAGCTTTTAGTAGCTTGTCGCATTGCTCGTAAGGCGTTGGTCCCTCAAAGTCACTAAGAACCAATTTAGATAGAGACTACCCGACCTACCTCCGAACATTGCGGTAATCATCAGTGCAAGGGAAATCGATTTAAACCCTTAAGATACTCACCATTGGCTCCCTTGAGAAGAGATAGTATTCCCTCGGACATAAAGCTCTTGTGACCTACTTGAGTTTTCCAAGGGGAGGGTGAGATATCCCTACCTATCGTCTCTCGCAAAGATACTAAATATCTGACACCTTTATGGAATGATATTTTTATCGACGGAGTATTAAGCTGTGAGCTGATCTACTGCAATGAAACCTTGTCTCTAGGGATAAAAAGTGCTTGTTATTGATTGCAACTGTATTAGACCTGTGGAAACATTGGGCTTGTTTGGAGCCTTGAACATACACTATCTGTTGTGTCAGTCCTTGTGCCTTTTTTGACCACTTGTTTGCTGTGTTTTCTCTTGCCAAAACCAATCCAATCAGAAACAGAAAAATCTTGCCTTTTGAAAAACATCAGACACTACTTCAGCACCCTTGGTATTACAGCAGCTCGCCTTTGGTAATACAGTAGATTGCCTTTGGTCAGCAGTAACCCGCCTCTGGCAAAACTCTACTTCAGCGCCCTTGGTATAACAGTAGCTCGCTTTTGGTCACTGTAGCTCGCCTTTGGCATAGCAGTAACTCGCTATTGGTAGCTCAGTCCGTCGCCTCTGGCCCACAGTAGCATGCTTTTTGTAGCACAGTCCTGCACCTCTGGTCAAACAGTATAGCGCTTTTGGTCCAGTACTTTGTGCATCAGAGTTTGTCCGTTTCTTCAAAGCATCTCACAGATTCCCAGCATTACATTGTGCCTAAGTGAATCCCATGGTCACCACCAGGCTACAACAAACCATGAAGTCTAGGCAAGTTGTCCCTAAGAAGCACAAGTCACCCCCTCGCACACCACAATCAGGTCGTCTCAACATTACTCCCAAGGTGACTCCTAGTACCCCCACGGTAAAACCAATCAGCTCTCCAAACATGCCGCACATAGATGAACCAAGTAATCCTCATGAGGATAGAACCCCTTTGCTAAATGCACCACAGTATACCACAGGCTTGCCTCCGGATTTTGTCCCACAAGGTTACATCGTAGATCAAGCCCCATCTCAAGAAGAGTGACACTTTGAAATAGGTCAATCCTCTCAAGAAGATGGGCAAGATCTTGATGAATTTATACAAGATCCTAGAGCTATAGCTGCCTTTGATAAAATCCTTAGTGAGAACCAGGATCATTTCTTTCGCTTGCTTGCAAAGTAAGGTGCCAAGTTACCTCAAGATTTTGATGTGTCCACTCTCAAGGAGAGCAACAACACCCAAGAAACCCTACAAGCGGTGCAAACCATGTCCACGGTGACTACGCCCTTACCTACTCAAGGCTCGCAGTATAGGAATCCCCTTTTCCAAAATCCAACAGAGGAGAGGCCCATATCACCACTTTTGACTCCTATGGAGATCTATCAAAACCAACAAGAAACTCTCCACCGTCAAGCAGAGTTAGCTAAGCAAGCCACCTTAGCTCAATCGAATGTGCAACCACCTCCTAAAGTGTCCACCCCAAGCGCAAGCGGAATCTTGGTTACCCCATCACGCATAGGTTTCCCACCCAATTACAATCTGGGGAACACTTATGTAGCCATGCAACAAGGGTCTCAACAAATGCCACCTCCTATATCATCACACTTGCATGTCTCTCAACCAATTGGAGTCACGCAACCCCAACCACAACATTCTTCTACTCTCATCCTCAAGCAACCCCAACCATCACAAATCACTTCTACTTATGTTCCTCCACCACAACATTCTTCTACTCTCATCTTCAATCAACCCCCACCGTCGCAAATCACTTCTACCTATGTTCCTCCTCCACAACGTTCATCCACGCTCAACTTCTTTCATACATTGCCTAGCCACTCTCAACATTCCCAACATCAGGTTTCCCAAAGCTATGTGCCACCATCACAACCTAATCAAACGCACTTTAGCTTTCCTCCCCCCAATACGTTTCTTCAACCATCACAAAGCCAACATTCTTACCTAGCGCCACCTCCACCTCTGCCTAATCAAGGCCTCCAATTCCAACCCAATCTAAACCAATCGTACAATCCATACAATCCCAATCAATCTTACGACCCTTATAATACTAGTGCGCATGGCTTACATTATAATATTCCATATGGGCAACACCAACCGCTTTTTGGACAACAGGAGACGTTACCAACCCCTCCCACGACTATGGAACTAAAGATTACGGAGGTGCAACAACAGCTATCTAATCTTACGTTTGGCCACACCAAAAAGACCTTCTCTTTAGAGGAAGTGTGTCCTTATCCTTTTGATCGGTCATTACCAATGATCCCTTTTCCTCAAAATTTCACTATTCCCAAGTTCGATAAGTACAAAGGAAAAGGTGACCCAAAAGACCATCTTAGGGAATTCTATCTTGCTTGCTTTGAGGTCTCGCACAACGACACATATCTTATGCGTCTCTTTCCTCGCAGTCTTGGAGGTCAAGCAATAGAATGGTTCTCACACTTACCTACGGGCATCAAGTCTTTCAACGAGCTAGCAGAGAAGTTTGCCACCCATTTTTCTTACAACGCAGAGCATGAGATTTCCATGACGGACCTATGCAACAATAAACAGAAAAATGGTGAAACTTTCATTTCTTTCCTCCAACAATGGAGACAAATGGCTAGTAAATTCCCTTTCAAGATTCCAGAGAAATAGCTTGTTAGCATATTTGTGCAGAACCTCAACCAAGAGTTAGGTTTCCATTTACAAATTCTTAGTGCTACAACCTTCGATGAAATCACATACAAGGGTATCAACATTGAGAAGGCCCTCATTGCTAAGGGTGTGGTCAAAATCTTTAAGGAGACGAAAGATAGCAATTCTCATCAGCAGTCGAACGATAAACCCAAATATTGGAACAAGAACAAAAATGTGGTCAACGATGGGGTGGTCGATACTAAGCATGTCCAAACGTTGCAAACACCGCTGCAACTCTCCAAACCAAGTCAAACTCCACCTCAACAACAACAGCAACAAAGGCAGCCTTATCCCAACCAACAGCAATGACAACAAGAGCGGCCCCAACAAGATTACCCTCCGCGACGTCAATTTACTCCTTTGGGAGTGCCCATCGAATCGGTCTTACAGCAAGCTTTGCAGAAAGGGCTCATCACCTTACCTGATGCTCCTCCTTATGGAGAACCTGTCTACAAAACTGCACGTTATAGAGACAATGAGTATTGTGAGTTCCATAGGAGCAAAGGTCATCGAACTACATCTTGCATGAAGCTTAAGCACCTCATCCAAAACCTCATCGACGGTAATCAAATCACCTTTGAGAATGAATCACCAGCGCAACACACGAACAAGGATCTTGATATGTACAAGGAACCATTCCCTCATCATGGTCCACCTCCTCCTCAGGATAGAGGTAAAGGCATCAATCACGCTTCCACGTCCTTCGATTCCATTGTAGGTCGTTTTGAAGAGAGTCGAGTGTCTACCCTCACCATCAAAGGCAAATCTACGAATTGTGCTATTACTACTCGTCGAGGTCATGTCACCATCCGTGCGCCTACACCTAGACTTCTGGTTCAGTCTGATTATAATCTTGTCGAACATCTAGGGAAAACACCAGCACAAATCTCTATTTTGGACCTTCTACGGTCACAACCTGCACATAGAGTGGTGTTAGAAAAAGCCCTCCAAGAGTCTTCTGTTCCTAACAACATAGCAGTCGCAAATTTCCAAGCTATAGTGGGTAATATTGCTTCGCCTTACAACGTGGTCTTCTCTGAGAAAGACCTCCCCTCCCATGATCCTTGTCACAACGATGCCCTTCATATTGAAGTTCTCATCCATAAGCGCAAAATCAAACATATTCTCATAGATGGTGGTGCTGGTCTCAACATCTATTCTTTAAAGTTACTAAAGCAATTGGGATACTCTGAGGATCACGTCAACACTGATCATAGTATTACAATTAAGGGATATGATGATAATGAATGCCATTCAAAAGGTGTTATTCACATGCCTATACAGCTGGGCCCAGTCATGCTTGAAACCAGGTGTCAAGTCCTTGATAATGAGCTGCCTTACAACATTATCCTAGGCCACCCATGGATCCATGCAATGAAAGCTGTCCCCTCCACGTACCATCAGTCCCTAAAGTTCCCATACAATGGTACAAAGATCACCATCCCAGGAGATCCTAATTCTTTTGAATTTTGCCGTGTCTTGCAAGGAAGCTATAAGAATTGCAACCAAATGCCTAAAAATGACAAAGCCCTTGAATCCCCTCTCTATGTTGACACTGAAACTCTCACGCAAGCCTCTACAAGTGAGCCTACACCCCTCCCCAAAATCACAGCTCGTATTCGAGATATCAGCTTTGGCACTTATGATATCTCAGAATCTTGTTGTGTAGGGCGGATGCCTTTATCTCCAAAATCTTACGGCAAACCACCCATTGCTAAAGTTACCAAAAAAGCAGCTATTCCTCCCCCAACATTCCTAACCCAATTCCAACATGGACGGTTATTGGAAGAGGAAACTATTGAGGACATCTCTTCTTGGCTCTACAAGGAGAAAGAACCAGTCACGATACCAGTCAAGCAATATGGCAATGGCTTAAGGATAGTGAAAAACATGGGCTATAAGGGCAAAGGTGGCCTTGGGAAACAGAATCAAGGCACTATGGAGCCCATTGTGGTAACAAAGAAGCTAGATAAGAAAGGGTTAGGATTTGGTAAGAAGGTACCACGCGCCTCAAACATCGAGTATATCCTCGACGAGGTAGCTGACACTTTTCCCGCCGATACGACGTCTACAGAGGATATCACTGATGACTCTTCCCTCCACATGACCAATCTATTTGCGGAATCCTCCATTTTTACACTATCCTCCGTATCCTTAACTTCCACCACCAGCACCCAGAATGTCACACTTGTCTACCCTGAACTTATCGATTGGGACCAACAAGGGGCCCCCGTTATAGATGTATTTCAGAATGACGAAGCTCTCGCTGAGTTCATGGGACTCTGGGAAGGTATCCCTCTTGGCGATCACAAGGCAGGTTTTGTAATGGAACTCGAGCCCACGGCTTATTTTGGTGAGAATGCCAAATCCTCTAGTCGCAAAAGTGCAAATAAAGAAAGATCTCTAGGTGAAAACCACACTGTGGCACCTCCTAATCATAAAATAGTAAAAATAAAGGACGTATCCAAAGGTGAAAACCCAACTGTGGCACCGGAGGATGGAGGATTTGACCTTCCCTTACCATCTAAGTATCAGGAGAAATCAGCTCTACTAGTGGAAGATTCTACAGAGATCAACCTAGGTACAGAACAAAATCCAAAGACAACATTCCTAGCGACATCATTATCTGACACAGAGCACAGAAATCTTAACAGCTTCTTCTTACAATGAACCATCAACTTTGCATGGACCTATGCAGATATGCTAGGGCTAGACCCTAAGCTGGTAGTTCATTATCTCACAGTTGATCCCAAGGTGAAGCCAGTCAAACAGAAGTTGAGAAAGATGCACCCACAGATAGCTCTCTTGGTGAAGGTGGAAGTACAAAAGCTATTAGATGCAAAGTTTATACGACCTATTGACTATTCAGATTGGGTCTCAAACATTGTACCTGTATCTAAACCTAATGGGCGCATCCACATGTGTAATGATTTCAGAGATCTCAATAAGGCATGTCCTAAAGATGACTTTCCACTACCAAACATTGACATTATAGTGGACTTGACAGCAGGTCACGAGATGCTTTCTCTCATGGATGGATTCTCGGGTTACAACCAGATAAGGATAGCTAAAGAAGACCAACATAAAACAACCTTTACTTGTCCTTGGGGCAATTATTGTTGGTGTGTCATGCCGTTTGGTCTGAAGAATGCAGGAGCAACCTATCAGAGAGCAATGATAGTGATATTTCATGACCTCTTTCATCACATCATGGAGGACTATGTTGATAATATATTGGCCAAATCTTCTAGGGCGGATCACATACAGGTTCTAGGATAGATCTTCGACAGGCTTGAAAAATACCAAGTAAGACTCAATCCAAAGAAGTGTGTATTCGGTGTAACATTAGGAAAGCTATTGGGATACAGTGTATCTTGTAGAGGCATTAAAGTGGATCCAGCAAAAGTAAAGGCTATAGTGGAGATGCGTCCACCAAAGAACCTAAAAGCATTAAGGAGCCTCCAAGGAAGGTTGCAGTCCATTCGACGTTTCATCTCACAGCTAGCAGATAAATGTCAACCCTTTCAACACTTGCTCTAAAAGGATGTTTCATTTCGATGGAACAACAAGTGTCAGGCAGCATTTGATCAACTTAAAGAGTATCTAGCCACACCTCCTGTATTGGTTCCACCAGTTACGGACAAACCTTTGATCTTATACATCTCCACTACAAACTCAGCCTTAGGGGCCCTGCTAGCACAGAATGATGACATAGGAAAGGAGCATGCAATTTATTACATTAGTAGAACCTTGGTGGGATACGAGCTCAATTATTCACCAATGGAAAGGGCTTGTTTAGCAGTAGTGTTTGCCTCCCAAAAGTTACGACATTACATGCTGAACCAACACACAAATCTGATAGCTAAAATTGATCCCCTGAAGTATCTACTAGCAAAAGCAGCTCTCACAGGCAGACTAGCTAAATGGGTTATGATCCTTAGTGAGTTCGATATTGAGTACATAGATCGTAAGGCAATCAAAGGACAAGCCCTTGTGGATCAACTAGCAGAAGCACCTATGAAAGCTACACATCCTATGGTAGCAGACTTTCTTGACGAGAATCTCTTCACTCTTACTACCTCCATAATGTGGAAGTTGTACTTTGACGGTTCCTACACACAGCATGGATCAGGAGCTGGCATCTTATTTGTTACACCTCAAAATGACTACATTCCAAAATCATATCGGCTTGCATTCCCCTGCACCAACAACATAGCCAAGTATGAAGCACTCCTTATAGGTCTCAATACAGCAGTTCAATGGGACATCACAGAATTACAAGTATATGGAGACTCACAGCTAGTCATTCGCCAAGTCACAGATGAATACCAAACAAAGGATGAAAAGTTGGTCCCCTACAAGCAACTAGTGGATGCCTACAAACCACATTTTTCTACCATCACATTTGAGCAAATTCCAAGAGAGCATAACAAAGCTGCAGATTCTATGGCTTCTGTAGGGTCACTGATTGACATGCCTGCAAATACACAGAAGTGTGAATTCTTGATCGAGCAATTGTTGATACCAGCCGTCGATGTTCCTGTTACTGAAATCATCTGCAAACTTGTTGGTCCCAATTCCCCATGGTACGAAGATATCTATGAATACCTCAAGAACAATACCTTTCCCCCTGACCTATCATCCAGCCAACGCAAAACCTTTATCCGTCGATCCTCTCGTTACATCATTATGGGTGATACACTATATCGCTGGAGTCTCGATGGTATCCTCTTACGATGTCTTAACGTGGAAGAAGCCAAAGTTACCTTACGAGACATACACGAAGGTGTCTGTGGCGCGCATTCTACCAGTCCTAATCTTGCTAAGAAGATACTCAGAACAGGTTATTACTAGCCTACAATAGAGCAAGATGCTGCACAGTTTGCTAAGAAGTGTCTACAATGTCAGCAGCATGGAGATTTGATTCACGCACCAGCTCATGAGTTACAACCTGTGACAACTCCATGGCCTTTTTCTCAATGGGGTCTCGACCTCGTAGGACAAATCCACCCTTCCTCCTCCAATGGCCACAAGTTTATCATTACCGCCACTGAGTATTTCACGAAGTGGGTGGAAGCCATTCCTATGTCCTATATCACCGGTAAGCAAATAGCCAAGTTTATTCTAAACTACCTCATATGCCGGTATGGTATTCCCCAAGCCATTGTCACTGATAATGGGAGACCATTCAAGAACCAAGATGTTCATGCCTTATGCACACAATACAATATCCAACATCGCTTTTCAACTCCCTACTATCCGTAGAGTAACGGCCAAGCTAAGGCTTCCAATAAAACCATTCTCAAGATCCTAAAGAAAACGGTCAATGAAGCTGGTCGTGATTGGCACTTGCAACTCAATCCCGCCCTATGGGCCTACCGCACTAGTATCAGAACACCAACTGGCACCACACCATATGTCTTGGTCTTTGGCTCTGAAGCCATCCTACCTATAGAGGTCGAGATCCCATCCCTCAGAGTATCCATGCAGGACCTGATCGGTGGAGATGAGTATCGCACTTCCAGATTAGCTGAGCTTGAACTACTAGATGAGAGGCGCCTTGCGGCACTTAATCATCTCCATGTCTATCAAAACCGCCTCCAGCATAATTACAACAAAAAGATCAAAGAAAGACGGTTTCAAGTTGGTGATCTTGTACTTAAAGAGAATCAGAGAAATCAAGCAGATCGAGAGAAGAAGGGTAAGTTTGAGCCTAATTGGTTAGGTCCCTTCATTGTCACAGCAGCATATGGATCGGGAGCTTATACTTTAGCTACACCTGATGGCATTCCTCTAGATGAGCCACTTAACAGTGTCCATCTCAAGAAGTTCTATGCCTGATCCTCAGAGTATTCCCACAAAAAAAAGCAAAAAAAATAAAAAAAAATCAAAAAATAAAAAAAAAGCAAAAAAAATCAAAAAAATCAAAAAAATCAAAAAAATCAAAAAATCAAAAAATCAAAAAATAAAAAAAAAATCCATCCTCTGGTGAAAACCTGGCAAACAGGCGCCTTGGATAAGTACCATAGTGAAAACCTGGCAAACAGGCGCTATGCGTAGAGTCAGCATCCATCGTCTATTGAGTCCTGTCCACTCCTTGTCCAGTTCGCAATGTGCCTCATCCGTCCACCCATAATAAAACCATTGACTTTGTTTGCATTTCCATCTCCCTATCTAGTATAGCTTGGAAAGTTGTCAGTATCCATCGTCGTCTTCCCATGTCTTGGTCTGGGTCTATAGTTAACACTGTCTTGTCCTAGGTCAAGTCTTTCTGTGTCTTCTTCAGCAGTCACCCCTATAGTTTCCTCTACCAGAATGGGGGCAACTCTTTCCTTAGCTTCGGTCTAGGATTGGTTCCTTGTTCATGGTTCGCAGCGCATGCTTCAATCTTGTCTCATTCCCATAGGTAACACCCTTTAACGGACACATCGCTCCTACGATAAGGCTGTTATCTTCTCAACACTTTTCTACATCATCACATCTACCAGAACTACATATCATCTTTTCAATCTTAAGGTACCTTGATCCCATGGATATGGGTATGTAGGCAGTCTGGAATACGAAGGATGTTTCCAGTACTCAGGTACATAAGATCACCTCTTCTCCGCTCTTTTCCTACATCATCACATCAACCAGAACTATATATCATCCCTTCTCCATCTTAAGGTACCTTGATCCCATGGATATGGGTATGTAGGCAGTCTGGAATACGAAGGACGTTTCCAGTACTCAGGTACATAAGATCTCCCCCTTTCACCTTGACCCATTCATCACTCTATCTAGAACTACATATTTATCACGTTCATCTTCCATCGTAAGTGTGCCTTGATCCCATGGATATAGGGTATGTAGGCAGTCTGGAATACGAAGGATGTATCCAGTACTCAGGCACACACGATCCACCATTCTCCACCCGTTTCAATCCATTAGCACTGTCATCCTTCTAGTCTTCCATTTGTCAAAATCCATTCGCCTCGACTTGACTAACTCAAGCAGCAAGCTAGCGCATCCTTTCAAAGTAAAAGTCCTTAACAAACTTGAAGCAAAGAGCCTTTCTTCCAAAGTCATCTACTGTCCTACATACCTATTGCCAACATCAGCTAAGTACTGCTTAACCAAGCCCTAGATCCACAAGCTTGTCTTCTTCGAAGTGTTCCATTGTCGAGACCAACACACGCGTCTCCTACGACATGTGGCATTTCCTGCAAGTGAGACATTGTCTTTTTAGGTAGATAGCCCCCTTTAATGGACACAGAGCTCCTACAATAAGGCCGTTATCTTTCCTATCCAATCTATCCTGAGCAACCTCTTTGGCAAGAGAATATGTTGGCTGTATGTTTACTTTGTAAGTTAGTCAATTTGTGTTATGGTTTATCTTTTGTTCCCCATTCCCATACCTATTCAAAGCTACCTTGATTTATCTATAATCTCGGTATGTTGCGATGCAGTATGGGTTGGGGGCATAGTCATTGCTTTCTGTGTGCCGTGTTTCAGGAATGATCTCTAGTATCTTTCTTAGCATTCTATTTATCTTGTGTGTGTTACGTCATAGCATCTTACATATTAATATTTCTTCTTGCATTTACATGTATTGAAGTTTATTTTATGTTCAAGACTATGGCTTATTCACATGTTCCCACAAGGTCATAGTATGTCTAAGGGATCTAAGTTCAAACCGTTTGCTTGTAGAGTCAATGTCCACGCACTCGGATATTACTGCACCTTGGTCTTTTATACCATGGTGGCAAACTATCCACGTGCTATATCAAACTAAGGATTGCTCTTTATATACAAATGCGAAGCCATTGCAACAAGCTCATTCATCCATTTCCACATCCTTTATATCGCTTTCATCGCAGTAATCGATCAACAGTCTCCATCTCCTCCTGTTCTCCTCTCTGGTGCATATCTGCAAAACCCACATGTCAGATATCACTAGTCATCACATCTATATCATCATATATCTCTATCATCATACATCTATAAGCATCATATAAACAGCATATGTCATCACATGAATCCATAATCATACATACATATCATCACATCCATAACATCAAGGAATGCATACACAAAGGCATGAACAGCAGTGAGTCGAACAGATCATCATATATATATATATCATGTAATGGTCATCATAATACAAAGTGTCTGTGTCTACATCAATAATACAAAAAATATGTATACATCCAAATATACACCAATATAGTACATCAAGGCTATCAAGAGCCCTCACAATATACATCAGAATGCATGCAGGCATCTGTCCACAATGATACAAAATGATACAATATACATGAACGTGCCCTAGTGGGTAGAGCTGCCCTCCTGCTGTGGCCCCTATCCTCCCCCTGTGCTCGGTGGAGCTCCCCCTGATGGTCCTCCTCCTCCCCCTGGAGGCAAAAGTGGCCCTCTGACTGAGGACGCTGACTGCCCTGTCCTCCGGGATCCTGATGCCCCTGACCTGCTCCTGTCTCTATAGCTTGGTGCCTACTAAGCTGCTGGCACCGCACCCACATATAGCCCCCTGTAATACTCTGCCTCCCAGCCAGCTGATACTAGCTCACCCTGCACTCAGACAAGCTCACTGTATAGGGTCCTCTGATCGGCACCCAGTGCACGGCGTGCCTCCTCTCTCTCCCGCCTCACTCTGAATAGTGTGGCTTCTGCTATCAGCCGTAGCTGTACCTCTGCATCTCTCTCTCTCCTGGCCTGTGCTACCGCCTCGGTGTCTGCTGCTGGTGTGGCTGGCGGCTACATCTGTCCTTGTGCCTGTGCATGTACCTGGGCCTGCAGCTGCCTGTATGCCTGCACCTGTGCCTATAGCTGCGCCTGCACCTGTGCTAGGGCTGTCTGTACAGCTGTGGCTACCTGTGTCTATGCCTGGGCTGTGGCCTCTGCCTGTCTCGCCTCTGCCCGTGCTGTATCCCTGTCTCTCCTCAGTCTAACCATCCGGAGCTCTAGTTGAGTCCTCCGGGCTATCTCCTCCTGCAACAGTCACTCAGCCCTCTGCAGATCAGTCTCTACGACTGGGCCCAATGCCTCTGCCATCTCAGCATCCTCCTGCTGGCCACCTGCTTGCTGTCCACCTGCCTGCTGTCTGGCTACCCTGGCCTGCCGCCTCATCCTGGCCTCTCCGCCAAGGACTAACACCTCTCCCACTGCCCCTACTACACTGGGTGTAGTCAATCTCATCGGCCTGTGTGTCTGCCAGTACTGATCATAGTCTGGCAGTGTCCTTGGGTCTGCTAGCCCAGAGTCCCAATCCCATCTCACGGGGATAAGTCCCCGCACCTCTACTAACACTGTCGCCACTGGGATCACTGCGTCCCAGTCTCCAGTCTCTCTCCGCGTCCTGGCATGTGTGGCCTCCCCCACTGGTAGCCCCTGTGGTAGACCAAACTGTCTAAGTACCCGCTTGGGAAGGTATCTCTCTATCATATCTGTCCGTCTACCGAACAGATAGCGAGCCTGTCTATAGTACATGAGCTGCTCGTGCTCATCCGGCCACTCCTCACATAGTAACCACGGCCTCCATATGAAGATGTCCATCTCATCAATCTGCCGCCTCTAGTAGCTGACAGATCCCATCCTCTGGTGTGTCATCACCCCATCATATAGAAACGCATACGGCTCCCCTCTGTCTCAGTGGCGCTGCGCCATGGGTCGGATGACTAGAATGTGCTCCCATGCCCACACCTGTAATAGAGTCACCCCTGCTGAGAGGCTCCTGCCTCTCCTGTATACGCAGTAATGCATATCGTGATACAGCTGGCCTAACACGCAGGGTCCCCACGCATACTGTCTGTCGTGGGTGAACATCCCTGATAGTACAGTCCCCCAGCCTACTGATAATCCTCTAGATCTCCGGTCCAGGCATAGGAAGCCACCAATCAGTGATGCAACTATCCAACGGATCCTATCACAGAGTCTCGGGACGTCTGCCCATCGGATCTCCCCATCGTCTATCCACAGGTCGTCTGTACAGAAGACCTCCTCCAAGCCTGCCTCGCCCCGTGCCAGGTCGAAGTCCACAATCTCCCCGTCTATCCGGATCTGTAGGATGCGATATATATCCTCCAGTGTCACTGTAGCCTCCCCTGTCGGGAAGTGAAATGACGAAGTCTCACTGTGGTATCTCTCCACAACTGCTATCACTAGGGCAAGATTCGCCCTAATGTGTGTCAGGTGTGCCACATGCCATAGCCCTGCATCCTCCTCCCATGTCAACTGAACCACCTCGTGCGCTATCGCGTGGTGTCGCTCCTGCGACATCAGTGGCGGCAAAATCCTCTGCATCCATAACAAATCACGTGTCAGTTCTTCCATAACCAAATCCTCATAATCCTATCTACCCCTGGACTCTGCTATGCAACCCCCAACTTGCCCTTTCCTCTTTGGCAGCCTCACTCTTCTACTTGCACCCTAATTTTTCTTCTATTCAAACCAACAGCACTTAGTTTTATACAAATGCGTTGTCCCTCTCCCCCAACTGCGCCTTCCTGTTCAACCAGCCGCGCTTTGATTTTTGAACCAAATGCACCTTGTTTTCCAACTGCGCCATTCTGCCATACCAACCGCGCTACTCTGTCATACCAGAAGCGACGCGTTTTCTTCCCCTTCCCCCCACTTGCGCTGCACTGCCTAACCAAACGCACTACAACGCCTAGCTAAGCGCGCTGTGGGATTTCCCAACTGTGCTGCGGCGCGGGCACTTAATGCCAAAAGCGACGCGATTTTACCACATGTGCTGAAGGCAACTACCAGCCGCGCTACAGCGCGCCAACAACGCTGCAACCCTATACCAAACGCGCTACAACTTCCTAAAGCACTTTTGGCTTTCTTGCTCGCCCTGCCTAAATCTAGCCCTAATCTACCCCTAATCGACAAATTCAAAGGGGGTTTTCGATCACTTACCACTGCCGGAGCTCCTGCTGGCCTCCCGTAGGTCCGTACCAGCTCCGCCCGATGTCTATGCACTGGAATCGGCATCTCTCCGCGCTGTCTGCTCACCTCTCTCTCCACTAAGTTTAGAAGCCTCTTCTCTCTAAATTTAGAATCTCAATGGGTGCAAATGAGGATTGTGGTCCCCATGGGACCTATTTATAGTGTCCCCACCCTTCGTTTTCTTTCCCCCCCCGTTTTCTGCTTTTCTTCCCCCCTGGTCGCGCAATCTTCTAGTCGAGCGTCAACACCTTTCCTCTGTCGCTTCCCTGTCTTCCCGCTCGAGGGGGCATACGCTGGGGCAACTAGCTACACTGGGGCATAAAAATTGTATCACCTCTTCAACAATTAATTTCTTTGACGCAACGCTACATGCTGCATTGCATCAAAGAGGGGCAAAATGTAGACACCCTAAAATGACCGTGTCATTGAATCACTTGCATTTCGTTACTTGTCTCATCACCTGCATTACAACGTTAATTAAATAATCTAATTATTTAATTAATTTTCAACCAAATTCTTCTAAATCTCCTAAATTCAACATTAATTAAATAAATCCTCTTTATTTGATTAATTAAATTAAATTTCTCTATATTCTTCCACAATTAAATAATTTTAATTATTTAATTCGATCATTATCCTCTTTCGAAAATCAAATCCGCATTAATTAAATATATCCAATTATTTAATTAATTCATCACAAATTCCTTCTTGTCTAAAATTAAATAATTCTTACATTATTTAATTAAATCAAAATCATTCTTCCAAAATCATGCACAACAATTAAATAAATTTATTTATTTAATTTGCTTTTAAATCTTCTAAATTAAATAATCCCAATTATTTAATTACTTCTTCCAAAATATCTTCTCTAAATTTAAATAAATCAATTATTTATTTAAATTGCTTTTTCTTCTAATTTGAGTTATCTCTAAAAAAACTCAAGCTTTCTTGCTCATCACTTAAACTTTCTATATTTAATAAAGGAAAATATCTTCTTTTCTCATGCAAATCTCTTCTTGTTTTAAATCACTTAACTGATTGCTTTATTCTTTTAATTGATTTATCTCTTCAGTTAACTTATTCTTCTATTCTTGATAACTCCTCTCATGCAAAAGCAAGCAAGACACATGTCTTCTTCTTATTCATTGCACATTCCTCAACTTATCTCCTCCATTGATTCTTCTGAATTATCTGGACCGTTGATCGATTTTCCTAGAAATCTATATAAACCCCCCTCATCTCCTTCATTGAGTCTCTCTCTTCGATCGTATTCTCAGGCATACTTAACAGAGCTTTGAGCATACACAACGCATCGATTGAGCACTATAATGATCTTTTGACATTGATCTCTTGAGCACATACTTTCTTGTTACAGCCATGGCTTTGCAACTACATTGAGCAATCCACATATCTCCAAAAGGGAACAATACAGGTTTTGGTAAGAGCTTTCATTTGTCTTTGATTTGTGATTTATGGCTTTTACTTAGATTCGTTTCCTTTATGTTATTGGGTTCTTTAGCTTTATTTAGTTTAGATTTAATCCATTTTTCCATATACACAGGAACATCAAATTGTTCCTCACTAATTTCCCTCTCTTCCATCTCCTTCTTTGGTTCATCCAACTAATTGTCTCACCAAATAATAGGTCCACACTTGAAGAGTGAAATAATGTTAGGGCAAGAGAAACAAGGCAGAAAGGGAGCCTGAACTATCTCTTGAACTTTTTGGAGGTGAGAGGGTTCTTGAAAAGATTGTTTTGGGGAGTGATAAGATAGGTTTGCAATGGAACAAACTTTTGTAAAGGATGGGGACCTCTAAAACTTGGAAATTTAAACCACCAAGTTTGCTCTACTGTAGGTTAATTTCTAGTGGTAGGAGGGTGTTTCCTAAACCTGGGAATGGAAGGTGTCGATTGGGATTCCATCCTCTGGACTTTGGCAAGCAACTACCTCATGTATTCTTCTTTAGCTATAACTTGCATAGAAAGTTTTTCTTGATAAGCCCTTTCCTACACTTCCATTTATTGTTGTTGAAGGAAGGATTGACAAGCAAGCTCATCTTGTTGCTGTTTATACACTTGCTCCCTCTTGATGTCATCAAATTGCTTTTGAAAATTCAACATGATATCCTTGAAACTCATGCTATTCATATTTTGAGGCTGCTTAGTAGGGAAGTTATCCTAGTTTGGAGTAAGTAAAAGGGGTCTCTTGAGGCTAATAGTAAGCATGAGAAGGGGTGGGAGGGAGGCAAGCATCATGAGGATGTTGATATACTACTAAAATAGGGGCATATGGCATAAAAATAGAGCCATCTTGGGCCTAAAATTGCTAGAACAGAGGCTAATGACTTGTATTTTGATAAGGTGGAGGGGGATAACCATAGCCTCCATGAAGGATCAACATATTGGGGCATCTAAAATGCTAGATAATCATAGAAAATGTCTGAAACAAAGAAAAATAGGTATACATCTATAGAAAACTAGATACATACCAAGAAGAGTTGCTAGGTGATTTGAGAGCCCTGAAGGCTAGAAAAGACCAAGAGTATCACAAAACCCTGATCTTTGATGGATCATGAAGCACTTGAGCTAGTTACACTGGTGGATTTTTTCAACAGAGTCACCATGGTGTTGATATGCACTGGACAACTGAGGGGGGGTGAATCAGTTGTCACAAAAACTTAAACACTTTCTGCAATTAAACATTCATCACTTATCCACAATTATTACGATTTAACAATGAGTGCATGAAATTAGAAACTTAACAACATCAAACACAAGAGACACTAGATTTATGTGGAAAACCCAAAGGTGGGGGAAAACCTCAGAGAGGATTAACTCTCAATATATATTGCAATCTTGAAATAGTGATGTTCAAGCTTGGTCACCCTACAAACCTAAACATACTGGCTTCCTGCCATGAAGAACAACTAGGTCTAGCAAGCTCACTACCTTAACCCTAAACCTAGCAAGATTACAATAAGGGTTGTTAAACCCTAAGGGCTGTTAAACCCTACTATTGGCTTACTGCCAAATTCACTGCCATGATGAACACCTTTCTTTATTGTGAATAAATAATTCCTTAGCTCTGCACTGCTCTTCCTTTGGTTTGCTCTTCCTCTTCTTTCTTCTGCCTCTTCTCTGCTCTACCTTTGGACCTTTCTTGATATATTCTCATTTTCTCTCAAGGAAAACTTTTCCATGACTCAGCTACAAGTATTTATACACTACATCAACCTTGGAATGATCATCAAGGCCGACATCAACCATTGGAACAATCTCCAAGGTGGGTATTACAAACATTTACAAAATAGGTCCTAACCTATTGCAACATCATGCAAAGGGAATGAAATGTGGATCATACCATGCCTTAGCTGGGACTCAAACATGATCTTCCACACCACAATACACTTCCACAATTTTCTAGAGATCTCTGTAATTACTGAGATCAACCAGGTCAGCCAAGACTGGTTACACACTACGTTATCTGGGAACAATATTCACACACCATCTCAATTTCTTAACACGGACCAAAGTCTAGATAGGAACATGATTAGGAGACATCCACAAGCACAATATAATCATCAAGAGCAACCACATGAACCTTAACAACTTTATTCAAAGGAATCTTCTCACTAGAGTACATGAACTTTACTGTCTTCAATTGTCATAAAAGAAAGATAGATTGTAGACTACCAAACCATGAACCATTGCAACTGTAGGCACTTATCATCATCCCAAACTTCCCTCTAGAACCACATGTTGTAAGTATGGGCCTAACCAGTATTGTCATTGATGTCAACATACTCCTATTGCATTAATGATAAGGATTGGATGAGCTATGTACTGAGGGTATTGAGAAAATTAGTCTCAATCAAGAACAGTGAAGAACAATGATAACGGTAAGGTAATAGTCCAAGATAGGAAGAGGATCAGGAGATGCAGATTAAAGGGTTTGTAGATATGTATCTTGAGATTTTCTAGTAGAGATTTTAGAGGTTCGCATGAAGACCTGAAGAAGTTGTGGCAGCTCAAGCAAAACCAGTTTCAGTAGGTGTTTAGAGGTGACAAGGTGTTACAGAAAGGTTTAGTGAGATCCGGAAATGCATTATCCTATTCTGCGGATTTGAGGGAGTGTTCAGGAAGTCTTTTTGAAGTATCAACTTGATTGGTTTGTGGTCTGGAGGTCTAGAAGCATCGATTCCTTTGTGACAGTGATGATAGACTATGTTCTTGAGGTTCCAAATGAAGGAAAGAAGGATTTCAGTAAGCAGATGAAGTGTGGATGTTCTTGGTGGTTTAGGAAAGCTTGTGGAGGTCTTTGGATCATGTCCAGTTCATGTTGGTGGTCTGCATTGGAGTTGGAGCTTGCAATTGAGTAATAACCTCCAGATGATGATATTCTTCCTGAGTCCGGCCAACCAGATCAAGTACACATCCTACAGATGTTCTTGTTGATGTTTGCCAACTTAGATGATCATTTCTAAGTTGATGTCTTCTATAAATAAGGGATTATGAAGTCATTTCAAAGGTGTCCTTGTGAAGATGAGTGTATGGTAGCGAGGAGGAGAGAGAAAGACAAAAAAGAAGTATTGGATTTAAATGGAACTGAATCAAGCATGGTGAAGATGATATTTACCAGTTCATGTATGTGATACTTATTCTTTTGTAGATAGTGTGTCTCTTGTAGGCAGTAAGCCTCTTGTGATCAGTGTGCTTGGGCAGTGAGCCCTAATTGGCATGTGCCATTTTGTTCTTACTATTCTTCTAACAGAGAATACAATCTTGGGTTAATCACCCCGTGGTTTTTCCCTTAACTGGGTTTTCCACGTCAAAATCTTGGTGTCTCATGTGTTGATGTGTTTCTGCTCTTGATTTGTTGCATTGTGTTTCCATGATTGATTTATTATTATGCTGCTGAATTGTGAAGTGAAGTGTTTAATTGGAAGAAAGTTTTGTACAACTGATTCACCCCCCGTCTCAGTTATGTGCCCTAAGTCTAACAATTGGTATCAGAGCCAAGTTCCTCTGAAAAGAGCTTAATTGCTTGAGGAGATCCAGGATGTTGTCCTACAAGAAGGATAGTCCAAAGTTTGACAGAACCAATTTTAATCTTTGGACAAGCCGCATGACATGTCACTTAAAATGTATGGGAATGCAGTACTGGAACATGGTTTCAATGAAGTATACTCCTCCACAAGGTGGTCTAAAATCCCAAAGTGAAATCATAGATGCTAAAAACAATCTGCAGACTATAGAGGCTCTTCTAAGTGCATTATCTGATTCAGATCTTTCAAATGTTGTTGATCTACCAACTACTTTTGAGATTTGAGAAAAACTAGAACTTCTGCATGAAGGAGACAAGTATGTTAAATGTGCAAGGTTACAAAGTCTGAAAGGGAAATTTGAAAATCTAAAGATGAGAGATGATGAAAATATTACTACTTTTATGACAAGAGTAAATGAGATGGTTTGTTGAATTAGAAATGCTGGGGGAGTCCTGAATGAAGATGAGATTGTTGGCAAAGTTCTCAGATCCCTTCCCGCTTCTTATAAAATCAAGGCTGTTGCAATTGAAGAATTCAGAGCTCACACAACCATCACAAGAGATCAATTGGTTGGTAAATTGGCTGCATTTGAAATGGCTGAGTTTGAAGATGAACCCCCAAAGACTGAATCTACATTCAAAGCCAGTGCCTTTGTAAAAGGTAAACAAAGGTTTGATTTGGGAGAAAACTCTTCAAGGAAACTACCATGGTATGAAAAAGAAAGAAAAGACCTAGAAGAAGAAGCTAAAACTGCTCACCTTGAAGCTCTTATTGCAAAAAGACTACCAAGAGGATCCGGTAAGCATGAAGGAAAATTGCCTTTTAAGTGTTTTAACTACAATAAGATTGGTCATTTTTCCTCAAGATGTCTAGAAAAATTTTCAAGGCTAAATCCTAACAAATCAAGGTTCCAAAAGAATTGTTACTATGCACATGAAGGAGATGATGAAGGAGTAACAGATGATGAATCGGAGACAGGAGACAAATTTAGAAGTGATTGGGTGTTCATTGCCATCAAGGAAGAAGGTCCAATGCCCTCTGAATCTATCAATCATAAAGTTGTAGAAAGAGCTCTAGCTGCCCAAACTGAAGAAAAGGATGATTGGGTCATTGACAGTGGATGCTCTCACCATATGACAGGTGACAAAAACATGTTCATAGATTTGGAAAAGTATGAAGGAGGAGTGGTAAAGTTTGGTGATAATTCTGCTGGTAGAATCAGAGATAGAGGAACTATTTCCTTTGATGGAAAGAACAAAACTGGTAATGTATTGTATGTTGAAGGATTGAAGCATAATTTTCTCAGTGTTGGACAGTAGGTGGACAAAGGCTATGATCTCTGATTCAAGAATGGAAAATGCAAGATCTTTGAAAGTTCCAGAATAGAGATTGCATCCGGTACTCAAACTAAAGGTAATATCTTCCACTTGGTTGGTAGTGGTAAAAGTTTCATATTTGCTCATGTTGGTCAAAGTTGGTTATGGCATAGGAGGTTGTGTCATGTAAATACTGATAATATCATCAAAATAAGCATTACTCAGGCTGTAAGAGATCTTCCAAAATTAGTGAAACCTACTAATAGCTTGTGTAAAGAATGTCAGTTGGGTAAGCTAAGCAGAGTCACATTCAAAAGTAAGGAATTGTCTTCTACCAAATTATTGGACTTAGTTCATACTGATCTTTGTGGTCTGGCAAGAATCAGGAGTGTGCAAGGTGATAGATACTTCATGTTACTAATTGATGACTATAACCAGATGATGTGGGTAACCTTTTTAAAAGAGAAATTAGAAGCTCTTGAGAAATTCAAAATATTCAAGGCTATGGTAGAGAATGAAATGGGATCAAAATTAAAATGTTTGAGGTCTGATAGAGGTGGAGAATTCACATCCAGTGAGTTCATAGAATTCTATGAGAAACATGGAATAAAGAGACAATTGTCTGCTCCTAGGACTCCACAGCAGAATGGAGTAGTTGAGAGAAAGAACTAGACCATCCAAGAAGCATCTAGGACCATAATGATGGGAGCAAATGTTCCTTAGATCTATTGGAGAGAAGCTGTTAGCACTGCAGTCTATACTCTCGATCGAGTTCAAATTAGAAGCAATACCGGTAAGACTCCTTATGAACTTTGGTTTGGCATCACTCCTACTATGAGGTATTTTAGAGTCTTTGGTAGCAAATGATACATTAAAAGAGATAAAGATCTAGGAAAGTTCAATGCTAGAAGTGATGAAGGAATATTCTTGGGTTACTCTACTCTAAGCAAAGCATATCAGTGTTATAACAAGAGACTGAGAAAGATAATAGAAAGTACAAATGTGAAGGTTAATGAGGGAATTGAGAAACCCTCAAGGTTTTATGAATATGATGAAGATGATTAGAATGGTGTTCTAATTCAAGGAGCCCAAGCCTCTTTTGAAAGTCAGATTCAACCTGATTCAGTAAATCAGGAAGAAGAGATAAGCTTTAATGAGCCTGGTCAAGAATCAGAAGTACAAGAAATTCCCAAAGTTCCTAGGTATGTAAGACTGAACCACTCTAAAAATTAGATCATAGGTGATAAAAGCAAAGGAGTACAAACAAGAAGAAGAATTGCTCAAGATTCAAAAGAGTATTGTCTGATTTCAAAGATTGAACCTAAGATAGTGAATGGATCTTGCAATGATGAAAACTGGACCAAAGCAATGAAAGAAGAGCTGATGCAAATTGAGAAAAATCACACTTGGGATCTTGTTCCTAGACCTAGAAACAAGAATGTGATTGGAACCAAATGGGTCTTCTAGAACAAACTAAATGAAGTTCGTGAAGTGACGTAGAGGCATGGAGGATTCACCCAAAACTCACAAACTTTCACTATGCTTTGATGAGAGCCGCAAATAAGGTAAATTTGACATAATTTTCAGAATACAACTCAAACCCATGATCTAAAAACTGATTTGGATACCCATTATCCTTGTACACAACATATCTCACATGGAACATAGGTTGTTTTTGAAAGTATGCTTAAAAAATAGACTGTTATAGAGATGGAGACCCTAGTAGATTGTAGACCTGCCCTCACCAAAAATGGCATAACTCACTTAATTTTTAATTAAAATTTCCCAAACTAAAAGAATATGAAACTAGACTCATATACTCATCTTTTCCATTGGTTTCAACCCTATACTTGATCTGTACAATATGTACCATTCCAAACAAGATGACTATTACAGTAAATAAAACTGGAAGTATCAATCACTAAATTCATCATAACTTTTACACAACATAATAAAAATTGATTCAACCAATGCCAAAATAAATAAGACTCTGAGATATTTCTAAAAAATCTAATTTTATTCTATTTGGATTCTATACAGGTCCGTACCATCCTCGGGAATAGAGAAAAAATAGTCAAAAAAATGCAGAAAACTAAAATTTTATTTCATTTCTCTTCTCTAAACTTCATCTCTCCTTCATCTCTCCTTCATCTCTGACTATTGCACAAATTTCAAGGCATAAATATTGTCTTTACATCCATGTTTCTTTTTCCATCACTCCACTCTCTTTTACATGCAAAAAGAAGAGGCTAAAAATAGCCAAACCACTAACACTACTCAACTTAGAAAATACTAAACATGAGCAAACTTAAAGCTCCACTACCAAATGACCTATAAATACATAAGAGTGGTCTTAAATAGATGTTTATTATAACAATAATAAAATAAAACTCCTCCAATATGAGAAACTACCTTTTAAACTCCATATGACCCTTCATATTCATCTTTTGTTTGCCTTTTTTTTACATTTTTTGCAATATTGACAATTTTGCAATTTTTGCAATCCTTTACAAAATAACTCCAAATCCCACTAGAACCTAGTCAAATGCCTCTAATACATTTCCAATGACCTTATTACATCATTAAAACACCAAAACTAGATTAAAACTAAAATTTGCCTCATGGAGGCTTAAAGCTAGTAAGGTGCTCCTGCACCATACTCTCGGAGAAAATAAAATTCAAGTCCTCTTGAATGCAAGTCAACTCTTTCTTCCCAATTCTCCAATTCTTCTACAACATGTCCTTCATGTTTGCAATTATCCCTAGGTCCTTCCTCTTCTTCTTTTTCTCATGCCATCTCTTATTCAGTATTCTCTCAGCTTCTAAACTCCAAAATTCCATTTCTTGTGTATATTCCTCAGTAATATCATCTACGTCTTCACTGGTAGCATATTCATCTAAAAAAGAAATCATTTCCTCAAGTGTTTTGGCAATATCTCCTTCACCATCATCTTCATACATTGTAGGCACTTCTTCTTGTTCTTTATAACCTGCACATACATAATCCAATGAAATATTAGAAATAAAATATTGAGACCTTGAGGTCTCATCCATGCTTCCTTGCACCATGCACTCTACTTCAACCTTGTCCTCCAAGGGTTTCCTTTGATGAACAACATCTTCTAATTCCTCCATCATAGCTATTAATTGCTTAGGACTTTCATATACAAAGTAGTATTCCTCTTTGTCCAAACTTGTCATCTCCTTCCAAAGGATTTGATCAATCTCTTGTTGTTGCACTTCAGAGCTGCATTCAATTTGTCCTATTGCTGCAACTTCCTCTTCCATAACCATTCTATGTTTTCTTCTTTAAACTATCTTCTTAATAGGCCATGATACCTTCTTTTTGATTGTCAAGTGCCAACTCAGTGCTCTTTTGAGCAACTACTCCATCTCATCTTCCATCCTTCTGCTCGTCTCTTCCATAGCTTGCCTCAGTTCTCTTATCTCGTTCTCAACCTCTATTTGTCTCATCTTTTCCCCTTTCCTCTTGCTATTTTTTTCTTCTTTCTTCTTCTTTTGTGAACCTCTAGCCTGCAAGTACCTTCTAAACAAATCCATCTTTCCTCAAGCAAGTCTCTTTCACCTTGCTTCTTCTTTGTCTTTGCCTCACCTAGGTCTCTTCTCTTTTCCTCTACCTAGTATTTTGGCAACCAGGTTCTCTCTTCAACCTACACAAACACACAAATACAAAACCAAACTCTCTCTTTCCTAGACCTTCTGAGCTGTGATACCAATTTGATGCAGAGGCATGGAGGATTCACCCATAACTCACAAACTTTCACTATGCTTTGATGAGAGCCACAAATAAGGTAAATTTGACATAATTTTCAGAATACAACTCAAACCCATGATCTAAAAATGGATTTGGATACCCATTATTCTATTACACAACATATCTCACATGCAACATAGGTTGTTTTTTAAAGTATGCTTAAAAAATAGACTATTATAGAGATGGAGACCCTAGTAGATTACAGACCTGCCCTCACTAAAAATAGTATAACTCACTTAATTTTTAATGACAATTGCCCAAACCAAAAGAATATGAAACTAGACTCATATACCCATTGTTTCCCATTAGTTTCAAACTTGTACTTGATCTATACAATCCGTACCATTCTAAACAAGATGACTATTACAGTAAACAAAACTGGAAGTATCAATCACTAAATTCATCATAACTTTTACACAACATAATAAAAATTGATGTAACCAATGCCAAAAGAAAGAAGACTTTGAGATCTTTCCACAAAATCTAATTTTATTCCATTTGGATTTTGTATAGGGCCGTACCAACCTCAAGAATAGAGAATAAATAGTAAAAAAATACAGAAAACTGAACTTTTATTTCATTTCTCTTCTCTAAACTTCATCTCTCCTTCATCTCTTCTTCATCTCTTCCTATTGCACAAATTTCAAGGAATAAATATTATCTTTACATCCATGTTTCTTTTTCCATCACTCCACTCTCTTTTACATGCAAAAAGAAAAGGCTAAAAATAGCCAAACCACTAACAATACTCAACTTAGAAAGTACTAAACTTGAGCAAACTTAAAGCTCCACTACCAAATGACCTCTAAATACATAAGAGTGGTCTTAAATAGACCTTTATTACAAAAATAATAAAATAAAACTCCTCCAATATGAGAAACTACCTTTTAAACTCCCTATGACCCTTCATATTCATCTTTTGTTTGCCTTTTTTTTGCATTTTTTGCAATATTGACAATTTTGCAATTTTTGCAATCCTTTACAAAATAACTCCAAATCCTACTAGAACCTAATCAAATGCCTCTAATACATTTCCAATGACCTTATTACATCATTAAAACACCAAAATTAGATTAAAACCAAAATTTGCCTCATGGAGGCTTAAAGCTAGTAAGGTGCTCCTGCACCATGAAGTAATTAGGAATAAAGCCAGGTTGGTTTGCAAGGGCTATTCTCAAATAGAAGGAGTTGATTTTGAAGAAACTTTTGCTCCAGTGGCAAGAATTGAAGTAGTTAGACTATTTCTTTCTTTTGCTGCTTTCAAGGATTTCAATGTATATTAGATGGATGTCGAGTCTGCCTTCCTGAATGGTGACTTGGAAGAAGAAGTATACATTGAGCAACCGGATGGATTTTAATTGTCTAATCATGGTGATATGGTCTACAAATTGAAGAAAGCACTATATGGACTAAAGCAAGCCCTAAGAGTTTGGTATGAAAGATTGGATAAGCATCTTTTGAAGATTGGTTTCAACAAAGGTACTGCTGACAGTAACTTATATTTCAAAATTGATCATGAAAACATCTTGATTGTTGAAGTGTTTGTTGATGATATCATTTTTGGAGGAAGAGATAGTATGTGTAAAACCTTTGTAAATCAAATGAAAAGTGAATTTGAGATGTCCATGCTTGGGGAAATGAATTTCTTTTTGGGTCTACAAATCACTCAAACAAAAAAAGGAATCTTCATTTCTCAGTCCAAATCTGTGAAATAATTGTTGAAGAAGTTTGGGATGGAAGACTCAAAACCAATGAATACTCCCATGGCAACTGAATTTAAATTGAGAAAAGATGATGACTTACCTAAGGCTAATCAGACAAAGTATAGGTCAATGATTGGAGGACTGTTGTATCTCACTCAAACTAGACCAGACATTATGCAGGCTAGTGGTCTTGTTGTTAGATTCTAGGCTGATCCTAGAGAATCTCATGTCATGGCAGTCAAGAGGATTTCTAGATATCTAAAAGGGATAGTTGAGTATGGATATCTAAAAGGGATAGTTGAGTATGGTCTGTGGTATCCTAGAGATCATGATTTCTCTCTTCATGCATATACAGATGCTGATTGGATAGGAGATGTGGATGACCGGAAGAGTACCAGTGGTGGAGCATTCTTTTTTGGGGAAGAGATTAGTTTCGTGGCTAAGCAGGAAACAAGAGGCAATATCTCTGTCTACAACTAAAGCATAATATATTGCAGCAGTAGGTAGTTGCACTCAAGTTTTTTGGATGAAGTAGATGCTAAGAGATATCAAAGTGGAGTATGAGGAACCTATCACAATCTTCTATGATAAATCAAGTACAATAAACATATCTAAGAATCTGCTGTTGCATTCAAAGACTAAACATATATCCATCAAGTTTCACTTTTTAAGAGAGCAAGTGAACAAGAATGAAGTCAGATTGGAGTTTGTACCTTCCAAGGATCAGATTGTAGACATCTTTACCAAACCTCTTCCTAAGGACTCTTTTGAGTATCTCAGGGAGAAGTTAGGGGTTATTGCCCCTCCAGGGATGAACTAAGGTGCACTGATGTGTATCAGTCCAGTGGATATCACAGTCACATCTTATGATCCGGATTGATGATGGGGAGCTGCTACTCAGGGGGAGTAGCAGGTATGATTCTGAAGTGGTGGAATTGCAAGTATGTACCCTTTGCCATTGATGTCAAAGGGGGAGAGAAGACATGTGAAAAACAAGTGGTTGCTGATCAAAGGGAGAGTAGTAAAGGGAGAGAAGACATGTGAATGGTTGTTTCTGATAAGGGGAGTTGTGACAGTTAGGATAAGTTTTTGTCTTGATGGTTAAAATAGTTTTTCACATCATATATTGCCATCAATGACAAAGGGGGAGATTGTTGCAAGTATGGGCCTAACTAGTGTTATCATTGATGTCAACATACTCCTGTTGCATTAATGATAAGGATTGGATGAGTTGTGTACTGAGGATATTGAGAAAATTTGTCTAAATTAGGAACAGTGAAGAACAATGATAACAGTAAGGTAATAGTCCAAGATAGGAAGAGGATCAGGAGATGTGGATTAAAGGGTTTGTAGATATGCATCTTGAGATTGTCTAATAGAGATTTTAGAGGTCCGCATGAAGATCTGAAGCAGTTGTGGCCGCTCAATTAAAACTAGTTCCAGTAGGTGTTCAGAGGTGACAGAGTGTTACAGAAAGGTCCGGTGAGATCTAGAAATGCATTGTCCTATTCTGTGGATTTGAGGGAGTGTTCAAGAAGTCTTTTTGAAGTATCAACTCGATTGGTTTATGGTCTGGAGGTCCAGAAGCATCTATTCCTTTGTGACAGTGATGACAGACTGTGTTCTTGAGGTTCCAGATGAAGGAGAGAAGGATTTCAGTAAGCAGATGAAGTGTGGATGTTCTTGGTGGTTCAGAAAAGCTTATGGAGGTCTTTGGATCGTGTCCAGTTTGTGTTGGTGGTCTGCATTAGAGTTAGAGCTTGTAATTGAGGAATAACCTCTAAATGATGATGTTCTTCCTAAGTCCGGCCAACCGGATCAGTTACACATCCTGCGGATGTTCTTATTGATGTTTGCCGACTTAGATGATCATTCCTAAGTTGATGTCTTGTATAAATAAGGGATTACGAAGTCATTTCAAAGGTGTCCTTGTGAAGATGAGTGTGTGGTAGCGAGGAGGAGAGCAAAAGATAGAGAAGAAGTATTAGGCTTAAATAGAACTGAATCAAGCATGGTGAAGATGCTATTTACTAGTTCATGTATGTGATACTTATTCTTTTGTAGACAATGTGTCTCTTGTAGGCAGTGAGCCTCTTGTGAGCAGTGTGCTCGGGTAGTGAGCCCTAATTGGCACGTGGCATTTTGTTCTTACTTTTCTTCTAACAAAGAATACAATCTTGGGTTAATCACCCCATGGTTATTCCCTTAACCAAGTTTTCCACGTTAAAATCTTGGTGTCTCATGTGTTGATGTGTTTCTTTTCTTGATTTGTTGCATTATATTTCCATGATTGATTTATTATTATGCTACTAAATTGTGAAGTGAAGTTAAGTGCTTAATTGGAGGAATGCGGAGGAATGCGGAACCAAATACTTCCTCTTGTCTCAACTAAACTTACAAAAAAATACTTTCTTGCGGAGGAATGCGGAGCCAAATACTTCCTCCTGTCTCAACTAAACTTACAAAAAAAGAAGGTTTCACTCTGGTGAACACAACTCACTTAGATCTTTATGTGGATGGCTCAGACTAAAATGTAGCATCCTTAGTCATACCTCTAACTTACTTCCAATCCACAGACTAGGATCTTTTAGCAGGAATAAATGCAAAGTAGTTTACTGGACTGTTCTTCAGCATACAACTAACTGTATGTACTATACTTCTCTGTGGCTTACTTCTTTCTTTCAGAGAGGCTAATTTTCTTAATATCCTCAACATACAAGTATTCTAAACAAGTAATGGAATAGGATACAGTTAACACCAATGAAAATAAGAATATGTTGACATCAATGACAACACCGATTAGGCACATACTTGCAACAATCTCCCCCTTTGTCATTGATGACAACATATGATGTGAAAAATTGCAATAACCATTAAGACAAGATTCTCCCCCTTTCTCACACATCTACACTCTTTCTTTCTCCAAAATTCTCCCTCTTTCTCTTACACATCTACACTCTAAGTTTTTCACATGACTTTTCTCCCCCTTTGACATCAATGGCAAAGGGCACATACTTACACTCTTCTTCTCTGATCTAATCTCTCATACGAACTTTCTAACTACTCCCCCTTAGAAGTAGCCCTAAAAAGCATCAATCCAGACCTCTAAACACCTCTAGACTGATGCACCATTGTTCATCTTAGTTTAGAGTAGGAGGGGTGATGACCCCTAACTTTTCTCTGAGACACTCAAAAGTATCCTTGGGAAAAGGCTTGGTAAATATGTCTGCAATCTAATCCTTTGTAGAAACATACTCCAACTTGACTTCATTCTCTGTCACTTTTTCTCTCAAAAATGATACCTAATGGATATGTGTTTGGTCCTTGAATGTATCACTGGATTCTTTGATATGTTTATGGCACTTGTGTTGTCACAAAAAATTGCAATAGGTTCTTCATACACAACTTTGATGTCCTTCAAAGTCTACTTCATCCATAGCACTTGAGTGCAACTACATGCTGCTACAATGTATTATGCCTCTGCAATAGACAGGGATATTGAATCCTGTTTCTTGCTCAACCACGATACTAATCTTTTTCCCACGAAGAATGCACCTCCACTTGTACTTTTTATGTCATCCACATCTCTGGCCCAATCTGCATCAATATATGCACTGAGAACAAAGTCACTATCCATGGGGTACCACAAACCATAATATATTGTGCCTTTTAAATATCTCAGAATTCTCTTGACTATCATCACATGTGATTCCTTGGGTTCTACCTGAAATCTTGCCACAAGACACACTGCATGCATTATGCTAGGTTTGGTTTGAATCAGATAAAGTAATCATCCAATCATAGATCTATACTTTTTCTGGTCTACCATGGGTGAGTTATCATCTTTGTTTAACTTACAACCAGTTATCATAGCTGTGCATACTGGTTTAGAGACTTCCATCCCAAATTTTTTTTACAACTCTTTCACATACTTAGACTGAGAAATGAAGATACCCTTATTTGATTGACTTATTTGCAGACCTAAAAAGAAGTTCATCTCCCCAAACATAGACATTTCAAATTCATTTTACATTTCTCCAGCAAAAACTAAGCACATACCTTCATTGCCTCCAAAAATAATATCATCAACAAAAACTGTAATAATCAGAGTTTATTCATCATTGATCTTGAAGTAGAGGTTACTATCTATCGTACCTTTACTGAAACCTATCTATATCAGGTACATGTCCAACCGTGCATACCATGCCTTGGGAGCTTGCTTCAATCCATACAATGATTTCTTCAATGTGCATACTATGTCCCCTTGCTCTGATGATTGAAGTCCTTTTGGTTGTTCAATGTATACTTCCTCTTCCAACTCTCCATTTAGGAAGACAGACTTCACATCCATTTGATAAACCTTGAAATCTTTGTATGTTGCAAAAGATAGAAACATCCTTATTTCTTCAATCCTTTCTACTAGAGAAAAAGTTTCTTCAAAGTCTATTCCTTCAACCTGAGTGTATCCTTTGCATATCAATCTTGCTTTGTTTCTTACCACTTCACCATTCTCATTCATTTTGTTTCTGAAGACCTGCTTTGTACCAATTACATTCTTGTCTACTGGTCTGGGAACAAGATCCAAAGTCTGATTCTTCTCTATCTGCATCAATTCTTCTTCCATGGCCTTTATCAAATTCTCATCTTTGCATGCCTCATCCATAGTTTTAGGTTCAATCTTAGAGATCATATAGAAATTTACTTGTTCTTCTGTAGATTTTCTTCTAGTTAAGATCCCTTTGCTCTTATCTCCTATGATTTGATTTTCAGAATGACTGATTCTTACATATCTTGGAGTTTTGGTAGCACTTACTAAAGTTTGTTCTTCTTCATCTGTGTTGCCTTCATGCTGCACCACTTATGAAGCATCTAGATCATCTGACTCATATCCACTTGGTTCTGAAGACCTTTCTTTACACTCATCAACTTTTACATTTGCACTTTCAATGATTTTATTTAGCCTCTTATTATAGCCCCAGTAGGCCTTACTCTTGGTGGAGTAACCAAGGAAGATTCCTTCATCACATCTAGCATCAAACTTGCCTAAATCTTCTTCTCTTTTGATATAACATCTGCTACAATATACTTTGAAGTATTTCACAGTAGGAACTCTACCATGCCACAATTCATAGGGAGTTTTTGAATTGTTACCTTTTACTTGAATTCTATTTGGGATATATATTGTAGTGTGAATTGCCTCTCTCTAATATGCTTCTGGAAGGTGAGCTTCCTTCATCATGGTTCTAGAAGCTTCTTGAATTGTTATGTTTTTCCTTTCAACAACTCCATTTTGTTGTGGAGTTCTAGGCGCAGATAGTTGTCTCTTTATTCCATGCTCTTCACAAAAGAAATTGAATTCATTTGATGTGAACTCTCCTCCTCTATTAGATCTCAAACATTTGATTTTCAAATCTATCTCATTTTCAACCATTTCCTTAAATGCCTTGAATTTACCTAGAGCTTCAACTTTCTCTTTTAATAAGGTGACCTAAGTCATTCTAGAATAATCATCAATGAGCAACATGAAATACCTATCTCGTTGCAAACTTCTTACTCTGGTACATCCACACAAGTCTGTATGCACTAGCTCAAGTAGTCCTCCAACTGATTGATCCTTGCTTTTGAAACTTGTTCTTGTCTATTTCCTAAATTGACACTCCTTGCAAACCGGATTAGCAGGCTTCACAAGCTTAGGCAAATCTCTAACAATCTGTGTAGTGCTTATCTTCATAATATTATCAAAATTTATGTGAAACAACCTTCTATGCCATAAATAACTTTACTCAATATGAGTCAACAAGCAATAGTTCTCAGTTCCTTTCAAGTGATAGATATTACCTCTAGTCTTCTTACTAGTTGTAATGATTGTTTTAGAGCTTTCCTTGATCTTGCATCCATTGTCCTTGAAGCTTAAGTCATATACCTTGTCACACATTTGACCCACACTCAGAAGATTGTGCTTTAATCCTTTCACATACAAGACATCTTTAGTATTATGCTTGCCATCAAAAGAAATAGATCATTTTCCACAAATCCTACCAGTTATATCATCTCCAAACCTAACCAGTCCTATTGCATGTATGGGTCTAACCGATGTTGTCATTGATGTCAACATACTCCTGTTGCATTAATGATAAGGATTGGATGAGCTGTGAGCTGAGGATATTGAGAAAATTAGTCTCAATCAGGAACAGTGAAGAACAGTGATGACAGTAAGGCAAAAGTCCAAGATAGGATGAGGATCAGAGGATGCAGATTAAAGGGTTTGTAGATATGTGTCTTAAAATAGTTCAGTAGAGATTTCAGAGGTCCTCATGAAGATCTGAAGAAGTTATGGTAGTTCAAGTAAAACTGGTTCCGGTAGGTGCTCAGTGGTGACAAAATGATACAGACAGGTCCGGTGAGATCCGGAAATACACTCTCCTGTTCTGCAGATTTGAGGGAGTGTTAAGGAGGTCTCTATGGAGTGTTATCTAGATTGGTTCATGGTTTGAAGGTCTAGAAGCATCTATTCCTTTGTGACAGTAGTGACAGACTGTGTTCTTGAGGTTCCAGATAAAGGAGAGATGGTTTTCAGTAAACAGATGAAGTGTGAATGTTCTTGGTGAGTCAGGATATCTTGTGAAGGTTTTTTTATCATGCCCAGCTTGCATTGGTGGTCCGCATTAGAGTTGGAGCCTACAATTGAAGAATAACGTCTGGATGTTGATGTTCTTCCTGAGACTAGCCGACCGGATGAGTTACACATCTTGCGGATGTTCTTATGGATGTTTGCTGACTTAGATGATCATTCCTAAGTTGATGTCTTGTATAAGTAAGGGCTTGCGAAGTCATTTCAAGTTGTCCTGGTGGAGATGAGTGTGTGGTAGCAAGGAGTAGAGCAAAAAGGCAGAGAAAAAGTATTAGGCTTAAAATGGAACTGATTCAAGCATGGTGAAGATGCTATTTTCCAGTTCAAGTAGGTGACAATTATTTCTTTGTAGATAGTGTGTCTCTTGTAGGCAGTGAGCCTCTCGTGAGCAGTGTGCTTGGGTAGTGAGCCCTAATTGGCATGTGCCATTTTGTTCTTTCTATTCTTCTAACAGAGAATACAATCTTGGGTTAATCACCCCATGGTTTTTCCCTTAACCGGGCCTTCCACATCAAAATCTTGGTGTTTCATGTGTTGATGTGTTTCTGCTCTTGATCTGTTGCATTGTGATTACATGACTGATTTATTATTATACTGTTGAATTGCAAAGTGAGGTTAAGTGTTTAATTGGAAGAAAGCTTTTTCACAACTGATTCACCCCCTCTCAGTTGTGTGCCCTAAGTCTAAAATTTGGTATCAGAGCTAAGTTCCTCTAAATAGAGCTTAACCGCTTGAGGAGATCTAGGATGTCGTCCTACAAGAAGGATAGTCCAAAGTTTGATGGAACCAATTTTAATCTTTGGAAAGGTTGCAAGAAATGTCACTTGAGATGCATGGGAGTGGCATACTGGACCATGGTTACAACATAGTATGTACCTCCACAAGGTGGTCTGAAGACCCAAAATGAAATCACAGATGCTGAAAACAATCTGCGGACTATAGAGGCTCTTCTAAGTGCATTATTTGATTCAGAGCTCTCAAATGTTATTGACCTACCAACTAATTATGACATTTGGTAAAAACTAGAACTTCTACATGAAGGAGATAGGTATGTCAAAAGTGCAAGGTTACAAAGTCTGAAAGGAAAATTCAAAAATCTGAAGATGGGAGAAGATGAAAATATCACTACTTTTATGCCAAGAGTAAATGAGCTTGTTTGTGGAATTAGAAATGTTGGTGGAGTCTTGGATGAAGATGAGATTGTTGGCAAGATTCTCAGATCCCTTCCTGCTTCTTACAAAATCAAGGCTACTGCCATTGAAGAATTTAGAGCCCATACAACTGTCACAAGAGATCAATTGGCTAGAAAATTAGCTGCATTTGAAATGACAGAGTTTGGCGATGACCCCCCCAAGATTGAATCTGCATTTAAAGCCAGTGCCTTTGTTAAAGGTAAACAAAGGTTTGATCTAGTAGAAAATTCATCTAGAAAGCTATCATGGTATGAAAAAGAAAGAAAATATCTGGAGGAAGAAGAAGTAGAATCTGCTCAACTTGAAGCTCTTATTGCAAAGAGGCTACCAAGAGGATCCGGTAAGTATGAAGGAAAATTACTTTCAAGTGTTTTAATTGCAATAAGATTGGTCATTTTGCCCCAAGGTGTCCGCAAAGGTTTTCAAGGCAAAACCCTAACAAGCCAAGGTTCCAAAAGAACTATTATTATGTACATGAAGATGATGATGAAGGAGTAATAGATGATGAATCAGAGATAGGAAACAAATCCGGAAATGAATGGGTGTTCATTGCCATCAAGGAAGAAGATCCAATGTCCTCTATCAAACATAAGACTGTGGAAAGAGCTTTGGCTGCCCAAGTTGAAGAAAAAGATGATTGGGTCATTGACAGTGGTTGCTCTCACCATATGACAGGTGACAAAAATAAGTTCATTGATTTGGAAAGGTATGAAGGAGGAGTGGTAAAGTTTGGTGATAATTCTGCTGGTAGAATCAGAGGTAGAGGAACTATTTCTTTTGATGGAAGGAACAAAACTGGTAATGTTCTGTATGTTGAAGGATTGAAGCACAATCTTCTTAGTGTTGGATAGTTGGTGGGCAAGGGCTATGACCTCCAATTCAAGAATGGAAAATGCAAGATCTTTGAAAGTTTTAGAATAGAGATTGCATCTGGTACTCAGACTAAAGGTAATATCTTTCATCTAGTTGGTACTGGTAAAAGTTGCTTATTTGTTTAAATTGATCAGAGTTGGTTATGGCATAGGAGGATGTGTCATGTGAATTTTGATAATATCATCAAGATAAGAAATGCTCAAGCTGTAAGAGATCTTCCAAAATTGGTGAAACCTACTAATAGTTTCTGCAAAGAATGTTAGTTGGGTAAGTTGAGCAAAGTCACATTCAAAAGTAAGGAACTATCTTCTACCGGATTATTGGACTTAGTTCATACTGATCTTTGTGGTCTAGCAAGAATCAAAAATGTGCAAGGTGATAGATACTTCATGTTACTAATTGATGACTACTCACGGATGATGTGGGTAACCTTTCTGAAAGAGAAATCAGAGGCTTTTGAGAAATTCAAAATATTCAAGGCTATGGTAGAGAATGAAAATAGATTAAAATTGAAATGTCTGAGGTCTAATAGAGGTGGAGAATTCACATCTGATGAGTTCATAGATTTCTGTGAGAGACATGGAATAAAGAGACAGTTGTCTGCTCCTAGGACTCCATAGCAGAATGGAGTAGTGGAGAGAAAGAACTGGACCATCCAGGAAGCATCTAGAACCATGATGATGGAAGCAAATGTTCCTCAGATCTATTGGAGAGAAGCTGTCAGCACTACTGTCTATACTCTCAATCGAGTTCAAATCAGAAGCAATACCGGTAAGACTCCTTATGAACTTTGGTTTGGCATCACTCCCACTGTAAGGTATTTCAGAGTTTTTGGTAGCAAGTGTTACATTAAAAGAGATGAAGATCTAGGAAAGTTTGATACTAGAAGTGATGAAGGAATATTCTTGAGTTACTCCACTCAAAGCAAGGCATACCGATGTTATAACAAGAGACTGAAAAAGATTATAGAAAGTACAAATGTAAAGGTTGATGAAGGAATTGAAAAACCCTCAAGGTTTTATGAATATGATGAAGATGATCAAAATGGTGTTCTGATTCAAGGAGCCCAAGCCTCTTCTGAAAGTCAGATTCAAACTGATCTGAAAAATCAAGAAGAAGAGATAAGTTTGAATGAGCCTGATCAAGGAGCAGAAGTGCAAGAAACTCCCAAAGTGCCTAGGTATGTAAGACTGAACCACTCTGAAGATCAGATCATAGGAGATAAAATCAAAGGTGTACAAACAAGAAGGAAAATTGCTCAAAATTCAAATGAATATTATTTAATTTCAAAGATTGAACCTAAGACAGTGAATGAAGCTTACAATGATGAAAACTGGACTAAAGCAATGGAGGAAGAGTTAATACAAATTGAGAAAAATCACACTTGGGATCTTGTTCCCAGACCTAGAAACAAGAATGTGATTGGAACCAAATGGGTCTTCTGGAACAAATTGAAAGAATTTGGTGAAATAATCAAGAATAAAACCAGATTGGTCTACAAGGGGTATTCTCAAATAGAAGGAGTTGATTTTGAAGAAACTTATGCTCCAGTGTAAGAATTGAAGCAGTCAGACTATTTCTTGCTTTTGCTACTTTCAAAGATTTCAAGGTATATCAGATGGATGTCAAGTTTGCCTTCCTGAATGGTGACTTGGAAGAAGAAGTGTACATAGAGCAACCAGATGGATTTCAATTGTCTGATCATGGTGATATGGTCTGCAAGTTGAAGAAGGCTTTGTATGGACTAAAGCAAGCCCCAAGAGCTTGGTATGAAAGATTGGATAAGCATCTTTTAAAGATTGGTTTCAACAAAGGTACTACTGACAGTAACTTGTATTTCAAAATTGATCATGAAAACATCTTGATTGTTGAAGTGTTTGTTGATGATATCATTTTTGGAGGAAGAGATAGTATGTGTAAAAATTTTGCAAATCAAATAAAAAGTGAATTTGAGATGTCCATGCTTGGTGAAATGAATTTCTTCTTGGGTCTACAAATCACTCAAACAAAGAAAGGAATCTTCATTTCTCAGACCAAATATGTGAAAGAATTGTTGAAGAAATTTGGGATGGAAGACTCTAAACCAGTGAACACTCCCATGGCAACCAGATGTAAGTTGAGTAAAGATGATGACTCTCCTAAGGCTGATCAGACAAAGTATAAGTCAATGATTGGAGGATTGTTGTATCTCACTCAAACTAGACCAGACATTATGCAGGTTGTTGGTCTTGTCACTAGATTCCAAGCTGATCCTAAAGAGTCTCATGTCATGGCAATCAAGAGGATTTTTAGATATCTAAAAGGGATAGTTGAGTATGGTCTATGGTATCCTAGAGATCACGATTTCTCTCTTCATGCATATACAGATGATGATTGGGTAGGAGATGTGGATGACCGGAAGAGTACCAGTGGTGGAGCATTCTTTTTGGGGAAGAGATTGGTTTCTTGGCTAAGCAAGAAACAAGAGGCAATATCTCTATCCACAACTGAAGTAGAATATATTACAATAGCAGGTAGTTGCACTCAAGTTTTGTGGATGAAGCAGATGCTAAGAGACATAAGAGTGGAGTATGAGGAGCCTATCACAATCTTCTGTGATAATTCAAGTGCAATAAGTATATCCAAGAATCTAGTGTTGCATTCAAAGACTAAGCATATATCTATCAAGTTTCACTTTCTAAGAGAGCAAGTGAACAAGAATGAAGTCAGATTGGAGTTTGTGTTATCCAAGGATCAGATTACAGATATCTTTACTAAACCTTTGCCTAAGGACTCTTTTGAGTATCTCAGGGAGAAGTTAGGGGTTACTACCCCTCCAGTGATGAACTAAGGTGCATCAGTCCGGTGGGTATCACAATCACATCTTGTGATTCAGATTGATGTTGGGGAGCTACTACTCAGGGGGAGCAGCAGGTATGATTCTTAAGTGATGGAATTGCAAGTATGTGCTCTTTGCCATTGATGTCAAAAGGGGAGAGAAGACATGTGAAAAACAAGTAGATGATGATCAAAGGGGGAGCAGTAAAAGAAGAGAAGACATGTGAATGGTTGTTGCTGATAGGGGGAGTTGTGACAGTAAGGAGAAGTTCTTGTCTTGATGGTTTTTCACATCATATGTTGCCATCAATGACAAAGGGGGAGATTGTTGCATGTATGGGTCTAACTGGTGTTGTCATTGATGTCAACATACTCCTATTGCATTAATCATAAGGATTGGATGAGCTATGAGATGAGGATATTGAGAAAATTAGTGTCAATCAGGAATAGTGAAGAATAATGATGACAGTAAGGCAAAAGTCCAAGATAGGATGAGGATCAGAGGATGTAGATTAAAGGGTTTGTAGATATCTGTCTTAAGATAGTTCAATAGAGATTTTAGAGGTCCACATGAAGATCTGAAGAAGTTATGGTAGTTCAAATAAAACTAATTCTGGTAGGTGCTCAGTGGTGATAGAATGATACAGACAGGTCCGGTGAGATCCAAAAATACACTCTCCTGTTCTACGGATTTGAGGGAGTGTTAAGGAGGTCTCTGTGGAGTGTTATCTAGATTGGTTCATGGTTTGAAAGTCTAGAAGCATGTATTCCTTTGTGACAGTAGTGACAGACTATGTTCTTGAGGTTCTAGATAAAGGAGAGATGGTTTTCAGTAAACAGATGAAGTGTAGATGTTCTTGGTGAGTTAGGATATCTTGTGAAGGTTTTTGGATCGTGCCCAACTTGCATTAGTGGTCCACATTGGAGCTGGAGCCCGCAATTGAAGAATAACCTCTAGATGTTGATGTTCTTCCTGAGACTGGCTGACCGGATGAGTTAAACGTCTTGCAGATGTTCCTATGGATGTTTGTTGACTTAGATGATCATTCCTAAGTGGATATCTTATATAAGTAAGGGATTGCGAAGTCATTTCAAGTTGTCTTGGTGGAGATGAGTGTGTGGTAGCAAGGAGTAGAGTGAAAGGCAGAGTAGAAGTATTGGGCTTAAAATGGAATTGATTCGAGCATAGTGAAGATGCTATTTTCTAGTTCAAGTAGGTGACAATTATTTCTTTGTAGATAGTGTGTCTCTTGTAGGCAGTAAGCCTCTCGTGAGTAGTGTGCTCAGGTAGTGAGCCCTAATTGGCATGTGCCATTTTGTTCTTTCTATTCTTCTAACAGAGAATACAATCTTGGGCTAATCACCCCATGGTTTTTCCCTTAACTAGGTTTTCCACGTCAAAATCTTGGTGTTTCATGTGTTGATGTGTTTCTACTCTTGATCTGTTACATTGTGATTACATGATTGATTTATTATTATATTGTTGAATTGCAAAGTGAGGTTAAGTGTTAATTGGAAGAAAAAATTTTCACAACTGATTCACCCCCCCTCTCAGTTGTGTGCCCTAAGTCTAACAAGTCCACCATCATATTTTCCAAACTTACAAACTTACTTTTGTCACCAGTCATGTGGTGAGAGCAACCACTATCAATAACTCATTCATCTTTGTCCTTGATGACCTAAGTAGCCAAAGCACTTTCCACTAGTTTTTCTTCCTTCATACAGCTAGAAGAATTAGTAGACACAAGATCTTCCTTAATAGAAATGAACAAGAATTCATTTATAAAGGAATTAGCATTATCTGGTTCACCATTATCTGATACTCCTTCATCATCATCAAAGTCTTCAACATAATAACACTTCTTTTGGGTCCTAGGCCTATTCTCATATCTTCTTCTATTTCTTTCAATTCTTTCAGGACATCTAGAAGCAAAATGACCTACTTTACCATAGGAAAACATTTGAAAGGTAATTTCCCTTTATACTTACCAGATCCTCTTTGCAACCTATCCACAAAGTTGGCTTCAACTTTGTCTATCTCATCATTGGATTCTACCTTGTACTTTTCTAATCTAGAAGTACTTCTAAGAGTACTAGCTTTAAAGGTAGTCTCAACTTTTGGTAGAGCATCATCTAACTCCCTTATCTCAAAAGCAATAAGCTTACCAAGCAAATGATCCCTATTAACTATTTTTACTTGCATGAATTCTTCAATTGCGGCCACCTTGTGATAGTAGGACTTGGGCAGAGATTTGAGTATTTTCATGACAATTTCCTTTTCATCAAGAGTTCCACCTTTGGCTTTTATCCCTATAACAAGTTCATCAACTCTTTGCATAAATGATGATATGTTTTCATCATTGTTCATCTTCAAGCTTTCATATTTCACTTTTAGACTTTGTAACTTGGCTTCCTTCACAGAGTCATCTCCTTCATATAGATTTTTTAACTTTTCCCATACCTTATTTGCAGTTTCAAGATCTACCACTTTTGTTAGTATTGAGTCAATTAATGAGCTTAGCAAAGCATCCCTTGCCTTGATATCTATCTCATATTCTTTGATTTCATCTTCAGTCATCAAACCATTTTGAGGTATGGTGTATTCTATTTCTGCAGCTTTCCAAACTTTGATACCCAGAGAAATAAAATGAATTTTCATCCAAGCCTTCTAGAGAACATAATTAGTTCCATCAAAATATGGCGCTTCCTTCATGTAAGACATTTTGGATCTTCCTCAAGTTGTTAAATTTTCTTCGAGGAACTTGGCTCTGATACCAATTATTGATATGCACCAGACAACTGAGAGGGGGGGAGTGAATCAGTTGTCACAAAAACTTAAACACTTTCTAGAATTAAACATTCATCACTTATCCACAATTATTATGATTCAACAATGAGTGCATGAAATCAAAACCTTAACAACATCAAACACAAGAGACACTAGATGTACATGGAAAACCCCAAGGTGGGGAAAACCACAAAGAGGATTAACTCTCAATATATATTACAATCTTGAAATAGTGATGTTCAGGTTTGGTCACCCCATGGGCCTAAACATATTGGCTTAAGGGTTGTTAAACCCTACTAGTGGCTTATTGCTAAATTCACTGCCACGATGAACACCTTTTCTTTATTGTGAATAAATAATTCCTCAACTCTACTCTTCCTCTGTCCTGCTCTTCCTCTGCTCTGCTCTTCCTCTTCTTTCCTCTACCTCTTCTCTACTTTGCCTTTGGACCTTTCTTGATTTATACTCATTTTCACTCAAGGACAACTTTTCCATGACTCAGCTCCAAGTATTTATACAATACATCAACCTTGGAATGATCATCAAGGTCGGCATCAACCATTGGAACAATCTCCAATGTCGGTATTACAAACATTTACAAAATAGGTCCTAACCTATTGCAACATCATGCAAAGGGAATGAAATGCAGCTCATGCCATGCCTTAGCTGGGACTCAAACATTATCTTCCATGCCACAACACACTTCCACAATCTTCTAGAGATCTCCGCAATTAGTGGGATCAACCAGGTTGGTCAAACTTGTTACATGCTACATTATCTGGGAACAATCTTCACACACCATATAAATTTATTAACACGGACCAAAGTCTAGATAGGAACATGATTAGGAGACATCCACAAGCATGCTATAATCATTAGGAGAAACCACATGAACCTTAACCACTTTATTCATAGGAATATTCTCACTGGAGTACATGAACTTTACAATCTTCAACTGTCATAAAAGAAAGATAGCTTGCGAACTACCAAACCACAAACCATTATAATTGTAGGCACTTATCATCATCCTAGACTTCCCTCTAGAACCACATAGCAAAATACTTTCTTGCAGAGGAATGCAGAGCCAAATACTGTCTTCCTGTCTCAACTGAACTTACAGATAAAGTAGGTTTCACTCTGGTAAACACAACTCACTCAAATTTTCATGTGGATGGCTCAAACCCAAAATATAGCATCCTCAAATGATACCTCTAGCTTACTTCCAATCTATAGGCCATGATCTTCAAGAAGGAACAAATGCGAAGCAGTTTACCGAACTGTTCTTTAGCATACAACTCATTGTCTGTACTGCACTTCTCTGTGGCTTACTTTTTTCTTCTGAAGAGGCTAATTTTCTCAATATCTTCAACATACAAGTCTTCTAAACAAGTAATGGAATAGGATATAGTTGACACCAATAAAAACAAGAATATGTTGACATTAATGACAACACCGATTAGGCACATACCTACAACACATAGTGCTTATTGAATGATTTCCCCATTGCACATGAACTAATAACAACACCAAATCTTCTCAATTCAGCTCTTACTCAGAGAAAAGGGTCCCATCGGGTGTGCTAGAAACTGATATCACTTAGAATTGCACCTTGCTTGAAGCTTATTCAAGAATTCTAATGAGACAATGGGATAGATCTCAAGGTGTGGGACCTTGCAAATGAAATCAAACCTCCAGAGAAGGTTGGTTCCTCTTTCTGAGCTTAAGGCTTAGAGAAAATGGCTAAATCTAATGCTACTAATCACAGAGAAAAGGGAAGAGAAAGAAATTGAAATTAAAAAAGGGGTGATGTAGTAGATTTAGTGTTCGGTTGGGACTGACATAACACAACGATGATATCAAATATTGATATAGATTCACATAGACTTATAACTTTAACAGAGGTTTGAAGTAGAAAACTATAACTACAAGAGGGATGAATCATCCATAGAATAATCCTATAGATTACAAGTAAACACAATTTAGAAGTATAGAGAGAGAGAGAGAGAAAATATCAATCTATTATATTGATCATTAAGGCTAAATAGCCATTACAAAAGAAGACAAGCTTAATATAGATCAAAAAAGACACAAAATGACAATATTCCCTTCATAGTTGAGCTAGAATGAAGACAAGAGAGGTCCAGGACAAGACACAGTCCATCAGATTCATATTGTTTTGGGAATTATCATGAGGTCATGATAAAACATCAAGCATTGCAGCCTGGATAAGGACCCAGCAACCAACCAATAGAAATACATCTTTAACATATGCAATATAGTTTTTTCCATTCACTAAGCAACCCTAAGTGCTGAAACTCAGTCAACACGTTATGCCCAGTCACCCATGCTGCATTAAATGTGGTCTAGAAGATCTTTTAAAACTTCTAGATTTTGAGTGTTGCCCATATCCTAGTGTGTTGAAGAATCCACAATCTGGATGGCTGCTCATATCCGATGCACTAAATTTTAACCTCGAAAGGAACTGCAAAAGTATGGGCCACTAAAATGCTTCATCCTCATTAAAATTAGGTACTTGTGTAGTGAAGGCTTGCATTGTGGAGGCATAAATTTAGGCACCTAAGAAATCGTGCCTTTTATGAAGCTTTTCCAACACTTTAAAAGTGTTGACTCTTAATTTTACTTTTGGCACCTTTCCCCATTTTGATTTTCAATTTTCTGCTTTGGCACCCTTTGTATTTCCCCTTTATCAGTAACTTTAGCCATCAGTGAACTTTTATCTTTTGGTTTTTGGCTTCTTTGTCAACAAATTGCCTTATCGACAAACTTTAGAAAATTGTGAACCTCCTATCTTCATTATCTTTCCTTTGTCAATGACTCTATCCCTTGGAAAACCACTTTCTTTACTAATGACTTGTCTTCTTTCTTGCTTTCTTCTTATCAGTCCATTTGCCAAATGGCGAACTCCCCAGTTGACAAATTACTTGCTTCACAAACTATCCTTTTGGTTAACTTTCATTCTTCTCTTTATCTTCCTCTATTTTCCTATACCCTTTGTCGGAGCTTCCTCTATTGACAAAACCTCTCAACAGCGAACTTCTTGGTCAAAAACTTGGTAGTTTGCAAAACACTAAGTTCACTAATGAGAAAATTAACTTTCTTCTTTCCCTTTGACTTAGCTACTTTTCTTCTTCATCAACGATTTCCTCCATCAGTGAACTAGCCAGTTGGTGAACCGGCAGGTTCGTGAACCATCAAATTTTCTAACAAAGGCTTTCTTTACATCCTTTTTCCTTAGAAGAATGCACTACCTTGGTGAAATTTTCCCTTTTACCTTATCAAAAAATTGTCCTATCGATGAACCAACCAGTCGGTGAACCGGTAGGATTGTGAACCACACATTTCACCAATAAATGATTACTTGTCTTTTTTTTACCTTTTGACTTGTCACTTTTCTTTAGCCTAATCAGCAATTCTTCTCCTGTGTGAACCATCTATGACATGTCCCCCATTTTTGGCATGATCATCCAACAGGAGTCTGGGTTAGCCTATCCTCATTCCCGTAGGCTAATTCATCAAACAAGGGAATAATTTTGGTTGAGCTATGGCTTGGAAAAGATAATATTGTTCAGAGGCCTGGAGAATGGAAAGATGCTTTAATAGGGCTTAGCCAATTTCTGGCAAAATGGAAAATGAATTAATGTAATTTTACATTAATTATCAAAGGAGAAAAATAATAAAATATTGATTTTTAGATTTTGGGCAAATCATTTGGAGAATTTGAAAATAAAAATAATATTATTTTATCTTGGCAATCAAGTGCCCACATTGGAGAAAAGAAATTAAATAATAATATTTTATTATTATTTAAGTGTGAGTGCCCAAGTGGAAAAGGAGAAAAAATAAATTAAATAATATTATTTAATTAATATTATTTAATTTGAGTAGCCAAATTGGAAGGATTAAATAATAATATTTTATTTTCCTAGTGGAGTGCTCATCTTGGAGAAGGTGAAAAATAAAATAATAAAATAATAAAATAATATTTCATTTTTGGGTGGCTATCTTGGTGTTTGGAAAAATAAATAAAATATTGCTTTGACGACATCAGAGAAAAAAGGTAATTCAAATCTTTAATTTGAATTTTTTGGCTTCAACGATGAAAAAGAAGATCCAAGTACATAAAAGAAGGTTGAAGGAGCTTATTTTGACATCACAAAGACATTGGCAACTTTCACATTTTTGCTTGGCAATTGTATTATAGGACTTCCAAGGATGAAAACCCTTGTGGAGGTGGTGTGTTGGATGAAAACTCAATCACATCTTGGAGGTGGATTCATACTGAGTTCACATTTACACTTCATTAGAGATTTGAAGATCCATTTGAGCATCATTGATACATCATCATGGTAAATTTGAGTTTGTGTCAAAGACTTGATTGATAGATTGAAGATCCATAGTGAGTGTTGACTTGTAGAGGCTTCATATCTTAACTTGAGTGCACTAATTGAGAACTATATCACATCAGATCCATGGCATAAGGGAGTTCATTTGCATCTATTATACTTCAGATTGGAATGAGCACCATAATCCTAGTTGTTGCCTTGAATTGGAGTTGTCATTGTTAATTTACATCACCCTTGTGGAGGCTAATATTGCACATAAGCGATTTGGCATCATCATTGCTTGGCAATCTACATACATGAGCTTTCATTCACCATTCTAAGTAGTGGATATCAGTAATTGTGGAGCAATCAATAGCTAGAAGCACAATGGCAATCATTGGGACAATCCAACAATAGTGATCATCCTTTGGAGACTATAAATTAGCATTGTAGGGTGTTTGTATCAGCATTTCGTCATTATTTGAAGACATCCATAATAGCATATATGAGTAGTAGAGGTTTAACACTAGTTTTTGTTCATTTGGCATCTTCTTGGTATGTAGAATCCATCATCTATCTCTAATTTGTAACAATAGTTCATGCTTGTGTATGTTAGTTGTCATATAGCCATAAGAATGATGTAATTGAAGACTTCAAAGGACTGATTTATGTAATAGCAAGATCTAATTCAATCTATCATCCTTTTACTATCATCTTTTATGAAATTTGTGATGCAATTCATAAGGAAGAAGGTTGTAGATATATGATTTGTTTTTCTATCAATATGTGTACATGTTAGTATATGTTTCATGCTTGTTGAAGTCAAATTGGAAGGTGCAGAAATAAAAATTAGAATTTAGTCCTAGGGTTTCATGTTTAAAATTGTAAATTCAAAAATCTTGGTTCAAACCCTAGTTCGGCACATGTCAATCTCCTTATTTCTCGTGCCTTCCTGTCGGTGAACTTGCTGATTGGTGAACCGGTAGGTTTGCAAACCTTCAAGTTTGTTGACACTGCAAAATGGGCTAAGGTAAAACACTTAGAATGTTTTATGATTTTTGAAGGGGGAGTTTTTCCATTTAGGCTTTCTAAGATCAGATATTTTGATGGAAGAAGTGTGGAATTTAGGGGAATTTTTGGGCTAATTTGGCCTGGGCTAAAATTATGCAACACTCACCTTATAGATGATAGCACTCAGGGTTCACCTATGGTTTACATTTTAGATAGTGACTCTCCTGATTCCTCTCCTGTGATAATTGCAGAGTCTATTCCAAACATCATGACATTGTCCATGATCTTTTCAAGATCATTGACAATTGTTGAACCTAGTGCTTATGAAGATCAAGCCCCACCTGTTGATCCTCCGCACTTGCCTCCAGAAGAGTGTCCTTTGACTACTCTTGTTGTAGTCCCATTATTGGCACTTCCTATGTTCCATTGTGAGTATGAAGATTGGGACTAGGATGATCTTTTCATAGATGACCCATGAGACATTTACATTTGTTTTATGTGTTTGCTTGCCTTTCAGTAATGTTTCTCTTATGTTGTGCTTTTATGTTTGTTAGTTCTACTTGGAAGAACCGCAATGCCCTTGTAGACATGTGGATATAGGAGGAACACATCTTTCATGATATTCTTCTATTTGATCATAGTTCTACGTGCTTGGGGGATGATGATAATATAGAAAGTGAGATTCTATGATTATTACATTTAGATATATAAATTATGATGACCCCAAAGCATGTAGATCCCTTAGTGTGTTTCATGTTGTTGCTTGTTTCATGTGGCATGTGTTAGCATTGCTCTATGCCATACCATGCTTACACAAGCTCTTTGTGTATCATACCTGCAACATCACCTCAGTTGTCCCTCTTTGGAGGCATCCACTTTTGCAAGATGTATCTTTAAGAACATATATTTTGATATATGTCTCTTAAATCTTTCTTCCCCATTTATCCCTTAAAATCAATTGCACACATGTCATTTATGCAATTATTTTAAGGTGGCGGCATATCTCTCCCACTTTACACTCTTTCACACATAATACTATGTGGTTGGTTCAGTCTTAGCAGTGTTTTCTCTATAAGCATATTTTGTAGCTTGTAGTCATAAGCAGATGCACCTACTTGGCCTATCCATGCTTTTAAGTTACCTCTTTGACACTCTTTGTGAGTCACCTAACAATGTAGGTTTAGAAGTCCTAGTGGCCCGCAAGAGTTGGTATAGTTCCTAGCTCTCATAGTGTGCTATCCTTAGAACCATATTTGGCATCCTTTCTAGCTCTTGTAGTGTGTTATAAATACCTCTTTGTTGCCTTTCATTCATTGTCTCTTTGTGTGTGTGTGTGTTTGTTGTACATGACAATAGATCGTGCAATAGATTATATTATTTGCTAAACATTGATGTTTGAGCAAATCATATTAAATCTAGTCCTTTTAGGATGTTTTATATGATTCTAACATTGCCTCTTGTGTATGTTCATTGTCTAACATTGTGGTTTTGTAGGTTCTCAGTTTGGGGCTTCATACCTCTATTTGAAGAATCTCATGCATCCTCTACAGCATTCCTATTGGAGGTATAAAATGTTATGCTATTTTATTTCTACTTTAGCTTGCATATGCATGTAGTGTCACACATTCACTAAAGTGGGGGCCAAATGTAATATAGAAAATTGCATATCCTTGCAATTTCATGCTACATTTAGTAACTATTTTGGCATTTGCACCTTCTCTCTGCATAATAGGATAGGTTTGTGTGATTTTGGTCTATTTCATCTACTCTTCTTAAAAATTCATTATGATGTGATGTAGGGGCATCTTGCCCTATAGTCTTTAGCTTTCTTCTTTTTTGTTGTTTTTGTTCTTTTTGTTTGTTTTTGTAGGTGGCTTTGTCTTCTATCTTTCTCTCGTAACTCCTTCTTTGTCCAACCAAGTGGAGTTTCCTATCGCCTATGTAATTTTGCAGCCTACCATTCGTATATGAATCTAATTTGTAACTTCCTGTTGCTAAGTGGGAAAGAAGTCATGTCGCCAAATGACATCGTGGCTTCTGTCATCTATATAGCACGAATTGGGTTTGAAGGACTTTCATACTGGTGTCAACTATTTCTCTACCTGCACAATCAGAATATGTGCTAGGTGTTTGAATGATTGTTGGATGGTTTGTTGAGGAAATTACAGAGTCTTGGCCGATGGTTATGAAGCAAAGAAAGAGGCCAAATATGTTTAGGAAGTGATGGTTATAGTAGAAGGTTCTTGACTGCTACAAAACATGAGATGATAGCTAGGATTCTAGAATATAGAGGAGAATATGAATCGATAGAAAATGACAGTAGAGAGAGAGGCTGATGAGTCGTAGGAGGCCAAACTATTAAGAGAGAAGACTAAGAGGTTATGAATTGAAGAGGGTAGAAGGCCAGAGGATAAGGCAGTTGCTAAAGATGGGGGATGAGGCCATGTGTGTAGAAGACCGTAGGCCAAAGTTAGAGGAGGGAGTCTGGAAAAGACATGAGTAAGGTTTTTTAGAGGATTGAGTGCAAGGGAGAAATCAGTAGAGGGAAGCGTAAGTGGAAGGTATTGATTACCCCAGTAGAGTATAGAATGATACATTGTAAGAAAGAGAAGTCTATTGATAAAAGTCTATGTTTTGTTTGTTTTGTCGCATACAATACTCTACATGTATATGAATCAAATGTTGTTATACTATTATTTTTCTAGTTCCTATCGAATGCATTGAATGGTCATCTAGTTATAAGTAAACATTTATGTATTTTAGTCACTCTCTGTCTAATCTATTGTATATATGTTTGTCAAATCTAATTGTTAATGGGAGTGCTATCAAATTGGTTAGTTTGAGCATTGGTAAGTGGTCAAGATGCCTCTGAGAAGAATGGGTAGAGGAGGAGGGCAAGGTTGTGGCAAAAGAGACCATGGTGACCTTGAGTTGTTGCAAAATTTAGTTGCAAAGATGGAAGCCCTAGAGAGAGCACAGAGGAGAGGAAACCCTAATGTTGAAGATATAAGTGATGAGGAGGAACAACAAAAGAGAGAAGAGAATGAGGAAGGATAGGTGGATCAAGAAGAAGAATTCGGTGAAAAATTGTTGAAGTCAATCCTAAGTCTGGGTTCTAAACCCAAGATAGAGGTGTCTACATATGCTGGAAGCCTCAATGATGAAGACTGGATCAATTGGATCAATGATTTGGATAAATATTTTGAATATGAGGGTGTAGCAGAAGAGAGAAGAGTGAAGTTTGCCTGCACCAGATTGAAGGGTCATGAAGCCATGTGGTGGGACTTTGTCCAAGCTAAGAGGAGAAGAAGTAATAAGGAGAAGATTAACTCCTAGGATGAATGGTGGCCAAGTTGAAGGTCAAATTTCTGCCAAGTGACTATCAAGCTAATCTCTTTAAGAGATTGCAAAATTTGAAGCAAAAGGATATGTTTGTAAAGGATTATATGGAGGAATTCTATAAGTTAATAGTCTAATCTAGGCATGTTGAAGAAGATGTGGAGAAGATAGCCCGATATGTGAATGGTCTCAAGTATAGCTTGCAAGTCTAAATGAGTCATTTGTCCCCTAGGAGCCTAGAAGAGGCTTATCAACTTGCCTTAAAGGCAGAGGAGAAGCTGCAAAGGAAGAAAAGTCAGCAAGAGAAGAAGAGAGGAAGAGGTTTCAGAGGTAGAGGACAACAAACAAGTAGGGGATAGTAGCACCATCAAGGAGAAGAGGTTAGATGTTCTAGTGGGATAGCCAATAATGATAGAGGCAGTTATGAAAATAGAGGAGGAAGACCTTACGGAAGAGGTGGTTCACAAGATAGAGGAAGAGGATTTGCCAGAAAATGTTTCAAATGCAATCAATATGGGCATAAGAGTTGGGAATGCTCTAAATCATCACAAGGAGGGCATTCAAAGTTTGAGAGAAGCAATCAAGTTGTTCATGCTGATGAGGAGAGTGTGGGATCACTAGTACACCACAAGGATGAAGCAGAATCAGCAGAGTCTTTAATGCTTAAGAGGGTGTTGTTGAAACCACAAAAAGAGATTCAAGAGCTAGTTCAAAGGAAAGCATTGTTCTAAACCAAGTGTAAGTCACAAGGTAAATGTTGTAATATGATTATAGATAGTGGTAGCACTGATAATATTGTTGCAACTAAGATGGTAGAAAAGTTGAATCTTAAAAGGATTAAACGCCCTACTCCATATAAAGTGACTTGGTTACAAAAATGCCATCAAATATTGGTTAGTGAGTAGACCTATGTTGATTTTCAGATTAGCAGTTACAAGGATTGTGTTTTGTGTGATATAATGCCTATGGATGTGTGCCATGTTTTGCTTGGAAGACCGTGGCAATTTGACAGAAAATCAGTGCATGATGGAAAGGAGAATACATATGCCATTGAGAAGGATGGAGAGACGCATACCTTGCTGCCCATAAAGGAAAAAGAAGAGGATAACAACAGTAGCAGCAGTAAGGTAATGTTGGTAAGTGGTAAAGAGTTCTTGAATGATTTGAAAAATGAAGAAATTGGTTATGCCTTGGTTCCTAAACCTAGATGTGTAATGACTTCTAGAAAGTTGGAGGATTTGCTTATTGAAATAGAAGACATTTTGAATGATAATATGGATATTGTTTCAAATGATTTGCCTAATGAATTGCCACCTATTAGAAGCATTAGCCATCACATGGATTTGATTCTAGGTGCTATCCTTCCAAACAACACTGCATATAAGTTAAAACCTATGGAAAATGAGGAGATAAGAAAGCAAGTGGAGGACCTTTTGAAGAAGGGATTGATAAGGGAAAGTCTAAGCCCTTGTGTTGTTCTTACAGTGTTGGTTCCAAAGAAAGGAGGGGAATGGCATATGTGTAATAATTTAAGGGCAATAAATAAAATCACAATAAGATATACGTTTCCCATACCTAGAATTGAAGATTTAATGGATTGTTTGAGTGGTTCCATGTATTTTTCTAAGATAGATTTAAAAGTGGCTATCACCAAATAAGAATCAGACTAGGGGATGAATGGAAAACAACCTTTAAAACTAGTGATGGGTTGTATGAATTGTTGGTTATGGCTTTTGGATTGTCTAATGCCCCTAGTACTTTTATGCGGTTAATGAATGAGGTTTTGAAACCATTTATTGGTAAATTTGTGGTTGTATATTTGGATGACATTTTGGTGTTTAGCAGGTCCAAAGAGGAGCATATAGAGCATTTGAGGCAGGTTATGAGGAGGTTACATGAAGAAAAGTTATAGATTAATTTAAAGAAGTGTGTGTTTATACAGACTGAGTTGGTTTACTTAGGCTTTGTGGTGTCAAAAGAAGGGATGAAAATGGATAAGGAGAAGGTTCAGGCCATACTTGATTGGCCATCACCAAGAAGTGTCATGGAGGTAAGGAGTTTTCATGGTCTTTCCAATTTTTATAGAAATTTTATAAGAAATTTCAGTCATGTTGTAGCACCTATTTTGGAGACTATTAAAGGATAGAAAAGACCATTTGTTTGGACCTGTTAGTGCCTGAATTGACTGGTAGTTTTTTGAGCAATTTTCATTCAGGCACTCTCCCTAAGTATCCAAAAAATGTTCCAAGTAATGGACCTCCTCAGTATTTCTCAGCTGCATCATCATATTTTTCGAAGGAGGAGGTCATCATCATCATGTTTGTTTCGATGAAGGTCAGCATCATCATGTTCTCCGTCGACCGGTTTCTCATCGTCATCATCATATTCAGTTATCGGGTGATGTTTGGGTTTTATCCTGATGATGCTGACGAGCTACAGTGCGCCCTGATCTGCTTGCGAGGGTGATTCTTCAAAGTCTCCGGTGTTCTTCCATTTATCACCGTGCGCAGGCATGATGATGATGTTACTTATTCTTTGAGTTGCTTGACCTAACTTGTTTTATCCTAAGGGTCGTCGTCATCATCATCATATTACCTTTTATCACCGTGTTGCTTGCGGGAGTCATCATATCATCTGCATCATGATATCTCGCCGGGGTGATATTTCTATCATCGGGTGATCTTGGTTATGATCATCCTGATGATGTTGTTGAAGAGTTCTAAGTGCGACCCGATGTTCACTAGGGTCATCATATTTTGAACGTCAGGATGATCTTAGTCAATATCATCCTGATGATGTTGTATCACCTTGTTCTTTGTTTCTCATCCTGATGATGCTGACGTCATCCTTATATCAGGGTGATATCCGGTTCTTTCTGCCTATCTGCATCATGATATTTTCGAAGGAGGGGGTGATATTTTCATATCACTCGAGTGTGTTTGTTCCAGCATCATGATGATGCTGATATCAAGGAGATATCCGCCTGCCGGCTTTGTGCATTATCTACTGGGGGTGATCTTTTCAAGCAGCATCATCATATTCAGTTATCGCCCCGATCTTATAGTGGAGCTACAGTGCAACCTGATATTTGAACATCAGGATGATATTTCCAAATATCCGGTTGTCTTCCGAATATCATGATGATGTTAATATGATGATGACGTCATCAAGGTCCCGGGGGGGTCATATTTCTAACACTGATCATCTTGAAGAGATCTCCCGACATTTGCAAACATGATGATGACGTCATCCGGATATGAGGAGGTGCGCAGTAGGCAGATATGATGATGACGTCAGCAGGATATGATGATGATGTCATCAGGATGTTCATCAGCCAGACTTTTGTTATAGGCTCAGCAGGAGGATGTTTCTCCAATGGATCCGGTTGTGCCGATGAAGGCAAATATCATGCAGTTTGTATTGCAATATGATGATGACGTCAGGGTGATATTTCGGGCAATAGGATATCATGCTGCTGGAGGATGATGATGATGAGGTCTATACTAGTGTCGTCAGGAGCAAAAGCACCGACATGATATATGCTCATGACCTAGTATATTAAGTGTTTATGAGGTTGCTGCGGGGTGCATGTGGGATAATGTTATCCTGCATTTCAAAATATCATGATGATGAACCTTGGCGGGAAGTGGTTGCGATAGACTGTTTGATGTTCTTCCCGAGGCCGCGGGTTGGTGCGCCATCAATGGCGATTGTTGCAGAGGTATGGGCGATGGCGTGGACTGATGTAGTACCTGATTGAAGATCTGGATCCCTAGGCGGCGGCGCAAGGCTCGAGAAATCTTCCTGTCTCCTCCCCTACCTGCTGCATTCAAGTTTGGGCGCCAATCTGGTTGTGTTTGAGCGCCATTTCTATGATACTGTATATCTGGCGGGAGTTTTGGTCAACCTGGTAGTTAATGCTGAAGGCACCTTCCTGCTATATAATGCAGATGGTGTCATTCATTCAGACGTTGTTGAAAGTTGTGGATTTTTGGCTCTGTAATCCAAAACTAGCTGGTCTGGTTGCTCTGTACAGCTTGATCTTGTGAGTTTATGTATCTCCTGTTGTAGGACTTGGCATGAATCCACTGGTTTCATGATTGATCTTATATGAGTAATGCTATCTTAGCATGTGTTGTGTTAATTCTGTCTCCAGTATTGCATGTATTCTTCTTCTGGATCTGGATATTTGTGTGATGTTTAGATTCTAGAGCATAGAATTCCTATGTTGAATGTCTGATCTTTTAACCTCTGCTCAAGGGGCAGATTAAACTGTTTTCAGGTTGAACATTGGGAAGGGTATACTGCAGTAGGGATGCCATAAGTAGAGATGGCTCAACACTCTATATTGGGAGATATCTGTAAGGCAGATATCATGTGTATCCCCCTGAAATCCAGTTTTAGCTATTTATGCTGATCATTCACAAGTGTATGTCTACCGACTCCAAGCCCTGGATAGGCACCAATCATGCTGTGTTCTTGTGTTATACACCATGTCCAGCTTTGCATCCAAATTCATATCAAAACATTTCATACTTCCACCTGTTAGATGTAGGAGTAGGATTAGGAACCCCCTGCATGCTCTCATACCCAACCAGACATCATGTCCAAGAATGTTGCCAGCCTTGTGATCTATCATACAGATCTTGGTCCATACATGAGAGTATTCTGCCTGTTGTTGTCAAGTTAGATCTTTCTATCTTTGAGCTAGTCAAGGTTACATCTTGAGTTATAGGGATACCCCCCTTGGTGCGGCAGAACCAGAAGTGAAGGGGAGGAGCTCACGCAACCTCCTGTATTCAGTTGGCCTGAATCTGCCTGTGCATTAGAAGTGGCAAACCCTAATGCTGATTCAGAAAAAATGTCAACAAATTGGCGACTCTACTGGGGAGATCAATGTCATATCCATGAAAGCTTGAGTCTACAAGATTAAAAAATTAGACCTGGAAACTGTTTGTTGCAGCAGAGAAAAAAAAGGTTGTATATGTGACTCTGCTGGTGGATGACCCAGAAAGAAAGAAACCAATTTGCAGCTTCAGCTTGTTTGAAGCTCATTCCTCTTCAAGGAGGTGGCAACTCTGCATCAAAGAACCTGGTAAAAGAACAAAATCAACCAGAGAAGAATTTGCAGCTTCTGCAACATATCCAGGTATTTCATATTGTTTGACAGTTTCCCTATTTGGTGAGAAAGCACTGGTTAAAAGGGAACATTGGTGAAAACAGAGCTTGCATGCTTCTATTAGAACTTATACTGTATTTCAAAGGGCATGCAATGTTGTTCAAAAGACTCATTTAAAGGACTTTAGGCAGGTTTGAAAAAACAGTCTGAACTTTGAGTGCCTAAAGTCATTATTTCTAGAAAATCTGAGTAGGGAGGAGGGTTGCAATAACATAAAGGATGTATTATCTGCCTATGCACCCCTGTGAAGTGTCAAATGCAAGAATGTATAGTAGTCAGTCCCAACAATGTAATAAAAGAAGTTTCAACATAGACAGATATAAGCCCATAGATTTCAATGGCATTTGTGGCTATCCAAATGCCTTTCCACCTAAAATCAGAAATTTTTTGCCTAAATTTAAGGGTATAAAGGATGAATCAGCTGAGAGACACTTGCAGCAGTTCATGAATGTGATAGATGACTTTGAGATTGACCATGAGGATGTGGTTATGAGATTATTTGTTCAATCTCTAGATGCAGATGCAAGGGACTGGTTTTCCTACCTTCCAGCTCACTCTGTCAACTCTTGGCATGGTTTTAAATCTGCATTTCTAGTACAGTATGGTGAAAGAGTTTCTGAATATGCAGCTATTAGTGACTTCATGTACATCCATATTGAAGAAGATGAGTTGATCCCAGCCTTTAACCTCAGATTTATGAGGGCATTGAATAGAATTCCAAAATGCATGAGACCTAATGATGCACTGTGCTTAGTTACCTACTTGGGAGCCTTTGATGGGAAAATGAGTTACAGATTAAGAGACAAGGAGCCCACCACATTACATCAGGCACATCAGTTTGCATTAGATATTGAAAACAATTGGAGGTATGGAATACAGAAGGGTTATTTCTCTAAAAATTTTTGTTGTCCTGCAGCCCCCAGTGTTAATGAAGGATTTAATTCAGGAATTGATAATGAATGTCATAGCACTCACACCCCTGTTGTCCCAGTTTTTGCATCATTCCAAGAGGATGATGTTTCTATCATAGAGGAGGATGTCCTTTTTTGCCCAGCAAGTGAAGTTGAAAATAATAATTTTTCAAGTAAAATTTGCATACCAGTCCTAAACAAAGAGCCTTCATGTTTAAGTGATCCAGTTGTGCAGAGTTGTGATCATATGGATCAAGAATCAATATCAGTTTCATCAGGAAGTATTAGAGGGCTGGAAAATGATGCAGATTGTTCAACTTCAGAGTGCATTGAAACAGTAGCAATCTTGTATATGGGGCAATCAATTGATAAAAATGATATCCATGACCAGTGCATGGATCAGGTTTGTTTTTCTTATGACTCTGAATCTGATAGTAATGAAGAAGAATTGGAATGTCATGAAGAAGAAGCAGAGGCCTTTGCAATGAATGTTAATCCCCTTTATGATGAGCCTGCTGATGTATATGATGTTGTGAGTCTTGATTTTCAATGGTGCAGGATTAACCCTTTGTTTGAGGATGATGATACTGATTTGCAAGTTGTGAATAATGAATGTTCATCATCACCTGATTCAGACATGTGTAACATTGGGTGTGTGGATCAGGATTTGTTTTCAATATCAGTAGATATCAGGGGTCTCATATTTTCTGAATATTTTGAATTATTGGATCAGCTGGATGAGTACCTGATAATGTGCAGCAGCCAGATAAATGATAAAGAATGCCAAGAGCAATATGATGTACTGCCTGAGGGATATAACATGCATGTGTTGCCTAAGGTTGAAGAATATTATGTGTACGGTTATATGTCTACTTCTGAAATCCAAAATGACAGAGCTGAAAATGATGGTGGCAAGCTTTCAAAACTGGTGGAATATCTTTTTAAGCAGGTGACATTATGGGTAGATTATGCCAATCTTTTCAGTTGGGATTGGGATCTTTCAGCTTGGAATCAGGCATTTGACAAGAAAAAATTATGGTTCTTCCTTTTTGGTTGCCCGGGGCCGCCAAAATGATGTTTAAAAATATTGTGTTTGGTGATGCTGATCATGATAACTTCATGACTCTATGCCCAATGGACAAGGGACTGGTCTGCATCCCAGAGATCTGGAGTTCTCGCTGCAGGTTTTCACCTGCACGTCCCCAGACAGAGCCACTGTTAGTGCCTGAATTGACTGGTAGTTTTTTGAGCAATTTTCATTCAGGCACTCTCCCTAAGTATCCAAAAAATGTTCCAAGTAATGGACCTCCTCAGTATTTCTCAGCTGCATCATCATATTTTTCGAAGGAGGAGGTCATCATCATCATGTTTGTTTCGATGAAGGTCAGCATCATCATGTTCTCCGTCGACCGGTTTCTCATCGTCATCATCATATTCAGTTATCGGGTGATGTTTGGGTTTTATCCTGATGATGCTGACGAGCTACAGTGCGCCCTGATCTGCTTGCGAGGGTGATTCTTCAAAGTCTCCAGTGATCTTCCATTTATCACCGTGCGCAGGCATGATGATGATGTTACTTATTCTTTGAGTTGCTCGACCTAACTTGTTTTATCCTAAGGGTCGTCGTCATCATCATCATATTACCTTTTATCACCGTGTTGCTTGCGGGAGTCATCATATCATCTGCATCATGATATCTCGCCGGGGTGATATTTCTATCATCGGGTGATCTTGGTTATGATCATCCTGATGATGTTGTTGAAGAGTTCTAAGTGCGACCCGATGTTCACTAGGGTCATCATATTTTGAACATCAGGATGATCTTAGTCAATATCATCCTGATGATGTTGTATCACCTTGTTCTTTGTTTCTCATCCTGATGATGCTGACGTCATCCTTATATCAGGGTGATATCCGGTTCTTTCTGCCTATCTGCATCATGATATTTTTGAAGGAGGGGGTGATATTTTCATATCACTCAAGTGTGTTTGTTCCAGCATCATGATGATGCTGATATCAAGGAGATATCCGCCTGCCGGCTTCGCGCATTATCTACTGGGGGTGATCTTTTCAAGCAGCATCATCATATTCAGTTATCGCCCCGATCTTATAGTGGAGCTACAGTGCAACCTGATATTTGAACATCAGGATGATATTTCCAAATATCCGGTTGTCTTCCGAATATCATGATGATGTTAATATGATGATGACGTCATCAAGGTCCCGGGGGGTCATATTTCTAACACTGATCATCTTGAAGAGATCTCCCGACATTTGCAAACATGATGATGACGTCATCCGGATATGAGGAGGTGCGCAGTAGGCAGATATGATGATGACGTCAGCAGGATATGATGATGATGTCATCAGGATGTTCATCGGCCAGACTTTTGTTATAGGCTCAGCAGGAGGATGTTTCTCCAATGGATCCGGTTGTGCCGATGAAGGCGAATATCATGCAGTTTGTATTGCAATATGATGATGACGTCAGGGTGATATTTCGGGCAACAGGATATCATGCTGCTGGAGGATGATGATGATGAGGTCTATACTAGTGTCGTCAGGAGCAAAAGCACCGACATGATATATGCTCATGACCTAGTATATTAAGTGTTTATGAGGTTGCTGCGGGGTGCATGTGGGATAATGTTATCCTGCATTTCGAAATATCATGATGATGAACCTCGGCGGGAAGTGGTTGCGATAGACTGTTTGATGTTCTTCTCGAGGCCGCGGGTTGGTGTGCCATCAATGGCGATTGTTGCAGAGGTATGGGCGATGGCGTGGACTGATGTAGTACCTGATTGAAGATCTGGATCCCTAGGCGGCGGCGCAAGGCTCGAGAAATCTTCCTGTCTCCTCCCCTACCTGCTGCATTCAAGTTTGGGCGCCAATCTGGTTGTGTTTGAGCGCCATTTCTATGATACTGTATATCTGGCGGGAGTTTTGTTCAACCTGGTAGTTAATGCTGAAGGCACCTTCCTGCTATATAATGCAGATGGTGTCATTCATTCAGACGTTGTTGAAAGTTGTGGATTTTTGGCTCTGTAATCCAAAACCAGCTGGTCTGGTTGCTCTGTACAGCTTGATCTTGTGAGTTTATGTATCTCCTGTTGTAGGACTTGGCATGAATCCACTGGTTTCATGATTGATCTTATATGAGTAATGCTATCTTAGCATGTGTTGTGTTAATTCTGTCTCCAGTATTGCATGTATTCTTCTTCTGGATCTGGATATTTGTGTGATGTTTAGATTCTAGAGCATAGAATTCCTATGTTGAATGTCTGATCTTTTAACCTCTGCTCAAGGGGCAGATTAAACTGTTTTCAGGTTGAACATTGGGAAGGGTATACTGCAGTAGGGATGCCATAAGTAGAGATGGCTCAACACTCTATATTGGGAGATATCTGTAAGGCAGATATCATGTGTATCCCCCTGAAATCCAGTTTTAGCTATTTTTGCTGATCATTCACAGGTGTATGTCTACCGACTCCAAGCCCTGGATAGGCACCAATCATGCTGTGTTCTTGTGTTATACACCATGTCCAGCTTTGCATCCAAATTCATATCAAAACATTTCATACTTCCACCTGTTAGATGTAGGAGTAGGATTAGGAACCCCCTGCATGCTCTCATACCCAACCAGACATCATGTCCAAGAATGTTGCCAGCCTTGTGATCTATCATACAGATCTTGGTCCATACATGAGAGTATTCTGCCTGTTGTTGTCAAGTTAGATCTTTCTATCTTTGAGCTAGTCAAGGTTACATCTTGAGTTATAGGGATACCCCCCTTGGTGCAGCAGAACCAGAAGTGAAGGGGAGGAGCTCACGCAACCTCCTGTATTCAGTTGGCCTGAATCTGCCTGTGCATTAGAAGTGGCAAACCCTAATGCTGATTCAGAAAAAATGTCAACAGGACCAAGGAGGCTAAAGAAAATTTCAGATTTCTCAAGAAGAAGGTGAGTGAATAGCCCATACTCACTTTGCCTAATTTTAATAAAGTGTTTCAAGTTGAGTCTGATGCTAGTGATTTGGCTATTGGGGTAGTCCTAAGTAAAGAAGGAAAACCGGTTGCATATTTTAGTGAGAAATTAAATGAGGCAAATAGGAAGTATTCTTCTTATGATTTGGTATTTTATGCTTTGGTTCAGTCCCTTAAGAAATGGAGACATAATCTATTTCCAAAAGAGTTCATTGTGTATACAGATAACCATGCTTTGCAGTTTATAAACAACCAACATAAATTGAATCAAAGGCATGCTAAATGGGTTGAGTATAATCAGAGTTTTAATTTATTTTGAAGCACAAAAGTAGTCAAATGAATAGATTTGTTGATTCCTTAAGTAGGAAGAGTTTATTGTTGAGTGAAATACAAACTAATAGTGTAGGGTTTGAAAGTTTGAAAGAGTTGTATACAAAAGATGCAGATTTTGGAGAAGCATTTGTAGCTTGCAATGATCCTATTAGCTAGAATAGAGAGCCATGGACGGATTATATGATTCAAGGAGGTTTGTTGTTTAAGGAAAAACAAGTTTTGTATCCCTAGAGGCTCCATGAGAGATAACTTGTTGAAGGAAATACATAGTGGTAGTCTTGCTAGTCACTTTGGATAGGATAAAACTTTTCTACAGCTGAGCATTCATTATTATTGGCCAAAGATGAAGGCAGATGTGAAAAGATATGTGGAAAGGTGTAGAATTTGTCAACATGCTAAGGAAAGAAGTCAAAATGTAGGGCTTTATCAACCATTACTAGTTCCAACCAGACTTTGGGATTCAGTGAGTATGGATTTTTTTTGGGCTTGCCTCTTACACAAAGGGTAATGATTCAATGTTTGTTGTGGTAGATCAATTTTCAAAAATGGTGCATTTTATACCATGTAAGAAGACTAGTGATGCCACTAACATTGCCAATTTATTCTTTAAAGAAGTTGTAAGGCTGCACGATATACCAAGAAGTATAATTTCTAACAGGGATACTAAGTTTGTGGGTCATTTTTGGAGGACTCTATGGAGGAAATTGGGTACAAATCTAAATTTTAGTTCTGCTTATCATCCACAAATGGATGGACAGACCAAGGTTGTTAATAGAAGCCTTGGCAATTTGTTAAGATGCCTTGTTGGTAGTTCATCTAGAAGTTGGGATCTCATGTTGGCCCAAGCTGAATTTGCATATAATGATTCCCCAAATAAAAGCACAAGTTTTAGTCCTTTCTATGTAGTGTATGGTATGCATCCAAGAGGTGTATTTAAACTTCATGATCTTGCTAGAATGGAGAAGAGGAGTGCAGATGGGGAAGAGTTTGCTCAAGTCATTCATGACATTCAAGAGAAGGTGAAGCATAACATTGAGGACAACAATCTGTAGTACAAAAGGCATGCTGATCAAAAGAAAAGAGAGTTGCAGTTTCAGGTTGGAGACCTTGTATTGGCACATCTTTGAAAGGAGAGATTTCCTATAGGAACATACAATAAATTTTAGATGAAAAAGATTGGTCCATGCCAAATCCTTAGGAAATTTTTTGCCAATGCTTATGAGATACCACTACTCACAGAGTTGAATATATCTCTCATTTTTTAATGTAGCAGATTTATATCCATACAAAGGGGGTAATGAAGTAGACGAAGCTGAAGCAACTAATTCAATACATGAACAACAATCTAAGACAATCACTGCTCCACCACAAATTGAATGCATTCTGGATAAACAATTGCTGAAGAAGACTTGGAAGCATGAGTACTTCAAGTATCTCATTAAGTTGAACAATCATCCGGTTGAAGATGCTTCATGGCTCACTAAGGGTGAGATTATCAAATAGGGTCATTCAGTTGTAGACCTCATGAGAAGGAGCTCATGCTTTCTTTCCACCTGGGAAGTTTGATATAGGAGCATCTTACCCTATAGTTTTTAGCTTTCTTCTTTTTTTGTTGTTTTTGTTTGTTTTTTTAGGTGGCTTTATTTTCTATCTTTCTCTCGTAACTCCTTCTTTGTCCATCCAAGTGGATTTTCCTATCACCTATGTAATTTTGTAGCCTTCCATTCATACATAAGTCCAGTTTGTAACTTCCTGTCGCCAAGTGGGAAAGATGTCCTGTTGCCAAAGGGCATCGCGGCTCCTGTCATCTGTATAGAATGGACTGGGTTCTAAGGACTTGTTGATGATTGTTTTTACACATTTATAACAAAAGTTTAAAATTCACAAAATGAACCTAAACTATCTTGAAAGATATGAAGAAGTTAGCTAAGAGCTCTTAATCCTAAGTTTCTATATGGTCAGGTCTTGATCTTGTGGACAATTCAGTAGGTTAATATGAAACTGTATTATTCAAGGGGCCTTACGTGATTTAAGATAATCTGTGACTTACTAGACTCAAAATTATGCAAATTGTTGTAAATACAAATGAATTATTCATTCCTTTTGCATAGATTTAATATTGTATTACAAAGCTTTGTATGATTTATAGTGAAACACGCTTTGCCTTTCAAATTGATATGAAAATTATCAAATATCAGTATAATTCCTCATGCTTGATTCAAATGTAAGACAACTTCCTTAAGATTTTTGCGTTTAAGCTAATTATTTCAAATGTTTGGGGAAAAGTTAGAGAAAATCAAGTTGAACATCATTTCACTATAGGATCTAAATGTTCTGCTACTCACGTCTTTAAGAGATACAACAAATTAATCAAATCAACATACAAAATCTTTAAATGCAAAGTCTTGAGTATTTTCACAAACACACATCAAAGATTGCAAGCTTTCAAAGGATAATACTCCAAATACCAGTAAGAGTCAAAAAACACTCTTTAATAGAAGCAGAATTCCAAGTTTACTTGTATTTAAAGCACACAGTCATATAGAATTTACAATGTATGAATGACCTTTTGTTTCATTAATCAAATTCCAGAAAACCTACAGACATTTTTATAGATACAGTAAGGAAACCAGACATTCTGCGCATTCCTTAGTGTAGACACAAGTGACCTCCTCTTCTAAACTAAAAGAAAGTACTCCTTTACCCAAATATTCAAACAAATTACAAGTGCAAGCTATAATTCAAAAATCCTAGTGTAAATAATATACAAGTAGTAGAGCTTCTTATATAGAATTTTAAGCTTCATACGGCTACAGCTACAAAACTCAATCTATAGTCAGTATACATACTTTCTTGATCAAGGGTGTACATTCATTCCTAATTGTTTCTCAAAATATCTTTGTGGTATCTTTTCTTGCCTCAAAGGATGCCTTTGGAATCTTTTCAAAACTAAGATACCCGTTGTCTTCTTCTAGCTCGTTGACCTTGCTAGCTGATGCCTTTTAGTTGACTTTTTCTTGGTATTATTTTCCTTTCTTTTTCTGATACTTTATTACTCTTTCAAGTATATCTTGAAATTATTCTTGACACCTTCTGTGAAGGTGCAATTTCCCTCTGGACTCCTTGTCCATATATTTCTTGCATTATGACCCCTTCTTTCAATTTCTTCTCTTATTTACTTGAACCTTCAACCTTCTTCTTATATTTCTTTATCTTGGCACTCACCTCCATTATTGAATCAATTAATTGTTTACTTAAATACGTACCTGGATTCTCCAAACATGGTGTAAAGATAGCCTTGAGTTATTTTAATGCCCTTTGGAGTTCATATGTTGGTACGTCCATGCATTCATGATCTATGAGATTTTCAACTATCCTCTTATGCAACCTAATCATGTTATTTGCTTTCTCCTCTAAATCCTGAGTGACTATGATGCATCTTCTGAGACTATCATCTTCAAACTTTAACTCTAACCTAGCCTGTGGTATTTGATTTGCCATCGGAGGAGTAATGACTCCTTCATTTATTAATTCATCTACTCTTTCTTCAATTTCCTCTAATTTCCCCAATTCAAACTTGTATTCTTCCCTTCTAAATTGACAATTATGTATAAGTACATAGCATTTATTCTTTTTTGTTGCAGCCAACTCCCATCCTGTCACTACTTATTTGATCACCTCTTCTCCTTCTTGCAGGAATGCGCTAAACCATTCTTCAAAAATATTGGCCTCAAGCCTCTTATTTTCCATATCCTTCACTTCTTCTTTTGACAATACTGCTATTTCACTGGGTAACTTTGATATTGTAGTATTGGGATCAAATATTCCCCTAATGAATTGCTGTAACTGGATAATGTGTCCTTTCAAATATTCATGTTTATCTTTGTCTTTTCTTAGCATTTCTATAGTAGCCTAGTGCATATCTTCCCACTCACTTATATGTTGCTCCCTTGTTGTGTGTCCTAGCTCAAAATTGAGTATCTTGTAGTCAACTACTGTTATTTCTCCTTTATCTTTCTCCTTCTGTGGTATTTCTAAATTCAATGTTCTAGATACATCTGGACCCCTTTGTATTGCTGGCATGATTCTGGCCTTCCTCTTTTCTTTTCTTGGCATTGCATCACCCAATAAACTTTTGATGTCTATGGGTAATAACTGTACCTCCACCTTTTCTCTTCTCACTTCTGCACCCAACCAAGGCCGAGCCTCTTTTGTGCTTTCAATAGCCTTTTCTTCATTAATTACCTCTTCTTGAGGCTTCTCTATTTCTCCTTATTCTTGTTGTTGTTGTAGCTATGGGGTGGTTGCTGTTGAGGGGCTTGTTCCTGTACTAGTGGATCATTTTGCTGTTTAGATTCACCCTCATTATCATCTTCTTCAATTTTGGTATCTCCTCCACCCTCATCTTCTCCTTCTGGATTCTCTTTCTCTGAAGGCTCCTTTTGCTCTTCTTCCTCCCTATTTTCTTGTTCTTCATTCTTCATATCCTCGCCTTCTGTTTGCCTTTTAGGTTCAATGTTGCCATCAACAACATTCTCTATATCTTCCTCATTCTCAACCTTATATGTTATTTCCTCTGTTGTTTCAACTTTCTCTTGTACCTTTTTAGGCATGTCATCTTGCTCTACATGTGAAGGTGAACCTACTATCTTATCAGATTCTTTTGTCTCTTTTTCTTGTTCATCTCTACTTTCTACATTCTTTTCTTCTTCGCCATGTTCCCCATACATGCTCAAAATATTCAACACATCTACATCAGAAGTGCTAGTTCCTGTTTCTTCCTTAGTTTAAGTTAGTTTTTCTTTGATTAATTCTTTAGGTGCATCCTCTCTTTTAGATTCTTCTATTTCATGTGCTACATCTTACACATCCCTTATTATTTCTGGAGGTACCAATGTACCAAATGGATCCACTGCCCCTAATTCTTCTTGTACATTTTCTTGCTCAGATACTGGACCTTGTTCAACTTCCATAAATGTTGGATCATTCTTCCCTTCTCCTTCATAAGAGTATTCACTCAATTCTTCTTCATCCATACCAGTTTTTTTTCCTGTCTCGGGATCTACCTCCCTGACCTCACTACTACTGCTTTCACCTTCAACATTAACCCTCTTAGTAGCTTGTTTGGCTTCATGTATTTTTGACCCATGCAACATTTCTTCAGCCAATTCTACTTTCACCCTAGCATATGTTTGTCTTTTCTCTACTGAGGTAGATGCATCAGGTATATTACTTAATCTAGCACCTACTTGTTGTGCTCCTATAACTTCACTCTACTTTGAAGTTTCTCCTTAGGTTATCCCTACTGGTATTGCCTTCATAACCCTCTATCCTGTTAACTCTTTAGTAGCTTGTGCTTGCTCTGTACTGATATCATGGCTCAATGACTTTGCTTCTACAAATGTGCCTGATGATACCACTACTGTCACCCCTAGTGCATAAGGATCCATCAATGTAGCATTTTTGTCTTTCTCCATAATCTTTACTTCTACAATCTTCCTTTTCTTTTCATAGAAACTCTAGAGATCATCCTGATACTCCCTCACTCTCTTTTTACACTTCTTTGGATATGTAGGCTCAATTCCCTTAGCCTTAATATTTTGTCCTCCAACCATGTTTTAGAAAATAAAATAACAGGTTTGGATAATGCATCCAAAGATGTAGTCCATGGTTGTGACTAATCAGGCTCTCCAATAGGATCCATCCTGACACTTTCATAACTATGGTGTAATAATTTTCCATCATCTTTAACTTCTGGGGGTACATAGATTTCCCCCATGGACTTCATTTTCTCTACTATCAACCTTTGGTAAGCTGTCTTTCTCACTTCTCTATCATTCTTACAGTCTGACTAGTAGTCCTCAATGTGTACTTGATGTTTAAACTTAGGATTAATAGTCCTTTGGATCCTGTGAAAAGGATCAAACCTCCTTGCAAACTTAAATTATTCAAATCCATAATATCTTAACTCTTTCTCTAAGTAACCAGCCACTTCTTCACTAGAACAGGAATACCTACCAAATCCCCAAGGTAATTTGAGATTCCCTCTGCCATATTTCTTCTTATACATTTTAAAAGCATTCAAGTTTTTCCTCGAGAACTCTAATAAAATCAACCTGTTAGGAGGATACCTAGGTAGCATGAAAGGTTTTCCTTCAAAGTCCTCAGTTCTGATATAAGTGAAGTTTTGGAATTGAATGTACCATGAACTGTGCAAACCAATTGTATCTTCCGCATTTGCAGACAATCTCTTATCTTTTTCATCTTTTAAAACTCTGACCATGTACGTATAAAATACATTGTTTACTAAAGCATATTTTCTTAATGCATTATCCTCTTGTAAATCAAGAAAACTGTCATATAAAATCTTTTGGTCTAGGCCATTCCCTAGGGTTCCAATTTTGTCAATCCCATATATATATGGCTGAACCATTGTTACACATGAGTACAATACATATGAGGACAAATAGAAAGGCATCATCTTTTGTTTTCTTAGCATTGCCTATTTCCATATGGCTGTACTAATAGCCTTAGCCTAGTGAATTTGTCCCTGTTCCTTCTTTGCTTCCCTCATGAATTGTATAATAGTGAACATCCAAGGTTCGCTCTTAGTGGCATCTCTTAATCCCACCAATCTGCTTAACATTATAATCATCAAATGTGTTTCCTCTTTAAAATCTATTCTCTGCAGGATCTTATGTACTCTTACCACGGCCTTGGGTTTATTCTCTATAGTATACCAACTGTAAGAAATCTTACTTCTACAATCCTTCTCATTATCATTGAAATCCTCATTGTACTTGTCAATATCAATATCTACCATTTTTTCATGTATCTCTAGACCAAATGTTCTTGCAATCCCCTCTATACATAAGTCTGCAATAACCCTTTCTTTATGTATTACCCTCCTGGTAGATAAATCATACTTCTATATACATTCCAGATAAAAATCCTTAGCTTCCATAGCTAACGGGAAACCCGCAGCTCTGTATAATCCACTTTCCCATATACATCTCATGTCAGGTGTAGCATCTGCTGCTGTGATCTTCTGCAAAACATCATCTGCATCATAATTCCCTATGTTGGTGTCTATCCCTACTCTGCTTATACCGAGCAATGAAGGATACCCTCTGTATATTGGCAACTCTTCCTTCTCTGTTTCTTTATGGGGCTTTCTTTCCTTTTAATCTTTTCCTTACCCCCTATATCTACCTTTTTCTGCTTTGGGGCCATTCTATAAAAAAATGCATTTTTTAACTTGCCATTTTACTCTCTTACCTAAGGTTTTCCCATGAATTTTCTATTTTTTACATTTACCCTAACCCCCATTTGTCTTTTCTAGTTTTGACTTTCATTTTGCTTGACCCAAAACAACTAATTAACTATCAGACATAGTAATTTAACATTTGTTTGCATCTTTAAAATGAAATTACTAATAATCACTTTGCATTTTCAATTAACTAAACTATAATAGTGTTCAAGATAAATACCTGTATTTTTTATAGCTCAACCTTACAACTGTTGACCAATTTTACTGTTTTCTACTCTATTCCCGCTTCTGAGATTCCATTTTGTGATGAATTTTTCGTTTGATTCTTGCAACAATTCTTCTTTCTACACTTTTAATTTTAACAATGTAAATCTGAAAGAAAAACAACCTTTTAGTTGCGCTAATCTGTTAAATCTTACCATTTTCAGTGTTAGTTCAGCATTAATTACAACAATCAATGTACCTACAGTCTTGACCTTCTACTTCAATGTTTTATTTTTTCTAAATGTTTCTATCCGTTATTTTACTTTTTGCATACATCGCATTTTCTTGTATGTCACTTTGTATCTTATCCATATACAAACCTACATGCAACAGGTTATAAACAATGTTACCCCTTTTTCTTTATATCTGCCCTTGTATCTTTTGTTTGTATATCATAATGTATGTAAAATGGATACAAATGTTTAGACAATTATGAACCATACAAATGCTTTTTACTTTTTAGCTCTCCGACGATGTCTTTCATTTCTTTGTATATCGAGATTGTATGTCGTTAACATACAATCACCCAAATATACAAAGCCTTACCTTTATTTAACTTCCTTTTGAAATCTGGGTTATCCCTCAGTTCCTCGCATCTTTGCTTATATCTCCATTTGTATACACTCTTGTATATTACTTTATATACAACATACAACTGTGAGATACAATCTGTGGGACCCACTTTACTTACCCCACTTGCATCCTTTCAAAACAACAATACTTGTATCTACCCTTAGATACAAGTCTTCCTACATGCAAACTCTTATACAATTATCCCAGAATTTTCATTTTCCTTAACTGTATTGTATAACCTTTTCAGATCCATACAGGTATATAAAGAGAATGCATATTTTCAAAAAACATTAAGGTACGATGCATCGCCTACATTCAATTTAATTATCTTTTGAAATCCGTGTTGTATGTATGCCAAAGATGTAAACCCAAAACATACAACATACATATAAAGATACATACCCTATTCCCTCCCTTTACTAAAACCAAATTTTATATTCTCTTCAAGTCCATGTCATGTATATCACGTTGTGTATTGCCTTGTATCTTTGCTTTTCAACAAACATACAACCCAAGATACAATGCAAACTTAGCCATTTATCCACTGTAATTCTAAAACTTATCGGGTCCAACTTGTATACAAAGAATAAAACACTAAACACATGCATATAAAGTACCACGATAAATAAACTTGACCACTCAATGTGATTTATACAACGACTCCACATACAAATGACCTTGTACATGCAACATACAAAACCTTTCTATAATGCATTTTACCAAAAACATGCATATCTTGCAGAATATTGGGAATTTTAAAATGGGTCAAAAAGCAACCCTTATTCATTTTTGACAAAGAATTCACCTCTATTCCCCTCTGGCCCTTAATGCTAATTTTTTTCAATTTTCAACACAGTTTGTAACCCTTACCTCTTTTCCCTTTTTACCACCAAGCAGGACCACACACAATACAAAGCAAAGCCACAACATGGGTCCTCATTTTGCTAAGAGGTAAAATAGGGCGTGTTGTGAGAATCACAACAACTAGCAACCAAACAAAACAATTAAATTGACATCATTAAAGAACCAAATAAAATGAATTCATAACTTCCAACTTCCTTTTCTGTAAATCATAATTTCACTTGAGACTTAATGTATTCAATAAGGTGCATGAATCTTCCAATTGAGTTTTAAGTGGGTTCATGTGATTAATAATCCTCATCTTGAAAGTAAGTTGAATAAACCAGTGACTGGTATTAAACTACATAGTTGATGTCATTCCCTTATAGCCAACCGGATAGAGCCTTGCTGCTAGCAAGCATCCATAGCTCCGACAAGGTTATCGTTACAATTCTCCTAAGTAGAGCCTCACTGCCAGCAAGTGTTTATAGCCTTGGTAAGGTTACTTAGATGACTTAATTTGGATTTTTTAGTAAAATCCATTTTATTTATTTATATTTTATCTTGTGTGAGATATAAGTTCATAAGATATTACCATTGTAAATTTATGATGTAAGGTGTGATCACTTGCTAAAATTAAGCTGAGAATTGTAATGGTAGCAAGGGTGACCTCTAATTTTTCACTTAACACCTACACTAGTATGTTCAACAAACCCAAGGATTTTAGGTGTGTCATTGTGAGAAACCTCCCTTGAATACTCAATTCACATTTATTGAATATAAACTTTCCTAACCAAACAATTTTCTACATCCATGAACGTTACTACAAGTTATGCATAAGTTTCAAATGATTAACCTGAATGTTCTAAATTTTTTGTTGTTTTCAATGGTTGCTAGTTCTACTCCTACATACCTCAAATCAAAACAACCATCCTTGCCAAGGAAACACAACACACAAACCAATGGAACAACCAAAACAAAACAAACAAATAGAATAGAAACAAACAAAACAAAACCACTGTACATTATTTACAATATGATACATAATAGTACAAACATTATCTCCTCAAGCCGAAGTAATGTTTCAAATGTTGGCCTTTAATAGGTAATGGCACATCTTCTCCCATCAAAGTTTTGAGCCTAAGCATATTGTCCCCTATTATCTCTATGACCTGTAGTGGACCTAACCACATATTGTCAAATTTTCCATGATTTCCTTTCTTTTCATGTGCTTTATCCCAACATAGCACTAAGTCTAATATTCTAAATTTTTTTACCCTTTCTCTTTTGTCAAACCATCTTTTGACCACCACTTGATGTTTGGTGAATTTTTCAATAGCTTGATCCTTTTTCTCATCCAATTGTAACATTTGGACTAACCTGGCTTCTCTATCATCATCGAATCCTAAATACTCATTAGAAAATTTCTAGATAGGTATTCTTAAATTCACTGGAAGTATAGGATCCATCCCATAAACTAGGTGATAAGGTGCATTGCCTAAAGCTGACTTAACCTTAGTTCTATCTACCCATAACACATATTTTAACAATGTATTCCACTCTGGGATTTTTTGCAATTAGTTTCTTAATCATATCTAACAGGCTTTTGTTAGTAGACTCAACTAAACCATTACCCTGAGGATAATAATTTGAAGAAAACTTTAGAACTATTCCATACTCAAATGCCCATTTAGAAAATTTTAGAGAAGAAAATGCAGGGCCATTATCACATACCAACGAATATGGAGCTCCAAACCTTGTTATGATATTTTATTCAAGAAACTTGATTACCACCTCAGCAGTAGAAAACTTACAACATGTGGCTTCTGTCCACCTTGTACAGTAGCCTGTCACTGTTAACATAAACTTATGTCCTGCAGATGATGGAGGATTTATGACTCTAATAAAATCCAAACCCCACTGTGCAAATGGCCTAGACTCGATAACCGGCTACAGTGGACTAGCCTAATTCCTTCCTGTTGTGTGGTTACACAACACGCCCCATTTTGACTTGGCAAAACAGGGACCCAACTTTTCTTTTGGCTTGTGTTGTCTGCTTTCTGGCGGTTTGGTAAAATTAGTCATGTTCATCATCATGTGGAGTCAAGATGAGGTAAGCCCTAATATGAGGTTAGTCTGTCAAAATTCATATTTCGTATATATGACCAGATATTCTAAAAGAGCATTAAAATTCATGCAGGTTTGCTTTTTACATCACCCTGATATTCATCAGGATGTGAGAGTTATGAACAGTCAAAGTCTTGGTCAAACCTGATATTCGCCAAAAGAGGGTCATATTTTATAACCTCAGTTATGCTATGTGAAGAACATCATCATCATATTTGAAACATCCCCCCCCCCCCCGATAATATCCTGTGGTTCAAATATCTGGACGTCAACGTTAAGTGATAGTAAGTCTTCCCCGTCGAACGGTCTTTTGTATAGCAAGCATCATATTTTGAAAGTAACCCGATATTCGTTAATATCATCCTGATGCAAAATAGCACCCTTAACAAACATCCTGATGACATCATCTGAATCCGATAAACAAAAAACAAACATCTTGATGACATCATCATCATATTTACATTTCGACAGGATATTTTGTGAACATGATCATGTTCACCTAATGTGGCGATGACGTCATGAGACATTTCCAATACAAAGAACAAATATCATGATGACGTCATCCCGATATTCAAAGAAGAGAATGAGTAAGTTTGAAGGTCATCATCATATTTTGAAATATCACCCGATGGACCGAAATATCCTCCTGATGTGCTAAAATGAAAACAAAGGTGCGTTGTCACCCGAAATTTGTCGCGATAACAATTTCAAGACTAGGGAGGATGATATTGAAACTCAACCTGATATTTGTGAAATATCATCCTGCTCTCATGATATCATGTCATATGGATATTCCCCCGCTCCCTTTGCCGCCATTGCCATTAAATGCGCGCAGATATGGTAGGTGATTCCCGCCGATCCCGGAACCCAATGAAACGTCTGGCGAGATCCTGAGTTTTCGCACGAATGATCAAAGATTATGATCTAACTTGTCAGAGTTACCCTAAGTTTACCCTAACTGCGAGGTTAAAAGGTAATTCAACCGCCACTGTTACATTTACCTGCGTTAAAATTGTTTTACAGAGCACTAGCCTCCATTTCTGCATAACAGCTACCGTTGCGCGACTAGAGCTCATAGACTGAGGGAGGAAGGTGATCAGCAGCTGAATCAAGAGCGTCTTAGAGATATACTGGTATAAAAGGAAATCGGCATAACTAGGTAAGTGAACTGAAACCCTCATCATGTTGTTTCTATATGATGTTGAAAGTTCTGGTTATGTATCCATGCAAGTAAGTAATGTAGAATTGATACAATAAGCATGATATTTGCAGTATATATGCATGCATATCCCGTTGTGAGAAGAAATGTTGTTAATTGCAAGTACCCATGGCTGAAAAACACTTAGTCAAGTGTCAAGAAGAATTCAGCAGGCCTATGTTCTCTTCTCAGAGAGGGGTCCTGTTTAAATTTGGGGCAATTACAGACACCCATCAGGGGAGTACCAACCTGGAGGCTTGGTCAGCCAAGCTGAATGATGGGCAAGATAAGAGTCCGGTGCTGGACGCTGTGTTTGTATCAGGTATGTGGAACACTGCTGGCTTCCCCTACTCCATGGAGTCTCCGGAGCTGGTTATTGAGTGTGCCCGGAATTACAACCCTCAGACGAGGCAAGTGGTGAAGCATGGGAGAATGTATGCAGACCTATCCATCAAAGGTCTATCCCAAACATTTGGACTGCCAATGGGCAGCAAGGTAAAGAGTGTAGACTTGAAGAAGTCTGAAAGAGAATATGAGGCCAACAAGAAGACGGCCAGAAAGAACATGTATGCTTGGCAGGCCGAGAACAGCACATATAATGCAGCGGCCAAGCTCCCTGTGCGCATGTTCAAATTTGATTTTAATGAAGAATATCAGTATGTAATTGCCCTACTGAACAAGGTGACTGGCCAGCCTGATACTGGAGAATTCAGAGACTGGATGTATGGCATAATAATGATGTGCCTATATGCAGACATCAAGCCACTGTGGGGCCAAATCATAAGTGATGCTCTGCATGAGCAGCTGCTGAACCTGGGAGGTTTAGATTGTGCCTTCTACATGACCTCCTATATTGTTTATTCCTGTGCTTATGGAGGCACTTTTGATGCCCTGGTCACAGATGGAAAACTGACGGGCACGAATGCAGCATATATATGGGATCATCATCCTCAGCTGCAAAGAACCAAATATATCAAGGACTACAAATTGGTCAATGATGCATTTTCTATGCATCTGGTAAGGACCATGGAAGATGACAGAACTAAAAGACTGAGCATGGAAGCTCAGGAGGCAGTATACAGGCATGGGGCATGGTACATCCAATTTGCCACCTTTTCCTACATCAGGATAGAAGGTTTTGAAGGGCATCCCCTGATGCTGCCAAGGTATCCTACAGATGCAGTAGTTTTAATGGAGTTTATCAGGCAGGGCTCCACCATCATATAGACGTATAAGGATGCCAAGAAGCTGCCACCAATTTTGTTCCCAGTCAGCATCGGCAACTACATGTGCCCTGACTCGGATAATATTAAGAAGGTGATGGTCACTCTGAACAAGATGAATCTACTACCCTTCCCAGTAACAAGACCATATGATCCTTACGGCCGAATGCAGAAGATCCTAGGAAAGCCTATTCACCAGAGGCACCTAGAAGATTTTTGGGCTGACTGCGAAGATGAGGCAGAGGCCAGGAGGAGGAGGTATCAGAGGTTAACTCTGAACCAGATTAGAATGTTTGACTGCATCTCCCTCCCTTAGCAGCTGAAGAGTGATGACGGCAGGATCATGGCAGATGAATATGAGCAGAAGAAGATCTACAATGATACCATTTCTGCCCCTGACCTCACCATGCAGGAGGATGTGTCCTTGGACCCATTCTTTGCCAGAACCATACACTTGACCCAAGCTTGGGTAGATGCACAGGTAGAGGCATTGAAGAAAAAGGGTGTTGCCATCACAATAGATAGCAAGAAGAAGGGGCAGGACATCCCCACAGATGAATATGATGACTTCCTGCTGGAGAAGCGGAGGACTAAGGGAGAGAGGACCCCTCCACCACAGCAACCTAGCAAAAGGGCCACAAAGGGCAAGAAGGTGGAAAAGGGACCCAAAGGGGTCATAGTTGACAGGGCAGTATTCACAGCGGAGGAGGTAGCCAAATCAGGGTCAGAATCAGATTCTCCTCCAAAGCCCAAGAAAGCCAAGATAGCAGAGGCTGGAACCACAGAGACCCAAGAAGTGGGTCAGTCATCCAGACAACCAGGCAAGGATATCCTCATGGAGGAAGAGCCTGAAGAAGAGGAGGAAGCTCCACTGGTAATTAGAAGAAAGAGGAGAGCTCCACAGGTGCTGGTTCCTACCACACCTAAGAAACCAAGAACCTCCATGAGAGGTGAGATGAGTCAAACCCCAGTGCAATTACAAGGGGCAGGTAGTGAAGTGCAGAAGGAACTTCAGCACAATGTTCCACTTCCTACCATTGTCAAGTTCAAAACAGAACTTGTAGAAGAGCAACAAAAGGAAGCATCCCAAGCACAAGCAGAAAAGCATGTCTCGCTAGACGAGACAATAAACTTGTCTGATGATGAGGTGGTGCAGGATGTAGCTGCACAAGAAATGGAAACACTTGCGGCTGCTGGCATCAGTGTGGCTCCTCACAAGCCTCCAACGGTTCAAATAGTGCTTGAGGAGATGAAACAAGCAGAAGTGGAGCGAGAAAAGAGCCCAGAACCAAAGAAGAGCCCAGAGCAAGTAGCTCAGGACATAGGGCTGGATACATTGATCGCTAAGGTGACAAGTCCTGCAGTGGTAGACTTAACAGAGAAGCAGGATACAAGTCCTGAACAGCCAGCAGGATCACCTGATAAGGGCCACTTAATAGAAGAGATAGAGATGGTAGAAACAGAGGGCCATGCTCTTGAATTAGGCCAACAAAGCCCACAAGATACATCAGCAGGACCTGCTATAGTAGAGGTCCAAGAAGCAAAGGATGATGATGAGAAGAATGAAGCGATAGAGGATCCTGCTGATAAGGCACCCGAGGTGGATGCTGCAGGTACAGAACAGATAGCCGCTGCAGAACAGATGCCATCACCTCAGGTAGATCCAGTGATATCAGATACGGTGGACATGCTACCAGAAATAGAGAAGCAAGAGGAGGATGATCAACCTCCACAGGGGGAAGAACTGGGGACAGGTGAAGAAAGGATGGAGAAAGATCATGATCATCATGATCCACATACAGGTACACCACCAGGTTCCCCACACGGAGAAGATGCTCCCCCAGAAAAGGAAGTTCCTCAACAAGAGGAGGCACCATAGGATTCGCAGCAAGGTGAGCATCAAGAGCCAGAAAAAGAAAAGTCACCATCTCCACAACGCTTGTTGGTGGAAACGGGAGATAGAGGTGAACAGCATCATGATGCTGAAAAGCATGATCAGGTGCCTCCATGGTTAGAAAAGGAGGTAAATGTTGAGGAGGAGCTGGAGATTCAAGAGTTTGATGTCTCCACCCTGTTCGTCGCAGATATAATGAAACCCAGGAGGAAGGCCAGAATGACTTCGGCCATCAAAAGAGATCCGGCGACAGGGAGAAGGACCGCACAAATTTCTGTACCTGCGGTAGAGAAAGAGAAAGGCAAAATCACTGTGGATGAATTCCAGATAAGCACAGTTGATTTGGGTTTTGCCAATGAAGAGCAGGAAGGTCAGGAGGGAAAGGATATCATTGACTCTTTGATTCAGAAAATGAAAAGAGAGAAAGAGAAGAATAAGCAACATAAGGAGCACATTGCTCAGTTGCATGCATACATTAAAGGCTTGACCAATCCTGAGGATACTACAAGTGAAGCTGCAGTCCCATTGATTGCCATTTCTCAAGAGGAGGTAAATAAACTGGACCTCATGAAACATGAGGTGTCCGTAATCAGAAAATGGGTGTCATCCACATTGGATGATGCCATTGAAATAATGAAAGGTTCTTTGAAAAGATGGAGCATATTGAGTGACTCCAAGGCTAAGGTGGACAGGTTACAGATGCAGACCGGAAAAAGGTCTTATAAACTGGAGAAAGTCCTCAGCCTGTTGGACGAAATAAGGAAGATAAATCCACAATTGCTTATCAGTAAGCAGGTGTTAAATAATAATACTGCATTATTAGTGGATATCTGGTATAAGGATGTGCAGTTTGAATGCGGAGTCCTCAAGAGATGCAATAATAAGCTGAGGGAGATCAGCATGAGGCTACGCGATTTAATAGGCATTGAAGCAGACATGCTCGAAACATTAGAAGGCAAGCTGGAAGGGAAGATAGAAAATCAAGATGAAGATTCTGCCCTTAAGGCTCTGCGCAATAACTTCCAAGTGGAAGATGATGGTCCGCTAGTCCACTTGACAGAAGAGATAATAAATAAAATGATGAGGATCAAGGTCAAGATGGAGAGTTATAATGAGACACTGCAGGACAGAGAGAATAAGCTAGACAACAGTAGGGATAAGTATGAAGTGCACAAACACGCCATCATCAAGGCAAAGACTCAAGATGGCGGAGGAATAGATCAGGTTGTGCAGTCATACGAACAGATCCAAAGCAGCATGCAGCCCCATATGTAGCAGCGTCATCATCAGGATAGCGAAGAGTCAGGAAGTGATGCACATGATGATGGCCCGCATGCATCAGATGAAGAACATGATGAAGATACATCATGAAGGGGAATATCTTGCATATGCAGTATAGATAGTTGCCAGCTGGCAACTTGTGCCTTTTTGCAAAATTGACAAGTCATGAAGTGATGACCGTTGATTTATATTGATAAATCAGATCCGTGGATCTTTTGTAATGGATTCCTCACCTTATTCTATAAAAGGTGGTGGAATGCCTTGTTATATTCATTCGAAACTTAATTGAAATTTGATTGCTAAAGTATTCAGGACTTATTTCAAAGCTGCTGTATATGTACATGTCTTTTGCATACTTAATGAAAGGGAAGAGTATTTTGATTACAAATCTTCATAAATCTTGAGTAATTTGTGTCTGAATTCTGGATATGTGCTTTGATTTGCTGCGTCCCTTGGAGTGCTCATCATGTTGCATGTATTGTTTTCATTCATTATCCTCTGAAGTTTGCATCAACTGTATCTAGCTGTGGAATGTCCTGGTGAACATATGGTTTGATTTCTTCTCCTCATGACAGTATCAACCATGTATGTGGATCAAAAGCTAAAGGTTCAACTTAATTAGAAGCATTTCCTTTAATTTCTTTCAATTTCAGAGCATCTCACTATCACAATTGCAAATAAACTGATAATCTTAAGCAAACAACAGAGAAATATGCTGAAATCCCGTAGGTAACTGAAAATCATTAGCATATTTGAGTTAAATGCATGTAGTATTGAAAATATCATGCAAAGAATCATAAATAATGGTAGAAATCATGCAAATATCAGCCTGTAGGCACATTATTTGACTAAATCCATAAGTGCAAAGGTAGAATTGTTGGAGATTTATGCAGAGCAGACATACAGAGCAGGATAGTTGGAGGAATAATGATGAACTTTGCAGAAATACGTAAGGCCCCTGAATGGAAAACAGCAACACACATCAACCACTAAGTAACGTCAGTAGATTAAGACCTAATCAACGGAGACTTAGGATCATGAATTCTCTGAATTCATTGTATCTTTCAAGATGAGTAAAGGTTGTTGTGTAACTTTTATTCTATGTTTGTTTATGACTAACATCATGACCAACACTTCCCTTGTCTGTTGTAGTCTGACAGGAGTGACAACTTTGAATATGACTTTCTATATCCTTAAACATTGTCGGCCAATAATACCCCGCTCTTAAAATCTTATGCATAGTAGCCAAATGAGAACCATGAGCGGTTTCGTATTTATCATGCAACTTTGACAATACTTTATCTACTTCAACTCTATTCAAACACCTCAAATATATTCCTTCATGATTCCTTTTGAATAGAAGACCTCCTTGCACCATGTACCTTTGTACTTGGATCCTTAAAGCTCTCCTCTGAGAGGATTTCATCTTACTTGGATATTTACCTGATATCAAAAATGTATTCAAATCATCATACCAACTGGATGCATCTTTAGAATCTAATACATACTATTGTTTCACCAAATTTGGATCAGTATTAGCTATAGTCTGTACTAATGCTTGTCCTCTAACGAATTTCATCGGGATGATCTCCATGTCAAATTCTTGCAATATTGTAATCCATTTGGCCCTTTTTTCTCCAGGCTCATTTTGCATTAGCAACATCTTCACTACTGCATTAGGTACTATGGCTTTAACTTGGCTTCACAGAATGTAGTTTCTAAACTTTTTCACTGCCCTTACCAATGCAAACACCTATCTTTCTGTATCTAGGTATTTCAATTGTGTCCTTCAAAGGTGCGCTCATAAAAGCAATTGACTTTTCTTCATTTTCTTCTCCTTTCTATGTCAAGGCTACTGCAACTAAATGTGGTGATGCAAAAGAGTAAATGTAGAATGGCTTAATATAGTCTAGACTAGCCAGCACTGGCGCATCAAAAATGGCTTCCTTGATATCTTGAAATACAACTTTGGCTATTGATGTCCATTCTACCTTCGCATCCTTTTTAAGCATGGTATTCAATAGTTGTACGATCTCTGCAAATCTTGTAACAAATTTCCTAACAAAGTTAATCTTACCAAATAAAGACTTTAATTCCTTTTTGCTACTAGATAGTTGCAACTTTTTTATCCCTTCTACCCTGTTAGGATCAATTGATATCTCGTTCTCAGAAATGATATGTCCTAATAGTTTTCCCTCTATCACTCCAAATGAACATTTCTTTGGATTCAAGGAAATTCCATACTTTTCACATCTCTTGAGTACCTTCCTTAAGTCCTCTGCATGAGTAGAAGCCTTCTTAGAAAAAATAGTTAAATCATCCATATAAATGATAATACATTTACTTGATAATCCACAAAATGCAATGTCCATGGCTCGCTGAAGGGTAGCACCTACATTAATTAGACCAAACAGAATTCTCCTATATGCATAATTACCCCATTTACAAGTAAAAGTGGTTTTCAATCTATCTTCTTTGTCTACCAAAACTTGGTTATACCCTGAAAACCCATCTAAGAATGACATCATCCTAGCCCCATTTACTGCCTACAATACCTCATCTATTGGAGGTAATGGGTAATTGTCTTTTTCAGAAGCTTTATTTAAGTTCCTAAAATCCACACATAACCTAATGTCTCCATTTTTCTTTCTTACAGGCACTAGATTAACCACCCATGTTGAATGTCTTACTGGAAAAATTATTTTAGCAGACAACAACTTTTTAACTTCCTCAAAAATCAAAGGCTCTAAAATAGCATTCACTGGCCTCTATTTTTGTCTAAATGGTTTTACTCCTGATCTCAAAGGTATTATATGAGTTATGATGGAAGTATCATACATTTTTAAATCTTCATACGTCTAAGCTATCACATGTTTGTACTCCTTTAAAACTTCTAAAATTTCCTTCTTTAAATTTTCCAAACAAGACCTTCTAATTAACACATTTTGAGGGCTTTGCCCAGTTTCGAGGTTAAATGGATCACACTTACCTCCATCAGTTTTAGGAAAATGCTTCTATCTAATTACCCCATCGAAATCAAAGATTTTCTCTAGTTCAATTACACCTTTGGGCAAAAAATTACTTTTCAGACTTACTACATCTTCTTCATCCCATGATAAATCAGGTCTTTCTTGTTCATCTATGATATGAGTATCAAAGACCTCATGACAAGTAAGGAAGTCCACAATTTGCTGGTCCCCTTCAAATACCAAGAAATGAGTAACATTATCTAGTATACTAGGTACATTTACTAACTCAACAACAAACCTTTTTAATCCTGATAATGTTAGAGGTTCTAAAGTGCTGGCAGCAACTGCTAAAGCATCTGGTCTTTGATTAAATTCCATAGGAATATACTCAATATTGAAGGCATCAAAAGATTCAATTAAGTCCCATACCCTATGCCTATAATTGACCATTTTCTTGTAATTACAAGTACACAGTTTCCTAACTTGTATGACCACTAATTTTGAATCAGAAAAAACTTTGATCACTTTTAACCTTTTCTTAATGACCAACACCAGTCCATAAACTAGAGCCTCATACTCTACCATATTGTTAGTACAAGGAAACTGAAGCCTATATGCTACTAAGAATGACTTACCATTTGGATCAATAAGCTCAACCCCTTCTCCTACCCCTTGTTTAGATTTACATCCATCACATTTTAATGTCCAAACATCACTCCTATTTTTTGGACCTTGACATTTTATCCTAGCTTGAAGCATTTTACTTGCTACTGGCATTGCAATGTTATGCTTATTTTCATGTCTTTCAGCTGGACATATAGATATACATGTATCACTAACTCATGCGTTAGAACAGTTAGTATTTTTCATCATTACTTCTTCTTCTGAACCCTGCATTGACTCACTTATATCAGTATGAAAACATAACTCAAGTCCATCAAGAACAACCTCACTTTTTTGTCATCCCACCCTTTCCATGCATTTTCCGTATTGATATTCTATAATGTCTCTACACATTCCACAATGTTCTTTAGGATGAGGGGTGTTATGAACCCTACACACATCTTTATATAGCTTACATTGAATGTGAGAATTATGTTGAACCATGCATTTTCCGTATTGATATTCTATAATGTCTCTACACATTCCACAGTGTTCTTCAGGATGAGGGGTGTTATGAACCCTACACACATCTTTATACAGCTTACATTGAATGCGAGAATTCTATTGAACACACATTTCTATTTCTTGTCTTATGATCTAACCAAAATTACTTATTGTATTGCTTTCGTCATCTAAGGAGTCACCTTCAAATTCTACCAACACAACCATTTCATTATTGGTGGGCCTTATCTTGAAATCCAACATCAAGATTTATTCTATCTGAACTCCGTTATTAGATACTCTATAAACCCTAGGTTCAACAATAGCATACAATACTTCATTTGTTCTGTTATATTATGTTATCATATGCTTCATTCTGGGCTCAGCCTCTATCCTAATCTGATTAGGCATACCTCTCCATGGTAACCACATATGCAAAAAATTAGTGGACATGTACCCATTCAATGTTTTTAACTGGTCTCTACTCAATAGCATGCCATAATTAGCTAGTATATCAACAACTTGAATATCAATAAATTGGATTACTCTAGGATTTGAAGCTAATTGCATCTGAATATGCATCAATTTGCCTATCATATTAACTTCAGTTGTATCCAGATGAGTAACCACCTTAGCAGATTTAGTAGGAGTCAACCCTAAGGTTTGGCATATTCCTAAAGGTATTACATTAGATGAAGCTCTTGAGTCTACCATGTAGTTATGTAGGTCTTTTCTTGACATCCTTATAGTTAACAGAAAAAGAGGAGCCACCTTCTTTTCTACATACATGACCACATTAGTATTTGAAGGTTGTTCAATCCTCTCACCTTTATCCATGGACTGTGTGTCTTTGCTATGAACCTCTAAGTCAACAGATGTCTCTTTTGATACTGATTCATCCAAAGATTTCATAAAAGTAGTCTGTATTCCTAGACTTCTTAATAATTCATACAGAGGTACACTCACCTTAATTTTTCTTATCTCTTCAGACAGATAACTCATTAATTTGGATGTTTCGACTGATTCTATTTTTCCTATCTGAACCTTTTGTGTTACTGTCCCTCTAGTCCCATGATGATTAGCTTTTAAAATAGCTGGATTATTACTGGTATGCTGATCAGGAGGAGTATTTAGATTGTTGGGAGGAGTGGAGGTAGTGAAAGGACCCCAGGTTTCATGTTACTTCTCAAGTTATAAGTATGATTTCTATTAGATTGCTGAAAACCCTGCACTTCTTCTGGCTCACTTACTACCTCATTCTCAGTTTCAAAAGGAAACTGAAAAGCATTCAATACTAAGGCTGACTTAGGATACAATTTTTTGCAATAATAAGGTTCATCTTCTAACACCTGATCGTCTGCTTCACTCGTTTTAAAGGTGAAACTTTCTAAGACTAGTGTAGATTCGAAACCTGAAGGCACTATTTCATTCCCTTTAGGAATTAAGAATTCAGATGTAGGACTTTGTACCTCAACATTAAAAATGCTTGCAGCATGGTGAAATTGAGGACAATCCAATTCCACATGTTTAATTGTATTATGAATCCTACACCAATTTTTTAAGGCTACATTAGCCATTTGAAGCCTAATTGGCTGCTTCGTCTATTGGATATCTAAACTTTCAAATGGAGAGGCTAAAGTTCCATTATTAGGTCTAGTATTCCATGTCCTAGGTGGCTTAGGTTGATTTGGATTTCTGTTGTTATTACCCTAAACCTTGTTATCAACAATATGTCCTCTATTTTGCATCCCTTGTCCTTGATTACGATTATGGTTTTGATTCAAACTTTGTCATTGATTGTAACTCTGGTTTTGGTTTTGACTGTGACCCTGAGTGTTTCTACCATAGAAGTTTTCATTCCTTAATTGTGTCATCTTAGTGGATAGTCTCCTTAAATGTGTTGTAATTTCTTTTATTTCTTTTATTTCTTCTCTATCATCTTGTGCCTTTGCCACAAATGCATCTTGAGAAGGTTGAAAGAAAGGCTGACTATTATTCTGAGTAATATTGGCACCATTACTAGTATAAGGAACCATAGTTTGGACTGGAGTGGGATTATACACTGGCGTATATGCTGGAACTGGATTTAACAATGGAGTATGATGCATTGGAACTCCATTCCATGGTTGTGTTTGATTTTTCATCCAAGCATTTCCTACATTTGGAAAAGGACTATATGATGTTTGTCTCATCTCCTGATTCACAACAGCTGCTTCTTTATAAGCTTTGGATATATTAGCTATATCAACTTTTCTTCTGACAAACATAGCAGTCAATGGATCAAGGGCAACATAATACATTACTAATAAGGCTTCAGCAGTTACAGTATAAGGAGCAACTAACCTGGAGACAGCCTTCTGGATTCTATCATTAAAATTATCAATGAGTTCCCCTTCACCTCTCTTAATTACGACCAATTTAGGATATAAGGTAGAAGGATCGACTGGTCCTCTAAACCTGGACAGGAATGCCTCCTCCATAATTGACCAAGAAGAAACATAACCATTTGGCAAGTTGACATACTAGTTGGAAGCCTGTTCACTAAAGATGTAAGGGAACAACCTACAGACCACATCTTCATGTTCTAATCTAGCTCTGAAGCATGCTTCTTTGAATATCCTAATATGATCCTCTAGATCTTGATGTAATTGATATTTAGGACATATCTTCTTAGGGTTTTTTGGCATTTCATGATAATCAGTAAATGCTATGGGAGAATTAACATCAAAATATGCCATGGCTGAACCTCTAGGTGGACTAGGACCTCTAGGTATACCCTGATTTAAGGGTGGACTTGGATTTCTGGGAGTTTCTAAACCAAGATTTAAGTACCCAAACAAAGAACTGTCAGGACTGACTATGTTATGTATATTAAATGGTGATTCTGGAGGAGTTCTAAATGAACCTCCTATGTGTGTTATCTTAGGATTCCGGATCAGAGGACTTTTGTTTTGTCTTTGGTCAGGTAATTGTATAAAAGTATCTCCTAAACTAGACCTAGACCTAGTCACTCGACCACTGTTGTGAGCCAGTTTTACTAGAATCTTATTTCAACTCAAATGACCCTCCTTCTAGCGCAAAAAACTATTGATGATTGTTTTTACACATTCATAATAAAAGTTTAAAATTCACAAAATGAACCTAAACTATCTTGAAAGATATGAAGAAGTCAGCTAAGAGCTCTTAATCCCAAGTTTATGTATGGTCAAGTCTTGACCTTGTGGAAAATTTAGTAGTTAATGTGAAACTGTATTATTCAAGGGACCTTACATGATTTAAGATAATCTGTGACTTACTAGACTCAAAATTATGTAAATTATTGTAAATCTTTGTATGATTTATAGTGAAACATGCTTCCCCTTTCAAATTGATATGAAAATTGTCAAATATCAGTATAATTCCCCATGCTTGATTCAAATGTAAGACAACTTCCTTAAGATTTTTGCGTTTAAGATAATTATTTTGAATGTTTGGGGAAAAGTTAGAGAAAATCAAGTTGAACATCATTTCACTATAGGATCTAAACATTCTGCTACTCACGTCTTTAAGAGATACAACAAATTAATCAAATCAACATACAAAATCTTCAAATGTAGATTCCTGAGTATTTTCACAAACACACATCAAAGATTGCAAGCTTTCAAAGGATAATACTCTAAATACTAGTAAGAGTCGGAAAACACTCTTTAATAGACGTAGAATTCCAAGTTTACTTGTATTTAAAGCACACAGTCATATAGAATTTACAATGTATGAATGACCTTTTGTTTCATTAATCAAATTGCCAAAAAACTTACAGACATTTTTATAGATACAGTAAGGAAACCAGACATTTTGTGCATTCCTTAGTGTAGACACAGGCGACCTCCTCTTCTAAACTAAAAGAAAGTACTCCTTTACTCAAATATTCAAACAAATTACAACTGCAAGCTATAATTCAAAAATCCTTGTGTAAATAATATACAAGTAGTAGAGCTTCTTATATAGAATTTGAAGCTTCATACTACTATGGCTACAAAACTCAATCTATGGTCAGTATTCATACTTTCTTGATCAAGGGTGTACATTCATTCCTAACTATTTCTCAAAATATATTTTTGGTATCTTTTCCTGCCTCAAAGGATGCCTTCAAAATCTTTTCAAAACTAAGATACTCGTTGTCTTCTTCTGACTCATTGACCTTGTTGGATGATGCCTTTCAATTGACTTTTTCCTTGGTATTATTTGCCTTTCTTTTTCTAATACTTTATTACTCTTTCAAGTATATCTTGAAATTATTCATGACACCTATGAAGGTGCAATTTCCCCATGGACTCCTTGTCCATATATATTCTTGCATTATGACTCCTTTCAATTTCTTCTCTTCTTTACCTGAACCTTCAACCTTCTTCTTATATTTCTTGATCTTGGCACTCGCCTCCATTATTGAATCAATTAATTGTTTACTTAAATATGCACTTGGATTCTCCAGACATGGTGTAAAGATGGCCTTGAGTTCTTTTAATGCCCTTTGGAGTTTATATGCTGGTAGGTCCATGCATTCATGATCTATTAGCTTTTCAACTATCCTCTTATGCAACCTGATCATGTTATCAACTTTCTCCTCTAAATCCTGAGTGACTATGATGCATCTTCTAGGACTATCATCTTCAAACTTTAACTCCAACCTAGCCTGTGGTATTTGATTTGCCATCGAAGGAGTAATGACTCCTTCATGTATTAATTCATCTTCCCTTTCTTCAATTTCCTCCAATTACCCCAATTCAAACTTGCATTCTTCCCTTCTAAATTGATAATTATGTATAAGCACACTGCATTTATTCTTTTTTGTTGCAGCCAACTCCAATCCTGTCATTGCTTGTTTGATCACCTCTTCTTCTTCTTGCAGGAATTCTCTGAACCATTCTTCAAAAATATTGGCCTCAAGCCTCTTATTTTCCATATCCTTCACTTCTTTTGAAAATATTGCTATTTCACTGGGTAACTCTGGATTGTAGTATTGGGATCAAATATTCCCCTAATGAATTGCTGTAACTGGACAATGTGTCCTTTCAAATATTCATGTTTATCTTTGTCTTTTCTTAGCATTTCTACAGTAGCTTGGTGCATATCTTCCCACTCACTTATATGCTACTCCCTTGTTGTGTGTCCTAGCTCAAAATTAAGTATCTTGTAGTCATCTACTATTATTTTTCCTTTAGCTTTCTCCTTCTGTGGTATTGTTAAATTCAATGTTCTGGATCCATCTGGACCCCTTTGTATTGCCGACATGATTTTGGCCTTCCTCTTTTCTTTTCTTGGCATTGTATTGCCCAATAAACTTTTGATGTCTATGGGTACTAACTGTACCTCCACCTTTTCTCTCCTCACTTCTGCACCCAACTAGGCCAGAGCCTCTTTTGTGCTTTCAGTAGCCTTTTCTTCATTAATTACCTCTTCTTGAGGCTTCTCTATATCTCCTTGTTGTTGTTGTTGATGATGATGTCAGGGGGTTGCTATTGAGGGGCTTGTTCCTGTACTATTGGATCGTTTTACTGTTTAGATTCACCGTGGTGTAGGAGCACCTAAAAGAACACCTTGGAGCAAGAAGACACAAATGATCAAAGGAGGAGTCCATGGAGAAAATCAAATCAATTGGGACATCCTAAGACCAATAATGACAAGTTATAATGGGCAAAATGATGTAATGATCAAATGTCCTGAGGGTCCTAGTAAGGACCCTAGGACCAAAAATGATATAAATTGGGCCAATATTGCCTCTAGAGTCAAATAAGAGTCAAGTATAGGTGTATGAGATTAGGATTAAGGTACAATGATCCTAAGAAGATCAACCATGATGAACCATGATGATTTGGTAGAGTAAAAGTCACTTAAAACAAAGTTTAACATTCAAATTTTTGAATAATGCATTTGGGCGGGAAAATCATGAATGGACAGTTTTGGAAGTTTAACCATCTCCAACTGATGGGAATTGGTTGTGGGAGTTAGGATAGAAGTTATATAAGCCTTCCCGAGGCATTAGATGGTACGGTGGAGTCATTTTGGAAATCTAAGTTGTACGGCCTGACAGAGATAAACGGAGTTTTCATCTAATTCTTGTTCTTTCTTTGCATGTTTGATGTTCTTTTCATCTGAGGTAGCATAATAAATGTTTTGAATCTTCATTGAACTGTATTAGACTTCATTTGATGCTCTGAGGAGGTTCTGTAGGTAGTTTTATTGCTGTTTATATTGACTGTTACAAAGAACAACAAGCTACCCTGTGAGTTTTGAGAGATCACAATGCATTGTAGGATCTTTCCATGGATGTAGAATCCTGATTCTCATGGAATAGGTCCTTAATAACATGTATAATATGATTCCTAACCTTTGCAAAGCAGGAGGAGTGCAAATGGAGAGGTGATCACCGTTGGAAGTCTAGTTTGCATGTGGAAAGAGCATTGAAATGGTGGCTCAGTTATAGCAGCAGGAGATCTACCTTAACAAGGTGATGTTTTTATGATTTCTATTGTTTAATATGGTCAATGAGATGGTTTTAGACCTTTGGATGAGGTATGGAAGTGATTGGAAGTGGGAGATCTAGCAAGCCCTAGGTTTTGGAGCCTAGAAGTGGGGGTTTAGTATTTAAACATGCAAATGAGCAAATCTTTCTCTGATACCTAGAAAATCCTTTGTTTTGAATCCTTTCCTAAGACTTTTTCAAGGTTTGGAGTGAGTGGGACAAGTATTTAATAGGGTTCCTTTGTAAAGTGGGTGGATTAGGCCTTGTAGGAAGACAGCAGGGTGTGAGGACAGTCAAGGTTGGTCCAAAACAATAGTATATGATTCTGAGATATGTTATAGAACTCAATAGAGGGTATTGAGATCAATCATTTTTTTTAGAGTGCTTTGGGAAAGATTGGAGAAAAGTATAGATTAGTCGCTGAACAGGGCTACTAGGATTAGGCCTAGTCAAGAGGAATTATCAAGAGTCAATCAAATTGGTTTGTGAAACCTATTGAATCATGTTGATTGGGGTATGTTGAGACCCTAGAAGCTGTAAGATTTCATCTAAGAAGTTGGAACCCTAATTTGAGCCCTTGGTGGAGTTTAGGGCAAGAAGAAGACTAGTGAGTCTTATTGGTTGAAGCCATTATTGTTTCTAAACTTTTGATCTTGTTAAATTACTTTTGGAGACCTGACACCTCTACATCATAGTGCTATTAGAGCAGCAAGTAGGTCCTTGAGGGAGTAGTAAGATCTTGTGAAAGAGTTAAGGGTTGGTGAAAGTTGTGAAGATGCCCCCTAATAATCAGATGGCTAGGGAGAATAATGAATTGAGAGAAGCCTTAGAGGCAAGAGAAAAAGAGTTGAGGGAGAGAAGAGAACAGGATGCTGCAAGAGAAAGGGAGTTAAGACAAGTGAGAAGGGAGAATGCATCAATCTTGGCAAGGTTGGAAGCATTGGAGAAGAATCCTAGAAGGGATGAACAAAATGATTCAGAAGGAGATGAGGAGGTAGATGAGAACTCTCCTGAGGATGAATTGGATCCTGAAGAGAAGAAATTTGTGAGATTGCTGAAGGCAGTTCAAGGCAGTGGAACAAAGGCAAACATAGAGTTACCTATCTATCAAGGGAAGATGGATAGTGAAGAGGTATTAGGGTGGATAGATGCCCTTGAAAATTTCTTTGAGTATGAGGAAATGAGTGATGAGAAGAAGGTTAAATTTGCAAAAACAAATTTGAGAGGGACAACACTTACATGATGGAGTAGTGTACAAATAGAAAGAGTGGCTAGAGGTGGAAAAAAAATCACTTCTTGGGGTAGGATGAAGGATATGATGAAGGATCAATTTCTTCCATCTAATTACTCTATTCAAACAAAGAGGATGAGGCAGAACTTGAAGTAGAAGGACATGGATGTTATGTCCTATACTGAGCAATTTCGTAAGCTTAGTATTAGAGGAGGATTGGAAGATGAAGAAGAGAAAGTTGTAAGATACCTTAATGGGCTTAGGTACAACTTGCAAGATGAAATTGGTTTGACCATACCAAAATCACTTGGAGAGTGTTTTCAATTGGCCATAAGGGTTGAAGAGAGGGTGAAGAAGAAGCAAGAAAGATAAAGAGGTAGTGGCAGAGGATATAGAGGTAGGGGCTGACCTACTAATGAAGGGTAGAGCAACAATAAGAAAGGCAAAGAGTTTTCTGCAGATCAGAGAGGTGGATATAGAGGTGGAGGTAGGTTTGAATCAAGTAAAGGAGTATTCACAGGTAGATGTTATCATTGCAATGAAGTGGGACACACATTTTTCAAATGTCCTAAGAAGGATGATGTTGATAAGAGCAAGGATAGAAGAGTTCATTTGGTACAAGAAGAGGAAAAGAAACAAGACCAAGAACCAGCAACAGCCTATCCAGCAACAGATGGAGAATTGCTCATGATGGAAAAAGGCAAGGTACAACAAGCAACACAAGTATCCATTTTTAAAACTAATTGTTTAAGCCATGGAAAAATGTGCAAGTTGATTATAGATTCAGGTTCACATGATAATTTAGTCTCCTGGGATATGGTACACAAACTGGGATTGAAGACATTTGATCATCCTAGTCCTTACAATGCCACTTGGGTAAGTCAAGAGTAGCAAGAAAGGTTAATCAGAGGGCATATGTTGATTTTTCAATTGGTCCATATCATGATTCTATTTTATGTGATGTTATTTCAATGACATGTGAGCATATAATTTTGGGTAGACCATGGCAACATTTGAGAAGGACAGTTCATGATGGTTATACAAATAGTCATTTAGTGCACAAAGATGGTAAATAGTTTAAACTAATACCTTTACCTTGTGAAGAAAAGAAGGAACATTCTATTGTCTATTTTGGAGAGAAACTATAGTTGAATGTGCAAGTTAAGGATGGTTGGAAACAACAGGAACAGTTGCAGCAGAAGAAGGTTTATGACAGTCCTCAAGAACAACAAGTTTGGGACTTGAGTCATATCAAGATTGGGGACATTGATTTCCCTATAAGGAGGTAGGAAAGGGAAGGCAGATAGTAGACATTACAGAGAAGAACAAATTAGATGGGGAAAGCAGAAGTATTCAAGCAGTAGAGTCCTAGGCAAGGACAACAAAACATGTTTTATGATGCTAACATTTTTTGTAAGAATCATGCAGGTGGGAGAAGGAGGAAGATAACCCTTAGAGAGTTCATGTTCCCTATCACAAATCGGAGGAACATTTCCAAAAGACTACAGGAGGTTTGGAGCAGATCACATGACTCTTGGGACAAGAGTTTTTATCATGCTGGGGAGTATGGTGCAGGAGCACCTAAAAGAACACCTTGGAGAAAGAAGACACAAATAATCATAGGAGGAGTCCATGGAGAAAATCAAATCAATTGGAACATCCTAAGACCAATGATGACAAGTTATAATGGGCAAAATGATGTAATGATCAAATGTCCTGAGGGTCCTGGTAAGGACCCTAGGACCAAAAATGATGTAAGTTGGGCCAATAGTGCCTCTAGAGTCAAATAAGAGTCAAGTATAGGTGTCTGAGATTAGGAATAAGGTACAATGATCCTAAGAAGATCAACCATGATGAACCATGATGATTTGGTAGAGTAAAAGTCACTTAAAACAAAGTTTAACATTCAAATTTTTGAATAATGCATTTGGGTGGGAAAATCAAGAATGGACAGTTTTGGAAGTTTAACCATCTCCAACTGATGCGAATTGGTTGTGCGAGTTAGGATAGAAGTTATATAAGCCTTCCCATGGCATTAGATGATATGGTGGAGTCATTTTGGAAATCTAAGTTGTACGGCCTGACAGAGATAAACAGAGTTTTCATCTAATTCTTGTTCTTTCTTTACATGTTTGATGTTCTTTTGATCTGAGGTAGCATAATAAATGTTTTGAATCTTCATTGAATAGTATTAGACTTCATTTGATGCTCTAAGGAGGTTCTGTAGGTAGTTTTATTGTTGTTTATATTGACTGTTACAAAGAACAGCAGGCTGCCCTGTGAGTTTTGAGAGATCACAATGCATTATAGGACCTTCCCATGGATGTAGGATCCTGATTCTTATGGAATAGGTCCTTAATAACATGTATAATATGATTCCTAACCTTTGCAAAGTAGGAGGAGTGCAAATGGAGAGGTGATCACCATTGGAAGTCTAGTTTGCATGTGGAAAGAACATTGAAATGGTGGCTCAGTTATAGCAATAGGAGATTTTCCTTAACAAGGTGATGTTTTTATTATTTATGTTGTTTAATATGGTCAAGGAGATGGTGTTAGACCTTTGGATGAGGTCTAGAAGTGATTGGAAGTGGGAGATCTAGCAAGCCCTAGGTTTTGGGGCCTAGAAATGGGGGTTTAGTATTTAAACATGCAAATGAGCAAATCTTTCTCTAAAACCTAGAAAATCCTTTGTTTTGAATCCTTTCCTAAGACTATTTCAAGGTTTGGAGTGAGTGGGACAAGTATTTAATAGGGTTCCTTTGTAAAGTGGGCGGATTAGGCCTTGTAGGAAGACAACAGGGTGTCAGGACAATCAAGGTTGGTCCAAAACAATAGTATATGATTCTGAGATATGTTATAGAACTCAATAGAGGGTACTCAGATCAATAATTTTTTTGAGAGTGCTTTGGGAAATATTGGAGAAAAGTACAAATTAGTCGCTGAATAGGGCTACTAGGATTAGGCCTAGTCAAGAGGAATTATCAAGAGTCAATCAAATTGGTTTGTGAATCCTATTGAATCTTGTTGATTGGGGTATGTTGAGACTCTAAAAGGTGTAAGATTTCATCTGAGAAGTTGGAACCCTAATTTGAGCCCTTGGTGGAGTTTAGGGCAAGAAGAAGACTAGTGAGTCTTATTGGTTGAAGCCATTATTGTTTCTAAACTTTTGATCTTGTTAAATTACTTTTGGAGACCTGACACCTTTGCATCACACCCTCATTATCATCTTCTTCAATTTCGGTATCTTGTCCACCCTCATCTTCTCCTTCTAGATTCTCTTTCTCAGAAGGCTCCTTTTGCTCTTCTTCCTCCCTATTTTCTTGTTCTTCATTGTTCATATCCTCGCCTTCTATTTGTATTTTACGTTCAATGTTGCCTTCAGCAACATTCTCTATATCTTCCTTGTTTTCAAGCTTATCTATTATTTCTTCTGTTGTTTCAACTTTCTCTTGTACCTTTTTAGGCATGTCAGCTTGCTCTGCATGTGAAAGTGAACCTACTATCTTATCAGATTCTTTTGTCTCTTTTTCTTGTTCATCTCTACTTTCTACATTCTTTTCTTCTTCCCTATGTTCCCCATACATGCTTAGAATATTCAACACATCTACATCAGAAGTGCTAGCTCATGTTTCTTCCTTAGTTTGAGTAGGTGTTTCTTTTATTACTTCTTCAGGTGCCTCCTCTCTTTCAGATTCTTCTATTTCATGTGCTACATCTTGCACATCCCTTATTATTTCTGGAGGTACCAATGTACCAAACGGATCTACTGCCCCTAATTCTTCTTGTACATTTTCCTGCTCAGATACTAGATCTTGTTCAACTTCCATAAATGTTGGATCATTCTTCCCTTCTTCTTCATAAGAGTATTCACTCAATTCTTCTTCATCCATACCAGTTTCTTTTCCTGTATTGGGATCTACCTCCCTGACCTCACTACTACTATTGTCACCTTCAACATTAACTATCTCAGTAGCTTGTTTGGCTTCATACATTTTTTACCCATGCATCGTTTCTTTAGCCAATTCTATTTTAACCCTAGCATATGTTTGTCTTTTCTTTGCTGAGGTAGATGCATCATGTATATTACTTAATTTAGCACCTACTTGTTGTGCTCCTATAACTTCACTATGCTTTGAAGTTTCTCCTTGGGTTATCCCTACTGGTATTGCCTTCATAACCCTCTATCATGTTAACTCTTTAGCAGCTTGTGCTTGCTCTGTACTAATATCATGGCTCAATGACTTTGCTTCTACAAATGTGCCTAATGATACCGCTACTGTCACCCCTAGTGCATAAGGATCCATCAAAGTAGCATTTTTGTCTTTCTCCATAATATTTGCTTCTACAATCTTCCTTTTCTTTTCATAGAAACTCTGGAGATCATCCTGATGCTCCCTCACTCAATTTTTTCCCTTCTTTGGATATGTAGGCTCAATTCCCTTAGCCTTAAGCTCATCAATTCGGTCCTTCAACCATGTTTTAGAAAATAGAATAACATGTTTGGATAATGCATCCAAAGATGTAGTCCATGGTTGTCACCAATCAAGCTCTCCAATAGGATCTAGCTTGACACTTTCATAACTGTGGTGTAATAATTTGCCATCATCTTTAACTTCCGGTGGTACATAGATTTCCCCCATGGACTTCATTTTCTCTACTGTCAACCTTTGGTGAGCTTTCTTTCTCACTTCTCTATCATTCTTATAGTTTGACCAGTAGTCCTTAATGTGTACTTGATGTTTAAACTTAGGATCGATAGTCCTTTGGATCCTGTGAAAATGATCAAACCTCCTTGCTACCTCAAATTCTTCAAATCCATAATACCTTAACTCTTTCTCTGAGTAACCAACCACTTCTTCACTAGAACAAGAATACCTACCAATTCCCCAAGGTAATTTGAGATTCCATCTGCCATATTTCTTCTTATACATTTTAAAAGCGTTCAAGTTTTGCCTTGAGAACTCTAATAAAATCAACCTGTTAGGAGGATACCTAGGTAGCATGAAAGGTTTTCCTTCAAAGCCCTTAGTTCTAATATAAGTGAAGTTCTAGAATTGAATGTACCATGAACTGTGCAAACCAATTGTATCTTCCGCATCTGTAGATAATCTCTTATCTTTTTCATCTTTTAAAACTCTGACCATGTATGTATAAAATACATCATTTACTAAAGCATATTTTCTTAATGCATTATCCTCTTGCAAATCAAGATAATGGTCATATACAAGCTTTTGGTCTGGACCATTCCCTAGGGTTCCAATTCTATCAATCCCATATATATGGCTGAACCATTGTTGCACATGACTACAATACATACGAGGACAAATAGAAAGGCATCATCTTTTGTTTTCTTAGTGTAGACACCCAAATTTGTCCATGTCTAGCGACACCTTGTTAAATCACTAATCCATTAGCTAATTAATTAAATAAATTTTATTTATTTAATTAAAATCCCATTCTCATCCACTTAGCCAATTAATTAAATAAATTGTATTTATTTAATTAATTCCACATCATGTCTTATCTCATTTTATGCATTTATCCTATTAATTAAATAAATTTTATTTATTTAATTAATTTCCAACTCCTATCCCAACTAATTCAAATATTTTATTTGAATTAAGCCCTCATCATTTATCACATTTCAACACTTGTCCATTTCCCATTCATCATGTGTTGTAAGACAACTTTCATTTAAAATCCTTCACATGCACAACTAATTGGACCTAAATTTAGTAACTTTCAATCCTATCCATTCACATAGCCTCTGAATCTCCACCGTTGATTGATCTTGGCTAAGTTCTATATAAACACCCTCTCACTCCATATGAGACATCCAGCAATCTAGTAATCCAGCAATCTAGTAATCCAGCAATCCAGCAATCCAGTAATCCAGCAATCATATAGCACCTACATTATCATCTTGAGCATCTGATTATCCAACTGAGCTTTTATCATCCATCATGGCAGCTTTCAGCTTTGTAATTGCTTATTGTTGAAGAAGCAGTCCACATCTTTCTCTCTCAAACAAGGAATCGCACAGTCTAGGTGATGTTATGCTTGAATTGCATTATCCTTTGATTTCATTTAGATTAGATTCCTTGATGATGGTAGGGTTAGGGTTTCATGACTATGTCTGATCTTCCACACCTGACTTTCACCTATCACACTTAGCATTGCCTGTTTCCATATGGCTGTGCTAATAGCCTTAGCCCATTGAATTTGTCCCTATTCCTTCTTTGCTTCCCTCATGAATTGTATAATAGTGAACATCCAATGTTTGCACTTAGTGGCATCTCTTAATCCCACCAGTCTGCTTAACATTGTAATCATCAAATGCATTTCCTCTTTAAAATCTATTCTTTGCAGGATCTTATGTACTCTTTCCATGGCCTTAGGTTTATTCTCCATAGTATACCAACTGTAAAAAATCTTACTTCTACAATCCTTCTCATTATCATTGAAATCCTCATTGTACTGGTCAATATCAATATCTACCATTTTTTCATGTATCTCTAGACCAAATGTTCTTGCAATCCCCTCTGTAGATAAGTCTGCAATAACCCTGTCTTCATGTATTACCCTCTTGGTAGCTAAATCATACTTCTGTATACATTCTACACAAAAATCCTTAGCTTCCATAGCTAACAGGAAACCTATAGCTCTATATAATCCACTTTCCCATAGACACCTCATGTCAGGTGTAGCATCTGCTACTATGATCTTCTGTAAAACATCATCCATGTCATAATTCCCTATGTTGGTGTCTATCCCTACTACACTTGTACCGAGCAATGAAGGGTACCCTCTGTATATTGGCAACTCTTCCTTCTTTGTTTCTTTACATGGCTTTCTTTCCTTTTTAATCTTTCGCTCACCCACTATATCTACCTTTTTCTGCTTTGGGACCATCCTATAAAAAATACATTTTTTAACTTGCCATTTTACTCTCTTACCTAAGGTTTTACCATGAATTTTCTATTTTTTACATTTACCCTAACACCCGTTTGTCTTTTCTAGTTTTGACTTTCATTTTGCTTGACCCAAACCAGCTAATTAACTATCAGACACAATAATTTAACATTTGTTTGCATTTTTAAAATGAAATTACTAATAATCACTTTGCATTTTCAATTAACTAAACTGTAATGGTGTTCAAGATAAATACCTATATTTTTGATATCTCAACCTTACAACCATTGACCAACTTTACCATTTTCTACTCTGTTCTTGCTTTTGAGATTCTGTTTTGTGATGAATTTTTTGTTTGATTCCCGCAACAATTCTTCTTTCTGCAATTTTATTTTTAACAATGCAAATCTAAAAGAAAAACAACCTTTTATTTGCCCTAATCCATTAAATCTTACCATTTTCAATGTTAGTTCAGCATTAATTATAGCAATCAATGTACCTACGGTCTTGGCCTTCTACTTCAATGCTTTATTTTTTAAACCTTTCTATCCATTAGTTTACTTTTTGCATACATCACATTTTCTTGTATGTCACTTTATATCTTATTTCTTGTATGTCACTTTGTATCTTATACATATACAAATGTACATGCAATAGGTTATAAACAATGTTACCCCTTTTTCTTTATATCCGCCCTTGTATCTTTTGTTTGTATATCATAATGTATGTAAAACAGATAGAAATGTTTATACAATTGCGACCCATACAAATGCTTATTAGTTTTTAGCTCTCCAACGATGTCTTTCATTTCTTTGTATATCGGGATTGTATGTCGTTAACATACAATTGCCCAAACATACAAAGCCTTACCTTTATTTAACTTCCTTTTGAAATTTGGGTTATCCCTCGGTTCCTCGCATCTTTGCTTATATCTCCATTTGTATATGCTCTTGTATATTACTTTATATACAATATACAACTGCGAGATACAATCTATGGGACCCACTTTACTTACCCCGCTTGCATCCTTTAGAAACAATAATACTTGTATCTACCCTTAGATACAAGCCTCCCTACATGCAAACTATTATACAATCATCCCAGACTTTTCATTTTCCTTAACCATATTGTATAACCTTTTCGGATCCATACAGGTATATAAAGCAAATGCATATTTCTAAAAAACATTAAGGTGCGATGCATCACTTACATTCAATTTAATTATCTTTTGAAATCTGCATTGTATGTATGCCAAAGATGTAAACCTGAAACATACAACATACATACAAAGATACATACCCTATTCCCTCCCTTTACTAAAACCAAATTTTATATTCTCTTTGGGTCCACGTCATGTATATCAAGTTGTATATTGCCTTGTATCTTTCCTTTTCAACAAACATACAACCCAAGATACACTGCGAACTTAGCCATTTATCCACTCCACTTCTAAAACTTATTGGGTCCAACTTGTATACAAAGAATAAAACACTAAACACATGCATACAGATTACCATGATAAATAAACTTGACCACTCAATGTGATTTATACAATGACTCCACATACAAATGACCTTGTACATGCAACATACAAAACCTTTCTATAATGCATTTTACCAAAAACATGCATATCTTGCAGAATATTGGGAATTTTAAAATGGTTCAAAAAGCAACCCTTATTCATTTTTGACAAAGAATTCACCTCTATTCCCCTCTGGCCATTAATGCTATTTGTTTTCAATTTTCAACATGGTTTGTAACCCTTACCTCTTTTCCCTTTTTGCCACCAAGTAGGACCACATACAACATAAAGCAAAGCCACGACAGGGGTCCTCATTTTGCTAAGAGGTAAAATGGGGCGTGTTCTGAGCATCACAATAGGACTTTAATACTACTATCAATTGTTTCTCTATCTACGTGATTAGAATATGTGTTAGGTGTTCGAATGATTGTTGGACAGTTTGTTGAGGAAAGTGCAGAGTCTTGGCCGACAGTTATGAAGCACAAAAAGAGGCTGAATATGTTCAAGAAGCAACATTTATAGTAGAAGGTTCTCAAATGCTGTAGAACATGAGATGATAGCTGGGATTCTAGAATATAGAGAAGAATATGAATCTACAAAAAATGGCAATAAAGAGAGGCTGATGATCCGTAGGAGACTGAATTGTTAAGAGAGAAGTCCGAGAGGTAATGAATTGAAGAGGGTAGAAGGTCAAAGGATAAGGAAGTTGCTAAAGAAGGTTGATTAGGCCATGTGTGTAGAAGAAGACCGTAGTCTGAAGTCAAAGGAGGGAGTCTAGGAAAGACAAGAGTTGGGTTTTGTAGAGGAGCAAGTGCAAGGGAGAAATCAGCAGAGGGAAGTGTATGTGGAAGTTGTCGATTACCCCAGTAGAGTCTAGAATGATACATTGTAAGAAAGAGAAGTCTGTTAATAAAAGTCTCTATTTTGTTTGTTCTGTCACATACAATGCTTTGCATGTATATGAATCAACTATTGTTATACTATTATGTTTCTGGTTCCTATCGAATGCATTGAATGGTCATCTAGTTATAAGTAAATATTTCTATATTTTAGTCACTCTGACTATAAATGCATAGCTTGAACTTCCTATCATTATTGTAGAATCATGTGTTGATGAATCTTGTTGGAGTCTAGTCTATTGTATCTCTGCATTTCGAATCTAATTGTTAATGGGAGTTCTATCATGATGCTTAAGTGTTTACACGGTCCTAAGGTGTCTTGTACGACCAGGAGCTGGTTTTACCTAGACCCAAGCATTCTATGTGAATGTCAACATGTCATGCTAGTGCCTCATGTTTGTTTTCTGATAGGTATCTATTTCTAGGCATTACAATGCATCTTGGGTAATCATGTGGATTCCTTGCAACATCTCCTGGGGTTGTAGAATGACTCCTTGCATGCCATTTCTAGATTTTTCCCTCTTGGGAGTCTATTGGAAAGATTCATTCAGCAGCAATTCATTCACTCTCCTTGACTCTCACATTTTTTGACTACCTCTTGTTCATGGATACACTCTTATTCTTGTGTGTGAATACATGTGATTTTGGTGCTCCTTGACATTGTGAGATCACTTCCATTGGCTCTTAGAGGCTTCATTCTATCTTGAGGCTCTTTGAGGAGGTTCTCTTTTCTTTGGTTTGAAGTTGTACATTGTCTTTGATCTCTTTGGTAGTTTTCTACCTCCTATATGTGTTGAAATTAGTAAGATTGTTCCTTGTTTCATTTAGAGTAATTTTATATCAAACCTGTATGGTGTAGACCACCATTTTTGTATCTTTGTTTCTTGGTGTATACCACCATTGTTGCATCTCTATTGGGTGTAGACAACCTATTGTTTGTTGCATTGGTTGTATATTGAATATTTCTTCTCTGTAGACTAGAGAAGTGAATCTTTTTAGTTGTAGTTGTTTTGTTGTTGCATGACTTTAGATGCACTTTATCTTTTAGACCACTACAGACAGCGTCAGATTGACGAGTTCCATGACTTGCAGTAATGAGGTTCCACTGTAGTGCAGTATGAGAGTAGGTTCATTGAGTTGTCACAGTATGCAGAGCACCTCCATGATGAGAAAATTTTGGTTCATAAATTTATCAGAGATTTGAATCATGGGATCTCAGGACTAGTGCGCATGGTAGACCCCTAGACCATGAGTGAGTTTTTCGAGAAGGCATACATCACAGAGGAGATCCAAGGGTGGAGTCACAGTTTACACCCCCAGTATCAAGACCATAGCTAGTAGCAACATTAGGGCTTCTGCCAACCACCACCACCTTAGAGAGGTGGATTTAGTTTGGTACCACTACCTCCTAGACCTCCATAGCAGCAACAGTAGCATCAACAGGGTCCATGCAGAGACTAGCAACAATAGGCACCTGGTATAGGACCTACATGGTCGTAGTAGTCCTTCAGAGGGTCACAGGGTTCCACAGGTCAACCTAGGTAGCAGCAGTATAGCAGGACACAGACAAGACATGTTCAGGATCAGGAACTGTGTTATGTATGTGGTGGTGCGGGGAACTTAGCTATAGAGTGCCCTCAAGGATATACAGCAAGGGACAGCCTCATGCCAGAGGATCTAAACAGATAGTTAGAGATGTAGGTAGATCCCACTGCATGTTCACAGCGGTTGATAACCGTCAAGCCAACTTTTAGGCCTCCGTTATCGAGACTATAAGTAGAGGCAAATAGATAGTTGGCTTTGGATCCAATTCACATATTGGCTCATCAGATGTTGGGCCTTTGAGGTCAAGAGCTGGACCAAGTTAGGGTGTAGTGGGACAGATATGATGAGGTCACTGCGACATGGGAGGATGCAGCTAGATTGAGGACACTTTATGCTCACCTCTTTGATGACTTCTAGGAGGAAGTTTAGTCTTAGGGGGGAGGATGTGAGGCATATTTATTTCACTCCTATATTTTTCTTATATCACATTTACAATTTTTGGTGACATATGGATTTTGGAACTATTGATCCCAATATGCAAATTTTTTGGACTCTCTTCCCTTACTTTGTTTGGTTATGACTAGTATGTTGTGATGTGACTATACCCTGATTTTAGATTTCACTGATGAGTATTTGACATGTGACATTCATTTTGATGCTATTAGAGTTATTAGTTGTAAAATTATTAAATGGAATTGTTATGCAATTTTGATCTTGAATAGTGTTTATAAATGCAGTTAAATTATAAATTTTATTAATGATGCTATGTGATTTTAATAATGTTTTAAATAGTTATGTGATATCATGAGTGTATGCATTTCCTTGCTTTGGCTATGATGTATATGTTGGATTAATCTATTTTCTCAAGTACGCAGGTGATTTTCTAGGCCACAAAAAATCAGAGATCGATCCCACACCTAATGTGAACCTCGTGTTAGACCGATCTAGTCCCAAGAGGGACCAAGCTCATGTGTGAATTGTATGATGCTTTCATAAATGTCTCATTTCAATTATTTGGTTTCGGTTCCACCTCTTTTGTATTATTTACTTGAAGTGTTGTAAAAATATGTGATTTAATATACACCACTTGGTGTCTTTTATTTTGATGACCATTTTATGTGATTTTCTACTTCCTAAGGTGTTTATTATAGGCTAAAATTGACCCTAGGTGGTACCCCTAGGGTCTAGGGCCCATTTGGGCATGCCAAACCCTAGGGTAACCTCTGTCTAGTCACTTTAACTTTAGCCAGAAGTAAAGTGACGAAATTCAAATTTGAAATAGAGTGGTGAGTGAGTCATGCCTTCAAACATGACCCACTCCTCTTTCCAAGGCATGGATTCCCATCACCTTGAAGACTTGGGGAGTCTTCATGACTCCTGAATGTGTGGAACCCTTCTTCAATGTGTGAGAGCATCTTGGAGTGAATGGAATTCCTTTAGAGAATAGGGTAATGACATGTGTCATTCCTTATCCTATTGGAGTCCATCTTGAGAGATGCCACCTCTCCACCTTTGCTCTCACACATGTGTGAGAGCACATGTGTGAGAGCACATGTGGAGATAGTGAGGCTTGGATGGATGGGAGAGTGACACATGTCACCTCCACATTCCATAATACTTGCAAGTGGATTGGGAGGAGGAAGGAGAAGGTGACATGTGCCACCTTCTCATTCCTCAAGGCTTTGGAATGAAGCCTATATTACTTCCTCTTTGAGAGAGGAAGGGTTTCTTTTCATTTTACTTGTTTTTGCTATTTTGGAGAGTGGAGAGTGAGGCAGTTTGGAGATCTTGGAAGGAAGGCTTAAAGGAGGAGGTTGGAGAGCTATTCTACAACTTTCTTCTATTATTGGGATATCATAGGCAATCCTTAAGGAATGAAGCCTTTCCCATGTATTTAATTTTCTATGTGTGTTTAAGAACTTTTTATGTGTTTACATTTGTTAGTGTTGCTGGGTTTTTTATTTTATGGGTGTTTTAACAAGACTACCATTCTTGGTGTGTCCATTCATGTGAGGAGTGGGAGAGGAGTGAACCTCCTCGAGGTCACCCTCTTTGTAATGGCATATTGTGGCCTTGAGGGCAATTTGGAGAAGTTTTGGTGATATTTTTTATGGCATGAATGCCTTGGAGTGATATATTTTCATTGAGGTGATTTAGGCTTGAGGCCTTGTTTTAGAGTATCATGAGATTTGGTTTTGAAGGAGTGAACCTCTTGAGTAGAGAGAGTCCACTCTCCTACCCTCTCAAATCCATTTTTATGGATTTTATGTTATTAAACCTTGGTGGGTGTTGTTCTTCATTTTTGAGTGTTTGCATTATGTTATGTTTGTGGTGTGCACCCGTGTGTGGATCAATCTCTAAGCTTAGGGGTGACCCCCTTTCAGGTCTATGGTAGGGTGGAAAAAATTTTGGTGGCTTGGATGTTTTCCCTTATATTTGGTTTTTTGCAGGTTATGGTGTTTTGAGTCATTTGGAGCTTGGGAGAATATCTTGCCATTTTGGTGTTGTGTTTTTTGGCTACTTGAAGCCATGGCCAAAAGAAAGGCCTAGTTGTAACTTGTTGTAAAACTCTTGTGAGAATGAGCCCTCTTGTCATAGTGTAAACTACATTATTCTCTTCATGTACCCATGTATATTTTTGAAATAGGTTGTTGCTTTTATGTAGTAGACTTGTAAAAGAAAAAGGATGAAATATTATTATCTCATTGTATTATTGTCATTTCCTAGAATGTATTATTGCAAAATATGTAGTCTATAGGAAAATTTAAGTTATTATGATTGTTGATTGAAGTAGTTTCCTTTTAAAAGAAAATAATAGAAAGCTGTTTTTACCAATACTTTTATAGCTGTCCTTTATATTGGTAGTGAATTTTCTACATTAAAATGTGATTTTTCTATTATCCTTGAAGTTTAATTTTGCCAAAAAATGATCTAATTGTAGTTGGGCACATAATGTAAATATAAGTATATACCCATATATATATCATAGACTGTAGTGAATATATTCATCTTTATATATATATATATATATTAGGCATACTTTAAATATAAACTATATTTAAAAAATTAGATCATTTGTAATATGGCCGAACTATGTTTCTTTAAAAGAGATTTTATATTTAAAAAAAAGATTTTTAAACTATTCTTTGGATAGGATTAAAACCCTAACGGACCAATGAAATGTGTTTTGACTATTGTTTTTTTTTTAAAGAAAAAAAATGACAGTGGAGGCGGCGGCCATGGCCGCCACCCCCACTTTTCTTTTTGGTAATGGAGTATGGGGAGGAGGGGATAGGCTCCCACCCACCTCCCACCGTTTAGTGGGGGGGTGGGGGGAGTCCACCCCCCATTTTTTATTGTTCTCCTTTTCAAGTGGTGCCACAATGCCTGTAACCCGCCACAACTTTTGCCGATACCCTGTCTCTGCTTCGTGTTACTATGTGTCTCGACTATGGCCTCCATTTGGCCTTCTCATGCTTACCCTGTATAATATATATATGCTCTCAGGTAACTTGTGTAATATATATATATGAATAAAACATATATACCCATCTCTGTATTTTGGTTTTAACCTGAAACAAAAAGAATAGGGGGTTTAATAAAATGGGAGAACAAATAGCAATAAGTAAATGTCTATGTATTTTTTTTCTTCCTCCATGGCTACCATTCATGAAACCTGTAGAAAACAAAATGAAGAGAAGAGAAAATGGGAAGAAGAAAGTTAGGGTAGAAAAGAATAGAATAGAATAGAAAAGAATGAGAAAACCAAATAGGGTTAGGGTTTTTTTCTCTCAATAGAATCTATTATAATATTAGAAAAGTTTTTAGGGTTGTGGGAAATTTTAGAAATGAATATTTAATTTGGGGAAAATGGTTTTGCATGTGAAATACTTTTATTTCTTTTTCCTCTTCCCATTTTTGACTATTTACATGTTGGAGGGAAAAATTATTGAAGTGGGATAATGGCTTGGGAAATTTATTTTAAACCTAGACTTTTGCCTTTTTATTTATTATGTGGTAGGATTAATTTATATTTTTTTATTTAAATTTAGAGTTATCTCTTAAGATCTTTTGTTTTGCTTTTATTTATTTATTGTCTTTTTATTTATTATTATGTTGAGAGGCGTAACTACAGTGGCAACATGGGGTGAAATGGCGTGAGTGTGTTAAGAAAAACAACTTTTAAAACATTAAAAAAATAATAACTGACAATGCAAAATTAATAATTAAAACATATATAAAACATAAATGTTTGAAAGTCTTCGTAAACAACCAAAAATAAAATCACTAATTACAAAGCCAAAAATAAAAACAAGAAGCAGAAGAAGAAAATCATAGGTATGAATTTATGAAATAATGGTGTTAATCATTTCATATTGCTATAATATTAAAAAATTCAAATTCATTGGTAAAATATTAAAAAAAATATTTGCATTTCATTTTTTTTTCTGCAAACTTTATTACTATTAAAAGAATTATTTATGAAAATTTTGTGTTGTATAATATGTAATTTACTTTTTTGGATTTTATTAACTAATCCTAGATTAAAAATTTTTTATTTTAAAAATATATGTAAACAACTAACTCAAAGTTTGTAGCTTTTGTATTAATACATATAGTGCTGAAAATTTTAAAAGGTAAAACCCTAATTTATAAAATATTATTTTAGGGCATTATATTAAACCCTATATCATTTACTTTGAGATGTTTTAAAAAATATATGTAAGAGAACTAACTTTGAAAAAATGGAAAACAAAAAAAAATAATTACCATGGTACTATAGTTTATTAGGTTTAGAATTCACTCAAACATGTATACACATAGTAAACTAATCAAACATTCAAAGATTATTTATTTGGCCGATAGGCCATTCTGTATGTGCACACATCTTGTAACTGTCAAAAATTTGGTAGTCCTAATTTTTGGTCATAAAAAAAAAAAAATAGTAGTCCTAGTTTCAAAGGAGATTTATAGATGGGTAGAGGGAGAGTCATCTTTTGGAGTGTTATTCTCTTTTGGTAGATGAAGGTTCATGTGTTGAAGTTTAATAGATCAAGAAATCTTTGTAGATGCATTCCTTCTTGGGGAAACGAAGATAGATGAAATAGAACCCTTGTGGATCTTTTATACCTATTGAAGCAAATATCTTCATTTGGAAGCTCCATTTTAGTCTTTGATTAGAGATTCTATGGGAAAGATCAAGATTGTTAGGGTTAGCCGGCAGAAGATATCAATCAAATGCAAATAAAGATTAAACAGAGGAATGAAAATAAATAGAAATAATAACAACGAGAGACAAGTTTTAACATGGTTCACCTAAACCCAAGCTACATCCACCAATAGAGATTCCAATATTATTATCTAGTAAATCAAACCAATTACAACTAGCAATCCTTGTAACTCAATAATGTTGTAAAATGCTACAATACATCCCCAAAAACCATAGCCCTTAGCTGCTTTTATCAAGCCTTATGTCAGTTACAAAAATAGGGTTTTTTTATGTCGGCCAATAGAAAAATAACCCCTGATGCCTTTATAAAATAATAAAAATCGTGTGAGGTTTTGGGGGCGTTGCCCCTGAGCCCCCATAGGGGCATTGCCCCTCAACCCCACCCTATATCATGAAAGGGAGCGTGCCAAGGGCGCTACCCCTGGACCCCCCAAGGGGCGCTACCCCTTGACCCCATAGGAATTTGGGGGGAAATCACGTTGATAAAAGTGGTGTAAATTTAACCTTCGAGTCAGATTAGGCTCCACTTAACAACAAAGATTGGCATCAATGGATTTGGGCAACCCATCACAGAGAAATTGCATTATGGAACTATGTCAATTGTAAGTGCTCATTTCTTTTTTGTTTTGGTTTAATGTTCATTTTGCTTTTCTTATGTAAAAATTTTAATGTTAACTTGCCTACATCATTGATCTGTCAATTTGCCAATTATATCCTAGCTTGCCCAACTATAAATATTTCCAGAGTTGACCTTTCTTTCTGTTTATATTTTGCTAAAGGTGTAAATAGTTAACAAAACAAGCCTTATTCCATTTTCATTTAGCAAAAGGCTTTCAGGAAATCCATTATGTGCAATCCTACGATTATTGCACTTTGTGTTATGATATTTCTTTCCTTAAACATTCTATCACACAATTTATGCATCTTGTCACATTTTTCATACATGACTACCAAAGCAGTTGCAACTTTAACATCTGACAAAATTTGTCTCCTACCAAAGATGTTTCTTACCCTGGCTCGAAGTGATTGTTTTCTTCTACACTATGCAACTCTATATGATTGGTTTTGCATTAAAGTTTTTACGAGATTCTATTTATTTTGTTGTGCTCGCACTGCTATTATTATGGTGCATTCTTTGTTCTTTGACTGTGCTTATGCTCTCACACTTTAATGTTTTTCATCAAATCCATTTTGAGCATATCCTTCAGTCATGGCATTTTTTTAGAATAGTTTTCTTATAAGCATTTAGTGATATAGTTGTGTACATGCTACCAAGTACTGCAACTCTACCATTTGACAATAAGCTGTGTTTCTATATGTCTGATGGATGTCCCTTCATGGTGCACATTATTATAATTCAAGTTCTATGTTTTTTCAGATTGCTTCTTTTATCATCGCCAATAATCTCCACTAGATTGCTTTAGTCATTGTTTATAATGATAGAAATGATTCACATTTCTCAGAACATTTTCTCTATATCATGACAACTTGTATTTTGTTGATCTTTAGCATCTCTATCTGCAAATGCCAAACAATTAGAATACGGTTATGGAAATTACTTTATCCACGTCATTTTGCATTTTGTATGGAGAAATACCATTATAAAGCATTACAAAATCCTTAGAATGTTAATCGCTATCTCTATTGGTCAATCAAGTATGAATTCTTTTAACCTTTAGAGTCATTATAAATCTAACCATTGTTTGTGTTAGTAATCATTTATGTTAGGAGTTTTAAGCCAGGCCCCTTCCCAAAAATCCAAAAAACTCTAACACTTTTGGCCTTTGCAGTTGAAGAAATGCAAAAAATCAGTTAAGGTGCAAGTGTCTTTGTATATACAAAGGTGTTTGTATATACATGCAGGTCGAGTATGCATTGGTGGATCGGAAAACTCTATCGGCCTTTGAAAAAATAAGTTATATGCATTTTGGAATGCATATCATGTGCATGTACAAAGGTAGAATATTCCTTGGGGATTCCCTGTTTGTATGTGAGATGGTTTGTATGTTTGACATACAAAGGTGGCAAACATACTTTTGCTATAGTGAAGGTGATCATTGCTGAGACTATGTGTATTGGCTGCTAAGTTATGAGTCTCGCCAATTGGCCGATGATGTATGCGAAGAGGGTCTTCGGTGTAACCAGTGCTTATCGGCGGAGTGTTGTGTGGTCTCGGCGATGATTGGTGTCTCCCCAATCGCATGGTGTTCAGCATATCTTGGGTTATTGGCCAAGCTGTGGAATGTCTGGCTGATTGTAGTGGTCTGTCCGATGGTGGTTTGTTATCGGCAAGATGGTATGCATTGGTAGCCAAGCAAAATGTCTTCTCGATGGCCGATGCACATTCAAAGGAAAAATATACAAGGTAGAACGTATATGCAATATGCGTTCGAGCGCACATACAATGGTTAGATACATTGCAGGAATATTCTCTAAGGATTCCTTGTTTGTATGTACAAAGTAAAAGGATGCAAAGTTCAAACGTACAAGGGAAATATACATTCATCGCATATTCTAGAAAGATTCCCTGCTTGCATGTTTGTGTTTGTATATTCGGCATACAAACAAAATATACAATGAAGAATATACATTCCAGACTTGAAGGAGAAATCAAATGCAGTTAATAATATTTCAGGTCCGCGACATGTATATTGGGCACTTGTATGTGCCAATGTACATTCGAAAGATGCAAGGGTTAACATGCAAGCCGGATTTCAAAGTATCTTCAGCAAGCTTCATAAAATTTGAAATCCGCCTTGTATGCATAAGGAGAATGTATATGTGCATGTACAAGGAAATATGCAGGAAAAGAAGATACAAGCTGGACCTGAATTGAATTTCAATTTGTTCTAAACAAGTTTGGGGTCCGCCTTGTATATCAAACAGATGTATATGTATTTTGCATATACAAAGGGTTTCTGAGGGGCGAATAGTGATGATTGTATATGCATTTGTTCATGCATATACAAGGGTGAAAAGGGCAAAATGAGAAAGGGAAAAGTCAGCGATGGATGCATAGGGTGCCGACGTGGCATGACCTCATTGGTGGGTGACTTTTTAGCAGGGTTTGGAGCTGTTAAATCTCAGCGACGGGAAGTAGATCGATGGTCATTTTTTGGACCCGCAATGAAGGTTTTTCTTTTGTATTTGCAATCATTTTTTGAGCAGGAAAACAACAAATATGTCCACTATTACATTTCAAAGGAGTTGCAGGTAGATGAGGCAATAATGGCAGACTTGCAGGGGACAATCGATGGAGTTGATAGGTTAACCACCTGATTGAAGAGAAAATCCCTGGGCGGCGGTGCAGATCCCGATCTCACCTGCTTTGTCCTCTATTTCCCATCTGCTGCATTAACTATTTTGAGCACCATTTTCTAATGCATTGTATCTGGCAGAATTTTGATTTGCCCTATAATTAATTTTGCTAAGTGTACAGTTTTGGTATAAAAGCCAAACTGTGTTACTCATTGTGTTGTTGATGACTTGGGCAATTTTGGGGGAAAAATAACGAAATACAGAGTATTTTCCTGGTTGTTGTATCTTTGTGGAGTTTATGTGTTGCATCTGTGATGTATCTTGCACATATGTTTAGTTTCAGTGTTGATATTATATGAAAAATGCTTGTTGCATGTATTTATCTGTTTGTCTCCATTTGTTGCAAGCAATTTCTTCTTTTGAATCTGGTTGCTAAGGGTTTCATAGATTTAGGGATACAAGTTTCTATATCACGTGCTTCATCTCTAACTTCCATTCAAGGAGTGGATTAAACTATTTTAGGTCAAGCATGGAGAAGGTTGTGTGTCAGCAGGGATATCTGTAAGTAGAGGTAGCTAAATACCCATCCTTGGGTGATGTTTGTAAGGCAAGCATCAATCCATCCCCTTGAAACTCGAATGTCAGTTGCAAGCCATTCTCATGTATATGCCTATTTGACTCCTTGCCCTGAGATAGGCACCGGTCTGCCTTGTGAAGTAGTTATGATCCAAAACCCCCTGTCCTGCATCCAAACCATCAATTCAAACCATTCCACATTTTCAACCTGTTAGTTGTAGGAGTAGGATTAGGACCCCTGCATACTCTCATCCACAACCAAACACATACGTCCAAGAATATTGCCAACCTTGTGATGTATCATCCACATCTTGGTCCACACATGAGAGTATTCTGCCTATTGCTGTCAAGCTAAATCTTCATGTCATTGAGCTAGTCAATGTTACACCTTTATCAAATAGGGACACCCCCCTTGGTGCGGTAGAACCAAAAGTGAAGGGGAGGCCACTCACGCAACCTCCCGTATCTATTGGCCAAATCTGCCTGTGCATTGGAACTGGCAAACCCTCTGCCGATTCAGGAAAAATAACCAACAGTTTGAATGGGATAATGGCTTGATTATCAGACATTATCTAGCAAAGTTTTCTATTTCAAATTAGCCTATGAAGCATGATCTATCATGCATAGGAGTGTTTTGAGTATCTGTTTTATTTAATTAGAATGTTGCAAGTCCTTTGGTATTCTCTCAACATTTAATTAGAAGTGTGCAGATGTGGTGATTATATTAGGAAAGTGAACGGATTCATGTAAACTAATTTAATGCTTACTTGCAAAATATCAACAAGAATATATTTTAATTATCTGTTATTAAGTAATATCTGGTTCTCATGTGGTAAACAATTGCATTTACCCTAACCTTTTTGAAATAGTGGCAAATATTATATGTAGCCAATTCTATATGGATTATATAAATATAACCGTATTCTTATTTTGCATAATAAATGTTAGAACTTATTCTCAATAGGTTTCAATTTACATTTAGGAATTTCCCAATATTGAAACTGGTTAATAGGAGGCATCGAATGACTTTAGGATTTTCTAATATTAAATCTCACTAAGGTATTGGTTTAGGAGGAATATAAGGGTTGTTTAATTTGGGGCAATGTATCCTTTTGGCTGAAAATATATATAATATATTATTGTGACAGCAAACTTTGCTCGACTTAATATATATGGATGACTGCATATGTGATGGTATAGAATGTTCAGCTAAATACATGTGTATATATATGATTGTTTTGGTAATAATGTAATATGTTAGGTTGTATGCTTAAGATTTATGTAGATGCCAAAGCTACTTTGTGTCATATTAGTTTGCAGCTAAACTCCATTTCTTCTTTTAAAAAAAAAAAACACTTGTTATATATTTAAGGTCTTCCGAAGTCTCATAGAATGCAGTGCTTAACATGTTAATATGTTGGGAATTGAAAAAATTAAAGAATCATGTTTATAAAAAATAGTAAACTTAAATTCTATTCTCCTTACTTTTAAACTCTCCTTCCATCCAATTAATATTTCTCTTTTAATAATAAATGGATAAAGAGAGGAAATAGTAAATTAAGATGTTTATTTAGAAATTTAGAGAATATCTAAATTATTAGTAAACTTTTATTTAGAAATTAGAGAATATTTAAGTTAAGATGCTTATTTAGAAATTTAGAGAATATTTAAATTGTTAATTTTAGGTCTTATACATAATATATAGTATGTGTAAATTGATATTGTTTAGGGTGAGTACTTTTATGTTTTCAATAAGTTATAGAATTTAAATGTTTAGTATCATAATTTATAGCAAGTTCAAAATAAAATTAAAATGTTAGGAAGAGAATAGAACAGTGATACTTTTGAATTAATATTTAAGCTTGAATTTCCAGATTATAAAGGATAAGTTATTTTCAGATGGTTAGCTAAATTCTCTTACGTCTTGTAAAACTCTTAAGAGTTTCTATGAAGTAGAATTGATCATTATCTTTCTATTATTGCAATCCTTAAATCATGTTTAGGATCCAATAATAGCATTCATTCCCATATAAATCATATATGTCTAGTTAGTGGATTTATTATGAATTAACATTAGTATCAATGTTGTTATGTGGATATAGTTCCATAGTTATAAACTAAAATTAATCTTGCATTAATGCATTCCATCTCAAGGTAAGAGTATACTGGGAGAATGGAAACATTATCATTGATTGAGGTTGAAGATTTTAATTTTATTGTAAAATTAAAGGTTTTTAGTTATGTAGTTGTTGAGTTGTGGATTAAGAATGTTTATTACCCTTCACACTGGGTTTAACAAGGGTATCTATTTATTTGGTTGTCTATATCTTTATTGTATGAAACAATTTTGTGATTGCAAGTATAGTTCTTGAACTACAAAGACTCTGCGCTATGCGTACGTAGGCAAGGCCATCATGGATGAGCCCCTAACACATTAGGTCAGCCCCTTAGGGCCTTAGGCTAGTATGTTGCTAACTGATTTGTTTATAGATTCAAACATTGTGGAAACTAATGTTTGCATTTAGTGTGCATATTTATATTTGACAATTGTGTAGGAATATTGAAGCTGAGAAAGTGTTTCTACCTTGCAAAAAGATGTAATTTATGACATTTATCATAAATATGCATAATGTGTATGAAGTATTTGTATCATGAAATTTCTTTATAATGAATTTTATAGTAAATTATCTCTTGTCATCATTATTCCTTATTAATTTTAATTATTTATTGTTATTTTCTGATATTTTCATGGGTAGGCATTACACAATTGCTTATTTCTTAGTTACTTTACCATCATCCCTAATGCTTTGAGAATTTCCTTGTTACGATTAATTATTTTGTTTTGTCTGTATTATCCTTGAGATAATTTAAATGAGATCACTTTGCATGCATGTCTTTGCATGTCTAGAATAAATTTCATGCTTATGTGAGCACATCGTCTAAGAAGATTCACCATAGTTTTTTCTAATTATTTTCTTGTGTGTATCTTCAAACCCTCTTGGCTGCGACTAAATCTATAGAAGTTGGATTTTACATACCGATATGCTCTTTCTTGAAGTTGTCCTGAACATTCTGTCAATATGCTTATCTTCTACATTTGCATGCTATCTCAATCCTGTATGTCAGAATCTCACCTCCTTGGAAAATTTGAAAGAGTTCTCTAGAAGCTCTTATCTAGAAGCTCTTAACAAGAAGTTTGCACCGAGTCTATTCCTTACACCTTGCTCTGCCTTTGAACCTTTATCATTCTTTGTAAGTATCAAATCAACGTGTATTTTACCCTTCCAAAGCATACCAAATTCATGTATTGCGGTACCTTCTTGTGCCGGTAACTCTTTCTGTAGTGGCTCAGCAAGCTAATAGCCTTTTCCATTATTTTAGAAGTTTTTAATACCTTTCCCTTGTGAATCTCTATGCAGGCAAAGGTTGACAAGTGTTCCCTCTTTCATTTTTTTTTTTGAAATTGTTTAAACTCTAGAACCTTCTAGATCTATAGCACGACCATTCGGCTTAGACCAATGGTTGCATGATACGAAGAAATCAAGTAAAACTCTCTGGGTTATGCAAGAGCTTCATTGATGTAGTATTTATTATGATTCAATAGGATTAGATCTTAATGGTGAATTGTTAGGTGACAGGACATTAGTTAAAAGCTCATTGTTTTGCGTCTGGCAGCTCCTATGATAATTATGGATTTTAATTGTTGATTAAGTTTGGGATGACATGGAATAATCTATGGTTTAAAATAGGTTTTAAACTTTTTAATCAATGCTTTTTTAGTTTAAATGTTCAATGAGAAATGTTGGACCTTTTTAATATGCTAGCAGTAAGGTTTGAGTATGAGATTCATTCTTATCATTTACTCTCATCCTCGTCTTGCTAAAACTGATGACCTTACAGATGATCTGATTTTCTTATGGCAAGTTTTCTCTTAGTACTTAAATCCTTTAGAAGCTTTTTTTTATATGATATTGTGGTGAATGGATCTTCAACTGGATACTTCGCTGATATTTGACAGTATTCTAAACTTAGTCATCTTAGTCATCATTCAGTGAAGTGGCAGCCTGGTTGTGAATGAGAGGTGTTTCTCCATGTGTGCATGAGTCAATCCATAGTTATAAAAATAGAAGAATTAACTCTATCTTTATTATTGCTATAAACGTGGACACCTAAAATAGAGTTTTTATTATTATTATTTTTATATGTAGCATGTTCTTCTAACCATCAACTTCTATTTTCATTTTCTAGAGATAAGTCATTATCATTGAAGAGTTATAGAATTTAATTATGGATGATATTAAGTAGAGATAGTTAGATGATAATTGTTTGTACATGATGCTCTAATATTGATTTATTGATATGGTATAAATTTCCTTCTCCTTTATCTATTTTGTGCATCTAATATAGTGTTGAGTTAAATCTAACTATAGAAAGTTTTGTTTTGGTCATGTATTATGTTTAAATAAAAAGTATTGTATTCAAAATGTAAATTACAATCATATTTCACTTCACTAACCAACTAGTAATTTAAGAAAGGGGGTTACAAGATATAAAGATCACTCGCCATATATAGATAGGAGGGGCCATATCTATTCACCAACTATTTCCACTATCACAGATGACTTCTCTATATTGTATCTTAAATGTGCTTTGATCTTACTATTTCTTTAAAATGCACTCAAAGATCACTATCACACTGTTTACACCATCTTTTAACTCTCCTCTTCCCTCTCATTTATGTAGCAAACCTTTAACTAACATTGATGCGTGATGACCATTACTTCCTAGCATTTGTCTTAGACTGATTGCATTATCTATTGACTAAGTTTTGAAACCCTTGGCAAGCTCAGTATCCTTGAGGACTGATGGTGTTCACTATGTGGATATACTCATATCTTCTCTTATTCTACTGCCACATGTTTACAACTCACTCTTTCACCATGAACACTCATCATGCTTCTCACTGACCTCTATGGATTAGATCAGTTTCTTATATATCCTTTGTTCTCATGTTCTTGATATAGTCTATAGGTATTTAGCCTCCTCCTTTATAGCTTCATATAGTCTACACTCACAAGATTTTGGTCCAAGTTAATCACCTCTTCCTAACACAAGTTAAAGAGTTCATCTCCCCCAACTCTTTAAAGCTTGGCTTCCACAGATTTAGGGGAGAAGATGCCCAAGAGGGTGACACTGAAGTTTTTTCTTAGAGAATGTGGGATCCCCCATTGTGATGCTTAGCTTGCAAAGAATAAATGACTTTTTCTTGACATTTTCTCCTAATGGAGAGCCATCAATCCCGGTTTCAGTCAAGAAGGTGGAGTTCACATAGTGAAGGCAGATGGAGTGCCCAAGAGATGGAAATTATTCAAGGTCTGTCCATTTGTTGTTTCATGGAATGGAAAGAAGAGTGGACTTCTCTATGTGTCAGTCGGTCCCATCTTTGCTATAAAGTTTCTAAAACCTTTTTAAACATTTGATTTTGTGCATATCCTAGACAATCAAGGAATTTCAAGAGACCACATTTCTTTGAGGCATTTTATCAAACAGATCACATGCTTTGTCTATGCTTCCACATTTTGCGTATATGCCTACTAAAGCATTTCCAACTATAAAATATGACAAAAATTCCCCTTCAACTATGCTTTGATGGATGTCCACACCCTCTTCCAAAGCTTCCATTTTAGAAACACCTGCCAATTGCATTTTCCTGAAAGTTTCTAAATCCTTATCAATTTATCAACAAATCCATATTGTGCATTTCATTTAATCATTGCATTCCATAAAATGACATCTCTTTGATGTATTATGTATAACAATTCACATACCATGTTTATGGTTTCCACATTTTGCACACATGTCTACTAGGGCAAATGTGGAAATTGATAACGTTAACATCGCCAAAATTTTAGACAAAACATTCAAAATATCCTCTACATACTTTTGGCCCTTCCTTTATTTGAGAAGTGAAAAATATAGAACACAAAATTAAAAATTATGATTGTGTTTAATGGTTGTGAGACTGCAATAGATGCTTGGTAATCCCTCTCCCTTTGACTTTTTGTGTGAATCATTCTTGAATGCCTAAATTAACTCCCCCCCCCCACACACACACAATTTACATAAACAATAAATGAATATGCTAATGTTCAAACATAATTCATTCACACAAATTTAGTACAAACATGCATGAACACTAAATTTTAAACATGCTAAAGTACAAATACACACATAAAGTGTGCTAAAGTTATAAAACATGGTCAAGTTTAAATACACACAACACAAAGTGAATGCCAAAATTAAATTTTAGAGAAACAATTCACACAAAATGAATGTCAAAGTTAAAACACACACTTCATAGATAGAAAGTGAACACTGCGAAAGTTCAAACATGCTTCATGCACATAGTTAGTTCTATCACACACAAAGTAGAAACTCGAGTTCAAATATGCCAAAGTACATACACACACAAAGTGAATACCAAAGTTAAAACACACTCTTCACACATAGTTTGTTCAAATACACACTTCATACATATACAAAGTAAACGATAAAGTTCAAATAGGCACATAAAGTTGACAAATAAACATCCAATCTAGTAAAGTTGACATTAAAGAGACTACAACCTTGTTTATAAGGCAACAATTCAATAAGGATGTAAAAAATTTGAAAAATACACTTATATAAAAATTTTTGCTCACTCACCATAATAAAATGGTTTAAAAAATAAATGTAAAAATGAGGTCTTAATATATATTATTTAGAGATAGGCCTATAAATATTTGTGCCTATCGGCCATTTGATAGCACCTTTGGTGCTTTTACTAGATGTAAATTTATGGCACTATAGTTTATTAGGTTTAGAATTTGTCCTTACTTTTAACCAATATTTTTCTAGAACTAAATTTATAAAGTCCTAAATTTATAAAATGAAAACCCTAAATTTTAACCCCTAAAATAATGTTATTTTATATGTAATAAAACAAAACCCTAATAAAATATAATGTTATAAAATATTACTTTATGACACTTTATTTTTATAAAATATTAGCTATTAAAAAATAAATTAATTAAATTTTAGTATGTGGAAAATAAAATAAAATAAAATTGATGCCTCCATAGTAAAATCTATAAAATATAACTTCTATTGTTGAATGTACTTTGCTCCTTTTTGATTTATATGATATAAATTAAATTTTATTAAACTATATTTTATTAGGGTTTTATCACATAATTCAACAATCTTATTCCAATGGTAAGTGCAATATATTTTATAGTTTTTTCGACATAATAAATTTAATATATTTATTTCCTTACCAATAAAAAAAAAATTAATATATTTATTTTTAAAAAACTAGCATGTCTATATTTAATAATATATCTAAAATACATCGAGAGATATCCTTCTTGAGGTGCTATTCTACCTATGTGTGGTAAATTGATTAAAAAATAGGTGCCTCAAGAAGGATATCTGTCGGTGTATTTTAGATATTTTTTTAAATATAGATATGCTAGTAATTACACCGAGAGGCGTAACTACAGTAATAATTAAAACATATATAAAACATAAATGTTTGCAAGTCTCCGTAAACAACCAAAAATAAAATCACTAATTACAAAGCCAGAAAATAAAAACAAGAAGTAGAAGAAGAAAAACATAGGTACAGAAAATAAAAACAAGAAGTAGAAGAAGAAAAACATAGGTATGAATATCTAAAATAATGGTCTTAATCATTTCATATTGCTATAATATTAAAAAATTCAAATTCATTGGTAAAATATTAAAAAAAACATGTGCATTTCATTTTTCTTTTCTGTAAAATTTATTACTATTAAAAGAGTTATTTATGTTTTATTAACTAATCCCAAATTAAGAATTTTTTATTTTAAAAATATATGTAAACAACTCAAAGTTTGTAGCTTTTGCATTAATACTTACAGTACTGAAATTTTTAAAAGGTAAAACCCTAATTTATAAAGTATTATTTTAGGGCATTATATTAAACCCTATATCATTTACTTTGGGATGCTTTAAAAAATATATGATGCTATGTAAAAGAACTAACTTTGAAAAAATGGAAAACAAAAAAAATATATTACCATGGTACTATAGTTTATTAGGTTTAGAATTCACTCAAACATTTTTACTATATAGGTTTAGAATTTGTCCTCACTATTAACCAATATTTTTCTAGAACTAAATTATAAAATAAAAACCCTAAATTTTAACCCCTAAAATAATGCTATTTTATATGTAATAAAACAAAACCCTAATAAAATATAATGTTATAAAATATTACTTTAGGACACTTTATTTTTATAAAACATTACCTACTAAAAAAGAAATAAAGTAAATTTTAGTATGTAGAAAATAAAATAAAATAAAATTGATGCCTCCATAGTTAATTCTATAAAATATAACTTCTATTATTGAATATAATTTGCTCCTTTTTTATTTATATGATATAAATTAAATTTTATTATGGTTTTATCACATAATTCAACAATCTTATTCCAATGGTAAGTGCAATATATTTTATAGTTATTACTATAGAGTCATCAATTTACACTGAGAGATATCCTTCTCGAGGCACCTATTCCACCTATGTGTAGTAAATTGATTAAAAAATAGGTGCCTCAAGAAGGATATCTCTTGGCGTATTTTAGATATATTTTTTAGGCTTTTAATTTACTTTTACTAGGCTTTATGATTTTTTTTAATTTATTTTTACTTAGGACCTTGCCTTTTTGAAAATTTAGAATAATTGCATTTAATTTATTTGCTCTTGGTTTATTAGCTAAGTGGGTTTAATTAAACCTAGGCCTTTTATTTATTTTAGTGGGATTTTCTCCATGGTATTTTTAATTTAGGTAATCTATGTAATTGATTTAATTTCCTAGGGGTATAGTTGAAATTATTATTGTGGAGATAACTATTAGTTGTTCTTTTAATATTTAAATTATTTTAGTGGAATGGGTTATTGTCTTCTTGTCCTTTTATTTTATCTAGGGACTTAATATGGTAATGAAGAGATTTTTAATGGGGTTTTAAGTTATTACAATTGGGAGTAATTAGGGTGTTAGATTATTACTATATTTTATATTTTAATTAAATGTCTTTAATGGTGTAGACTAATCTAATTATTTTTTATTTAATCCATGTGCTTGTTCAAAAAATTGTTAGGTGGGTATGATTAAATTAATTAGCGTAATTAATTTATTTGAATGAAAGGGATTGGTGTTTTAATTAATTATTTTCATGAATGCTCTAGAGGCGTTATGCTGCCAGAATTTTCTGGAATGTAGGAATGGCTAATTAAGTGTTTAATTATGTGCTAGATTAGCATTTAATTGTTTATGCATTAATGTTTATTTTATTTGCTTTAGGCTTCTTTTGTGGTTTAGATGAATTTATTTAATTATTTATTTCTAGTTCCTAGGGTTGATTTTGACACATGATGAAATCACTTCACTTCATTTAGGAAACTAGGGTTAAACTCAAAATTGAATCTAACCCTAATGGCGATGCTCCTCGCATTGCATAAACCCCCTTAGTAGACTATCATATCGCAAGGGATACGAAAGGACTTTGCATAACCATAGTTTGACTGAGGTATTCGCCTCGTGCGTTGTCTCCGAGCGCACATGTTGCACACGAGGGGTTTTTTAGAGTCAGGTGGGAAAAGTTTTTGATGTTTCATGTCATGAACACATGGCAAATGTGGACATGACACGTGTGTTGTGTGTTGTGACCACAGGGGAAATGTGGGCATGAGAATGTTTTATATGATTCTAACATTGCCTCTTGTGTATGTTCATTGTCTAACATTATGGTTTTGTAGGTTCTTTGTTTGGGGCTTCATACCTCTATTTGAAGAATCCCATGCATCCTCTACGGCATTCCTATTGGAGGTATAACATGTTATGTTATTTTCTTTCTAATTTAGCTTGCATATGCACGCAGTGTCACACATTTGCTAAAGTGGGGGCCAAATGTAACATAGAAAATTGCATACCCTTGCAATTCCATGCTACATTTAGTAAATATTTTGGCATTTGCACCTTTTCTCCCCATAATAGGATAGGTTTGTGTGATTTTGATCTATTTCATCTACTCTTCTTAAAAATTTATTATGATGTGATGTAGGGGCATCTTGCCCTATAGTTTTTAGCTTTCTTCTTTTTCATTGTTTTTGTTCTTTTTGTTTGTTTTTGTAGGTGGCTTTGTCTTCTATCTTTCTCTCGTAACTCCTTTCTCCAGCCAAGTGGAGTTTCCTGTCGCCTATGGAATGCTCAGAATCATCACAAGGAGGGCATTCAAAGTTTGAGAGAAGCAATCAAGTTGTTCATGTTGATCAAGAGAGTGTGGGATCACTAGTACACCACAAGGATGAAGTAGAATTAGCAAAGTCTTTAATGCTTAAGAGGTTGTTGTTGAAACCACAAAAAGAGAGTCAAGAGCTAGTTCAAAGGAAAGCATTGTTCAAAACCAAGTGTAAGTCACAAGGTAAATGTTGTAAATTGATTATAGATAGTGGTAGTACTGATAATATTGTTGCAACTGAGATGGTAGAAAAGTTGAATCTTAAAAGGATTAAACACCCTACTCCATATAAAGTGACTTGGTTACAAAAAGGCCATCAAATATTGGTTAGTGAGCAGACCTGTGTTGATTTTTAGATTAGCAGTCACAAGGATTGTGTTTTGTGTGATATAATGCCTATGGATGTGTGCCATGTTTTTCTTGGAAGACCATGGCAATTTGACAGAAAATTAGTGCTTGATGGAAAGGAGAATACATATACCATTGAGAAGGATGGAGAGACGCATACCTTGCTGCCCATAAAGGAGAAAGAAGAGGACAACAATAGTAGCAGTAGTAAGGTAATGTTCGTAAGTGATAAAGAGTTCTTGAATGATTTGAAAAATGAAGAAATTGGTTATGCTTTGGTTCCTAAACGTAGATGTGTAATGACTTCTAGAAAGTTGGAGGATTTGCCTATTGAAATACAAGACATTTTGAATGATAATATGGATATTGTTTCAAATGATTTGCCTAATAAATTGCCACCTATTAGAAGCATTAGCCATCACATGGATTTGATTCTGGGTGCTAGCCTTCCAAACAAGGCTGCATATAAGTTAACACATATGGAAAATGAGGAGATAAGAAAGCAAGTGGAGGACTTTTTGAAGAAGGGATTGATAAGGGAAAGTCTAAGCCCTTGTGTTGTTCCTACAGTGTTGGTTCCAAAGAAAGGAAGGGAATGGTGTATGTGCACTAATTAAAGGGTAATAAATAAAATCACAATAAGATATAGGTTTCCCATACCTAGAATTGAAGATTTAATGGATTGTTTGAGTGGTTCCATGTATTTTTCTACGATAGATTTGAAAAATGGCTATCACCAAATAAGAATTAGACCGAGGGATAAATGGAAAATAGCCTTTAAAACTAGTGATGGGTTGTATGAATGGCTAGGTATGCCTTTTGGATTGTCTAACACCCCTAGTACTTTTATGCAGTTAAGGAATGAGGTTTTGAAACCATATATTGGTAAATTTGTGGTTGTATATTTGGATGACATTTTGGAGTTTAGCAAGTCCAAAGAGGAGCATATAGAGCATTTGAGGTAGGTTATGAGGAGGTTACATGAAGAAAAGTTATAGATCAATTTAAAGAAGTGCATGTTTATGCAGATTGAGTTGGTTTACTTAGGCTTTGTGGTGTCAAAAGAAGGGCTAAAAATGAATAAGGAGAAGGTTCCGGCCATACTTGATTGGCCATCACCAAGAAGTGTCATGGAGGTAAGGAGTTTTCATGGTCTTTCTAGTTTTTATAGAAAGTTTATAAGAAATTTTAGTCATGTTGTAGCACCTATTTTGGAGACTATTAAAGGACAGAAAAGACCATTTGTTTGTGTAACATCAGAAAATATCCCCTTGGGGGCTTTTGTCTCTTTAGGTTTAGCTCCTGGGTCTTTTGCATGCATTTAGGACATCTTACTTCATAATTTGGCATCCCGATGGAATGAGCCCTAGGAAACATGACAAATGGGACCTAGGAGGACCCCTTGAGCTTGACCCTACCCAAAATAGTGGGGGGACTTGGGCGCTCATGCCCTAGTCTTGCCCTATTTTGGGGCAGTCCCAATTTTTGGGTGTTGGTTTATGACCATTATTTGGGTCCCATTCCGACACGGTAAGCTTGAATTATGAAAATCTTGGTGGGAGTGTTTGTAGTTGCATATAAAACCATGTTTAGGCATTCATTTGTAAACTAGATTTCAACTAGATGATCATTGTGAACTTTTGGCACCCTAAAGGTGATTCAAGGCTTTCATTGTGTTGCAAGAGCAGACTTGTGTGGTTTGTGTGTTTGTATTTGTAGATTTGAGCATCCATTTCCTCATGGAATGAAAAGCATCTTCCTCCCATGAGAGCTTCACTACAAGGTGACATTATATTGTGTTTTTATCATCATTTCCTTTGGTTTTTGCCTCTATCTCACAAGGGTACGCACTCTCTATCTAACAACAATGTTTAGAGACTTAAGTGTCCTCCAGGGCTTGACTGAGGAAAGCCTCTAAACACCACAACCCCCTCCCAAGGTTTTCATGGTTGCAGGTTACAAGTTGCAGAGCTAGGCAAAGTGAAGTTGCAACAAGACATCTTGAAGTGTCAAAATTGTAGAATAGAAGAAAAAATAGTACCCTAGACTTGGGCACCTACTCATTAGCCCTCCAACTTCCATGATGGGAAAATCTCTAGAACAGCAAGAGTTGCAGACTGAGTTTCCAGATCCAAAAAAAATGTAGGACATTGAACTTGGGTGCCTGCTCTTTTGTCCCTAACTCTTCTACCTCAGAACCCTAAAAATAGGTATTCTATGATTTGATATTTTGCTTCTCTCTGTAAGAGCTTTTTCTATTATTCTTTTGTTTACAGTCAAATTTGCAAAATTTGGGTTTTAATGGTCAATTAAGCATAAGAGAAGGAAAATTGATAATTAAATTCCCTAATCCAAGTTTCCCTACATCTCACAGCAACCTAGGGTATGATAGTTAATTTCCACTCAACCCTAGATCCTTGAATGTAAAGGGTGAAAGGAGGATTCAAACATCTAAACACTAAACATTAAACAAATCCTAATTTTACCCTAAACATTTTGGTGAACCCATGTTTTTGGACTTAAATTACAAATTTCTAAGTGTGTGTATTTAGATTTGGATTGATTTCATTCATTCATATAGTCTTTCATCTTATTGCATTGAGAAAATTACAAAAAAATTGAAAAATTTGCAAAAAATTGAAAACCCTAGCTTGCATTTTCATATAGATCACTAAATTGCACCAATTCTTTCTAAATTTTCCTAATTCATGATTTTTGCATTAGATATAATATAAAATACATAAAAAAGAAAAAATTAATAATTTGCATGGCATTTTCATCATTAATTTGCTAGGCTTTTGTAGAAATTTTGACAATTTTCATTAAACCTAGTAATTCCAAAATCTAGGGTTTGTAGGAAAAATCTTCTTTCATATTTTTCTACTAATTTTAGAGGCTCATTAAAATTATAATTTGTCTATAGTCTTTCATTTTAGTATAAATTTGTATTTAGATTTAAATATTTGTATTTTTGCATAGAAAATTTCAACAAAAAACTAGCAATTTTCATGCATTTTCATTAGATTTGGATTGGCATTTTGCATATTAAAGCTTGGAAATAATTTTTAGATCTAAGAGTAATTAATTTTCATCATAAATCATATTTAAAAACATTCACATAGCATTTTGTGTCAAGATCTCAAACCTAGGGCTTCAAAAACACTGATTTTCACTAAATTTGGCCTTATCAACTCCCTAAACTTGCACCATATGTGTGTTGTGAAGGAAATTTTTGCATTAATTGGATGTTATCAAGCTAATAATTTTCTATCCCTCCTAAAATTCTTCACAACACCCTTTTAATGGGCTCTTGTATTGAAAATTTGGTGAAAAACTACACATTTTTGCTATTTTTGCTCTAGGGTTTGGCCTAGTTTGCACTCCAAGTGTGTTGTGACCAATTTTATGGATTGAAGTGACTGATATAATTGTTTTTATTTTCTACACCTCCTAAAATTCATTACAACACCCCTTTTTCTAGGTCTTGGAGTTGAAAAATAGTGAAAAAGAGCCTATTTTTGCTATATTTTCATTAGGGTTTGACCTTAAGTGGCACTAAAAGCGTGTTGTGATGGATATATTATCATTAAGTGGCTTTTATTACTGATATACTTCATTGTCCATCATTATTTTCCTCACAACACCCTTTGTCATGCTCTTTTGCATCAAGATTTGTTGACAAAAGTGCTTATTTTGACATATTTTCACTATATTTTGACTTGGCATTATCTTAGATTTGCATCAAGAGTGTATTGTAAAGGATCTTATTGTTGTATTGAACTCATATTAGACATATTATTTTCTTCTCTGATAAAAATCCTTACAACACCTTTTCTTTCATATATTCACATTGAAAAAGTACAAAAAATCAAGCATTTTAGGTCATTCTTGCATATAGTCTTGCACTTAATTTGAAAATCTTTTAAAAATATGATTTTACATTAAAAACAATGCAATGGCACCTTCATGTCATTTTTATATGGTATCTCTACATGCATTTATCAAAGATTTTGATTTTGACAAATTCCTAATCCCAATGAGTGAACATCCTTTGATATTACAATATTTAACCAAATTCATCTCTAGGAACACTCATGAGAAAGATGAGAGTGAAAAGCCTTTTTCAGCCACAGAGTATGATGATGATGATGATGATGTACCTTCCTCTCATCCCACTACTCTCCTTGGCCAAGATGTAGCATTAGTAGATGAGAAAAAGTCTCTCACATTAAATCCTTTGGGGATGGATATTGGTTGCAATCAAGAGGTAAACAGTGTTAATTTGATACTTATTAATAGAATTGGTAGCACTATTCCTAAGATGGTTGTGTAGGGGGCACCTAATGCACCCTATTTCTTAAAGTCAGTGATTACAGTTCAAGGTGTTCAAAATGTATTACAACAACCACACCACAATGTGATTACTCACACATACAACACCCATAATAACAAGCAAAGCAACCAAGCACTGCATGTGCCTGTCTCTCTTCCATGTTCTCAACCCATGCTCCCTCTACCACCTTGTCTTACTCATAAAAGTGGTAAAGAGTATGATCTTATCAAATAGCTTCGTGCTTGTTGGTGCTCATTTTGGCCTGGAGTTTGAGCTTGCTTGTTGGAGGGTTTCTTCTTTCAAACCCTAACTGTTCTTATCCATCGCCAAGACTATTGCCTATCGGCAAAGGATATTATGGTTCCACCGACGGCGTTGGTCATGCCGATGGGGGATGAGTTAAGTGTTCATCGGCGAGATTTAGCATATCGGCAGAGGTCTTTTGCAGTTTACCGATGGAGGGAGGTCACCCCGATGGGGAGTGCCATCGGAGTGAGATTGAGTATCGGGTCAACTTTGAAATGCTTGGCCGATGATGTTTTTCTTGCCGATCGAGAGACATCGCTGTAGCGTACTCTTTCTCTGGCCGATGATGGAGTTGATGGTGGTCTTCGGCGAGACTTGGCGTATCGGCGGGGAGACTTTTGGGTTGGCCGATGGCATGGGTCACACCGACGAAGGGATGTTTTGAAGGTTATCGGGGCGACTTATGTTATCAGCGGAGGGGCTTGGTGTTGCTCCGATGGCCTTTCTCTGGCCGATGGGGAAATGTGTTTCTTTTGGTCATCGGTGAGAGTTGGTCTGTCGGTGGAGGTCTGGAGGGCTAGCCCGATGGTCTTTGTCTGGCCGACAGAAGGGAGCGTAGTGTTGTATCGGCCAGACTAATGAGGTCGGCGAAGGATTCGTGGGTTGGGCCGATGGTTTATGTCACGGCGATGGGTTTTGACGAAGGCATGTGTGTCGAGCGCGGCAAAAGTGCTCGACACTTGGTATGTATGCGACTATGCTTTTAAAGTGTCGAAGTTGTCTCCACACCATGCATGTGGGATTTTTCCCCTTGCATTATTTTTGAACCTACGAAGGAGGCATTTTGGCAGGAAGTTTCTTTTTTGACTGCAGCGATGGTTTTCAAGCGACCGCGGGTGGTTGAGGCCCTTAATGGCGACTGTAGCAGGAGTATGGGCGATGGTACAAGCGATCAGGCTACCTGATTGAGAATGAAGACTTCCAGATAGTGGCGCGTGGCTCGAGGCCCCCCTTTGTCTGCTGCATTAGCATTTTCTGAGCACCATTCCTTCCGAGGATGATATCTGGCGGATTTTTGTCATAATCATGTAATTAATTGTTGTGGTACACTCTCTGGCTATTATAAGCAGACTGTGTTACCATTTTTCAGGTTGTTGTTGAAAGTTGAACATTTTGGCTCTGTAACACAATACAGTTCGTTTTGGTTGCTCTGTACAGCTAAACCTGTGAGTTTATGTATCTCCAGTTGTATGTTTTTGCATGAATCCACTGATTTCATGGTTAATTTTATATGAGAAATGCTATGTTAGCATGTGTTTTGTTAATTCTGTCTCCAGTATTGCATGTATCTTTCTTCTGAGTCTGGATATTTAAGCAATATTTGAGACTCTAGAACATAGAATTCCTATGTTGAATGTCTGATCTTTTAACTTCTGCTCAAGGGGTAGATTAAACTGTTTTCAGGTTGAACATTGGGAAGGGTATACTGCAGTAGGGATGCCATAAGTATAGATAGCTTAACACTCTGTTTGGGAGATATCTGTAAGGCAGGTATCATATGTATATCCCCTTGAAATCTAGTTTTAGCCGTTCATGCTGATCATTCACAGGTGTATGTCTATTGACTCCAGGCCCTGGATAGGCACCAATCTTGCTTTGTGTGTGTTACAACCATGTCTAGCTTTGCATCCAAACTTAAAATCAAAATTGAAATCTAAAACAACCATTAGGACATTAGAATTAGTTTTAGGATCCTCAGTCCTCTGTCTACAACTGCAAATAGGCCCAAAGCTAGCCCCTTTGCCTTATCTTTCAGTTTTGGTCTACTTACAGGAGGACTTATCTGCTTTCTGACAGCATCCCAATCCTTGTATGCGTATCTCATGGATGTTGAGTAGGGAATACCCCCCTAGGTCTTGCAGAGCCTGAAGAAGAAGAGGAGATAAAATATAGAGTCTATCTCCTACACTGTTGGCCCCTGGCCCAGAGATCCTGTTGATCACTGATGGCTACCTTGTAGGGAAATTTGGGAATAAGCATCCAGTCTGGGAAAAAACCAACAGAAATTGGCGACTCTACTGGGGAAGAAATTTGAGAAAGGGTTATATCTTGTGACCCATCCGAGTCACCAACAGAAATTGGTGACTCCGCTGGGGAAGAAATTTGAGAAAGGGTTATATCTTGTGACCCATCCGAGTCACCAACAGAAATTGGCGACTCTACTGGGGAATTGTGAAAGAACCCTGATTTACAAAAAGAAAATAGTTCCTAGTAATAGGTGGTGACTCCGAAGTAATCTCCCAACTGGTCAAAGTAAAATTTATATGCAGGGGAGAAGATCCCAACAAAATCCTTTATTTAAAGAGTTACCAGTAACAAGAAGAATGATGTACAGAAGAAAGGGAGCTGTCTCAGTTAGTCATGAGGGTTCCCCCAGAAAAAATGATGATATACAAGATAACCCTAGGCCATCAGGACAGCATGCACCTTACTTTTCAAATGCAGAAGCTGATATTCAGGGTGCATATGAGAGGCAATAGGGTGGTGACATGAGAATGAGGTCAGAGGTGTTCCAAGAACGCCCATTTCTAGACCCTAGTGAAAGGGTTGAAGAGGCCGAGTCTCTGAGGGATGATGAAGATGATGATCAGAATATGGTAAAACCATCCTCCTCTAGGCCCAGCGAGGAAGAACTAGCTGATGCAATTAGGAGCTTAAGGGCCGAGTTTGAATATCAGCAGGCAATATCAATCAGAGATGACTTGAGGAAGAAAGTGCAAGCTTTAAGGACTGCCCAGAATAATTCAATTCCTACCCTTGAGAATGCAAATGTGTAGAGACCTCAACAGAGAAATGAAGTGCAACATCAGCATAATGATGAGAGACAAAATGTGAATGATGCTAGGATACCACTGAATAATGTAAGAAACTAGAATGCAAACAGAAATATTAATATTAATCAGTTTGACAGACAGCCAATGCAGTTAGATAGATTTAGACAGCTGGTATTTGATGGTATTCCTGGGTATCCTAACCCCATTGATAAGCATCTGAGGCTGCAAGTGCCTAAATTTTCAGGAAACAACACAGTGTCAGGAGAAGATCATCTAAAAGCTTTTCAAAATGTCATGGATAACTTTGAGGTTGAACATGAGGATGTTTTCATGAAGTCATTCATGCAATCCTTAGTAGATGAGGCAAGAGAATGGTACAAGAATCTTCCTGACCAGAGTATTTCATCATGGGATGATTTTAAAAGGATGTTCAAGGAGCAATATGGTGACAAAACTGACCCTAGCTTTTTTGTAAATGAGTTCACCAGTATCACTAAAGGGTCAAATGAGCAGGTTGCAGATTTTAATGCAAGATTTACTAAAGTGTTAAACAAATTGCCACATCACATGAGGCCAAATGAACCAATGTGCATAATATTGTATATCAATGCCTTTGATGCAAAAACTGCATATGGATTAAGAGATAAAGGTCCTACTACTCTCAGGGATGCTTTCAGAATTGCAGTGAATATTGAAAACAACAGGAAAGCATCGGGCAAGACAAATAGAAGGGATGATATAAAAATTCTGCAGAATCCAAACAAGCCTCAGAACACTCAAGGTAATACATCTGCTCTTGAAGATAAGATAGACAAATTGGCAAATGTTGTTAAGGACCTGAGTTATAGACTAGCTAGAAGTGAAAAAGGGATAGGTCCTGATAGGCAAGTCTATCAAAGGCAGGAAAAGAGGCCATCATTGCATGATATGCCTTATAATACCAATTGGCATGATGGTAAACCTATATTCCCACGTAACAACACAAATCAAAGAGCTCAACATGTCAAAGAAACTCCTGATCCTCTAAAGAAAGCTGTAAATATTGTTGATGATGCTCCATGGTGTATAATTTGTCAGATACCACATTCACAGTTACAGTGTATGATTGCTCAGTCCTTGTGTGATAATACTACATCTTGTAATGAATGCAATGAGCCACATTATGTGCAAGATGATGATGTAAATATGATGTCCATAAGCAATGGATACACTCTTTATGATGCTGATGAGAGTACAAATGATGGAACTCAGGGCTGCCAACAGTTCCCATATGATGAAGATGATGAAGTTAACTATGCCTATGCTCAGAACTCACACAATTTTTTGAGTAACTTACAATGAGCTTCTGATGAGGAAATTAGGGCCTTCACAGCTGCAGCAGTTGCTCAAGTTAAGAGCAACTACAATCTCAGAGGTAAAAATCAGGTAAGCAGCCCACATCAGCCAAAAAATGTTACTATAGGACAGCCAGTGCATGGTAATAAGGGGATGGAATTACAAAAAAGGTAGTGGGTTAATAATAAACAGAATTTCAGACATAGAACAGGTCATGAATCCCAAGGACCAGAAAATAGAATCCCTCAGGCTGAAGATCAAGGTAAAGGTTCCCAAGACAAGAATGATGATCAGGGAACTATGAAAGTAAAAGCTAAATCAGTTCAGGATAAGAATAAGATTGTGGAGCAAGCTACAACTGTTATACAAAATTATGCTCCATTTGATATAGCTCAAGTCCTCTCCCAGGTAAAAGTCTCTGTTCCTCTTATGGAACTGATGAAAGTGGAAGAAATTAAGAATAGGACAATATCCCTAATTTCAGGGGTACCTTTTCAAGCTAAACAAAATGCTCAGACCCAGGGTGAGAAACATGTCATATGTAATGAAGAAGATGAGGCTCCTGAGGTTTATTTAGGAGTGACTATGACAAAGTGTCCTTCACAAGTGGAACCATTTTATGTTTCCCTGGTTATAAATGGAAAAATAATCAGAAATTGTATGCTTGACTCTGGAGCATCTACAAATGTCATGCCTTTGGCCATCATGCAACAAGCTGGATTGAAAATTGACAAGGCATGTGGAAAATGTTATGCTATGGATGCCAGAGAGGTACCGATTATTGGAATCATGAAGGATGTAGATTTCAAACTGGCAGCATTTCCTGAAAAGAGATATAAAATGAATATAACAGTGGTTGACATCAAGCCACATTATGGTATGTTGTTGTCAAGAAGATGGGCAGCACTAATTGGTGGAAGTATGCAGCTGGACCTGTCATATGCCATGATTCCAATGAATGGCAGGGATGTTAAGCTAATGAGAGAACAAAGATCATCAGAGACAGTGGAAGACCAAGAAGCAGAGGAACAGATATGCTTTGTAAACACTGACTGTGATAACTTCAAGGTTGTCTCAGATGATAGAGAAGATAAAAAGAAAAATGTCTGCATTGAAGAATTGGATCAACAAGGTTTGTGGACCATGTTTTTTGATGGAGCTTGTGCAAAAGAAGGCTCTGGAGCTGGAGTTGTTTTCCTGTCTGCAACTGGTAAGCTCCTCAAATTCTCTTTCTTGCTGAGGTTTGTTTGCACAAACAACATTGCAGAATATGAGGCTTTACTCTTAGGCCTAAATATTGCTCTCAAACATGGAATCAAAATGCTAAGAGTATTTGGGGATTCTGAGCTGATTGTATCCCAAATTAGAGATAGGTATGCTTCAAAAAATAAAAGGTTGAAACAATACAAGTATGCTGTTTGGGATACCATTGAACTATTTGATGCATTTTCAATAGGCTGGGTAGAGAGGTCAAAGAATGTTATGGCTGATTTCTTAGCTAATGTTGCAATAAGGCCAGATGACATCACTCTGTCAGATGTTACAAATGTAGAAGTTAAAATCAGGCCTGCAGTACCAGAAAATATATGCAGTTGGCAAGTGTTTAATGATGATAGGGACTTGTTAAAATTTTTGCACTACATAGATGAATATGAGAATCAAGAAATTGATTTCCAAGCTTTTGTAGAGACTATAGATGGAAAAGAAACTCTTGTGGGAAAGGAGATAATTCAGTTGAAGACTAATAAAATCCCTAGAGGGTTGGTAGCTTTGGAAAGAGCTTTTGACAGTAGAGACCAATTGGTCACAAAGACATCTCCCACAAACAAGGAGGATTTAGAAGAGATAAATTTGGGAACATCTCAGACCCCCAAGAAAGTATATATTGGTAAACAACTCAAACCACACATTAGAAGTATGCTGATTGCTTTACTGAAAAGGTATAAACATGTTTTTGCTTGGTCATATGAGGACCTAAAAGCCTATAGGGAAGATTTATTCCAGCATGAGATCCCATTGAAGCCTGGAGCTAAGCCATTTAGACAAAGGCAAAGACCTATTAATCCTACCTTGGCTCCAAAGATGCAGGAAGAACTTAAAAAGCTTAGGGAAGCTGGAATAATTGTGCTAATTAGACATTCAACTTGGGTGTCTAACCTTGTCCCAGTTAGAAAAAAGAATGGTGATATTAGGCTTTGTGTTGACTTCAGGAACTTAAATGTATCCTCTTTAAAGGATAACTATCCACTGCCTAATATGGAAGCTATGTTGCAGAGAGTGACTGGTTGTGAACTCTTATCCATGATGGATGGATTTTCAGGTTATAATCAGGTGAAGGTAAAGGAATCAGAACAGTATAAGACTGCCTTCACCACTCCATGGGGAACTAATGTGTATGTTAGAATGCCCTTCGGACTAACCAATGCAGGTGCTACATTTCAAAGAGCAATGGATGTTGCTTTTGCAGGGTTGATTGATTCAATCCTGGCTGTATATCAGGATGACTTGACTGCTTACTCAAAGAAAGAAGAGCAGCATTGTTTGCATCTAGAGCAGATTTTCATAAGAGCACTAGAGTATGGTATTTCTTTAAATCCAAAGAAGTGTGCCTTTGGGGTAGTTGAAGGAAAGCTCCTGGGACATATTGTTTCCAAGGATGGAGTTAGGATAGATCTAGAGAGAGTGGCTGCTATTGACAGAATTCAAATGCCAAAAACTGTAAAAGGAGTTCAGTCCTTCTTTGGACAGATAAATTTTGTTAGGAGATTTGTTCCCAACTTTGCAGAAACCACAATGAACATTTCCAAGATGATGAAGAAGGATGCCACTGTCCACTGGGAAAGTGAAGCAATTGAATCATTTCAGAGTATCAAAGAGGCAATCAAAATGGCCCCTGTTCTTAAATCTCCTGATTTTTCTAGGCCATTCCAATTGTTTTCATTTGCTTCCTTTCACACTGTTGCTGCATGTTTGCTACAGAAAAATGAAGATGGTTTTGAACAGCCCATAGCTTTCTTCAGTATGTCCTTGCAGGCTTCTAAGTTGAAATATGATATTATGGAAAAACAAGCATATGCACTAGTCCGAGCCATCAAAAGTTTTAGACCATACCTGGTAGGATCACATATAATTGCATATGTACCCCATGCAGCAGTCAAAGACATTTTCACTCAACAGGAAGTGACTGGAAGAAGGTGTAGATGGATAAACAAACTGCAGGAGTTCAACATAGAAATACAAATTACCAAGTTGGTAAGAGGGCAAGGATTAGCCAAGATGATGGCACAGTCAAACTTGGAAGCATGCCAAGTTAATGTAGTCCAAAATGAGAATGTAAATGTATCAAGATCTGAATGGTACAAGGACATTATATACTACTTGCAAAATCTGAATTGTCCTTCCCATTTCAGTGATAGTCAAAAGAGGACTTTAAAGTTACATGCAATCAGGTATGTTATTGTTCAAGGTGAGCTATACTGGAAAAACCCTGATGGTGTGCTGCTGAGATGTGTGGATGAAGATGTAGCTAACAATGTTTTGAATGATATGCATAAAGGATTGTGTGGTGGACATTATACTGCCCAAACAACAGCTCATAAGATTCTTAGAGCAGGATATTGGTGGCCTACTCTCTTTTCAGATGCACAAAGGTTAGTAAGGAAGTGTGACCCTTGCCAGAGATTCTCAGGAAAATTGAAATATGATGGTGCTTTACCCCTCAGAACTGTAACTGTGGATGCTCCATTTCAGCAATGGGGAATTGACTTCATAGGGGAAATTGCAGACAAATCAAGTGGGGGACACAGTTGGATTTTGGTGGCAACTGATTACTTTACCAAATAGATTGAGGCCATTCCAACTAAGAGAGCTACAAGTAAGGTGGTGATGGATTTCATACTGGAAAATGTTATCATCAGGTTTGGAGTACCATTCAAGATAGTTACTGATAATGCTCTGTGCTTCAGATCAGGTGAATTTGTTGATTTTTGCAACAAATATGGGATAAATCTATCATATGCATCACCATATCACCCACAAGGGAATGGTCAAGCAGAATCAAGCAATAAAAGCATCATGAAAATTATCAAGAGGATACTGGACAAGAACAAGAGAGCTTGGGACTCAAAATTGAACTTAGCAATATGGGCTGACAGAGTGACAGTGAAAAGGGCTATTGGGATGTCACCCTTTGAGCTAGTATATGGTGCATCAGCCAGATTGCCCATAAACAATCTCCTACCAGTTTACAGATTCATCCAGGAAAATGATGAGGAGATTGAAGACTCCATGACAGAAAGGGTGAACCAGCTGGTTGCACTGGATGAAAATAGAAGGAAAGCACACCAGATTAATCTCAAGAGACAACAAGATGTGAAATATCAGTTTGACAGGAGAGCTATAAAAAGGAAGTTTCAAGTCAATGATCTGGTGCTCATTTGGAATGCAAAAGGTCAAGAAAAGGGTAAGCATGGTAAATTTGAACCCTTATGGATGGGCCCATATCAGATTTGCAGTGCTCATGGGGAGGATTCTTATTTCCTCCAGGCCCTAGATGGTGAAGTTCTGGAATTGCCTGTGCATGGCCAATTCCTTAAGTTCTATTTTGCATAGATGACTTGTCGCTGTGCACATTTGTAAAAACATGTATATAGTGTAAATGTCTTGTACAGTTCGTGCTTTTTGGTTTTTTGCCTGGTTTGCCCGGAGATCTGGTTCTCGCTGCAGGTTTTCACCTGCACATCCCCATTCGGAGCCAGTGTTGGTGCTCATTTTGGCCTGGAGTTTGAGCTTGCTTGTTGGAGGGTTTCTTCTTTCAAACCCTAAGTGTTCTTGTCCATCGCCAAGACTATTGCCTATCGGTAAAGGATATTATGGTTCCACCGACGGCATTGGTCATGCCGATGGGGGATGAGTTAAGTGTTCATCGGTGAGATTTAGCATATCGACAGAGGTCTTTTGCAGTTTGCCGATGGAGGGAGGTCACCCTGATGGGGAGTGCCATCGGAGTGAGAGTGAGTATCGGGTCAACTTTGAAATGCTTGGCCGATGATGTTTTTCTTGTAGATCGGGAGACATCGCTGTAGCGTACTCTTTCTCTGGCCGATGATGGAGTTGATGGTGGTCTTCGGCGAGACTCGACGTATCGGCGGGGAGACTTTTGGGTTGGCCGATGGCGTGGGTCACACCAACGAAGGGATGTTTTGAAGGTTATCGGGGTGACTTATGTTATCGGCGGAGGGGCTTGGTGTTGCTCCGATGGCCTTTCTCTGGCCGATGGGGAAATGTGTTTCTTTTGGTCATCGATGAGAGTTGGTCTGTCGGTGGAGGTCTGGAGGGCTAGCCCGATGGTCTTTGTCTAGCCGACAGAAGGGAGCGTAGTGCTGTATCGGCCAGACTGATGAGGTCGGTGAAGGATTCGTGGGTTGGGCCGATGGTTTATGTCATGGCGATGGGTTTTGACGAAGGCATGTGTGTCGAGCGCGGCAAAAGCACTCGACACTTGGTATGTATGCGACTATGCTTTTAAAGCATCGAAGTTGTCTCCACACCATGCATGCGGGATTTTTCCCCTTGCATTATTTTTGAACCTGCGAAGGAGGCATTTTGGCAGGAAGTTTCTTTTTTGACTGCAGCAACAGTTTTCAAGCGACCGCGGGTGGTTGAGGCCCTTAATGGTGACTGTAGCAGGAGTATGGGCGATGGTACAAGCGATCAGGCTGCCTGATTGAGAATGAAGACTTCCAGATAGTGGCGCGTGGCTCGAGGCCCCCCTTTGTCTGCTGCATTAGCATTTTCTGAGCGCCATTCCTTCCAAGGATGGTATCTGGCAGATTTTTGTCATAATCATGTAATTAATTGTTGTGGTACACTCTCTGGCTATTATAAGCAGACTGTGTTACCATTTTTCAGGTTGTTGTTGAAAGTTGAACATTTTGGCTCTGTAACACAATACAGTTCGTTTTGGTTGCTCTATACAGCTAAACCTGTGAGTTTATGTATCTCCAGTTGTATGTTTTTGCATGAATCCACTGATTTCATGGTTAATTTTATATGAGAAATGCTATGTTAGCATGTGTTTTGTTAATTCTGTCTCCAGTATTGCATGTATCTTTCTTCTGAGTCTGGATATTTAAGTAATATTTGAGACTCTAGAACATAGAATTCCTATGTTGAATGTCTGATCTTTTAACTTCTGCTCAAGGGGTAGATTAAACTATTTTCAGGTTGAACATTGGGAAGGGTATACTGCAGTAGGGATGCCATAAGTATAGATAGCTTAACACTCTGTTTGGGAGATATCTGTAAGGCAGGTATCATATGTATATCCCCCTGAAATCCAGTTTTAGTCGTTCATGCTGATCATTCACAGGTGTATGTCTATTGACTCCAGGCCCTGGATAGGCACCAATCTTGCTTTGTGTTTGTGTTACAACCATGTCCAGCTTTGCATCCAAACTTAAAATCAAAATTGAAATCTAAAACAACCATTAGGACATTAGAATTAGTTTTAGGATCCTCAGTCCTCTGTCTACAACTACAAATAGGCCCAAAGCTAGCCCCTTTGCTCTTATCTTTCAGTTTTGGTCTACTTACAGGAGGACTTATCTACTTTCTGACAGCATCCCAATCCTTGTATGCGTATCTCATGGATGTTGAGTAGGGAATACCCCCCTAGGTCTTGCAGAGCCTGAAGAAGAAGAGGAGATAAAATATAGAGTCTATCTCCTACACTGTTGGCCCCTGGCCCAGAGATCCTGTTGATCACTGATGGCTACCTTGTAGGGAAATCTAGGAATAAGCATCCAGTCTGGGAAAAAACCAACAGTGCTACTCTGGCTAAGATCTCTCTTTGGGATTTGATACAAACATCGCCTAGATACCATGGAATGCTCCAAGAAGATTTACAAAAGGTGATTGTGTCACCTACTATTAAGCCGAATGATGTAGCAGCCGTATTGGATAGTATGCATGTGACAAAAATAGATATTCTCTTTCAACCACAAGAATTACCGTCAATTGAAGTTCAAAACCAATATGACCCTCTTATAATATTTGTCACAATAAACAAAATGTTGGTAAAATGAGTTATGATTGACAATGGATCAGCTCTTAATGTTTGTAGCATTGACCTACTACACAAAATCAAGGTTGACACATCACAAATCACACCAAATGGCATTAGCATTCATGGCTTTGATAATGTTGGAAGACAATCCATGGGCACTATAACTCTACCTATACAAGTAGGATATGTGCTTGTGCCTACCCTGATTCATGTCATGCCTTGTTCTTTATCTTACAACATGATTACTGGTAGACCTTGGATTCATGCATTGGGGGCAGTCCCTTCCACTCTACATCATTCAATCAAATTTATATTCAAAGGTAAACTTCAGACTATTCATACTGATCCTGAAATAGATAATTGCTTACATATTGAAACACAAAAACTAGCTTACAATCATATAAGCTTAAACAATTTACAAGCTAATTCATCAATGCCTCTAGCCATGAATGATGTTGTGAAATATTCTATACCATCAAATGCACTTGTTGATGATGATTGGGGTTCATTAGATTTTAATCCTTGTAGTATAGGGGAATATAAATTTAATAAACCTGACACATCAAAAGTCGCATCGATCTCGTCTAAGCAATCTTTTGAAACATCTAAGAAAAACAAAGTCTCCTTAGTTGAAAATAAAGACAATAGTCTCACTTATACTATAAATTATGATACCTACGAAGCTTCACCTTCTTCTAAGGAACTGGATTCTCTATATGGTCATGGATTTCAAATCTTGTACAAACATAATGACTATGTAGGCAATAGTTGCGGTATAAATCAACAAGGAATTAAAGTACCTTTACACGTTTCTGGAATTAACTACACAGCTGATATAGGATACCGCTCTTTGAAACCCACCAAAGCTTCTTGTCATCCTAAACTTAATATAATATCAAAACAACATGAGAGAGATCCTAGATATGTACATTCTTAATGATGGTGCTAACAAGTAAGTATTTCTAACCCTTTATCTCTCTCATGATGTGTTATGTGTTGTTTAGGCCTCCTAGGATGACCCTTGATTCTCTTCTAAGGTCCAGGATACCAAGAGACCACCTTTGTTGTGACCTTCTATTTGTATCATCATTCTTCTATATTGTCTCTCTCTCTCTGATTTCACTGTTATGTGTTGTGTCTTACGGACATAGCATTGCGGTTGGTGACTTGGGGGCACCCTCCTATGTGACTATCCCTAAGACACTTGTTTCTCCTCTCTTATTTATTGTTTCCCTTCCTCTAGTGTTTCTATCTAGTGGGTAGATGACAAAAAACATTTATACTAATGTAGACCTAGTGTCCCTTTCGAGAGCAATCAAAAAATGGACTTAGTTCCTAATATGACGATGGGGTTGTATATTTTATCCGACGCTTGGCTAGTGGAAGCACTTGTACTTTCCATGTAGTGAATTTCATGATGTTTTTATCTCATTTACAAACTTTAACAATAATATTGCTTTGTGCACCTTTGTTTGTCTTTGAATCTGGCCTTGGTGGTACTTGATTTGGAGAGCTTCATAATATAACCCCACAGTTATCCTTGAACTCTAAATTCATTGTATAACCTTGGCTCTTTGTGTAGTTAATCATATGCATTGATGTTGTTTATCATGATTTTGTAGACACTAACATGATTCTTGCAAGGATGTGTTTGTGGGAACACTGGGTGTGTTGGTGCCTGCCACAAGTTTGGATTTTGAGCATTTGAATTCGCAGGCACTCTCATAAAAAATCCAAAAAAATTCTAAGTCTTTTGGTCTTTGCAGTTAAAAAATGCAAAAAATAGTTGTATGCATGTGTCTTTGTATATACAAGGCCATTTGTATACACATGTAGGTCCAAATGTACATTCGGGCATACAAGACGGTTTGTATGTTCAATCGGCTTCAAAAGGTGCAGAAATGGTTGTTTGTATGTCTCTGGGAATATTCCCTACTTGTATGTGAGGGTTTGCATGTATATTTGTGTTGTATGTTTAGACATGCAACAGAAAGATACAAAGGAAAACATGCAAAGAAAGTATACATTAGCAACATACAAGTGAAATATGCAAAGGACAATGTATACTGCAAAGATACAAAGGTGAATGTATGTCTGACATACATTGGAAATATGCAAAGTAAATATACAAAGGGCTGATATACAAAAGGTGGGGTCCGCACATACAAAGGTCAATGTATGCTTTCCTTGTATGTTTGCATTTGCATATGTGATATACATTGGTTATATACATTCGCGACATACAATTCGAACCCGACTTAAAAGTGAAATTTGGCAAATTCAGCGGTGGGGTCCACGGCTTGTATGTTAGGTGCTTGTATATGCCAATATACAATGTTAGATGCAAGGCCTGGACCCAAATGTGTTTTCAATGTGCTACATAATATTTTGAAGTTCGCAGTATCTATATTGCATTTGTATGTGCAGTATACAAAGAGATATAAAAAGAAGGGAGGATACAAGCCGGACCCAATGGCGATTGCGATTTGTTCTATGAAAATTTAGGGTCCGTGCCTTATGTGCAGGTGATTGTATGTATATACAATCACATTTGCACATTTCATTTGGAAAGGAAGGAGATGCAAAGGCATATCACCAAGACCATATACATCGGCAGCCAATTTTAGGGTCATTCTGACGACTGATGGGGATGCAATACAATACAAAAAAGAACCAACCAGATGCTGTCATGTGTCAAAAGTGATTGTATGTATATGTGTCTGCATATACAAAGAAGATTGTATGTGCTCTAGGCAGAAAAGGCAAAAAGGTGAAGATGGCAAAAAGTGTTAGATTTAGGGCAGACAACTGAGAGGGGGGGTGAATCAGTTGTCTAAAACTTTCTTCCAATTTAAACACTTAAATCCACTTTGTAATTCAACAGTACAATGATTGAAACATAATGCATTAAATCAAGAGTAGAAACATATTAATACATAGGACACCAAGATTTTGACGTGGAAAATCCGGTTAAGGGAAAAACCACGGGGTGATTAACCCAAGATTGTATTCTCTGTTAGAAGAATAGAAAGAACAAAATGGCACATGCCAATTAGGGCTCACTGCCCGAGCAAACTCTTCACAAGAGGCTCACTGCCTACAAGAGACACACTGTCTACAAAATAATAAGTATCACATACATGAACTGGAGAATAGCATATTCACCATGCTTGAATCAGTTCCATTTAAGCCCAATACTTTTTCTCTACCTTTCGCTTTCCTCCTCGCTACCACACTCTCATCTCCACAAGATACACTTTGAAATGACTTAACAATCCCATATTTATACAAGACATCAACTTAGGAATAATCATCTAAGTCAGTGAACATCTGCAAGAACATCCGTAAGATGTGTAACTCATCTGGTTAGCTAGTCTTAGGAAGAACACCATCATCCAGAAGTTATTCTTCAATTGCGAGCTCCAACTCCAATGTGGACCATCAAAACAAACTGGACATGATCCAAAGATGTCCACAAAATTTCTTGAATCACCAAGAACATCCACACTTCATCTGCTTACTGAAATCCTTCTCTCCTTCATCCGGAACCTCAAGAACATAGTCTGTCATCACTGTCATAAAAGAATAGATGCTTGCGGACCTTCAAACCATGAACCAATTAGCTTGACACTTCAAAAAGACTTCCTCAATACTCCCTCAAATCTGTAGAATAGGGTAATGCATTTCTGGATCTCACCGGACCTATCTGTGTCACTCTGTCACCTCTAAACACCTACCAAAACCAGTTTTAATTGAGTGGCCACAACTCCTTCAGATATTCATGCGGACCTCTAAACTCTTTACTGGATCATCTTAAGACTCATATCTACAAACCCTTTGAACTGCATTCTCTGATAGTCATCTTATCTTAGATCTTTACCTTACTATCTTCACTGTTCTTCTCTATTCCTGATTAGGACTAATTTTCTCAATATCCTCAGCACTCAACTCATCCAATCCTTTTCATCAATGCAACAAAAGTATGTTGACATCAATGACAACACCGGTTAGGCCCATACTTGCAACAATCTCCCCCTTTGTCATTGATGGAAACATATGATGTGAAAAACTATTTTGACCATCAGGACAAGGACTTCTCCTTACTGTCACAACTCCCCCTATTAGAAACAACCATTCACATGTCTTCTCTTCCTTTCCTGCTCCCCCTTTGATTAGCAACTACTTGTTTTTGACATGTCTTCTCTCCCCCTTTGACATCAATGGCAAAGGGCACATACTTGCAACTCCACCATTTCAGACTCATACCAGCTGCTCCCCCTAAGTAGCAAATCCCCATCATCAATCCGGACCATAAGATATGACTGTGATATCCACCGAACTGATGCACATCAGTGCACCTTAGTTCATCATCGGAGGGGTAATAACCTTTAACTTCTCCCTGAGATACTCAAAAAGAGTCCTTAGGTAGAGGTTTAGTAAAGATATCTGTAATCTGATCCTTGGAAGGCACAAACTCCAATCTGACTTCATTCTTGTTCACTTTCTCTCTCAAAATGTGAAACTTGATGGATATATGTTTAGTCTTTGAATGCAACACCGGATTCTTAGATATATTTATTGCACTTGAATTATCACAGAAGATTGTGATAGGCTCCTCATACTCCACTCTTATGTCTCTTAGCATTTGCTTCATCCACAAAACTTGAGTGCAACTACTTGCTACTGTAATATATTCTACTTCTGCAGTGGACAGAGATATTGCCTCTTGTTTCTTGCTTATCCAAGAAACCAATCTCTTCCCCAAAAAGAATGCTCCACCACTGGTACTCTTTTGATCATCCACATCTCCTTCCCAATCAGCATCTATGTATGCATGAAAAGAGATATCATGATCTCAAGGATACCACAGACCATACTCAACTGTCCCTTTTAGATATCTAAAAATCCTCTTGATTGCCATGACATGAGATTCTCTAGGATCAACTTGGAATCTAGCAACAAGACCAACAACATTCATGATGTCAGGTCTGGTTTGAGTGAGATACAACAGTCCTCCAATCATTGACCTATACTTTTTCTGATTAGCCTTGGGAGAGTCATCATCTTTGCTTAACTTACATCTGGTTGCCATGGGATGTTGAATCTTCCATCCCAAATTTCTTTAACAATTCTTTCACATATTTGGTCTGAGAAATGAAGATTCCTTTCTTTGTTTGAAAGATTTGTAGACCCAAGAAGAAATTCATTTCCCCAAGCATGGACATCTCAAACTCACTTTTCACTTGATTTGCAAAAGTTTTACACATACTATCTCTTCCTCCAAAAATGATATCATCAACAAACACTTCAACAATCAAGATGTTTTCATGATCAATTTTGAAATACAAATTACTGTTAGTAGTACATTTGTTTAAACCAATCTTCAAAAGATGTTTATCCAATCTTTCATACCAGGCCCTTGGGGCTTGCTTCAGTCCATACAGTGCTTTCTTCAACTTGCAGACCATATCACCATGATCAGACAATTGAAATCCATCCAGTTTCTCAATGTATACTTCTTCTTCCAAGTCACCATTCAGGAAAGCATACTTGACATGCATCTGATATACTTTGAAATCCTTGAAAGAAAAAAAAGCAAGAAATAGTCTAACTACTTCAATTCTTGCCACCGGAGAAAAATTTTCTTCAAAATCAACTCCTTCTATTTGAGAATAACCCTTGCAAACCAATCTGGCTTTATTTCTGATTACTTCACCAACTTTATTCAGTTTGTTTCGGAAGACCCATTTGGTTCCAATCACATTCTTGTTTCTAGGTCTAGGAACAAGATCCCAAGTGTGATTTTTCTCAATTTGCATTAGCTCTTCCTCCATTGCTTTAGTCCAGTTTTCATCATTGCAAGCTTCAATCACTATCTTAGGTTCAATCTTTGAAATCAGACAATACTCTTCTAAATATTGAGAAATCCTTCTTCTTGTTTGTACACCTTTGCTTTTATCACCTATGATCTGATCTTTAGAATGGTTTAGTCTTACATACCTAGGAACTTTGGGAGTTTCTTGCACTTCTAATTCTTGATTAGACTCATTATAACTCATATCTTCTTTCTGACTTACTGGATCAGTTTGTATCTGAATTTCAAAAGGGGCTTGGGCTCCTTGAGTTAGAACACCATTCTGATCATCTTCATCATATTCATAAAACCTTGAAGGTTTTTCAATTCCTTCATCAACCTTCACATTTGTGCTCTCTATAATTTTTCTCAATCTCTTGTTATAACATCGGTATGCTTTGCTTTGAGTAGAGTAACCCAAGAATATTTCTTCATCACTTCTAGCATCAAACTTGCCTAGATCTTCATCTCTTTTGATGTAACATTTGCTACCAAAGACTTTGAAATACCTCATAGTAGGAGTGATGCCAAACCAAAGTTCATAAGGAGTCTTACCGGTATTGTTTCTGATTTGAACTCGATTGAGAGTGTAAACTGCAGTGCTGACAGCTTCTCTTCAATAGATCTGAGGAACATTTGCTTCCATCATCATTGTCCTAGATGCTTCCTAAATGGTCTGGTTCTTTCTCTCCACTACTCCATTCTACTATGGAGTCCTAGGAGTAGACAACTGTCTCTTTATTCCATGTTTCTCACAAAATTCTATGAACTCACCGGATGTGAATTCTCCACCTCTATCAGATCTTAGACACTTTAATTTTAATCCGGTTTCATTCTCTACCATAGCCTTGAATATTTTAAATTTTTCAAGAGCCTCTGATTTCTCTTTCAGAAAAGTTACCCACATCATCTAGGAGTAGTCATCAATTAATAGCATGAAGTATCTATCACCTTGCACACTTCTGATTCTTGTCAGACCACATAAATTAGTATGAACTAAGTCTAACAATTCGATAGAAGATTGTTCCTTACTTTTGAATGAGACTCTGCTTTGTTTACCCAACTAACATTCCTTGCACAAACTATTTGTAGGTTTCACCAATTTTGGAAGATCTCTTACAGCCTAAGTATTACTTATCTTGATGATATTATCAAAATTCACATAACACATCCTCCTATGCCATAACCAACTCTGATCAATTTGCACAAATAGACAACTTTTACCAGTACCAACTAAATGGAAGATGTTACCTTTTGTTTGGGTACCGGATGCAATCTCTGTTCTGAAACTCTCAAAGATCTTGCATTTTCCATTCTTGAATCTGAGATCATAACCTTTGTCCACCAACTGTCCAACACTGAGAAGAATGTGCTTCAATCCTTCAACATATTGTACATTACTAGTTTTGTTCTTTCCATAAAAGGAAATAGTTCCTCTACCTCTGATTCTACCAGCAGAATTATCACCAAACTTTACCACTCCTCCTTCATACCTTTCCAAATCTATGAACTTATTTTTGTCACCTGTCATAGGGTGAGAGCATCCACTATCAATGACCGAATCATCCTTTTCTTCAATTTGGGTAGCCATAGCTCTTTCTTCAACTTTATGATTAACAAATTCAGAGGACATTGATTCTTCTTCCTTGATGGCAATGAACACCCAATCACTTCCAAATTTGTTTCTTGTCTCTTATTCATCATCTATTACTCCTTCATTATCATCTTCTTCATGAACATAGTAACAATTCTTTTGGAACCTTGATCTATTAGGACTTGGTCTTGAAAATCTTTTCGGACATCTTGAGGCAAAATGACCAATCTTATTGCAATTAAAACACTTAAAAGGCAATTTTCCTTCATACTTACCGAATCCTCTTAGCAGTCTTTTCGCAATAAAGGCTTCAAGTTGAGCAGTTTCTACTTCTTCTTCTTCCAATTCTTTTCTTGCTTTCTCATACCATGATAGTTTCCTTGAAGAGTTCTCTCCCGGATCAAACCTTTGTTTACCTTTTACAAAGGCACTGGCTTTGAATGCAAATTCAGTCTTGGGGGGGTCATCGCCAAACTCAGTTAATTCAAACGCAACGAATTTACCAACCAGTTGATCTCTTGTGATAGCTGTATGGGCTCTACATTCTTCAATGGCAACAACCTTAATTTTATAAGAAGCAGGAAGGGATCTAAGAACTTTGCCAACAATCTCATCTTCATCCAAGACTTCACCAACACATCTAATCCCACAAATAAGCTCATTTACTCTTGGCATAAAAGTAGTGATATTTTCATCTTCTCTCATCTTCAGATTTTCAAATTTTTCTTTCAGACTTGTAGCCTTGCACATTTAACATACTTGTCTCCTTCATGCAGAGTTTCTAGTTTTTCCCAAATCTCAAAGGCAGTTTGTAGGTCAACAACATTTGAAAGTTTTGAATCAGATAAGGCACTTAGAAGAACTTCTTTGGTCCGTAGATTGTTTTCAGCATCTGTGATTTCACTTGGGGATTTCGGGCCACCCTATGGAGGAGTATACTTTGTTGAAGCCATGTTCCAGTATTGCATTCCCATACATTGCAAGTGACATTTCATGTGACTTTTCTAGAAATTAAAATTGGTTCCTTTAAACTTCAGACTATCTTTCTTGTAGGACAACATCCTGGATCTCCTCAAGCGGTTAAGCTCCTTTAAGAGGAACTTAGCTCTGATATCAATTGTTAGATTTAGGGTAGACAACTGAGAGGGGGGGTGAATCAGTTGTCTAAAACTTTCTTCTAGTTTAAACACTTAAATCCACTTTGTAATTCAGTAGTACAATGATTGAAACATAATGCATTAAATCAAGAGTAGAAACATATTAATACACAGGACACCAAGATTTTGACGTGGAAAACCTAGTTAAGGGAAAAACCACGAGGTGATTAACCCAAGATTGTATTCTCTGTTAGAAGAATAGAAAGAACAAAATGGCACATGCCAATTAGGGCTCACTGCCCGAGCACATTGCTCACAAGAGGCTCACTGCCTACAAGAGACACATTGTCTACAAAATAATAAGTATCACATACATGAACCGGAGAATAGCATCTTCACCATGCTTGAATTAGTTCCATTTAAGCCCAATACTTTTTCTCTACCTTTCACTTTCCTCCTCGCTAACACACTCTCATCTCCACAAGATACACTTTGAAATGACTTAACAATCCCTTATTTATACAAGACATCGACTTAGGAATAATCATCTAAGTCGACAAACATCCACAAGAACATCTGCAGGATGTGTAACTCATCTGGTTGGCCAGTCTTAGGAAGAACACCATCATCTGGAAGTTATTCTTCAATTGCGATCTCCAACTCCAATGCGGACCATCAACATGAACTGGACACAATCCAAAGACCTCCACAAAATTTCTTGAATCACCAAGAACATCCACACTTCATTTGCTTACTGAAATCCTTCTCTCCTTCATCCAGAACCTCAAGAACATAGTCTGTCATCACTGTCATAAAGGAATAGATGCTTGCAGACCTTCAAACCATGAACCAATCAGGTTGACACTTCAAAAAGACTTCCTCAATACTCCCTCAAATCCGCAGAATAGGGTAATGCATTTTCAGATCTCACCGGACCTATCTGTGTCACTCTGTCACCTATGAACACCTGTTGGAACCGGTTTTACTTGAGCAGCCATAACTCCTTCAGATCCTCATGTGGAGCTCCAAACTCTTTACTGGATCATCTTAAGACTCATATTTAGAAACCCTTTGAACCACATCCTCTAATAGTCATCTTATCTTAGATCTTTACCTTACTGTCTTCACTGTTCTTCTCTATTCCTGATTAGGACTAATTTTCTCAATATCCTCAGCACTCAGCTCATCCAATCCTTTTCATCAATGCAACATGAGTATGTTGACATCAATGACAACACTAGTTAGGCCCATACTTGCAACAAAAAGATGATTGTCTGTTCATTGGAAAAGTCAGTGATGGCAAAGGGTGCCCACGTGGCACAATTACATCAGTCTGTGACTATTCAGAATCATTTGTGACCGCAGATCTTAGTGGGATAAAGGGGAATCGACGGTCCTATTTTAAAATCTTTCAACAAAGGATTTCCTTTGTGTGTGCAGTTATGTTTAAGGCAGGAAAAACATACAGCACGCAGATTGCTTCATTTTCTAAAGCTACGGGTAGGTGGGCATTAATGGTGAGGTTGCAGAAGCATGGTCAAAGACATGGATGGGCCACCTACCATCTTAAGGGTGAAGATCGTGAATGGATGCACAGTTCTTGATCTCACCTACTCCCTTCCTTCTCTCTGCCTGGAACATTCAATGTTTTGGGTGCCATCTTTAGTGCAGTGTATTTGGTAGAATTTTGAAAATGCCTTGTAATTATTGCTGAGTACACAATCTTGCTATAAGGTGCAAACTGTGTTACTCGTTTAGGTTGTTGAAGACCTAGGCATTTTTTGGGAAAAATAACAAAGAACAGAGCATTTCTTGGCTATTTTATCTTTGTTGGAGTTTATGAGTTGCATTTTGAATGCTCCTTGCACATATTTTCAGTTTCATTGTTGCTTTATATGAAGTATGCTTTATTGCATGTGTTTAGTTGTATGTCTCCATTTGTTGTATGCATCCTTTCTTCTGAATATGGTTGCTAAGGGTTTCTCAGATTCTAGGATATAGATTTATGTATTGCATGCTTGATCTTCTAACTTCCATTCAAAGAGTGGATTAAATTGTTTTAGGTTAAGTATGGAGAAGAATGCATGTCAGCTGGGATATTTGTAAGTAGAGGCAGCTAAATACTCAACCTTGGGTGGTGTTTGTAAGGCGAATACCAATATTAACCCCTTGAAACTTGAATGCCAGTGCAAACCATTCACTTGTATACGTCTAGTTGACTCCTTGCCCTGAGATAGGCACCAGTTTGCCCTTGTGAAGTAGTTATGATCCAAAACCCCCTGGCTTGCATCCAAAATATAAAGGAAATCCTTTCAATAATTCCAACCTATTAGTTGTAGGAGTAGGATTAGGATCGCTGTATACTCTTATTCCTTAACCAGCTAGATATGTCCAAGAATGATGCCAACCTTGTGATTTATCACCCAAATCTTGGTCCAAACATAAGAGTATTCTGTTTGTTGTTGTAAAGCTAAATCTTTCTGTCATTGGGCAAGTCAAATGTTAAATCTTTAGCTATATGGATATCCCCCTTGGTGTAGCAGAACCAAAAGTGAAGGGGAGGCAGCTCACGCAACCTCCTATATTTGTTGGCCGAATCTTGCTGTGCATTATAACTGGCAAAGCCTCTACTGATTCAGAGAGAAAGACCCAACAGGGCGTGAAGTACATGTCGCCTCTAGGGGGCATGGGCTTTGCAAGAGTCTATGTTCCCTTGTGTGTTTTCTTCCTACCTTAACATGCTTGATATCGATGCATGATATCAACCACCTTAAGTTGGGGGCATATATAAGGTAAGCTGTCTATTGTAGATGTTAGCAATGTGTTTTTCCTCGGATGCAAAGACCTATGCGATGACTACATCATGCATCTTGAGTTTGTCTGCAATCAATAAATCAATCATGTAAGTCCTCTACAGAGGTGGGATACCATGTATATCCTTTTTTTTATCTTAAGCCCTCTGCAGAGGTGAGGATGGTGTATTTCTTAGAGTAGATTGCATCATGCTCTCATTTTCCAAAGTCCTCTGTGGAGGCGGGGAACAGTTCTATGACTAACTCAACCCTTAAGCATGTTTTTAGGGATTGTTGTGGCAAAGCCCAATCGTCAGTGTGTGCTTGTAATGTGCCTAAGATGGTGTTGGACCTAGAAATAGGTACACTCCATCACTTTTCTGTTGTGTTTTCTCTGTGTCTTCAAGTGTGTGTGTTTTGGTGTGCTTTCTTTGTTTGGCGTATTTGTTGCCCCATATGTAGTATAAAGACTAGCGCCTTAAGTTGTGCTTCCTGCATTTTGGGAGGTTTTACGTGTCTTGTGTGTGTGTTGCCCCATATATACAAAGACCTGTGTGATGAGTGCATCATGTATTATGGGAGGTTTATTTACTTTCTAGTACTTGCATTTACATTTTATATATATGAGAAAAAGAAAAGAAAAGAATCATGCCTATCTTGTATGAGTTAATGTGTCTTCTATGCATTGAATGCTTTCTCCGTGTTCTACATGACTGTAACTGTCTTTTTTGTGTTTTGCATGCCTGTTATTGTTTTCTATGTGATTGGTGTGTCTTCTCCATGCTTGGTGTGTTTGTTGTGTTTGTGACCTTACTTTAATACATGTATTAGCCTTGTGTTTATATATACATTAAAGTGGGGGCTAAATGTAACATCGAAAAATGTCCCCTTGGGGGCTTTTCCCTCTTTAGGTTTAGCTCCCAGGTCTTTTTCATGCATTTAGGACATCTTACTTCATAATTTGGCATTCAGATGGAATGAACCCTAAGATACATGAAAAATGGGACTTAGGAGGACCCCTTGAGCTTAACCCTACCCAAAATAGGGGGGAGGACTTAGGTGCCTGCGCCCTAGTCCTGACCTATTTTGGGGCAGTCCTAATTTTTGGGTGTCGGTTTATGACTGTTATTTGGGTCCTATGCTGACACAGTAAGTTTGAATTATGAAAATCTTGGTAGGAGTGTTTGTAGTTGCATATAAAACCATGTTTAGGCATTCATTTGTAAACTAGATTTCAACTAGATGATCATTGTTAACTTTTGGCATCCTAAAGGTGATTCAAGGCTTTCATTGTGTTGCAAGAGTAGACTTGTGCAGTTTGTGTGTTTGTATTGGCATATTTGAGCATCCATTTCCTCATGGAATAAAGAGCATCTTCCTCCCATGAGAGCTTCACTACAAGGTGACATTATATTGTGTTTTTATCATCATTTCCTTTGGTTTTGCCTCTGTCTCACAAGGGTACGCACTCTCTATCTGACAATGGTGTTCAGAGACTTAAGTGTCCTCTAGGGCTTGACTGAGGCAAGCCTCTAAACACCACAACCCCCTCCCAAAGTTTTCATGGTTGGAGGTTACAAGTTGCAGAGATGGGCAAACTGAAGTTGCAGGAAGGCATCCTGAAGTGTCAGAATTGTAGAACAAAAGAAAAAATAGTACCTAGACTTTGGCGCCTACTCATTAGTCCTCCAACTTTATAGATGGGAAAATCTCTAGAATAGTAGGGAAGAGTTATAGACCAAGTTTCCAGATCCAGAAGAAAAGCAGGGCATTGGACTTGGGCACCTGCTCTTTTGTCCATGACTCTTCCGCCTCGGAACCCCAAAAATGGGTATTCTGTGATTTGATATTTTCTTCTCTCTGCAAGAGGTTTTTCTATTAGTCTTCCATTTATAGTCGTATTTATGAAATCAGGATTTTAATGGTCATTAAGTATAAGAGAAGGAAAATTGATAATTAAATTCCCTAATCCAAGTTTCCCTACATCTCACAGCAACCTAGGGTATGATAGTGAATTGCCACTCGACCCTAGATCCTTGAATGTAAAGGGTGAAAGGATGATTCAAACATCTAAACACTAAACATTAAACAAATCCTAATTTTACCCTAAACAATTTGGACCAAAGAGGCTGAAGGAAATTTCAGATTTCTCAAGAAGAAGGTAAGTGAACAACCCATACTCGTTTTGCCTGATTTTAATAAAGTGTTTCAAGTTGAGTCTGATGCTAGTGGTTTGGCTATTGGGGCAGTCCTAAGTCAAGAAGGAAAACTGGTTGCATATTTTAGTGAGAAATTAAATGAGGAAAAGAGGAATTATTCTTCTAATGATTTGGAGTTTTATGCTTTGGTTCAATCCCTTAAGAAATGGAGACAATATCTATTGCCAAAAGAGTTCATTGTGTATACAGATAACCATGCTTTGTAGTTTATAAACAACCAAAATAAATTGAATCAAAGGCATGCTAAATGGGTTGAGTATATTCAGAGTTTTAATTTTGTTTTGAAGCATAAAAGTGGTCAAATGAATAGAGTTGTTAATGCCTTAAGTAGGAAGAGTTTATTGTTGAGTGAAATACAAACTAACAGTGTGGGGTTTGAAAGTTTGAAAGAGTTGTATGTAGAAGATGTAGATTTTGGAGAAGCATTAGTAGCTTGCAATGATCCTATTAGCTAGAATAGAGAGCCATGGATGGATTACATGATTCAAGAAGGTTTGTTGTTTAAGGAAAACAAGTTGTGTATCCCTAAAGGCTCCATGAGAGATAATTTGTTGAAGGAAAAATATAGTGGTAGTCTTGTTGGTCACTTTGGATAGGATAAAACTTTTCTACAGTTGAGCACTCTTTATTATTGGCCAAAGATGAAGGTAGATGTGAAAAGATATGTGGAAAGGTGCAGAATTTGTCAACATGCTAAGGGAAGAAGTCAAAATGTCGGGCCTAATCAACCATTACCAATTCCAACCGGACTTTGGGATTCGATGAGTATGGATTTTTTTGGGGCTTGCCTCGTACACAAAGGGGTAATAATTCAATCTTTGTTGTGGTATATCAATTTTCAAAAATGGTGCAATTTATACCCTATAAGAAGACTAGTGATGACACTAACATTGTCAATTTGTTCTTTAAAGAAGTTGTAAGGCTGCACGGTATACCAAGAAGTATAATTTCTAACAAGGATACTAAGTTTGTGGGTCATTTTTTGAGGACTCTATAGAGGAAATTGGGTACAAATCTAAATTTTAGTTCTACTTATCATCCACAAATGGATGGATAGACCGAGGTTGTTAATAGAAGCCTTGGTAATTTGTTAAGATTCCTTGTTGGTAGTTCACCTAGAAGTTGGGATCTCATGTTGGCCCAAGCTGAATTTGCATATAATGATTCCCCAAATAAAAGCATAGGTTTTAGTCCTTTCAATGTAGTGTATGGTATGCATCCAAGAGGTGTATTTGAACTTTGTGATCTTGCTGGAATGGAGAAGAAGAGTGCAGATGGGGAAGAGTTTGTTCAAGTCATTCATGACATTCAAGAGAAGGTGAAGCATAACATTGAGGACAACAATCTATAGTACAAAAGGCATGCCGATCAAAAGAAAAGAGAGTTACAGTTTTAGGTTGGAGACCTTGTATTGGCACATCTTCAAAAGGAGAGGTTTCCTATAGGAACATACAATAAACTTCAGATGAAAAAGATTGGTCCATGCCAAATCCTTAGGAAATTTTCTGCCAATGCTTATGAGATATCACTACTTGCAGAGTTGAATATATCTCCCATTTTTAATGTAGCAGATTTATATCCATACAAAGGGGATAAAGAAGTAGATGAAGTTGAAGCAGCTGATTCAATATATGAAGAACAATCTGAGACAGTCACTACTCCACCACAAATTGAATGCATTCTAGATAAACAATTGTTGAAGAAGAACTAGAAGCATGAGTACTTCAAGTATCTCATTAACTGGAACAATCATCTGATTGAAGATGCTTCATGGCTCACTAAGGATGAGATTATCAAATAGGGTCATTCAGTTGTAGACCTCATGAGCAGGAGCTCATGCTTTCTTTCCACCTGGGCAGTTTGATGCAGGGGCATCTTGCCCTATAGTTTTTAGCTTTCTTCTTTTTTGTTTTTTTTGTTCTTTTTGTTTGTTTTTGTAGGTGGCTTTGTCTTCTATCTTTCTCTCATAACTCCTTTGTCCAGCCAAGTGGAGTTTCCTATCACCTATGTAATTTTGTAGCCTACCATTTGTATATGAATCTAGTTTGTAACTTCCTGTCGCCAAGTGGGAAAGAAGTCCTATCGCCAAAAGGGCATCGTGGCTCCTATCATCTGTATAGCATGGACTGGGTTCGAAGGACTTTCATACTACTGTCAACTGATTCTCTACCTACGTGATTAGAATATGTACTAAGTGTTCAAATGATTGCTGGATGGTTCATTGAGGAAAGTGTAGAGTCTTAGCCGATGGTTATGAAGCACAGAAAGAGGCCGAATATGTTCAAGAAATGATGGTTATAGTAGAAGGTTCTCGACTACTCCAGAACATGAGATGACAGCTGGGATTCTAGAATATAGAGGAGAATATGAATACACAAAAAAAGGTAGTAGAGAGGGAGGCTAATGAGCCATAGGAGACTGAACTGTTAAGAGGGAAGGCTGAGAGGTAATGAATTGAAGAGGGCAGAAGGCCGATGAGGCCATGTGTGTAGAAGAAGACCTTAGGTTGAAGTCAAAGGAGGGAGTCTGGAAAAGACATGAGTTAGGTTTTGTAAAGGACTAAGTGCAAGGGAGAAATCAGCAAAGGGAAGCATATGTGGAAGGTGTCAATTACCCCAGTAGAGTCTGGAATGATACATTGTAAGAAAGAGAAGTCTATTAATAAAAGTCTCTATTTTGTTTGTTCTATTGCATACAATACTCTGCATGTATATGAATCAAATGTTGTTATACTATTATGTTTCTAGTTCCTGTTGAATGCATTGAATGGTCATCTAGTTATAAGTAAACATTTATGTATTTTAGTCACTCTCTGACTATAAATGCATAGCCTAAACTTCCTATCATTATTGTGGAATCGTGTGTTGATGAATCTCATTGGAGTCTAATCTATTGTATCTCTGCATGTCAAATCTAATTTTTAATGGGAGTGGTATCATGATGCTTAAGTGTTTACATGGTCCTAAGGTGCCTTGTATGACCAGGAGCTGGTTTTACCTAGACCCAAGCATTCTATTTGGATGTCAACATGTCATGCTAGTGCCTCGTGTTTGTTTTCTGATAGGTATCTATTTCTAGGCATTACAACACATCTTGGGTACTCATTTCGATTCCTTGTAACATCTCCTGGGGTTGTAGAATGACTCCTTGCATGCCATTTCTAGGTTTTTCCCTCTTGGGAGTCTATTGGAAAGATTCATTCAACACCAATTCATTCACTCCTTGACTCTCACATTTTTTGAATACCTCTTGTTCATGGATACACTCTATTATTCTTGTGTGTGAATACATTGTGAGATCACTTCCATTGGCTCTTAGAGGCTTGGTTCTATCTTGATGCTCTTCAAGGAGGTTCTCTTTGCTTTGGTTTGAAGTTGTACATTGTCTTTAATCTCTTTGGTAGTTTTCTACCTATGTGTTGATATTGGTAAGATTGTTCCTTGTTTCATTTAGAGTAATTTTATTTCAAATATGTATGGTGTAGACCACCATTTTGTATCTTCGTTTCTTGGTGGATACCACCATTGTTGCATCTCTGTTGGGTGTAGACCACCTATTATTTGTTGCATTGGTTGCATATTAAACATTTATTCTCTATAGACTAGAGAAGTGAATCTTTTTAGTTGTAGTTGTTTTGTTGTTGCTCTCAGTTTCCTAGACACACTTAGCTTAAGAGAACAGACATTTTTTTCCTTACAATTTCATTTTCTATACCTATTTTTTATTGTGGAGGTATAAATACCAACACCAAGACTTAAAAAAGGCAAGTCCCTATGCAGTCCAACCATTTTTCCCTTTTCCTTGCAGATTTCTAGGAGTGAGGACCCTATAGCTGCATGGAGGTTTTGTGTGTCTTCCTTTTGTGCTTGTATCTTTTCATTTTCTTCAGCATAATCAACTTTATATTGATTTCTATTTGGATATTACTGGGTGTGTTTTGCATTGAAATATGTGTTGTGCATGTGATTTGATTCTATACAGAGTTGAAGATTTTTATTTTTGGCACGTTTTGGACTCCAACGCCTAGCATAGACATCCTCGCACAACTTTGTCATCTAAGGTCAAGACCCTCTCCTTACTGTCATAGGTTCCTCTGTTCTATCTTATTTAATTTTTGTAATTGTCTCTTTTAGATTATATTTACAGTAGCTATTTTTTTGGATTCTGTTACTTTCCCCTTCATTACTAATCACATGTTCAGGTTGTATTGCTTTGATTGGGACTCATGGTGGTTTTGTAGTGATCTAGAGTAGATTACTTGACATCTAACACCTTGGATAGTAGAGACCAAGTGTAGTATTTGTGATTAACTCCCTTTATTGAAGAAATTTAAGTAGTTTTTCCATGCTACACTTTGAATATCTACAACTATTCTATCTTCAACTTCTCAACTAGAATAAGCCCATGTATTAGAGACTCATATTAAACCTTGTTATTAGTAGAGCTAAATTAAAAATTGAAATCTTTTATAAACTTCTTCCCTTCTAGGGAGACGATGCATACACCTGCTCCCAAACCACTTGTGTGTCTTGCACCATCAAAATATAACTTCTGTAGTTTAGAACCACTAACAATCTTATTACTTACCTCCCAAAAAACATCATTTACTTTAAGAATGGTTTGTTCCTCATCATAGATCATGTAAGTTCCCAAACCATTGGAATCAAAAAAAATTTAGGGATCTAACTGAATGGTCTCTACAAGAAATTCTTCTTCTTGGTCAGTCCTATCACTTGGAGGAGCTTCTTCATCCAAGAGCTCTACATTATACCTCTCTTCTTTAGTGATTACAGTATCATTAGGTTCAAATTTTATTATTACGTCATGGGTAATATGTTATTGATTAAGTGGCTCTAACAAGATATTCAATTTGGAGTCATACTTAGTCTTGAGAATAAGATGAGACCAATCAAGAGAAAGGTATCCTCTAATTTTGGTAGTGAAATCCTTGGATAAACACAACCCAAAGACTAGTGGAATATCAATTATCACCACCTCTTGAAGCACAATAATATTTAGACATGTGTACAAGGTGAGAGGAAGGTCTTTCACAATCCCAAATGTTTAAACTCTTTTTCCATCTAGTTGCATGACTCCCCTCTCCATGTGTTTATATTTAAACCCAACAAATCTATTATCTTCTTGGGCATGACTATGGTGCTTACACCAAATTCTATCATGCAGTTGTGTAAATATTTTTTACTAATTATTCATGTCAAATAAAAGGGCATAGGTTTATTATTACTCACCTATGTGCTAGCATTGTGAAGAGTAGTAGGTTGTCTAGTTTGCACAATGTTTTGTGGTCCTACTACTTTTCCTCTAGTGTTAATGGTCAAATCAACCACCTTGACTAGATCTTCCTACTTGCTTAGAGATTCTTGTAGAAACATCTTTTGCTTGGGGATAGAAAATGCATCCCCTAATGTAAAACTGGCTACTATTTTCTTTAATGTTTCCACCACATTAAGTGGTCCTATAACTTGAGCTTTTGTAGTATATCTTGAATTTCTCTATTATTTCAGTCTTTCAATACTAGATTAGGTGCTTTGATAGGTTTTTCTAGGAAAATTCATTATCCTACCTCTATAGTATCAAATTAAAATTTTGAATGAATGACACTTTCTAGATCACCAATTCTAGGCATAAATTTGTATCTGGATTCTCTACCATTCTCCATTTTGATCTTGTGAAGTAAGAAGATTGCACTTGTAGAGCCTTGGATGAGGAGGGATCATTCGTGAAGACTACTTCATCTTCTTCTACCCAAGAGAATAATGCTTGTTTGAAAGTGATTTCTTCTTCTTTCTCCAGGGATATTCCTTGCATTTGAGCAACTAGGACTACATTTTGTACCCCCAATGATTGATAGGGATCTTCTCTCACTTAAACTCCTCCTCACATACCTTGTTTCCTTTGTTCCACTATCTTTTTCTACAAATGTCCTCTCAAACATGCTTTGGGTGTATGAGCATCATTACAGAGAAAGCACCATATATTTGCTTCATATGCTAAGTTATTTTGTTCTCAAACTAGGTCCCTTATAGGATTATGCAAGACCTATTGCAGTGGAGATGATACCATTACAATTTGATTTGATGCATATAACTAAGATTGTCCCAAACATTAAGGGTTTGGATAACTATTTGGCTAATACTAAGGCCTTAATCCTTGAGTATTATGATAGGTAGGTATATGATATATAGCTTGTTGCTTCTTCAAGTTGATGATTTCATTTTAAAAACTGTGTAAAATACTCTGCATATCATCAATTTCTAATGATGTTAGAGGCATTGAAGCTAGAGATATTGGGACTTGGGAAGAGGGATAGATATACATGGAATGTGGTACTTGGTGTGTACTTGTCAAATATGGGTTAATATTTGATGGTTCTTCTTGCATTGGGAGTGAGAATTCTAGAAACATAGGCATGGGAGGCTGGGAGGAAGCCTTACCGCATCTATTAAACTATTTTTCACTCTAGTCACTAAGTTATATGTTGTTGGAAGGATTTCCCCTCCCAATGATTGAATCATTGCATAAATATATGAAATAAAATCCTTGAGATTGAAGATGAATGCTATCTCGACTGGTGGTTGTATTGAAGCTAGAATTCTTTCCCATGTCTATTGAAAATGTCAATTGAAGTCAATGATGGCTTCTTTTAGAGCTCTCTTTATAGTGATCAAATATTGCAACAATGTTGATTGATCCCCCTTTTCTTTGAACCTCTCAAAAAATGCATTTCCTAGTTAGTCCCAAGAGTCTATTTAAATTGGTGCTAATGATTGATACCAAGCTTTTTCCCCTTAAAAGAAGTAGTAAGCAATCTCAAGGATAAGTTTTATTCCATGATAGAGTGTCCTATGAAAATATCCACAACATCCCTAAGATGTTCTTTAGAAGTCTTGAAGTCCTCTCCAATTAACTTTGGTAAAGCTTTCAAAGTATTGACAGGAATAGGATCCCAAGTTGCTAGAGGAACTAGAGAAGTCAAGGGACTACCAGTATTCCAGTTCATGAAATTTCTAAGCACTCTTGCTACCATTTCAAAAGGTGAAGGTGAATTTGGTCATGTGATTCTCCTTCTAGGATTGAGAACCAAAGAAGGAACTAAAGACCCTGATTAGAAGCTAAGCATGATCTAGTTATGGGCCTTTCACTCATAAAACAAGATCTCAACCACTAATATAATTATCACAAAACATATCAACCAAAATTTAATTTTTTGGGTACCACTAGGGGTGCTAAAACTATTGATATTCAAATTTATACTTATGGTGTAAACCTATACCAACATGGGAAATCTCACATATATAGGACACAACCTATGAGACAACCTCAGGATTTAGAAGCTAACTTTGTAAAATATTAAAATGTGTTCTTCTAAACTCAATGAAGAAAAGGGGAGAAGGCTACAAAATAAAATAATTCTAAGTCAATGTGTGGACTTGTGAAACTTTCAATCAATATGACATTTATACAAATTTCAACAACTATTTAAATCATGATGACGTATTATTGTAATAAAGGGCATTTAGATGCATGATTATTAATCCATAACAATCATCAACCATCAAATAGACAAATAGAGGGTGATTTCTAAAATAAAAACTAAGATAAAATGCCTTGTAAAGACAAATATTTGGCATAAAAGGACTAGTATTCCTCTCCTTTAGATAAGAGCTATTATCTTTATTTAAACCATTCAAAATATATGCATGTGCTCAAATTGGATTTGCATTAATGATGGTGTTAAAATCTAGAGGTGTTGAGAAATATATCTTTGTTTCTTGAATATATCTATTGAGCAACCAATGGAAAATATATTGAGGAGATCAAATGTCTTACATCCTTGAAGGTATGATAGTTCTGAGCAATGGCAAGTGCATTGTACCTTCCTCTTCTTTTGATCAATAGCACAACAAAGAAGAATGTCAAACCTAACCATTCATTTGAGGAGCACAGAGCTACTATGTGGTTTTGGGGGTTATAACAATTAATCTCTTCAATAAGACCTACTAAAATTTGACTCAAAACTCTTGACCAGTAACACAATAATATAAGGTTTCTAGACTAACAACAATTATATTACATGCACTGTTGATCTTGGAAAGCGATCAATAATTCTTATTTATCTCTAATTTTATTGTGATCACTTTGTAATATAGGGACCCACTATTTCTAGCTCATCTTGCAGGACTTCAAGAGCCTTTTCTTTCTTTGTTTTATTTTTAGTTTTACAAAGCTTCAAAGATTTCCCTTTAGGAGGTTATTTTCATGTGTTCTTGGCTTATAAAGCTTATGCATAGCAACACCATTAGCATTTGTATGCTCTTCATATGAATTTAAGAGCTTTTTCTTTCTTTCTATTTATCAAAGCTTCTAATATTATTTCATTGCAAATTTCCTCAAGTCCCCATCCCATTCTATCAGCAAACAAAGGACCCAACTACTATAAAGAAGGTTACCATAAATTGGATCTCTGAGGATGTGGACCTAGAATGGTGCCTTTACATTAGACTACAAGGTCTTTATTGCTTTTTAGATTAGGAACAATAATTAGCCAACACTCTTGCTCTTGAGGAAGTAAAACTTGTTTTACTTTTCTCTTGGTTTTATTTCTTTATCTAGATCTAGATTTAATTTGTTACATTTTTAAATTAGTTGCAAATTTCAGTTGTTAGAATAATTACATCTAAACAACAATCTCAAAAACACAAAAACATAGATAAGTTGCATTAGGAAAAGTTGTTTAAATTTGATTCATATTTATTTTTTCTTAGTAATTAGATCTTCTCAAAATTGTAAAAAGAACAAAAAAATCTTACATGCATTTATCATTATTTGCATTTAGAAACTCATCAAAATATTCAAAAAACTCAAACACATAAACAACAAAGAGAAAAGCCCTTGATTTCCTCATGAGGTACCAAATATCTCAACATTCAAACCCTTGATCATATCATGAGGTTGACAAGTCAAAACAAATGTTCAAATCAAGTAGCCATCTTCTCCCCTAAGCACTTGATATGCCCAGGTGTGAGGAAAGATTGGATTCAAAAAATCTTCAAAGAAATCAGGGAAAATCTCCATACTCAAGTAAATCCAACAAAGAAACAATCCAAGAACAAGAAGAGATATTGGGGTTAATCCAATAAGAAAATGAAGAACAAATACAAAGAGAGGAGTTTTGCAATCAAGAATTAAGACTCCTCAAGGAACTAATCAGTATTGAACAAAGGAGGCTAGATGATTTTTATCTTTTTGTGGAAAACAAGTTCAATAGACTTAGAGCAAGAGATCCTCACAACCACATAAGAATCACAACCACAACCTCCATCCAACAATTTCAACATTAATGATTCAATCAAAATGATCACAAAAATAATTAACAAAACACTCAAAACACAAATGTGATCAACCCAACCTTGAACTATGATGTTATGCTTCATCAAGAATAGGACACCCCCTTAATTCTGTCACCACTCAACTAGCTTCTTCCATGAGAGTAGGAGTCACTAAGAGGTTACCTCTACAAGGATACAAATCATGTATTGTGTTAGAGTTTGACTCACCCACATTGAGTCTGAGTTGATTCTGGACAACATAGGTACATGTTACTAACTAGAAGACCAACCAACATCTCTACATCAAGCATCCAAGAGCATATCCAACACATCCAAGATTTACATTTGGTAATAGTTTGCTAATTTTCTATTATATTTGCATTTCTTGTTTGTTCTATTTGAGGTATTCATAGGTTTGGAATAGGGATCTTAGATTTGCATTAGTTTCCTATTGTTCATTCCAAATCTAGGGTTACATTCTAGCACACTTGGTGGGACCTTGTCCCATGTTTAATCTTGGTTTTGCAAGATTTTGTTAGTTTGTTTTACAACCTTTGCCCCTTTTTTGAAGAGATCTTGCATTGAATTTTTGTTGGGAGCATCCTAGGGAAAATAGGACTCACCATTGAATCTAGAAGGCCCAAAAACCTATAAATTAATATAAAATTTGATTGTTTTTGGCATTAGAAATTTTTTGGTCATTTTTGGGTTTCATAGATCAACACCAGTCCTAATCTATACAATTGTATGGATCCATGCATTCCATACTATATAGATCATGTGTACCTACCATGTAGTTGATGCACTATCAACATATTCTCTGCATGAGGACATATTCTAAAAAATATTCATGGTGGTACATATTCTTTCTATTTTTTTCAATAAACTAAGGGATTTGATTTTTAATAAAAAAATTATATTTCATTTATAAAAAAAATATTAAATTTTTCAAAGGTTATGGGACTGCAAAGTTTGTACTTGGGACAATAAGCCTTAGATGGCGATGCCCGTCAACCCTTGCATTTTAGATTCTTACTAGAGGCCAATACTCATCTCCCAACCCTTGGTCCTATGGCCACTAGCCTATGGTCCTCCTCAAATTGTGAGGGCTAAATATCTAGTGACCACCACTTTCCCTAACAAAGATTTTGCATATGGAGTCAAATTTTTACATTTCATAGGTATTGGAAAGTTGGTTCTACCCTCTTCGCTATGGATCAAGTAGATTTTTCAAAAAAAATTATAAATTTTCTATATTTCAATTTGAATCTCTCTCTTACATGTTTCCTTGCAACAAGCATAACATTTGCATGTTATATCAAAATTTGACAAATTTTATTGATCAAAAAATCACAAGGAATCTATTAGTAACATCTATTTTTCTATTTGATAACATTATTTTCTAATTTTTTGTAGGACTTTATTTTTAGTGCTAATGCTTTGATTGCAGCCATTTTCATGTGTTGAAGACCAATTTTTGAAACTACTAATGCTTTGTGAATATATGCTCATTAATAGAAGACAAATTTCAAAACTACTTTCATATATTTCATTTTTAATAAGGGGATATAATCTTCGTTTGGCATTTGTTCATGGGGAATATTTTTGTATGCTTTCCTCTTGCACCAGAAGGTGAACTTGAGCATCAAAAGAACATTTCTTCCACTTGTGTCTCCCAAAGGGGCATTTATGTATGCTCTCTCCTCATGCCCTAGGGTTATCTTGGAGATAAAAAATAAGTGTGACTTTTTATTTTTCTATTAGTAGGATTAGCTTCATCACCAAGTGGAGACCTGAACCAATGTATTATACTAACAAGACATATGTGGGGAAAACCCCTTCAGGTGAAAAATTCCACACTCTAGAACCTCCACAATGTATTATCAAAATGAAGAATGATTACAACACACTTGCAATGCAATTTCTTCTAGGAGTACACAAATTTTAAATACTGGAGTAATCCCAATAGCATAATGGTACCTACAAATGAACCATACCACTCCAACTCCAAGTACCTATATATAGAGAAATACCAAGATGGAGGTAACTTCTAGAGAAAGCCACAAAATAAACTTGTCCAAATCCACATGGCCTAAATTCAAAGACCATAAAGCATGCAAAAGACACTTGTCAAATATTCCCTTTCATCCCTTACAACCCCTGTAGACACCTGAAAATGGTCACAACCAACTTCATCCACTCACGCATTCAACCCTAATCCACCCACATCACTTTGCCCAATCCGATTATTAATTAAATAAATTTTAATTATTTAATTAATTTATTTTGCACCTTTATCATAACACAAAAATCAAATCCTTCTACTATAGTTTGAAAATTAAATATTTTTGACTATAGTTCATTCCAAAAATTAAATAAATTATCATATTTATTTAATTTCTTATTTTGTACACTTTTGATTACTTTTTGTAATCATAATTATTCTCTTCTAATCCATGTGCACATGAATTAATTTTAATTAATTCATCATTACAAGCCCCCATGTTTCTAAAAGTCCACTTGTCATCTAATGTACACACATGTACATGACAAGTGGTACTTTGGAAGCATGGGAAAATCTTTCAAATTGATTACATTTGTCCTATTTCTTCCACCCCACTCCATGTGTCACTATTCCTTCCAATTTAAAATTCCATGTGGCACTATTTGAGCACTATCCTTCTAATTTTAAATTCCACTTGTCCTCTCCATGGAATTTAAAATTCCTGACAAAGCCCAAGCCTTACCTTTTCATAAATGAGTCCTTACATGTCATACACCTACTCAATCTTGGCCATCCATCCATTCAAACTTGCATTCTCATCCATTGATCATCCCTTGAATCTTGGGGCAACTTTCTCATCCAATCCAAACATGCCATTTGTCCAATTCTCCTTGCTTGAGGATCCTCAAGCAATCTCCACCATTGATCCTCCAAATTGATCTTAGCCCTCCAATCCACCTCCAAAAATCTATAAATTGAGGCCTCCACCTCCCATTTGGAGTTGTTTAGGGTAAAATTGGATTTTGTTAATCTTTTGTTGTTTAGATGTTAAAATCCACGTCTCCACTAAACATTGAAGGGTCTAGGGTCAAGTGGTGAGCACTATCATACCCTAGGTCACTTTTAGATGTACAAAAACTTGGATTAGGGAATTAATTATCAATTTTTCCTTCTCCTATGCTAAATTGACCATTAAAACCCTAATTATGCAAATACGACAACAAATTAATGAATAACAGAAAAAGCTCTTGTAGACAAGAGTAAAATATTGAATCACAAAGTACATGTTTTTGGGGTCCCAAAGCCGAATAGTCAGGGACACTAGAGTGGGCGCCCAAGTCCAAGGTACCTGCTTTTTTAGGGAATCTAGACCTCCTTCCGACACTGATCAGCGCTGTAACTTCTATTTTTTTAGATCTACCTACGGAGGACACTGGAGAGAGCGCCCAAGTCTTGGAAGTGCTCCTCTGTCTGTCTTTTCTTAAGATCCTAAATCCTCGATGCCTTCTAGTCCTTCCTGCAACTCTACTTTTCCTAAATGTGACACATGTAACCTGCAATCACAAGACTTGGTTTAGGGGTTGTGGTGTTTAGAGGCTTGCCTCAGTCAAGCCCCAGAGGACACTTAAGTCTCTGAACATTGTTGTCCGATAAAGAGGGCCTGCCCTTGTGAGGTAGAGGCCAAAAACTAAAGGAATCAATGATAAAAACACAATGATATGTCACCTTGTAGTGAATCTCTCATGGAGGAAGATGCTCTTCATGCCATGAGGAGATTGATACTCAAATGTACAAATATCAACACACAAAACATACAAGTCTGCTCTTGTAACATAATAGAAAGCCTTTAATCACCTTGAGAACACAATAGCTTGCTAGTGATCATCTAATAATGCTCTATTCCACAAATGAATGCCTACACATACTTATATATGCATCTATAAGCACTCCCGCCAAGATATTTGAAATTCAAACTTACCATGTCGGCAAAGGGACCTAATAACAGTCACTAACCGACACCTAGAAATTGAGGATGCCCCAAAATAGGGTAGGACTAGGGTAGGCGGCCAAGTCCTCCCCCTATTTAGATTAGGGTACATCTCAAGGGGTCCACCTAGGCCCTATTTTCCAAGGAACCTAGGTCTCATTCCATCGGGGTGTTAAAATATGAACTAAAATGTCCTAAATGCATGCTAAAGACCCAAGAGCTAAACCTTATGAGGGAAAAGCCCCCAAGGGTACATTTTTTTACGTCACATTTAGCCCCCACTTTAATTTATGTATAAACATGAGGCCAATACATGCATTAAAGTAAGGTCACAAACACAACAAACACACCAAGCATAGAGAAGACATGCCAATCACATGGAAAACAATAATAGGCACGTAAAAGATAGAGAAGATAGTTACAGTCACGTAGAACACAGAGAAGATAGTCAATGCATAGAAGACACATTAATGCATGGAAGATAGAAATGATATCTTTTCTTTTCTTTTTCTCATATATGCAAATGTAAGTACTGGAAAGTAAACAAACCTCCCATAATACACAATGCACTCCCATAGAGTGCGGGTATCTGTATCTGGGGCAACACACATGCAAGACATGCAAAACCTCCCAAAATGCATGAAGCACTACTCAATAGAGCTAGTCACTACATATGGGGCAACAAACACACCACACAAAACAAGCACACCAAAACACACACACTTGAAGACACAGAGAAAACATGGCAGACAAGCAATGGAGTGTACCTATTTCTAGGTCCAACACCATCTCAGGCACATTACAGGCACACACTGACAATTGGGCTTTGCCACAACAATCACCAAAAACACACTTAAGGGTTGAGTTAGTCACAGAACTATTCCCCAACTCCGCAGAGGACTTTTGAAAATGCAACCCCACCCGCATCATGGAGATTCCTTATAGTGAAAAGGAAGCATGGCATACCACCCCACCTGCATCATGGAGATGCCTTATAGTGAAAAGGAGGTATGAGCTCAAAAGTATACAACCCCACCCGCATCATGAAGATACCTTACGGTTAAAAGGAGGTATATGTAATAGATGGATTGATTGATTGCAAACAAACTCAGGATGCAGGAAGTACTCATCGTACTAGGCTACACCTGAGGACAAGCACATTGCTAACACCTACAATAGACAACTTACCTTACATGCCCCCACCTTAAGGTGGTTGATATCAGTTATCGATATCAAGCACATTAAGGTAGGAAGAAAAAACACAAGGGAACACTGACTTTCGCAAAGCCCATGCCCCCCACAGGTGACATGTACTTTACAATCGCCAAATGTTCCCACAAACACATCCCTGCAAGAAACATGTTAGTGTCTACAACATCATGTTAAACAACAACATCAATGCATATGATTAACCACACAAAGAGCCAAGGTTATACCATGAATTTGGAGTTTGAGGATAACCATAGGGCTATATCATGAAGCTCTCTAAATTGAGTACCACCAAGGCTTGATTCAAAGGCAAACAAAGGTGCATAGAGCAACAGTATTGTTAAGGTTTGTAAATGCGATAGAAACATCATCAAATTCACTACGCAGAAAGCATGAGTGATTCCTCTAGCCGAGCGTTGGATAAGATATACAACCCCATCATCATATTAGGAACTAAGTCCATTTTTTGATTTCTCTCGAAAAGGACGCTAGGTCTGCATCAGTATAAATGTTTGTCATCATCCGTCTGCTAGATGGAAACATTAGAGGAAGGGAAACAATAAATAAGAGAGGAGAGACAAGTGTCTTAGGGATAGTCACATAGGAGGGTGCCCCCAAGTCACCAACCATGACACTATATCTGCAAGACACAACACACAACAATGAAATCAAAGAGAGGCAATTTAGAAGAATGATGATACACATAGAAGAAGCTCACAACAAAGGCAGTCTCCTAGTATCCAGAACCTTACGGGAGAATCCGAGGTCATCCCAGGAGGCCTAAACAACACATAACACATCATGAGGGAAGCACATCACAAGAGAGATAAAGGGTTAGAGATACTTACCTATAGGGTCTTCATATTATATGTTGGAGCTCACGAACCTCTTGGAGAGGTACTCAATCATGTTTGTTGCAAATTTTGAGTGATTCTTGTGAAGGTCTTCTTTGTTATCATATGATGCTTGTTCTTGAAATCCTTGTGTTGTCACATGAAATTGCACTCTACTTGGAAGGATTCCAAGCATTCCAATGACACAATGGCAATGATCTCGAAGTGTGGGACTTTGCTTAAAGAGATCATACCTCTGGAGAAGGCCAGTTTCCTTGCCTGATTATCACCTAAGACTACTAAACTTTTGAGGGGAAAAGGGAGAAGGGATGCTTTAAAAATGAAACTGAAATAGAAAAACTTGAAAGCAAAGGGTGATGCACCAGGCAGATTTTCAGGAAACTTCTACAAAACTAAATATTGCACAACACAATCAAATATAGCAAGGAGATATACACAGATTAGATGATTCTAACAAAGGCAAGAAGCAATACGATTGAGAGGAACAAAGACATTAACAAACAACCATATGCAGATTCACACAGGACTAGAAAAATTAGCCAAAGAGGTAAAAATAGCTTGCATATATTCAATAGGAAGGAAAGGGTACAGTATCAGAAAAGCTCTGTTTGGAAACAGAAAGACCAGAATGTCAAAAAATTTCCAACCCTGTTTACAACATACGAATTCATATATATAGTATTCCAAAACTAATGCCCTAAGTAGGCTACAAAATTTGCTCTATGAGCTGTATCAGAAAATATCTTCTTTGAATGACCATCCAGCTGCATTAGTTATGGCGTCAAATATCTAGGACTAGGCAAATAGAAGATATTTATGAGTCTTTAATGCAGCTGCTGCATCATCAATCTTCAGCAAAGAATTGGTGGAAGATATCTTTTTTCATCAATGCGAGCTGCTTCATCCTTTGTGTAGTAATGAATGCAAGAAATATCTCCATCTGCTCAAAACAGTCGCTGAAACGTCCACTCACCCAAAACATGCAAAGCCAGATCTAAAAATGGAAAGTGACAAAAACCCCTTGAAAACTAAGCCAAATGAAAGAGGGGACAAAAATATGCATCTTTGCCTCTTGCAGCATGTTGAAATTCACTAAAATGGAGGAGATACAGGTGGTCAAAGATTTGGTCAACTGTCTGTATATATCGCTTTGCATCTGTGTGTATATTGCTATTTGAATCGACCTCTGAAACTGTCTTTGCATGTACAAAGCGCTTGTATGTACCTTTGCTTTTGGCACCTAAAACGGCCCTTTGAAATCGCCATGTGTATATGCGTTTGAAACTGCATACAAACGCGGGCCTTAACCATTTTTTAATCGGCCTTGTATATTTTGCCATGTGACATCACCTAAATGGTCGCTAAGCCAATCTTGAGAAGCATTGCTGAAAAATGTATCAGCTTATCGATGGTCAGAATGACTATGAACTAAGTTGTCGATGCATTATGTCTCGCTGATGACCTTTGTATATGGTCCCCTGCATCTCGGTTTGTATGTGTGAACATACAAGCGAAACATGCATACAAAACTTGCATTTGCACCTGCGTATGTTTCCTTGTATCTGCAACTTGTATATACATACAATCACCTTTGTATATCTGGGCCCCACTAGTTGTATGTCAAACTTTGTAACTACAAACATGCAAGCCACGGAATTGACGCCTAAATATGCCAGAATTTGATCTTCAAGTTAGGTCTGCCTTGTATACTTCCTTTACACCTTTGACTTGTATATCGCAATATACAACTACCTACATACATGCAAGCCACGGATTCAACACTAAATTCAACCAAAATATATATCCATTTGAAATCTGGCTTGTATATCGCCTTTGTATGTTTCATTGTATATCGGCATATACAAGTACTATATACATGCAAGCCGCGGATTTCAAATTTTTATGAATCAAACTAGAAAGATTTTGAAATTCGGCTTGTATATCGCCTTTGTATGTTCCACTAATGTGCCGATATACATTCCACTGTTGCATGATCTTTTGCATGTATATTGGCCTTGTATCTTTGACTTGTATGTGCAAACATATAAGCCGCATATACAAAGCACTGTACATGACATACATTGGCCTTTGTATATTCTCCCTTGTATGCGTGGCCCTTTGTATATCTGACTTGCATCATTTCTTTGAATGTCACTGATATACGAACACCCTTGTATATTGTGGACCCCAGCAGTTACACATTCGGCCTTTGTATGTTCACTGTAGCCGATGTATGTTTCCAGCTTTGTATATTGGCCTTGCATATGAAAACATACAAAGCAAAATATACAAGGCACTATAGCAAATGCATGTGAACTGCTTGTATGTTGTCAATGTACATTCCAGCTTTGTATGTCCGTGAGCCCCAGCAAATGTATGTCGGCCCCTGTACATTTTACCTTGTATGTTTCGATTGTATTTGCCGATATACATTCCACTGTAGCATTCTCAATTGCATGTCAACCTTGTATCTTTGGCGAAAGTCCTTTGTATGTTCTGCCAATGTACATTGCAAAATGTACATTCATCCTTGTATGTGTGCCAATTGCATCTACCTCTTTGCATATTGCGAATGTATGTTCCAAACATACATTGGCAAATGTATATGCAAATATATATTCAAAAATACATATTGAAATACAAGTATGAAACTGAGAAATCCCAGCGATAGAAAATAATTGAAACTAAAAGATTTCTGGGTTTTTCTGGGTTTTTTGCAAGGATTCTCTATAAAATATTTTGGGAAATTTGGTAAGGCACAACATGAGTATTTAGAAGATTTAAACTCTATATAGACATTTCTAAAGGATTTTCAAGGAAAAAAGCAAGGTGAATTGTTTAACTCTAGACAGAGGAAAATAGGTCAACATTTTGGCAACCTCTATGGGATGTTTGCCTGCTAAACAGTTAGATCAGTGGCCTTGAGCATCCATTGAGCATGGGGTCATTTAAAGACAAAAGATGTGACTTGACAAACAATCCTGACCTTAGCAATTTAGCATATTAGCAGTGAAGAACATCGAGACCCAAAACCAAAACAAAATGCTGAAGGAAAACCCTTCCAGCTGTGCTAGACAGCACTTAGGGAAAATAAAAGGATCTAAACTATTGTGCAGCAGCACTTATTTAAAAGCAAGAAATCTAATCTACTGATTTACAAGGCACTCATACCTCAAAACACCTCTTTAGGTGTATCCCATTGACTGGGATAGACAAGTTTTGTCCATCCATATTTGATAACTAAAATGCATTGTGCTCTTTGCGTTCAGTAATGAGAAATGGGCCACTCCACATGCTGTCAAATTTGGAATGCTTTCCTGGTCTCCTTTTCAATTCATCCCATTTGAGCACTATATCACCCATTCTAAAATTTCTGGGGGTGGCCCTTTTATCAAAATTTCTTTTTGTTTGAAGCTGATGATACTCCATAGCTTTCATAGCTTTATCTCTTCTCTCTTCAAGCTCCATCAATTGAGCATATCTAACAGCCATGGGGTCCTTTGCTTCAAACATTTCGAGCTGATTCATAATGTCTAGTGCTAGCAGCTCCATAGATATAGGCAATCTTGCCTCCTTCCCATAGACTAACAGATATGGGGAGTTCCCAATAGACCTTTTAGGAGTTATTCTATCTATCCATAGAGCAAATTTTAGATCAGTGTGCCAGGTCCTCTGGTTATCCTCCATTGATCTTTTAATAATCCTTATGAGATTCTTGTTTGTAGATTCAGCTAGACCATAACCCTGTGGGTAATAATTTGATGAAGTATTCAAATAGATCCCATTCTTAACAGCCCAGTCAGTTATCTTTAGTCCAACAAAGGCCAAAGCATTGTCTGAGATGATAGACTCAGGCACTCCAAATCTTGAAACCAAATCACAATAAAAATTCAAAACAACATTCTCATTGGATTCCTTCAAAGCCACTGCTTCAGTCCACCTTGTGAAATAATCTGTAGCTGTAAGAATCCACCTATGGCCTGCACTTGACGGTGGGTTAATGGGACCTACAAAGTCAATGCCCCATCTTATAAAGGGCTGCTCTACTTGAATTGGTTGCAGAGGTAAAGCTGGCAGCCTTTCTTTGCCGGCAAAAATGGCACATTTTATACATTTTCTAGCCCATGCATGGGCATCTTTGAACAAGCTGGGCCAGTAATAGCCAGCTCTCATTACTTTCTAAGAAGTAGTCCTTGGGGCAAAATGACCCCCCACTGTTCCATCATGAAATTCATGAAGCACCTTGTCAATCTGATCTTTATCAATGCATCTTAACAATACACCATTAAAATCCTTTCTGAAAAGGATGCCATTTACTAAAACATATGGGATGGATTACAGTCTAAAATATCTTCTCTTATTTCTATCTAGACCTGCTCGACCTTTACTAGTTTGCAAAAATTGAGTCATGTCATTAACCCAATTGGTGCCCACTACTGCTGTATCATTCTGAGGTGCATCCTCAATAGTCAGAAGTGCCTCCTCTTCTTTTTCTACCTCATTCTCAGAACTGGTAGCAAGTTGTTCACTAAGTCGTCTGCCTCTAACAAGTTTGGTTATCTTGATCTCCACGTCATATTCCATGACTTTAGTGATCCAACTGGCCCTTTTCTCATTTACATCCTTACTTAACAGGAACCCCTTCATGCTGGGATGAGCGACCATCAAATGTATCTTGTTATTAGAAATAAGATGCCTAAACTTCTTGAGGTTCCTTATCACTGCCAAGACGTGTCTTTCAATGAAGCTATATCTTTGCTCATACTCCTCCAACCCTTGACTAAAGAAAGTGATTGGTTGCTTGAAACCCTCACTTTGTTGTTGTACCAGAATCACAGAGATTGTATCCAGGCCGCCATAAGCATACAAGATAAAGTCTTTGGAGAAGTTAGGATTTACCAGCATTGGCACCACTGAAAATGCTCCTTTTATGGACTCGAAGCTGAACCTGGCCTCCTTTGTCCAACTAAAAACTATATTTTTCTTCAACATGGACGTCAAAGGCTTCAAAAGATTTACAATGTCAGGGATAAATCTTCGCAAAAAATTAATTCTGCTAATGAAACTTTGCAGTCCCCTTTTATGACTGGGTAAAGGTAGCACCAAAATAGCCTTTACTCTTTTCGGTTCAATGGTAATGCCTTCCTTTGACACAATGTGCCCTAGCAGCTTGCCTTCATGCACAACGAATATGCACTTCCTAGGATTGAGAGATATCCCAAATTCTTTGCATCTTTCAAATACTAGCCTCAGATGGGATAGATGTTCAGCTGCATTCTTGGAGAAAACTGTGATGTCATCAAGGTATACTAGCACCAATTTATACAACAAACCCTTGAAAGCCATATCCATGGCTCTCTGAAAAGTGGAGCCGGCATTTGAGAGGCCAAAGGGCATCCTTTTGTAGGCCATGGTACCCCATTTGGTGGTGAAAACAATCTTGAACAAATCTTCCTCCTTAACTAACACCTGATTGTAGCCAGAAAAACCATTGAGCAAGGAAAACCTTTCTGAGCCAGCCACTACCTGTAGAATTTGCTCCATTGAGGGCAATGGGTAGTGATCTTTTAGGGAGGCTCTACTAATGTCTCTGAAGTTGACACATAGTCTAACCTCTCCATTCTTTTTCCTCACAGGGACAAGGTTCGAGACCCAAGAAGTATGTTTGATTAGAAAGATGATTTTCCCCTCAATTAGTTTGGTCAGTTCTTTAATCATTAGAGGCTCAAGCTTCAGATTTAAAGGTCTTTGCTTCTACCTCATAGGTTTAGTACCTAGTTCTAATTCTATGGCATGCTAGGCAATGTGAGGATTGAATCCTTTTAAGTCTGAATAATCCCAGGCAAACACATCTTTAAATTCTTGGCAGAGGGCAATAAAATCTCTTCTATCCTTAGGTGAGCAGATTTTACCAATTTTAAGAAGCTTACCTTTGAAAATTTCTAGCTCCTCATAATGCTCTTCTTTAACCTACATACTGATTTTACTTTTCTTTAGTTGATCATCTATATTAAAAATAGATTCCAAGGTTACCAATCCCTTGGGCAGCTTGTTTATTCTCAATTGAACAATTTGATCATTGCCATATTGTTGATTGAGCTTATCTTGATTTATAACAGAAAACTCATCTTCTTCTAACACGAAACGCAGGATCTGCTCATCACTATCAAAAACTTGCCAAAAAATGTTATTTTCAGGGATAGAAGGCCTATCCACTACTTTTACATGAGGTTGTACCTTCCCTTTTGAACATCACTGGGGATGTCGAACTGAGCCCCAATTGCAGCTAACCTATTAGCATGATAGTTCTGATTTCTTGGAATAGAGATCAGATTGAAAGCATCAAATTCTTCAATCATGTCCCATACCCTATGTTTGTAGCATTTCAGAACATCATATTTTGTAAGATGTTGTCCTCTCACCTGATTCACAATGAGTTCACTATCCCCAAACACCTACAAATAGCCTATTTTCCTCTTTCTTGCCCACAGCAAACCTTGAATTAATCCTTCATATTCAGCGGTGTTATTTGTAAATGCAAAGGCAAAATGGAAAGAAGAAAATACTTTTCACCTTGTGGTGACACTAGCATTGCACCACCACCAGATCCATTCCTATTCCTTGAGCCATCAAAGTTCATTTTCCAAGCTTCATTTTATTGTTCTATCTGCTGTTCTGCATCCTTTACCAGGCTTGGAATTGTTGCTTTAGGCTCATGCAGTATGTAAGTCCCCATACCAGTTTCTTGAATGTGTCCTTCCAGATCATCCACACTATTTTCTAAAGCCCACTCCCTTAAGAGTACTTCTAGTATGCTTTCAGCTTGCAGTTCTTGAGCAGCAACAAGTTTAGGATCATCAGAAATAATGCAATTTGATTAACAGTACTTGGAACATAAGGCTCTATATGATGATTTGAAAGCAATTCAGATTTTAGAGTCACCTTTGTGCCGTATCTAGTCCTAAAAACATATGGGACCAGTCTGAGGATAAATATCCTCCTATTTTGGCCGTGAATTCTCTTGATAAACACATGGCAAAATAGGGAGGCAAATCTATAATGAATACCTCCTGGGAGATGGAAACATTTGGGTAAGTGTGCAGAGTGAGACCTAAGTCTTTGATCACACCTATAGTATTAATAGTTGTGCCATCTAACTAAAGCACACCCTTCTCAAGGAGCTAGTACTTGAGCCCTAATTGGTCTGCAATCTGTTTAGGCATCACAGAACTACTTGCACCACTATCCACCATACAATTATGCACTAACTTGTCTCCAATTATCAAAGATACATAAAAAGGAAGCGATTTGGCACTTTTGTTTGGTTGTGTTGGTGCCTAAATTGACTATCAGTTCTTGAGCAATTTTTATGTAGGCACCATCCCAAAGTACCTAAAAAATCCAAAAAATTTTCCAGTTTTGGGGCCCCTCAGTGTTCTTCAACATCTGCATTCATTTTTTTTTTTTTTTTTTGAGGAGGTGGTCTTCTTGTTTTCTCCATCGGCATGAGTTTGCATGTGTCTTGGTGATCTTTTTGGTACCAATGGCGTATTATCCTCTATCGCTAAGACTTTACCTATCGACGTAGGTGTTTTGTGGCTTGCCGACGGACTAGGTCTCGCCGACGAGGGTTTTGGAATGCTATCACCAAGACTTTGGCTATCGGACGAAGTGTGGAGAGTTGGGCCGACAGGGGTACTCTGGCCGATGGTATGGTTATCGGCGTAACAAGTGATGTCGGCGAAGGAGTTTTTGATTGAGCCGATGGCGTGGGTCTGGCCGATAGGTGGTAGTTAGCCTATGGTCCTCGCCGTGACTTTTGGAGTCGGCGTAGGTTTGAAGTGTTGCTCCGATGGTGTTGGTCACACCGACGGAGGCGGAGTATGGAGTAGCGATCGGCGAGACAGTTGTCTATCGGCGAAGGTTTTTTGGGAGCTGCCGATGTGAGCAGTTTGGCTGACAAGGGTGTCATCAGCGTAAGTCACACCGACAAGGGGGCAGTGTAGTGTGTGATCAGAGAGACTAGTGAGGTCGGGGTAAGTTTTGTGGAGTTGGCCGATGGTTCTCCTCTGGCCGATGGGGATGTTGGTGACTTGTGGAGATGTTGCGATCGGTGAGACAACTGTGGTCGACAAGAGATCTATTGGGTAGGCCGATAATGTATGTCTTGGCGACGGGTATTTGGCGGATGGTCGTGTGTCAAGCGTAGCAAAAGGCGCTTGACATCTATTGAGCTTGTGGCCATGTTTTTAAAGTGATGATATGAACTCCTCACCATGCATGTGGGATTTTTCCCCTTGCATTATTTTTGAACCTGCGAAGGACGCGTTTTGGCGGGAATTCCTTTTTGAATGCAGCGACAGTCTCCAAGTGAAATGCGGGTGGTTGAGCCATCAATGACTGTCGTGCAGCGGTATGGGCGATGATACAAACGGTGAAGCTACCTGATCATGAATCAAGACTTCCAGATAATGGCGCATGGCTCGAGGCTCCTCTTTGTCTACTGCATTTACATTTTCTAAGTGCCATTCCTTCTGAGGACTGTATCTGGCAGATTTTTGTAATAACCATGTAATTAATTGCAGTGGTACACTTTCTGGCTGTTATAAGCAGACTGTGTTACCATTTTTCAGGTTGTTGAAAGTTGAACATTTTGGCTCTGTAACACAATACAATTCATTTTGGTTGCTCTGTACAGTTTAACTTGTGAGTTTATGTATCTCCTGTTGTACGATTTGGCATGAATCCACTGATTTCATGGTTAATCTTATATGAATAATGCTATGTTTGCATGTGTTATGCTGATTCTGTCTCCAGTTTTGCATGTGTCTTTCTTACTGCAATAGGGATGCCATAAGTATAGACAGCTTAACACTCTGTATTGGGAGATATCTATAAGGTAGGTATCACATGTGTATCCCCCTGAAATCCAGTTTTAGCTATTCATGCTGATCATTCACAGGTGTATGTCTACCGACTCCAAGCCCTGGATAGGCACCAATCTGGTTCTGTGTTGAGGTTATACACCATGTCCAGCTTTTCATCCAAAATTCAAATCAAACCATTTCATCCTTCCATCTGTTAGTTGTAGGATTAGGATTAGGATCCTTGCATGATCTCATACCCAACCAGACATCATGTCCAAGAATGTTGCCAACCTTGTGATTTGTTACACAAATCTTGGTCCATACATGAGAGTATTCTGCCTGTTGATGTCAAGTTAAATCCTTCTGTCATTGAGCTAGTCAAGGTTATACTTTTATCAAGTAGGGAAACCCCCCTTGGTGCGGCAGAACCAGAAGTGAAGGGGAGGAGCTCACGCAATCTCCTGTATTCAGTTGGCTGAATCTGCCTGTGCATTAGAACTGGCAAACCCTAATGCTGATTCAGAAGAAAAACCAACAAAATGGTGACTCTGCTGGGGATGCACTGATAAAAGAAATGATATATTTGTGACCCATCTGAGTCACCAACAAAATGGCAACTCTGCTGGGGAGAAAATTGATGAGAAAGTGTTATATCTTGTGACCCATCCGAGTCACCAACAGAAATTGGCGACTCTACTGGGGATGGACTGATAAAAGAAATGATATATTTGTGACCCATCTGAGTCACCAACAAAATGGCGACTCCGCTGGGGACTGAGAAGTAAAAGTACTATCTAATCATCTCCAGTAATATATCTGTGACCCATCCGAGTCACCAACAAAATGGCGACTCTACTGGGGATGTTGATGTAAAGTGATATCCTGCAGTCTCTGGTGAAGTTTTGCTCTGCTGGTGGAATGAACTCAGAAACATATTTGATGAGCTTTCAGCTACTATAAATTTTGTCCTCTTTGGAGAGGTGGCGACTCTACAAAAATTCAAGTGCACATGAAAAGTTGATGTGTGTGTTGTGACAGAAAATGTGCTGTTCAGACTTCAGCATCTATATAAGAAAGGTACCTTGTTCCTTCCCCTTTATATTTGCTATTTTGCTGCATAGGTTAGATGCCAGGGGAGGTTACAGGTCTTAGGAATGCAAGGGATGTCTGAAAATATAAATTTCATGAATCCAAGTATGAATTATCCCATACTCAGTGCTGAAATGTTGGACAAAAGAATAGAAGAGATAAGAAATAGGTTGATATTCTTAGAGGCTGAGCAGGCCCAGTTAAAAAACAATAACCCTGTTGTGTCTGCCAATCAGAAAGCTAAACCTCCTATCAGCCCTTTTGATCATTTGTATGACCAACTAGATTTGTCATGGGTGGATTATAAAGTAGAAACTATGCCTGCTAGGATATACTGTCAGATGCCTAGATTTAGTGGTCACAGTGTGTGTGGTGGGAATGCACATATCCAAAATTTTCATAGTTTCATGGGAAAGCATTCATTCAGAGATGAGGATATGTGGATGAGGTTTTTTGTTAGGTCCTTTGATGCAAAAGCAAAAGACTGGTATTTGAGCTTTTTAAAAAGATCCTTTGCCTGTTGGGATGAGCTTGCTGACTGTTTCAAGGAGGAATTTGCAAGAGAACCGGCTGATCTTGTTGCAGAATTGATGAACATCAGAAAACAAGATGAAGAGCCATGTGTTGATTTCAGTCATAGGTTTGCAGTAGCCCTTTCACAGATCCCAGAAGTCTTTAGACCTGATATTTCAGCCTGTGTTGGAATATTCTTTGAGGCTTTTGAGGAGGGCTCTAGTGCAATACTGAGGGATTTCAAGGTAACAGGTATGCATATGGCATACAAATTTGCTGAAAATATAGAAAATTTTAGAAATGGGCGCCTGTTGATATCCCTGTCCCCAGGCCTTGGTGTGAAAAATAGTTGTGAAGCTGCAAATGACCAAATAATTAAGGCATCATGTGCAGATGAAAATGAAAATGAAAGCATAGAGGTTGAGACTGCTGTATTTGAACATAATGCTAGCAATACTGCTCAACTGGATTGTTCACCAGTTGAGGATGCCAGTGAAAGGACTATTGAGGATTCCCATTGCAATGATGAGGCATATGACCATGAAAACAATAACGAGGTTGTGGACAGCAATGAGCAATTTTTGGAATGGACCTGTGGAGACAATTGTGAGTATTGTACTCAAGACAGAGAAGATATAAGCAAACAGAGAAGCAGTCTTATGTGTGACCCATTGCCTTCCTTTCAAACACATGGAGATCATGAAGAGCAGTTAGGGATTGAAACAAGTGCTAGTGCAGAGCATGATTATTTTTCATTTGATGGCTGTTTTGCTTATGACACACAGGCTGATACTGTTGGCAAGAGACACTATATGGATTCATGGTTGTTGTCATTGATGGCAACAAAGGTCATCCCACATATCCGCAAGTCATGATGTGTCTCTACCGGAAGTCAGAATAAAGAATGTTGTGGTCCGGTGAACAAGAACAGAGCATGTGGCAAGGTCCGACAGATTGGTCCAGATCTCTCAGAGGAAGTGTCTTGGTGCAGTGCGGATTTGGGGAAGTCAAGAGGACTACCTTGAGTGGTATATTCCAAGGATTTAGCCTCCGGTGATGGACAAGGAAAAAGATATGAATAGTTGAGTACCAGATTCCTGAGAGATAGTGAAAACAGAGGAAGAACTGACTGACAGAGTATCAGACTACTTTCCGGATGTGTTACTGTTGATGATAGAGGTTGTGAAGGCATGAATCATGTTTGGCCGACATGAATAATGATATCTACAAGTATATGCTTGATCCGCATTGCTTGGTGAGGAAGGATTCAGTCGACAGAACAAGAGTTTGTAAGAAACTAGACTGTTCCGGATGCCGACTAGAAAGGTGATGAAATTACTTGTGCGGATATATATAGAGGATGGATTTAGTTGTGAAGAGTGTGATGGTGTGAAGATATATGCGAATAAGTCCAGAACAGAGCAGAAGTAGCAAAAAGGATCCGGTATGTGAAAGATAGCAGAATAAAGAACAGAGGTAAGATGAAGTGCAGCAGATCAGTGTACTGAGCCTAACCGGAACTGAACTCCAGCATATGTAGATGCTTCCAATCAGTTCAAGACTGTGATTCTTATCACTTTGTAGATAGTGTGTCTTCTTGTAGGCAGTGGGCCTCTTGTGAGCAGTGTGCTCGGGCAGTGAGCCCTAATTGGCAAGTGCCATTTTTGTAATCTCCTATTCTTCTAACAGAGAATAATTTTGGGTTAATCACCCCGTGGTTTTCTCCCTTAACAGGGTTTCCATGTCAAAAATACTGTGTTATGTGTTTCTTATTTCATGTTAATGTTTTAGTGTTTGATTCAATGCTGCATCAATTAATAAGAAAGTTCAATAAGGGAAATAATTAGGATAACTGATTCACCCCCCCTCTCAGTTATCAACAATTGGTATCAGAGCTAAGTTCCTCCTAATAGAGCCTAACAGCTTGAGGAAGATCTGGGAGTTCAAATGGATGCATATGGTTTAAGGGAGCAACTCAAGACTGCTCTTGAGGATCTTGAACAGTCAAACTCTGAAGTCAGTGAATTAAAGGAAAGACTCAAACAGGCTGATGAATTCATGAGAGAATTAAAAGACAAATTAAGTCTCTCTATGAAAAAGAGAAAGGAGCTGCTCCAACAGTTGGCAAGACAAAGTGAAGAAAGCAATACAAATGAAGAATTGACTGAGCAAACCAAGTTATGTGAAAAGTTATCAAAAGAAGTCATTATGTTAAGACATGAAATGGAATCAGGAACTATAAAGTTTACTCAAGAGATTGAAGAAAAAAGAAAGGCTGAAGACAATCTAAGACAATCTCTTAAAGAAAAATCAGAAGAATGCCACCAGATGGACAGGATTATCAGATATCTTGAATCTGATCTTGAAGATGCCAAAGATAATGAAGAAAAACTTGAGGATCAAATTGCCTCTCTCAAAAGAGACCTTCAAACAGCAAATGAATATAAAGAGAAATTCAAGATAAGTTCTGCTCAACTTGAAGTTCTTCTTGGAAGTCAAAAGAGGACAGACGACAAGTATGGTTTGGGATATGAGAAAGGAGAAAGCTCCGGATCCGGTCAGAAGAATCTTGGATCAGAAAATCCAAGGAGCAGGCCTAGAAGACCTCCGGTAAGACAGCCAAATGCTCAAAGATATCCATCCTTCAATGGATACTGCCATAGCTGCAACCACTTTGGTCACAAAGCTAATCAGTGCAGAATGAGAATGAATCAGATTAATTCATCCTTCTCCGGACAGTGCTTCAACTGCAAAAGGTATGGACACAAATCCCATGAATGCAGAATTATGCAAGTAAACAAATCATTCAAAGGTAGATGCTTCACATGCAATAGAGTAGGTCATATGGCTAATCATTGCAGATCAAGAGGATATCAGTCAAATATGTAAAGAAATGTTATTTGCCAAATCTGCAATAGGTCCGGTCATAATGCTAAAGTCTGCAGAAACAAGTATCAGGACAAAAAAGGTCCGGTGTATAATCAGAATCAAGACAAGGGTAAACAAAAGATGAATGCGGATGAAGTTAGGAATCAGATGAGCAAGATTTGGGTGAAGAAAAGTTCAGAGAATGTAGAGGTTGGATCCGCACCAGACTCTGGTGCTGATATTTCTTTCGGAAATTAAAAAGTGAGCTCAGGCTTAGGAGGAGACTCAAAGAAAATCCTGTTCCCCCAGCCAAACAAGTGGTGCCGGATGTGGCACAAGATGCGGATTAAAGGGTTTGCAGATATGAGTCTTGAGATGCTTCAGTCAAGTTTTCAGAGGTCCGCATGGAGTCATGAAAAAGCTGTGATCGATCAAATAAGACATGTTCAGGGAGATGCTCCGGTATGATAAAGGATTACAAAAAGGTCCGGAGAGATCCGGAAGTGCACTATCTTGTTCTGCGGATTGGACAGAGTGTTTGGGATGTTCTTGTAATATGTTACCTCGATTTATTCATGATTGAAAGATCCGGATGATATCCACAGATCAGGACTAATCTGGGATACTCCAAGCTATCCAGACAAGGCAAACCGGAATGATGTAGGTGAAGCATTTATTGCAGACAGATATTAGGGTTCGCGGAGCAATTTAAGGGATTTCTCAAAAGTCATTTGCTCATTCTGCACTCAAGAAGAAGCGAAAAGTGGAGCTCTGCAACAAGGTTCATCAAGCGCACCAAGGATCTCCTGCCAAAGTCATTGCATAAAGAAATCAATCCAATCACTCCGTGCAAGTCGAAGGCGCATAAGGTATTCTCCGTTTTTCATTACCTCACTGCAAATCTTTGAAGAATGGCTACTCCAAACATAGTTAAGATCTCTGATAGACCTCGCCCCTCATTCAAGAAACATCCCTACAAATCATTGGAGGTAGATCCACTAGGAGCCTTCTCTAGTGTTCCTCACAGAGTTTTACATACTGAAGACATTAGGGTTTACATACATGCAAGCATTGAGGAATTTGGGGAATTCAAATTAAGAGACCTCTATCACAAGCAACTGATAGACAATGCTTTTGAGCTTAAACCAGAGTATAAGGATATCCAGAAGAAACAATTTGAGAAATTTATTCATTTCCCCTGCTTTGAAGAAGATGAATGGGTCCGGTATGTACTGAGCAGGATGCATGACAACTTTCTATGGCTGGATAGACCCTGCAAGATCACAAAAGAGGCAATTAGAGCAGTAACTGGTCTATACTCTTCCGGAGGGATACCTATCCTCAAATCTGTCAAGAACAACATTGTAACTGAGGCCACCGGATCAAAATTTGATAAGAGGGCAATGACCATTGAAGATATTTCGGATCCGGATATCAAATATGCATCAATGATAATAGGATACAAGATCTATCACTCCAGCAGGGAGAATTCTGTATCCGGAACTGCAGTATACACTACCTATGAAATGCTAAGAAAGAATGCAGAATATGATCTCTGCGAACTACTGCTAAGCCAATTAATGGAAAATATACAGAAAATCAAGAAGGATAAGAAGAATTCCTTTAAGTATGGTACTCTTATTGTATCTATTCTTCTACTTCATGAATGAGCTACCCGGATCAAGTGGATGGGTATGGTAGAATGACAAACCTGTTGCAGTCCAGATAAGAGACTATTTGCATGGACTTGGGGATGCAAAAGCGAGAAATACAGCTCTATGGGGATACTTCAAAAACTTTCAGAGCATGATGCAAGCAAGAGAGAGAATTCCCCAGTCTCTTGTTGAAAAATACAAAGACTCAGTGTGCTTTATGGTTGACACTGATCAGTGCCTAATGGAGGCAGTGGAGCCAAGGACTGTCTGGATCATGCCCATGGGGTATGAAGTGGATGAACAGATAGTGGAGCTGCATGTTCAACACATGCTAAGTCAGCCCAAAGATCCTAAGGCAGAAAGGTTTGGAACCTTTGAGGAGCTGAGTGTAAAAATACATGTAGAACTCAGGGAACCTGAGATTAAAAGAAAGGTGAGAAAAGAAGTAGAGCACATTGCTCAAGGCCTAGGCATCTCAAAAGAGGCACTTGATGCCAGCCGAGAAAAGAGGAGGAAGGCTAAGGAAGAAGAGAAAAGTAAAGAAAGTGCTCCGGTTGAAGCTCCCACCCGGACCAGATCATCAAAGAGATCTGCACCCAAAAGTTCAAAACCAGAAGTCCAGGCATCCGGTAAGAGATCCAAGACAAAAGCCACAAGGGCTTATGGAAGCCAAAAGGATGAAGAGGAAACAGAGTCAGATGAGGGAGTAAAAGAAATAAAGAAATAGAAGAAGAAAGGATCTGGTAAACCCTCCACAGGCCAAGACAAGGATGAAATGGCGGAGGTATCTGTTGAAAAGCCCACTCTGTCTCTAGAGAATGTAATCAAGTCGGTCACGGTGGATGGAAACCTTCAACCAATGACTGAATCTTATGATGACTTCAGTGAGGCTGACCAAAAGACTCTGCAGGAAGCCACAGTCAAATATCTTAACATATATAATAAGGCTTTCATTGAGATCATATCTCTTATTCCTAAAAGCCTAGAAAAGGAATTGGAAGTAAGAAAGAACAATGCTCATGCAAAAGATCTTGAGATCCGGGAGCAGATAGCTATTCAGCTATATCCTCAAATTGATCCCAAGACAATGAACATAATCTTCAAGGACTGCAAAGATGAGTTCAGAAGTAAAGCCAGGATGAATCAACTCATGCTTGGTGAGACTGACAAAGTGGCCCAAGAAATAGAAGAGATCCTCCGGAAGGCCTTCAAAAGGTTCAATCTTCCTGTTGTAGAGGACTTAGGTGCAGAAACAGCTGCGGATTTGGAATCATCTGTTCCGGAAGAAGTGGGCCCTGAACATACAAGCATCTCTCCTCCGGTTTCCCCTACAGTCTCCGGATCCAAAGAAGAAGAGCAATTAAAAGAGAAGGAAGCAGTGGTGAAAGGCAAAGAGGTTGACAGTTCCAAGACTGCAGAAGAAAAGAAACATTTGTCTCCGGCAAGAGACACTGCACAAACTGTTCAACAATTTTTGAGCAAAGAAACTTTAGAGATTGATGAACCGGAGCTTCTAAAAGGCCCATTCGACTTTGACTCTCTCTCTCCGGTACAAACAATGAAGATAGCTTCATTTGCAAATGCCAAGGCAAATGAAAAACTCCTGAAGTCTCATATGGAAGACTGTGAGTTGATAGAGGCTGCTTCCGGAGTACTTGTAAAGATTATGCCATCAATCCAGATAGATCCGACAGCCTCCTCTTCCGGTAATCTAAAAACCTTAGTCAGCAGTGTTGATACACATTTTGATTCTCTAGAAAAATCAGCTGAAGAAAAGGTCCGGAAGGAATTTTTGGATAAAAGATTTTCAGAAATATTAGAATTAATCTCTAAGGATAGGAAGATTGTGAGCATTGGAATAAAGAGCTTAGAGAATGCTCTTAAGGATGGCGGTGACATCTACAAATTTTGTATATCCTGGTCAAAGGCAACAGCTGCATTTGACAAGAAAATAAAAGAGGAACAGGATAAGCTACAAAACTTATCTCAAAGTTTTGATCCTCTCTCTTCCTCCATAATAAATCAAGAATGTCAAACTATTGCAGTCTTGAATGAAATAAAGAATCTTGAGAAGGAAAGGAAGAATATCACTAACCGGATGGGAGAACTTAGAAGGATTATAATCCCTAAGTTGGAAACTATGCATGAGGCCATCAGTGATGCTCAGACCACCGCCCAAACAAAAGATCCGACAGATCTCAAGCGGGTAGAAGCTTTTGCATTTTTGTTGAGTGGTCACATTTCAATTTTGGATAGAATGAAGCAAAGTTGGGCTACAGAAATGATCCAATTGCAGACATCCTTTGCAGACATTCTTCAGCATATGTGAGTATGTAAATATGCGGCTTTGTATAGAAAATTTTTGAAAATTTTGGTGTGCGGACCCTACCCTTTGCCATTGATGTCAAAGGGGGAGTGAGGAGCAGTGAAAAATGAGGAATCCAATTAAGGGGGAGTTCCGGAAATTGTATATAAAGACAGAGCATCAGCAAAGGGGGAGCATAGTGTAAACACTTAGTCATTTTTCACTAAGTGTTGCCATCAATGCCAAAGGGGGAGATTGTTGGCAAGAGACACTATATGGATTCATGGTTGTTGTCATTGATGGCAACAAAGGTCATCCCACATATCCGCAAGTCATGATGTGTCTCTACCGGAAGTCAGAATAAAGAATGTTGTGGTCCGGTGAACAAGAACAGAGCATGTGGCAAGGTCCGACAGATTGGTCCGGATCTCTCAGAGGAAGTGTCTTGGTGTAGTGCGGATTTGGGGAAGTCAAGAGGACTACCTTGAGTGGTATATTCCAAGGATTTAGCCTCCGGTGATGGACAAGGAAAAAGATATGAATAGTTGAGTACCGGATTCCTGAGAGACAGTGAAAACAGAGGAAGAACTGACTGACAGAGTATCAGACTACTTTCCGGATGTGTTACTGTTGATGATAGAGGTTGTGAAGGCATGAATCATGTTTGGCCGACATGAATAATGATATCTACAAGTATATGCTTGATCCGCATTGCTTGGTGAGGAAGGATTCAGCCGACAGAACAAGAGTTTGTAAGAAACTAGACTGTTCCGGATGCCGACTAGAAAGGTGATGAAATTACTTGTGCGGATATATATAGAGGATGGATTTAGTTGTGAAGAGTGTGATGGTGTGAAGATATATGCGAATAAGTCCAGAACAGAGCAAAAGTAGCAAAAAGGATCCGGTATGTGAAAGATAGCAGAATAAAGAACAGAGGTAAGATGAAGTGCAGCAGATCAGTGTACTGAGCCTAACCGGAACTGAACTCCAGCATATGTAGATGCTTCCAATCAGTTCAAGACTGTGATTCTTATCACTTTGTAGACAGTGTGTCTTCTTGTAGGCAGTGGGCCTCTTGTGAGCAGTGTGCTCGGGCAGTGAGCCCTAATTGGCAAGTGCCATTTTTGTAATCTCCTATTCTTCTAACAGAGAATAATTTTGGGTTAATCACCCCGTGGTTTTCTCCCTTAACAGGGTTTCCACGTCAAAAATACTGTGTTATGTGTTTCTTATTTCATGTTAATGTTTTAGTGTTTGATTCAATGCTGCATCAATTAATAAGAAAGTTCAATAAGGGAAATAATTAGGATAACTGATTCACCCCCCCTCTCAGTTATCAACAGATACTCCTCCACAGAGTGAGGCCATTGGTGATGAAGATGTGTGCTCTGCTGCCCATGAACAAATGGCATATTATGATCAAGCTTATGTACCTGGATCACCCATCTTTGACACATATGGTGATGAGGATCTATTTGAGTATGGTGAGGATCTAGACATTGTTTTTGGTTTGGATTCTGTTTCTCATCCTGATGAAAGAGGAAACAACATACATCAGGTCGGTGACTGTGAAAATGTGCTTGATTTGAAAGAGGTGCCAGAGCCTGATCTTTTCCAGCTTGGTGCTACTATTGGTTGTGTACATGATGTGCACAATTGTGAATTTGAAAGCTTTTCTTTTGAGAGGCCAGCATATGAATGAGCTCTGATCTTCCTAGCTGCATGGTGGACTTTGAATATTTTTAGTTTTCAGTCCAGCTAGGAGATCATTTTGCAATGCATAATGCTGATACAAATGATAACCTGTGTTCTATGCCATGTGAGTATGCATTGCCTGATACATTCTGCATCCACTTGTTGCCGGATGCTAAAGGTTATCTGCACAGAGATGACAGTGACAAGCTAAATCAGAAGGTTGAATGTGCAGATGACCAGGTTTGTTTATGGTCAGATCATGGTAGCATTCTCAGGCTTGACCCAGTGCATGCAGATGAAAACAAGATATTTGACAAAGGGAGATACAGGTTTTTCTTTTCTTGGTGGCCTTAGGCCATCAAGAGTGTTTGGTGATGCAGATCATTATAACTTCATGACTCTGTGCCCAATGGATAGGGGACTGGTCTGCATCCCAGAGTTCTGTGGTTCTTGCCATGCCTACAAGAGGCATGCATCCTCAGATAGAGCCACTATTGGTGCCTGAATTGACTGTCAGTTCTTGAGCAATTTTTATGCAAGTACCATCCCAAAGTACCCAAAAAATCCAAAAAATTTTCCAGTTTTGGGGCCCCTCAGTGTTCTTCAACATCTGCATTTTTTTTTTTTTTTTGAGGAGGTGGTCTTCTTGTTTTCTCCATCGGCATGAGTTTGCATGTGTCTTGGCGATCTTTTTGGTACCAATGGCGTATTATCCTCTATCGCTAAGACTTTACCTATCGGCGTAGGTGTTTTGTGGCTTGCCGACGGACTAGGTCTCGCCGACAACGGTTTTGGAATGCTATCGCCAAGACTTTGGCTATCAGACGAAGTGTGGAGAGTTGGGCCGATAGGGGTACTCTGGCCGATGGTATGGTTATCAGCGTAACAAGTGATGTCGGCGAAGGAGTTTTTGATTGAGCCGATGGCGTGGGTCTAGCCGATAGGTGGTAGTTAGCCTATGGTCCTCGGCGTGACTTTTGGAGTCGGCGTAGGTTTGAAGTGTTGCTCCGATGGTGTTGGTCACACCGACGGAGGCGGAGTATGGAGTAGCGATCGGCGAGACAGTTGTCTATCGGCGAAGGTTTTTCGGGAGCTGCCGATGTGAGGAGTTTGGCCGACAAGGGTGTCATCGGCGTAAGTCACACCGACAAGGGGGCAGTGTAGTGTGTGATCGGAGAGACTAGTGAGGTCGGGGTAAGTTTTGTGGAGTTGGCTGATGGTTCTCCTCTGGCCGATGGGGATGTTGGTGACTTGTGGAGATGTTGCGATCGGCGAGACCACTGTGGTCGGCAGGAGATCTGTCGGGTAGGCCGATAATGTATGTCTTGGCGACGGGTATTTGGCGGATGGTCGTGTGTCGAACGTAGCAAAAGGCGCTCGACATCTATTGAGCTTGTGGCCATGTTTTTAAAGTGATGATATGAACTCCTCACCATGCATGTGGGATTTTTCCCCTTGCATTATTTTTGAACCTGCGAAGGACGCGTTTTGGCGGGAATTCCTTTTTGAATGCAGCGACAGTCTCCAAGTGAAATGCGGGTGGTTGAGCCATCAATGACTGTCGTGCAGCGATATGGGCGATGATACAAACGGTGAAGCTGCCTGATCATGAATAAAGACTTCCAAATAATGGCGCATGGCTCGAGGCTCCTCTTTGTCTGCTGCATTTACATTTTCTGAGTGCCATTCCTTCTAAGGACTGTATCTGGCGAATTTTTGTAATAACCATGTAATTAATTGTTGTGGTACACTTTCTGGCTCTTATAAGCAGACTGTATTACCATTTTTCAGGTTGTTGAAAGTTGAACATTTTGGCTCTGTAACACAATACAGTTCGTTTTGGTTGCTCTGTATAGTTTAACTTGTGAGTTTATGTATCTCCTGTTGTATGATTTGGCATGAATCCACTGATTTCATGGTTAATCTTATATGAATAATGCTATGTTTGCATGTGTTATGCTGATTCTGTCTCCAGTTTTGCATGTGTCTTTCTTACTGCAATAGGGATGCCATAAGTATAGACAGCTTAACACTCTGTATTGGGAGATATCTGTAAGGTAGGTATCACATGTGTATCCCCCTGAAATCCAGTTTTAGCTATTCATGCTGATCATTCACAGGTGTATGTCTACCGACTCCAAGCCCTGGATAGGCACCAATCTGGTTCTGTGTTGAGGTTATACACCATGTCCAGCTTTGCATCCAAAATTCAAATCAAACCATTTCATCCTTACATCTATTAGTTGTAGGATTAGGATTAGGATCCTTGCATGCTCTCATACCCAACCAGACATCATGTCCAAGAATGTTGCCAACCTTGTGATTTGTTACACAAATCTTGGTCCATACATGAGAGTATTCTGCCTGTTGATGTCAAGTTAAATCCTTCTGTCATTGAGCTAGTCAAGGTTATACTTTTATCAAGTAGGGAAACCCCCCTTGGTGCGGCAGAACCAGAAGTGAAGGGGAGGAGCTCACGCAACCTCCTGTATTCAGTTGGCTGAATCTGCCTGTGCATTAGAACTGGCAAACCCTAATGCTGATTCAGAAGAAAAACCAACAAAATGGCGACTCTGCTGGGGATGGACTGATAAAAGAAATGATATATTTGTGACCCATCTGAGTCACCAACAAAATGGCAACTCTGCTGGGGAGAAAATTGATGAGAAAGTGTTATATCTTGTGACACATCCGAGTCACCAACAGAAATTGGCGACTCTACTGGGGATGGACCAATAAAAGAAATGATATATTTGTGACCCATCTGAGTCACCAACAAAATGGCGACTCCGCTGGGGACTGAGAAGTAAAAGTACTATCTAATCATCTCCAGTAATATATCTGTGACCCATCCGAGTCACCAACAAAATGGCGACTCTACTGGGGATGTTGATGTAAAGTGATATCCTGCAGTCTCTGGTGAAGTTTTGCTCTGCTGGTGGAATGAACTCAGAAACATATTTGATGAGCTTTCAGCTGCTGTAAATTTTGTCCTCTTTTGAGAGGTGGCGACTCTACAAAAATTCAAGTGCACATGAAAATTTGATGTGTGTGTTGTGACAAAAAATGTGCTGTTCAGACTTCAGCATCTATATAAGAAAGGTACCTTGTTCCTTCCCCTTTATATTTGCTATTTTGCTGCATAGGTTAGATGCCAGGGGAGGTTACAGGTCTTAGGAATGCAAGGGATGTCTGAAAATATAAATTTCATGAATCCAAGTATGAATTATCCCATACTCAGCGCTGAAATATTGGACAAAAGAATAGAAGAGATAAGAAATAGGTTGATATTCTTAGAGGTTGAGCAGGCCCAGTTAAAAAACAATAACCTTGTTGTGTCGGCCAATCAGAAAGCTAAACCTCCTATCAACCCTTTTGATCATTTGTATGACCAACTAGATTTGTCATGGGTGGATTATAAAGTAGAAACTACGACTGCTAGGATATACTATCAGATGCCTAGATTTAGTGGTCACAGTGTGTGTGGTGGGAATGCACATATCCAAAATTTTCACAGTTTCATGGGAAAGCATTCATTCAGAGATGAGGATATGTGGATGAGGTTTTTTGTTAGGTCCTTTGATGCAAAAGCAAAAGACTGGTATTTGAGATTTTCAAAAAGATCCTTTGCCTGTTGGGATGAGCTTGCTGACTGTTTCAAGGAGGAATTTGCAAGAGAACCGGCTGATCTTGTTGCAGAATTGATGAACATCAGAAAACAAGATGAAGAGCCATGTGTTGATTTCAGTCATAGGTTTGCAGTAGCCCTTTCATAGATCCCAGAAGTCTTCAGACCTGATATTTTAGCCTGTGTTGGCATATTCTTTGAGGCTTTTGAGGAGGGCTCTAGTGCAATACTGAGGGATTTCAAGGTAACAGGTATGCAGATGGCATACAAATTTGCTAAAAATATAGAAAATTTTAGAAATGGGCGCCTGTTGATATCCCTGTCCCCAGGCCTTGGTGTGAAAAATAGTTGTGAAGCTGCAAATGACCAAATAATTAAGGCATCATGTGCAGATGAAAATGAAAATGAAAGCATAGAGGTTGAGACTGCTGTATTTGAACATAATGCTAACAATACTGCTCTACTGGATTGTTCACCAGTTGAGGATGCCAGTGAAAGGACTATTGAGGATTCCCATTGCAATGATGAGGCATATGACCATGAAAACAATAACGAGGTTGTGGACAGCAATGAGCAATTTTCAGAATGGACCTGTGGAGACAATTGTGAGTATTGTACTCAAGACAGAGAAGATATAAGCAAACAGAGAAGCAGTCTTATGTGTGACCCATTGCCTTCCTTTCAAACACATGGAGATCATGAAGAGCAGTCAGGGATTGAAACAAGTGCTAGTGCAGAGCATGATTATTTTTCATTTGATGGCTGTTTTGCTTATGACACACAGGCTGATACTCCTCCACAGAGTGAGTCCATTGGTGATGAAGATGTGTGCTCTGCTGCCCATGAACAAATGGCATATTATGATCAAGCTTATGTACCTGGATCACCCATCTTTGACACATATGGTGATGAGGATCTATTTGAGTATGGTGAGGATCTAGACATTGTTTTTGGTTTGGATTCTGTTTCTCATCCTGATGAAAGAGGAAACAACATACATCAGGTCGGTGACTGTGAAAATGTGCTTGATTTGAAAGAGGTGCCAAAGCCTGATCTTTTCCAGCTTGGTGCCACTATTGGTTGTGTACATGATGTGCACAATTGTGAATTTGAAAGCTTTTCTTTTGAGAGGCCAGCATATGAATGAGCTCTGATCTTCCTAGCTGCATGGTGGACTTTGAATATTTTCAGTTTTCAGTCCAGCTAGGAGATCATTTTGCAATGCATAATGCTGATACAAATGATAACCTGTGTTCTATGCCATGTGAGTATGCATTGCCTGATACATTCTGCATCCACTTGTTGCCGGATGCTAAAGGTTATCTGCACAGAGATGACAGTGACAAGCTAAATCAGAAGGTTGAATGTGCAGATGACCAGGTTTGTTTATGGTCAGATCATGGTAGCATTCTCAGGCTTGACCCAGTGCATGCAGATGAAAACAAGATATTTGACAAAGGGAGATACAGGTTTTTCTTTTCTTGGTGGCCTTAGGCCATCAAGAGTGTTTGGTGATGCAGATCATTATAGCTTCATGACTCTGTGCCCAATGGATAGGGGACTGGTCTGCATCCCAGAGTTCTGTGGTTCTTGCCATGCCTACAAGAGGCATGCATCCTCAGACAGAGCCACTGTTGGTGCCTGAATTGACTGTCAGTTCTTGAGCAATTTTTATGCAGGCACCATCCCAAAGTACCCAAAAAATCCAAAAAATTTTCCAGTTTTGGGGCCCCTCAGTGTTCTTCAACATCTGCATTCATTTTTTTTTTTTTTTTTGAGGAGGTGGTCTTCTTGTTTTCTCCATCGGCATGAGTTTGCATGTGTCTTGGCGATCTTTTTGGTACCAATGGCGTATTATCCTCTATCGCTAAGACTTTACCTATCGGCGTAGGTGTTTTGTGGCTTGCCGACAGACTAGGTCTCGCCGACGAGGGTTTTGGAATGCTATCGCCAAGACTTTGGCTATCGGACGAAGTGTGGAGAGTTGGGCCAATAGGGGTACTCTGGCCGATGGTATGGTTATCAGCGTAACAAGTGATGTCGGCGAAGGAGTTTTTGATTGAGCCGATGGCGTGGGTCTGGCCGATAGGTGGTAGTTAGCCTATGGTCGTCGGCGTGACTTTTGGAGTCGGGGTAGGTTTGAAGTGTTGCTTCGATGGTGTTGGTCACACCGACGGAGGCGGAGTATGGAGTAGCGATCGGCGAGACAGTTGTCTATCGGCGAAGTTTTTTTGGGAGCTGCCGATGTGAGGAGTTTGGCCAACAAGGGTGTCATCGGCGTAAGTCACACCGACAAGGGGGCAGTGTAGTGTGTGATCGGAGAGACTAGTGAGGTCGGGGTAAGTTTTGTGGAGTTGGCCGATGGTTCTCCTCTGGCCGACGGGGATGTTGGTGACTTGTGGAGATGTTGCGATCAGCGAGACCACTGTGGTCGGCAGGAGATCTGTCGGGTAGGCCGATAATGTATGTCTTGGCGACTGGTATTTGGCAAATGGTCGTGTGTCGAGCATAGCAAAAGGCGCTCGACATCTATTGAGCTTGTGGCCATGTTTTTAAAGTGATGATATGAACTCCTCACCATGCATGTGGGATTTTTCCCCTTGCATTATTTTTGAACCTGCGAAGGATGCGTTTTGGCAGGAATTCCTTTTTGAATGTAGCGACAGTCTCCAAGTGAAATGTGGGTGGTTGAGCCATCAATGACTGTCGTGCAGCAGTATGGGCGATGATACAAACAGTGAAGCTGCCTGATCATGAATAAAGACTTCCAGATAATGGCGCATGGCTCGAGGCTCCTCTTTGTCTGCTGCATTTACATTTTCTGAGCGCCATTCCTTCTAAGGACTGTATCTGGTAGATTTTTGTAATAACCATGTAATTAATTACTGTGGTACACTTTCTAGCTGTTATAAGCAGACTGTGTTACCATTTTTCAGGTTGTTGAAAGTTGAACATTTTGGCTCTGTAACACAATATAGTTCATTTTGGTTGCTCTATACAGTTTAACTTGTGAGTTTATGTATCTCCTGTTGTACGATTTGGCATGAATCCACTGATTTCATGGTTAATCTTATATGAATAATGCTATGTTTGCATGTGTTATGCTGATTCTGTCTCCAGTTTTGCATGTGTCTTTCTTACTGCAATAGGGATGCCATAAGTATAGACAGCTTAACACTCTGTATTGGGAGATATCTGTAAGGCAGGTATCACATGTGTATCCCCCTGAAATCCAGTTTTAGCTATTCATGCTGATCATTCACAGGTGTATGTCTACCGACTCCAAGCCCTGGATAGGCACCAATCTGGTTCTGTGTTGAGGTTATACACCATGTCCAGCTTTGCATCCAAAATTCAAATCAAACCATTTCATCCTTCCATCTGTTAGTTGTAGGATTAGGATTAGGATCCTTGCATGCTCTCATACCCAACCAGACATCATGTCCAAGAATGTTGCCAACCTTGTGATTTGTTACACAAATCTTGGTCCATACATGAGAGTATTCTGCCTGTTGATGTCAAGTTAAATCCTTCTGTCATTGAGCTAGTCAAGGTTATACTTTTATCAAGTAGGGAAACCCCCCTTGGTGCGGCAGAACCAGAAGTGAAGGGGAGGAGCTCACGCAACCTCCTGTATTCAGTTGGCTGAATCTGCCTGTGCATTAGAACTGGCAAACCCTAATGCTGATTCAGAAGAAAAACCAACAGGCTGTTTGCTGTAATCCTAGGATATATTGGTAGGGACAACCCTATTTGGGTCAGCAGTTGTATCATCGGATGCTTTCAAATCAAATAAGGTAGATTGCAATACATCCTTTTGGCCTGGGATGGCTAGGGAGTCCCACATAGACATCATTACATTCATCTTCTTCATATTTTCAATAATATTGAAGGGTGGAGTGACAACTACCTTTTATTGTGACTTTGTAGCAATAGTATCAGCCTATAAATGAGGCATTTCCCTTGCTGTTGTTGGGTTACTTCTTTGTAAAATATAGGGAATATGTGATGTGGAAGTGTCAGCATGTCTTTTTCCTTTATTTGCTGCTTGTTCTACCTCATAACCCCTCTTCTTAGCTCTTGTGTTGGTTGCAACCAGAGTACTATCGCTGTTTACACCACAGAATTCACCTTCCTACCAATTTATGAAGGCAGAATCATTTTGAGGCTGGTCCTGCTATTGTGCAGCTCCATCATTTGGTGTGTTTGGTTGTGAGACTACCACATTTTGCACCATTAATGCCTGATTTATGACTCCATTTGAACAGGTTGCCTGACTGTGTGGCTGATTGCATGGATAGCACCATTCATACTCAGCTACAAGGTTGTTCTGAGTAGGGACAAGGTCCCTCACTACATTAATAGGTGCCAGATTATAAGGCTGAAAAGGCCTTTGATTCACATTTTGCTTGGTACCTTGGTAGTTGCTCTGATAAGGTGGCCTATTAGCTTGATAAGGCTAGTTTTGGCCTTGATATGGCTTCTAATTTTGCCCTTTAGGTGGTGGCTGATAAGGCTGTCTATGCTGAGATTGTTGTTTTTTAATGTTTACCAAGTCATTCCCAAAAGTTTGCAAAATATTCTCTATTTTTTGTTAGCTATTTTTAATTTCTTTTACCTCTTGGGATGAACTAGAGGCAGCAGGCTTAGAATTGGTAGTATTTGGCAATGCGGCTATATTAGGCAAAGGGGCAAAATATGGGATTAGCAATGGTATTGAAGCCTGAATCTCAGGAAAGATGGGTATTGGTGGTCTGGGTGCTATTTTTCTGGCCTGAATTAGATTATTCTCTACCCTAATAGCTATCTCATAAGCATCAGGTAAACTAGTACCTCCTAATGATTGGATCATTACTGAAATATCACTATTTAAGGCTTTCAAAAAATATAAGAATGCATATTCAGCTGGAAGCCTTACCATGGCAGGAATTATGTCCCATGTCTTCTGAAATCTGAAGTTGAAATCCATCATTTGTTCTTGAGGAGCTCTCTTTATGGTGGTCATCTGTTCAACCAATGATAGATTGTCTAATTTATCTTGAAATTATTTGTTTAGCTTCTCACCTAGATCATCCCAGGTTCCTATAGTCTACACAGGTAGACTCCTAAACCATTGAAATGTGTTCCCCTTGAATGAGGCAGCCAGTAGCCTGATGGCTACATTCTCCTAGGTGACATGATGAACACCACATAGAGACACTATGTCTCTAATGTGCTCGATAGGGGTAGTCTAATTCTCCCCTATGAAATATGGCAGACTCTTCAAAGCTGCCATGGGTATAACATCATGTACTATTAGGTTTAAAGGGCTGCCCCAATCAAAAGTCACGAATGGCTAATTTTTTGCCATCTGAATAGCTAGAGGTAGATTTGCCTGAGCTGGTGTAGGAACTACAGGTGCACTTGGCCTGAAATTTGGTGGAGTCGACTATATCCTATTAGAAACTGAGGTCCTTACTGCAGCTCCACTCTGTCTTTTAGGTGGAAACGACTGCAAGTAATCAAATGTACTCGAACTCCTTGTTTGAATCTTTCTCATAAAATGTAACATCAAAACTGATCTACTTGTCCTTTCTCAATGTGAGTCGCCAGATATGCAAGTTTAACCTCTTTCAGGTCTGAAAATCACTGGCTGCACATCAAACTAGCAATAAAATTGTCCAAGTCCCACCGGGCGTGCCAGAAACTATTGTCACATGAAATTGCACCCTGCTTGGAAGGATTCCAAGCATTCCAATGACACAATGGGAATGATCTCGAAGTGTGGGACCTTGCTTAAAGAGATCACACCTCCGGAGAAGGCCAGTTTCCTTGCCTGATTATCACCTAAGACTACTAAACTTTTGAAGGGAAAAGGGAGAAGGGATGCTTTAGAAATGAAACTAAAACATAAAAACTTGAAAGCAAAGGGTGATGCACTAGGTAGATTTTAAAAAAACTTCTACAGAACTGAAAATTGCGCAACACAATTAGATGATTCTAGCAGAGGCAAGAAGCAATACGATTGAGAGGAACAAAGGCATTCACAGACAACCATATGTAGATTCACACAGGACTAGAAAAATCAGCCAAAGACGTAAAAATAGCTTGCATATATTCAATAGGAAGGCAAGGGTACAATATTAGAAAAGCTCTATTTGGAAACAGAAAGACCAGAATGTCAAAAAATTTCCAACCCTATTTACAACATACGAATGCATATATATAGCATTCCAAAAATAATGCCCTAAGTCAACTACAAAATTCGCTCTATGAGCTGTATCAGAAAATATCTTCTTTGAATGACTGTCTAGCTGCATCAGGTATGGCATCAAATATCTAGGACTGGGAAAATAGAAGATATTTGTGAGTCTTTAATGCAGCTGCTGCATCATCGATCTTCAGCAAAGAATTGGTGGAAAATATCTTTTTTTATCAATGCGAGCTACTTCATCCTTTGTGCAGTAATGAATGCAAGAAACATCTCCATCTGCTCAAAATGGTCGCTGAAACGTCCACTCATCCAAAACATGCAAAGCCAGATCTGAAAATGAAAAGTGATAAAAACCCCTTGAAAACCCAGCCAAATAAAAGAGGGGACAAAAATATGCATCTTTGCCTCTTGCAACATGTTGAAATTCACCAAAATGGAGGAGATATAGGCATTCAAAGATTTGGTCAACTGCCTGTATATATGGCTTTTCATCTGTGTGTATATCACTATTTGAATCAACCTCTAAAACTGTCTTTGCATGTACAAAGCACCTGTATGTGCCTTTGCTTTTGGTGCCTAAAACGGCCCTTTGAAATCACCCTCTGTATATGCGTTTGAAACTACATACAAACGCGGGCCTTAATCCTTTTTGAATCGGCCTTGTATATTTTTCCACGTGGCATCACCTGATTGGTCGATGAGCTAATCTTGAGAAGCATCACTAAAAACTGTATTATCTTATCAACTGTCAGAATAACTATGAACTGAGCTACCGATGTATTCTGTCTAGCTGATGACCTTTGTATATGGTCCCCTGCATCTCGGTTTGTATGTGTGAACATACAAGTGAAACATGCATACAAAACTTGCATTTGCACCTGCGTATGTTTCCTTGTATCTATGACTTGTATATACATACAATCACATTTGTATATCTGGGCCCCACCAGTTGTATGTCAAACTTTGTAACTGCAAACATGCAAGCCACAGAATTAACGCCTGAATATGCCAGAATTTGATCTTCAAGTCAGGTCCGCGTTGTGTACTTCCTTTGCACCTTTGACTTGTATATCGCAATATACAACTACCTACATACATGCAAGCCATGGATTCAACATTATATTCAACCAAAATATATATCCATTTGAAATCTAGCTTGTATATCGCCTTTGTATGTTTCATTGTATATCGGCATATACAAGTACCATATACATGCAATCCGCGGATTTAAAATTTTTATGAAGCAGACTGGAAAGACTTTGAAATCCAGCTTGTATATCGCCTTTGTATGTTCCGCCAATGTGCCGATATACATTCCACTATTGCATGTGATCTTTTGCATGTATATCGGCCTTGTATCTTTGACTTGTATGTGCAAACATACAAGCCGCATATACAAAGCACTATACATGACATACATTGGCCTTTGTATATTCTCCCTTGTATGTGTGGCCCTTTGTATATCTGACTTGCACCATTTCTTTGTATGTCGTTGATATACGAACACCCTTGTATATTGTGGACCCCAGCAGTTGCATAATCGGCCTTTATATGTTCACTGTAGCCGATGTATGTTTCCATCTTTGTATATTAGCCTTGCATATGAAAATATACAAAGCGAAATATACAAGGCACTGTAGCAAATGCATGTGAACTACTTGTATGTTGCCAATGTACATTCCAACTTTGTATGTCTGCAGGCTCCACCAAATGTATGTCAACCCCTGTACATTTTTCCTTGTATGTTTTGATTGTATGTGCCGATATACATTCCACTGTAGCATTCTCACTTGCATGTCAACCTTGTATCTTTGGTGAATGTCCTTTGTATGTTCTGCCAATGCACATTGCAAAATGTACATTCATCCTTGTATGTGTGTCGATTGCATCTACCTCTTTGCATATTGCAAATGTATGTTCCAAACATACATTGGCGAATGTATATGCAAATATACATTCAAAAATGCATATTGAAATACAAGTGTGAAACTAAGAAATCCCAGCGATAGAAAATTCTTGAAGCTAAACGATTTCTGGGTTTTTCTGGGTTTTTTGCAAAGATTCTTCAAACAAGATTTTGAGAAATTTGGTAAGGCACAGCATGAGTATTTGGAAGATTTAAACTCTGTATAGACATTTCTAAAGGATTTTCAAGAAAAAAGCAAGGTGAACTGTTTAACTCTAGACAAAGGAAAATAGGTCAACACCTTGTTTAAATGAGACCTTTTGTTGCTTGTGAGGGGGAGAACCACTATTATTTCTGGCTATTAATTGTCATCTTTCTCTTTTCTGATTTTTAGCAAGTTTTCGTTGGTGACTCTTTCTAGAATAGTAGCAGGATTCATCATGTACGATCTTGCTCATCTATATCGGTTATTGTTCTTTCTTTTCAAAGATATTTTGATTATCTCCCAATCCATATAAGGATAACGGAGGAGGAACCTCAACGTAAATTCCATTTCTTCATGGATGAGGTGGGTTATCCATTTGTTTCTTGTCCACTTCAATCATTCCCATGATACTATCATAGTCCAAGTAATCATCCTCATCTACTTCCACTAGATCTTGTTCTACCATATTATTTTCAGTATGCTTAGGAAAAGGATTAGTGAAGGTTTGTAAATTCTGATTTATTAGAGCAACCAAATTATTTCCATTATCATTCACACCCGATACCTAGATGACATTTGAATCAATAAGGTCATGTCTCTCATGTTTAAGACACATACATCATTCAGTGTCATGTCCTTGCGTCTGATGATAATGTCAAAAGGCATTAGCATCGAAGTAAGGTCCTTTTTTACTAGGATCAACATGTTTGATTGGGAGACACTTCAAAATATTATTACTCACAGCTTGATTCATGATAGAATGATAAGACTCAGATATTGGAGTAAACTTTCTCGGTTGATACGGTGGTTTCTTTGGATTGTTTATAATAGACACATTTGTATTTGGTCCATCGATCTTGATGAAACTCCTATTATTGTTCCTTTTAAAGTTGTTTTGTGATGATCCACCCATGGATTGTCCAATTTGAGTTGATGAGTTTTGGTTTTCAGACTGACTAGAAGAAAGTTGATAATGACGAAGGGTGGTGCATAAATGTTGAAAGGAGTTGTACTTCATCAAGAGAATCTTATCATGAATATTAGGTTGTAGATTTGTAATGAATATCTTCTAAACATCCTCATCTTTCATCTGATATTGAATCTGAGCATAAAGGCCTTGATACCGACTAATGAATTCAATCAACTTTTCTTTCGGACCTTGTTTGCATTGAACTAAATCGATAAGAGTGACTTGGGGTCTGATATTTGCTTGGAAATGTTGTAAAAATTGATCAATCAACTACGAGAAGGAGTGAACTGAATTTGGAGGCAAAGAGCAATACCATTCTAAAGCACTATCTTTGAGAGATCGCGGGAAAAGTTTTTCTAACAAATCCTCTTCAAAATAAAAATCACTACACATAGTTGTGAATGCTGCCACATGGATATTAGGATCACCTTTTCCACCATATTTTTCAAAGTGAGGAGTCTCAAACCTCTTAGGCATAGGGGTTCTCAAGGTTGCATATGATAACGGATTACGTGCATGATATGTTGGTAGACTAGGCTACAAAGAATTTGTCAAGGTTGTTACCTTTTGTTGTAAAGCAGTCATGCCCTGTAAAAGTTGGTTTAGGATGGCATCATTTGGAGATGTGATTTGTTTTGAGGAATTGGAACCAAAGTGAGGAGGTGAATGAGCTTAAGATATGATAGGTAGAGGCTGGGAATAGGTCAATGGTTGTTGGACATATTGGTAGGTAGATGATGGTTGCGAATAGGTAATAGGTTGTCAGAAATGAGTGGAATAGATAGGAGGTTGAGAACAATTATTCATAGATGATGTCCCTTTAGAAATTAAATTTTGATAATTAAATCCCATAGCTTTGTAATTAGTTCCATTAGATACTCCAATACCAGTGGTAGCGTTACTACAAGTGTTCACATTAGTTGTTAAGGTCATTGATGTGAAGGTAGATATTCCCGTAGTCGGTATAGGTGCCGAAAGTTGTGTATGGGATGGTGATAGAATTTTCTTTATCACTTGTTCACATTCAGTCACTGGCATAATATTATTTTACAAAATATGTGTTAGACCACAAAGTGCATTAACACCATCTTGTCCTTTTATCAATTCTCTTATATTATGAATTGTAGGAACGGCTTCTTCAGCTATTCATTCAGTTTCCATAAATGATTGAAATTCAGATAACTCTTTATCCAATTTTTCTATTTGTTCACCTGATACATATCCAATCACCTTCATAGTATCATCAACATCATGAAAAGTTTGTTCTTCCATTGTACTTGCAATATGTGCAATGTCTTGTAATGTTTGGGTTTCTCCTTTTGTAAAGAAGGTGTTCAAAGTACCAACTTCTTCAAGAGCACTAGATCCCATGTGTCTTATGCTTCTTCTTAAAGGAATATTTCTCTTAGGGCATAAAGTTATTAAACTCATGCAATAATATGCTCACTCTCAACACACTCTAAGATAATGCCAAGTCAATGTATAGTGAAAATATGATAGGCACTTTTTTCACTAAAATTCAATGCAAGAGAGCATAACCAATAATGTTGTGAGGAAAATGATGATGGAAAGAAAATAATATCAGTAATAAAAGCCACTTGTTGCTAAAATATCCAACACAACATGCTTTTAGTACCACTTAAGGTAAGACTAGTGAAAATATAGCAAAAATAGGCTATTTTTCACAGTTTTTCAACTCCAAGACCTAGCAAAAGAGGTGTTGTAAGGAATTTTAGGAGGGAAAAAAAATAATATCCATAATATCAGTCACCTTAATCCATAAAACTGGTCACAACACATTTGGAGTGCAAACTAGGTCAAACCCTAGGGCAAAAATAGTCGAAATGTGTAGTTTTTCACCAAATTTCACTACAAGAGCCTGTTAAAAGGGTGTTGTGAAGATTTTTATGAGGGGAAACAAATTATTACCTTGATAACAGCAAAATAATCCCAAAATATCTTTCACAACACACCTATGGTGCAAGTTTATGAAGTCGATAAGGCCAAAATTAGTGAAAATTGTTGTTTTTGAAGCCCTAGGTTTCAGATTTTGGGACAAAATACTATGCGAATGCTTTGAAGTCTGATTTTTTATGGAAATTACATACTCTCAGATATAAAAATGATTTTCAAGTTTAAACATGCAAAATACCCATGCAAATTTAATGAAAATGCATTAAAATTGCCAGTTTTATTGAAATTTTCTATGCAAAATTGCAAATATTTTAAATCTAAATACAAATTTACACTAAAATGCAAGACTACAGCCAAGTGAAAATTTGAATGAGCCTCTAAAATAAGTAGAAAAATCTGATAAAAGATTTTGCCTACTAACCCTAGACTTTGGAATTACTAGGTTATCTAAAATTGTCAAAATTTCCACAAAACCCTAGCAATTAAATGATGAAAATGCAAAGAAAGATTTTGAATTTTTGTATTTTTCTATAGTTTATATCAGATATGATGCAATTTAGTAAGCCCAACAATGCAATCTTTTTGTATTTTTCCAAATTTTCAATTTTTTAAAATTTTTCTCAATGTAATAAATTGAATGACTAAAGGAATGAATGAAATCACACCAAATCTGAAGACAAACACTTAGCAAGTTGTAATTTAAGTTCCAAGACATGGGTTCACCAAAATGTTTAGGGTAAAATTGTATTTTGTTATTATTTTGTTGTTTAGATGTTAAAATCTACCTCTCCACTAAACATTGAAGGATCTAGGGTTGAGTGGCGAGCACTATCATACCCTAGGTCACTTTCAGATGTAGGGAAACTTGGATTAGGGAATTAATTATCAATTTTTCCTTCTCCTATGCTCAATTGACCATTAAAACCCTAATTATGCAAATACAACAACAAATTAATGAATTACGAAAAAAGCTCTTATAGACAGGAGTAAAATACTGAATCATAGAGTACCTATTTTTAGGGTTTCAAAGCAGAACAATCAGGGACACTGGAGTGGGTGCCCAAGTCCAAGGTACCTACTTTTTCAGGGAATTTGGAACTCCTTCCGACACTAATCAACCCTATAACTTCTATTTTCTGAGAGCTGTCTACGGAGGACACTAGAGCGAGTGCCCAAGTCTTGGAAGTGTTCCTTTGTCTGTCTTTTCTTCAGATCCTGAATCCTTGATGCCTGCCAATCCTTCCTGCAACTCCACTTTTCCCAAATGTGACACCTATAACCTACAATCATAAGACTTAGTTTGGGGCTTGTGATGTTTACAGGCTTGCCTTAGTCAAACCCCGTAGGACACTTAAGTCTCCAAACACCATTGTCAGATAAAGAGGGCGTGCCCTTATGACGCAAAGGCCAAAAACCAAAGGAATCAATGATAAAAACACATTGATATGTCACCTTGTAGTGAACTCTCATGGAGGAAGATGCTCTTCATGCCATGAGGAGATTGATGCTCAAATCTACAAATATCAACACACAAAACATACAAGTCTACTCTTGCAACACAATAGAGAGCCTTCAATCACCTTGAGAACACAATAGCTTGCTAGTGGTCATCTAATAATGCTCTAGTCCAAAATGAATGCCTACACATGCTTATATATGCATCTACAAGCACTCCTGCCAAGATATTTGAAATTCAAACTTACCGTGTCGGTAAAGGGACGTAATAACAGTCACTAACTGACACTCAAAAATTGGGGCTGCCCCAAAATAGGGCAGGACTAGGGTGCAGGCGCCCAAGTCCTCCCCCCTATTTTGGGTAGGGTACAGCTCAAGGCATCCACCTAGGCTCTATTTTCCAAGGAACCTAGGTCTCATTCTATCAGGGTGTTAAAATATGAACTAAAATGTCCTAAATGCATGCTAAAGACTTGGGAGCTAAACCTTATGAGGGAAAAGCCCCCAAGGGGACATTTTTCAATGTTATAGGAACAATTCATTTTATGCAAGAAAACTCAGCCAATTTGAGTGCTGAACATATAGAATTAGTTCAATTCTAGCATTGTTTAGCAATAGCATTTCATATCTTAGAGCATATCACTACTAATAGACTCATTTAGGGTGCAATTAGATAGTTAGTTTGTTAGTAGTTTAGCCCAATCTTGAGGTCCATTGGACTTGAGATTGGGTGCATTTTAGGTATAATTTGCATCTATTTTAGGTCTCATCTTCATAGGTAGACATTTTGGCATGCCTGGTGGGACCCCCACCACCTTTTCTCTAACAAATTTGCATGTTTTGTGTTACTTTTCTTGTGACAGGTCATATCAGTACCTATTGTTTGCAAATCAACGCCTATCTGGCACATCATAGCCTAGCCTGGAAGATCAGTGTCCATTCAGAGATAAGGTAAAATCACTCATTTCTTATGAATTTTAAGTCAAAGTCAGCATTTTATGTTTCCATAATGTTTTAAATGATGTTTTACTGACTTTTGGGCCACCTGAGCTCTTCATTTTGCAGGAAAAATCAATTTTACAAGGGGGAGGTGATGTCTATCTCAGACCAACACCTAATTTTCTGTATTAGTGCCCAGTCACAAAGATTGGTGACCAATCCAAAAGTGGGTTTTTTGACTAAATTTTGGTTTTGTAGCCTCATTCGACTATCAAGGAGCTCATATGAAACCACTAACATGTTCCTTGCAGGGATTTGTTAGGTTAAAAACATGTTATTTTGATGCATTTTGTATGGAATTGCTTATTTAATCTTAGGTACATTTACTTTGGGACTTAAGAAAGAACAACAAACTGTATATTCACACTCATTTGACTTAAAAAGAACAATAAAATGCATATTTACACTCATTGGACTTAAAAACAACAACAAATTGCATTTTCATTCATTGGTTAAAAAAAACACAATGTGCATCATAACTCATTTGGTTAAAAAGAACACAACATGCATCATAACTCATTGGTTTAAAAAGAACAACAACCTACATCCTCACTCATTGGGTTAAAAAGAACCACAAAGTTGCATTCACTCATCTAAGCAAGAAAATGAATAGCTTCGTGTGAAGTGTCTTGTGATTGTATTTGTATTGTGAAAGTGTATGCTCTTCCCTTGCACCATTTGGTGATCTTGGGAATCAAAAAATTCACACAACACTTGCATAAATCACCCCCAACATAATCCAAGAGCTAAAAATGAACCTTGTTTAGTGTGGACCAAGCCTAAAAATACGTATGCTCTCCCCTCGCATCTTCGTATGAACTTGGGGATGAAAAGTATTTTTGAGTTTGTGTTTCTTTTTTTGAACCTTTAGAGGGCCTGCCACCCCACTTTGAAATGTGGGAATAACTCAAGCAGCAACAAGCTAAATCCAAGCTCTTTGGAGCCGCTATATAAAATAATGTGTTTGTGACAAAAGTCACAAGCAACAGGTGATGTTGTGTCATACCGACGAATGTTTCCCCCAAAACCCTACAGAGTGTAACCTCTATAGGCTGGAAAGCCTCCTTATTAGAAAAAATCATCACATGTATGGCCACCTAAACAAATGCACTTACTACAAACCATTGTTTTAGTAGCCCAAATCCCTCTATTTGTTGGCGCAAAAGGTGGGACCTTTGAAGCTGCCCCGATTCTCATGGTTCTTAATAGAGATAGCAGGGACAATCCTAAGATTTAGTGGGGGGACAAGCCTTGGGAAACCCATAACTTGGTATGCATGAGAAGTGAGTGATGTGGAGGGGAGCCAGTGCTACCAATATCCTGGAGCTATCCACTTTGAATAGGCACAACTAGGGGATCCAACAAATATTGTCATATCCTTGTGCATGATTATTTAATTTCACAATAAAACCTTTGGACATTGTATGCACTTGTTTGAAATGTTTGTATCACTTGCCAAAGAAAACTATCATGGACATAACCCGAACATTTGAAGAAAAAAACCATTGAAACTTTAGAACACCTCAAATACATCATTTAACCTCCAAAGCCCAAAACATCACATCCCAAGCCCAAAATTTGCATAAAACCACCACTATCTTATATCAACACCCAAACATCTACATCAGCACCCAAACCTCCACATCAGTGCCCACACCTCTGCATCAGCACCTAAACCTCTGTATCAATGCCCAAACCTTTGCATCAGTACCTAATCCTCCAAATCAGTGCCCAATCCACTACATCAGCACCCAACACTCTATATCAGTGCCTAATCCTCCAAATCAGCACCCAATCCACTGCATCAGTGCCCAACACTCTGTATCAGCGCCTAATCCTCTGAATTAGCACCCAGTCATCTTCATTAGTGTCCATTGACAAAATAATTGGAAAGCTCAAGACTTTGTCCTTTAATGTATCAACAATCCTCGTTCCACGTCATCCATCGACATTTCATGCCACCTCATCCATATTTTCATCCATTTGTCCTTCTTATCTTGTGATCCAATCCTAATCATCGATCATCATCATTGTCATCATCCTCATCAATTTATAGGCTATCCAAGTCACCCATCATTAATTAAGACTAATCTAGCATCATCCTTGTAATAATCAATATCGGTCCATAATCCACACTTAGTCAAATCTTTGATTGACCATCCACTATCATCTCTAATTAATCCCACCATCCCTAATCAATCTCTATCAATCCAAATAATCAACCAATATCCTCAAATCAAACTAATCCTCATCCCTATCCATAATTGATCCTTCTCCAAATCTGTCAAATCAATCCAAACCGCATCCAAATCCTAAGGTTAAAACTCTAGATTAAAATTATCCTTCTAGAATCATCGACCCCCTTGGATAAATTATCTTAGGAATCTAGATGACTCCTAAGTTAGTGGATTCCAAGAAATCTCATTTTTCTTGGTGTGTCTTGTCTACCCCAAGTAAAATAATCCTATTGTCCTCTTGCTTGGGCTCTTTGTCTACCAAAAGTCAATAGGATAACCATTGGCCTTTAATCATCTTGATCTAGATTTTGGACCTATCTCCATCATCTCATCATCAATACCTCGTCATCCAAATTGGCCTCAAATTCACTTTTCATACCTCCCATCACGCGATCACAAACTAAGAAAATGGACGCTCATTACCAACCCCTCTCTCCTAGTGGCTCTACCATGAGTAACATGGAGGAATATGTCAACCAACCTGAAATGGGTGAAGCATGCACTCATCCTCATCAAACTTATTCCCCCACCTTTATCGAGTTCCTTAATGAAAAGGGGTTACATGACAAGTTCGACCAATTCATTGACAACCACAAGGATGAATTTCTTCAATGACTCATTGAACATGGTGTGCACCTCCCATATTCATATGACCACGATAAGATCAAAACCATCTTTCATGACAAACCACCAACACCTATCCACAATCAACCATGGGGACATGTCCCTAACCCAAACGAACCCATCTATGATAATCCATGGGCTAGTTATTCCACCAACACCCCCGCCATTCATGCCCTTGATCACAACATAAGGCACAATGTGGTGTCATAACCACAAGTATCAGAGCAACCTTATAGATTGCCTTCTCATATGATGTCCGATCCTAATATGCCCACTAATCCAAAGATTGTTATCCCACAAAATGTGTCCCACACTTCTCAAAATCCATCCAACACCAATCTCATCCCACAATCTCTTCCTCCTTCGAAGATTCCTAAAAGGTCAATCATCATCCAAATGGTAGTACCACCCATGACTCGAACACCCATTGCGAATCCACTCGACCAACCACAAAACCCATTGACAAACTATGCTAATCCCATGCACACATATCAATCATCCATGCATCAACCCCACCATGAGTCATTAATGCAACCTCCTTACAACATCCAACAACAGCCACATCCCCAAACTCAACAAGTCATCCTACAACAACAAGCATATGGGTCCCATGTTTACACACAAGCCATAGGTTTACTCTCACATGTTCAACATAAACAATATGTCCAACCTCAAACTCAACAAGTCATCCCACAACAACAAACACACGGCTCTCAACATCTACACACAAACCATGGGTCTTCCACCTCACGTACAGCAACAATATGCCCACTCCCAACAACAACAAAAAATATGTCCACCCTCAATACCAACAATCATCAATGAAACAACCTCCACTCCACCAAGTATCACAACCACCTCTTTCTAACCCTTTTGACCAAGAATGACAAGAGATGAAAAACACCCTTAAAAACATCCAACTAGGGACCCAAAAGAAACACTATAAGTTCGAAGACTTATGTCCCTACCCGTTCGATAGAAACATTGCCATCACACCTTTTCCTCAACACTTTGAAATGCCAAAATTTATTAAATACAAAGGAAAAGGAGACCCTTGTGACCACATCAAGGATTTCTTCATGGCATGCCAAGAAGTCGCCAATGATGACCAGTTCCCCCTTTATCTTTTTCCATGAAGCCTAGGAGGACAAGCCCTAGAATGGTTCATGCACTTACCTTATGGCTCCATATCCAATTTCACCGATCTTTCGAAGAAATTTGTTGCCCACTTCTCATACAATGTAGAACATCAGATAACTATGCTCAACCTTTGCAACACCAAACAACGAAGTGGTGAGAGTTTCGCTGCTTGTCTACAAAGATGGAGATCCCTTGCTAGTAGGCTACCTTGGACAACCCCTAAAAAACAACTCATCCATATTTTCATCCAAAACCTCAACCAAGAAATGGCCTTCCATTTGCAAGTACATTGTGCATCAACCTTCGATGAAATTATAGAAAAAGGGGCTACTATTGAGAAAGCCCTTATTGCAAAAGGTCTAGTCAAAATCTACAACAAGAATGACGATGACAAAACCTCCAACGACAAACCTAAATTTTGGGCTAAAAACAAGAACACCATAGGAGATGGTGCTACTAATTCCGAGTACATCCAAATCACCTTTCCTAAACCAAAAGAGACAAACATAGTCCAAAATGTTTCTAACGATGTATTAGTCTCGCCTGCTCCTCCAAAGAGAAATCCTCCTAACAATCTAAAGCACAAATATACCCCATTGGGTGAGCCACTCGAGGTTGTATTCCAAAATCTACTCCATGCCCACATGGTTGAGTTCCCCATAACAAAACCATTTGATGAAAACAAACCTAAGCCTGTGTGGTACAAAGAGAATGAATATTGTGACTACCACCGCATCAAGGGCCATGCCACAAATAAATGCATGAAATTAAAAAACTATGTCCAAGACCTCATTGAATGTGGTGGAATCCAAATCGAAGACCATGATAATACATCACCCAATGATGGCCTAGGAGTCTACCAAGACCCTCTTCCCCACCACAACAATTATCAAACCGCTTCCCAACCATCCTCCTCCAACACCAATCCTAACAACCAAACCAACAATATCAACTACAACAATGTTTCTCCCCCCTATGATAATAGAGTAGGTAAAATTGATTTTGATTCTACTCATGTTACCACCATCAAAGTCAAAAATACTACCCCTGAATGTGTTGTTACCACCCATCGTGGGCGTATAATTGTGAAGGGACCATCCCCATTCTCCTCTACCACCAATTCCCAATACAACTTCCTTGATCATCTTGGAAAGACCCCCGCTCAAATCTCCATCTTGGAACTCCTTAGGACATCTGCCATACACCGGGAAATACTTGACAAGGCTCTCCAAGAGTCTCGTGTGCCTACCGACATACCTCCTACCCAATTCCAAAACCTTGTCGCTTAATTATCATCATCCTATCATCTCACCTTTAGTCATGCTGACATGCCACCTATTGACCCCACACATAATAAAGTCCTTCATATTGAAGTCCAAATCACCAACCATAGAGTCAAGAGGGTCCTCTTGGATAATGGATCTGGCTTGAACATATGTACATTAAAATTCATAAAACTCATAGGGTATTCAGCGATTGACTTGGAATCTTTGGTTATCTCCATCAAGGCATACGAAAACACGAATAGAGAATCCAGAGGCACTATATGCCTCCCTATCAAGGTAGGCCCACTCACAATGCCCACTCTATGTCACGTGATTGATCTTGACCTTCCATATAATCTCCTCCTAGGCTGACCATGGTTGCATGTCTTGCAAGCTGTTCCATCCATCTACCATCAATGCCTCAAGTTCCCTCATAATGGTGTGGAAGTCACTATTCCCATATATCAACAACCTTTTGAATACTGCAAGGATTTAGAGGTTGTTTATGATAGGTAATTCCATTGTCCAAGTACCTATGGGGATCATGTCAAAGATCTCTCATCCACTCCATCGACATCATCATTCATGCCACACATCACCATCAAACAATCACAAGCTTCCACTTCATCTTCCACTTGTACACCTCAAAGGTCAAGATCATAGACAAAGGGTGTGGTGAGTATGAACTTCACAATGCCTTCCACATGGGACAGTTACCATTGTCCCCCTGCTCCTATGACTGTCATCTTTTGAAGAAGGAAAAAGAACAACACCGCAAGATCAATGATAAAATTCCCTTTGTACCAGCACAAGTCTCTAGAGAAGAAGAAGCCGAAGAAACGGCTCTAAGTGATTGGCTATATCGTGATGAGACTACCCCAACAACTATCTAGATAGCAACTATCAATCTAGAATACTTCAAAGAAAAATATCCTATACCATTTCAAATTTGTACCAAAATGCCTTACCATGGAACAGGACTTAGTGTCGATAAACAAGGTGTTACAGAGCCCATACCGATTGATTCTATGTCTCCCAAGAAATATGCTCAATACTTCAGTTTAAGATATGCTCCACCGACTGTGACAATCCATGGACCCACTAAAACCTCGGTATAGGTAATGGAATCCTCTTCTAGTGTTGAAAACATCACGTCAAGTGTCATCATAGCTTCATGTGAAGATTTGGACCTTTCTTTCATCTTCCCCAACAATGCCATCTTCATTATTGACCTCCCCCTTGTTCATCCTAAACTCATTGCTTAGGATTATCAAGGACCTCTACCTCTCGACATATTTCCAAATGATGAGGCTCTCTCCACATTCTTGGAACTCCAGGACACCTCACAATATGACATATGCTTGCACATTGATGCCTATTTTGGGGAAGAAGAGATCCTTAGTCCAAAATAGAAAAAATCAAAAAATAGAAAATCTTCCCCTAGTGAAAACCTTTCTGAGGAACTTTCAGACACAAAAGAGAAAAATAAAGATGTATCTCCTAGTGAAAACCTCTCTGAGGTGCTAGAAGATGAGGATCTCAATCTTCCCCCTATACCATCTCACTGGCAAGAGCATCCCAACATTTTGATTGAAGGAAGACTAGAAAGTAACCTTGGCATGCAAGAATCACCTAAGCTCACACATCTAGCAGAAAGTCTCGGTATAGAATAAAAATCCAACATCTCCACAGTGCTTCATGAAACACCTGATGTGTTCTATTGGTCTTACGCTGACATGCCAGGATTGTATCCATCTTTGGTTGTTCACCATCTTGTGGTACATCCCGACGCAAAACCTATTAAGCAGAAACTCTACAAGATGCACCCTCAAGTCACCATGCTCGTCAAAGAAGAGCTACAAATATTACTAGATGTTGGCTTCATTCACCCTATCAATTATCTAGAGTGGGTCTCCAATATTGTTCCAGTTGCTAAGAAACTTAGGGGCATCCATTGTTGTACATTCTCCTCTTTTGTCCTGATGATGGATCATTGAGTATGATCTGAAACGTTGATGGTAAAAAAGCAATACACAGTGATTCCAGAAGCTCTACATTCAATCATGGACTATGGAAATATCATGTCTTTAATTCTGAGACCTTAATAAAGCATGTCCAAAAGATGATTTTCCACTTCCCAACATTTACATGATTGTAGATCTAACAGCGAGGCACGAGATGCTTTCTCTCATGGACAACTTTTCGAGGTATAATCAAATCAGAATCACCCTTGAAGTTCAACATAAAAAAACTTTTACCTATCCTTGAGGCACATATTGCTGGCAAGTCATGCCCTTTGGTCTAAAGAATGCAGGGGCAACCTATCAACGTGCAATGACTACAATCTTCCATGACATGATACATAAGATAATGGAAGACTATGTGGACGATCTCCTAGGAAAATCAAGAACAAGGGAAGAGCACCCTAAGATCTTGCAATAGATCTTTGCACAGCTCAGAGAGTACAAGCTTCGCCTCAACCCTAAGAAATGCATCTGCGGTGTAACATCAAGTAAACTCTTGGGGTTCATTGTCTCCTACAGAGGCATTGAGGTAGATCCTGCTAAGGTCACAACCATAATAGAAATGCCTCCTCCAAAGATGCTCAAACAACTCTGAAGTCTCCAAGGCAAACTATAGGCTATATGAAGGTTCAATGCTCAACTTGTAGACAAATGCTATCCTTTTGCCCATTTACTTTACAAAGACATACAATTTAAGTGGGATAAGAACTGTCAACAGGCATTCGACGACATCAAGGAGTATCTTGCTTCACCATCGGTCCTAATGCCTCCTATCCCTGGAAAGCCCCTGTTATTATATATATCAGCAACTTAGTAGCATTGGGGGCACTTTTAGCACAACAAGTTGATACTGGCTATGAGAGAGCTATAAATTACATCAGCAGGACTTTAGTTGGCTATGAGCTTAATTACACCCCCATAGAATGTGCATGTCTAGTTGTCATTTTCTACTCCCAAAAGTTATGACACTACATGCTAAGTCATTTTATTAAGCTCATATCTAAAGTTGATCCTCTTAAATACCTCCTTTCTTGGACCGCACTCACAAGATGAATGGAAAAATGGGTCATGTTGTTGAGCAAATTCAATATTGAGTATGTTGATAGGAAAGCAAACAAAGGACAAGTTATAGCAAACTAGCTAGCAGAAGTGCCCCTCACAGATTATCAACCGCTATCCATTGACTTCCTAGATGAGTCCATTCTCACTATGACAGATCCTACACATTGGAAGCTATACTTTGATGGATCCTTCACTAAGCATGGTTCAGGGGCAGGAATACTATTAGTGACCCGGCAAGGTGATTACATCCCCAAAGCTTACAGACTTGCTTTCCCCTATACAAACAATGTAGCCAAATATGAAGCTTTGATCATTGGTCTCAAAACAGTTGTGCAATGGAATATCTTAAAGCTATAGGTCTATGGAGACTCTTAGTTGATCATCAAACAAGTGAATGATGAGTTTACCACAAAAGATGATAAGCTGGTGCCCTATAAGCAAATGGTTGATGAATACAAACTATTCTTCACCTACATATAGTTTGAGCAGGTACCTCGCCTTCACAACAAAGCAACTGATGCCATGGCTACTATCAGTTCCCCTCTGGATATGCCTCAAGATAGCAATTAATGTGAGTTTCTTGTAGAACAACTCTTAATGCCAGCATATCATGTCACTAAGTTAGAATTCATGTGTGAAATTGTTGGTCTAAAAAATTCTTGGTATCATGACATTTACACTTACCTCCAACATCATACTTTTCCTCCTGAATCTACCTGCAAACAACAAAGATCACTCATTCGCCAAGCCACCAGCTACACTATTCTTGCTAACACCCTCTATCGCCAAAGCTATGATGGCACTCTCCTTCGATGCTTAAACATGGAAGAAGCTTCCCTTGCCTTACATGAGGTCCACGCAGGTATCTGCAGAGCGCACACAAGTGGAATTATCCTAGCCAAGAAGCTCATGCGTACCAGATATTATTGGCCTACTATGGAACATGATGCATGTGAGCACGTGAAAAAGTGCAAGCCCTATCAGTAGCATGGAGATCACATTCACACTCCTTCTCAATCATTGCAACCTATTACTACACCATGGCCTTTCTCTCAGTGGGGCCTAGATCTCGTTGGCAAAATCAACCCATCCTCCTCTGACGGACACAAATTCATCATCACTACCACTGAATACTTCACTAAGTGGGTTGAAGCCATCCCTCTCACATTCACTACTGGAAACCAAATCACCAAGTTCATCATCTACCATATCATCTTCCATTATGGTATCCCATCCACCATTGTCATTGACAATGGTAAACCTTTCAAAAACCATGATGTTCGGGACCTTTGTGAACAATTCCACATTCACCATCATTGGTCCACTCCATATTACCCACAAGGTAATGGACAGGCTAAGGCAACTAATAAAACCCTACTCAATGTCCTCAAGAAAGTTGTCAATGAAACTAGTCATGATTGGCACCTCCATATCCACCCCGCCCTCTGGGCCTATCGCACTAGTATCTACACACCCACAGGAGCTACACCATATTCCCTTGTCTTTGGAGCGGAAGCCATCCTGCCAATTGAGATCAAATTTCCCTCCTTGCACATCTCCTTGTGTAATGTCATCACTGATGAAGAGTAGCATGTTGCATGCCTCCAAGAACTCAAGCTATTGGATGAACGGTGCCTCAATGCCCTTCATCACCTCCAAACGTACCAAAATCAGCTTCGTAGATCCTATAACAAGAAGATCCGTGCTAGCGAATTTGCAATAGGAAATTTGGTCCTAAAAGAAAATCAAAGGAATCTATCTGAATGAGAAAAGAAAGGGAAATTTGAGTCTAATTGGTTAGGACCCTACATTGTCACAGCAAAGTATGGCTTTGGAGCATATCACCTCTCCCCCCTTGAAGGAGAAGAACTAGAGGAGCCCATGAATATCATTCACTTGAGACGGTTCCATAGTTAGTTTGTTGAATACATGTGATGTAATCACACATCACCCCAGTAAAAATGGGGACCCCCTCTTTTTTCTTGCTTTTTTTCCTTGTTTTGCTTTAGGTTTAGTTTTCCTCTAAGCTTGTAGGATTTTGATAGTGTTGTGTATCCAAGTCTCAATAGTTTCTTGCCAAGAGGTCTATATCCCTTCATCCTGATGCATGTCACTGAGACCCTAAAAATGACTAAGTTTGATATCCTAAAAATCCTAAAAAAATTATTAAGTCTGAAATCTGGTGGATCCTCAAAAATCTAGAATCTGCATGCTAAATCCTATGGATCCAAGACCTATCTCAAACATCCTAGAAGTATATTGATAAATATTTGAAGTATAAGAAATTCCATATTTTCAATATACTTCCATTCAGGACATCCAAAGTTTGACTAAGGCAAGAAATTCCTCACTCCATGTCCAAACCCACCCAAACTAGGTGACCTCACAAGGTCCTCTTGGATAGTGTCTTCACCATTAGCAGAGCTTGTCCAGACAACACTCTCAAACCTGCCCAACGAAAGTTAGGATATTTTCATGAGTTTTGGCCAATAGAAGGGAGTTGGGAAGTGATGATGGAGTCTAAAACTAAGATTTTGATGAAAATTCCATGCCTCACCTCCAAACCTGCCCAGACTGGGCGGCCTTGGCATGAGGTCATGGACTCAGCCTCCTGCACATGCATTTGTCTAGATAGAACCCTCAAATTTGCCCTAGGAAAAAATGGTTAAGTTTAAAAGGTTTTCAAGCACAAGGCACTGAGAAATGATGAATTTCAAGCAAGGTTTGCAAGTTGGAGGGAAGTTAAGTAGATTACAAGTAACATTCCATGCATCATCTCCAAACCAAGCATTGCTTAAACTCCTTCCAACAAGGATGAATCAATTGGAAACAATGATAAAAAATCACTAAGCTTGATGTCTTGAAATCCTGAAAATTGGCTAAGTTTGAAATCTGGTGGATCCTCCAAAATCTAGAATCTGCATGTTAAATCCTATGGATCTGAGACCCATCTCAAACATCCTGGAAGGTATATTGAAAAATATTTAAACTATAAGAAATATATTTTTACTCAATATACCTTTACTCAGGACATTTCCAATATGGCGACAAGACTTGCATTCCAAGCACACCCTCTAAACCTGCCCTACCTAGGTGGCCTTGGCATGGGGTCTTGGATTCAAGGTTGTGATCACGCACTTTCTCCATACACTTCCTCCAAATCTGCCTTAGGGAGAGAATTTTCAAAGTTTAGAAGAGATTTTGAGTGAGTTCAAAACAAAATTCAAGGGTGGTATCCCAACCCACCTAGCTTGGACGGCTTCACAGGTGTTGGGAATTTAGGTGTCTCAACCTTGGTAATTCTCTGCATTTGTAATGTTTATATTTATTATTTAATTGCCTATGTTGTAAATATTTGGAAAATCCATATTATCATGTTGTGGGATGTGGCACGGTGATGTGTCAATCCTACATGGATTATGACAACTGGTATTTTTGTCCTCACATGAGGGGATAGGCATCCCACTTAGTGGTAGGAATATTTTTCCATGTGTCGGCATCTTCTACTTTGTGGTAGGAATATTTTTCCATGTGTCAGCATCTTCTATGTTGTGTAAGGAATGTTCAACTGAAACGGTTATGATGGATTCTTATGATGAATCTATGACATGTAAGAGTCAAGAATAGAAGGTTGTAAGACAGGTGATGACATGTTTCATGTAGCATCTTTGAATAAGGCATATTTGGGTGCCCCAAAGTGGAATATGACATGTTGTAAGAGAATATGTTATTTATAGCATGTGTATGACAGATTCTCTTACAGCTGTAAGTTGTAACTGCTATGATAGATTCTATGACGGTCGTAAGTGTCGTAAGAGCATCTGTCATAGCCCAATAGGCAACCTCTTTGGGATGGAAGTTGTGGACAAGTGTCAAACACATTCTACAATGTTGATCAAGTGTCCTTAGTCATGGGTTTTGGTCCAAGATGCCATGTTGGACGCCCATTCCAAGATAGGTCCAATATTGCCTTGTATTTCCTTTATATACAGGTGCTTGGAGATGGAGTTTATATCACAGGTTCATAGGTATTGTTATGCTGCCAAATTGACTCCATACATGAGTGTTGAATACCATTGAAGCTTGCATTGCAAGTGTATTGTAAACATTCTTTCAAATTTGTTAATACATTGTGCAGGTTTCTGAGTGTAGGGTTTTTCACCCGATAAGGGTTTTCACCACCATAAATCTTTGTCTCTCTTCTTCTATCTACTTTCTGGTTCTTGTGTTTTGCTACAATATCTCATGTTAATGGTTTAACATTGCTGTAATAGTTAGGATAAATTTGAATTTGCATAGCCCTCTCCTCATTAGATTGGTGTAGGAAGCATTTTCCACACACCTAGCTTCCTTTCAGTTGGTATCAAAGCTTGATTACCTTTGGTCCTAATTGTTGGGTAGGGGTTTTTTGAGCTAATCTTAGGTTGAGTGGGAGTCTGTGCAGAGCATTCTGTATCTTATTGCAGCAAGGAGATGGTAGGCACATCAAGAAGGTTTGAAGTAGAGAAGTTCAATGGCAGTAACTTCGAGCTGTGGAAGCTCAAGATGGAAAACATGTTAGTTGATCGAGACCTTGGGGATAGGGTGAACGAAACTAAACCAGCTGCAATGTCACAAGCTGACTGGGATCTCAAGAATCAAAATGCTTAGGGTCTCATAAGACTTAGTCTTATCGATTCTGTGTTGTTAAATGTCCATGAAGAGACCACTACAAAACTCCTTTGGAAGAAGTTAGGGGATGTGTATCAAGCAAAATCCCTTGTTAATAAACTTTTTCTAAGAAAGAAGTTGTATTCTCTTCGAATGGAGGATGGAGGATCCGTTGCTAAACATATGAATGCCTTCAACATGCTAGTTGCACAATTAACATCTATTGGTGTAAAGATGGAGGAGGAGGATCAGTGTATGACCTTGCTTTGTTCTCTACCGGACTCATGGGATCATCTTGTCATGGCAATTGGAAGCACCACATCCACATTCAAAATGGAAGAAGTGGTTTCTTCACTGTTGTCTAAAGAGATGCGGAGAAAGTCTTTTGAGGCAGCCAAAGAGGCCCTTGCAGTTTGTGGAAGACCCAAGGAGAAAGGGAAGAAGAAGGACAAGAAAGCTGAGAAAGGTAGATCCAAATCCTGTGGGAGATCCAAATCTCCTGGGAAGTCCAAGGCACTTTGTTGGAACTGTGGCAAGACCAAGCATTTCTAAAAGGAATGCAAAGAGGAGAAGAAGAAAAAGAAGAAAGCTCCTGATTAAGATTCTGACAAGTCACAAGATGACGGTGATGCTTTCATCGCAGCCCTGGCAACCCATGCATCTGATGATGTGTAGCTAATCAACTCTGGTGCATCATTCCACATGACCTCGCATCGAGGCTGGTTCACTAAGTTATAGGAGTTCGATGGTGGAAAGGTGTATCTGGGTGACGACTCTCATCTGAAGATCGTTGGTCATGGAAGAGTCTCTATCCGATTCCCTGATGGTCGAGTGAAGAGGATCCCTGGGGTTATGCACATCCCAAGATTAGAATGGAACCTGATTTCTGTAAGTAGTTTGAATGATGTAGGTGTGCAGGTTGTCTTTTTGAAAGAAGGATGCAAGATGATAGAGGATCTATGGTGCTTGCTAAGGGTACTTAGAGAGGTACTCTGTTTCAGCTAGAAGCATGCATTGCACAATGTAATAGTTCTTCTAACTCAAGGAAGAGGGTAGTAGTCACTTCATCCCCACCATCTGAATGAGCAATGAAGAAATCTGTTGTTTCTTATCTTGATGGTTGTAATCGTGCATTGGAAGTTAAACTTCTTGTAGAAAAGACAATGTTATGGCATAAGAGATTTGGCCACATTGGTGAGAAGGGTCTGCGTACCTTAAAAAATAAGAACTTCGTTGAGGGGTTAGATGATTGTAATCTTGAGTTTGACTTTTGTGAACATTGCATTTATGGAAAACAAAATTGTGTTTAGTTTTACTCGAGTTCTCATAAGTCTTCTGGTGTATTGGACCTTATTCATTCTGATCTGTTTAGTCATGTTAATGTTCCTTCATTATCAAAATCTGTATACTTTGTATCTTTTATAGATGATTACAGTAGAAGGACATGGATTTATTTTCTCAGAAGCAAATCTGAAGTCTATAGAAAGTTTAAGGAGTTTAAAGCCTTTGCTGAAAATTAGACTGGTAAAATGATTAAATGTTTGAGAACTGACAACAGTGGTGAGTTCTATTCTACAGAATTTGATAAGTATTGCAAGGAACTTGGGATTGAAAGACATAAGACAACTCCATACACAACACAGCAAAATGGAGTTATAGAGAGGATGAACAAGACACTGATGGAGAAGGCTAGGAGTATGTTTAGTGGAGCTGGTCTAGAACAAAAGTTTTGGGCTAAAGCTATTGCCACTACTTGCTATCTGGTAAATAGATCTCCTACATCAACTCTTGTTGGAAAGACACCCATGGAGGTGTGGTCTAGTAGAAATCCTTCAATAAGGCATCTTCGTGTTTTTGGTTGTGAGGCATATGCACATGTGCCTAGGGAGAAGCAGTCAAAGTTGGAGAACAAAGCTGTTAAGTGTATCTTCATCAGCTATGGTGTTGGTGTGAAAGGATACAATCTTTGGGACCCCGTGGCTGAAAAAGTGGTGTATAGCAGAAGTGTCATCTTTAGAGAGCTTACACCTTCTTCCACTGTTTTGCAGCTCGAAGAAAAAGAAAAGAAAGAGGATGTTGTTCAGTTTTCTCTCACCCCTGAGAAGACTGAACAGAAAGACAATGTTGGACCTGATGATGAGGAGAGCTCTAGCAGCTCTGAAAGCTCAAAAGAAGAAGCTGAACCTCAACCTCAGCTCTTAAGGAGGTCTACATGGATAAGAAAGCAACCTGAAAGGTTTGGTTTTACATTGCTTGATTCTAGTTGTGCTTATGCTTTGATTACTAACAGTGATGAACCTAGAACTATATCAGAGGCTTTGGATATGAAGGATGCAAGTTCCTAGGAGGCCATGGAGGAAGAAATGGCTTCTTTGGAAAAGAATCAAACTTGGGACTTGGTGCCTTTACCTCCTGGATGGAAACCTGTAGGATGCAAATGGGTGTTCAAGAAGAAAATTGGTGCAGATGGCAGTGTTGAGAAGAATAGGCCAGATTGGTTGCAAAGGGGTATTCACAGGTGGAGGGTATAGATTATGGTGAGATCTTCTCTCCCATTGCAAAGCTGACATCCATTCAATTCTTGTTGTCTCTCACAGCAACTTATGACTTGGAGGTAGAACAGATGGATGTGAAGCCAACTTTCCTTCATGGTGACTTGGAGGAAGAGATCTACATGTCACAGCCAGAGCATTACATGGTGAAAGGTAAAGAAAATTGGTTTGCAAACTTAAGAAGTCTTTGTATGGTTTGAAGTAATCCCCTAGGAGATGGTACTTGATGTTTGATGCCTTTGTGTTGTCAATTGGATTTGTGAGATCGAAATTGAATCACTGTGTGTATTATAAATTTGATGGTGATCGTATTCTCATTGTTGCACTGTATGTTGATGATATGTTGCTCATTGGGAAGGGTAAGAATATGATTTCTGATTTTAAATCTTAGTTTTCAGCTTAGTTTGAAATAAAAGATTTAGGGGCAGCTAGGTATATTCTAGGAATGGAAATCAGAAGAGATAGAACTAACAGAAAACTTTGGTTAAGCTAGAGTAAGTATGTGAAGACCATTTTGGATAGATTCAACATGGAAGATTGTAGACCATTGTGTGTTCCCATTTCTTTGGGGACAAAGTTGTCTATTGAGGATTGTCCAAAATCTCCTAGTGAGGTGGAGGACATGAGTAGAGTACCTTATGCTAGTGCTATTGGCAGTTTGATGTATGCTATGGTCTGCACAAGACCAGACATTGCCCAAGTAGTGGGAGTCCTTAGTCAATTTATGGCTAATCTTGGACGGGTTCAGTGGGATGCAGTTAAGCGAGTGTTCATATATTTGAGGGGTACTTCCAAGTATTCCATTTTATATCATGGTATTGTTTCAAGACCTCCGCATTCTATTGATATTTGTGAATTTGTGGATTCATATTGGGCAGGTGACATTGACAGCAGGATATCCACCAGTGCTTATGTTTTTACACTATTTAGCAGTGCTATTAGTTGGATGAGTAAGTGACAACCTGTTGTTGCTTTGTCTACAATAGAAGCTGAGTATATGGAAGCAACTCGTGCTTGTAAGGAAGTCATTTGGCTTAAGAGATTGTGTTCCAGTATTGGTGTTGATGCAGGTCAGATCACGATCAGTTGTGATAGTCAGAGTGCGATTTGCCTTGCAAAGAATCCAACTTTCCATGCTAGAACCAAGCACATTGATGTTCAGTTTCACTTCATGAGGGACATGGTTGAGGATGGAAAGGTAAAGTTGGAGAAGGTAGATACTTTGAAGAATGTTGCAGATGCATTGACAAAACTAGTGAGTACAAAGAAGTTCATATGATGTTCGGAGTCTATCGGCCTCTCGGCCTATACCAGTTAAATCTTGTTTTTCTATTGGCTCTTACAAGGTGTTCAACAAGTGGGAGAATGTTGGGAATTTAGGTGTCTCAACCTTGGTAATTCTCTGCAATTGTAATGTTTATATTTATCATTTAATTGCTTATGTTGTAAATATTTGGAAAATCCATATTGTCATGTTGTGGGATGTGGCACGGTGATGTGTCAATCCTACATGGATTATGAAAACTAGTATTTTTGTCCTCACATGAGGAGATAGGCATCCCACTTAGTGGTAGGAATATTTTTTCATGTGTCGGCATCTTCTATGTTGTGTAAGGAATGTTTGACTGAAACAGTTATGATAGATTCCTATGACGAATCTATGACATGTAAGAGTCGAGAATAGAAGGTTGTAAGACAGGTGATGACATGTGTCATGTAGCATCTTTGAATAAGGCATATTTGGGTGCCCCAAAGTGGAATATGACATGTTGTAAGAGAATATGCTATTTATAGCATGTGTATGATAGATTCTCTTACAGCTGTAAGTTGTAACCTCTATGACAAATTCTATGACGGTCGTAAGTGTCGTAAGAGCATTTGTCATAGCCCATTTTGGAAATAGGTGACCTCTTTGGGATGGGAGCTGTGGATAAGTGTCAGACACATTTTACAATGTTGACCAAGTGTCCCTAGGCATGGGGTTTGGTCCAAGATGCCATGTTGGATGCCCATTCCAAGATAGGTCCAATATTGCCTTGTATTTCCTTTATATACAGGTGTTTGGAGATGAAGTTTGTATCATAGGTTCACAGGTACTATTATGCTACCGGATTGACTCCAAACATGAGTGTCGAAGACCATTGAAGCTTGCATTGCAAGTGTATTGTAAACATTCTTTCAGATTTGTTAATACATTGTGCAGGTTTCTGAGTGTGGGGTTTTTCACCCAATAAGGGTTTTCCCCACCATAATTCTTTGTCTCTCTTCTTCTGTCTACTTTCTAGTTCTTGTGTTTTGCTACAATATCTCATGTTAATGGTTTAACATTGCTGTAATAGTTAGGATAAATTTGAATTTGCATAGCCCTCTCCTCATTAGATTAGTGTAGGAAGCATTTTCTGCACACCTAACTTCCTTTCAATAGGGTGTTTATGGATGATGTCTCCACCAGGTGACACTCTCTAGACAACAGTCCCAAACCCACCTAAGGAGAAAAGTGGCTAAGTTTATAAGGTTTTCTAGCATAGAGCACAAGAAGATGATGAAATTCTAATGAAAGTTTGTAAGTTTGAAGGAGTTAAATGCATTTTAAGTCAAATTCCAGGGGTCACCTTCGAACCCGCCCAGCCTGGGTGGCCTCAAGAGGTGCTCATGGACTATGTCATGTCCCATATGAAATTCTCCATACACTATCCTCAAAGCCACCCAGGGTGAAGAACAACATAAGTTGCAATTTTGTTTGATGAGAATGATCAAGATGACTCCAGGAGGATGAGATAATCAAGTGAAAAGTTTCTAAGTGTCAAAAGTCCACACCCTACCTACCAAGCTGCCCATGCTAGGCGATCTTGATTATTTCACTTGGACAACATCACCTCCTCCACAACACACTCTCCATGCACTATCTTCAAGTCCACCCTTCTTCCCAAGGTTGTCCATATCATGCAAGGAGGTTAAATTATCAAGGAAGCAAGTGAAGATGTCTTATGTTGTCAAAATCAAGCTAAAAAATCACTACGTTATGAAAATCCTTATGCCTCCTCCAATCCCACCCATGCTAGGCGGCCTTGAGCCCTTCATCCAAATTTCTTCGATAGAAGGAGGGAAACATGAATATTTTGGGGCTAGGCAAAATATGACTTCTTTGGCGACCTCTCAAGGGTGTTTTCCTGCTAAACAAATGATCAGTGACCTTATAGCAACCATTGGGTATGGAGTCAAGAGAGATTGCAACATTGGGCAAGCTATCGAGCCAAAATAGAAAACAACAAGCAAGCATGTATCTCCTAATGAGAATACAGCAAAGAGCAAGGGCACTTATTGAAAGGAAACCTAAAACTAAAATAAAATCTACTCTAATCCTAAACTAACCAGTCAGAGGTGACTTTAAACAAAGCCATTAACCAGTTCTTGAAAGTAACTGCCCTTCCTTAACAATTTACAATGTTTCTCATGTATGTGGGCAATTAAAAAGAGGTGAGGGGGGAATGAGCACATAACAAATTGATAAAACACCCCCCATAAAATGGAGATAAACTCATCTATCCACCTCGATTGATTACTGATGTTGCTAGCTTATGGTGAATAAATGGGCTGATCCCACTCATTTTGATGCTCAACTTCATGCTTAGAGGTAAGAATGACAAGTGGTGACTTCTCTTGATGTGTATCCAGTTGGGCTAGATGCCTGATTGGGCATCCCCTTGAAATGATATGTAAATCAACATAGTTGATCTCATATCTTTGCTCTGATTCTTTATCTTCTTGTTGGTCTGAAAACCCAAGCTCTTCATTTGGTATGATGGTGTCCTCCATTTGACTCTCATGTTGCTCTTGTGTGTAAAACAACTGACTTGAGACCTCAAGGCTTTGTCCTTCTTCCCTCAAAGAATCCAAGAAGGCTGATATAATGTCATCATGGCTGCATTCTTCAAACCTTTCTATTTTTTGTTCATGGCTGTCCTTGTTCATGACTAAGGTTTGACAAGAGAGAAGACAATTTGAAAGCTTAGAAATGATATCATTATCTTCACCTCACATGATAGTTTGTCGTGTTGATTCCTGCTCCATGGTCAATTGAACATCCTCTTTTATTAGGACAGCTAGTAGCTCATCAAAGCTATCAGCTCTTAGAAGACCCTTGCAAACAGTTGGCTCAAGCTCAAAATTCCCATTATTACTCAAAGAAGTGCCCTCCAAATCAAGCCTTTCTTCTTCAATAAAGGAAGGCAAAAGTTCAAACAATGAGGTAGCCTCTTCCTGTAGACCTTCATTTGTTATATCAGCCTCAAACTCCTTTGTACAACAAAAAGGAAGCTCCTCCAACAAGCTGATATCTTGCGAATCAGCCTCATCAGCCTCAACCTGCAGCAAATTGTCATTATTTTCAGTGTTCTCTTGTTGCTGCATATCCATGACCAGATGCCCGTTTTCTTCATCTTTAACATATTCAAGTAGCTCATGAAATAGGGAAGCATTATCGACTTCTGAAGTGGCCTTAGCAACTTCTTCCCCTATGCCTCCTTCCTTTGACTGTAGCTCCACTAGATTTTGGTTTAGTTGCCTCTACAATTGAAGACTCTTCCCATGCACTCTTTGCATGAGAGAAGGCTTCAAAAAAACTAAAGTCTAGAGGACTCAATCCCTTATTTGAATCAACAATACTCCCAGGTGTAATAGGTTCAAACAATTCTATCTTTGTGAGTGTAGGAACGAACTACTCCTGTAGAGGGATATAGGATTTGAAGCCTGGAAACTTGTGGAGTCTAGGTTGCTCCTGGTCAAGTATAGATTCTTTCAGTGGATGAGACCCTTTAAAACTTGGAATATTTGATTTAGGAGACTTAGGAGACTTATTTTGCTTGAATCTTGGTATTCTGAACCTGGAAACCTCCTCTTCAAAGAATGGATTTGGAAAAGAAATAACTGATTGAGTTTCCAACTTTTGAAATGGAGTGAACAAAAGCCTCCTTTGCTCTTCTTTTGCTAGCTGGATGTTAGAGCATGTTTCCATTTGCATGTTTAGTGGAGGGTCTTCATAGGGTGAAAAAGATGGCCCTTTCGAACTTGGAACCTTAAAGGTAGAAGGTTGCATGAAACTTGTGGTTGTGATAGGCTTGGATTCTACAACCTTTTCCTCTTCCTGATTTTGAATTGGCATGAGAGGATTGGTCTTTACAAGGTTTGGTATTTTGTAACCAGGATGCTTGGTCCAAGAAGGCTGCCATGATAGAGAAGTTTGAGGCTCTTTCATAGATTCACTTTGGTTTGAAGGATGAAAATGTTTGAAGCTAGGAATAGGGGAGAAATATTTTACTTTGAGCTCTTGCTCTTGAGCGAGCAACTATTTTATTTGTTTCTCCTTAGCTGCAAGTTGCATGTTCAAGCATTCCTCTTCATACACCCTTCTATTTTCTACCTCTTGTTGGTGCAAATAAGCTTGATATGCAAGCTCTTCTTATTGCATGCTATATTGTGCTTCTCTACCCATTTCTAAAATTTTCCTTTGGAAATCCAGTAACAAACTCTTAATGCTACCCAAGTCAGCATCATTTTGGGACTGACTAGGGAGGCTACATGTTTGATTTAGAGTAGAATGGGCTTCACAAGGCTGATTATAGGTATGAATGGGCTGCAAACAAGGATAAGCAGGAGTGCCTTGAAAATGCTCTTGCTAGTAATGCTGATCATAATGAGGTAAAGAGCTATTTGGCATAAATTTAGAGGCATTTGGGGCCTGGTATTGCTAATATGGGGGCCAATAGCCTATATTTGGATTAGGGGTAGGGGAATAACCATGATTCCCGTAAAATTTTGACATTTATAACATCTAAACACTGAATATTCATAAAATGTCAGAATTAGAGCAAACTAGGTCTGTAATCAAAGAGAAACTGGATACAAACTAGTAAGGGAGTCACCAGGTGATTGACAGCTTCTGAAAGCTGAATAGACCAGGAAAACCACCAAAATCCTAACCTTTGATAAAATTTTAGGTACTTAGGCTGTTGAAACTAGCTGATTTGTTCAGTAGAGTCACCATGGTGTTGTTTGTATTGCCTCCAAAGGCTGGTAATACTAGGAGAAAGACCAATCTCTTAGTACTTTGATGAGAAGTTCATCGAACTGGTCCCACCGGGCATGCCAGAAACTATTATCAACCAGATTTGCACCCTTGCTGCAGTTGTGAAACTTTAGCAATTTGGAGATACAATGGGAATGATCTCGAAGTGTGGGACCTTGCGAGTTGAGATTGGACCTCCAGAGAAGGCTAGTTCTTCTCTCTAAGCCTATTACTTAGAGCAATGCATCTAAACCTAGTTCTAATATTTGCAAGGGAAAAGAGTTAGAAGGAAACTGAAATGGAAAGGAGTGATGCACCAGATTTAGTGAGTGATGGTGATCTTGGTGTAGGTACAACAATGATTTCAATGATGGAGGAGATTCACATAGACTTATGATTGATTAAGGCTTCGGTATGAAGGTTCAACCTGCAGAGGAGCCATTTTGCTCACAGAACAGACATTAACTTCAATTAAAACACATAAATCAAGACACAAGAGAGGCAAGAAGTCATGCATATATTAATCATAAAGGCCAAAGACCATTACAATATAAAATGTTCAATAGCAGAAGAGATCTGACTACAAAAAATTCAGTAGCATAACAGCCCCAATACCACCATCCCCTCCTCAAAAGAGTTTTCATTACATTTTATAGGTCAGACTCCTACCAGAAAAGCATGGAGTCACTGCTCCATGGATCTGAGGTCATTAATGCCAGAACAAGGGAGCATGGGCAGAGGCGTAGTGAAGGGACAAGGACCATGCCGCTACCAGGACCAAAACCATAGAAAATGGCTACCAGAAAGCAAGACAGGACAGGGCATTGAAGAAGAAACCCCCAAAGTCGCCACCCAACACACAAAGATCGGTCCTACAAGACATAGAGCCCATGCGCATTGATGAGTGGAACCATACGCCATGAATGCACCTGCAAGAATCACCAACCGGAGCCACTAAGAAAAGAACAGCCTCAATACACGCCAAAATGACTGCTGAGGCATCTTGGCTGAGCATGCAAAGCCAGATCCAAACTTGAAAGTAAAAAAAATCCCTCTCAAAAGCCCACCAAATGAAAGAAGAGGCAAAAATAAGCATTTTTGCCTTTTGAAGCATGTCAAAATTCACTAAAATGGAGGAGATACAGGTGGTCAAAGTTGCAGTCAACTGTGTGTATATATCGCTTTGCATATCTGCTTGTATCGGCCTTTGAAACCTCCCTGAAACTACCTTGCATGTACAAAGTGTCTATATGTATCAGGCTGTACCGGGCTATCGGGATGACTTTTAGTCGAGCCGCCGATGTATAAAGTCATGCCAAAAAATCCCTTGTATATGCCTTTGCTTTCGGCGCCTAAATGGCCCTTTGAAATTGCCCTGTGTATATGCATTCGAATCTGCATACAAATGCAGGCCTTTACCCTTTTTCTTTTTTGGCCTTTGTATCACCTGCCACATGGCACCACTTGATTCGCTACCGAGCTGAAACTAAGAAGCATCACTGAAAAACTGCATCTTCCTCCTTGCATCTTTCGCTTGCATATCAATTGTATATACAAACATACAATCGCAAAAATACAAACCATATGGAACTCAAAAGATTATAAAGCAAGCTTGAATTTGACATCAGGGCCAGCTTGCATGTTCCTTCTTTGTATATAACCAATGTATGTTGCATATACAATGCAAACATACAAGCAAAAAATACATACAAACTACGGAATTTTGCCCTTTATCAACTGGAATGTATGTTCATTTCAGATCCGGCTTGTATTAGGAATGCATATTTGATTATATGTGCAAACATACAATCGCAAATATACAAGTGGTGGGCCCCATCTTTGAATCACTTTCCCTTGCATGTTGACTTTGCATAAGACTCCTTTGTACATCGCTGCCGATGTACATTCAACTGTTGCATATGCATTTGCCCCTTTGTATGTTTCCTTTGTATGTTGGCCTTGTATCTTTGACTTGTCTGTGCGAACATACAATCGCATAAATAGAAGCCATTGTTCTGATATACATTGGCCTTTGAATGTTCTACCTTTGTATGTGGCCAATGTATATTTCACTTGCATCACGCACATAGAAACCCCTTTCACTGTAGCGAATGCATGTCGGCCTCTTTGTATATGCGCCTTGGACATTCCCAATGTATGTCAGACATACATTCACCTTTGTATCTTTATGGCATACATTGTCCCCTGCATATTTCGCTTGTATGCTGTCAATGCATCTTTTCCTTTGCATTTTCCTCTTGTATGTTCCTTTTGTATGTCTAAACATACAACACAAATATACATGCAAACCATCTCATACAAGCAGGGAATATTCTCAGAATCTGCGATAGATTTCTTAATGCATATACAAACTCAATATGCATTGCGAAAAGCATACAAACAATTTTTTACTATTTTTGAAGGCCGACTGATATTTTTGACCCGCCAATGTACATTTGCACCTACACATACATACAAATGGCCTTGTATATACAAAGACACTGGCGTGCGACTATTTTTTGCATTTTTGAACTACGAAGGCCAAATGAGTTAGAAATTTTTTGGGTTTGGAAGAAGAATGCCTGCAGATGAATAATTGAAACCCAAAACCTAGGTGGGCACCACCACATACATTGGTGAATATAAATTTGAACATACATTGAAAAATGTATGTATAATTACTAAGTATAAAATTGAGATTTGTCTGCGATGGGAAGTTCTTGAAGACAAAGGGTTTCTAGGTTTTTCTGGGTTTTCTGCAAGGATTCTTCATGAAAGATTTTTGGGATTTTTGGCAAAGCATAACATGAGTAATTGAAGAATTTGAGCTTTCTCTCCTTCCATTTAGGCTTTCTCTGATTGGATTTCTTCGATAGAAGGAGGGAAACAGGAATATTTTGGGGCTAGGCAAAATATGACAACAGTAAATATTTGGAAAATCCATATTGTCATGTTGTGGGATGTGGCACGGTGATGTGTCAATCCTACATGGATTATGACAACTTGTATTTTTGTCCTCACATGAGGAGATAGGCATCCCACTTAGTGGTAGGAATATTCTGCCATGTGTCGGCATCTTCTATGTTGTGTAAGGAATGTTTGACTGAAACGGTTATGACGAATCTACGACATATAAGAGTTGAGAATAGAAGGTTGTAAGATAGGTGATGACATGCGTCATGTAGCATCTTTGAATAAGGCATATTTGGGTGCCCCAAAGTGGAATATGACATGTTGTAAGAGAATATGCTATTTATAGCATGTGTATGACAGATTGTCTTACAGCTGTAAGTTGTAACCGCTATGACAGATTCTATGATAGTCGTAAGTGTCGTAAGAGCATCTGTCATAGCCCATTTTGGAAATAGGTGACCTCTTTGGGATGGGAGCTATGGACAAGTCTTAGACACATTCTACAATGTTGACCAAGTGTCCCTAGGCATGGGTTTTGGTCCAAGATGCCATGTTGGACGCCCATTCCAAGATAGGTCCAATATTGCCTTGTATTTCCTTTATATACAGGTGCTTGGAGATGAAGTTTGTATCATAGGTTCATAGGTACTATTATGCTACTAGATTGACTCCAGACATGAGTGTCGAAGACTATTGAAGCTTGCATTGCAAGTGTGTTGTAAACATTCTTTCAGATTTGTTAATACATGTTGATGATTATTTTTACACACTCATAACAAAAGTTATAATTCATAAAATGAACCTAACTATCTAGAAAGATATGAAGAAATTAATTAAGATTTCTTAATCCCAAGTTTCCTTATTGGTCAGTTCTTGACCTATTGGACCGTTCAGTAGGTTATTATGAAGCTGTAATATGCAAGGGGCCTTACATGATTTAAAGTGGAATTGTGACTTACTAGACTCCCATTATGCAAACCAACATGAATATCAACTTTCTAATCATTCATCTGCATAAAATGTTACTGTATCTCAAAGCTTTATATGATTTCTATTCAAAACATGCTTTGCTTTTCAAATATTTATGAAGATCATCAAATATCAATTTACTACTCTTAAAATTCTTCAAATGTTAGATAATCTCCTTTGGATTTCAACGTTTAAGCTAGGTATTTCAGACTTGTTGGGAAAAGTTAGAGAAATTTAAATCTACCATCATTCACTATAGGATCTAAATGTTCTGTTATGCACATAGTAAGAAATATAGTGAATTCAATTAACTCTGCAGATCAAATCATTAAATGCAAATGTTCTGAATATTTTCACAAACAAGCATTCAAGATTGTGAGCTTTAAGAGAAGTTGTTTTAAAAATAATGAAGAGCTAGAAGACACTCAGAAAATAGACGCAGACCTCTAGATTCACTTATGTTCAAAACACATAGCCATATATGGTTTACAATGTAGGTATGACTCTTAGCTTTATTGATCAAAATTCACAAAAGAAAACTCACAGTGCTTTACAGATACAATAAGAAAGTTGGATGTTTCCACGCATTCCTTAATGTAGACAACAGGTGACCTCCTCTAAACTAAGATATTCTACTAAAAAAACCTCAGAAAGAAATACAACTTCCTGGCTAAATGCTAAAAAATCCCTGTGTAAATTAAAATACAAGTAGCAATGCTCTTAATATAGCATTTGGATTCCCCCCTTGCTATGGTTATAACTTCCATTCCACGGTTACAACTATCATTCTACTGTTAAGGTCCCCTGTTACTGGCCAATGGTGTATTCTTGTTTCTAACCGTTTGCCAATCCACCTCTTGTCATCTTTATCCTCGCCCAAAGGATGCTTTTGGAATCTTTCAAATAAGAAGATTCCATTTTCTTTGACTTGCCCGCTAATACTCTTTGCTTTATTCTCCCCAACACTATTGCTCATCCTTGTCTTCTGTAAATTTTGCCTTTTCCTATGCAAACTTCATCTTCTGAAATACCCTCGCCACTTTGTCATTTTTCAAATGTCTACATATCCTCTTAACTGCCACGATTTCCACTAATACCCACATACCTGCGGTTAACACACAAGTTAGTAAAATGTATTGAAACCACTTTTCAATCTTTAAATGTAATCGTAGCAATAAACATACAAGCAATTGTAATATGCAAAGAATTTTTTTATTTTTAACTTCCCTTTGACATCCGGGCCTTGTATATAATACTTGTATTTTTCCTTCGTTCCATCGGACAGACCAAGCCCTTCGGCGTGAAAATACCATCGAACTCCAATAGTCCAAAGTCACATCGACACCAAACTTCCATCGGTGAAACATATGAAAGTCGGCCAGACATATTGAAACTTAGCTGACAAAGTTAGTCAAGCCGATGAGTGGAGCCCACATACTTTTCCCTCTTGTATCTCCGATGCAAGAAGCACTTGTACATAACTTCATATACAAGCCCGAAACATATACAATGATTTCATCTCATTTAATAAACCTCTTGGTTCCAGCATGCATAAACCCTTGCATCTAATTTCCTTGTATATAGAACATGTACATCATAAACATACAATGATGAAAACATACAAGGAATTATCTGTGTTTTATTTCTTTTCACATCCGAGCTTTGTATACTAGCTTGTACCTTTTAAATATACAACTGCTTGTGTATCATAGAATATACATGTTTATGATACAAGCAAGAATGTACATAGAGTGGGGTCCACCCTACCATTTAATATTACCATTTCCGCACTGCCTTTGCTCTTATCAAACTTTCAGACCCCAAACCGCTACAAATCCTATTACATTTTACCTTCGGGTCCGCGATGTATATAACCCAATGCATCCTTCAATATACAATTCGGATTTGATACATGGTTACATCATATTTTAATTTCCTTGAGTTCTAGGTCTTGTATAAGGTTCAATGTATGTTCCGCAACCTACATACAAGGCATGGGATAAACAACAGTTTAACTCCACTTCATAACTTTTCAGTTCCGTTAGTTGTATGTAATACAATGTATATCGCAAATGTATGTAAAAACATACAAGATGCGATATACAATGAATTAACTGACTTTGATAACTCTTTCACGTCCACCGCTTGTATGTGATCATTGTATATTGCGATGTATGTCCCGCAGTACTTAACATACAAACAACAAATATGCAATGATTATTCGTTATTTCATACCCTTTTGATTCCGCTTTGTATATAAGCGCAATGTATAAAACCTAACATACATATACAAAGTGCAGAAATATACAAAGACTAAGTCAAATTTATTACCCTTTTAGTTCCGCTTTGTATATAAGCGCAATGTATAAAACCAAACATACATATACAAAGTGCAAAAATATACAAAGACTAAGTCAAATTTAATACCCTTTCAATTCCGCTTTGTATATAAGCGCAATGTATATTTTCCTTGTACATTGTCATTTGCCGAATATACAAGCCAAAATATACATAGCGGATTTCAACGTTTATTTACTCCAACCTTAACTTTTTTTTTCAGGTCCGACTTGTACATGAAGACAACACATCATCACAAAATGTATACAAGTATAAAAACACACAAAAACCCGATTACCTTCCTCCTATGACTAAGTATAAAATGACTTTGTACATACAAAGAACTTTGTATATGCAAGGCGATATACAAATAGACCTGTATGTACAAACAGCAAACTCTTCCCTTGTACATTTTACCAAAATGATCATAACTTGCAAAATATGGCAAATTTTAAGATGGTTCAAAAAGCAACCCTAGCTCATTTTTCACAAGGAATCCAACCATATCATGCACTAGTACTGAAAATGCCTTTTTCTATATTTCTAATAAGTTTGCAAATTTTAACCCTCTTTTCCCTTTACTACCAAGCAAAACAAAACACACAAAAGCAGAAGCAATAGCCACAGTAGGGGTCCTCATTTTGCTAAGGAGTAAAATGGGGCATGTTGTGAACATCACAACAACTAGCAACCAAACAAAATAATTAAATTCAAAGCATTAAGGAAACTAAGTGAAATAAATCTATAACTTCCAACTATCTTTCCTGCAAATTATTATTCAACTTGAGACCTAACGTATTCAATAAGGATGCATGAATTTTCATTTTCAGTTTAAGTATGTGCACGTGGTTAATTATCCTCATCTTGAAAATCAGTTGAACAGACCAGTGACTGACATTAGACTACCTAGTTGATGTCATTCCCTCATAGCCAACCGGATAGAGCCTTGCTGCCAGTAGGCGTCCATAGCCCTAGCAAGGCTATCATTACAATTCTCCTAAGTAGAGCCCCACTGCCAGCAAGCATCTATAGCCCCGGTAGAGTTACTTAGATGGCTTAACCTAGATTTCAGTAAAATCCAGCTTATTTATTTATTTATTTTTATAGTTTGTATTTTGACAGATATTTCATAAGATATTTCATTTGTAACCTTATGATGCAAGGAACAGTCACTTGCTAAAATTAAGCTGAGAATTGTAATGGTAGCAAGGGTGACCTCTAATTTTTCACCTAATATCTACACTAGTAGGTTCAACAAATCCAAGGATTTTAGGTGTGTCATTGTAAGAAACTTCCCTTGAATACTCAACCCACTCTTATTGAATACAAAATTTCATAAGTTAACTAACTTTCTACATCTATGACAGTCACAACAAATTATGTATAAATTTCAAAGGATTAACTTGAATGTTTCGAATTTTATATTGTTTTCAATGGTGGCTAACCTACTCTTGTATACTCTAGAACAAGACAAACATCCCTGCTGAAGCAACAGAAAACACACAAACAAACACACAACAAAAACCAACAGAAAACAACAAAACAAAACAAAGCAGACCACAACCAAAAACAAAAACAACAATAAAAACAACAAACCTGTACAATTATCCACATTATGATACAACAGACCAACAACCTTCACCTCAAGCCTGGAAGTAGTGTTTCAAATGTTGGCCATTAACCGGTAATGGTACATCTTCTCTAGTCAAGGTTTTAAGCCTAAAAGTGTTGTCTCCTATTATTTCTAACACTTGTAATGGACCTAACCATAACTTGTCAAATTTTCCACGGCTACCTTTCTTCTCATGTGCTTTATCCCAACACAGCACTAAGTCTAAAATCCTAAATGTTTTGACTCTTGCTCATTTATCAAACCATCTCTTAAACACTGCCTGGTGTTTGGCAAATTTTTCAATGGCTTGGTCTCTTTTCTCATCTAATTGCATCATTTGAACAACTCTGGCTTCCCTATGATCATTGAAGCCTAAGTATTCATTCGCGAACTTCCAGATTGGTATTCTTAGATTTACTAGAAGTATGGGATCAGTCCCATAAACTAAATTGTAAGGTGTATTACCTAGAGCTACCTTAACTTTGGTCCTATCTACCCATAGTGCATATTTCAGCAATGTGTTCCACTCCCTTGGGTTCTTTTCAATTAGCTTTTTAATTATGTCTAGCAAGATTTTATTCGTAGATTCAGCTAACCCATTCCCCTAAGGATAATAATTTGAAGAGAACTTTAAAACAATTCCATGTTCAAACACCCATTTAGAAAATTTTAAAGAAGAAAATGCAAGGCCATTGTCACATACCAGCGAATAAGGAACTCCAAACCTGGTGATGATGTTCTCTTCCAGAAACTTGATGACTACCTCAGTAGTGGAGAATTTGCAACATGTGGCTTCAGTCCACCTGTCAGTATGAATTTGTGTCCTGCAGATGATGGAGGATTTATGACCCTAATGAAATCTAAGCCCCACTGTACAAACGGCCTAGACTCAATAACTGGCTGTAGCGGATTAGCTTGATTTCTTCCCTTATCTACTGTAACTTGACAAATGTGACAGTTTTTGACGTGATGTTCTGTATCTTTAAACATAGTGGGCCAATAATAACCCGCTCTCAATATTTTATGTGTTGTGGCTAAATGGGAACCATGAGTGGTCCCATACTTATCATGCAGTTCTAGCATCACCTTATCTGCTTCATCTCTATTTAAACATGTTAAATAAATTCCCTCGTGGTTCTTCCTAAATAGAAGACCTCCTTGCACCATATACTTTTGTGCTTTGATCTTCAAAGCTCTCCTCTATGAGGATTTCATCTTGCTTGGGTATTTCCCTGATATTAGAAAAGTACCGAGATCACCGTACCACCCTGATGCATCACTTGTATTTAGCACATACTATTGCTTTATCAGATTTGGGTCTGTATTGGTTATGGTTTGTACTAAAGCTTGTTCTCTAACTAGCTTCATCAGTTTGATTTCTATGTCAAATTCTTGCAGAGCGGTGATCCACTTAGCCCTTTTCTCTCCAGTCTTATTTTGCATTAGCAGCATCTTTACTACTGCATCAGGTACCACAGCTTTAACCTGACTACGTAGAATGTAGTGTCTAAACTTTTTTACTGCCCTCACTAGTGCAAATGCTTGTCTTTCTATATCTAGGTACTTTAGCTGTGCATATTTTAGAGGTGCACTCATAAAAGTGATAGGTTTCTCTTCATTATATGCTCCCTTCTGTGTCAGTGCAGCTGCAACCGAATGTGAGGATGCAAATGAATAAATGTAGAACGGCTTGGTATAGTCTGGACTGGCCAATACAGGAGCTTTAGAAATTGCCTCCTTGATATCTTCAAATGTGGCCTTTGCTACCAGTGTCCATTCTATATCTGCATCCTTCTTCAACATGGTGTTTAATGGCCTCACAATCTATGCAAACCCTGTAATGAACTTCCTGACAAAATTAATTTTACCAAAAAATAATTTTAATTCTTTTCTAGTGTTTGGTAACTGTAACTTCTTTATCCCTTCTATTCTATCAGGATCAATGGATATACCATTCTCAGAAATGACCTGTCCTAGCAATTTACCCTCTGTTATGCCAAATACACATTTCTTAGGGTTCGGTGAAATTCCATACCTTTCGCATCTCTTGAGGACTCTCCTCAGATCTTCTGCATGAGTAGACGCATCTTTAGAATACACAGTTAGATCATTCATGTAAATCACAATACACTTACCTATCAGTCCACGGAACGTGATGTCCATGGCCCGCTGAAATGTGGCACCTGCATTTATTAGACTGAACGGCATTCTTCTATATGCAAAATTACCCCATTTACTAGTTGTTGGTCATGATGTTAGTCATTCGCAAACATAGAATAAAAGTTACACAACAACCTTTACTCATCTTGAAAGATATGATGAATTCAAAGAATTCATGATCCCAAGTCTCCGTTGATTAGGTCTTAATCTACTGACGTTACTCAGTGGTTGATGTGTGTTGCTGTTTTCCATTCAGGGGCCTTACGTGTTTCTGCAAAGTTCATCATCATTATCTTCAAATATCCTGTTCTGGATGTTTGTTCAGCATAAATTTCAACAATTCTACCTCTGCACTGTGAATTTAGTCAAATAAAGTGTCTTCAGGCTGATATTTGCATGATTTCTATCATTATTTATGATTCTTTGCATGATATTTTCAATAATACATGCACTTAACTCAAATATGCTAATGATTTTCAGTTACCTACGGGATTTCAGCATATTTCTCTATTCTGCTTGTTATTTATCATGATTTGCAGTTATGGTGATGAATTTATGAAATTGAAAAAAGGAAAAGGGTTAAAGAATGAGATTCCCAAAACTACTGGACTTAGATCACTGATCCACATACAAGCTCCCATACATGCAATGAAAAGAAGGAAAACTAGAAATCATACTTCACCAGGACATTCCACAAATCCGCATGATCTAGTGCAAATCTTCAAAGGAAAAGTTGACAACAACATGTAATGAAATGAAAGCGCTTCCAGTTGAACACAGCATTCACCAGTACATATCCAGAAATCAACAAGAAGATTACGTAAAATTTACAATCAGGATGTAATCTGAAACTTCATATCCATTCAGTATGCTCAAGAACAGGTACATTTACAGTGATCTGAAGAAAGAACCTTGACATTTCAACAATTCTATCCTCATTAGTCTCAGTAATCCGATCTCCTAATTGATTCTACAGTAATTAGCCTTAATGCGCCAGATGCGTCTGTGTATTCTAATGTCCTCTCCTCCTTTAATGACAAGCTCTGGCTCTTATATAGAACAACTGCCAAAAAACGGTTACAACGATCCAAGGATCAGGATCCTCTCATAACAAACAACGGTCCAGATGAAAAGCACATGCTTCGTCAGTTGGCAAATGCACAGCTGGCACGGAATATTCCAGCATCTTCAACTTGATTCGGTCTCCAGCTCGCGAACAGCATATTTGACAATATCCTCCTCATTTCTGGCTCATGTTGCCTCCATGCGCAACTTTGTAATGCTCAGCTTCAGCAGCAGCATCATGACTTCAATGCTCATCTTCAGCAGCAGCATCATGACTTCCTGCAAATAAACAGACAAACATTAAGTTCATCATCATGTGGATAAACAACAGGAAGTAAACATTTTATTAAACATACCTCCCAATGTGCAGCTACAGGCAATCAGGCTTTACCTGTGGAAAATATGCACTAAATGCATAAACAGCATAAAACAACCAGGTCAACCCTCGTTGACCAAAATCAGGCAGTCGGGCTTTTAAATTTCTATCGTTTCAAATTTTTCCGCCCATTTCCATGTGTATCGGGTTCAAATATGATCATGCATGTCAAAATATACAAGGAAATAACCGCTCTTAACAAATTACTTCACATCTGGCTTTGCATGCTCTGTTTGTATGCTTCGGGTCATCATCATATTAGCATCGGTGTGACCACATATGATCGGGGTGACAAATTTAGACCTGGCTGATGGCAACAGTTATACCTACGTCAAAAATCATGATGATGCCCAACTCTATGTCTTCTATCTAGCTGCAGGATATCACGAAATATGATGCTCCTCCTTTCCGAATGCTCTGATGAAAAGCACATCAGGATGTTTCACTTCTGCATATTGGGGAAAGAAAGACATCATCGTCATCATCATGACGAAGACAAATAGGAGGTTTTGGAATATGATCCTGCAGCTGAGGAAAGGAATATGATGGTGACGTCATCGTCATATTCGGGCTTCATTAAAATGCAAAGGATGACGTCACCGTCATGTTTCGTTAAGATCAGGGGATAAATGTAATATCGGGTCACCTTAGGAAGATGATCGGGTGATGAATGTAAAATGACCCCTTTGCGGCCAAGATAACCCTCTCGAAAGATCAGGATGATGATGATCATCATCATCATCATATCCGCACTAGGTGATTTAAAATATGATCCTACTAAAGGTCCAGATGACGTCATCAGGATATCCAGGGCCTTTGTTAATCTTATAACATGACGTCATCGTCATATTCGCGAACCGGATCATGCCTTGGAAAATATCCTGCCGAAGGAGAAATGTGATGGTGACGTCATCCTGATATTTGCTTCTTCGTTTATCAGGTCGGGATGACATCATCAGGATATTTGCAAAAGGTTATACTTCTCGGCAGGAGGATATTGCGAAATGTCGGGTAGACAAACAAGATCATGATGATCTTGACAACTTGACTTAGGAATGAAATATCGCCCTCCGTTTTTGAAAGATAAGGTGATCATCATGATCACGCAAAAGGAGATCAGGAGGATTTTACGAAATGTGATCCTGTCTTGAAAGATCATGATGATGATGATCACCAGGACTTTGACGTGCGCGTGCAAATTTTGCAGATGGTGTATTTTCTAAGTAGGGTGATATTATAATATCAGCATGATGTTATAATATCGGGTGATGTTTAAATATCATGATGCTCGCGATGTTTCCAAGGTCACTTGACGGGTAAAACACACTATCACTTAAGATTGACGTCCGGATATTGGGATTGCATCATTTTTATCGGGTGATAGACAAAGATCATGATGATGACCTTTCGCGATGCAAAAGACCGCTTCGACGGGGACAACCTACTACGACTTAAAATTGACGTCCGGATGTTTCGACCTCAGGATATTATCGGGGGGCTTTTCAAATATCATGATGATGATGTTCATCATACAGCAATTATTAGGTTTGACCAAAACTTTGACTGCTCATAACTCCCTCATATGGACAAATTTTCAAGTGATGTAAAAGGCAAACCTGCATGGAATTTCAAGCTCTTTCTAACCATGAGGTCATAGAAACAAAATATGAACTTTGAGAAACTAACCTCATGATGATGACCTACCTCATCCTGACCTTCATGATGATGATGCACCTGACCTATTTTTACCAAACCGCCAGAAAGCAGACAACACAAACCAGAACAAAAGTTGAGTCCCTGTTTTGCCAAGTCAAAATGGGGCGTGTTGTGTAACCACACAACAACTTGCCACCAAAGAAAATAAACAAATTCCAATGATTCAAGTGATGTGATCACATTTATCTATAGTGTTCTAATTCTGTCTAAGTAAAATCATCAGGATCTTTGAATGATAAAATTTCATTATGGTGATAAAGCTAACAAAGGATCAGGTGTGTGCATATGATTAATTATCCTCATCTTGAAAGTAAGTTGAAAACATAAGTAACTGGTGTTAAACTACATAGTTGGAGATCATCCCCCATAGCCAACCTGGATAGAGCCTTGCTGCCAGCAGGCGTCTATAGCCCCGGCAAGGTTATCTATACAATCTCCCTAAGTAGGGCTCCACTGCCAGCAGGCGTCCATAGCCCCGGTAGAGTTACTTAGATGGCCTAATTTTATTTCGTTTCTGATTTTCCTTTAAAAAATTTAAATTTGATATCATCATGTCAGCTCATTTGTACAAGGTGTAGTCACTTGCAGCTTTAGGTTGGAGATTGTATTGGTAGCAAGGGAGTCCCTTTAGATTTTTCACTTAACACCTATACTCATATCTTCAACAAACCCAAGGCTGTTAGGTGTTTCATTGTGTTTGATTCACTTTGGACAAGAAAAAGCACCCTGATGAAAAGACATCATAAACATGATCATGAACACTTCTTAGAATGAATCATAACCTATATTTAAATGTGATCTCATCACTTGAATCCTAACAATTTAATTATTTTCTTAAGGTGATGAAGTGCATCATCCTGACTTACCAGAACAAGGTCCCAACCAACAAAACAACAACAACAACAAGCAAACTGTACAAACAACTATACAAATATACAATATGATACATGAGACTGTCATGAAGTCACTCAGGCCTGGAAATAATGTTTGAGGAATTGTCCATTGACTGGCAACGGGACATCCTCACCTGTCAGGTTCTTAAGCCTATAAGTGCTGTCCCCTAAAATTTCAGAAATCTGAAAGGGACCTATCCATAGTCTATCAAACTTACCATGATCACCTTTCCTTTCATGGGCTTTATCCCACATCAGGACTAAATCTGATATCCTGAAAGCTTTAATTCTGGCTCTCTTGTCAAACCAGCGTTTGACAACAGCCTGATGTTTTGCAAATTGGTCAATTGCTTGACTTCGTTTTTCTTCCAGATGCATCAACTGAAGCAACCTGACTTCCTGTTTATTATCTATGCCTAGATAGTCTTGGGCAAACTACAGAGTAGGAATTTTCAAGTTTACAGGGAGGATAGGATCTACCCCATATACTAGCTGGAAGGGTGAGTTTCCCAATGCAATTTTCATTCTAGTTCTGTCTACCCATAAGGCATATTTCAGAAATGAGTTCCATTCCCTGGGATTTTTCTCTATCAATTTTCTTATGATACTCAGTAAATTCTTATTGGTGGATTCTGCTAATCCATTTCCCTGGGGATAGTAATTGGATGAGAACTTAAGTATGATCCCATGATCAAAAGCCCAACTTGACAATTTAGTGGAAATGAAGGCAGAACCATTATCACTTACCAATGCATAAGGAATTCCATACCTGGTGACAATGTTGCTTTCCAGAAATTTAATGACATCATCAGCAGTACAAGTTTTGCTACTGATAGCCTCAGTCCATCTGGTACAATAATCAGTAATTGTTAGGACATACCTCTGGCCTGAAGAAGACGGAGGATTGATCGGTCCTATGAAATCCATGCCCCACTGTGCAAATGGGCGCTCTTCCATCACTGGCTGCAATGGTTGTGCAGCATATTTTTCTCTGTTGGCAGCAACCTGGCAAACATGACAACATTTAACATGATCAGCTGTGTCTTTAAAAATTGTAGGCCAGTAATATCCTGCTCTGAGGATTGCATGTGTTGTGGCCAACGCTGATCCGTGGGCAGTTCCAAACTTGTCATGTAACTCTGTCAAAACTTTATTGGCTTCTGGTTTCTCTAAGCATCTCAGGTATATCCCTTCATAATTCTTTTTAAACAGGGCTCCTCCCTTCATCATATACTTCTGGGATCTTATCTTTAAGGCTCTTCTCTGTGAGGCTTGCATTCCTGAAGGACATCTTCCCATGATCAGGATGTGCCTGATGTCTAAATACCATTCCCCATTGTCTTTCTCATTGATCACATACTGCTGACTGATGATGTTTGGATCAGTTTCAGATATCATCTGGCTCAGAGCTTGTCCTCTTACCAGCTTCATTGGTGTGATCTCCATGTCATATTCTTGTAATACAGTAATCCATTTGGCCCTTTTTTCACCAGGTTCACTCTGCATCAGCAGCATCTTTACTGCTACATCTGGTACCACAGCAATCACTTTGCTTCTCAGTATATAATGTCTGAATTTCTTTACTGCTCTGACTAATGCAAGTGCCTGTCTTTCAACATCTACGTATCTCAACTCAGCATCTTTGAAAGGACAGCTCATGAAAGCGATTGGTTTCTCTTCTTTATCTTCATTTCTTTGAGTTAACACTGCTGCAGAAGTATGTTCTGAAGCAAATGAGTAGATGTAGAAATCTCTTGTATAATCTGGACTAATGAGGATAGGAGCATCTGAAATGGCCTTCTTTATATCTTCAAAGGCAGCTCTGGCTTCTGGTGTCCACTCAATTTGTGCATCTTTTTTCAACATGGCATTCAGTGGTCTGACAATCTCAGCAAAGCCGGTGATGAACTTCCTCACAAAATTTATCTTACCAAAATAAGATTTAAGTTCCTTTTTGCTTCCTGGAAGTGGTAACTTCATAATGGATTCCACCCTGTCAGGATCAATGATAATCCCATCTTCTGTGATCAGGTGGCCTAGTAACTTTCCTGTTGTGACCCCGAATATGCACTTCTTGGGATTCAAAGATATTCCATATTCTTCACATTTCTTCAGTACATTTCTGAGATCAGCAACATGATTTCCCCTTTCCTTGGAGAAAACTGTCAAGTCATCCATGTAGATGACTATACATTTTCCTACTAAGCCTCTGAAGGCTATGTCCATTGCTCGCTGGAATGTAGCTCCAGCATTTATCAGTCCAAATGGCATACGTCTATATGCAAATATCCCCCACTTTGTGGTGAAGGCAGTTTTTAATCTGTCAATTTTATCAACCATCACTTGGTTGTATCCTGAAAAACCATCCAAGAAGGACATCATCTTGGCTCCATTTACCATCTGCAGAACTTCATCCAAAGAGGGCAAAGGATAATTATCCTTTTCTGATGCTCTGTTCAGGTTCCTGAAATCTACACACAATCTGATGTCTCCATTCTTCTTTCTGACTGGCACCAGATTTGCCACCCAAGTGGAGTGCCTTACAGGAAATATTATCCGGGCATTTAACAATTTCTTGACCTCTTCAAGGATGATGGGCTCAAGCAGAGCATTGACTGGCCTCTGCTTCTGTCTGAAAGGTTTTGCATCTGGCTTGAGAGGTATAGTATGAGTTATGACAGAAGTGTCATACGTCTTCAGCTCGTCATAAGTCCATGCAATTACATGTATATAATCCTTAAGGGCCTGAGTTATTCCTTCTAACTCTTCAGGTGTACAAACCTTACCCAACAAGACATTTCTCTTGTCATCAGCTTGTCCAATATTCACCTGTGAATATTGACCTCCATCTGCCTTAGGCAGATCCTTATGTTTAAGCATATTAAACAGATCAAAGGCTCTTTCTAACTCAATCATACCTTTGGGAATTGTGTTGCTAGGCAACTCTAATATCTCATCTTCTTCCCAGACATGATCTTCCATACCATTTTCATCTATGATCTGAGCTTCAAATACGTCTCTGTTTGATATGAAGTCCAGGATGTGCTGATCATCATCAAACACTTGGAGATTAGTCACATTGTCAGGTACCGAAGGTACTGACACCAATTCTACTGAAAATCTCTTCAGACCAGATATAGACAGTGGTTCCAGTGTACTGGCGGCCTGAGCAAGTGCATCTGCCCTTTGGTTCTGTTCTCTTGGCACGTGAACGATGTTGAAGGCATCAAAGTCTTCAATCAGGTCCCACACACGATGTCTGTAATTTGACAGCTTTCTGTAGTTACAAGAGTAAATTCCTCTTACTTGTCTCACAACTAGTTCTGAATCTCCAAAGACATGCAGGATCTTCACCTTCTTCTTATGGGCAAACAACAGTCCATGAATCAGAGCTTCATACTCTGTGACATTATTAGTGCAAGGGAACTGTAATCTGTAAGCTGCTAAATAGGATTTTCCTGATGGATCAATAAGGTCAATTCCTACCCCAGTACCTTGCTTAGATTTGGATCCATCAAACCTCAGGATCCAAGGCCTATCTTCAGCAGGACATTTGCTTGAGCTTTCTTTTTTCTTTGCAGCTCTGGCTGCTGCTCCGCCTGATATCCACTTTAACTTAGGGGTGTCATCTTCAAGTTTCTTCTTTCCTTTATCTGATGAGCCTGATGGCTTTTATGTTTTCTCTTCCATCCTAGCAGGAGGATGATGTTCAGCACATACAGCTGCATGCTTCTTCAAAATGTGTAAGCACAGTGAGCAAGTTGTTTCTGAGTGAGGCGCCTCATGCAGCCTACACCAACCTTTAATTAAAACCTCCTGGGGAGATCTACACTGTTGTGTCATTTTTTTTATTTCTTTAACCAGAAATTCTTCGAACTTCGTCAGGTCACTGCCTTTATCCTCATCAGACAACTCGTAATCCGGTTCCATGAAGCAATCACTACCAGGAGTGATCTTTTCCTTTCTCGCATCATTCGTCTGATTGGACACCAGGATCTCTTCTGTTTTTCAGATATGATCCTCATCAGGATCCATCAACTCTTCTGTTCCTGCAGAAGACAAATAAGAATTAGTATCATCATCATCATCAGATGTAGCACTCACCTCGGAATATGATGATGATGCTTCACTATATGTCTGTTCCAGTATTATCATGTCTAAGCATGGTTCACAAGTCTTTTCCGAGTGTGCTTCGCCATGTAATCTGCACCATCCGTCAATCAAAATATCATTAGCAGGTATATTTAATAATTGACAACGTTTTATCTGAGTAGATAAATGCATCTCAAAATCCCTGAAGCGATCTATTTCATTCTCATTATCAGGATCATTATTAAGTTCTACAACTAGCATATCCTCATGATAATCATCGTCATGATGATGATGAACATCAAGCATCAGGATCTCTTCTATTTTGACAGTTTGCGGCCTGATGTGATAAACTCCAGGTTCTACGTTTACATACATGATCTCATTTGTTCTGTTATATTCCGTGATCATATGTTTCATCCTAGGCTTAGCATCAATCCTGATCTGATTAGGTATACCTTTCCATGGCAACCACATGTGACTGAAGTCTGTGGACATGTATCCGTTAAGCGTTTTAGACCAGTCCCGGCTAAGCAACATCCCGTATGTATCAGGTATGTCAACTACCTGAATGTCAATGTAATACTGGATCCTAGGATCAGACGCTAGCTGCATGTGAATGTGAGTGAGTTCTCCTACGACACTTACTTCTGTCTTGTCCAGTTGAGTGACCTTCTTTAAGGATTTAGCAGGATGCAGTCCTAATGCGTTGCATATTGACAAAGGCATAACATTAGTTGAGGCTCCTGAATCAACTAAACAGTTGTGCAAATTCTTACTGAACATTCTTATGGTGAGGAGAAACGGAGGTGATTCAGTTTTATCTCTGTACAAGGTCATGTGGGAGGTTTCAGCAGCTTGGACTGTGGCTGACACTTTGGGCTTGACAGTATTATCTTTAGCAGTATGGTCTCTGCTATTGGATTGACTCGAAAGGTGATTATCCTCTTTAGGAGCAGGATCATCTAGCGACTTCATGAATGCCCTTTTGATGGCAGGAGTTTTCAGTAACTCAGATAGGGACAGGCTGATCTTGATTTTCTTCATTTCATCAGCCAAATAACTGACTAACTTGTCAGACTCATGAGGTGCATTTGCGACTTTTGTTACTGTGTTTTGAGGAGACAAGTATTGAGCATTCACCTTAGGGAACCCAGGGTTATTGCTAGCCTTAGGATCAGGAGGTGTGTTGAAGTTGTTTGGAGGTAGAGATGATGTCAATGGACCAGCAGGTCTGTTGGCATTACTCCTCAGGTTATAATTGTGCTTACCAGGGTATTGCTGCTGGTATGCATGTACTTCCTCATGCTCTCTTGTAGGTTTGTTTTCATCCTCAAAAGGGAAGACATAGTTTGCTTCAAAGGTTAAGGCAGATTCTTCACAGGTCTAATTATAATCCTGATGAGGCTGATTAGTGTATGTTTGCAGCACAAAAGCTGAGTCATATCCACAAGGAACTATTTCATTTCCTTCTGCCTGAGGTGGATTTCTAGAAGTATTAGACACTTCAGTCTGAAAGATGCTGGCAGCAATCCTAAATTGTGGACAATCTAATTCTACATGTGCATTGGTATTGTGAATCCTGCACCAATTGGTAAGGGCTGCTTCAACAAGATTGACTCTAGTAGTCTGTTTGGCTTCACCAGGAGGCTGATTGTCTAGGGGTGATGGTAATGAACCATTATTTGGCCTGGAGTTCCACACTCTGGGCTGCCTAGGAGGATTATTATTGTTTCCAACATTATTGTTGAAGTTATTGTTGTATCCTCTGTCAGGGTAATTTGGTCTGTCATTGGAATAACTCCTATTCTGACCTGACTGTGAATAAAACCCTTGATTTCTCAAGTGTGTTACTTCTGTGGTGAGTTTTCTCAACTGAGCAGAAATTTCTTTGATTTCCTCTTTCTCCTCTTGAGCTTTGGCCACTACATTTTTAGTCTGAGGCTGGAAAAAGGAAGATCCATGGTTATTGTGGGATAGATCTGTACCCTGAGGTGTCTGAGCATGTGCAGGATATTGTGGCAATTGGCCATTTCCATTAGGAGGAGGCATGATACTCAATGGAGGTACTTGCAAAGGTGCAGGCATGATTGCTGGGGGCATCACTGATCCATTTGGATATTGTGCAGGATATTGTGAAGGATAAGCTGCAGGATATGGTGCTGGATATTGTGATTGTACGCTAGGCAAAGTAGGGAATGCTATATTAGGAGTAGGAGCAGGTATTAGCTACTGATTTACCTTGATAGCTTCTTGAAAAGCTCCTGTCAATGTGGTGATCTCAGGATGTGTTCTCTTGATGAACATGGAGGTTAATGGATCCAGGGCTGAATAATAAATACTCCTAGCAGCAGCATCAGCCACCACATATGGGGTAACTAGCTTGGACAACATTTTCTAGAACCTAGCATTGAAATTTGCAATAGGTTCATTCTCAAATCTCTTAATTGTGGCAAACATGTGGTAATTCATGGATGGATCAATAGGGACCTTGAATCTGTCAAGAAAGGCCTTCTCTAAGACAGCCCACGAACCGACAGAAGATTGACCAAGACTGATGAACCAATTATAAGCCTCTTCCCCTAAGGAAAAAGGGAATAATCTGCACACCACGTCCTGATGTTCTATTCTGGCTCTGCAGCAAGCTTCTTTAAACGTCCTGATATGATCATCCGCATCCTGATAAGGATGGTATTTTGGACAAAGTTTGTCCGGATACTTTGGTAACTCATGATACGCAGTAAAGGTCAATGGTGATTCTGCTGCAAAGAAAGACATTGCAACCTGAGGGGGCTGAACTGGTGGTGCAGTTGGCTGAGGTTGGACTAAAGGTATACCCTGAGGTTGAACAGGAGGTGTCACGGATATACCGGAAGGTATTTGCAAACCAACAGGAGTTACGGGAGGAGGTCCCGGTGAAGCTCTAGACGTACCAGACCCTGGAGTATGGTGAACGTCTACAGTCCTAGGTCTAAAACCTCTAACAGGCAATTCTTCGAAAATTTCACTATGTCTAGACCTGGTATTTATCCTGTGAGCCAGGATTTCTTGATTTGGAGGCCAATTAGCTGAAACTTTACAAATATTGGCTGGATTCCACCGGACGAGGTGATATTCGCGGTCAACTTGCAAATCAGACTGAATATTTACGCGATATTTGCGAAGACACTGCAAATATGACAGGATATTGGGATACTCTGACCGGTAGCACAAGATCTCACGTGTTTAAGGCTCAAATTCTCAAAGCTTGAACAAATTTACACATCTTTGGCTAATATTTAGTGAATTTAAAGAAATCTACTGTAAAGCTTGCAATATTTATGTGAAATCAGGAAATCTTTACATAGAATGTGCATATACAAACTTGTCGCAGCAAATATTTACGCAATATGATGAAATTCACAGACGATCTGAGGTTACCTTACTCTAAGTTTTGATCAAACCTGAAAGTACTGATGATGAACGTGATCTTCTGGACTTAGGCCCTCCTTCTAGTGCCAATTTATGTTGGTCATGATGTTAGTCATTCGCAAACATAGAATAAAAGTTACACAACAACCTTTACTCATCTTGAAAGATATGATGAATTCAAAGAATTCATGATCCCAAGTCTCCGTTGATTAGGTCTTAATCTACTGACGTTACTCAGTGGTTGATGTGTGTTGTTGTTTTCCATTCAGGGGCCTTACGTGTTTCTGCAAAGTTCATCATCATTATCTTCAAATATCCTGTTCTGGATGTTTGTTCAGCATAAATTTCAACAATTCTACCTCTGCACTGTGAATTTAGTCAAATAAAGTGTCTTCAGGCTGATATTTGCATGATTTCTATCATTATTTATGATTCTTTGCATAATATTTTCAATAATACATGCACTTAACTCAAATATGCTAATGATTTTCAGTTACCTATGGGATTTCAGCATATTTCTCTGTTCTGCTTGTTATTTATCATGATTTGCAGTTATGGTGATGAATTTATGAAATTGAAAAAAGGAAAAGGGTTAAAGAATGAGATTCCCAAAACTACTGGACTTAGATCACTGATCCACATACAAGCTCCCATACATGCAATGAAAAGAAGGAAAACTAGAAATCATACTTCACCAGGACATTCCACAAATCCGCATGATCTAGTGCAAATCTTCAAAGGAAAAGTTGACAACAACATGTAATGAAATGAAAGCGCTTCCAGTTGAACACAGCATTCACCAGTACATATCCAGAAATCAACAAGAAGATTACATAAAATTTACAATCAGGATGTAATCTGAAACTTCATATCCATTCAGTATGCTCAAGAACAGGTACATTTACAGTGATCTGAAGAAAGAACCTTGACATTTCAACAATTCTATCCTCATTAGTCTCAGTAATCCGATCTCCTAATTGATTCTACAGTAATTAGCCTTAATGCGCCAGATGCGTCTATGTATTCTAATGTCCTCTCCCCCTTTAATGACAAGCTCTGGCTCTTATATAGAACAATTGCCAAAAAACGGTTACAACGATCCAAGGATCAGGATCCTCTCATAACAAACAACGGTCCAGATGAAAAGCACATGCTTCGTCAGTTGGCAAATGCACAGCTGGCACGGAATATTCCAGCATCTTCAACTTGATTCGGTCTCCAGCTGGCGAACAGCATATTTGACAATATCCTCCTCATTTCTGGCTCATGTTGCCTCCATGCGCAACTTTGTAATGCTCAGCTTCAGCAGCAGCATCATGACTTCAATGCTCATCTTCAGCAGCAGCATCATGACTTCCTGCAAATAAACAGACAAACATTAAGTTCATCATCATGTGGATAAACAACAGGAAGTAAACATTTTATTAAACATACATCCCAATGTGCAGCTACAGGCAATCAGGCTTTACCTGTGGAAAATATGCACTAAATGCATAAACAGCATAAAACAACCAGGTCAACCCTCGTTGACCAAAATCAGGCAGTCGGGCTTTTAAATTTCTATCGTTTCAAATTTTTCCGCCCATTTCCATGTGTATCGGGTTCAAATATGATCATGCATGTCAAAATATACAAGGAAATAACCGCTCTTAACAAATTACTTCACATCTGGCTTTGCATGCTCTCTTTGTATGCTTCGGGTCATCATCATATTAGCATCGGTGTGACCACATATGATCGGGGTGACAAATTTAGACCTGGCCGATGGCAACAGTTATACCTACGTCAAAAATCATGATGATGCCCAACTCTATGTCTTCTATCTAGCTGCAGGATATCACGAAATATGATGCTCCTCCTTTCCGAATGCTCTGATGAAAAGCACATCAGGATGTTTCACTTCTGCATATTGGGGAAAGAAAGACATCATCGTCATCATCATGATGAAGACAAATAGGAGGTTTTGGAATATGATCCTACAGCTGAGGAAAGGAATATGATGGTGACGTCATCGTCATATTTGGGCTTCATTAAAATGCAAAGGATGACGTCACCGTCATGTTTCGTTAAGATCAGGGGATAAATGTAATATCGGGTCACCTTAGGAAGATGATCGGGTGATGAATGTAAAATGACCCCTTTGCGGCCAAGATAACCCTCTCGAAAGATCAAGATGATGATGATCATCATCATCATCATATCCGCACTAGGTGATTTAAAATATGATCCTACTAAAGGTCCAGATGACGTCATCAGGATATCCGGGGCCTTTGTTAATCTTATAACATGACGTCATCGTCATATTCGTGAACCGGATCATGCCTTGGAAAATATCCTGCCGAAGGAGAAATGTGATGGTGACGTCATCCTGATATTTGCTTCTTCGTTTATCAGGTCGGGATGACGTCATCAGGATATTTGCAAAAGGTTATACTTCTCGGCAGGAGGATATTGCGAAATGTCAGGTAGACAAACAAGATCATGATGATCTTGACAACTTGACTTAGGAATGAAATATCGCCCTCCGTTTTTGAAAGATAAGGTGATCATCATGATCACGCAAAAGGAGATCAGGAGGATTTTACGAAATGTGATCCTGTCTTGAAAGATCATGATGATGATGATCACCAGGACTTTGACGTGCGCGTGCAAATTTTGCAGATGGTGTATTTTCTAAGTAGGGTGATATTATAATATCAGCATGATGTTATAATATCGGGTGATGTTTAAATATCATTATGCTCGCGATGTTTCCAAGGTCGCTTGACGGGTAAAACACACTATCACTTAAGATTGACGTCCGGATATTGGGATTGCATCATTTTTATCGGGTGATAGACAAAGATCATGATGATGACCTTTCGCGATGCAAAAGACCGCTTCGACGGGGACAACCTACTACGACTTAAAATTGACGTCCGGATGTTTCGACCTCAGGATATTATCAGGGGGCTTTTCAAATATCATGATGATGATGTTCATCATACAGCAATTATCAGGTTTGACCAAAACTTTGATTGCTCATAACTCCCTCATATGGACGAATTTTCAAGTGATGTAAAAGGCAAACCTGCATGGAATTTCAAGCTCTTTCTAACCATGAGGTCATAGAAACAAAATATGAACTTTGAGAAACTAACCTCATGATGATGACCTACCTCATCCTGACCTTCATGATGATGATGCACCTGACCTATTTTTACCAAACCGCCAGAAAGCAGACAACACAAACCAGAACAAAAGTTGGGTCCCTGTTTTGCCAAGTCAAAATGGGGCGTGTTGTGTAACCACACAACACTAGTAAAAGTGGTTTTTAGTCTATCTTTCTCATTAATTAGGACCTGGTTATAACTTGAAAACCCATCTAAAAAAGACATCATCTTTGTTCCAGTTACCGCTTGTAACACCTCATCCATGGAAGGCAGAGGATAATTATCTTTCTCAGATGCTTTATTCAGATTCCTAAAATCTACGCATAACCGGATGTCCCCACTTTTCTTCCTAATAGGCACTAAGTTAGCTACCCAAGTCAAATGTCTAACAGGGAAAATTATTCTACAGACAGTAGTCTTTTTACTTCCTCAAATATCAATAGCTCTAAAATTGCATTTACAGGCCTTTGCTTTTGCCTAAATAGTTTGACGTCTGGTTTTAATGGTATCACATCTGTTATAATGGATGTGTCATATGTCTTTAAATCTTTATATGTCCATGCTATAACGTGTTTGTACTCCTTTAGTACATCTGTGACTTCTTTTCTAATCTTCTCAGGACAAACCTTTCCAATTTGTATATTTTGAGGATTCTGTTCTGTTCCTAAGTTATAGGGATCACACTTACCTCCCTCAGTTCTAGGCAAGTCCTTTTGTTTTACTACTCCATCGAAATCAAAGATCTATTCTAACTCTATCACTCCCTTAGGTAGAAAATTACTTTTTAAATTGATAATGTCTTCCTCATCCCAAGACACATCAGGCCTCTCTTGTTCATCAATGATTTGGGCTTCAAATACTTCATTGCAAGTTATAAAATCCACAATTTGCTGGTCCCCCTCAAATACCTGAAAATGAGTTACATTGTCTGGCACACTAGGCACATTTACTAGTTCTACAACAAACTTCTTTAAACTTGACAACGTTAAAGGCTCTAAAGTGCTAGCAGCAACAACTAGCGCATCAGGCCTATGGTTCTGTTCTCTAGGGATATGCTCTAAGTTGAAAGCATCAAATGACTCTATTAAATCCCAGATTCTATGTATATAGCAAACCATTCTGTTATAATTGCAAGCATATATTTTCCTCACCTGTTTGACTACTAACTCAGAGTCTGAAAAAACTCTGATCATTCTTACCCCTTTCTTTATAGCTAAGACTAATCCATAAATTAAAGCTTCATATTCAGCAACATTGTTAGTGCAAGCAAATTGTAACCTATATGCTACTAGATATGATTTGCCATGAGGGTCTATGAGTTCTATACCAGCACCTGCACCCTGTTTAGACTTAGACCCATCACACTTTAATGTCCACATGCCATCCCTATTCTTTTGGCATTTTGCTTTAGCATGTTTACCTTTTCCATCACCTATGCAGTGCTATCTTGTTCATGCAATTCATTCTAGCTTACTTGTTCATTTATCTTTTTAGTGTGTAAATCTGAATGACAAACATCTTTTCCTAAACTCTCTCCTAACTCTGGAGTTTCTACATCTATGGGGTTCTGAAAGTACCTCTCAGGTCGACTAGAACTCACCCCTTCTTCACGAAATTCCCACTCCTTTGTGCATTTTAAATACTGATACTCAATAATGTCTCTGCACATTCCACATCTCTCTTCAGAATGTGGCTTGTCGTGAACTTTACACATATCTTTGTATAACTTGCATTGGACTGAAATATTTAGTTCCATGCACTTTTCTATCTCCTATCTAATAACCTGACTAAAATGATTCAGTGTATTACCTTCTTCATCAGAAGAGTTTCCATCAAATTCAATGAATAATACAGTATCCTTACTGACTAGTTTTTCTCCAAAATTTAGCATTAATATCTCCCCAATCTGTACCCCTTTGTTAGTAACCCTGTAAACACCAGGCTCAAATGAGGCATACAATATTTCATTTGTCCTATTGTACTCAGTGATACTGCATGTACACCTAAATTTTTTACCAAATGTATATAAGTAAAAGAATATACAATCAACTTTGTATATAAAAGCGATATACAAAAGGGATTGTATATGCAATATTCAAGCGACCCAACATGCAAATAACCTTGTATATGGACCCGACTGCAAATGTGACTAAGTATGGAAAATGACCCTTGCACATACAAACGACCTTGTATATGAACATCGATATACAAAGGTCTTTGTATACAAGTGAGCTCGCATACAAAGGGCCTTGTATATGCAACTCGATATACAAGTAGACTTGTATGTACAAACAACAAACTCTTCCCTTGTACATTTTACCAAAATGATCATAACTTGCAAGATATGGCGAATTTTAAGATGGTTCAAAAAGTAACCCTAGCTCATTTTTCACAAGGAATCCAACCATATCATGCACTGGTACTAAAAATGCCTTTTTTTCTATATTTTTAATAAAGTTTACAAATTTTAACCCTCTTTTCCCTTTACCACCAAGAAAAACAAAGCACACAAAAGCAGAAGCAACAGCCACAGTAGGGGTCCTCATTTTGCTAAGGAGTACAATGGGGCATGTTGTGAACATCACAACAATAAATTGTGCAAGTTTCTGAGTGTGGGGTTTTTCACCTGATAAGGGTTTTCCCCACCGTAAATCTTTGTCTCTCTTCTTCTGTCTACTTTCTAGTTCTTGTGTTTTGCTATAATATCTCATGTTAATGGTTTAACATTGCTGTAATAGTTAGGATAAATTTGAATTTGCATAGCCCTCTCCTCATTAGATTAGTGTAGGAAGCATTTTCTGCACACCTAGCTTCCTTTCAATAGGGTGTTTATGGATGATGTCTCCACCAGGTGACACTCTCCAAACAACAGTCCCAAACCCACCTAAGGAGAAAAGTGGCTAAGTTTATAAGGTTTTCTAGCATAGAGCACAAGAAGATGATGAAATTCCAATGAAAGTTTGTAAGATTGAAGGAGTTAAATGCATTTTAAGTCAAATTCCAGGGGTCACCTTCAAACCCGCCCAGCCTGGGTGGCCTCAAGAGGTGCTCATGGACTATGTCATGTCCCACATGAAATTCTCCATACACTGTCCTCAAAGCCACCCAGGGTGAAGAAAAACATAAGTTGCAAGTTTTTTTTATGAGAATGATCAAGATGACACCAGGAGGATGAGATAATCAAGTGAAAAGTTTCTAAGTGTCAAAAGTCCACACCCTACCTACCAAGCCGCCCATGCTAGGTGGTCTTGAGGATTTCACTTGGACAACATCACCTCCTCCACAACACACTCTCCATGCACTATCTTCAAGTCTGCCCTTCTTCCCAAGGTTGTCCATATCATGCAAGGAGGTTAAATTATCAAGGAAGCAAGTGAAGATGTCTTATGTTGTCAAAATCAAGCTAAAAAATCACTAAGTTACGAAAATCCTTACGCCTCCTCCAATCCCACCCATGCTAGGTGGCCTTGAGCCCTTCATCTAGACAACATCATGTCATTCACATGACATCCTCCAGACAACACCTCCAAACCCGCCCAACATGGGTGGCCTAGAGAGGAGGTCTTGGATTCAATCCATGTCCACATGAAACTCTCCACATAGAGAATTCCAAACCGCCCAAGGAGATGAGTGTTATAAAACATTTGCAAGTAAATGTCAAGAGAGGTGATTACAATGAAAATTTTCAAGGTTGAATTGTGAGTTGGAGCAAAGCAAGAGCATTTTTGAGTAAAATCCACATGGCATCCTCCAAACCACCCTACCTAGGCGGCCTAGGGAGGTGAGCATGGAATCAAGTGTTTGAGCACTCATGCCACTCATCATTTGCCTACCAACTCCACCCATCTACTTCCACACACATGCAAGTCTAATAAGGAGGTGAAAATCATTGAAAATCATAAGTATTGGAGTCAAATCCACACATCACCTTCAAAGTTACTCATCATAAGAAGTCTCCGCCATTACACATGGAGAATACCTCAAATACCATTCAGATCACTTTTTGACTTCACTCAAATGAAGGTAATGTACATGAAGAACATGAAGAGAGCACTATGTCATGCTAAAGAGTCATTAAAAGAACATCAAATGAAGTCTAAGTGATGAAATCCACTCACTACCTCCTAGCCCGCCCTTCTTAGGCAGCCTTGACCACCTTGTATGGACTCAATGTCCTTCACAATACACTCTCCAGATGACACCCTAAACTTGCCCAGCCTGGGCAGCTTTCACACCTTGACATGGAATTCACATCAAATAATCCATACTGCCTCTCTAAACCTGCCTAGGCACTTAGGCATGGATTTCATGCGAAATGATATGTTTTGAAATGTCATTATTTAATCCCACATGCATAAGATGAATGTAATTTTTTATTGAAAATCCTTCATATCAAGTCTTAATTTGATTTGTTTCTTTTTGTAGGTGACGGAGGATCCGAGGAGGTGAATGGCGAGAGCTTATACATGAGAAGTTTGGAAGGTAGAGGAAAGTTGCTCAAGTTTGTCATCATCACCACATGGAGGAGAGCTCTTGTATCAAGTTCATCTTACTTTGAAGACTTCATAGACATCAACACCATGCATGACGAGCCATCATCCAGAGTTGTCTACTTCATGCACATCCATCATATGCAAGTCTACTACAAGAAGTCACACACAAGACATCTTCCACCTCAACACTCCATGAGTGAATGCAATTGTCCAGAGGCATGATCCTGCAAGAACAACATCACAAGATGAGAGATGAGCATGATCATCAAAGTGATCCATAAGTTACATCAAAGACAACAAGAATAAAATATTCTAAGTGAACATGAGGTGAACCAGACTAGTTCATGTGAAGATGCTGAGGTGGCACGTACACATCATCAAGCCACTCGCATTCTGCCATGTCATTCATTCAAGAGGGCCCACCATAAATATGCTCTAAAGATTCTTATCACATTGGGAAACATGCCTTCATTGCCTCTTTCATGTTCTAAAAATAGCAAATTTTGTAACAAACTGCCTTGTTGTCTCAATCTTAGTTGTTGATTGCTAAATCAATCTGAGCCATTCATTGTAATTCTTGAGCTCTATATAAGACTCACTACTCTCATTTGTAAGGGGACATTAGAGAATTAGAAGAAGATCATTAGAGGGACATTAGAGGAGAATCATTAGAAGTAGAGATCAAGTAGGAGTAGAGTAGAGAGGGAGCTCTTCAAAGTCATGAAGAGAGACATGAGATTGTTGTAATCACACACTTCAAAAGTAATTCAAGCTCATTGTTGTTGTTTTGCATGGTGATCTTGTGGCTTTGAAATGTTAGCAAGGTTTCAAGTTCTTGAATATGACGGAGATGTGTTTCCAAGAAGCTTATATAGTAGAGTAGATAAAGTTCATTGATGTGATGTATATGCTAAAGATATTTGATGAACTCCTCCTTGGTTCATACTTTTGATGGTTTTTCACTAGCAAGTCATCATGCAAAGTTAGCCTGAACTACATTTTCTTAAGTTTGATTGTGAATTCTCATTCAAACTGTGCCAGTTGTGGGTGTTTGGATGGAGGTTTACAGTATGAAAATCATTAAGTCACCTTTGGAGATTGCACATTCTTCATGTAATTGTTGGTTCTCATGGTGAAGCAGAGTAAGGTTACACAAGGAATTTGTCTATCATATCATGTGCATTATATTATTGTTCTTAGATTAGAATCCTCTCAACCCTTTCTCTTTTTTCATTTTCTTATAATCAATTTAAGTTCCATTTCATAAGGAGAAAGTAATTTGTTTGAATGGAGTGAGGTGACAATTCTACATAAGTCCCTTTGTGTAATAAACATTATCACATCATACCACTAAGGCTATCCATTGCAAATCACGTGCAAGGAACCTTGGAGCATTCTTGTTTGATCACGTAGTTTAGCATTCGAGACACTTTGTTCAAGAGAGGATAGAGCACTTGGTGTTTTATTCTAATGTTGTTGTTGTCAATAAAACATCATCAACAATACCCAATGTCAAAAATACAAAAAAATAAAAAAAATAAAAATTCCAAAAAAATAGTAAAGAGAAATAATCCATCCTATGGTGAAAACCACTCCTTGTGGCACCTTGGATAAGTACCATGATGAAAACCTACTTGCAGGCATCATGTCTAGGTTCAATCCAGACCCATTGTTCAAAACACCTTCCCCTCTTCATTTGCACTATCCACTCCACTATCCTATCCTCTGAGCTTCAAAATAAACCCATCATTTAAGCTTCCATTGTCCATCATTCCCAACATACCCCTCATCTCCCAATTACTTAATTTCCATCTTTCCACATCACCATTACGTCACTCACTCTACCCTCCTATCCATTCATGACCTTGGTCCCTTCAATGCTTTCACCACGTCACACCCTTTATTACACCAACACCATCCCCTACCTATCGTAGTTCTTTGTACCATGATACCCATCGACAAACTAACATCCTCATCATCTACACCACACCTTGTCATTCCACATGAACTAACCCCTATCCTTACATCATCAAGTCTCTGAGAACTACATATCATCTCAACCCGCATTGTAATGTGCCTTGATCCCATGGATACAGGGTATGTAGGCAATTTAGAATATGAAGGAAGTATCCAGTACGCAAGTACATACGATGCACCCACCAACCCATTTGGATGGTCCCACTTTTCTGAACTTGTTGATTATACTTTTACCTATAATCAATATACTTTCTGGGCATCTCATCAAAGCATAACACTCTCACGAGAAATCTTTCACCAACATATTGGCTTTTCCATAACTAGCAGCATGTATCACTCCACCTATCCTTAGTTTAGTCAATCATCGATTCTTGTCATAGGATGCATCCTTCCTACAATAGGCAAAATCATCAATCCTCCATCCATCCTTTGGCAAGAGATACAATGGTTGTGTGTTTTGGGTCAGTTAGTCTTTTGGTCTTTGATTTTATCTTATGCATCATTCTTGGACTATGTCAAAACTACCTTGATCTCATTATATCATGGCATGTGGCGAACAATCCAAAATGGGGCATGGTCATTTCTTTTGTATGTCATGCTTGTGGGGGGTTCTCATTACTCTGTATTAGTATTCACACCTCGTGGATCGTAGGGTTAGTTCTAGCATATTGTTCCCCTTCTGCATCTAAGGTTCTTCATACCTTTGGTGTATTAAGGACTTATTCTATGAGTCCCCTTCCTTCGTCTAGACAAGGTTGTACTATTATGGGCATGAATGGGTTCATCCTATTGATTGTAAAGTCAAGTCCCATGCATGGATGCCTTGTCACCTTGGTTCCACATACCTTGGTGCATAACATTCCATGCTATATCAATAGTAGCACTCAATTTTATTATCATTGCTAGAATATCTTAATATGACATTGTTCCTTGCACTTGCATCTACCCTCATCACCCTATCCCTCTCTTGTTGCCTCAAGATTCATTAACACTTACATTACCATTCCCCCTATTTTCTACTATTCGCTATCTTCCCATCATTTTGTGACCATTTTCATGTTTCTATTGGTGTGTCCTGATCACCTGTCATCCTGCATCCCATGCATGTTAGTAGCCCATCCTGCATCACAAATGCATTAGCATGTATCATACCATCCTGTATCCACATTATACATACATACGCTCCATCTTGCGTCTAACCATATGGCAAATCATCTCACATCTCATTCTTGTCATATCCTATTCATTATTCCACATCACTCAAATCATGTCTTATCACATTCCTAATCATCCCACCTTATCCTAATCATATCTTATTTATCAGTCATAATCATTGCATCCACATCCTAATCATTCTTCAAATCAATTCCAAGTCATCCTTTATCTAATCATATCACACCCTAGTAATCTCTTTCATCCAATCACCATCATCTTAATCATCCTAGTCAAAACCCTCATCATCTCCATCCATGATCCAATCAACTTCTTCCTAATTCATCCAATTCATCTGATCTTATCGTATCACCATCTTCATTCTCATCCAATCGATCACATCCTAATCACATTCTAATTCGCCCTCCTATGACCTAACAGCCTGAGATGAGCACAACCCTCCTCTTCCCCCCACGGACCGAGGTGAGCACAACCCCTGTCTTCCCCCCCCACCCGCCATCTCCTTTCTCCAATCAATCTTGCCCGTTAACCCCCCCACCCCCAATAACACATTACAAACAATCCAAAAAAAATTTTAAAACACATTACAAAAAATCAAAAAAATTAAAACACATTACAAAAAATCCAAAAAATTAAAACACATTACTAAAAATCTAAAAAATTAAAACACGTTACAAAAAATCAAAATTTAAAATAATAAATTAAAAATCAAAGCTCAAAAAAACTAAAAATAAAAAACAAAAAAAACAAAAATAATAATACAAATAAAAAAATAAAAAATAACAAAAAATGGAATAGCACCCAATGGGTGCTAGAGCGCATCTCCCAGCGCCCAGTGGGTGCTATTACCAATTCCCCACTGCCCAATGGGCACTACTCTACTACCCTGCCTCCCCTCTTCCCCATCCCCCCGATAGTCCCTTCCCCCGTCCCCTAACCCCCTTCTCCTAACACCTGCCCCCCTGTTCCTCTGCCTACCACTGATCCTCTCCCCTCACCCTACCACCCAATCCTCCTGCTACACTCAACCTCCCATCCCCCGCTTAGCATCCACTACTCATGTGCCACCCTTCCCCCAATGCCACCATCGCTCTAACGCCACCCTCCGTCCTACCCTATCCTATCTCCCCACCCCGCAGCCGCCCCTCCCAGCTGGCGCTACCCTTTCCTCCTACGCTTGTTCGGCGCCAATCGCCTCCTACTGTGCTCAGCCCACACCCTTCCTCTCCCTTGGCACCCATTAGGCGCCACTCCCAAAACCCCAACACCCTACCTTACAAAAATAAAAAAATAAAAATCATTAAATAATACAAATAATAAACCATAAAATAATCGAAATAAAAAATCATAAAATCATAAAAACCCAAAATTCACAAAATAAAAAAATAAATAATAAATCAATAATTATAATAATAACAATTTAGAAATCAAAACAATCAAGAATAAAAAAATAATCACATAAAAATTTCAAAATAAAAAAACATTAACATAAATAAATAACACCAATCTAATTAAAATAACAATGAATAAAAAATCCACAAAAACAAATCAATAAATAAATAACAATTAATCAAAAATCAACAAAAACAATTACAAAATTATTCAAACCTAAAAATTAAATAAATCAATTAATTCAAAAAAAACAATTCAAAAATTTTTCACAAAATTTCAAAAATAAAATAAAATAATAATAAAAAAAATAATAATAAAAATTTCCAAAAATTTTCAAAAAATAAACACCCACCCATTCGTTCATTTTGCACGCTAATCCACCTTTTTTGCCCTACACCCTCAAAACATGCACCATTCCCCCCACCAGCACCCGCTTCGCTCGATGCTTGTCTTGGTTGATGTGCATGCTTCCCTAGTCATCACCTTAAACATTCAAATCCATTCATTCATTCCTACTAATCCTATCCTAATCACCTCCCCTAATCACATTGTCCAACCATTCACATCATCCTTGTCTAATCACATTCTTATCACATCTTCATCATCCCTAATCATTACATTTTCACCCTAATCATATCCTAGTCATCATTCCCCACCATTCAACCACATCGTACTCATGTCTTAATCATCATATCCTAGTCATTCCACCTCATCCTAATCATATCCCAATCATCATCCTTCACCATTACACCTCATCCTAATCACCCCCCATTTTCAATCCTAATCATTTCACCCTAGTCATCCATATCAAACCCTAATCACCTCCTTCATCTCATCATCATCATCTCAATCATCTAAATCATCTAATTTACTCACTACACATAATCATCTTCATTCATAATCCAATCAACTTCTTTCCACTCCATCCAAATCCTCTAATCTCATCATTTCACATCATCATCGTCATTCATGCTCTGATCACTTTCATCCTAATCATTCCCAATCGCAATACAACACAACCATAGCGAAACCTTGGAGCATCTACTCTCCCTATCGAATCCAATTGCAACTGTGTCAAGGCCACCCACTACATACCCAATTTCATTCCTCATCACAACATTACATTATCCTTCTACCCTCGACATCAATAGAGGTTCTTAAACATAGTCTTCCTAAGGTTGAAACATAAGGGGAAACTGTCAAAGCTTTATTGTATCACAAGTACCAATCTGGACCAAGAGACCTTGATATCCTTTTTCAAATCAATTACAACTTGGGCTTAATACTTCAAGGTTAGTTTAATTCCATCCTCCCAAGTGAATTCTAAACTTCATGGGTTCACTTTAATCAATCATCCTTCCAAGTGAAGTCTAAAATTCACGGCTTCACCTTAATCCATCATTTCATTCACACCTCCAGGTCTTGATAAATCCAATTTATACTTTGACAAGGTCATTAGTAGACAAGAGTACCCTCTTGGAGCTAGACTTTTTGAAGACTATTATCACTCGCCTCTATCATTGTCTGGGCCTCATCACCTCGCATGGACATCCCCATAGCATACCTGACATCCTAATCATTATTCTTGTCATTCTACATCATATCATAATCACATCTTACTCATAGCTTTGTCATTCAATATCCATTTCCTTCTCTTTCACCTTTGACCGATACATTCCCTTTTGAGAGCATACCCGTGTTTGTCCAACCCCCCTATCCTCTCGAGGGGGCATCATCATCCCACTATTATCCTTTTCCTCTATCCATTTCCTTAGCTTCTTTGAAATGGTGTCACTCGACACAAATCTTATCATCTCGAACATCATCTCAAAGAGGGGCAAAATGTAGACACCTAAAAATGGTCACAACCAACTTCATCCACTCACGCATTCAACCCTAATCCACCTGCATCACTTTGTCCAATCTAATTATTAACTAAATAAATTTTAATTATTTAATTAATTTATTCTGCACCTTTATCATAACACAAAAATCAAATTCCTCTACTATAATTTAAAAATTAAATATATATATATTGGTAAGTGAGGGATTTTTAGGCTGGCCCACTCCAACGGAGGTCACAAGGGGGACCTCCTCCCCTATCGAACTGCCACTACCACCGTAGCGCAGATCACCAACGGTGTGGCCCTGCTAAGTCTGCCACCACTGTAATCATGTCGCTTGTGGCACGGATCGCCACTAGTGGATTTGTCATTATACACTACTGCTGCCACAACCTATCAAGCTGCAGAGACTAGAGTACATTAGAATTTGAACACACTTCATTTAAGGACCACGGAGCACCAAGAGTCACCTACATAGAGCCACAACCATTTAGAAGCCAAGATGTCTTTGCAGGGATTTGAACCTTGGTCTCCACAATAATGACCAAGTGGTCTTAACCACTAGACCACACCCACTCAACGAAAATAATTTTTTTTTACTATAGTTCATTCCAAAAATTAAATAAATTATCATATCTATTTAATTCCTTATTTTGTGCACTTTTGATTACTTTTTGTAATCATAATTATTTTCTTCTAATCCGTGTGCACATGAATTAATTCATCATTACAAGCCCCCATGTTTCTAGAAGTCCACTTATCATCCAATGTACACACATGTACATGACAAGTGGTACTTTGGAAGAATGGGCAAATATTTCAAATTGAGTATATTTGTCCTATTTCTTCCACCACACTCCATGTGTCACTATTCCTTCCAATTTAAAATTCTATGTGGCACTATTTGAACACTATTCTTCTAATTTTAAATTCTACTTGTCCTCTCCATGGAATTTAAAATTCCTCACAAAGTCCAAGCCTTACCTTTTCATAAATGAGTCCTTACATGTCATACACCTACTCAATCTTGGCCATCCATCCATTCAAACTTGCATTCTCATCCATTGATCATCCCTTGAATCTTGGGGCAACTTTCTCATCCAATCCAAACATGTCATTTGTACAATTCTCCTTGCTTGAGAATCCTCAAGCAATCTCCACCATTAATCCTCCAAATTGATCTTAGCCCTCCAATCCCACCTCCAAAAATCTATAAATTGAGGCCTCCACCTGCCATTTGGAACAAGTCATTTTATGCAAGGAAACTCTGCCAATTTGAGTGCTCAGCATATAGAATTAGTTCAATTCTAGCATAGTTTAGTAATAGCATTTCATATCATAGGGCATATCACTACTAATAGACTCATTTAGGGTGCAATTAGATAGTTAGTTTGTTAGTAGTTTAGCCCAATCTTGAGGTCCCTTGGACTTGAGATTAGATGCATTTTAGGTGTAATTTACATCCATTTTAGGTCTCATCTTCATAGGCAGACAACCCCCATACTTGGGTGCCCCAAATTTGCCCAAAATAGGTATGACAAATGCTCTTAAACCATCATAAAATCTATCATAACTGACTATTAATAAACAATTCTCTTACAACTTTTCATAGTCAAACTTGGGCACCTACTTTCTCCATGCAAAGATGCTTCTTGACACTTGTCACACCTATCATAGAATCTCTATTTCTGGCTCTTACATGTCATAGAATCCATCATATGTCATAACCTCTTACACAGCCCACAAGATGCTAACACATGGCAATAATGCCACCTAAAAATGAGACACCTACATTTTCAAATGTTGACTTGACCATCCAAGTCACCTTCCAAGTGGGATGACATGTCAACATGCCACCTCACACTAAATAAAAAAATCAAATGACCAATATTAAATACAATATAGGAAATTAAATAAATATATAATCAAATAATAAATGCTAGGAAATTGTAAAGGTTGAGACACCTTAATTCCCAACATTCTCCCACTTGCCAAACACCTTGCAAGAGCTAATAGAATGACAAAATTTAAACAACTAGGAGCCAAGCGGTCCATAGACTTTGAAAACCATCTAAACTTCTTGGTGCTAACAAGTTTTGTCAAGGAATCTACAACATTCGCCAAAGTGTCAACTTTCTCCAAGTTTACCTTCCCATCCTCTACCATGTCCTGAACATGTTGACTTCACCCTTAGTTGTTTGTCCCTAATGAAAATCCACAGCTTAGCTAATATGACTCCCAGTTGCATCCAGTTGATTACACAGATGACACAATTCACATTATGATATGGTTTTGATCATATTCAGTTTGTACAGTCTTGGTGGTCATGTTTTATTTGGTTTATCATGATGATACAGTTTAATGATTCTAGTATGGTATATTTGGCATACATTTGGTACAGTTGCATCATGATGTGGTATTTTTGAGGTAGTGGCATCATATGTAGCATTTACTGAGCTCTATAGACATTTGGAATTTGGCATAATGTGACTGAGCTTATTTGGTTTACTATGATGACAATTGCAAATCTTGGCATATATCAGCTGGGAGATATTATGATATCAGTTGACTTATAGGCACAGTTGGACATGCAATGTATTTTGATGCATAGATCATCTTAAGACTTGGTTACATTTTTGCATATTTTATTATCCAATTTCACATGACAAAGGCATACAACCTTACATTGATTTGTAATGACTTAAAGTGTTGACCATGTGTTTCCATCTCCTAGCAGGCATTCTTCATTGCAAAAATGTTCCCTTCAGCATTTTGAGTTATTTACTTATTAGGTAGGTTACCACACTTTGTAACATATTTGAAAAGGTTTTTTTTTACAAAGTTGCCACTAGCTTGTTTAGGGTTTACCATTGGCACCAGTTGCATAAGGTAATCTTGGGCAAAAAGAAACAAAAAGGAAGGTTTGATTCTTATTTTGCAAAGTCTAGCTTTGAATATGAAACTTTCAACTTAGGGTTTCTTTTTCATTTTGTATATGTGGTAATCATGAAAGAAGATGGGAATAGTGGGATGCATTTTTGAAGGATTTTCTGAAGTATCTTGTGGATGTGACAAAGCTGGATACAAGTAAACTCTTTGACTGCTAGCACGTCTTTTCAATTTCTCCTGTTGGGCTATCAGGTGCTTCCATTCTTGTTTCTGCTTTGAATCAAAAATATGAAAATGGTTTCCATTTACCTATTCTGGATGGTTAGGGTTTCAAAAACTAAAAAGGGTTTTTGTTTCAAATGTTTAAGGGCAAATATAATTTGTTTGACTATGATGGTATGGAAAGGTGTTTAATAGTTTTCATATGGATTTAAAATGCTCTTGCACAGTTATAACTTTTTCTCTCCCAGTGATGTGGGATTTTTGTCTTATGAGAGTTTCTTTGTCAAACAGGTTTGGAAGTTATTCAACTAGGGTTTGATAGTTTACCCTAGGATCTCTCATGAGCATGAAGACAATTTTTTTTTTGGTTTTTGGCAATTAGTTTGATAAATTTTTACTTTGGTTCATTAAACAATTTGAGCATATAACCTGAAATAGTTTTATGGAAATGGTTATCTCTTCAAACTGTTTCATGAGAAGAGGAATACATTTTGAAATGTATAAAAAGGGCTTTGAACATGAATTATAAAGTGTTATGTATACACCTATTGTAATGTTGAGGATAGACAACCAAGTGCATTATCATTGACGTTAGATCAGAGTTGTACAGGACAAAGAGAAACAGAGTAACCCTCTGTAATTTGTAATTATCTTTATGTACTAGGGGTTGGTGCTCCTTGAAGTTGGTGCTTCTAAATGTATTAGGGGTTGGTTCTTCTTGAAGTTGGTGCTTCTAAACATTGTTTCTAGTGAGGCAAATTGTAGCCAATGAGGCCTGCAATCAGTGAGATTCAATTATAAGCTAGTGAGGCATTTTCATTGAGTGGTTTTCTACCCCAGAGGGTTTCCACTCCTAAAAATCTCTGTGTTATGCTATTTGTCCCCTACTTCATATTGTTATTTTGTTATTTGTTAATTGAGTCATATGTTCATAGTAAATGATCACTTATCCTTTTAACACACCGGTTCATGCATTAATGAGTATGAAAACAACGTTCATGTCTGATGTTCAAATCTATAATAAAGTGTGAAAATTAGATTTGTTTTCTGTAACACTAATTCACTCCTCCCTCTCATTGTTACCAAGTACTCCAACAAAACAAAATGTTACTAGACATCAATATGCTTATCCCTCAAATGGAAAGTAGGATTCTTCACCAAACATATGGCACTCTGATTGTCACAACGAATAGTAATCTTCCCTACATCAAACCCAACATCAGAGAGCAATATTTTAGGAAAAATGGCTTCTTTACAAGCATGACTTTCTTCCATATACTCTACTTTAGTAGTGAACAAAGTGACCACATGTTTTTGCTTAATCATCCAACTAATAGCACCAACGAACATAGTGAACACATAAGCATTGGTGGATCTCCTTTTGTCAATGTCACCTACCCAATCTGAATCCACAAATCCTCAAATACAAAGTGAATGCCAAGGTCTTGTAGGCTAACCATGAAAACATAGGGAATACTCAGAAGTAGCCCACAAATATCTGAATACTCTCTACACTGCATCCCAGTGTACCCATCCAAAATTAGCCATAAATAGACTAAGGACTCCCATTGCTTGGAAAATGTCTGGTCTTGTATAGACCATAGCATACATCAAGATGTCAACTTCACTAGCATAAGGAACTCTTCTCATATCCTTCATCTCTAAAGGAGACTTCAAACAATCTACAATAGATAAATTTGTCCCCATCATAAGAAGAAATGTCAACGGTCTACAAGATGCCATGCTGAATTTCTCCAACACAGTGTTCACATACTTACTCTAGCCTGACCAAAGTTTTTTGTTAGCTCTGTCTCTTCTAGTTTCTATCCCAAGAATGTACCTTGCTGCCCTTTGATTTTTCATCTCAAGCTATGTTGACAACTAAGACTTCAAATCATAAATCAAACTTTTACCATTCCTAATGAACAACATATCGTCAACATATAATGCAATAATGAGAATGCAATCATTATCCATTTTATAATAAACACATTGATCTAATTTTGATCTCATAAATCCCAAACTCAACACAAAGGCATCAATTTTCTGGTACCACATCCTAGGAGATTGCTTCAAACCATACAAAGACTTTTTCAACTTGCAAACCAAATTTTCTTTACCTTTTACCAAGTAGTGCTTTGGGTATGACATATAGATTTCTTCCTCCAAGTCACCATGAAGGAATGTTGTCTTCGCATCCATTTGTTCAACTTCTAAATCATATGTTGCAACAAGTGATAACAAGAATATGATAGATGTCAGCTTTTCAATGGGAGAGAAAATCTCACCATAATCTATTCCCTCAACCTAGGAATATTCCTTCATGACCAACCTTGCTTTAAACTTCTCAACATTGTCATCTAAACCAAACTTCTTCTTGAACACCCATTTGCATCCAACAAGTTTACATCTATCAAGAAAGGGCACTAGATCTCAAGTATTGTTTTTCTTCAAGGAAGTCATCTCTTCATCCATGGCCTCTTTCTAGGAATTTGCATCACTCATACCCATAGCCTCCCTTACTGTCCTAGGCTCATCAATGTCAGAAATCAAAACAAAAATATAACTAGAATCATGCAATGAATAACCAAACCCATTAGGTTGTTGCATTATCCACGTGGACCTCCTCAAAAGTTGAGGTTGAGGTTCTTCTTCTTCTTCTAAACATTCAGAGTTACTAAAGCTCTCCTCATCATCAAGTCCAACAGATGTCTTCAGTTCAATTTTATCAAGTGTGGAAGGACGCTGAACCACAATCCTCTTTCTTCTCTTCTTTGTCTAGTTGTAGATCAATAGAAGAAGGACTAAGCTCTCTAAAGATCACACTTCTATTATATAGAACTCTCTTGGCCACTGAATCCCAAAGCTTGTACCCTTTCACATCGATGCCATAACGAATGAAGATACACTTTACTGCCTTCTTCTCCAAATTAGACCTCTTCTCCTTAGGCACATGTACATATGCCTCACAACCAAATACTTGAATGTGTCTCAATAAATAATTTTTACTAGACCACACCTCCATAGGTGTATTATCAATGAGTGTCAATGTAGGAGACTTGTTAACTAGGTAACAAGCGATAGCAATAGCTTTAGCCTATAACTTTTGTTCAAGGCTAGTTCCACTTAGCATACTCCTAGCCCTCTCCATCAATGTTATGTTCATCCTCTCTACAAATCCATTCTACTAAGGGGTATATGAAGTTGTATTGTGCCTCTCAATACAATGTTCTTTATAGAACTTGTCAAAAAAATTGTCACTCCTCAAACACTTAATCTTTATATCCTTCTAATTCTCTACTAGAGCTTTGAACTCATTGAATCCACTAAAGACTTTAGATTTACTTTTAAGGAAATACACCCATGTCCTTCTACTATAGTCATCAATGAATGAAACAAAGTAAATAGATTTTGAAATTGAAGGAACATTAATAGGACCAAACACATTAGAATGAATCAAGTCCAACACATTAAAGGATTTGTGAGAACTAGAATAAAATTGAACATAATTTTTCTTTCCATAAATTCAATGATATAGTAAGGTTGGTGGTCCTCATATGAATCTTAGATTCAAATCCCTAATCCTCCAAATTCAATCCCACTTTCAAATCCAAAAATCCCCCATCCCAATCAAAACCTATAAATCTTATGTCCAAAACCCTAGATACAAATATCCAAATCCCAAATCCAAGGTCTCACTTTAAAAACCCAAATCCAACATCCAAAACCCCCAATCCTAAATCTACCATATCCTAGTAGCAATTATTTACTACAATGGCTATGATGGAACCCTATTGTGATGTTCACATTTAGATAAAGCCTGATGTAGAGGCACTTAGGATAGGAGGAAGATAGACAAGTTGACTAGGTTTGCACTACACCCAAAAGCCCAAATTTGAGGTTCTTCATACAAAAGTGGGAACAGCAATTAGGGGCTCAAATTTCTTCATGGAAAAGGTGTTTAGGCATGTATTTTAACCCATCCCATCCATTGGCAAAGGTATGCCAAACTCAGAAATGATACTTCCTTCACAAACCTAAGACATGGCTTGTAGCCCTACAAAAAGAGAATAGTCCTAATAACTTTTTCTACAGGTCTTCAAATGCAGATCTTAGACAATTAGAAGATACCCATTAAGACCCCCTATCACATATCCAAAACTGGGTATGGCTTGTTTTGGACAGAATACTCCAACCTATAACTCCTTTCAATGGCCTAGAGCCCCAATTGGGCCAAAATTATAGAGACCCCCCTAAAATTCATGTCCAAAACTCAACCAATGTTTTGAACACTTAGAACACATGCCAAAACTATGATTTTTTTGGGTTTTATCCTCCTACTCTCTGTTGTTCCCAAAAATGTCTCTATGGTTCCTTTTCTAGTTCACTAAACATCACCTAACACATGGTTTTGTTAGGTCTTTCACATAATGGTGCAGGAGCACCTTGGCAAATCAAAGTTGTCCTAGACAAATCTTTAATTTTTGGTTAAATTTGTAATGATTTAATATTGATTGAGGTCCATCAAGTCATCTTTCATGTGTTAAGATCCTAGGAGGGGTCTAATGTTTAAGTCTTATGACAAGTTGTCATACAAAAAGGAAAATCCCTAAAAATGTATCTTTCAAAAATGTAAAATGAGGAAGGTGAAGGGTCACCTTGTTCCAATTCATTGGAAGGAAGTGGAAAATGAAGAGACAAATGAGGAATGCCTTTATTAAGGCCTTGTAACATCCAAATAAGGTGTGGGTGGTTGATTAGTAGGTTTTGATCAATAGAGAAAACACCGTTTTCATGTATTTCAACAGAAATTGATTGTTTCCTGTAGTTGTATGGACCTATACAGACAAGTACTGGTGCCAAATTGGTTGTAAGTGATAGTCCTATCAATCACCCTCCATTTCCTTTTGGTTGCATGTATTTTAGTTTCGTTTTGCACAAGATATTGCATTTTTAGTAAAACTGTCAAAACCCTGATTTAGGGTAACCTGTTTTGGGAAAAATACCATAACTTTTGTTTCCACCGTTAGATCTTTATGTAACTTGGTTAAAATGTCTACAACTATGTTATCTACAATATTACTAAAGCGATCGACCTCATTTTGTGTTGTGTGGAAGTTATGGATGATTGTTCGTGGCATTTCACAGTGACATTTCTGAGTTTGAACCCTTGTAGCAGAATTACCAGTCCGTTTTTAGAGCACATTTTCCAAAGTAACCTATACCCATCTTAGAGTATGCTGTGGGGAGGCATAATGGGTATCCAATGCATGTCTTAGGTTGACATTTGAAGGTCTGTACAAAAAGATAAGAGGACTGTTCTCTTTTTCTAGGGAGACAAGCCATTTAGAGGATTTGTGAAGCAAGTGTATGTTCCGGGAGTGATCTGCCTTAACCAATGGGTGGGATGAGTCATTTGGTACCCCAATACAACCTTTCCATGATCATACTGGAGTTTCCTTTTGTTGTTCCCACTTTTGCATAAAGGTCTTCATTTTTGGGCTTGTAGGTGAAGTAGAACCTTGTCTCGTTTGTCTATCTTTCCCCATTCAAAGTTCCTCTGCATCACATAAACTATAGAAAATCACCTTCTCTACCCAAACCCTTTGTGAAATTCATTGAAACTACATCACAACAGTCCATCCCACTGACCTATACAATTCTACATCAGTGGAATGGAAGGAAAAACATGAATTTTAATCAAAACCCTAGAGGAGGGTTTTTTAAACCAAGTTTTAGAGGAAACCTTATAACTCCCTACTATGCAACTTTCAAGACACCAAATCCACTTCAAATGATAGACAACTCAATATGCTAACCAATCAAAACATGAGGAAATGATGGCAATTCTGTACCTTCCTGCAATACGGCATGTAGCAACGCTTTTCCTCAAGAAAATAGAGTTCTGTTAGTGGGCAGTCTTAGAAATATGATTGTAGAAGACTCCTCAGTGAGTGTTAAGGAACCAAATAGGACTTGTTTTAAATTCAATCCATCCCTCTATCCATCCCACACATTTGGGACTCTTGACAATTCCGTACAAATGAATAGTACAATCTGTTACTTCAACAAATATAGAAAAAACACAGAAATAGCAGAGAATTAATTTGTATTGCCTTGAAAACTTCTTCACACTCCATACAATGATCATGATCAAGGTGTCTTAAACTTGCACACCCCTTGATCAACTCCTTAGAGGAAATTAGTTCGATAGGAAGGTTTACAACCACTTCTCCCCATCGAACTTCCTTGACAGTTTTGAAACTCAACTTACTTACAATTGTTTACTAGTTTTGTCCTTACATGTTTAGGACTATTTAGGCCTTAACAAGTGCCTTCAAACATTTGGAAATTGTATTAAGACTTTGACATACCTTTCTAACATTTGACATGCCTTTACAAGGCTTACAACATGAATGTATGACTGTCCTTTATGGCTTTATAAGACTTCCTCCTATACAATGTATGAGTGCATGATTGCTCACTACAAACATGGCATCATAGCCTTTATTACATCCTAAGAATGGTCTCCAAGACCTTATGAAAACAACAAAACAAAATGAACAACAAAAACATGACATGAGTCTTTTGGTTCCCCTTGGTGCTCCTGCACCAAAGCCAACCCATCTATTAAAGACCATCATGGCACCTGCAAATTACACATTAGTAGAATGATCCTAGAAAATAAATTATGCTAGGAAGGGTACTATTGGCACATCATGATAGGAGCATCTAGATCAGCTACATCAGATAGGTAGGTACTTGACACCTAAGCAAAAAAAATTAAAAAAACAAAAAAAATCAACAAATCAAAATAGTAAAAGATCACAAAATCAAAAAAAAATAATAAAGGAAAAAAATCATCCAGCTGTGAAAACCATTCTTGTGGCACTTTAGACAAGTACCATGATGAAAACCCATTAGTGGGTGTCATGAATAAATCAATTGTCTATGTGAACCTTGCAATTGGGAGAAACCTTCACTCACCCATTCACCTCTATCCCTTGCATCATGCCATCTTATCATACCCCTCACCATTTCATCATACCCAGTCCATCCTCCCTTCTCACTTTTGACCTTGACAACAACATGGGCAAAAATGTTGAAACATGCTTTGGACACCTCTTGATACATCCAATCTTCCATAGAAAATATACTATAGGATATCGACACCACCTTAAGTTAGCATCATAGTGAAATATCATGATGGAATATATATCATGGGGACATGTTAACCTTATGTGATGTAGGCCTTGGAGATCCTCTCTTAAGTCCCTCCATTAAAACACCTCCCATCCATCTCATCCCAAACAATTTATCCATCCCATCTCAAATCCCAACTCCTTAATCCTTCCAATTCTCCCTTCATCCTTATCCCTTGACATGGTTTTCCCTTATGATTGGATACACCATCTAGACATCAACCCCATCTAACAACAAAACAAAAGACTGCCAAAAAATAATCCAATCAAATGCAAGAAATATAAATCCATATCAAAGCTTCTCATAACTATCCTAGCACCACCATGCAAATATAGTAACAAAGAAAAATAATCCAAACTAATCTAGCCAAGAAATCTAGCACCTGTCCAAATGCATCCATATGATTTGTTCCTTAGTCTTGCTAAAATCCAATCCTTATTTAGCTATAAATGAATCATTATGGCTTTATTAGGATAAATTGTTCCCAAATCCACCTCCCTTCCATATATTGTTTCTTGGAGGTGCAACAATGCTATCATGGAGATATATCATTCCCAATCCTTACATTGTTCTTTGATGGGGAGCGCACAGCAGAAACTACAGACCGGGTCCTTATTTCCTCACAGTCGGCAAGACTAAACAAACAAGCTGCCGATACATCTCCATCGGTTAGACAACCTTCATCGGAAAGACTTTCTTAAGTCTCTCCATGACCAAACTCACCCCCATAGCTCAACTTCAGTGAGACTTACTTCTATCGACCAAGTCTTTCATCCTTCTGCCGATGCCCGATGATGGTTAAGTTCCTCCTCGTCTCAGCCGTGACGGCTTCCACACTGGTTGGACGTGACCTTATTAGCAAGACCCGTCCCATCGGTGAAACTCTTAGCTTGTCTCTTGATCCGCTGATAGCATTTACCTTTGGTGAGACTTGTTTTGTTGGTGAACACTTGCAATCTTTGGCCGATGCACCGATGAACCAACACCCTTGGCGAGACTTGCTCTGTCGGTCAGATTTACTTTGGAGCTACCGATATGCTGATTACTCCGATGTCACCTTTGACCTATTCTCATTGGCATGACAATTACTATCGGCCACACTAGGGATTACTTCACTGATATGTTGATGCACAGTTTACCTTCTCCCGAACCCTAGCACATGGAGATGCTAGGTCAACCTACTGTGCACCTCGCACTATCTGGATTCTCTGCACTGATGAACAACGAAACAAAACAAAAAAAAAACAAATATTTGTACAACGAAGCCATTCCACTGATTTCGACAGAAATCTTACCAGTGAAATGCTTCACATCGACATATCGCAACAATAGAAAACACAGGAAGAATGGAAATCTACAACTATGCAATTTGTAGTTATAGGAAATAGAAATCAAATTGATGAAATAGAATAGTTTGATTTCTCATTAACACAATGTGCAATTACATTCAATCTCTTCTCTTCGATCTGATTACCAATGATGCTTATTTGGTTCATTCCTCTGTGTTTATAAACTCGCCTTGAGGAAAACCAACCGATTCCAAGCGGCTGGGAGACCAACCGTCTTGTGACTAACAATTAGACAAATGTGACCTAAGTCACTTGGGACTTACAACAGAAATGAAAATGCATTGGTCAAATAGGCCTTATTACAACACAAAACATGATTTTCTAGGTGCTCCTGCACCATACTCCCCAAGTGAAAGTTGTCTCAAGTCCTCTTAGAGACTAACTGCTGCAAATCACCACCCTACTTTTTTATGTCTTCTTCCAGCATCCATGTGACTTCTGAGTCTGGAAGACATTGCCATTTGACTAAGTGCTCAAAATAGGTCTGATGTCTTGTCTGCTTGGCTGTCCTGCTATCCAAGATGCACTCCATCTTCGGTGGTTCCTTAGGTGGTAAATACGGCACCCACTCTGCATTGTCTTGGACAAAAACTGTTGTACCTACTCCTGGATCAGGACTCTTATATAATGTCAGATCAGCAATACTAAATATAGGTGAAATAGCAATATCATCAGGGAGTTCAATTTTGTAAGCATTAGGACCATATTTCTCCAGAATCTAACAAGGTCTAATTTTTCTCATCAGCAACTTGTGTTTTCTTGTGGGTAGTCTATTTTTGTTGAGATGAACCATGACCATATCTCCTATTTGGTACTACACATCCCTTCTTCTTTGATCCACACTAGCCTTGATCTTCTGATTGTTCTAGTGTAGATTATCTCTGACTTGTTGATGGATCTCTTTCATAGCCTCTACAAATGTATCAGCATGTCTACTTCTTTTGTCCAACCCTTGAACATCTCGCAATTCAAAAATTCCTCTAGGACGACTACCATAGACAACTTCAAAAGGACTTAGACCCGTACTTCTGTTTGTAGAATCGTTATAGGCATACTCTGCTTGTGGGAGTACCACATCCCAACTACTGCCATGTTTGCTTGTCAAACATCTCAGCAGATTGCCTAATGACCTATTCACAACCTCAGTTTGGCCATCAGTTTGAGGATGATAGGCTAAACTAAAATACAAATTTGTACCCAATCATTTCCTCAAGGTTCTCCAAAAATGTCCCACAAATTTGTAGTCTCTGTCAGATACAATACTCAAAGGTAACTCATGAATCCTGACAATTTCTTTAAAGAACAAACCTGTAATGTAACTAGCATCATTGGTGGTTTTACAAGGAATAAAGTAGCCATCTTGCTGAACCTGTCTACCACAACAAACACACTGTCATAACATGTCCTTGTCTTGGGCAATCCCATCACAAAATCCATACTCAAACTTTCCCAAGGTCTGTTTGGTATGGGCAAAGGTTGGTACAGTCCTACATTGGTTGAGACTCCCTTTGCTCTCTGGCAAATCATACAACTCTCAACAAACCTTCTGATATCAGATTGTATCCTTGGCCAAAAGTAAAACCTTCTGACAAGATCTAAGGTCTTATTGAGCCCAAAATGTCCTCCTAAACCACCACTATGTTTCTCCTTCACTATATTATCCCTCATTGAACACTTAGGGATACATAGTTGACTCCTTGTAAACAAAAGTCCATCCTGCAATGTATAATCTAAAAATTTAGTGTGGAAAGCATTGGCAAACTCACTGCATACCTTGTAAATCTCCTTGAAATCTTGGTCCTCTTCATACAACCCTTTGAGTGCCTCAACACCCATGATTTATAGCTACACTTCTTGCACTATCAACACCCTTTTGCTCAAGGCATTAGCGACCTTATTGGTTATCCCCTTCTTATGTTTGATGATGAAGGTGTATGCTTGAAGACTTTCCACCCACTTCATGTGTCTATGATTGAGCTTTTCCTGTCCATTCAAAAAATTAAGAGCATGATTGTCAGTGTATACAATGAATTCTTTTGGAAGCAAGTAGTGCCTCCATTTTTTCAGAGCTTGTACCATGGCATACAACTCTAAATCATAAGAGAAGTACTTCCTCTTAGCTTCATTCAATTTTTCACTAAAAAAGGCTACTGGCCTGCCTTCTTGGCTCAACACTGCCCCTATGGCCAGTCCACTTGCATCACATTCAATGGTGAAGACTTTATTGAAATCAGGAAGTACTAAGACAGGATACTTGGCAACTTTCTGTTTCAAACTTTCAAAACTTTGATCTGCCTCTTTTGTCCACACAAACTTCACCTTACCGTCACCCTTGATGGTCTCCAACATAGGTGCACAAATATCATTATAGTTCTTAATAAATTTTTTGTAAAATGTGGCCAAGCCATGAAAACTTCTGACCACTCCTGCTATCCTAGGTGTAGGCCAATTCAAAATAGCCACTACCTTGGAAGAATCCATTTTCAAATCACCCTTAGAGATGACAAAACCTAGGTACACCAATTCTTATTTCATGAAGTCACACTTTTCCAAGTTTATCATTAACTTTTGATCTTGCAGCCTCTTTAAGACTATCTCCAAATGTTTCAAGTGTTCTTCCTTGCTCTTACTAAACACCAAGATATCATCAAGGTAGACTACCACAAATTTCCCTATGAATTCCTACAACACCTCATTCATTAGTCTCATAAAGGTGCTAGGGGAATTTGAAAGACCAAAAGGCATCACAAGCCACTCATACAACTCTTCATTGGTTTTGAAAGCTGTCTTCCACTCATCCCCCTCTCTTATCCTTATCTGGTGATACCCACTCTTTAAATCTATCTTGGAGAAATAAGTAGCACCTCCCAAATAATCCATTAGGTCTTCTATTCTAGGAATAGGAAACCTGTATCTAATGGTTATCCTATTTATGGCCCTAGAATTAGTACAAAGCCTCCATTTCCCATCCTTCTTTGGGGCTAAAATAGTAGGTACTACACATGGGCTAAGGCTCTTTCTTATCAGCCCTTTGTTTAGGAGTTCTTGAATCTGATTTTATATCTCTTCATTCTACTAAGGAGTCATTTTATATGCTGCCTTATTAGGAAGTACTGCTCCTGGTATGAGGTCTATCTCATGGCTAATGTCTCTGATAGGTGGTAGAGAATTAGGTATATCTTTTGTAATCACTCCTTTGTAACTCTCAAGCAAATCTCTGACCTCCTTAGGCCCTACTTCTCTCACATTTTCCTTCTTTTCCCCCTTAGGCTTCACAATCAAAGCAAAACCTACTCCACCACTTTCCTTTAAAGTGTCCATGAATTCTTTTTCTCCTACCATCATTATACTAGACCCTACATGCTGTGGATCCTCTTCTACCAATGACTGTATCCTATAAGTCACACCATCCATTTGGAATGAGTAAGTATTCTTTTCTCCATCATGATGAGCCTTTCTATCAAACTGCCATGGTCTGTGTAACAAAAGATGACAAGCATCCATTGGAAGGATGTCACACAAGATCTTATATCTATACCCCCCAATACTGAATTCTACCCATGCTTGTTCATTGATGAGTATGTGCTGCCCCTTATTCAACCAACTGACTTTATATGGACTGCTATGGGGTATCTTTTCTAACTTCAACTTATTCACTACTTCCAGAGATATAATATTATCAATAGAACTAGAGTCAACAATAACTTTACAAACCTCACCTTGGATCTTGCAGTTGATTCTAAACAAAGCCCTTCTTTGTGAGGGTTCAGTCTGCACTGGTTCCTTAAGCAGTGTCCTCTTGATCATCAGATTTTCTCCCATTTCTGATGCTAGGTTCACTTCAAGAGATGTCACAATCCTTGTATCTTCTTGAATCAAAGTGGTTCTCTTCTTGCCACCATGAGAAGTTGAGGCCTTCTCTGGACACTTGTATGCCAGGTGCCCTATTTGATTGCAGTTATAACATCTCATATTGGAGAACTTGGATCCTCTACCTGATCCATTTGTCCCACCCCTTCCATTAGGCCTTCTTCCTCAATAGCCTCCTCTGCTACTTGAGTCTCCAACTTGCTCTTCTTGGCTAGACTCACCACTAGGCCTCTGGTTAGGACTTCTTCCTCCTCTACCTCTTATTCTGCTCACTCTTTCTCTTTATCTTCTCTTCAACCCTTAAGGCCATTTGGAAACACTTGTTCACTGTTTCTGGTGCTAAGATGCTGATCTCATCTTGGATGTTCATCCTTAGGCCATTCAAATACCTTTCCACTTTCTCTGACTCTTCTTCTTGTCTCTTTGATCTGAGACTAAGTTTATGAAAGTCTTGTGTGTATGCATTCACATCAAGGTCTCTCTATCTGAGGATCTACAATTTCTTATACATCTACACGTCATAGTCCAGGGGTAAGAATTGTGCCTTGATTTTGGTATTCATCTGTTCCCAGGAGGCTATCATATTTTTCCTCTCCTTGACTCTCTCTCCTTGCTCATAATTCCACCATGCAAGAGCAGATCCCTTCAATCTTGCCTTTGCCAACTTAACCCTCTTATTATCAGGGACTTCTTTGTATTCAAAATGATTGTTCAATGCCTCAATCCAGTCAATCACCTCTTCAGTTTCCATACTTCCACTATACATAGGTAACCCATCTATGGTGTCCCTATTGACTGACTTTAATGCATTTACAAATGCCCTCTGGTATGTTGTTATCTTGTCCGTCCTCTTATTGGTTTCATCAATTTCTGTATCTCCTTCATTGCTGTCACTTTCATCTTCCCTATCCTTACTTTTGGACTACTTGAACTCTCCCAACTTGGATTCAATCATCTCCTCGATCAACTTCTTAATGGCATCTTGCGACATACCTTTGGGAGGCATCCTCTCTGCCTCTGTTTCACTTTCTCTGTCTGACATAGAATAAGACCACACCACCCAAGTGATCTTCAAAACCTGCTCTGATACCAATATGATGGGGAGCGCATAGCGAAAACTATAGACCAGGTCCCTATTTCCTCACAGTTGGCAAGACTAAACAAACAAGCCACCGATACATCTCCATCAGTTAGATAACCTTCGTCAAAAAGACTTTCTTAAGTCTCTTCATGACCAAACTCACCCCAATAGCTCAACTTCAGCGAGACTTACTTCTATTGACCAAGTCTTTCATCCTTCTGCCGATGCCCGATGACGGTTAAGTTCCTCCTCATCTCAGCCGTGACGGCTTCCACTCTGGTTGGACGTGACCTTATCGTCAAGACCCGTACCATTGGTGAAACTCTTAGCTTGTCTCCTAATGTGCCAATGGTATTTACCTTCAGTGAGACTTGTTCTATCGATGAACACTTGCAATCTTTGGCCGATGCACCGATGAACCAACACCCTTAGCGAGACTTGCTCTGTCAGTCAGACTTACTTCGGAGCTACCGATACGCTGATTACTCTGATGTCACCTTTGACCTATTCTCATCGGCATGACAATTACTATCAGCCACACTAGGGATTACTTCACTGATATGCTAATGCATAGTTTACCTTCTCCCAAACCCTAGCACATGGAGATGCTAGGTCAACCTATTGTGCACCTCACACTGTCTGGATTCTCTGCACCGCCGAACAACAAAACAAAACAAAAAATAAAAATGAATATTTGTACAATGAAGCCATTCCATTGATTTTGACAGAAATATTACTAGTGAAATGCTTCACATTGACATATCACAACAACAAAAAACACAGGAAGAATGGAAATCTACAGCTATGCAATTTGCAGTTACAGGAAACAGAAATCAAATTGATGAAATAGAATAGTTTGATTTGTCCTTAACACAATGCACAATTACATTCAATCTCTTCTCTTCAATCTGATTACCAATGATGCTTATTTGGTTCATTCCTCTGGGTTTATAAACTTGCCCTGAGGAAAACCAACCTAATTCCAAATGGCTGGGAGAAAAACCAACCGATTCCAAGCGGCTAGGAGACCAACCGTCTTGTGACTAACAATTAGACAAATGTGACCTAAGTCACTTGGGACTTACAAATAGAAATGAAAATGCATTGGTCAAATAGACCTTATTACAACACAAAACATGATTTTCTAGGTGCTCCTGCACCATTCTTGAGATATATCATTCCCAAATCAACAATGCTATCATCATCAATTATCTTTGGTTTTCAAATTTATCAAGGGTAAAATCTTGTTTTTCTTTTATATTTAGTCATGCTTTCTTTATTGCTTGTGGATTTCTTATTTTTATTCCATTTGCGTCATTCCTTGGGACATTTCATGGAACTAACATCATGGTGCCAAATGTCAAATGCCTGCTTGTGCATTTTTTTTGGGACAATCTCATAGCATCTAGTAATCATATCATCATGGCTTTCCATATCATGGTGTATCCTATCATATGCTAAAGATAACATCAGGTTTCTCAAAATAGTTGGCATCTTGTGCAAGTTAATAGAATGTACCTCAACAATCCTAACTATTCACTCTATGTTGTATCCATTCCACCTAGTTCATCATATTCATCCGTTTATCATTAAAATTCATCATCATTTGTCCCCCTTCATCTACTAATTTTTATATCTTTCATTTTTATCTCTCATAACTATCTCTTTTCAACATCACTAATTCCCTCTATCATTCACAAGTAACCTAAATGTAGACACCTAAAATTGACCACATCCTAACAACACATCTAACATCACAACATTAATACCACTTTCAATACTTTTGAAACCATCCATTTCCCTACCACATCTTTGAATCCTATCCATCTAGATAATGATAAGCCCTAGAAGCTTCCATCCTTTCCCTAAATTCTCTCACTCAATCTCAACCATCCATTCATAATTAGTCTCAACAATCCATCATTTTATCTTTCCCTAGAAGCCTCTAACCTTTCCATAATTTATCTCATTTAATTCTATCCATCCATTCTAATCAAATCTTAGCCCTCCATCTTACCATCCAAAAATCTATAAATCAATGCTCATCTTCAACCAAGAGGAAGAGAGGAGAACTTATAGGTACATGTTGATTTGAAGACCAACCAGCGTCTCTATATCAAGTATCCAAGAGCATATCCAACATATCCAAGGTTTGCATTTGGTAATAGTTTTTATTTTCTATGTATGAGGAAAATTGAAATGTCAAATGATAAAATCAAAACTATGATAAGAACAAATCAATAACCCATAACATAAAGAGATCTATCTAAATAAAAATCCATGATCAATCAAATAAAACAAGAAAGCTTTTACCATATCGTATTGTTCTCTTTTGTCAAATGTGGATTGCTCAATTATGTTGTGAAACCATGTTTGCAACAAGCAAATGTTTTTACTCAAAGTGCTCAAAGATCAATGTCAAAAGATTGTAGGCTGCTCAACGATGCGATGTATGCTCAAAGTGCTATAAAGGATGCCTAAGAATAAGTGATCGAAGAGGATTTGTGAAGGAGATGAGGGGGGTTTATATAGGTTTCAAGGTAGATCAATCAACGGTCCAGATAATTCAAAAGAATCAATGGAGGAGATAAATCAAATAACTCATGTTGAATGTGCACACAACATGTGTCACTCCAAAAGGATATTTCTTATTAAGATATGATGGAAACAAGATTGATTGAATAGATAACTCAACTTGTAATTTTGCCTTTTTTTAGAGTTCTAAAAATAAGACTGATTGTGCACATGAGTTAACATGATAACTTTAGAGGAAATGGAAAGATAATTGAAATTAAATAAACAAATTTATTTAATTGATTGTGTATGATTTTGAAGAATATGAATATTATAAATAAAATATTTGATTTTATTTATTTTTAGAGGATTGAGACAATTTAAATAAATTTGCATGATTTATTTAAATTTAGAAGAAAAATTGATTTAATTAAATAATGTAGAATTATTTAATTGTAGATAAGAGGATTTGTGGTGAATTAATTAAATAATTGGATTTTATTTAATTAATGTAGATTTGAAAGATTTGGAAGAATGTGATTTAATTAAATAATTAAAATTATTTAATTTTGGAAGAATAAGGAAGAATTTAATTTAATTAATTAAATAAATAGAATTTATTCAATTAATGTCAAAATTTGGAGTTTTGGAAGAATTTGATGAAATTAATTAAATAATTAGATTATTCAATGATGCAGGGACTTCTGGAGGTCATAACTTTTGACTCGGATGTGGGTTTTCTATGAGATTTTATAAGTGGATGCGTTATGAGGTGGCAAGTGGTTTCCCAACTAACCCTAGTGGGTCGGACCCTGTCTTGGCACTTTTTTGGGGCTTGAAACTTTCATCTTGGACCTCAAAATGGCAATTTAGTATTTTTTTCTAGATTTTTAAAAAGTTGCTTTTGTAATAACTTGAAACTCATACACTCAATAGAATTGTGCCATAAATCATGGGAGAGCCAAAGATTTGAAAATTGGAACATAAAAAAACTTTTATTCATCAACTCTGCTACTACAATGAGAGAAAACTCTCTTATATCCAAGAAAACAAAAAAAAATTAAAAAATTACCTTTTTTGGCAGATTTCAACAATTTTAGGTAATTTTACAATCATATCTTGAGAATCCAGTTTTTTCCCAAAAGCTTCATAAAACTAAGGTAGGATGAAATACCAACTAATATTCTAAATTTGAAACATGACTTTCGAGTTATTACAAAAGCAACTTTTTAAAAATCTAAAAAAAACACTAAATTGCCATTTTGAAGGCCAAGATGAAAGTTTCAAGTGCCAAAAAAGTGCCAAGCTAGGGTCCAACTAACCCTAGTCGGTTGGGAAACCACTTGCCACCTCATAATGCATCCACCTATAAAATCTCATAGAAAACCCACATCCGAGTCAAAAGTTATGACCTCCAGAAGTCCCTGCATCATTCAATTAATGTTGAAATGTAGGTGATGCGACAGATTAGATGAAATGCAAGTGATTCAAAGACATGGTCATTTTAGGGTGTCTACATTTTCCATTGTATTTACATTCCTTGTTTTCTCTAAGGAATTCATAGGTTTGGAATAGGGATCTTATATTTACATTAGTTTCCTATTGTTCATTCCAAATCTAGGGTTACAATTGTCACATGACCAAGTAAGTATTCTACTTGTGCAATCATGTTTGAACACTAACTTCATGATTTGTTGAGTGTCTTCATGTTGTGTTGTGATAACTATTAGCCATAAGCATGAAATTGTGTCATGTGTGTGTGTTGCAATTATAATGCAAAAACCTGTTCATTTGTTCTTTTTTTTTTACAAAAGGTGCTAAGCACCTAAACTAGATTATAATATATTAATAAAAGAAGATTTACAATAGTTTTTACAAAAAGCCCAAAAAAAAAATGGGCTGAGAGATCAAGGTTGTAGATAGAAGCCATCACCTTCCTATAATTTTAACTCAACTTCTCCATCGAACAAAAGGGAAAAGAGTAGAGAGCTATACTAAGGATAGATAATTACATACAGACCTAGGAGACAAAAAACAAAACTTAGATTTAGAACACCAGACTTAAGCAGCTTCATTCAAGTCTTCAATAAGGAATCCTTACTGAGCTAGTTCACCTAGATCTTCCACACAAGCATTAGGAGGAGGGGGTGGAGGCACAAAATGCTTCAAAAAGAAGAGGCCCTTGAAAATATCTCTAACCGCCCCTTCCAACATCGAGCCAAGCTCCTCACCGTGGCACTACAGACTATTTTGGAAAGAGAGGATGCAATCATGCTGCAAGATGTGGACCATGGAGGAATAAACACAATGGATCAGAGGGGAACGAGAAACATCCTTAAGAAAAAACAAGCCTCCCATAGGTGCAGTCCTTGAGTGTAAATCATAATTAACTAGAGTAGAATTGAATTTCTCCTCTGAGAAGAAGAAATCTTATACAAACACACTACGTAGGTTTTTCACCACTTCTACATTCTGGACCAAATCCATAGAATTTGAGAGAAAATGGGATACAACAAGAGAGGGGTAAATTGGCTGAGGGAAGCCAAGCATGTCTTTCCCATAAACAACAATTATTGCAACCTGGACCTCATCATTGAAAACCTTAAACACCTCTGTAAGAGCTGCTAGAAGTAATAATCCATGTGTTGGCTTCTCCCATTTCTGAATTGGGAAATAAAGCCACTTATTCCTTTGCAGAGAACCCATGGAGGAACTAAAAAACACAGAGAAGTTTGAATACAACAAAATGAAAACTATCTAAGCTCGTTGAATGACAAAAATGAATGAGAGAGCGTCGTTAAAAAGAAAGATCCACACGCTGGAGGGACAAATCATCATTAGATACAGCCTTGAAAATTTAGTCTAGTACAAATGGCTACCTGAAGAAAATAAATGAGGGAGTATGACAACTACATGAAAAGCCTTTCACACAAACTCTCCCTCTTGGGAAGAGAAGGCAATAAATAATTGCCAAACTTTATCCTTCACTAGAATAAAACCTGCAATAGAAAAAATATTAGAAGGAAAATTGGGATCTCTAAAATTAGAGATACAACATCAACAGTGACATCATTGGGAGTAGCTGTATGACGACAATCTCATGGGCAATCAAAAGATGCCACCTCAACTTGTCCTTCCCCTCCATTCCAAATAAGCAATTTTTAAATTTAGAAGGTTCCAGAATGGTGTGCTAAACCCTCTTTATCCTTAGCTATGATCATATCCACGCCCTCAATCTAAAGCAGAGAAAACCCATCCCATTCTACTAAAACCTCAACCTGAGAACAAGCAAAATTTGCTATCTTATCTGCCAATTCATTACCTTCCCTATATGTATGGCAGATTTGAAATGAATCAAAAAAATCTAAACAATCTGAACTTGCCTTTAACAAATAATCTATTTTCCAATTGGGTGAGGATCTTCTTTCTAGGGCCAAAATAATGTTCTATGAATCTCCTTCAATTACAATATTTTTAAAACCAAGATTGACTACAAGTTTGAGACTAGCTATCAATGCTAATGCCTCTGCCTCATTATTTGAACAGGTGTCCAAATGAACAGAAATGGCTCTAATAACACCCCCCTACAATTTCAAACAACACAACCCACTCTTGAAAGCCCTGGATTACCTTTACAAGCTCCATCAAAATTTAACTTGAAGAAATTTACTGGAGGAGCTAGCCAACAAATCAGAGTCCTATCCACCTTCTTACTTGCCCCAAAATACTACAAATTTGGAAGCTTCAAATGACTCCAGTTTTTTAGCATAAGGGCATCCCAAGAAGAAAAGACCAGAGAACCAACTCCCTTAAGGAGGAAGGAGGAAACTACCTCAGAAATGGATTTATCAATTTTATCCAAAACTTGTTCAAGAGGACAAACTTCTTTTTTGAAAACTTTATTGTTTCTCTCTAACCAAATATTCCATATTACAATGCTCGGAGAAACCACCCATAAAGAAGAAAAAGTAGACTCCTTATACAAAAGGAGCCAACTCTTAAACACCTCCAAAACTGAATTAGAAAGAGGTCCAAGCCAACCTAATTTGGAACAGAGCCAAGTCCAAATTTGAGAAGAAAAAGGACAACACACCAAGAGATGATTAACATCCTCTTCAGTTTCTGAACAGAGAGGGCACAAAAAAGGATCAGAAATACCCAATTTAGATAATTTGTTGCTTGTAACGATCTTGTTATGTAAAGCCAACCAAGAAAAGGCCCCTACCTTTGGAAGGCAAGAAAGACTCCAACACAGCTGGCCAAATTAAAGAAGGATCCAAACCTTTTCCAATGATGCTCAAATAACCTTGTTTAACATTATATCTACCTGATTTTGCAGGAGTCCAGATAAGCTCATCCTTCCCCCCAGAAAGAAAAATCTTTCTCTCTTTCAAAATTTTATCAAGAAACAACTTTTGAGAAGAGGGAATAGGAGCATTAGAAAGATCTCTCCATTTAGCACCAAGGCTAAAGGAATTTGAGTCAACATCCAAATAGTCATTAACTTTAGAGCCCCACTTCTGCACCAACACCATTCTAGCCTCCTACAACCCTTCAACCTAAGAAAGAGGTGGAAAAGTATTCCAAGAATCTTCCCAGAATAAAGCTGAATTGCCATCATGAATGACCCAAGAAAGGGAAGGGGTAATTACTTCTCTACAACTTATAATGAAATTCCAAATTTGGGAACCCTGCATAGGATTCTGAATAGTGAAAATCCTCTCTGGGTTAGGAGAGTCCAAGTATTTAGCCTGCATGATCCTACACCACTTGGATTTGGGTCTTTCATACAATTGCCACAATAGTTTTGCACCCAGGGCCTTAATCTGAGCTTCAAGATTATGAATACCAATCCCACAAACAGATTTAGGAGAACAAATTTTGTTCCAAGAAATTAGGGGAATCTTCTTACCATCCATATTTGAACCATTCCATAAAAAATTTCTAAACAGCCTACACAAATCAGATAAAATCCCCCTTGGTACTTTAAGAACTAAAAACATATAAACTGTGTTGCAAGTACGGACCTAATCGGTGTTGTCATTGATGTCAACATACTTTTGTTGCATTGATGACAAGGTTTGGATGAGTTGTGTGCTGAGGATATTGAGAAAATTAGTCCTATCAGAAACAGAGAAAGAATAGTAAAGACAGTGAAGCTCTATGAAGTGAAGATCCTAGATAGATGAAGATCAGAGAATGCGTATCAAAGGGTTTGTAGATATGTGCCTGAAGATGATCCAGTCAAGATTTGAGAGGTCCGCATGAAAATGTTCAGGAGTTATGGTCATAAGAGTAAAACCAGCTCTAGCAATTGTTTAGAGGTGACAAAGTGACACAAATAGGTCTGGTGAAATCCAGAAATACAATATCTTGTTCTGCGGATCTGGTGGTTGTTGATGATTGTTTTTACACATTCATAACAAAAGTTAAAATTCACAGAATGAACCTAAACTGTCTTGAAAGATATGAAGAAATCAATTAAGAGTTCTTAATCCCAAGTTTCTGTATGGTCAGGTCTTGACCTTGTGGACAATTTAGTAGGTTAATGTGAAATTGTAATATGCAAGGGGCCTTACTTGATTTAAGGTGATCTATGACTCACTGGACTCGAATTATGCAAGTTGTTGCAAATATCAACAATTTATACATTTCTTTGCATAAATTTATTACGGTATCACAAAGCTTTGTATGATTTATAATGAAACAAGCTTTTCTTTTCAAATTGATATGAAAATTGTCAAATATTAACACAATTGTTCACTCTTCTTTCAAATGTGAGACAATTTCCTTAAAATTTTTGTGTTTGAGCTAAATACTTCAAATGTTTAGGGAAAAGTTAGAGAAATTCAAATTGAACATCACTTTTATTACAGGATCTAAATGCTCTGTTATCCATGTTGAAGAAATACATCAACTTGATCAAATCCACAGATTAAATCTTTAAATGTGAAGCCCTAAGTATTTTCATGAACACACATTCAAGATTGCAAGCTTTTAAAGAGATAATACTTTCAAATATAAGTAAAGTTGAAAAACACTCAGAAAATAGATGTAGAATTCCAAATTTACTTGTATTCCAAGTATACAGTCATATATGATTTACAATGTATGAATAACCGGTTTGCTTCATTAATCAAATCAACAAAAAACTTACAAACGTCTTACAGATACAATAAGGAAGCTAGACACTCCACGCATTCCTCATTGTAGACATAGGCGACCTCCTTCTACTCTAAACTAAAATACTCTATTAAAATGTTCCAACCAATTACAAGTGCTAGCTCTATTTCATAAATCCCTTTGTAAGTAATATACAAATAGCAAAGCCTCTTATATAGAGTTTGAAGCTGCATTTTTCTATGGCTACAAAACAATCTACATTCAGTATCCTTCTATTATTGATCAAGGGTGCATATTCATCTCTAACCGCTTCTCAAAATATCTGAATGGTATGTTTTCCTTCTCAAAGGATGCTATTGGAATATTTTCAAAATAAGATTCCCCTTTTCTCTGACTTTTGCTTGCAGGTACCCTTTACTTGATTTCCTCCCAAAATTGTTGCTCCTTTTACAATTTCTACTCCTTCAAATATGATTTGAAATTATTAATTACACCTTCTATAAAGGTGTGGTCTCCTCCTGGACTCTTTGTCTATACATACTCCTGCATTGTAACTCCTTCCTTCAGTTTCTTTTCTCTGTTTTCTGAACCTTCGCTCTTCTTCTTGTATTTCTTTATTTTGGCACTTTCTTCCATCAATGAATCAATCATTTGCTTGCTTAGGTATGCTTCAGGATTTTCCATACATGGTGTAAAAATAGCATTAAACTCTGTCAAAGCCCTCTCTAGTTCATACACTGGTGTATCCATGCATTCATGATCTAATAGTCTTTCCACTATCCTTTTATGCATTCTGATCATGCCATCTGCCTTTTCTTCTAAGTCCTGAGCAGCTACTATGCATCTTCTAAGATTATCCTCTTCAAATTTTAGTTCTAACCTCTCTTGTGACACTTGGTTTGCTATTGAAGGGGTAATTACTCCTTCATTTATTAATTCCTCTACTCAATCTTCAATTTCCCTTAACTGTTCCAATTCAAATCTGCATTCTTCTCTTCTAAATTGGCCATTATGTACAAGTACACTGCACTTATTCTTTTCCCTTGCAGCCACTTCCCATCTTTCCACTGCTTCTTTTATTACCTATTCTCCTTCTTACATGAAATCTTTGAACCATTCTTCAAACACATTAGCTTTGAGTCTTTTATTTTCCATATGTTTTATTTCATCCTTGGATACAATTGCTATCTCACTGGGCAATTCTAGCACTGTTGTATTGGGATCAAATATTCCCTTAATAAATTGTTGTAATTAGACAATGTGTCCTTTCAAATATTCTTGTTTATCTTTATCTTTTCTTAACATTTCTGCTATCACCTGGTGCATGTCTTCCCACTCATTTATGTGTTGGTCTCTTGTTGTATGCCCCAAGTCAAAATCAAGTATTCTATACTCATCTATAGTTATTTCTCCTTTTGCCTTTTCCTTTTGGGGTATGGCCAAGTTCAACGTCCTAGATCCATCTGGACCTGTTTGTATGGCTGACATTGTTCTGGCCTTTCTTCTTTCCTTCCTTGGCATTGTCTCTCCCGATAAACTTTTGATATCAATAGGTACCAATTGTACCTCCTTCTTTTCTTTCCTTATCTCTACTCCTAACCAGGCAGGAATCTCTTACTCTCTTTTTCCCTTTCTTTGTATATGTGATCTCCTTCCCTTCAGCTTTAAGCTCTTCAATCCTATCTTTTAACCATGTTTTTTAAAACAATATGACTGGCTTGGACAATGTGTCCAAAGAAGTATTCCACGGTTGTGACCAATCAGGCTCTACAATAGGAGCAAGCCTGGCATCTACATAACTATGATGCAGCAATTTATCATCTTCTTTAACCTTTGGAGGAACATATATATCTCCCATAGATCTCATTTGATCAACTGTTAGCCTTTTATGAGCCCTCTTTCTGACCTCTCTATCATTCTCGCAATCTGACCAAAAATCCTCAATATGTATTTGATGTTTAAACTTTTTATCAATTATATTTTGAATTCTATGAAAGGGATCAAACCTTTTGGCCAACTCGAATTCTTCAAATCCATAATACCTTAATTCCTACTCTGAATAACTAGCAACCTCCTCACTATAGTAGGAGTATCTACCAATGGCCCAAGGTAACTTAAGATTTCCTCTGCTAAACCTCTTCTTGTACATTTTAAAGGTATTTAAATTCTGCCTTGAAAACTCTAGAACAATCAATTTATCAAAAGGATACCTGGGTAGCATGAAAGGCTTTCCTTCAAATCCTTCAGTTCTAATGTAAGTAAAATGCTCAAATTGAATATACCGGGAACTATGCAAGCCAATTGTGTCCTCTACATCTTTAGATATCCTCTTATTAGGTTCTTCCCTTAAAATTCTCACCATGTATGTATAAAACACATCATTAACTAGAGCATACTTCCTCAATGCATTCTCTTCCTACAAATTAGGATAATGTTCATATACCAGTTTTTGACCTAGACCATTACCCAAGGTTCCAACCTTATCTATCCCATGTATGAATGGTCTAACCTCTACTGCACATAAATACAATAAGTATGAAGACAAATAGAAAGGCAGTAACTTTTGCTTCCTTAGCATAGCTTGTTTCCATATGGCTATGCTTATGGCCTTAGCCCAATGAATTTATCCTTGCTTTTTTCTTGTTTCTTTCATGAACTCAATGACAGTAAACATCCAAGGTTCACACTTAGTGCCATCTCTCAATCCCACCAATCTACTTAACATTGTAATCATCAGGTATATTTCCTCTTTAAAATATATTCTCAATAAATTCTTGCGCACTCTTGCCACCGCCTTGGGTTTGTTTCCTAGGCCTTACCAACTGTAAAATATCTTGCCCCTACATTCCCTTTCATTATTATGAAAATCTTCATTGTATTGATCTATGTCAATATCCACCATTTTCTCATTGATCTCCAAACCAAATGTTCTTGCAATGCCTTCTATGGATAAATCTGCAATGAATCTATCATGAAACATTATTTTCCTGGTATTCAGATCATACAGGTATATGCAATCTAGACACAAATCCTTAGCCTCCATATCTAATGGAAACCCTACAGCTCTGTACAGTCCACTCTCCCATATACACTTCATATCGGATGTAGCATCTGCCACTGTGATTTTCTGCAGAACGTCATTCGCATCATAATTTCCTATACTTGTGTCTATTCCCACTCCACTTGTACTAATTAATGATGAGTATCCTCTATGTAATGGCAACTCTTCCTTTTCTACTTCCTTGTGTGGCTTTCTTTCTTTTTTAACCTGTCCGCCTGTATCTATCTTTTTCTGCTTTGGAGCCATCCTGTAGAAAAATGCATCATTTAACTTTTCGTTTTACCTTCTTACCTAGGGTTTTACTATGAATTTTCTATTTTTTACCATTTTACCCTAACCCCCATTTGTCTTTTCTATTTTGACTTTCACATTTGTTTAACCCACCCTAGCTAAATAACAATTAAATCAGCAATTTAACGAATGTTTACATTTCACCATGAAATTACTGAAATCTACTTACATTTTTACCAAATGAATTGTAACAACATTTTAAGATAAATACCTATATTTCTTGACCACTTAACTTTTTGTCGTTGACTTACTTCACCATTTTACTCCATCCAGCCTCTGTAATTCTGTCACTTTGCTGAATTCTGTTCAACTTCTGTAGAAATTCTTTCTTTCTACAGTTTTAATTCTTGAGAATGTAAATCTGAAAGAAAATGACTTTAAATTTACCCTAACTCCTTTGAATTTTACTCTTTTTGGTGTTAGCTCGGGATTAATTACAGCAATTAATGCACCTAAAGCTTCATCTTTCTATTTTGGCATTTTAGTTTTTTAAACTTTTATCCGTTAGTTTATTGCTGCATACATCTTGTTTTCCTTGTATCTTTCTTTGTATGTTATTCCTTGTATCTTTTTGACATACAAACATACATGCAATGAACCATACACCATGTTATTTCCTTTTCTTTGTATCCGTACTTGTATCTCTGCCTTGTATATCAGTCTTTGTATGTTTCATAGATACAAGCGCATATACAATCAATCCATTCAAACCTCCTTTTACCTTTATCTCCCGTGATGTCCTTTTATTCCTTTATATCTCAAAGATGTATATCATTAACATACAACCATCCCAAACATACAAAGATTTTCCTTTATTTAACTTCCTTTTCGAATCCATCTTGCATATTCGTTTGTATCCCTTCTTGTATGTCAGCTTGTATATCGAAGATGTACATTGTTCCCATACAAGCCCGAGATACAAACGGCGGGACCCACTTTACTTTCCACTTGTATCTCCGTGATACGATGATACTTGTACCTATCCTTAGACACAAACCCAGATACATAGAAACTCATTTGTATCTTTCTTTCAGACTTCTCATCTTTTATAAACCACAATACATAACCCTTCAATTCCCTACATGTATATAAAATGAAATGCATCTTTCAATATGCATTAAGGTACAATGTATCCCTTATATCAGATTTTAATTTTCTTTGACCTCCATGTTGTATGTATATCAAAAAGTATAACTCAAAGCATACAACATACAAACTGTGAAACATACCTTGATAAAACCAAATTTAATATTTTCCTCGGGTCCGTGACATGTATATTGCAATGTATGTCACCTTGTATCTTTACTTTGCGACAAACATACAAACCCGAGATACAACTCACGGACTTAACCAATTATCCATTTCATTTATGAATCCTGTCGAGTCTGACTTGCATGCAGAACATAAAACACTAACAATATGCATCCAAGTATAAAAGTTCATACACCCAACAACTCTAACGCGACTAAGACAACAAATTTACATACAAACGACCTTGTATATGCAACATACAAACCTTCCTATAATGCATTTTACCAAAACATTCATATCTTGCAGAATATTAGGAATTTTAAAATGGTTCAAAATGCAACCCCCATTCATTTTTGACAAAGAATTCACCTCTATCTTGCTCTGGTACTTAATGCTTATTTTTTTATTTTTTTCAACAAGATTTGTAACATTCACTTCTTTTTCCCTTCTACCACCAAGCAGACCCACACATAAGCAAAAAAACACAGCCACAACAGGGGTCCTCATTTTGCTAAGAAGTAAAATGGGGTGTGTTGTGAGCATCACAACAGTGGCATGTTTGGGAAGCTAATTTGAATTGACAACTTGATTGGTTCATAGTTTGGAGGTCCGCAAGCAATCCTTCTAATGTGGCAGTGATGACCAGCTATGGTCTTGAGGTTCTAGGTCAAGATGTGATTGGTTACAATAAGCAGAAGTGGTGTGGATGTTCTTGGTGATTCAAGCAAGCTTGTGGTGGTCTCTAGATTGTGTCTAGTTCATGTTGGTGGTCCGCATTGAAGATTGAGCTCATAATTGAAGATTTACCTTTGGGCGATGGTGTTCTTCCTCATCTTGGCTGATCAAATGAGTGCATGTTGCGGATGATCTTGAAGATGTTTTGTAAAGCATGGTGTGTTCCACGAAGAAGATTGAAGTCCCAGATATGTGTGGCCGACAGTGTAGTGATGTGCATAAAGTTTTTGTAATAAGTCAAGTTGTATTTTTGTAATTGCTCTATAATAAAATAAGTGTATGTTGTGCTGACTTTGATGATCATTCCAAAGTCGATGTCAGGTATAAATAAGAGTTGTGAAGTCATTCAAATATATCGGTGATTATGATGAGAAGGTGGTAGTGAAGAGGAGTGAAAAGCAGAGTAGAGGTGTTGGACTTAAATGGAACTGATTCAGGCATAGTGAAGATGCTAATCTCTAGTTCAAGTATGTAATACTTATATTCTTCTATAGACAGTGTGTCTCCTATAGGCAGTGGGCCTCTTGTGAGTAGTGTGCTCTAGCAATGAACCCTAATTGGCAAGTGCCATTTTATTCTTCTTATTCTTTTAGCAGAGAATACAATTTTGGGTTAGTCACCTCATGGTTTTTCCCTTAACCAGGTTTTCCATGTTAAAATCTTAGTGTTATATGTGTTGAATATGTTTCTAGTTTTGAATTATTGTATTGTACTTCCATGATTGAATCTTTTGAAATATATGAAGATTTAAGTAACAAGAAATATAATTATGGAGACAACTAAATCACCACCCCTCTCAGTTGTCTGTCCTTAAATCAACAATTGGTATCAAAGCTAAGTTCCTCTAGAAGAAGATTAACTGCTTGAGGAGATCTAGGATGTCATCCTACAAGAAGGACAATCCAAGGTTGGATGGAACAAACTACACTCTTTGGAAAAGCTGCATGGAATGTAACTTACAATGCATGGGAGAGCAGTATTGGAACATGACTACAACTGAGTATATTCCCCCAAAGAATGGTCCAACAACTCTAGATGAAATTAGAAAATGCTGAAAATAATCTTCGAGCTAAAGAAGCCTTACTAAGTGCCTTGTCTGATTAAGAGCTGGCAAATGTTATGGGATTAAAGACTGCTTATGAAATTTGGATAAAGCTGGAGACTCTACATGAAGGAGACAAATATGTTAATTGTGCCAAGCTACAAAGCCTGAAAGGAAAGTTTAAAAACCTGAAGATGAGTGAAGATGAGAATATCACTTCATTTATGCCAAAGGTAGATGAGTTTGTTTGTGGCATTAGATGTACTGGTGGAACATTGGATGAAGATGAGATTGTTGCCAAAGTTCTTAGATCCTTACCTCTTGCTTACAAACACAAAGTTGACCTCCTGCTTACAAACATAAAGTTACAGATATTGAGGAATTTAGATCTTTAACAAATATTACAAGGGATCAATTGGTTGGGAAGATAGCTGCATTTGAGTTGGCTGAGTTTGGAGATGCACTCCCCAAGACTGAATCTACATTCAAAGCTAGTGCCTCTACAAAAGGCAAACAAAGATATGACCCAGGAGAAAGTTCCTCAAATAAATCAACATGGTATGATATAGCAAGAAAAGATCTGAAAGAAGATGAATCAGAAGCTGCACAACTTGAAGCTCTTATTGCAAAAAGACTGCCAAGAGGATCTAGTAAGTATGAAGGAAAATTGCCTTTCAAATGTTTCAACTGTAACAAGATTGGTCATTCTGCCTCATGATGTCTAGAAAGATTTTTAAGGCCAAACCCTAATAGTTCAAGATTTCAAAAGAAGTGTTACTATGTTCAAGAAGATGATGATGGAGTAACAGATGATGGATATGAGATAGGAAACAAATTTGGAAGTGATTAGGTGTTTATTTCCATCAAGGAAGAAGATACAATGCCTATTGAATCTACCAATCATAAGATGATAGAAAGGGCTCTGGCTGCTCAAGTTGAAGAAAAGGATGAATGGGTCATTGATAGTGGATGCTCTCACCATATGATTGGTGACAAGAATAAGTTCATAAACTTGGAAAAATATGAAGGTGGAGTTGTAAAGTTTGGAGATAATTCTGCTGACAAAATTAGAGGCAGAGGAACCATTTCTTTTGATGGAAACAACAAAACTAGTGATGTTCTGTATGTTGAAGGTTTAAAGCATAATATTCTTAGTGTTGGGCAGTTGGTAGAGAAAGGCTATGATCTCTATTTCCAAAATGGAAAATGCAAGATCTTTGAAAGCTCTGGAACTAAGATTGCATCCAATACACAAACAAAAGGTAACATCTTTCACTTGGATGGTACTGGTAAAAGTTGCTTATTTGTTCAAATTGATAAGAGTTGGTTGTGGCATAGGAGAATGTGTCATGTGAATTTTGATAATATCATTAAGATAAGCAACACTTAGGCTGTAAGAGATCTTCCAAGACTAGTGAAACCATCTAACAGTTTGTGCAAAGAATGTCAGTTAGGTAAGTAGAATAGAGTCTCATTCAAAAGTAAGGAACAATATTCAATCAGATTGTTGGACTTGGTGCACACTAATCTATGTGGTCCGACAAGAATTAGGAGTCTACAAGGTGATAGATATTTCATGTTGCTAATTGATGACCACTCCCAGATGATGTGGGTGACTTTCTTAAAAGAGAAGTCTAAAGCACTAGAGAAATTCAAAAATATTCAAGGCTATGGTAGAAAATGAAACTAGCATAAACATAAAATGCCTTAGGTCTGATAGAGGTGGAGAATTCACATTCAAAGAGTTCATAGAATTCTATTGGAATAAAGAGATAGTTATCTGCTCCAAGGACTCCATAGTAGAATGGAGTAGTGGAGAGAAAGAACCGGACCATCCAAGAAATTTCTGGGACCATGATTATGGAAGCAAATGTTCCTCAGATCTATTGGAGAGAAGTTGTAAGTACTGTTGTTTATACTCTTAATCAAGTACAAATCAGAGGCAAGACTGGTAAGACTCCTTATGAACTCTAGTTTGGCATCACTCCTACTATGAAGTATTTTAGAGTCTTTGGTAGCAAATGCTATATCAAAAGAGATGAAGACCTTCACAAGTTTGATGCTAGGAGTGATGAAGGAATATTCTTGGGTTATTCTACTCAAAGCAAAGCTTACCGGTGCTATAACAAGAGATTAAGAAAGATTGTAGAAAGTACAAATGTGAAGGTTGATGAAGGCATGGAAAATCCCTCAACGTACTATGAGTACGAAGTAGATGATCAAAATGATATCTTAGACCAAGAAGAACAAGTCCAAACTTCAGTCCAAATTTAGACTGATCCAGAGAATCCAAAAATACAAGAAGAAGAGACAGGCTTGGCTGAACTTGTCCAAGAATTAGAAGTGCAAGAGAATCCCAATACTCCCAGGTATGTAAGAATGAATCATTCTAAAGATCAGATCATAGGAGATAGAAGCAAAGGTGTTCAAACAAGAAGAAATATTATTCAAGACTTAGTGAAGTATTGTCTAATTTCAAAAGTTGAACCAAAAATAGTAAGTGAAGCATGCAATGATGAAAGTTGGGTTAAAGAAATGAAGGAGGAATTGATGCAAATTGAAAAGAATCACACTTGGGATCTTGTTCCCAGACCTAAGGACAAAAATGTGATCAGGACTAAGTGGGTCTTCTAGAATAAACTAAATGAAGATGGTGAGGTAATAAGAAACAAAGCTAGATTGGTCTGTAAGGGTTATTCTCAAGTAGAAGGAGTTGAATTTGAAGAGACTTTTGCTCTAGTGGCAAGGATTGAAGTAGTCAGATTATTTCTTGCCTTTGCTGCCTTCAAAGATTTCAAGGTATATCATATGGATGTCAAGTCTGCTTTCCTAAATGGTGATTTGGAAGAAGTATACATTGAGCAACTGGATGGATTTCAATTGTCTGATCATGGAGATATGGTCTACAAATTGAAAAGGCATTATATGGACTCAAACAAGCCCTAAGAGCCTGGTATGAAAGATTGGACAAACATCTTATGAAGATTGGTTTCAACAAAGGTACTACTAACAGTAATCTATATTTTAAGATTGATCATGAAAATATCTTGATTGTTGAAGTATTTGTTGATGATATTATTTTTGGAGGGAAGGATAGTATGTGTAAAACTTTTGCAAATCAAATGAAAAGTGAATTTGAGATGTCTATGTTTGGGGAAATGAATTTCTTCTTGGGTCAGCAAATCACTCAAACAAAGAAAGGAATCTTCATATCACAAACCAAATATGTGAAAGAATTGTTGAAGAAATTTGGGATGGAAGATTCAAAGGTAATGAATACTCCCATGACAACTGGATGTAAGTTGAGTAAAGATGATGAATCTCCTAAAGATGATCAGAAAAAGTACATGTCAATGATTGGAGGATTGCTCTACCTTACTCAAACTAGACCTGACATTATGAATGTTGTTGGTCTTATTGCAAGATTTCAAGCTGATCCTAGAGAATCTCATGTCATGGCAATCACAAGAATTCTTAGATAGTTGAAGGGAACAGTTGAGTATGGATTGTGGTATCCTAAGGATCATGATTTCTCTCTTCATGCTTATACTGATGCTGATTAGGCAGGTGATGTGGATGACCGAAAGAGTACCAGTGGTGGTGCATTCTTTTTGGGAAAAAGATTGGTTTCTTGGTTAAGCAAGAAACAAGAGGCAATATCTCTATCCACTACAGAAGTAGAATATATTGCAACGGCAGGCAATTGCACTCAATTATTGTGGATGAAGCAAATGTTAAGAGACATCATAGTGGAGTATGAAGAACCTATCACAATCTTCTATGATAATTCAAGTGCAATAAACATATCAAAAAATCTGGTGTTGCATTCAAAGACAAAACATACATCCATCAAGTTCCACTTTTTGAGAGAGCAGGTGAACAAGAATGAAGTTAGATTGGAGTTTGTGCCCTCAAAGGATCAAATTGTAGACATTTTTACCAAACCTCTACCTAAGGACACTTTTAAGTACCTCAGGGAGAAGTTAGGGGTTATTACCCCTCCGGTTCTAAATTAAGGTGCACTGATGTGCATCAGTCTGGTGGATCCCACAGTCATATGTTATGATCTAGATTGATTCTAGGAGGCTGCTACTCAAGAGGAGCAGTCAGTATGATTCTGAAGTATGAGAAGTGGTTACAAGTATGTGCCCTTTGCCATTGATGTCAAAGGGGGAGAGAACACATGTGAAAAACAAAAAGTGGTTGTTGATCAAAGGAGGAGCACTAAAAGAAGAGAAGACATGTGAATGGTTGCTAGTGACAGGGGGAGCTATGTCAGTCAGTGAAGAAAAGTTCTTGTCTTGATGGTTAAAACAATTTTTCACATCATATGTTGCCATCAATGACAAAGGGGAAGATTGTTGCAAGTATGGGCCTAATTGGTGTTGTCATTGATGTCAACATACTTTTGTTGCATTGATGACAAGGTTTGGATGAGTTGTGTGTTGAGGATATTGAGAAAATTAGTCTTATCAGAAATAGAGAAAGAACAGTAAAGACAGTGAAGCTCTATGAAGTGAAGATCCCAGATAGATGAAGATCAAAGAATGTGTATCAAAGAATTTGTAGATATATGCCTAAATATGATCTAGTCAAGATTTGAGAGGTCCGCATGAAAATGTTAAGGAGTTATGGTCATAAGAGTAAAACAGCCCTGGTAATTGTTCAGAGGTGACATAGTGACACAAATAGGTCTGGTGAGATCCTGAAATACAATATCATGTTTTGTGGATCTGGTGGCATGTTTGGAAAGCTAATTTGAATTGACAACTCGATTGGTTCATAGTTTGGAGGTCCGCAAGCAATCCTTCTAATGTGATAGTGATGACCGGCTATGTTCTTAAGGTTCCAGGTGAAGATGCGATTGATTATAGTAAGCAAAAGTGGTGTGAGTGTTCTTGGTGATTCAAGCAAGCTTGTGGTGGTCTCTAGATTATGTCTAGTTCGTGTTGGTGGTCTGCATTGAAGATTGAGCTTGTAATTGAAGATTTACCTTTGGGTGATGGTGTTCTTCCTAGTCTTGGCCGACCAGATGATTTGCACATGTTACGGATGATCTTGAAGATGTTTTGCGATGCATGGTGTGTTCCTTGAAGAAGATTGAAGTCCTAGATATGTGTGGCCGACAGTGTAGTGATGTGCATAAAGTTTTTGTAATAAGTCAAGTTGTATTTTTGTAATTGCTCTGTAATAAAATAAGTGTATGTTGTGCCGACTTTGATGATCATTCCAAATTCGATGTCATGTATAAATAATAGTTGCAAAGTCATTCAAATATATCGATTATTATTATGAGAAGGTGGTAGTGAAGAGGAACAAAAAGTAGAGTAGAGGTGGTGGACTTAAATGGAAATAATTCAAGCATAGTGAAGATGCTAATCTCCATTTCAAGTATGTAATACTTATATTTTTCTGTAGACAATGTGTCTCCTGTAGGCAGTGGGCCTCTTGTGAGCAGTGTGCTCAGGCAGTGAGCCCTAATTAGCAAGTGCCATTTTATTCTTCTTATTCTTTTAACAGACAATACAATCTTGGGTTAGTCACCCCATGGTTTTTCCCTTAACTAGGTTTTCCATGTTAAAATATTGGTGTTATATGTGTTGAATATGTTTCTACTTTTGAATTATTGCATTGTGCTTCCATGATTGAATCTTTTGAAATACATGAAGGTTTAAGTAACAAGAAATAGAATTTTGGAGACAATTGATTCACCCCTGCACCTCTCAGTTGTCTGTCCTTAAATCAACAAACTAGAACCTCAGATAGAACAGCCTTAATCATCAAAATCTTTCCCGCCAGAGTTAACCATTTACCCTTCCATGAGGCTATTTTTCCCTTTACTGAGGAAATAAGTCTATTCTAGAAAGCATTCTTGGCTAAACCAGACAAAAGAGGGATACCCAAATACTTCAAAGGAAGAACATCCACCATATACCCCAAAGCCTTAGAAATTCTGTTTTGAACCAGGGAACTAGTGAAAAAGAAAAGCACCTTAGATTTGTCCTGATTTACTTTTTTCCCTGAGGCTAAACAATATAGAGATAAAACTCCTTTTATAGTCTGTGCCTCCAACATTGTAGGTTGAGCAAACAACAAAGTATCATCTGCAAATAAAGCATGCATTATTGGAAAAGGAACCTTAGGAATCACTACTCCTTTCCAAACTCCCTCTCTACATTTAGAATGAATCAATCTGCTTAAACCTTCAACCATAATGATAAACAAAAAGGGAGATAAAGGATCCCCCTGACAAATCCCTTATGAGGATTTGAAAAAATGAGAAGGAGCTCCATTAATAAGAACTGAGAAGCTTGCTTCTGAAATACAAGAAAAAATCCATTTACACCATCTATGAGAGAAACCAAACTTAAGAAGAACTTGCAAAAGAAATTCCCAAGAGACCCTATCATATGCTTTGAGCATGTCCAATTTAATAAGCATAGAAGAGAGTTTATCTTGATGGATTGAATGTAGAACTTCATGAGCCAGTAGAGCTCCTTTAGCTGTCTCCTTTCCTGGAACAAAGCCCCCTTGCTCCTCTGAGATAATTTTAGGAATAAAAATGGCCAGTCTCAAAGTGATTTCTTTAGTAATAATTTTGTAAAGAGTGTTGCAAAGGGAAATAGGCCTAAAATCTGCAAAAGAATTAGGTGAAGCAACCTTAGGCACCAAAGCAATAAAGGTGGAATTAATTTCCTTTAACACTGTACAATTTCTCCTAGACTCCTCCATTATCATCCAAACTTCTCTGCCTAGAATATCCCAACATCTCTGAAAGAAGAGAGGAGTAAAACCATCAGGTCTAGGAGCTTTATCAACATCAAGTGAAAATACCACTGCTTTGACTTCTTCTAAAGTAAATTCTTTCATTAATTCTCTATTTTCCTCCAGCGAAATTAGCTTTGGAATTTTTTGAGTAACTTCCACAATTGAAGAAGAAAGATCATAAGATGTTGATTTAGTGAGGAGGTTTCGAAAGAAATTTGAACCCTCTTGATGAATAGCATTATCATCTCTTAGGATATTGCCAGAAGACTCTTGAATTGAACAAATAGAATTCTTATGCCTTTTAACCATTGTTGAGGTATGAAAAAACTTTGCATTTCTATCCCCTTCTCTAAGCCAAACTTCCCTTGATTTTTACCTCTAGTAGATCTCTTCCCTAGCCAAAACATCCTCAAGATTTGATTGAAGATATTTCAAAGTGTCAAAAGAGTTTTGATTCATACCAAATTTGATGATATGATCATTAATCTATTCCAACTGATCTTGTAGAACTTTTTTTTGAGAGAAGATGTTTCCAAATACATTCTTGTTCCATTCTTAGATTTTACCCTTCATAAATTTGAGTTTTTCATTGATTTGAAATAATCTAGACCCCTTATAGTAAGAAGCATTTTTTCACCAAATCTCCAAATTATCAATGAAGCTTGGATCCCTAAACCACATAGCTTCAAATTTAAAAGAAGCTCTTTTTCTTCTTTGAGAACTCAAACCAACTTCTAAGCTGATAGGAAAGTGATCAGAACCAGAAAAAGGAAGAATACTAATACCAAAAACTAAATTCTGAAAACACCACTCTTAGAAAAAAAGAAACCTATCTAGTCTTTTAGCAATCATCAAGAAATATTTCCTCCTATTAGTCCAATTAAAACACCCATTAGTAGAGGGGCTATCAATCAAGGCATTTTCAAGAATAAAAACATTAAAATCCTCCATCACCTTCTGAGGAGGACTAATCCCTCCTGATTTTTCAATAGAGCAAGAAATAGCATTAAAATCACCACCCAACAAGACTTTTTCATCCTTTAAATGAACCATAAGAGCAGAAATGAGATCCCAACACCATTTTTTATCAATAGTCGAGGTTGGGCCATAAATATTAAAGATCCAAAAACTAAAATTTGAAGTAGAACAAATATAATCTGCACTACATACCTTAGGGTCCCAAGGAATAGCCAATCCCCCTGAAGCACCTATAGCAAGAGATTGAAGAGACTGCCACTTCTTCCAAATAGGAAATATTACATCAGGTTGGGCTCTTGATAATTTAGTTTCGTGAAGAAGAATAAGATCCATGTTTGAGGAATCTAACTTACGCTTGATTAAGCATCTTTTTGTTGGCAAGAGACACTGTGTGGCTTCATGAGTGTTGTCATTGATGGCAACAAAGTTCATCCCACACATCCACAGGACATGGTGTGTCTATACCAGAAGATAGATTGAAGAGTATTTTGGTCCGGTGACCAAGAACAGAGCATGCAGCAAGGTCTGACAATCAGGTCCGGATCTCTCAGAGGAAGTATCTCAGTAAAGTGTGGACTTAGGGAAGTCAAGATGAGTACTTTGACTATTAGATTCCAAGGATTGAGCCTCAAGTGATGAAAGAATGAAGAGATATGAGTACCTAAGTATTGGGTTCCTATTTGGCAGAGTAGACTGAGGAAGAACTGACCAGCAGAGCTTCAGACCTTAATCCGGATGAGATATTGATGGTGGCCAAGTTTCTTGAGGTATCATTCATGATTGGCTGACATGATTGATGACTTCTATAAGCATCTCTTTGATATGCATCACTTGATAAGCAATGATTCAGCCAACAGATCAAAGTTTGAGAAAATATTGAGTATTCCAGATGCTGACTAGAAAGTGGATGAAATCCTTGGTGCATATATATATATATATATCAGATTGATTTCAGTATGAAGGTGTGTGTGGTGTGTTGTGAAGTACGAAGAAAAGTAGAGAGCAGTGTGGAAGCAGTAATACAAGTCCAGTATGTGAAAGGATAGCAGCACCAAAGAAGAGGAAGAATGAAGTGCAGTAGATCAGTGTATTGAGCCTAACCAGAACTGAACTTCAGCATATGTGGATGCTTCTCATCAGTTCAAGTATCTTGTAACTCTCTTTATAATTTGTAGAAAGTGAGTCTCTTGTAGGCAGTGAGCCTCTTGTGAGCAGTGTGCTCGAGCAGTGAGCCCTAATCAGCAAGTGTCATTTTGTACTATCTTATTCTTTTAACAGAGAATACAATCTTGGGTTAATCACCCTGTGGTTTTTCCCTTAACAGGGTTTTCCACGTCAAATCATTGTGTTATGTGTATTGAGTTTATTTCTACTTTCATGGTTATGCATTCTTATTTAATTTGATGTTGCACTAGTTGTTAAAGAAGAATAGAAAGTTAAATAATCAAGATAACTAATTCACCCCCCCTCTCAGTTATCAACAATTGGTATTAGAGCCAAGTTCCTCCAAACAGAGCCTAACAGCTTGAGGAAGATCTAGGAATTCAAATGGATATGTATGATATGAGGGAACAACTTCAGTCTACCCTTGATGATCTTGAGCAATCTCACTCTGAAGTCAATAACTTGAGAGAAAGACTCAAACAAGCTGATGATTTCATAAATGAACTAAAAGAGAAACTGAGTATCTCTATGAAAAAGAGAAAGGAACTTCTTCAACAATTAGCAAGTCAAAATGAAGCCAATGAGACTAATGAAGATCTAAATGAGAAGAGCAAATTATGTGAGAAGCTATCAAAAGAGGTCATTATGGTAAGACATGAAATGGAATCAAGTGTTATGAAATTCACCCAAGAAATTGAATAGAAAAGAAGGACTAAAGATAATTTAAAACAATCTCTCAAGGAGAAGTCAGAGGACTGCCACAAAATGGATAGAATAATCAGGCATTTGGAATCTAATCTTGAAGAAGCTAGAGATAATGAAGAACAACTTGAGAATCAGATTATCACTCTAAAGGGGGATCTTCAAACAGCAAATGAATACAAAGAGAAATTCAAGATAAGCTATGCTTAGCTTGAAGTTCTTCTTGAAAGCCAAAAGAGAGTAGATGTTAAGCAAGGCTTGGGGTATGAGAAAGGTGAAAGCTTCGGATTCGGTCAGAAGAACTTTGGATCAGGAAATCCAAGGAATAGGCCTAGAAGACCTCTGGTAAGGCAACCAAATGCTCAAAGATATCCTTCCTTCAATGGATACTGCCACAATTGCAATAACTTTGGTCATAAAGCAAATCAGTGTAGAAGAAGAATGAATCAGACTAATTCATCCTTTTCCGAACAGTGCTTTAATTGCAAAAGGTATGGTCACAAAACTCATGAATGCAGAAATATGCAAATGAATAATTCATTCAATGGTAGATGTTTTGCATGCAATAGAATGGGACATATGGCTAATTAGTGTAGATCAAGGGGATATCAGTCAAATATGCAAAGAAATGTTATTTTCTACAATTGTAATAGATCCGGTCATATTGCCAAATTCTGCAGAAGTAAGAATCAGGACAAAAGGGTTTGGTGCATCATAATCAAAACCAAGACAAAGGAAAAGGAAAAGTGAATGCGGATGAAATTCAAAGGGAGATGAACAAGAAATGGGTGAAGAGAAGTACAGAAAATGATGGGGATGGATCCCCACTAGAATCTAGTGCTGATATTCCTTTTGAAAACTAAATAGATGAGCTCTAGCTCAGGGGGAGTAACAAAAGAAAAACATTTTCCCCCAGCCAGTCAATAGGTACCTAAAAATGGCACATGAAAGGGTGTGGATCAAAGGGTTCTTAGAGAAATATCTAAATAAGCCATGGTAAAGATATGGAAGATCCGCAAGAAGTTTTGAAAAGATTAATCTTCCAAGATTGATCTGGTTAAATAGTCATCCAGTAAGAACAAGATTTTCACAGTTAGATCCGGTATGATTCGAATTTGAGGTATCTTGATCTGCGGATAAATGGAATGATTGTGAAAGGTAGATAGATTGCTAATATCCATCAAGAATGACTTTAAGGGCATCTTAGTGATCCAGAAAAATCTCTCAGGACAAGGAGAACAGAGCAACTGGAATAACTTAAGGTATGCATTTATTGCAAACGAAATTAGGGTTTGCACAGAAATAAAAGGGTTCTTTTGTTCATCATTTGTACATTTGCATTCGAGAAGAAGAGAAAAGGAGCTCTGCAAACAAATTGTCTTAAGTCTCTCAAAGATCAACCACAGAAGTCAATTCTTCTAGCAATCCGATCCAGCTCATTCCATGAAACCTAGAAACGTAAAAGGTATTTTCTATTCTTGAAAACCTTTCTCTGAATCTTTTGAAAGATGGCCACTCTGAATGTTTTGAAGATCTCTGATAGGCCGTGCCCTAAATTCAAGAAACATCCCTACAAATCCTTAGAAGTTGATCCCCTAGGCACATTTTCAAGCATTCTGCATGGGGTTTTGCATGTAGAAGATGTTAGGGCATATATTCATGCAAACATTGAGGAATTTGGGGAATCTAAGTTAATGGATATCTATCACAATCAGTTAATAGATGATGCTTTTGAACTCAAACCGTAATACAAAGCCCTCTGGGACAAGCATTTTGGACATTGCATCCATTTCCCTTGTTTTGCAGAAGATGAATGGGTCTAGTATGTTCTAAGTAGAATGCATGATAACTTTATATGGTTGATGAGGCCATTCAAGATAACCAAGGATGCCATTAGGGCAGTTACCAAATTGCACTCATCCAGTGGGATACCTGCTCTCAAATCTGTCAAGAATCAGACAATGAGTGAGGCAACCAGATCAAAATTTGACAAGAGAGCAATGACTATAGAAGATATCACTAATCCAGATATCAAGTTTGCATCTATGATAACTGGCTATAAGATATATCACTCCAGCAGGCAGAATTCAGTATCTAGAACAGCTGTGTATACTGCTTATGAAATGTTAAGGAAAAATGCTGACTATGATCTCTGTGAACTTCTTCTGAACCAACTATTAGAAAACTTAGAAAGGATCAAGAAGGACAAGAAAAACTCATTTAAATATGGTGGTCTGATATTGTGTCTATTCTTTTACTTTATGAATGAGCTACCCAGATCCAGTGGTTGGATGTGGCAAAATGATAGACCAGTAGCCATACAAATCAAAGATTATTTGCATGGAATTGGTGATGCGAAGGCATAGAATACAGCACTCTGGGGCTACTTCAAGAATTTTTAGAGTATGATGCAAGCTAGAGAAAGAATCCCTCAATCATTAGTTGAGAAATACAAAGATACAATGTGCTTCATAGTAGACACTGATCAATGCCTAATGGAGGCAGTGGAGCCAAGGACAGTCTGGATCATGCCAATGGAGTATGAAGTAGATGAGAAAATTGTAGAGCTACATGTTCAACACATGCTGAGTTAACCCAAGGATCCCAAGGTAGAAAGATTTGGAACCTACCAAGAGCTAAGTGTAAAAGTTCATGTTGAACTTAGACAGCCTGAGATCAAGAGAAAAGTAAGAAGGGAAGTAGAAGACTTCGCCAAAAGGCATGGAATATCAAAGGAGGCAGTTGATGCCAACAAAGAGAAGATGAAAATGGCAGAGAAAGAAAAGGAAGAAGCAGAAAAATAAAGTGCTTTGGTAGAAGCCCCCTCCCAGACTAGATCCTTTAAGAGCTCTACACCTGCCACTGCTAAGAGCTCAAAGGCATCAAAACTAGAAGCAAAATCATCTGGTAAAGAAGAAAAGAGAACAAAGATAAAGGCTACATGATCATACACAAGCCTCAAGGATGATGAAGAGACAGAGACAGATGAGGAAGTAAAGAAAATGAAGAAGAAGAAAACAACCAGTGAACCCTCTACTAGTCAAGGAAAAGAAGAGAAGGTAGAAGAATTTGTTGAAAAGCCTACTCTCCGCATTGATGATATCATCAAATCAGTCACTGTGGATGGCAACCTAAAACTAATGACTAAGTTCTATGATGAATATAATGAAGCTGACCAGAAGATCTTGCAAGAAGCTATAGTTAGGTATCCGAATAACTATAATAAGGCATTTATTGAAATCATATCTCTAATTCCCAAAAGCTTAGAGAAGGAACTAGAAATAAGGAAGAACAATTCCAAGGCAAATGACCTTGAGATCTGGGAACATATAGCTATTCATCTCTATCTTTCAATCACTTAGAAACAAATGAATATGATCTTCAAAGATTGCAAGGATGAGTTCCAGAGCAAAGCTAGAATGAATCAGCTTATGCTTGGAGAGACTGACAAAGTGGCAAAAGAAACAGAAGACATCCTCTGGAATACATACAAAAGATTCAATATTCCTATTATAGAGGACATAAGTGATGAACCTTCTGAGGAAGATCCTGCAAAAGCAATTACTAAAGAGTCAAAAGGGTTAAGTGAGGAGAAGACCAAGGACCTGGATTCCTCTGTTCTAGAACAGGAAGTTCAAGAAGAAGTAAATATCTCTCATTTGGATTCCCCTGCAGACTCCAGATCTAAAGGAGAAGAAAGAATAGAGGAGAAAACTAGTCAAGAAGAAGAAGTAAGGGAAAAGGAAAAAGACCAAATAGAGAAGACCCTAGGAGACAATTCTAAGACTATAGAAGGAAAGAAGACTCTGCCTCCGGCAAGAGACACTGCAGAAACTATCAAAGACATCTTGACCAAAGAGATGATGGAAATTGATGAACCAAAACTACTTCAAGGACCATTCAATTTTGATTCCCTCTCCCTAGTTCAGACTATGAAGATAGCAACCTTTGCTCATGCAAAGGCAAAAGAAAAACTTTTGAAGTCTCACATGGAAGAATGTGAGCTAATTGAGATTGCATCCGGTGCATTGGAGAAAATTATGCCATCCTTCTAGAAGGATCTTTTGGCCTCCTCATCTGGTAACTTAAAATCTCTTGTCAATTCAATTAGCACACATTTTGAGTCTTTGGAGAAGTTAGCTGAAGATAAAGTCCAGAGAGAATTTTTGGGAAAGAGACTCTTTGAGGTGCAGCGTCTAATAACAAATGATAGGAGAGTTATGGATATTGGGATAAAGATCTTAGAAAATTCTCTTAAAGATGGCAAAGATATATATAAATTTTGTTTATCCTGGACTAAAGTGACAAAGGATATTGAGAAGAAAGTAAAAGAGCAAGAGGATAAACTGTTAATTTTATCTCAAAGTTTTGATCCTCTCTCCTCTTCCTTAATAAATCAAGAGTGTCAGACTATTGCAGTCATAAATGAAATAAAGGAGCTTGAGAAGGAGAAGAAAAATAGAATAGGCAGGTTAAGTGAACTTAGAGGCATCATTATCCCTAAGTTAGAGGCCATGCATGAGGCCCTAACTGATGCTCAGACCACAGCCCGGACCAATGATCCAACAGATCTTAAGAAAGCAGAAGCTTTTGCATTCCTGTTGAGTGGTCACATCTCAATTTTGGACAGGATGAAGTAGAGTTGGGAGATAGAAGTTGTACAGTTGAAGAATACTTTTGCAAATATACTTAAGTATATGTAAGTATAACTTGTATATATATACTTATGCGGCTAAGTATAGTTGGATTTTTGGGGATTTTTGGTGTGTGGATTCTACCCTTTTCCATTGATGTCAAAGGGGGAGTGAGTAGCTATGAAAAATGTGGAATCTAGCTAAGGGGGGAGCTCCAGAAAAGTGTGCATTAGAATAGAGCATTAGCCAAGGGGGAGTGCAGTGTGACACTTAGTCATTTTTCACTAAGTGTTGCCATCAATGCCAAAGGGGGAGATTGTTGGCAAGAGACACTATGTGGCTTCATGAGTGTTGTCATTGATGGCAACAAAGTTCATCCCACACATCCACAGGACATGGTGTGTCTATACCGAAAGACATATTGAAGAGTATTTTGGTCCGGTGACCAAGAACAGAGCATGCAGCAAGGTCTGACAATCAGGTCTAGATCTCTCAGAGGAAGTATCTCAGTAAAGTATGGACTTGGGGAAGTCAAGATGAGTACCTTGACTATTAAATTCTAGGGATTGAGCCTCTGGTGATGAAAGAGTGAAGAGATATGAGAACTTAAGTATTGGGTTCCTATTTGGCAGAGTAGACTAAGGAAGAACTGATCGGTAGAGCTTCAATCCAGATGAGATATTGATGGTGACCAAGTTTCTTGAGGTATAATTCATAATTGGCTGACATGATTGATGACTTCTATAAGCATCTCTTTGATATGCATCACTTGATAAGCAAGGATTCAACCGATAGATCAGAGTTTGGGAAAATATTGAGTATTCCGGATGCTAACTAAAAAGTGGATGAAATCCTTGGTGCAGATATATATATCAGATTGATTTCAATATGAAGGTGTGTGTGGTGTGTTGTGAATTGCAAAGAAAAGTAGAGAGTAGTGTGGAAGCAGTAATACAAGTCCAATATGTGAAAGGATAGCAACACCAAAGAAGAGGAAGAATGACGTGCAGTAGATCAGTGTATTGAGCCTAACCGGAACTGAACTTCAGCATATGTGGATGCTTCTCATCAGTTCAAGTATCTTGTTACTCTCTTTATAATTTGTAGATAGTGAGTCTCTTGTAGGCAGTGACCCTCTTGTGAGCAGTGTGCTCGGGTAGTGAGCCCTAATCAGCAAGTGTCATTTTGTACTATCTTATTCTTTTAATAAAGAATACAATCTTGGGTTAATAACCCCATGGTTTTTCCCTTAACAAGGTTTTCCACATCAAAATTATTGTGTTATGTGTATTGAGTTTATTTTTGCTTTCATGGTTATGGATGCTTATTTAATTTGATGTTGCACTAGTTGTTAAAGAAGAACAAAAGTTAAAAAATCAAGATAACTGATTCACCCGCCCTCTCAGTTATCAACACATTTGTTAGGGGCATTAATGCCCCTAACATTCCATGATAGGACTCTCATTGCCTCTGAGGAAAGCTTCTCACTCTCCGTGATCTCAAATAGGTTTCAAGGGTAGCCTGTATCCCTGCCTTTATCTCCTCCTAGTTTTTAGTTGATTTAGACTTTATTCCTCTCCTTGAAGGTGAAAGGGGAGGAGAATTATCTTTATCTACTGCACTAGGAGACTGTGAGATAGAATGAGATTGGGAAAACTCCATAGAACCCAATACAGACTTGAGATCTGTAATATCCTTACCTACTCCATCTATACAAAACTTTGTTTTCTACAAGGATCTCATCCACTATCTCTTCAATAAGCTTTGAACCAACTTTAAAAAGAGCCTCTGAAACCAACTTTTATGCAAGATCCATGGGAACCTAATCAGTAGGTAGATCGAATCCTTCCTCCACATCTTCGTCATTCTGAAACAAAGATCTTTTTAAACCCTAATTTACTAATAGAGGAGGCTCTAGAGTTTGAGGCCTTACTAATCCATCAGGTTCACTTACAACCTCAACTTTCTTTTCCTTATCTTTAACAGATGGAGGACTATTACCCAGACAATTCTCATCATGAAATTGGAATGCAAAAGAGGAGGACACCTGATCTTCAACAGAATCTACCACATTCAAGGTTATATCAAGTTGATTCACCAGATAATTAAAGGAAGGCTCTTAACCCATCATAGAGGATTCAAAAATGTGTACAAGATCTTCCTTTTTCGGATCCTCACAAGCCATATGATGATATTCTAATTCTTTAAACTCCACAAATGGAGCTTCCTCTATTAAAATAGGCTTCCTCCAAGTTCCCTAAGAGGATTTGAGAACCAAAAAGTTTGGCAATGGAAAAAAAAGTATTCAGAAGTAGACAAAATCTAACAGGAACCTTAGGATTATTGAAATTTTCCATATCATGCCATATAAAGAAACCCAACTTTCTGGCACACAACTGAATAAATTGAAGATCTCTATATTCCAAAGGCAAATTTTCCAAGGAGATCCAGAAAGGAAAAAGATGAAGACTAATGTTATTCTGATTAAAATTAGGTACCCATTCTTGCAATACAATACCTTTACCATGAAAAAACCAAGATTTTTCTTTCAAAATCATATTACGATTTATCTCCTCAATGAAAATTACAACAAAAATCCCTTGATTTTTATCAATGAAAAAACCTTAGATATTCCTTCCCATCTATCCCTCACCCAAGTTTTAAAATATATAAATTCATTTTGAAAATCCCAGAACTTACCAATAACAGAATTCTTTTTGAGATCTGGAACATGTGGTAAAATTAGATCATCTGGAATTTGAACATTTACGTCTTCAATCTGAGCTCTACCATCCGAATGATCTTTGATTGGCTCCTTTCTCTAAGAAGAGATATCACTCTTTTTAACCTAAACTTGTCTGGCACCTTCTTTTCAGAACTCAAATCTATGATCTTCCTTGAGCTTCTTCTTCAACAAAACATTCCTAGGAGCAGGAGATCTACTCTAGTTTCATCTATATCTCTTTTTTTTCATTTTAGATCCACGCCTTCCATTCACTCTTCTAAACTTTTGATAACCGGATCTGGGAAATTTTGTTGATGATCTTCTAGGGTTTGGAGGAAACTCACCTTCATGAAAGAAATCAAAATCTCCATTTCTATTTTCCCTCCTTTTTGTAACATTGAAATTAGCCCTAATTGCCTCCTCAAACAAACTTGCCTAAGACTATAGTGGTTTTCTACCAAACCATGTGAAATTTTGCCAACCGCAAGCCATCTCTACATTATATTTATTATTAATTTTTTATGTTGTTCATTTTTTCATTAACCATTAGTATCATGGGAAAAAACTAGGGAAATTACAATACCACTCTCCACAAGTTTTCTAGCCATTTGTCTTGTTTTCTTTATTTATTCCATTCTTTTATAAAATACTCTTATGCTCACATGGCCTAAATTTGTGTCCAAAATTTGTGCTAGATTTGAAAGAATCTTTAAAGGGGGAACAACCCCTTTGATCTTGTATTTCATCTTTGATATAGAATTCATAGGCTTAAAAATATTTGGTTTGGAATAATGGGAGAAAAAAAACTCAAATTGTAAGTAGGTTGGTGTTATCATTAAATAATGCACCCTTGCTACGCTGTATAACTCAACTTACTAGTGAAACATGGGAACTTTTCCAGGTTTGTGGGTCACTTATAATGGAAAAGAACCTCTAGAGAGGGTTGGTTCCCTTAGATTTTGTCACCTAAACTAGTGTTTTTTACTACATTTTCTAGGAAAAGGGATGAGAAATGAGTTGAAAATGGGAAAACTAATATTTGTTTAGATGATGCACCAAAATTGAAGTGATCTATTTTTCTATTTTGACACACAATTCTTAAAGAAAATGACTCTTTTCTTGTGCAACTCATGTTTTCTTACACCCTATGCATTAGTATTTTGTAAAGAGGATGTTTGTATTTCACTATTTAGAAGGAAATATGAAGTTTTCACAACTAAAATCTCTACACATACATTTCACATAGTACAACTTGCATAAAGATATAGTTTTCTGCCTATACATGTTTGTTTTTGAGACATATTTTGAGGTTTACTAATTGAAAACATAGAAAATACATGCATCTTTTTGCTCAACACACAAAAGAATAGCACAAAATGAAGGAAAAAATGATCATTTATTCAAAAATGGATGTTCTTACATCAAGAGTAGGTCTGAAATGAAATTTGCATTACTTTGAAAATGCGTTACAATATGTTGTTGTACAAAAGAACTTGAGTTACAATGCTATATTTTTTTGATCCAATCCAAAAAACAAGAGAGAACTACTGGAAAAAATATCCTAAGCCTTTCTATCCTCATCCTAACATGGGGAGAAATTAAGAGTGAATTTAGGAAGAAAAATAATGTGGACCCAAAACTAGGTCAAACCTCCTTTAGGCACCCAAGAAGTCTCTTGATCTAATATTGACTCTTGCATGTTATGGTTGACTCTCTCCATCTCCTACAATCTTGCTACAATTGCTCAAAAGGCTCCTTGATGCTTGGCAAATCTCCGAACTCCTCCTAGATACCTAGAAAATGCTCCTAGTTGTCCATCAGGTCTTCAAAGCTCACCAAAAAACCCAAACTACCTCATAATTGTCCATACCACCATCTTGCAAAACAATAAGATGTGTTTTTTCCTATGTAGATGCCATTAGAACTCCTGTGGGCATTTGGAAAGAGTTGTGCCCCTTTAGGAGTCTTCAAACTGCTTAAAACTACCTCTTTATGACTTAGAGACACCCCCTACCTCATTTATGACCACTGTAGGGTCTTCTTCAATGTTAAAACTATCGGTATGTGTCTTTGAACTAAGTTTGTAGCCTTTGAGAATGATTAGAAACTCCATTTCTCATTTCTACCCTTTGGTTGAAATACACAGTGTGTATTCCAACATGCTACCTTTTTTAACATCTCTCAAGTTTTCCACCTCTCTTACATGGTTGAATGCATGTTTATAAGCACCTTGAAGATGAATGTATTTAGGTGTTATGCGTACAGATAGGGGTGATAGTTGATTCCTAAAGTGCCTTTGTATTTGAATGGCATGGTCCAGTTATGATCTGTCACCCCATACCCCTACCTATGACACTTGAATCATAGATTTCCTTGACATACCTTGGCAATAACCATCTACTATTAACTGTCATGTGGTCACCTTTTGTCTTATCATTGTCTCCTTGCATTACTTATAACTAGCATAACCTTACATATGTTGTTCTTACTGACATAACTATGTATTCTATGCAGGTTAATAGTGGCCTCATTGTTTGGAAATGCCTATGTCTATCCAAGCACTTTTATTTTCTTACAAACTCCTTTTGTTTGCTATGAATATTCCTTGGTATGATTATGTGACTGTCATCCTTGGTCTCTATTAGCACTGCCTTTTATTTCTACTGATGATTCTTCACCTTATGTGATTGTTGCCCTTCTTTTGTTGTCCTCACTATTTCATTGTATGTTTTCCTTTTGTGATAGTGATAAGAAGCTATTACTATTATGCACCATTAACTGCACATCATTTGCACCCACTGAGACATGCTAGAGGCTTATGAGGATTGTAAGATGGATATAAGACTTAAGACAAAACTTGGAGGTACAAAACTATGATAATATACCTTCTTATGACTAAAACAATGAGAAAAACTCATGACTGAGACACAAGAACTTGGAGGTTTAGACAATGATGAAAACCTTTATATTTTCATGTTTTGACAATGATGATATCACTGTGTATTTACTTATGACAATGATATAGGGTTGTTCACAATTTACTATCATGTGTACCTTCAATAACACTCTTCCTTTCTTATTGTCTATCACCTTCATGAGATTCATGTTCACAATCTCCTTCAAAAGCATGAAAAATGATGACTATGTATTGGATGAGATATGATAGTCCTTTGTGAGTAGGTATGAGATTATTGAAGTCTTCTAGAACTCTTTAATGCATGATTAGTTGTTCCTTCCTCACTACACCACTGTCACACTATATTTGCCCTTTGGTGATGATCTTTTGGAAGTTTTAAAGACCATGTTCATTGTATTAGACCTTTATATCCCTGACATTAGACTATTTCCATTCAAACTTCCCCTGCCTTTGTGATTTGTCTAAGATCTTTGATCAATGTGGGCTTGTTTTCCTCATTGTATTGACCTCTGCTAGGCTTGAATATACCTTAATGAACCTCTTTTCATTGTAGCATGTGTTAGGTCTCTAAATAGGGCTAAACTTGTTTGTATGAAAGATGCTTCTATCAAAGTTAATCTATCATATCACCTCACTATATAGTCATTGTCCACAAGGTTTTAACCTAAGCATATCTCCTTCAAGACTATCCCATCATGCATTTTGCTATCCCTGTCATGTTTACAAACCATATGAAATTCTTAGAGTTATGAAGAGGGACTCTCTATGTCACTATTTCTTACCTTGTCATCTTACTGATCATCTAGAACATCTTTTAGTATCCTAGTGGCTTAAAAGAACAACTAGTTAACCCTATTGAACTCCTTTGAACTGCCATAAAATAACAATAGAAACTTATCATAAAAGAGTACAAACAATGAGGTAATTTTCAGCTTAGTCATCATATCCATAAGTTGATTTGAGCAACTTTTAAACTCTCCCTCTCACCCCTAATCCTTTTAACAAAACCCTAACTTAATGTATCTATATATTGTCCTCATTTTTTATAAGGTACAGTGACTCTTCCTCTACTTGTGTATAGTGCTCTACAGGCAGCCTCTGAGATCTCTAAGTCTTCAAATTATTCAAAAGGGTTTTAATGTTGTAAAGGATCCATGGATATGCATATTCAAACATATCTCAAGTAGTGGGTATATCTAAGGTCTATTTACTTATAGATGCAAAGTCAAACTAAACAAAACTTCACAATATCAATAACATATCAAGGCTTAAAATGTGCATATAGAGTCATATAAACATTTGAAGGGGTTCTAAATAGTTTTGACAAACTTGTGGAGGTTTAAGGTCTCTTTACTCCCTTGACGAGATAGGCTTCTTTAGTTCATAGACCTTAAACGGCCCCTGCAAGTGTCCCCTATCAGAGCTACACCTTTGAAACTTCAACCCCTTAAAACCATCTTATACCTTCCTACATGTATCAAGGCTAAAACACCATAAAGTATTTAAACCCTACATCCATACCTTGTCTATGCATGTAAGATGTCTATGAATTCTTTAGGACACAACTTTACACCTTTGTCATATCATAAATCCCTTTCCAACAGTCATATAACCCTCAAACAGTTATTAGAGATCACTCAAGGTTCTTGATAGAGTAGAATAGGACTATGTATATCTCAAAATCCCAAACTATTAGAAGTTTTCTCTGGATTTGGAAAAGTGAACACACATATACAGTGTTGTTCATACCTAAATATTATCTTCATGGGCTCTTTACTCCCTTATACAATGTCTCTGATCATTTCCTTTTGCATTCTTCACTCCACTCAGACCTATCGTTGATACTCCCCAATTCCTTGACATGAATTTAAACTCAAAATCCTGCTTTGGAGATTGTTTTACTAATTTTCAATGTGCCATGCACATGATTAAACTAGTTTCCTCCATGATAGGACCTGCAACATCATGTTAGAAGCCCTCAAAGACTCAAAAAACCCTAAAGAGAGAGAGAAAACATGAGTAACCTAATCTAGATTGACCATCACAAACCAAACTTGACTCAACCTCCCTCAAAACTTGACCTAACTCAACTCAAACCACAGGAGACAAGTTAACATATGAATTTTCAAATAGAAATACATTCCCTCCACTTTGGTATGAGCTTTTTTTCATTTTTGGAGAAAATAAGGTTACTCTTTATGTGGGAAAACCCTCTTGTTTGACTCCTTAACTTATTAATACCTCATCAAAACATGTGTCATAAATGGAAAATTCCCTTTTGAAAGAGGTGAAGTAGCTTCTAATAGTTTTGATGACCCCATGCATAATATTTGGCCACAGAAACACCTTCAAGATCACAAAAAGAATATTTAAGATTCCTCCAAAAACCCTTTAGACTTATTGAACAAATTAAGACACCTTGACCCTAGAGATAAAATGAATGCAAGATGACTTGTATGACAACAAAAGACACATAATGATAACCCTCTAACTTTTACATTACCTATTTATCCATAAAAACCAAATGGGTAACATTTTTAGTGATCTCTACTAGAGTTTTGCCTACTAAAACATAAGAGACCAGCTGCCTTGCACATTCCATTGGGTTATAGAGTCATTGAAGCCTAAAAACAACTCAGAACAGACCTCACCACATTGTTTCTAACACCTAAAATAGGACCTAACATCTATCAAACACACAAAAACCTAGTCAAAAACATGACTGAAAATGTGCATCAGCACTTGGAGGAATGCAAAAAATCCTAGAACCTATGTCAGTAGCATTTATTGACTCAAAACACTAGACTAATATGTCCAGTAGTACATTCTATTCCTCATAAGCAATACTTGAGGTGCATCCTATTGACTAGGATAGGAAAAACTTCACCTTCCATGTTGGATAGTTGAAAGGCATTGTGTTGTTTGCAACCTGAGATTATGAATGGACCACCCCACATGGCATCAAACTTGGTATGTTTCCTAGGTCTACTCTTGAATTCATCCCACTTGAGGACAATGTCACCTTCCTTGAATTTCCTAGGTGCTACACCTTTGTCAAAAGTCCTCTTTACTTGCACTTGATGCATTTCCAGATGTTTTATTTCCTGCATCCTAGTTTCTACCAGCTCTAACAACTCAGAAAGTCTTACCTCCATGGGTCCTTCCTCTATCATTTCCAGCTCCTGCATAAGACTCAAGGCTGGTAACTCAACTTAAATGGGGAGCCTTTCTTCCCTCCCATACACAAACATGAAAGGATAGCATTCAATGGACCTCTTAGGAGTAATCCTATCAGCCTATAAGGCTGATTTCAATTTTATATGCCAAGATCTTTGATTGTCCTCAATGGTCCTCTTGATGATCTTTATTGGGTTCTTGTTTATGGACTCAGCTTGTCCATTTCCTTGAGGATAGTAGTTAGAGGAGGTACTCAAATGGAGACCATGCTTAAGAGCCCAATCAATTAATCTCATTCCAATAAAAGCTAAAGCATTATCTAAAACAATGGAATCTAGTATACAAACCTTGCAATCAAGTCCTCATAAAAATTTACGACTAACCTCTCATTTGCTTCTTTCAATGCTACAGCTTCCATCCATTCGGTGAAATAGTCCATAGCTATTAGCACCCATTTATGACCAAAACTGGATGGTGGGTTAATGACCCCAATGAAGTCATGGTCCCACTTAATGAAGGGTTGATCCACTGATATTGGACACAATGGCAAAGTTGCCAACTTCTATTTACCTGCAAACATGGCACATTTGACAGACTTCCTTACCCATGGATGCACATCCTTGAAAAGAGAAGGCCAATAATACCCAGCCATCATGATTTTCAAAGTTGTCCTTGGTGCAAAATAACCACCAACTGGTCCATCATGAAACTCATGCAAGATCTTGTCAATCTAATCAGATTCTATGCATCTTAAAAGAACACCATTATAATCTTTTCTAATCAAAACACCATTTAGAAGGACATAAGGAATAGATTGAAGTCTTAAATACCTTCTTTTGGAACTATTTAGTTCTCTTGGGCACTCACCAGTTTGTAAATAATGGACCATTTCTTGTGTCCAACTAGTGCCTATTGCTATGGAAGTAGTTTGTGACTCACTATTAGCCATGAGGATAGCTTTCTTGAGTTGCTTTGCCTTCTTATAGACCATCAACTAGTTGTTCACAAATCCCCTTACCTCTTACCAGCTTTGTGACCTTGATCTCCATGTCATACTCCATTACCTTAGTGATCCACCTAGCTCTTTTATCACTTAAATCCTTGCTTAACAAGAATTCCTTAACACTAGAGTAAGCAACCATTAGCTGAATCTTATTGTTATAAACCAAGTGCCTAACTTCTTAAGACTTTGAATAATAGAAAGCACATGTCTTTCAACAAAAGAATACCTTTGTTCATAACCTTCTAGGCCTTGGTTGTAAAAGGCTATTGGCTATTTCAAACCATCATTGTTTTGTTGTGTCAACATAGCTAAAAGAGTATTAGTGTTTCCATAGGCATATAAGATGAAATATTTTGAAAAATTAAGATTAATAAGGGTGGGTGTTGCTTCTAAGGCTTCCTTAATAGCCTCAAAATTGTCCCTCCCTTCTTTAGACCAGCTGAAAGTCACATTTTTCTTCAACATGGCAATCAAAGGCTTTAAAAGATTTGCAATGTTTGGTATAAATCTTCTAACAAAATCTATCCTACCAAGAAAACTTTGCATTTCTTTTTTTATGACTAGGCAAAGGAAAGGCAAGAATTGCACTTACTCTTTTTGGATCAATGGTAACTCCATGTTTTTAAACCACATGTCCAAAGAGTTTACCTTCATGAACAATAAAGATGCATTTTTTGGGATTAAGGGATATACCATACTCCTTACACCTGTCAAACACTTGTCTTAAATGGGAAACGTGTTCATTAACATCCTTTTAAAAAATAGTAATATCATTAAGATAAACAAGTACTATTTTATTGATTAAACCTTGGAAGGCCATGTCCATTACCCTTTGGAAAGTTGCACCAACAATGGACAACCCAAAAGGCATTTTCTTGTAAGCCATTGTCTCCCACTTAGTGATGAAGGCTATTTTAAACTGATCTTCCTCTTTTACCATCACTTGGTTATACCTAGAATAACCATCGAGAAGAGAGAACCTCTCAGAACCTGCAACAACTTACAAAATCTACTCCATAGAGGGTAGCGGGTAATGATCCTTAAGTGAGGCCCTATTTAGATCCTGAAAGTCAACACAAAATCTGATTTCCCCACTCTTTTTCCTAACAGGAACAAGGTTGGAGACCCACGAGGTGTGCTTGATTGGAAAAATGATACAACCCTGAATCAACTTTCTTAATTCTTCTTTCATGAGTGGCTCTTGCTTGGGGTTTAAAGGTCTCTACTTTTGCCTTACAGGTTTTGCATTTGGTTCAAGTTCAATGGTATGTTGTGAAATATTGGGGTCAAATCCTTTTAAATCAGAATACTGCCAAGAAAAAATGTCATGAAACTCTTTACAAAGTGAAACAAAAGCTTCTTTATCCTCTTTAGAACAAAGCTTACCAATCTTTAGAAGCTTACCTTTAAAGATTTCCACTGCCTCATAGTGATCTTGCTTGACATGCATGTTGGTTTTTCCTCTTTTTAGTTGATCAAAACTAAAAATGGACTCCAAATTCACCAAACCTTTTGGTAACTTATTTTTTCTTATCTCTATGATCTAATCACCATACTATTGTTATATTTTTTCTTGGTTTCTAGCTGAAAACTTGACCTCTTCAAGCAAAAAACTAAGCACATGTTCATCACTGTCAAAGACTTGCCAATGCACATTGTTATTAGGTATGGATAGTCTAACCACCACCTTCACATGCTAATGTACCTTATCATTTTTATTTCATTTGGAATATCAAATTGAGCCCCTATGGGATCCAACCTATCAGCATGCTCATTTTGACTTCTAGGTATGTATATCAAGTTGAAAGCATCAAAATCCTCTAAAACATTCCATACCCTATGCTTATATGACTTTAAAAGATCATTTTTTGTTACATGCAAGCCTCTTACCTGGTTTACAACCATTTCACTATCACCAAACACTTGTAGATAACCTATTTTCTTTTTTCTAGCCCACTCCAAACCTTGTATAAGAACTTCATACTCAACCATGTTGTTAGTATAGCTAAAATCAAAATGAAAAGTTGAGTAATACTTTTCACCTTGTGGGGATAGAAGCATAGAACGCCCACCAAATCCATGTCTACTTCTTTAACCATCAAAAACCATCTTCCAAACTTCATTTTGTTGATGTTCAAGATGTTGTCCATCCTCTTTTTCCATGTTATGGATGATAGGAACTTGTTCATGAATCACATAGACACCTAGGCCTACTACTTCCATATTTTTGCTTGGGTCAACCTCAATGTTTTCAGCTACCCACTCATCAAAAAGATTATTTGGAATAGTCTCAATTTGGGTACTTGGTTCTTAAGCAATGACATGCTCTCCATGGTCAAAAATGGCATAGTTAGCATTGGAAACACAAGTTACATATGGTTCTATGTGGTTCTTTGCTATGGGTTTAGATTTGATAGTCACCTTGGTTCCATACCTTGTCCTAAAAAGTATGTGTGACCAATCTGAAGATAGGTAGCCACCTATCTTAGCAGTGAAGTCTCTTGAGAGGCATAGAGCAAAGTAAGGTGGCAAGTCAATCACATAGATCTCTTGTGGAATGGAAAAATTAGGACATGCATGCAAGGTGAGACTCAATTTTTGATAACCCCTAAAGTATTGATAGTTGTCCCATCAAGTTGGACTACCCCTTTTGTAAATGGTTGGTATTTTACACCTAGCTTATCTACAATTTGTTTGGGCATAATAGAACTGCTAGCTCCTAAATCAATCATGCAGTTATGAACACAGTTATCTCCTATGATCAAAGAAACATTGAAGGGTGGTGGTTTGACTTCCTTACTTGGCTGCCCACTATTGTTTTGAGGAGTATTGGTAAGAACAACCTTATCTTGGGTACTTGGTTGTTCATTTTACACACATACATTTGATAGAGAATATTTAAAATTAGGATGTAATCTGTAGCTTTATCTCCATCTAGCATGCTTTAGAACAACTACATTTACAATGATCTGAAGAAAGAACCTTGCATAGATTCAACAATTCAATCCTCATTAGTCTCAGTAATCCGATCTCCTATCAGGACTACCAAAATTTGGCCTCTTTTCTTCTAGGTATTCTGTGTGTACCCCTTGTTGTAAATATGTGCCTAAGTGGTGTTATCATTGATGTCAACATATCTTTGTTGTCATTAGTGTCAACTGTATCTTACTGATGTCTGTATAGAAGTTTGGATTATTGAGGATATTGAGAAAATTATAGACAATCAACACATGCAGACCATACTGTTGTGTAGAGGATTGTCAGAGGTTGCTCCAGTTAAGATTTGAGAGGTCTACATGAAGATTTGGAGAAGTTATGGACTTCTGAGTAGAACAATCTTTTTTAGTTATTCAGTGTTGACAGAGTGGCAAGAAGCTGGTCCAGATTGGTTTGGTATTAGCACTCTATGATCTATGGATCTAGAGGCATGTCTAGGATGTTTGTGTGTTCCCTCAACTCTAGTGGTTTGTGGTTTGGAGGTCCACAAGCAATCTTTCTAGATTGACAGTCATGGCATATAGTGTTCTTGAGGTTTTGGATGAAGGTGTAAGAGATTCTGGTGATGTGGAGGAGTGTGGATGTTTCTATTGAATTCATTATGTTTGTGGAGTTCTCTAGATCATATAGCTGATGCGTTGGAGGTCCACATTGAAGTTTGAGCTTGTTGGTGGAGATTTCATTCTTAGTGTTGTTGTTCTTCCCAGTCTTGGCCGACCAGATGATTTAAGCATGTTGTGGATGTTCTAAAATTAATTCTCTGGAATGTGGCATGTTGATTCAAAACCTAGATGTGTTTGTCTGACAGCTTGGAGATTTGCATTAAGAGGAGTGTTTGGAGTGCCGACCTTGATGTTTACTCCAAGGTTGATGAAGTATATAAAGGAGTTTAGTTGAGCCGAGGAAAATCATCCTTGAGTGAATCATTAGATCAAAAGAAAGGATCAGAAGCAGAGAAGAGAAGGAGAGGAGCAGAAGAGTAAAACTAGGATAAAGTGAAGAGTTGGTGAATAAGAGTTTGGAGGCAGAACAAAAGTTTTATGAGCTTTCAATGGTACTGAATTAGGCATGAAGCAGATGCTATTCCTCAATTAATTCTTTCTATATCAAACATATATTTCTTATAGGTAGTGAACCTCTCTTTTGAGTAGTGAGCTTTAGGCAATGAGCCCGAAGGCAAGTTCCTTCAGTTCTTCTAAGTACTTTTAATAGGGTACAAATTTTTGTGGGCTAACACCCACAGTGGTTTTTCCCTTAACCGGGTTTCCACATAAAAAATCTTGGTGTCAAATTTGTTGATCTTGTTTCTGCTTATGTGTTGTTGTTTCATGCTTTAATGTTTACATCATTAATCAATTTGGAAATTGTGAAAGAGGTCTAAGAGAAAAAGAGAAAGTTATTATGTGACAACTGATTCACCCCCCCTCTTAGTTGTCTGATCTAATTCTAATAATTGGTTTCAGAGCCAAGTTCCTCTAAAGGGAGCTTAACTACTCGAGGAGATCTAGAATGTTGACTTACAAAAAGGATAGTCCAAGATTCGATGGAACAAATTACTCTGTTTGGAAGAGTCGCATGGAATGCCATTTACAATGCAATGGTGATGCTTATTAGTTAATAACCAAAGATAAGTATGAACCTCCAAAGAAAGGTCATGTAACTCTAGATGAACTCAAGGATGTTGAAAACAACCTTCAAGCCAAAGAAGCCTTGTTGAGTGCCCTGACTGATTCAGAAATGATAAATGTTTTTGGACTGAAAATAGTTCATGAAATATGGAAGAAGTTGGAGAAGCTGTATGAAGGAGATAAATATGTCAAATGTGCCAAACTACAAAGTTTGAGAGGAAGATTTGAAAATCTAAGGATGAGTGAAGATGAAAACATCACAATCTACATGCAAAAGATAAATGAACTTGTGTGTGGGATCAGGAGTGTTGGTGGAGTTTTGGAAGAATCAGACATTGTGTGAAAAGTGCTTAGATCTCTACCTAATTCATACAAACATAAGGTTTCTTCTATAGAGGAGATCAAGACTGCCTCAAATGTTATAAGAGATCACCTGGTTGGAAAAATTTTAGCTTTTGAATTAAGTGAATTTGGTGATTCTCTTCCTAAGTCTTAATCGGCATTCAAGGCCAATGTGCATGGAAAGCAAAGATATGATCCAGGTGAATGTTATTTAGGAAAATCAAGTAGATTTATCAAAATACGGAAGGATCTTGAAGATGATGAAAATGAGACTACAGACCTTGGAGCTCTCATTGCCAAACGAATTCCAAGAGGATTTGGTAAGTATGAAGGAAAGTTACCACTCAAATGTTTTGCTTGTAAATAAGATTGGTCATTTTGCTTCAAGGTGTCTAGAGAGGTTTTCAAAACCAAACCCTAATAGATACAGAAATTAGAAGAACTACTATTATGTCCAAGAAGTTGGGGAAGAAGGAGTCACAGATGATGAATCTGATCATGGTGAAAGTGATTAGGTGTTCATTGCTATTAAAGAAGAAGATCCAATATATACTGAATCTCCTAGTTGTGCAAATGTGGAAAGTGCCTTGGCTACTCAAGTTGTTGAAAAGGATGAATGGGTGATTGATAGTGGATGCTCTCATCATATGACTGGTGACAAGAGTAAGTTTGTGAGTTTTGAAAATTATGAAGGAGGACTTGTGAAATTTGGATACAACTCAGCTAGTAGAATTTGTGGTAGAGGATCCATCTCTTTTGATGGTAAGAATAGCACTAATGATGTTTTGTATGTGGAAGGATTGAAACATAATGTTTTCAGTGTTGGACAGTTGGTTGACAAGGGTTATGATCTCCATTTTAAGGATAGAAAATGCAAAATTTTGGAGAGTTCTGGAACTAAAATTGCATCCGGTACTCAAACTAGAGGTAACATATTTCACTTAAGTAGTTCAATCAAAAGCTGTTTGATTGCTCAAGCAAATCAAAGCTGGTTATGGCATAGGAGGATGTGTCATGTGAATTTTGATAACATTGTCAAAATTAGTTCCACTCAAGATGTAAGAGATCTTCCAAGACTTGTAAAACTAGATAGCATATGTAGAGAATGTCAATTGGGTAAATAGAACAAAATCTCATTCAAAAGCAAGGAACAAAGTTCAAGTGAGAGATTGGAACTGGTACTTACTGATCTATGTGGTCCTGCTAGAATTAGGAGTGTACAAGGAGACAGATACTTCATGTTGCCAATTGATGACTACTCCCGGATGATGTGGGTAACCTTCCTAAAATAGAAATCAGAAGCTCTTGATAAGTTTAAGGTGTTCAAGATGATGGTTGAGAATGAGATTGGTGGGAAATTAAAGTGTCTGAGATCTAACAGAGGTGGAGAATTCACTTTCAGATAGTTTGATGCTTTTTGTGAAAAGCATGGAATAAAAAGATAGTTATCTACTCCTAGAACTCCTCAGCAAAATGGGGTTGTGGAAAGGAAGAATCAAACCATTCAAGAAGAAGCCAGGACCATAATGATGGAATCAAATGTTCCTCAAGTTTATTGGAGGGAAGCTATGAGTACTACTATATACACTCTTAACTAGGTGCAGATCAAATGAAATACTGGTAAGACTCCTTATGAACTATGGTTTGGTCATCCTCCTACTGTGAGATATTTTAGAGTTTTTGGTAGTAAATGCTATATCAAAAAAGATGAAGACTTAAGTAAGTTTGAAGCAAGAAGTGCTGAAGGAATATTTTTGGGATACTCAACTCAAAGTAAGGCTTACCGATGCTTCAAGAAAAGGTTGAAAAAGATTGTTGAAAGTGCTAATGTTAAAGTTGATGAAAGAAAAGGACATTTCAGGTACTGCAGATATGATTCAGATCATCAAGATGAAAGTTAAGGTCAAGGAAGACAAGTTCAAATCCAGTCCTAGATTCAGATTGATCTAGTAACTCCAGTAACTCAAGAGATTAATGCAGAAGATGAGGAACAATTTTAGGAAACAGAAGTTCAACCAGTTCTCAAAACCCCCAGGTATGTAAGAATGAATCATCCTAAAGATCAAATCATAGGAGATAAAAATAGAGGTGTTTGAACTAGGAGAAGAGTTACTGAAGATCAAGAAGAGATTCGTTTGATTTCAAAGATTGAACCTAAATCAGTAAGTGAAGCCTGCAATGATGAAAATTGGGTCAAGGCAATGGAAGAAAAACTAATGCAAATTGAAAAGAATCACACTTGGGATCTTGTTCCCAAACCTGAGGACAAAAATGTGATTGTAACCAAATGGGTCTTCTGGAATAAGCTAAATGAAGAGGGTGAGGTTACAAGAAATAAGGCAAGGTTGGTATGTAAAGGCTACTCTCACGTGGAAGGAATTGATTTTGAAAAAAAATTTGCTCCAGTAGCAAGGATTGAGGTAGTTAGATTATTTCTTGCTTTTGCTGCTTTCAAAGATTTTGAAGTTTATCAGATGGATGTCAAATCAGCATTTCTAAATGGAGATTTGGAGGAAGAAGTTTACATTGAACAACCAAAAGGATTTCAGCTATCTGATTAGGGAGATATGGTTTGTAGACTAAGAAAAGCCTTATATGGACTCAAGTAAGCTCTAAGAGCCTGGTATGCTAGATTGGATAAGCATTTGCTTAAGCTAGGATCTAGCAAAGGAACTGTTGATAGTAATATGTACTTCATGATTCATCGTGAGGATATTCTAATTGTTGAGCTCTTTGTTGATGATATCATTTTTGGTGGAAATGATTGCATGTGCAAAACATTTTCTAATCAGATAAAAAGTGAGTTTGAGATGTCAATGTTTGGTGAGATGAATTTCTTCCTAGGTCTACAAATTGTTCAAACAGATAAAGTTATCTTCATATCTCAGTCCAAGTATGTGAAAGAATTGTTGAAGAAGTTTGGAATGGAAGACTCAAAGCCAGTAGGTACTCCTATGGTAACCAGATGTAAGTCAAGAAAAGATGATGACTCCACCAAGGCAAATCAGAAAAGGTATAGATTAATGATTGGAGGATTGCTTTATCTGACTCAAACTAGACCTGACATCATGAATGCAGTTGGACTTGTTCCCAAATTTCAATCTGATCCAAAAGAATCCCATGTTGTGGTAGTCAAAAGAATATTTAGATATCTCAAGGGGACAATTGATTATGGATTGTGGTATCCAAAGGACAATGACTTCACTCTTCATGCATATACAGATGCTGATTGGGTAGGAGATGTTGATGACAGGAAAAGTACTAGTGGTGGTGCATTCTTCTTGGGAAAAAGATTGGTATCTTGGATGAGTAAAAAGAAAAAGGCAATTTCTCTATCCACTACAAAGGTAGAGTACATAGTAGCAACAAATAATTGCTCTCAAGTTCTATGGATGAAACAAATGTTGAAGGACATCAAAGTTGTGTTTGAGGAGCTAGTCACAGTTTTCTATGACAATTCAAGTGCTATAAGTATCTCAAAGAATCTGGTGTTGCATTCAAAGACAAAGCATATATCCATCAAGTTTTATTTCTTGAGAGAGAAGGTAAATGAGAATAAAGTCAAGTTGGAGTTTGTGTCTTCAAAGGATCAGATTACAGATATTTTCACTAAGCCGCTTCCCAAGGATACTTTTGAGTATCTCAGAGAGAAGTTAGGGGTTATTACCCCTCCTGATCAGAACTTAGATGCATTAAAGTGCATCAGTCCAATGGAATTCACATTCATATCTTGTGATCCGAATTGATGTTAAGAAGGTACTCCTCAAAGGGGGAATAATCAGTGTGCAAATTTAGGGATAAGTCTGAAACAAAAAGGGAGGAAAGATAGCAAATATATGCCCTTTGCCATTGATGTCAAAGGGGGACAGAAGTCATGTGAAAAAATTGGAAGTGAACAATTGTTTGTGAAAGGGGGAGTAGTAAAGAAAATGGTTACAGGTGTAATAAGAGAAAGGGGGAGAATTTATTATCTTGATGGTTTAACTTAGTTTTTCACATCATATGTTGACATCAATGACAAAGGGGGAGATTGTTGCAAATATGTGCCTAAGTGGTGTTGTCATTGATGTCAAAATATCTTTGTTGTCATTAGTGTCAATTGTATCTTACTTATGTCTATATAGAAGTTTGGATTGTTGAGGATATTGAGAAAATTATAGACAATCAACACATGCGGACCATACCTCTATGTAGAGGATTGTTAGAGGTTGCTCTAGTTGAGATTTGAGAGGTCCACATGAAGATTTGGAGAAGTTATGGACTTCTAAGTAGAACAAGCTTTTTCAGTTATTCAGTGTTGACAGAGTGGCAAGAAGCTGGTCCGGATTGGTCTGGTATTAGCACTCTATGATTTGCGGATCTAGAGGCATGTATGGGATCTTGGTGTGTTCCCTCGACTCGAGTGGTTCATGGTTTGGAGGTCCGCAAGAAATCTTTCTAGTTTAACATTCATGGCATATAGTGTTCTTGAGGTTCTGGATGAAGATGTAAGAGATTTTGGTGATGTGGAGGAGTACAAATGTTTCTGTTGAATTCATTGTCCTTGTGGAGTTCTTTGGATCATATAGTTGCTGCATTGGTGGTCCGCATTGAAGTTTGAGGTTGTTGGTGGAGATTTCATTCTTGGTTTTGTTGTTCTTCCCAGTCTTGGCCGACTGGATGATTTAAGCATGTTGCGGATGTTCTAAAAGCAATTTTCTGGAATGTCGTGTGTTGATTCAAAACCTAGCTATGTTTGGCCGACATCTTGGAGATTCGTATTAAGAGGAGTGTTTGGAGTGCCGACCTTGATGTTTACTCCAAGGTTGATGAAGTATATAAAGGAGTTTAGTTGAGCTGAGGAAAATCATCCTTGAGTGAATCATCAAATCAAAAGAAAGGATCAGAAGCAAAGAAGAGAGGGAGAGGAGTAGAAGAGTAAAAGCAGGATAAAGTGAAGAGTTGGTGAATAAGAGTTTGGAGGTAGAACAAAAATTTTATGAGCGTTCAATGGTACTAAATCAGGCATGAAGCAAATGTTATTCCTCATTCAATTCTTTCTGTATCAAACATGTATGTCTTATAGGCAGTGAGCCCCTATTCTGAGTAGTGAGCTCTAGGCATTGAGCCCAAAGGCAAGTGCCTTCCATTCTTCTAAGTACTTTTAACAGGGTATGAATTTTTGTGGGCTAACACCCACCGTGGTTTCTCCCTTAACAGGGTTTCCACGTAAAAATTCTTGGTGTTAAATGTGTTGATCTTGTTTCTACTTATGTGTTGTTGTTTCATGCTTTAATGTTTACATCATTAATCAATTTGAAAATTGTGAAAGAGGTCTAAGAGAAAAAGAGAAAGTTATTATGTGACAACTGATTTACCTCCCCTCTCAGTTGTCTGATTTGATTCCAACACCCCTCTTTTTTTAAAAAATGACAAGTCATGGCCCTTTTATACAACAAAGGCCAGAAAATAGTTACATTGATCCAATGATCAGGATCCTCTCATGGTAATCAATGGTTCAGATAGAAAGCATGTGATTTCCAGTTGGCAATCATACAGCTGGCAAAGAATATTCCAACATCTACAACTCAGTTCTTAGGATCCCCAACATGCGTAGACAACACATTCAGGTGATATCTTCTTTGGTTCTGGTTCATGTCGCCCTTGGTAACATCCATCTTTCTCTTCTTTCTACATTTTGAGTAACATCCTCCAAGCTTCAAATCAGCATCAATATCCTGTAGCAAAGATACAAGAAATTAATCCTTTATATTTAACTCATTTAGCATGAAATGTGCATATCATAATAGTAAGAAGAGGTCTAGATATGAATATCTGAATATGACTGTTCGAGCTCAGGATATGATGACATCATCATCATATTTCAAATGAGTATCAGGTCACAAATAGAATACCTTGGATAGGAATAATGTGAGTATTCGGTTATGATGACATCGGCATAAGTCAGGTCAACCTTGGTTTGACCAAAGATCTTCATTGGCTTACAAATATGCTTTCAAGTATACCAGGATATGTGCATGGACACATGTCATCATCGCACAGTAGTACAAAGAATCTTTTTGGATGGGAATATCCTCCTGTGAGGATGTACTTACCCTCGAAGATCAAGATGATGTCATCATCTTGTCGGGTTTTCTTTATATTGAAACATAATGACATCATCGTCATACTGAGGAATATGAGGGATATAAGATAATATGAATGATGTCAAGGAATATCACCCTCAGAAGAGGATGACATCATCAACATATTGAGTCTTCCTTCTATTGGGCTAAGATGACACCAGGGTCATATTAAGGAATACGAGGGATATTTGGAAAGATAACCCTTTGGGTGTGCATACACTATATCAGCGAGACTTGGCATTTCAGTGAGACCCCGAAATGAGTCTCAATGACAATTTGATAAAGGGATATCAATGTCACTTGGCATTTCAATGAGACCCCAGAATGAGTCTCTCCAATATTCTGATATGATGTTTTGTTAAGTGTTTATGTTTGAAGGTGATCTAGATATTAACGCATATCAAGCACATTGAGAAATGACTCTTCTTGAATGTGTGTGGGCTCTCGATAGGTAGATGTCCTCTGCATTTAAATTTGATGTTCACATATGCATGCATATATAGATATTAGGTTAGGATGAACAGCAAGGATATTGGTGAATGTGAAGATCAGGGATATTAGGTTTGACCAAACTTTGACCAATTGTAACTTTCTCATCCTAAGGAATTTTAGAGTGATCCAAAAAGCAAAGATACTTAGAATTTCACACTCTTTCACATTGTAGGATTCATAATGGTAGATTGTGACTTTGACACTTGACTTCATATTTCTATAGGACATACTTGAGATTAGACATATGCATATTGACTGAATACTACTTTTACCATTACCATCTAGGGAGAGACAAAACAAGCCAAAAGCAAAGCAAAGAAGATGGGTCTCTATTTTTCTAAGGCAAAATGGGGTGTGTTGTGTAACCACACAACAACTTGCCACCAAAAAAATAACAAAATTCAAATAATTCAAGGGGTGAGGATAAATTAGAACATAATGCTCCAACTCTTGCTAATCATAAGTATCCTAGTCTTCTAGATGGTATCATGCTCATCAATGTAACCATGTTTTGTAGAGAAATCAAGTGTGTGCATGTGATTAATAATCCTCATCTTGAAGATGAGTTGAAAACACTAGTGACTGGTGTTAAGCTACATAGTTGAGTTCATCCCTCATAGCCAACCAGATAGAGCCTTGCTACCAACAAGCGTCCATAGCCTCGGCAAGGTTATTGTTGCAATTCCCCTAAGTAGAACCCCACTACTAGCAGACATCCATAGCCTTGGTAGAGTTACTTAGATGGCCTGATTTGGATTTTCAGTATAATCCTTCTCTCTTTTTTATTTGATTTTTGTATGATATATAGATTCATGAGATATTATCATGTAAGCTCATTATGCAAGGTGTGGTCACTTGCTACTTTAAGCTAAGAATTGTAATGGTAGCAAGGGTGACCTCTAATTTTTCACTTAACACCTACACTGGCATGTTCAACAAACCCAAGGTTGTTAGGTGTGTCATTGTGAAGATCTCCTTGGGCAAGTGAAAATAATACTGATGAATATGGTATCACAGACCTAACCAAGAGTACTTTCTCAACATGAATTACAACCTATGTATAAACTTATATCCAACCCTTGAATTCTAGCAATTTCGGTGGTGTTCTAAAGTGAAAAGGTGCCTCACATTACCTAACCAAAACAAGGACTCAACAGCAAAAAAGCAAACAAGCAAAGCAAGAAACTATACAAGCAACTAACTAAAAAAGGGAAACAAAGAAAAAAAAGACAGGAAGGTAGAAAAAACAAAACAACTACTCTACCAAACTATATACAAGATGCTAGAAGGCAAACAAAACCCATGGTTAGACCCACAAACACCTGTACTTGCATACTTCCTTAGATTATGCAGGAGCATCAAGGCACTAGTTAGGTTCTTATCCTAGCAAATTCATCTTTATATTCTAAGGAATATTCTTGTATTCTGAATTCACTATTTTTAATAGAATAATCCTTAATGATCAGTAATTGAGGAAGTTCATCATGTTCATGATCAATCCATATGCATGTCTGATCTTTTGAATCTTCATAATCAAAATAATACTCAACATTATTTATTGGGGAAAGGAGAAATACAACCTAGTGTATTTCTTGTTCTGTTGAACATGCTTGTCCACTGCCAGTTAATCCTCCATCTGACTTTGCATTTTCACTGCTTGGTTTAATATTAGGTCTCAGTTCATCTTGAAGGACTTATGACTCTTGATGTATTACTCCATCATGTTTATCCAGATTTGTTCCTTCATTCTAGATGTATATTTGATTCTTGACTTCAGGAAACACCTCAATGTTTTCTTCAATTCTTAATTCCATCATGTTTAAGCAGGCATCACAATCCCTTTCTGAATGCACTTCGTCATGTAATCTGCACCAACTTTCAATCAAGATATCATCAGTGGGTAAACCTAATATTTGGCAACACTGTATATTTCTAGACAAGTACAATTCAAAATCCTTGAAGCGATCTCCTTCATCATTATCCAATTTCATCTCTTTGTTTTGCAATCTTATCTGATTTTTGACTTCAGGAAACACCTCAATGTTTTCTTCAATTCCTTGCATGTCAGCATTTAAATGAGTATCTTCATCATCATAACAAGATGCACATAAATCTATTGTTTCTAGATCAAGGAATTGTAAGGATGATTCAGGATTTAATAGATAAGAAAACTTCCCTGTATCTTCAAAAAGGTGATGGATTGACATTTGATCATGCATAGTAATTACATAACTTTCTATATCTTCCATCTCTATGAATTTCCCTTCAAAAAGTTCATTTTCACTGTCTAGTAGAGTGTCTAGTTCTATTGACCTGCAACAACCTTGAATTTGATCATTCAACTTAAATAAATCAAATAATAAATTAGGATTTACTCTATTCTCTATGACTCCTTGAGTTACTCTCATAGGAACTTCTTTAGTAGCAGTGCATTTTAATTTTCTAATCACTTGCTTACATTTCTTTTACCAATCATCTTCACTAAAATTATTAAGATCTGATCCAAAGACATTTTCTGATAATAAATCTATATACTTATTCAACATATTATAATTTCACATTTCTTTTCTCTCTTATTAGATTTATCTTCTTGGTTATCTGATGACTGGAAATAAGATGTAACTTTATCTCCAAAGTCTTCAATCCGTAAATACCTAGACTCTGCTTCATTCTCATGAAGTGAAGAACACTCAATCTCACCGTATATTGATTCGTCGAAACGTTCTTCGCTGTACTCATTTCTCAGAACTGGTTCAACTGTTCCATTCTTTAGATAACTCCTTATCTTCTGGTGCTATATTTTCTTGTTGCTTTAGAATTCTTTCATCTTCCTACCGAACTTCAATCCTGTATACTTCTGAGAAAGGAATTAGTTCCTTTAAAGCTAAATCCAACCTTGTGAGGAAAGTTAGACAACTAACTTCACCATGATCTATCGAATTATGTATCCTACATCTCATGGATGAACCAAAGTTAGATAAATTTTGAGGATAAAGTTTCCTATTTAAAGTTCCTTGAAAGAAAGGAATATTAACTTGGAAATTGTATTCATATGCATCTATTGGCCTTAAATGATGAAATATTCATGCATATTTTGCAGAGAATATGAATTTTTTAGCTCAAACATTGAAAATATAGACAACTTTCTACAAATGTTAGGGTAAATATTCTTAAGGAAGTGATATTTATTATTAGACTCCTCAAATTATTAGATATTGGTGGAATATTTGCACAAATATTCAGGATTCAAACTGAACAGGAACAGAATGCTTCTTCAAACAAATCTATGTGTTGAGGCCCTCCTTCTAGTGCCAATTTATGTTGATAATTGTTAGTCATAACAACATGAATAAAAGTTTACACAACAAACCTTTATTATCTTGAAAAGTATGATCAATTTAGCATAAATTGATGACTCCAAATCTCCGTTGATCAGGTCATGATCGTCTGGCATTACTCAGAGGTTGATGTGTGTTGTTGTTTTCCATTCAGTAGCCTTACATGTTAATCTGAAGAATATGCTTTGTTTTCATCTGTTCTCTGTTGATCCTATTCCATTGATCCTGCTTATTTGGTTAGTTATTCTAAAACTATCTCAATTTACTGATCTAGAATTAATCCTTGCTCAATTTAACTTCTGTACTTTAAATTTATGTAAATATTGTGCCTACAAGCTAATATTTCCATGATTCCTATCATTATTTATGATTCTTTACATGATATTTTCAATTCTACATGCATTTAGCTCAAATATGCATATGATATTCATGTGTCTATGGATTTCCCGCATATTTACTCTGTTATACTATTCATTTTCAGTATTTTGCAGTTGTGATGTTGATTCAATGAAACTAAGACAAATGAAACTAAAATAGGGTTTAGAGAATGAGATTCCTAAAATTACTTAACTTAGATCTCTAATCCACACACATGTTCTGATAAAGTAATGAAGAGAAGAAAACTAAAATCATACTTCACCAGGACATTCCACAAATCTGCATGATCTAGTGCTAATCTTCAAAGGAAAAGTTGAAAATAATATGCAATAAAATGAAAGCACTTCTATTGAATGTAGCATTTCACCATTACATATCCAAAAATTAACTTTCATCCAATATGCTTTAGAACAAGTACATTTATAATGATCTGAAGAAAGAACCTTGCATAGCTTCAACAATTCAATCCTTATTAGTCTCAATAATCCGATCTCCTATCATGACTACCACAATTTGGCCTCTTCTCTGCCAGGTATTCTATGTCTGCCCCTCTCTTTTTTTTAAAGGGCAAGTCATGGCCCTTTTATACAACAAAGGCTAGAAAACAATTACATCGATCTAATGATTAGGATCCTCTCATGGTAATCAATGGTTCAGATAGAAAGCATGTGATTGCAAGTTGGCAATTATACAACTGGCAAAGAATATTCCAATATCTGCAACACAGTTCTTAAGATCCCTAACATGTGTAGACAACACATTCAAGTGATATCTTCTTTGGTTTTGGTTCATGTCACCCTTGGTAACATCTAGCTTTCTCTTCTTTCTACATTCTGAGTAACATCCTCCAAGCTTCAAATCAGCATCAATATCCTAATAGTAAGAAGAGGTCTGGATATGAATATCCAAATATGATTGTTCAGGCTCACGACATGATGACATCATCATCATATTTCAAATGACTATCAAGTTGCAAATAGAATACCTTGGATAGGCATAATGTGAGTATTTGGTTATGATGACATTAGTATAAGTTAGGTCAACCTTCGTTTGACCAAAGATCTTAATTGGGTTACAAATATGCTTTCAAGTATACCAGGATATGTGCATGGACACATGTCATCATTGTGTGGTAGCACAAAGAACCTTTTCAGATGGGAATATCCTCCTATGAGGATGTGCTTACCTTCGAAGATCAGGATGATGTCATCATCATGTCAGGTTTTCTTTATATCAAAACATAATGATGTCATCGTCATATTGAGGAATATGAGGGATATAAGATAATATGAAAGATATCAAATAATATCACCCTCAGAAGAGGATGATGTCATCAAGATATTGAGTCTTCCTTTGATCAGGCTAAGATAACGTCAGGGTCATATTAAGGAATACGAGGGATACTTGGAAAGATGACCCTCCGGGTGTGCATACACTATATCGGCGAGACCTGGCATTTCAATGAGACCCCAAAATGAGTCTCTATGACAAGATGATAAAGGGCTATCGGTGTCATGTGGCATTTGAGTGAGACCTTGGAATGAGTCTCTCTGAAATTCTGATATGATGTTTTGTTATGTGTTTATGTTTGAAGGTGATCCGAATATTAACGCATATCGGGCATATTAAGAAATATGACTCTTCTTGAATGTGCGTGGGTTCTCGATGGGTAGATGTCCTCTGCATTTAAATTTGATGTTTGCATATGCATGCATATGCAGATATCAGGTTAGGATGAACATCAGGGATATTGGCGAATGTGAAGATCAGGGATATCAGATTTAACCAAACTTTAACCAACTGTAACTTTCTCATCCTAAGGAATTTTAGAGTGATCCAATAGGCAAAGATACTTATAATTTCACACTCTTTCACATGGTAGGCTTCATGATGGTAGATTGTGACTTTGACACTTGACTTCATATTTCTATAGGACATACTTGAGACTAGACATATGCATACCGATTGAATGTTGCTTTTACCATTACCGCCTAGGGAGAGACAAAACAAGCCAAAAGAAAAGTAAAGAAGATGGGTCTCTATTTTGCTAGGAAAAATGAGGCGTGTTGTGTAACCACACAACAACTTGCCACCAAAAGAAACAACAAAATTCAAATAATTCAAGGGGTGAGGATAAATTAGAACATAATGCTCAAACTCTTGCTAATCATAAGTATCCTAATCTTCTGGATGGTATCATGCTCATCAATGTAACCATGTTTTATAGAGGAATCAAGTGTGTGCATGTGATTAATAATCCTCATCTTGAAGATGAGTTGAAAACACTAGTGACTAGTGTTAAGCTACATAGTTGAGTTCATCTCTCATAGCCAACCGAATAGAGCCTTACTGCCAGCAGGCATCCATAGCCCTGGCAAGGTTATTTTTGCAATTCCCCTAAGTAGAGCCCCACTACTAGCAAGCATCCATAGCCCCTGGTAGAGTTACTTAGATGGCCTAATTTGGATTTTTAGTATAATCCTTCTCTTTCTTTTTATTTGATTTTTTATGATATATAGATTCATGAGATATTATCATGTAAGCCCATAATCAAAATAATACTCAGCATTATTTATTGGAGAAAGGAGAAATACAACCTGGTGTATTTCCTGTTCTACTGAACATGCTTGTCCACTACCAGTTAATCCTCCATATGATTTTGCATTTTCACTGCTTGGTTCAATATGAAGTCTCACTTCATCTTGAAGGATGTATGAATCTTGATGTATTACTCCATCATCTTTATCCAGCTTTGTTCCTTCATTTTGCATGTATATTTGATTCTTGACTTCAGGAAACACCTCAATGTTTTCTTTAATTCTCAATTTCATCATGTTTAAGCAGGCATCACAATCCCTTTCTGAATGTGCTTCGTCATGTAATCTACACCAACATTCAATCAAGATATCATTAGTGGGTAAACCTAATATTTGGCAACACTTTATATTTCTAGACAAGTACAATTCAAAATCCTTGAAGTGATCTCCTTCATCATTATCCAATTTCGTCTCTTTGTTCTGCAAGCTTATCTAATTTTTGACTTCAGGAAACACCTCAATGTTTTCTTCAATTCCTTGCACGTAAGCATCTAAATGAGTATCTTCATCATCATAACAAGATGCAGATAAATCTATTATTTCTAGATCAAGGAATTGTAAGGATGATTTAGCATTTAATAGATAAGAAAACTTCCATGTATCTTCAAAAAGGTGTTGGATTAACATTTGATCATGCACAGTAATTACATAACTTTCTATATCTTCCATCTCTATGAATTGCCCTTCAAATAGTTCATTTTCACCATCCAATGGAGTGTCTAGTTCTATTGACCTGCAAAAACCTTGAATTTGATCATTCAACTTAAAGAAATCAAATAATAAATCAAGATTTACTCTCTTCTCTATGACTCCTTGAGTTACTGTCATAGGAACTTCTTTAATAGCAGTGCATTTTAATTTTCTAATCACATGCTTACATTTCTTGTCCCAATCATCTTCATTAAAATTATTAAGATATGATCTAGAGACATTTTCTGATAACAAATCTATTTACTTATTCAACATATCAGATATATCAGGTCTAATTCCACATTTCTTTTCTCTCTTATTTGATTTATCTTCCTGGTTATCTGATGACTAGAAATAAGATGTAACTTTATCTCCAAAGTCTTCAATCTGCACATACCTAGAATATGCTTCATTCACATGAAGAGAAGAACACTCAATCTCACCATATATTGATTTGTCGAAAGGTTCTTCATTGTACTCATCTCCCAAAATTGGTTCAACTGTTCCATTCTTTAGATAACTCTTATCTTCTGGTGCTATATTTTCTTGTTGCTTCAAAATTATTTCATCTTCCTACCAAACTTCAGTCCTTTATACTTATAAGAAAGGAATTAGTCCCTTTAAGGCTAAATCCAACCTTGTGAGGAAAGTCAGACAACTAACTTCGCCATGATCTGTTGAATTATGTATCTTGCATCTTATGGATGAACCAAAGTTAGATAAATTTTGAGGATAAAGTTTCCTATTTAAAGTTCCCTAAAAGAAAGGAATATTAACTTGGAAATTGTATTCATATGCATCCATTGGCCTTAAATGATGAAATATTCATGCATATTTTGCAGAGAATGTGAATTTTTTAGCTCAAACTTTGAAAATACAGACAACTTTCTACAAATGTTAGGGTAAATATCCTTAAGGAAGTGATATTTATTATTGTCCTCCACAAATTATTAGATATTGGTGGAATCTTTGCACAAATATCTAGGATTTAGACTGAACAGGAACAAAATGCTTCTTCAAACAAGTTTATGTGTTGAGGCCCTCCTTCTAGTGCCAAGTTATGTTGATGATGATTGTTAGTCATAAAAACATGAAGAAAAGTTTACACAACAACCCTTTATTATCTTGAAAAGTACGATCAATTTAGGATAAATTGATGACTCCAAGTCTCCATTGATTAGGTCATGATTGTCTAATGTTACTCAGAGGTTGATGTGTGTTGTTGTTTTCCATTCAGGGGCCTTACGTGTTAATCTGAAGAATATGCTCTGTTTTCACCTGTTCTCTATTGATCTTATTCCGTTGATCCTACTTGTTTGGTTAGTTATTCTAAAACTATCTCAATTTACTGATCTGGAACTAATCCTTGCTCAATTTAGCTTTTGCACTTTAAATTTATGTAAATATTGTGCCTACAAGCTGATATTGCCATGATTCCTATCATTATTTATGGTTCTTTGCATGATATTTTCAATTCTAAATGCATTTAGATCAAATATGCATATGATATTCATATGTCTATAGATTTCCTGCATATTTACTCTGTTCTACTTTTCATTTTCAGTATTTTGCAGTTGTGATTGTGATTCAATGAAATTAAGAAAAATGAAAATAAAATAGGGTTTAGAGAATGAGATTCCTAAAATTACTTAACTGAGATCACTGATCCACACACATGTTCTGATACAGTAATGAAGAGAGGAAAACTAAAATCATAGTTCACCAGGACATTCCACAAATCTGTATGATCCAGTGCTAATCTTCAAAGGAAAAGTTGACAACAATATGTAATAAAATGAAAGCACTTTTATTGAACACAGCATTTCACCAATTCATATCTAGAAATCAACTTGAAGATTACGTAAAGTTTACAATCTGGATGTAATCTGTAGCATCATCTCCATCCAGTATGCTTTAGAATAAGTACATTTACAATGATCTAAAGAAAGAACTTTGCATAGCTTCGACAATTTAATCCTCATTAGTCTTAGTAATCCGATCTCCTATCAAGACTACCACAATTTGGCCTCTTTTTTTCCATGTATTCTATGTCTACCCTTCTCTTTTTTTTAAATGACAAGTCATGTCTGTTTTATAGAACAAAGGTCAGAAAACAATTACATCGATCCCCTCACATGGTAATCAATGGTTTAGATAGAAAGCATGTGATTATCAGTTGGCAATCATACAACTGGCAAAGAATATTCCATCATCTGCAACTCAGTTCTTAGGATCCCCAACATGCATAGACAACACATTTAGGTGATATCTTCTTTGGTTCTAGTTCATGTCACCCTTGGTAACATCCAACTTTCTCTTCTTTCTACATTCTGAGTAACATCCTCCAAGCTTCAAATCAGCATCAATATCCTGCAGCAAAGATACAAGAAATTAATCCTTTATATTTAACTCATTTAGCAAGAAATGTACATATCATAATAGTAAGAAGAGGTCCAGATATGAATATCTGAAAATGACTATTCGGGATCAGGATATGATGACATCATCATCATATTTCAAATGAGTATCGGGTCACAAATAGAATACCTTGGATAGGCATAATGTGAGTATTTAGTTATAATGACATCAGCATAAGTCGGGTCAAGCTTGGTTTGACCAAATATCTTCATCAGCTTACAAATATGCTTTCAAGTATACTAGGATATGTGCATGGACATGTGTCATCATCATGTGGTAGCACAAAGAATCTTTCCAGATGGGAATATCCTCCTGCGAGGATGTGCTTACCTTCGAAGATCGGGATGATGTCATCATCATGTCAGGTTTTCTTTATATCAAAACATAATTACATCATCGTCATATTGAGGAATATGAGGGATATAAGATAATATGATAGATATCGAGGAATATCACCCTTAAAAGAGGATGATGTTATCAACATATTGAGTCTTCCTTCTATTGGGCTAAGATGACATCGGAGTCATATTAAGGAATATGAGGGATATTTGGAAAGATGACCCTCCGGGTGTGCATAGACTATATCGGTGAGACTTGGCATTTTGGTGAGACCCCACAATGAGTCTCTCCGAAATTTTGATATGATGTTTCATTAAGTGTTTACGTTTGAAGGTGATCCAGATATTAACGCATATCGGGCATATTGAGAAATATGACTCTTCTTGAATGTGCATGGGTTCTCAATGGGTAGATGTCCTCTGCATTTAAATTTGACGTTCGCATATGCATGCATATGCAGATATTGGGTTAGGATGAACATCAGGGATATTGGCGAATGTGAAGATCCAGGATATCAGGTTTGACCAAACTTTGACCAATTGTAACTTTCTCATCCTAAGGAATTTTATAGTGATCTAAAAGGCAAAGATACTTAGAATTTCGCACACTTTCACATGGTAGGCTTCATGATGGTTGATTGTGACTTTGACACTTGACTTCATATTTCTATAGGACATACTTGAGAGTATACATATGCATACTGACTGAATGTTGCTTTTACTGTTACCGCCTAGGGAGAGACAAAACAAGCCAAAAGAAAAGCAAAGAAGCTAGGTCTCTATTTTGATAAGGCAAGATGGGGCATGTTGTGTAACCACACAACAAAAGCTATTTCGACACACTACACAAAACTGAAGATGGGTTCCTAGTATCACCCACAAATAGATGGTCAGACTAAAATTATCAACAAATGTTTGGAAACTTATCTTCTTTGCTTCACCTCAGAACAATAGCATCAGTGGGCAAGGTGGCTCCCTCTTGCTAAATGGTGGTACAATACCTCCTACCAAACTACATCTAAAATGACTCCATATGAAGCAGTCTATGGTCAGGCAATGCTAGTGCTCCTTCCATTCACTCCCAACAGTTGACACATTCAGGTAGTCGACACAGTTCTCTGAACCCGAGATCAGATTTGTTGCATCTTGCAGGACAATCTTCACATGACAAGAAATTGAATGAAACAAAAAGCTGATCAACACTGTTCTTAGCGCACTTTTCAAGTAGGTGATATGGTTTTTCTTTGGCTACATCCATACAAGCAATCATCCCTAAAACTCAAAGGGTGTCATAAGTTGGCTCCAAAGTTCTATGGGCCATATAAGGTTCTTCAGAAGATTGGGTCGGTTGCTTATAAATTGGAGCTTTCTCCTTACTGTGTTCATCCAGTATTTCATGTCTCTTGTCTAAAGAAAGTTCTTGGCACCAATGTCAAAGCACAAACTATTTTACCAGAACTAGATAAAAAAGGATCCATCATTTTGGAGCCATAGGCAATCCTCGATAGACGCAATCATCAACTTCGCTCCTGATCCATCACAAAGGTCTTCATTTAGTGGCATGGAAAGAAACTAGAGGATGCTACATGGGAACCACTCCTTCAGATTTAGCAACAATTTCCACATCTTAAGCTTTGAGGACAAAGCTTTTCTTAAAGGGAGGGGATGTTACGAACCCATGTTTAATGCTTCTCTTTACTTTGTTAGTATATTACATTTGGACGCATGTGCTTTGTAAGTTGTCCCATGAGCATATTGTATTATCCCACATTCATGGGAAGTAATAGTTGTTTAGATTAGACTTAGTTTATAAGTGTTGAAATTATGGCAAACAACTAAGAGGGGGGGTGAATCATTTATCACAAAAAATTTTATCCTTTGATATAATTAAACTTCTTTGCCACTTATTAACAGATGAATGATATAACCAAGAAAGTATGAATCAACAACACATGAGCATAAATAAAATCAACACACATAACACTAAGATTTTTATGTGGAAACTTGGTTAAGGAAAAAACCACAGTGGGGGTTAACCCACAAGATTTATTCTCTATTAAAAGAATAGAAAATGAGAAGGCACTTGCCTTCAGGCACACTGCCTAGAGCTCACTAATCAAAGAGGCTCACTGCCTACATAAACATTTATAAGTTTATCACAGAAAGATTGAACTGGAAAACAACATCTTCTTCATGCAAGGTTCAGTTCCATTGAAGCGCACAATACTTTTGCTCTTCCCCCAAACATGTCTTTGCTATCTCCTCATCCTTTATTGCTCTTCCTTTTCTTCTCTTCCTCTTCTCTACTTTGCCTTTCTTCCTTTCTTAGGATTTTTTCATTTTCACACAAAAGATGCATTTCCACAACTCAACCACACATATTTATATGCTTCATCAACCTTGGAATAAACATCAAGGTTGGCACCACAAACATCTGACTTAATACAAATCACTATACTATTATCCAAACATAGCTGGGATCCAAATCTACCTTGAACAACACACCACACTTCATAGAACCTCTCTTAGATCATCCGTAATATGCACAAAGCATTCGGTCAGCCTAGACTGGAAAGAATAACAACTCCCAAGGACAAATCTTCAATCACGAGCTCAATCCTCAATGCAGACCACCAACACAGTAGGCACATGATCTAGAGACCACCACAAGCACAATGAAATCAACAAGAACAACCTCACCACCTCACTTCACCAAAAACACTTGCATCTCCATCTGGAAACTCAAGAACACCAACCGTCATGACTGTCACACTAGAAGAATTGTTTGTGGACCTCCAAACCATGAACCTCTTGAGTTGAGGATACACACCGACATCCGTAACACACCTCTAGATCCACAGATCATAATATTCCAATGTGGATCAATCCAGATCAACTTTCTGTCACTCTGTCACCTCTAAACAACTACAAAAACTAGTTCTACTTAGATGGCCATAACTTCACAAATTCTTCATGCGGATCCCTCAAATCTTAACTGGAGCAATTTTAGACAATCCTTTACAACACCCTTTGGTCCACAGACTCTAATCTTCATCTCACTAGGAATGTGGAGCAATCTTCTTCACTGAACTGCACTATCTTCACTATCTCTTACAGAGAGATATGTAACTCACTTGTTCCTTCTTAAGAGGCTAATTTTCTCAATATCCTCAACATACAAGTCTTCTAGAATGGGATACAGTTGACACTAATGACAACAAGGATATGTTGACATCAATGACAACACCGATTAGGCACATATTTGCAACAATCTCCCCCTTTGTCATTGATGGCAACATATGATGTGAAAAACTATTTTAACCATCAAGACAAGAAATTCTCCCCATTTCTCTTATCACACATGCAACCATTTTCTTTACTACTCCCCCTTTCACCATCAACTACTTACTTCCAAGTTTTTCACATGAATTCTCTCCCCCTTTGACATCAATGGCAAAGGGCATATATTTGCAATCATCTCTTCCTCTTTATGTTTCTTAATCCAGAATCAGCATACTAACTACTCCCCCTAAGTAGCAACTCCTTAACACCAATCCAGATCACAAGATATGACAATGAATTCCACCAGACTAATGTACATTAGTGCAACTTAGTTCTAAACAAGAGGGGTAATAACTCCTAGCATCATTTTGAGATACTCAAAAGTATCCTTAGGTAGAGGCTTAGTGAAGATATCTGCAATTTGATCTTTTGATGACACAAACTACAATATATCTTCATTCTCATTTACCTTCTCTCTCAAAAAGTGAAACTTGATGGATATGTGCTTTGTCTTTGAATGCAACACTGGATTCTTTGAAATGTTTATTGTACTTGAATTATCACGGAAGGTTGTAACAGGTTCTTCAAACACAAGTTTGATATCCTTCAACATTTGCTTCATCCACAAAACTTGAGTACAATTACTTGTTGTTGCTATATACTTTGCCTCTGCAGTAGACAAAGATATTGCCTCCTACTTTTTGCTCAACCAAGAAACTAATCTCTTTCCCAAGAAAAATGCACCTCCACTAGTACTCTTCCTGTCGTCCACATCTCCTACCCATTCAGCATCTGTATATGCATGAAGAGTGAAATCATCACCCTTAGGATACCATAAGCCATAGTCAGATGTTCCCTTCAGATATCTAAAAATTAGTTTGACTGCTACAACATGAGATTCTCTAGGATCAGCTTGAAGTCTAGCAACAAGGCCAACTGCATTCATAATATCAGGTCTGGTATGAGTCAGATAAAGCAGTCCTCCAATCATTGATCTATACCTTTTTTGATCTGCCTTAGGGGAGTCATCATCTTTACTCAACTTGCATCTAGTTACCATAGGAGACTCACTGGTTTTGAATACTCGATTCCAAACTTTTTCAACAACTCTTTCACATACTTAGACTGAGATATTAAGATGACTTTCTCTGACTGAATGATTTGCAGACCTAAGAAGAAATTCATTTTACCAAGCATGGACATCTCAAATTCACTTTGCATTTGATTAGCAAATGTTTTACACACATTCTCATTTCCACCAAAGATGATTTCATCAACAAATACTTCAACAATCAAGATGTGTTCATGATCAATTTTGAAATAAAGATTACTATCAGTTGTGCCTTTGCTAAAGCCTAACTTTAGCAAATACTTATCTAATCTTGCATACCAGGCTCTTGGGGCTTGTTTAAGTTCATAAAATGCCTTCTTCAATCTGCAAACCTTATCTTCTTAATCAGACAACTGGAATCCTTCCAGTTACTCAATGTAGACTTCTTCTTCCAACTCTCCATTTAGGAATGTTGACTTTACATCCATCTGATAGACTTTGAAATCTTTGTAAGCAGCAAAGGCAAGAAATAATCTGACTACTTCAATTCTTGCCACCGAAGCAAAAGTTTCTTCAAAATCAATTCCATCTACCTGAGAGTAACCTTTACACACCAATCTTGCTTTATTTCTAACAACTTCACCATCTTCATTCAATTTATTCTAGAAGACCCATTTAGTTCCAATTACATTTTTGTTTTCAAGTCTAGGAACAAGATCCCAAGTATGATTCTTTTCAATTTGCATTAATTCTTCTTCCATTGATTTTACCCAACTTTCATCATTACAAGCTTCATTCACTGATTTTGGTTCAATCTTTGAAATCAAACAATACTCCTCTTGTTCTTCAGCAATTCTTCTTCTAGTTTGAACATCTTTATTTTTATTTCCTATGATCTAATTTTCAAAATGATTCAATCTTACATATCTAGGAGTTTTGGGATTTTCTTCTACTTCTGATTCTTGAACTTGTTCCTCAACATTTGCATTAACTTCTTGAGTCACTAGATTCTCTAGAGTAAACTGAACTTGCCTTCCTTCATTTTGACTTTCATTTTGATCATCTGATTCATATCCACAAAACCTTAAAGGTCTCTCCTTGATTTCATCAACCTTGACATTAGTACTTTCAACAATCTTTTTCAATCTTTTGTTACCTTGCTTTGATTAGAATAACCCAGAAATATTCCTTCATCACATCTTGCATCAAACTTGCCTATATCTTCATCTCTTTTGATATAACATTTACTACCAAAAACTCTGAGATATTTTATAGAAAGAACATTACCAAACCATAGTTCATAAGGTGTTTTACCAATATTACCTTTGATCTGCACTCGGTTAAGAGTGTAGACAGTAGTACGCACAGCCTCTCTCCAATAGACATGTGAAACATTTCCTTCCATCACCATGGTTCTAGCAGCCTCTTGAATAGTCTGGTTCTTCCTTTACACAACTCCATTCTACTGAGGAGTCCTAGGAGCAGACAATTGTCTTCTTATTCCATGCTTTTCACAAAATGCATTAAACTCACCAAAGGTAAACTCTCTACCTCTGTCAGAACTCAAACACTTTATCTTCACACCAATCTCATTCTCCACCCTAGCCTTAAACACTTTGAATTTGTCAAGAGCCTTTGATTTCTCTTTTAAGAAAGTGACCCACATCATCTGGGAGAGAACATAAATCAGCAACATAAAGTATATGTCTCCTTGCAAATTCCTAACCCTAGTAGGACCACATAAATTAGTGTGCACAAGTTCCAACAATCCACTTGAAGATTGTTCTTTACTCTTGAATGTAGTTCTTCTTTGTTTGCCCAATTGACATTCCTTAAACATGCTATTGGTAGGGTTCACAAGCTTTGGAAGATCTCTTATAGCCTGAGTAGCATTTATCTTGACAATGTTGTCAAAATTTACATGACACATTCTCCTATGCCATAGCCAACTCTGAGCAATCAAACAACTTTTACTAGTACCACTTAAATGAAAGATGTTACCTCTAGTCTGTGTACCAAATGCAATCTCAGTTTCAGAGCTTTCCAAAATTCTACATTTACCATCCTTGAATCAGAGATCACATCCCTTGTCAACCAACTGTCCAACACTAAGAAGATTATGCTTTAACCCTTCTACATACAAAACATCATTAGTGTTATTCTTACCATCAAGAGAGATGGATCATCTGCCATGGATTCTACCAATTGAATTGTCTCCAAACTTCACAATTCCACCTTCATACCTTTCCATACTTACAAACTTACTCTTATTACCTGTCATATGATGAGAACATCCACTGTCAATTACCCATTCATCCTTTTCTTCAACCTGAGTAGCCAAGGCTCTTTCCACATTCACATAGCTAGTAGATTTAATAGGCACCAGATCTTCTTCTTTGATGGCAATGAACACCCATTCATTTCCTAAGGTACTTCCCTTATCAGATTCATCATCAGTGGCTCCTTCTTCAGCAACTTCTTGGACATAGTAGCATTTCTTCTGAATTCTAGGTCTGTTAGGGTTTGGCTTTGAAACCCTCTCCGGACATCTTGAGGCAAAATGACCAATCTTATTGCAAGAAAAACATTTGAAAGGCAACTTTCCTTCATACTTACTGGATCCTCTTGGTAGTCTTTTGGAAAAAAGGGATTCAAGTTCTTCAAGCTCCGATTCACATTCTCCAAGATCCTTCTTTGCCTTCTCAAATCTAGTTAGTCTTCTTGAAGATCTTTCACTTGGATCAAATCTTTGCTTTCCAAAAACACTGGCCTTAAATGCAGATTTAGATTTAGGAAGAGAATCACCAAACTCACTCATTTCAAATATTGAGAGCTTGTCAACCAACTGATCCCTTGTAACAGTTGTCACGGTCCTGATTTCCTCAATAGCAGCAACTCTATGCTTGTATGAAGCAGGTAGGGATCTGAGCACCTTGCCAACAATCTCTGATTCTTCCAGTTTTCCACCAACACACTGGATACCACACACAAGTTCATTCACCTTCTGCATGTAGGAAGTAATCTTTTCATCTTCACACATCCTCAAATTTTTATATCTACCCTTCAGGCTCTGCAACTTAGCACATTTGACATGTTCATCACCTTCATATAGAGTTTCCTGCTTCTTCCAGATTTCATGAGTAGTTTTTAATTCTATGACATTTGTCATTTTTATATCAGTCAAGGCACTCAGTAAAACTTCTTTAGCTCAAATGTTATTTTTAGCACCTTTGAGTTCATCTGGAGTTAAAGGACCTTTCTCCGGGGGCTCATACTCATCCTTTGTTATAAACCAATAGGCATCACCCATGAATTACAAATGGCACTCCATGTGACTCTTCCAAAGAGAGTGATTTGTTCCATCAAATCTCATACTATCCTTCTTGTAAGTCGACATCTTGGATCTCCTCAAGTGGTCAAGCTTCTTTTAGAGGAACCGGCTCTGATACCAATTGTTGAAATTAGGGCAGACAACTAAGAGGGGGGGTGAATCAATTGTCACAAAAACTTTTATCCTTTGTTGTAATTAAACTTCTTTGCCACTTATTAATAGATGAATGATATAACCAAGAAAGCATGAATCAACAACACATGAGCAGAAATAAAATCAACACCCATAACATGAGGATTTTTACATGGAAACTCGGTTAAGGGAAAAACCACGGTGGCGGTTAACCCACAAGATTTATTCTCTATTAAAAGAAAAGAAAATGGGAAGGCACTTGCCTTCAGATGCACTGCCCAAATCTCACTACTCAAAGAGGCTTACTACCTACAGAAACATTTATAATTTTATCACAGAAATATTGAACTGGAAAACAACATCTTCTTCATGTAAGGTTCAGTTCCATTAAAGCACACAATACTTTTGCTCTACCCCCAAACACTTCTTTGATATCTCCTCATCCTTTACTACTCTTCCTTTTCTACTCTTCCTCTTCTCTACTCTGTCTTTCTGATGCAGAGTGAAACGCAACGGAAGCTAACTAACAGGAAGGAGGAGCCAATAATACAAACAGCATGATAAAAATCCCTATCAGCTCAGCATCATCATCATATTTCCTGTAAACACCAACAGCATCATCATATTTCAGACGATCACAATTATCCTCCTGCCGACTACTATTCACCTCCTCCGCCTGTCGCCTATCATCATCATCATGATACTCAACGGGCGCAAACATCCTCCTGTTGCACTGTTCATCGGACTCCAAACACTAACGGCATCATCATGATATGCAACACCACCTTCGTCAGCAGGATATCAAATATCCGGTTGCTCCAAATATCCTGATGATGATCACCTTCAGCAGCTTCCCTTCGATGCTCCGCTAACCGACGACACAAGCAACAGCATCATGATATGATTTATCCGGTTCTCTCGAAACCTCCTGATGATGTTAGCACAACTTTCTGCTGAGAGCCTACGCCGATACCTAAACCCTTAGCGACGACAGGATCAACATGCATAGGGGGATATCTCAATATCCTGATGACGATGACGTCATATGCGGATGACGATGACGTCACACAATATCCTGATGACCTCTTCAACACTTAGCCAAAAAAAACCAAACTTTCACTCCCGCATCTATTAGCGATATGCGGATGATGGTCACTCACAGAAGATGATCCTGACGGCGATATATACACTGAGTATATATCCGACTTAAAACATCCTGATGCACTTGCAACATGCAAACTTCAACAGTTTCATGACCCGATCCTGATGGCGATGCATTCGCAGGTGACGATGCGGCTTGTTCCGACTGGAAACGCACATGCAGACTCCTGTATATCCGTCCACTGCATGTAAACACTCAAAACCGCTCTATTACACAAAGACAATATGACGACCGGGCCGGATCACCTTCAAACCAAAATCTAACAGTTTATCTTTCTATACCTAGCACATGAGGATGCTAGGCTGATTCATAGCATGCTTCTAACTGATCTCTTGAACAATGCAATGCATAAACGGAAAACACAAATGCAAGCTAAGCTATAATACAGGACCATTCCACCGATGTGCAGGATCAACCAGTGGAAGGGTTGAAAGTACCCATCAACTTGCAAACGGAAAAGAAATCAAAACAATTACAGCTGATACAATCAGATAATGCAAATGATGAGATCTTATTCAAATGAAATTCAAAAGTTCTGAATACAGCTTCACAATGTCTGAACTGCTCTCCTGAATCTCAACACAACACAACACCAATACATCTATCAATATCAATATATCAATCTGTGCTAAACCCTAACAGATCAAAGGTATATATAGAAAAGTCCTTCGAGTACTACCAACTCACTTCCCAGCGGCTGGGAACTTCCAAGCGGCTGGGAGAGAGGACAGCTCAGATAACCTTATCACGATCTCTAACTGCCTACACATACTCCTAGGCTAAACTAATACATAGCATCGGTCCAATGGACCTTATTACATGATGAAGTCAAACATACTAAAAATAGACTATCCTGTCATCATGCGGACAATTATCCTATATCCTGATCATGTGCGGGTGCTCCTGCACCACTTTCTTCCTTTCTTAGGATTTTATCATTTTCACACAAAGGATGCATTTCCACAACTCAACCACACATATTTATATGCTTTATCAACCTTGGAATAAACATCAAGGTTGGCACCACAAACATCTAACTTAATGTGAATCATTATACTATCAGCTAAACATAGCTGGGATCCAAATCTTCCTCAAACAACATGCCACACTTCATAGAACCTCTCTTAGATCATTTGCAATATGCACAAAGCATTCAGTCAGCCAAGACTGGAAAGAACAGAAACTCCCAAGGACAAATCTTCAATCACGAGCTCAATCCTTAATGTGGACCACCAACACAGTAAGCACATGATCTAGAGACCACCACAAGCACAATGAAATCAACAAGAACAATCGCACCGCCTCACTTCACTAGAAACACTTGCATCTCCATCTAGAAACTCAAGAACACCAACTGTCATGACTTTCACACTAGAAGGATTGCTTATGGACCTCCAAACCACAAACCTCTTGAGTTGAGGATACACACCAACATCCCTAACATACCTCTAGATTTGCAGATCATAATATTCCAATGTGGATCAATCCAGACCAATTTTCTATCACTCTATCACCTCTGAACAACTGCAAAACCCGGTTCTACTCAGATGGCCATAACTTCACAAATTCTTCATGTGGTTCCCTCAAATCTTAACTAGAGCAACTTCAGACAATCCTTTAGAACACCCACTCTGATCTTCATCTCACTAGGAATCCGGAGCAATCTGCTTCATTGAACTGCACTGTCTTCACAATCTGTTACAAAGAGATATGTAACTCACATGTTCCTTCTAGAGAGGATAATTTTCTCAATATCCTCAGCATACGAGTCTTCTAGAATGGGATACAGTTGACACTAATGACAACAAGGATATGTTGACATCAATGAAAACACCAATTAGGCACATATTTGCAACAATAAGTACGTGTTGAGGCCAATGAAAGCATCCATGAATTTATTGTATTGAGATTGCTCAAAGAAGGTTTCCCCCTCGAAGTGGCCTGCGATCAATAAATTCCTTCTATGTTTCTGCTATTTATATATTTCTATTATTTCATACATTTTTCATTATATTGTTGCAGGAGGTTCCTCTCACTTTCTGGAGAGCTTCTCCTTTTTGCTTGTTGTGGTCTCATCTATTTTTTCTTTCTTGGCCTTGATTTCTTCATCAATCTCTATCTCTTCTTCTTCTCCTCCTCCACCAAGGCTCACATACACTCTTTTGGTGGCCTTTCCTTTCTTTATTTTCTACCTTTTCTCTACAGGCTCTGTCATTTCTTTCTCAACCTTAGCTATAGCGAGTGGACTAGAGCTCTTAGAGGTATCTGCAATAGAGGAGGAGGCTCTTGTTCTTCTTCTTGAGCTAGAAGTAGACTTTTCTGGTTCATATTTCTCTTCTTCCTTCTCTAGAGCCTTTGATGTCTGACCTTTCAAAGCACTTACAGCCTTGGAGGCTTCAGACTTGGCTTCTAGTCTTACCAGAGCCTTTTCTTGTGCAATTTTCTCTTTTGCAACCTTTGCTTCTTGAGCTTTGGCTCTAGCTTGGTCTATTTTCTCCTTTGTGAATCCCTTACTCATCGCATAATCTTTAGCCATCTTTCTAGCTTTAATCTGTGATTCTAATTGAGTTTACTCCATATGCGCTTTGAGAGATTTTACTTCAAAGGTTCCAAATCTTTCCTCCTTAGGATCCTTTAGTTTTCTCAACATCAAATCAGCCAAACCTATTAGAACATCCTCTATAACCTTATATCTCATTGTTGGGACCCATATAGTTCTTGGTTCCACTTCCTCCATGATACATTTATCTTTTTGTACCATAAACACAATGTCATCTTTATACTTCTCAACTACTTTCTTAGGAATTCTAACCCTATCTTGCATTTTCTTCTAGAAATTCTTAAAATATCCCCATAAAGCTACATTTTGTGCATCAGTATTTCCTAAACTCTGCAGATGATTCCTAATTTGAATTGCTACCAGAGAATGATTTATACAAGTAATGTTACCTATACCTAGTAATTCTTTCAGGAAATACAATAGCAAGTAGATGATCAGAGTACCATACTTTAAGGGGTACTTAGTGTCCTTTGTCCTTTTTAGATTCTCCATCAATTGTTGCCGAAGAAACTCACATAGGTCATAGTCTACATTCTTCTTCACCATCTCAAAGGCTGTGTAGATAGCTATAGTTGAGACAAAGTTCTCCATGTTTGAGAAGTATACTTTATAACCAATCACCATGGAAGTAAACCTTACCGTCGGATCTTCTATGTCATTGATGGTTAATGCCCTTTTGTCAAATTTGGCAACTGTTAACTCCATCACTATGTTATTCTTTATGGTCTTCAAAGATGGAACTACTCTAGTGGAATACATGCCAGTGACCACCTTAATGGCATCTTTAGTAATCATATGAGTCATGTCTAACCACATGAATTCATCGTGTTTTCTACTTAGGGCATACTGGACCAAAGCATCTTCAGAAAAAGTAGGAAACTCAATCCATACATCTAGCTTCTTCTCATGCAATGCACTATACTCTTCTTTCAACTCAAAATTATCATTAGTCAGTTTGTTCAGATAAATTTACCCTAATTTCCCATGATCATACTCTTCTAGGTTTGCATGTATATATGCCCTAACATCTTTAGTATGCATGATGCCAAACAAGAACTCAGAGAACACACCATCTAGATCAGTTTCTAATGATTTGAATGGGTACTTCTTTAACTTAGGGTAGGGCCTCTCAATGATCTCAACAACATGTGGAGTAGCCATTTTCACAGTTCAATAAAACTTTGTAAGAGTGAAAAACTGTAAATACCTTGATCTTCGCTTTCAGTTAGGGTTTCTTCTCGCCAAACATTTGAATTCGCTTTTGTTCTCTACTACTTAAATCTCCTTAGTCTCTTAAGGGTTTGAATGCAATGTGATTTCCTTTCAAATGAATCTCTTTTTAAGCCCTTTTTTTAAACCTAATCGCCATAAATGCTTGATTCAAAAAGCTATCAAATTTTTTCTCTGCCACTCACAATCAATCTAAATTGCTCAATAATCCACCGCATTAGGTTCTTTTCTACCAGAATCTTCTTCAAAAGATCTATCAAAAATTTTTCTAACTTATATCTTTGTGCTAAATGTCAACACCACTTTTCTAGCTTGGGTAACAAGATTTTTCATTGAAGCTCCCCCTGAGCCAAAGCTCCCAATTCACTTCTCAGAGGAAGTGTCTGCACCAGAGTCTGGTGCGGACTCATTCCTGACTTCATCTACTTCCTTCTTAATCCAAATCTTGTTCATCTCCTTCTTGGTCTCTACTAAATCTACTTTTGTACCAGTTTCTTCATCTTTGCCTGAATATCCTTCTTCATATTATTGCTTCTACATAATCTTGCAATATGTGCAGGCATGTTACAATTGAAGCATACAATATTTATCTAACCATTGTTCCTTCCATTCATCCTTGATCTGCATTGGTTAGCCTTGTGTCCAAATCTACTACATGCAAAACAGTTGCCATTGAAAGATTGAGTATTCCTTCCATTATTATAGTTTTTTCTTATCTGACTTCTGCATTCACTAGATCTATGACCAAATCTTTTGCATATAAGGAAGTTACTTCTAAAAGTTTGAGCATTCCTTCCATTATTGTAACCATTCCTTATCTAACTTATGCATTCATTAGCTTTATGACCTACTTTATTGCAATTAAAGCACTAACCAGAAAATGATGGAATATTTTGATTCACTTTGCTCCTACATTGAGTAGCCTTATGACCAAACTTATTGCATGAATTACAATAACCATTGAAAGATGGGTACCTTTGAGCATTTGGTTACCTGACTGGTGGTCTTCTAGGTCTATTCCTTTGATTCTAGATCTGTTTTCTTTTGTCCTCCTTGTTCTTAGTAATTGTTGCTTGATTTGAATTAGAACTTTCACCTTTCTCAAATCCCAAACCTTCTTCGTTATCAAGACTCTCTGACTTGCAATATTCTATCAAGTTTGGCAGCACTCACTCTAAATTCATCTTCTTGAATCCAAGTCTATTTAAAATCAACTTGTAGATCCACAACTTCTTGTTCAAGACTTGTACATTCTTTAGATTTGTTTTTTATTATTTCATTTAGGCCTTCTTTAGATTTTGCTCTTTCTACAACTTCCACTTTCAGATCATTCAGGGTTTCATTTTCTGATCTCAATTGTTCACTAACCTCCTTATGCTTTTCTTTGAACCTCTTGACTTACTCCCTCAATTTTATGATGCATTCATCTGCTTCCTTGACATTTTCTTTCAAATCCCTATTTTATATTTTAGTCCTTTCAAGATCTTCAAGAGAAACTTTGAGTTCTTCTTCACTGACAACCATGCATTCTTCTTCTATATTTTTAGTTGAATCAATTTCTTCAGGAGGAGTAGAGTACCTTTTACCTGCCATGTGTTTAATCTCCAAGATCTTCCTTAAGTTGTTAAACTTCTTCCAAGGAACCAGGCTTTGATACCAATTCTTGAACACCTGGAATATTGAGAGGGGGTTAATCAGTATTCTCTTAAACCATACACTCATTAAATCATTAATTCATTTGCCCATTCAACAACATTAAAGAAAATTAAACATAACATGACCAACCATAGGACATGACACATGAACACAAGGATTTTTACATGGAAAACCCAAAAAGAGAAAAACTACGGTGAGTGTTAGCTCACAATATATTATGCAGTAATAATATCGATTACAAAGAGGCTCACTGCATTAGGGCTCACTGCCCAAAAGGACTCATTATCCAAAATGCTCACTGCCAAAAGAAGAAGATAGAAGGGTGGCTCACTACCAAAATGAATTGCTAGAAGTGCATCTACAAATGCATGATTACCATTCCAATGATGCTCAAAAAATTGTCTCAAAGATTTTCATCTTGTCTACTCTGCTACACAGCTCTATTCTTACATGAGAACAAGATATCTCTTTTTCTGCACTTGTCACCTTTACAAAATCACAATATTCTGCATGTCACACACACATACCTTCATATTTGTACATCACTCCATCAAACATAGAATTGGATTTCATATATATATCTGCAACACTTAGAATCTTCACATTAGGTTGGCCTACTAAGATGAAGCGTGTAGTTAATCATGTAGCTTGTCAGCCAAATTCATTCACCAAAATGTTTTGTGGACCCAATTAATATTTGAAATACATTCTCATATGTCAAATTCAACTATAGAACCATTTAGGATATAATTCTAATCAACAGAACTTGCTGCACACAAATTAAACTAACATGTTGGCCTCAAATACAGATTGCCACTGGTTCAATCCATCTGTTAGAATCCAACTTTCACTACATACGACAAGACACTTTCAAAATCATATCAAAAACTCTTCACAACTTGTGGCAAAATGTGGACCATCAGAACACATGTCATGTCACAGTGAAACTCTATCAAACCAAGTAGTGATACTCAGTAGCTCAAAACTATCATTCTGGTGGACGTTAGACTCTAAAACTCTAGATTTAGAGACTTCATGCAAGTGTTTACAACACCTCAAAACTGCATAACAAAATATGTAATACCAGAGGAATGTGGATCAAAACAAATATGTGTTTTACTCTATTTAGTATTATATTCTATCATGCCAGACTGAGACAACTTGAAGGTACACTTCTAGAGATGATCAAGGGATGAAACTCTAGATATAGGATCATCTAAGGATTAGGAATATCATACCAGAAATGTACAACTAGACTTTCAACTGCGGACCAATGCCAATCAAAGTGTTGTCTTCCTGTTGTTGTCTCTAAACTCTTCCAACATTTAGCCAAATTCCTTAGGTCTTCCTTTGCTGGACCAAAATCTTTGTTCCAACCTTGTTCCTTTTCTTTTTGCTGTCAATGACAACACCATCAAACATCAAGCTTAGCCAAATTTCCAACAAGTCAATAGGTATGAACTGGTTCTTCAATTTTGTCACCATCCTATCTCATTTTATAATTATCTCTTTTCCTCTCCTATTTCTATCCAATTGAATTTCTTTCCACCAAATAGCAGCATGGCCTTCCAACTTAGTTTTTGCAAATCTCACTCTTTCTGGATCTTCTATTTCCTCGTACTCAAAGTATTCGTCCATGTCATTTATCCAATTAATCAACTCCTCAGGGTTCAAATTGCCAGTATAATTTGAAATCTCTATTCTAGGTCTCTTACCAATCTTAGAAATAGCTTTCAACATCTTTACCTGATCTAATTCTTCTTCTTCTAGGGTTTCTTCATTTTGGTTGACAACTTGAAATTCATCATCGTCACTCTCATCCTCATGTCTAGGGTTTAGTCCTCTCCTTCTGTCCTCTTCTACAACATCCAATCTAACTTTCATTGTTCTCATCTTCTCTATCATTTCTTCCATTCTTCAGGCAACATTGGTCATAGCAGGCATCCTCCTTGGTGCCATCTCTTCCTAAAATCCATAACAACTACCTTAATTCAATGATCTGACTGCAAGGTTGCAACTGCCTCAGAATCAGCACTTGGTTGACAAATACAAGTAGACTAGCTCAGGTCAGTGATCTGTTCACTTCAAGATCATTCGGAATGCCTTCTCTCCCAAAGGATTCACAAACTTTGCTCTGATACCAGTTGATGCAGTCGCAGATGGAGGGTCCAAATAATGGACTGTCCAACCATGTAGCCTGAGTAAACACAACACAAAGAATGCAGCAATAAATGAATATATATTGATTAAATATCATGAAAAAGTATAATCTTCATATGTCAGCAATATGCAGATTGTTATGGGCTCGTAGGCCTATCCTCCAGCAGAATGATATAAGATATAGCTTTGAAGTGCCTTCCGCAAATATTACTAACTACTACATCTAATGAATTCTTACATATCATCTCCTAGCTCAAAGAATGCTCAGCATCAGCATCAAGAGGGTTAAAACTCCAATGCATGATGAAACATGTAGGTCAGCCTACAACATGTGGTAATGCTCCACAAATGGGTGAAACATGTTGTGGTTCACAATGAAGGTCTATCTAGTCCCATATTGCCTTGTAATATGTTCTATTTGGCTCTGCAAACCTTGTATGCTCATACTAAATTTTGAATGCTCTGTTATGTGAGTTCTGATGATGTTCTGATAGCGATAACTCTCCACAAACAATTCCAAACCTCATGAAATATGGATACGATGTAGATGACATAATGTAGGGTCTAAATCCTGGTCTGTAAGCTATGAAATAATGATGTGGTGAAATGCAGTGCAAAATGCTAAAACTGCAACTGACTGAAATGTAACTAAAATGCAAGAAAAGAAAAGAAATCAAATATTTTTGGTTAATGCAAGATTGTTTTTTTCAACCTAGGATGCTCTTGCATCAATCTCTAATGCAAAAGATCTACATTCATTGTAACAAGTGGTAATATCATTTGCAACCAGATTTGGTTCCTTCATCATAGATGGTCCTATTAGAATAAAATAAGGTTTACATATAGTTATATTTAGTAAATAGGCTAGTTTATAGTTTACATAAATAAAACAAATGTTAGTTTGTGGGAGTTAGTTTCCCATAATTTATTATGGTGGTTTGTATATAGGAATATATTGGATTTATAATCCACTGCAAATCAATGTAAGATCATCCAAAGACAATAATATATTATTATATGTTTTTGTTATTCCTGTGCAATGGTGTAATCTGTACGTGCTCACCATATTTCTGTTAGGAATTGCATGTAGAAGATATCAATTAAATGTAAATAGAGACTAAACAAATGAATGAACAATACATAGAAATAATAATAGCAAGAGACAATCTTTAACTTGTTTCACCTAAACTCGAGCTACATCCACCAATATAGAGTCCAATATTATTATTCAACAAATCAAACTGATTACAACCAGCAATCCTTGCAACTCAATACCGCTACAAATGCTACAATACAATATCAATGGAAACCCTAACCCTTAGCTATTTTTATCAAGAATTATGTCGGTTACAAAATAGGGTTTTTTTATGTCGACCAATAGAAAAAAAATAACTGCCAATGCCTTTATAAAATAATAGGTAATTTTTGCTTCGGGGGCACTGCCCCCAGTAGCCCCCATTGGGGGCACCCCCAAACCACCACCGTGGGCTCTACCCCCGAGCCTCTACAAGGAGGTCACCCCTAGGCCCCACAAGAAGGGCTTTGCCCCCCTTTTGATTCCCCCATTAAATGATTTGGGGGGAAACTGCACTGATAAAAGTGGAAAAAATTTAACCTCCGAATCTAATTAGGATAAATATAACAACAATCTCCCACTTGAAGACTGATCAGACTCCACACCATATCATCTCCCACTTGGATACTGATCATAACACCACTGACCCTATAGCTCCTACTAGAAATAAACACCCTGGACCCTATTGCTCTGATTTTATTATTTTCAGTATTGAAGACCAATTGGAGCTAAAGAGGAGCTCAGCTTCTCCCTTGTCGCTACCTTCATAAACATATCCATTGGATTTTCATCTATATGTATCTTTTCTAGCCTTAACTATCCATCATCCAACACCGACCAAATGAAGTGATATCTTAGCTATATACGTTTGGTCTTTGAATGCAAGGCAAAATTCTTTGCAAGATCTATGACACTCTAACTATCTGTAAACAAATAATTGTTAGCTTGTGGTTTTCCCAATTCTTCCATGAAAGATTGCAGCCATATCATCTCCTTGCTTGCCTTTGTTGTAGCTACATACTCTGCCTCTGTGGTGGATAAAGCAACCACCCTTTGCAACCTAGAGATCCAACTCACTATTGTCCCACCTACAGTAAAAACATAACTTGTAGTACTCCACCTGGTATCAATATCCCCTACCAAATCTGAGTCTACATAGCCTACTAAATCAATATAAGAGCCCTCAAAATATAAGTGTTTAGTGGATGCACCTCTTAAATATCTGAGAATCCATTTTACCACATTCCAATGCTCCAATTTGGGATTACTCATATACTTGCTTATGACTCCTACAACATGTGCAATATCCGGTCTTGTGCATACCATGGCATACATTAAACTGTATACACCTAAAAATGACACGACTCGGTCTAAATAAATATTCTTAATATTTGTTTAATTCTAAATTCCTCTATCAATAAATAAATAAACAAATTTATTTATTCGATTCATATTCCTCTAAGTTAATTAAATATCAAAATATTTAATTACCTCTTCTAAAGTCAAAATTAAATAAAATCCTTTATTTAATTTAATTCTTCCAAACAATTAAATAATTCTTAATTATTTAATTAAGTCATTTATTCCTCCAAATTTAAATAAATCAATCAAATTTATTTAAATCCTCTCAATCTCTAAAAATAAAATATAATCAAATATTTTATTTATTCTTGAATCTTGCACAAACAATTAAATGAATTTATTTATTTAATTTGCTTTCTTATCTTCTAATTCCTCAAAAAATCTTCCAGATCTTCTAAAAATAAATCTTCTTCTTCATGCACACAAAATTAAATAATTTATTATTTAATTTCTCTCAAATCATGCAAAAGCAAATCACAAGTTGAGTTATCCGATTCAATCAATCTTGTTTTTATCAACAACTCTTAAATTAGAAAAAAGCATTTTAATTTATGAAGTCAATCTTATCTTTATAAAAGAAAGCAGTTAACTCAAACAAAACAGCTTTTTGTGTGACACTTGTCTTCTTTCGATTCACACACATCTCTCAACCATTCTCAACCATTCTCAACCATTGATCTTCTCATTCTTTCTATACTGTTGATCTTCTCTCTCACAAGTCTATAAGTACAACCCTATTCCTCCATTTCAATCATCCAAGATTTTAGTAAACTTACTCTGTAGGAATTACAGCATGCCTTTGGCACCAAACCATTTCATAGCTTCCGATCACCCTTTTATCATTGCGATTGTGTTGAAGAATCTCTTCATTACAAACCTATCATAGCCATTCCCACTTGGCATCTTGGAAAATAGCAAGGAAGTGCACCTTCTAAGGACCATATTCATACGCAAGATCATTTGAGATAGGCGACCAATGGAAGCCATGAAGTAAAGAGGTTTGCAAAGTTTTGTTCTTTGTTTGCTTAAATATTCTTTGTTTCTTATTTCATTGAGTTATTGGGTATTATTGATATTATTGCATAATTTTCCCTTAACATTTTTGTCACCCACTGTGGGGCCCTGCCCCAATTTAACCCAAAAATTGAGTTTTTATGTTTAGGTTCCATACACAGGAGGATTCTGTGCATTTGATCAATTCTAACATGCATCTATTGTATGTTTCGGCACATCTAATCTTTCGATGCATATACCCTCTAAAGTTGCACATATGTTCTCTGATACAGTGCATTTATTGATTCTGCGCATATACTCTCTAATTACATACTTTTGACCTCTATCTCAGCGCTTTTGTAATCCTACACATTTGTTGTCTATTTATGCGCATATGATCTCTATGGTTGGGCATACGATTCTAACAATGACTTTTTGAGTTTTCTTGTGATCTTGCTAACACTAACACTTTTTTGCAGGAATATTCTCTGATCTACTTGCAGGTTAGGGGTTGGTTTAGTCATATAGCTACATTTGTTAACTCATCTCTTGATCTAAAGGAAAGTAAATGGATGTTCATGCAAATATCATCTAATTGTAATTTGATCTTGTTGCATCAACAAATTGAATAGTCCCAATGCTAGAAGGATAAAATTGAACCATTGCTATCTTGCTTTCAAAGTTAACAAATCATGTGTGTGCCCAAGTAGCTAACTCATTTAGTCTTATTTTCATTTTAACTAGGGGAAAAGAACCACTGTTTATTGTACTTTTGGAATGATACTAGGCCTATGCTCTCTCCTATCTTGGGTGACCAAAATGCCAAACATATCATTTCATATGTTTTTCCTTTAGAGAGGCCTGGCCATGGATATCCTTCCGTCCAAGTGGGAATGACCTTAAGTGGTAACAAGCTAAAGCCAAGCTCTATCTAGCCACTATAAATAAATTGTGCTTGGAGTGAAAGCTTCATGCAACAAGTGTTGTTGTGTTATATCGATAGCCAACCTCCCCTAAAACCCTCTAAGGCACAACCCTTGAAGGCTAGGAGACTCCATAACAAAGAGTAGCATTGTCGCACGTATAACCACTCGAATGGCTGCACTTACTAATCATCCTTTGTTTTTAGTAGCCAAAAAACCCTATAAGCCGGTGCAGGGAATGGTGATTATCACCTCCCGAAGATGCCTTAACTAGAAATAGTGAGAATTTGGTTTATATTATCCCAGCTAACCTAGGATTTGTACTTTTTTTTAGTCAAAAAGAGTCCAAAAATTACAAAAAAATAAAAAACCATGAAATCATTCTTTGTGTTTGTTGTGTCTTCTTGCCATAATTGAAAAAATCAGATTAAAAAAAACACCAAAAAATGTGTCAAAACTTTGCAAAAACATTCAAAAAACTAGAGCTGCGCATTTACCCTCTGAAGCTGCGCAACTGTGTAGACCTGCCACACATATACATCAACTTTCTGTGCATCAGTCACCTGTTACTGTGCATTTATCATTTACCAGAGCTACGCATTTGCATCGACTTGTTGCGCATATACCTTATGTTTCAGCACATCTGTAGCTACGCATCCAAGACAATGAGCTTTTCCACATCTTTTGAGAGAAAATTTTTAGCATTTCTGGTTACCCATTTCAGCCTTGTTCCAATTTCTGAGATCAGATTTACCATGCAGTCACTTCTCCCATCTGTTTCCATAGAAAACCCTCTCTTTCGTCAGTCATCTCATCCACCTTCTACCAGGTCTTCCCATAAACAAGTTAAAGTATCCATATTAGATTAGTACAAGATCTTTTTCAGATCATTTCAAATTCAAGTAACCCTAGTAAGTATCCACTATCAAGGATCGAACATCCTTTTCTCTCAGAACTTCGCTAGTGGTCTCGGTGCAAGACTAATCTCTACACAATAAATGGGTATCGACTACCCTTACTTGTGGCTATCATCTTGTATCAACCAACTTACTTGGAATCATTGATCAAAAGAGTCCCTTGTTCAAATCTCATCAACACAAGTATCTTGTTCTCACCAACCTACACCAGTACCTTGCCAGAGTCTCTAGTTCAGCCCACTTCTTCCCACATCGCCTTGCATGGTCTTAACTAGATCCCAATAATAAAAATAACTTGAAATGGTCAAAACATCTAACCACCTTGTATCCCCTCATGATAGTGATGAGGAAATCACTCACAAGGACTACCAAGGAGCCCTCCAAGATCAAAAATTTCAATGCATGCTAGAGAAAGTGCTCAAAGAAGACCCTCAAAAGTTCTTCCTTTATCTTGCAAACCAAGGACTTACACTCCCCTCGGACTTTGATCTCAACAAACCAAAGGAGTCTGCAAATGAAAACAACACCAATGAGGATAAAGGAAAGAAAGTCATAGGCCCAAATACACCTATGGAAGAATTAAAGAAACAAGTTGAGGGCCTAACATAGAAATTGGCAGATCTCCAAATAGGGCCACCCACTAAAACTTATTCCTTGGAAGATATCTCACCGTATCCCTTTGACAAGAGCTTAAAAATGATCCCATTCCCCTTTAGATTTGAAGTACCAAAATTTGACAAGTATAAAGGAAAATGAGACCCAAGAGATCACATTAGGGAATTTAGCACCGCGTGCCTAGAAGTAGCTCACAATGAAACTTTCCTAATGAGACTATTCCCTAGATCTCTAGGTGGACAAGCCATGGAATGGTTCTCACGACTTCCACCGAGTATCAAAACTTTTGATGAGTTAGTAAACATGTTCGTCACACACTTCTCATATAACATTGAACACAAAGTTTCCATGCTTGACCTATGCAATTCAAAGAAAAAGAGTGGCAAATCCTTCGACACCTTCTTACAAAGGTGGAGACAACTCGCAAGAAAATGCTTATATCACATGCCTGAGAAGAAAATGACCAAAATGTTTGTCCACAATCTTAACCCCGATCTAAGTTCCCAAATCTAAATTCAATGCCCTACCTCATTTATGAAAGTCATTGAGATGGGATTATTTATTGAGAAAGCTATGATTGCCAAGGGGCAAATAAAGTTGTACGAGGACACCCCTTACTCTACCTACACTGCGGACAAGTTGAAGTTTTGGACAAAGAACAAAAATGATGAAGGGAGTAAATCACAAAACACACAACAACAAAAATTGAACACAGAAAAATAGAACTTTCTTTTATTGATCTGGGCAACTCATTACATTACAGAAGTTCAATTACAATCAAAGAATGAATCCTCTACTGGCTGCAACACATTACAACTTTCCCAACCTCAAGACTCTAGAATCTTCAGCATTCTGTAACCCCAAATTAGCTAGGGTTTCTATTTTCCCACCTATTCTTGACTCTACACTTGCCCCCCTTAACTCTACTACCGCCCAAGGTTCCCAAAAATGGTTATTAATAGCCTTTTTGGCGGCCAACAACCTAATTTTGAAATTTGCATCTCCCTCTAAAAATAGGTCAACTTCTGGGAGCCATAACTTTTGATCCGAGTGTCCAATTGACTAACCATTTTATGTGTCGGAAAGCTCGCAGAGTCCTCTACGTGCTAAGAACCTGCTCTACTAATTTCAGCCATTTTCAGGTCTGTACGGGGCCGTTTAGTGCCTCAAACCTGAGTTTGAATAATTTTCAGGCATTTTTCAGGAAACGAAAACTTTAATATATTTCAGCTCACAAATGATCTTTGTGTGATTCCTTCGCCAAAGGTCTTATATTTCTATTATGTAACTTCCTGTAAATTTTCACTTCAATCCGTGCCCAAATGCAAACTTTCTAAAAATAGCAAGTTACTATTTTTAGCAGTTTGGAAAAACTGAAAGTTCTACATCATTATTCAAGCGATTACGGAACCAAAACCATAAATTTTGAAAAGAAATGAAAAGAACATCAACAATTTTGAAACACATATTTTTTGGGGTGATGCAAGATTGTCCTTACACAACTGGATGCTCCTGCATTAGACACCCAGGGTAATTTGAGAAGTGACCCTGTCACGTCTCAGGTGTTTGTCTGAGGAAAACCCAAATGGTCAACCTCTGCCTTAGACAACCAAGAAGAATCTTCAATAGGTCTTCCTTTCCATTTCACCAGATATTCTTCATATTTCTTGTTCCAAGTACTCCTTCCCACAGGCTATCCAAGATCTCTTCTATCTCCTCCGTTGAAGTAAATGCCAGAATACTCCACTGTTTTTCTGTTGTTCCATCCTCTGTGCCACCCTCATGATATTCTGTTAAATCAGCAATGTTGAACACAGGGAAATATTAATCCCACTTGGCAACTCTACCGCATATGCATTTCTTGAATCATGCTTCTTCAGGATTTTGCATGGTCCAAGTTTCTTCATTTTCAACTTATTGTATGTTCCAATTGGGAACCTTTCTTTTCTCAAGTGAACCATCACTTCATCTCCTACCTGGAACTCCTTATACCTCCTCTTCTAATCTGCCTTAGCCTTGTACTAAATATTCATCTTATTAATGTGCTTTCTCACCTTTTCATGAAAATTCTTCAGATGTTCTGCAAAGTCTTCAGCTTCAGCACTTGTCTTTTCTCCTTTGTCCAACTTTCTTAAAAGCATTTCTTGGGCTATTGCCATATACAATCTGGAATGGTGATTTACTAGTACTCCTATTGACAGAATTGTTGTAAGCAAATTCTGCCTGTGGTAAAATCAAATCCCATCTCTTGGGCTTATCTCCTACTAAGCATCGTAGCAAGTTACCCAAACTCCTATTCACCACTTCAGTCCGTCCATCAGTCTGTGGATGGTGTGCAGAACTAAACTTCAAATCTATCTTCAACTTCTTCCATAATGTCCTCCAGAAATAACCAACAAATTTGGTATCTCGATCTGAAACTATGCTCTTTGGTAGACCGTGTAATCTCACCACCTCTTTGAAAAATAATTCAGCAATATGAACAGCATCATTAGTCTTCTTGCAAGGAATGAAATGTGCCATCTTTGAGAATCTATCCACCACCACAAAAATGGAATCATGTCCTCTCTGTGTCCTTGGTAAACCAAGAACAAAATCCATACTGATATCATCCCATGGTTTCTCCGATACAGGTAGTGGCTGATATAGCCCTGTATTTTGACTTGTTCCTTTTGCCATCTAACACACTCTGTAACTCTGTACAAATTTCCTCACATCCTACTGCAACTGTGGCCAATAATAATTTTTACCAACAATAGCAATGGTCTTATCTCGACCAAAGTGTCTAGCCAATCCTCCACTATGCTTCTCCTTAATTAGGTTCTCTCTCATGGAACTCCTTAGAATGCACAACTGGCTTCCTCTAAACAACATGCCAGCTTGGATTATGAAATCTAACCATTTTGTCCTGTCCAAAGTAACAAGTTCCAAACAAGCTTTCCAAGCCTCTGCAAAATCTGGATCTTCAGGATACAAACTTTTGAGCTCACCAAACCCAACAACCTCTATCTTCATTTCTGTCAACAAGTTTTGCCTTCTACTCAAGGCATCTACAACTCTATTAGACTTCCCACTCCTGTGCTTCAAAATAAACATATAGCTCTACAAAAAATCAACCCATTTTAAATGCCTTTGGTTTAACTTTCCTTGACTATTAAGATACTACAAAGCCTAATGATCAGTATATAAAACAAACTCTTTTGGCAACAACTAATGTCTCCATTTCTTCAAAGCCTGAACTATTGCATAAAATTCCTGATCATAAATAGAATACTTTTTCTTGGCATCATTAAGCTTCTCACTAAAATAGGCAATGGGCTTACCTTCTTGGCTCAAAACAACTCCTATACCACTACCACTAGCATCACAATCTACCTAAAATACCTTATTGAAATCTGGAAGTACCAAAATAGGTTGTTCTACAACTTTCTGCTTTAATGTATCAAAGCTCTTGTCTTCTCCTTTAGTCCATCTAAACACTTTTCTATCCCCTCTCATTGTCTTAGTTAGGGGTACACAAATGCTTCTAAAATTCCTGATAAACTTTCTGTAAAAAATTACCAAATCATGAAAGGATCTTACCTCTGTTGCACTCCTTGGCGTAGGCCATTCAATGATAGCCCTTACTTTTTCTGGGTCCATCTTAAGACCTTCCTCTGAGACAACAAATCCCAGGTATACCAACTCCCTCTTTGCAAAACTACATTTCTTCAGATTAATCAGCAACTTCTCCTCCCCCAGCTTCTCTAGAACTCTTCTGATATGCATCAAATGTTCATCCCAAGTCTTACTGAAAATCAAAATATCATCCAAATAAACAATAACAAAACTTCCTAAAAATTCTTTCAGTACCTCATTCATGAGCTGCATGAATGTGCTTGGTGCATTGGTTAGCCCAAATGGCATGACTAACCACTCATACAAACCTTCTTTTGTTTTGAAGGTTGTCTTCTATTCATCTCCTTCTCTGATATGGAACTAGTGATACCCACTCTTCAGGTCAATCTTCGCGAAGTACTTGGCTCCACTCAAACAATCCATGATGGCATCCATTCTTGGTAATGGAAATCTATATTTGATCGTTATCTTATTAATGGCTCGAGAGTCTATACACATCCTCCATTCTCCATCCTTCTTTGGTTCTAGTACTATAGGTACTGCACATGGACTTAGGCTCTCCCTTATCAGTCCCTTCCTCAACAACTCTTGAACTTATCTATTCAGCTCTTCATTCTCTGCAGGGATCATTCTGTGGGTTGCCTTATTCGGCAAACTGGCTCCTGGTATCAAATCCATTTGATGATTTATTTTCCTTACTAGTGGTAAACCTTCTGGTACATTATCATAGACAATATCTTGAAATTCTTCAAACATCTCTGAGACTTCGGCTGGTACATATTCAGATTTCTCTTGACTAATCTTAGGAATCAATGCATAGCAATGATGCTCATGATTCATACCCTCCAAAAATTTTCTACCATCTACCAAGCAAATTCTGGCAGTACTACATACCTTTTCTTCCACCTCCTTCAAGGGCTTCAACTTGTGGCGAACCCCATCCTTTGTTAGGGAATATGTGTTTGCATGGCCATCATGGACAGTGCTCCTATCATACTGCCACGACCTCCCCAACAACATATGACATGCATCCATCGGTATGATATCACACAGCACCTCATCATGGTAGTCCCCAATCTTGAACTTTGCTAAACACTGCTCATTGACCAAAGCTCTATGGTCCTTCTGCAAGCATGCAATCTGATATGGATGTGGATGTTTTCTTCTTGTCAACTTTAACTTGTCAACCATCTCCTCTAAAAAAAGATTGTCAGTACTTCCAGTGTCAATAATAATATCACAACACTTACCTTCACATTTGCACCTTGTGCAAAATAAACTCTTCCTCTGATTTGGTTCTTTCTCCTCATTCAACAAAGTTCTTCTGACAACTAGGGTTTCTCCCCTTTCAGCATCTTCAGAGCACTCAAATTGCACATCTTCATCGACATGTACAAATCATGCATTACCTTCAGGTCTTCTATTTGTCCTTCCTTGATGTTGTGGACACTCGTATGCTTGATGTCCTTCTTCTCCACATTCGAAACAAGTTCCTCTGAAACCTCCTCTTCTAGGTCATGTTAGTCATGATGTTAGTCATAAACAAGCATAGAATAAAAGTGCACATTAACCTTTATTCATCTTGAAAGATACTTTGAATTCAAAGAATTCAGGATCCCAAGTCTCTGGTGATTAGGTCTTAATCGTCTGAAGTTACTCAGAGGTTAATGTGTGTTGCTGTTTCCATTTTGGGGCCTTACGTGAAATTGTGCCATCATCATGACATTCTTGCAGAAATTCTTTACAGAGAAGTCATATTATGCAGTTATTAGATGAAAAGATGTAGAAATACCTCAATCTTTGCATGATATTTTTTAATTATGCATGCTTTGCATTCAAATATGCTAAATATTTGCGATTACCTACGAGATGTCTGCATATTTGCGTTATTTACTTAGGATTATCAGTTATTCGCAATTGTGATAATGAAATGTTCTGAAATTGAAAGAAATTAAAGGAATACTACAATTTAAAGTTGAACCTTCAGCTATTGATCCACATACATACTCGATACTGTCATGACGAGAAGAAATCAAACCATATGTTCACCAGGATATTCCACAGCTAGATATAGTTGATGCAAACTTTAGAGGATGAGGAATGAAAACAATACATGCAACATGATGAGCACTCCAAGGGACGCAGCAAATCAAAGCACATATCTAGAATTCAGACACAGATCACTCAAGATTTACGAAGATTTGTAATCGAAATACTCTTCTCTTTCATTAAGTATGCAAAAGACATGTACATATGCAATAACTTTGAAATAAGCCCTGAATACTTCAGCAAACAGATTTCAATTAAGTTTCAAATGTTTTAACAGGGCATTCCACCACCTTTTATAGAATAAGGTGAGGAATCCGTTACAAAAGATCTACGATCCTGATTTATCAACACAAATCTACGGTCATGATTCACTTGACTTTGTCAATCTTTACAAAATGGCACAAGTTGCCAGCTGGCAACTATCTATACTACTTATGTTATTTTCCCCTTCATGATGTATCTTCATCATGCTCCTTAGTTGATTCATACGAGTCATCATCATGTGCATCACTTTCTGAACTTTCACTATCCTGATGATGACGCTGCTGCATATGGGGCTGCATACTACTGCGGACCTACTTGTATGAATGCACAACCTGATCTATCCCTCCACCATCTTGAGTCTTTGCTTTGACAATGGCATGTTTATGTGCTTCATACTTGTCTCTATTGTTATCAAGCTTATTTTTCCTGTCCTGCAGTGTCTCTTTGTATTTCTCCATCTGGACCTTGATCCTCATTATTTTATCTATCAATTCCTCTGTCAAAGGGACAGGTGGACCATCTATCTCTGATTAGAAGTTGCTGTGTACTACTTTAATGGCGGACTCTTCATCTTGATTTTCTATTTTTCCTTCCACCTTGCCTTCCAATGCCTCCAGTATCACCGCTTCTTCAGCCATTAAATCTCATAGCCTCATGCTGATATCCCTCAGCGTATTATTACACCTTTTGAGGACTCCACACTCAAACTAAGTGTCTTTATACCAGATATCTATTAATAATGCGGTATTACTATTCAGTACCTGCTTACTGATGAGTAGTTGTGGATTTATATTCCTTATTTCTCCTAAAAGGCTCAGGACTCTCTCCAACTTGTAAGACCTCTTCCCTGTCTGCATCTGCAATTTATCCACTTTGGCCTTGGAGTCACTTAGGGTGCTCCACCTTTTCAAAGAGGCCTTCATTATTTCTACAGCATCATCTAATGTGGATGACATCCATCTCCTTATCACGGACGCCTCATGCTTCATGAGGTCCAATTTATTTACCTCCTCCTGAGAAATGGCAGTCAATGGGACTGCATGTTCGGTTGTGGTATCATCAGGATTGGTTAGCTCTTTGATATAGGCATGCAACTGAGCAATGTGCTCTTTATGTTGCTTATTTTTCTCCTTCTCTCTTTTCACCTTCTGAATTAGAGAGTCAATGATATCTTTGCCCTCCTGACCTTCTTGGTCCTCATTGGCAAAGCCCAAATCTACTGTACTGATTTGAAATTCATCGACAGTGATTTTACCTTTTTCCTTCTCCACCGCAGGTATGGCAATTTGCGCGGTCCTTCTCCCTATTGCAGGATCTCTCTTGATGGCCGAAGTCATTCTGGCCTTCCTCTTTGGCTTCATTATATCCGCAGAGAACAGGGTGGAGACGTCGAATTCCTAAATTTCAAGTTCTTCCTCAGCATTTACCTCTTTTGCCAACCACAGAGGCACCTGATCATGTTTTTCAACATCATCCTGATGTTCACCTATATCTCCCATTTCTATCAACAAGTGTTGTGGAGATGGTAACTTTCTCATTTCTTCTTCTTGATGCTCTCTTTGTTGTTGATCTTGCGGCACCTCCTCCTGTTGAGGGATTTCCTTCTCTGGAGGAGCATCTTCATGCTGTGGGGACCCTTGAGGTGCATCTATATGCTGTGGGGAACCTTGAGGTGCATCTATATGCTGATCATGATGATCATGACCTTCTTCTGTCATTATTTCATCTGTTCCCACTTCTTCTTCTTCTTGTGGCTTATCCACTGCACCAGATACTGGGGATCCTGCCTGAGGTGCTGGTGCTTGTTCTGCAGCTACTACTTCTTCCGAGCCTGCCCCATCCACTTCTTGTACTTTGGCAGCTGGATCCTCTAGTGTTTCCTTCTCATCAACCTTCGCTTCCTGAACCTCTACTATAGCAGGTTCCTCTGTTGTGTCATGTGGGCTTCGTTGGCCAGTTTCAAGAGCATGGCCCTCTGACTCTGCCATCTCTATCTCTTTTGTTAGGTGACCTTTATCCGGTGATCCTGCTGGCTGTTCAGGACTTACATCATGTGTCTCTGTCAGATCTACCACTACAGGACTGGTCACCTCTGTGATCAATGTATCTAGCCCTATTTCCTGAGCTATTTTCTCTAGGCTCTTTTCTCACTCTTCTTCCACTCGCCTCATCTCTTCTAGTACTGATTGAACTGGTGGAGACTTGTGGGGGGTCATACTAATACCAGCAGCTAGTGTTTCCATCTTTTGTGCAGCCACATCCTGCACCACCCCATCATTAGACAAATTTATTGTCTCGTCTAGCGAGACATGCCCTTCTACTTGTGTTTGAGATGTTTCTTTCAGCTGTTCCTCAGCAAGTTCAGTTTTGAATTTGACGATGGTAGGAAGTGGAACATTATGTTGAAATTCCTTGTGCACTTCACTACCTTCCCCTTGTAATGAAGTAGGGGGTTGGCCTATTCCACCTCTCATGGAGGTTCTTTGTTTCTTAGGTGGGGTAGACACCAGCACCTGTGGAGCTCTCCTCTTCCTTTTTATTACCAATGGAGCCTCCTCTTCCTCAGGCTCTTCTTCTATGAGGGTATCCTCTCCTCCTGGTTGCTTAGAGGATTGACCCACTTCTTGGGTCTCAGTGATTCCAGCCTCTGCTGTCTTACTTTTCTTGGACCTTTCTTTCTTTGGAGCGGATGCTGATTCTGATCCTGACCCTGCCGCCTCCTCAGCCGCAAATACCACCCTTTCAATTATAATCCCTTTTGGTCCCTGTTCCACCTTCTTGCCCCTTGGGGGTCTTTTGCTCTGCTGTTGTGGTGGAGGGATTCTATCTCTTTTGGTCTTCCTCTTCTCTAACAGGAAGTCATCATATTCATCTGCGGGGATATCCTGCCCTTTCTTCTTGTTGTCCACCGTAATGGCAACACCCTTCTTCTTCACTGCCTCTATTTGTGCATCAACCCAAGCTTGGGTTAGGTGTAGGGTCCTGGCAATGAATGGGTCCAAGGATATGTCCTCCTGCATAGTGAGGTCAGGTGCAGAGATGGTGTCATTATATATCTTTTTCTGTTCGTACTCGTCTGCCATTGTCCTGCCATCATCCTTCTTTAATTGTTGGGGAAGGGAGATGCAATCGAAAGTTCTAACTTGGTTCAGAGTTAACCTCTAATACCTCCTTCTTCTGGCTTCTGCCTCATCTTCACAGTCAGCCCAAAAATCCTCTAGGTGCCTTTGGTGAATAGGCTTTCCTAGTATCTTCTGTATCCTGCCATAAGGATCATATGGTCTTGTTATTGGAAAATGCTGCAGATTCATTTTATTTAGGGTGACCATCACCTTCTTTATACTATCTGAGTCAGGGCACATATAGTTGCCAATGCTGACTAGGAACAAAATTGGTGGCAGCTTCTTGGCATCCTTGTACATTTGTATCATGGTGGAGCCCTGCCTGATAAATTCCATTAGTACTATGGCGTCGGTAGGATACCTTGGCAGCATCAGCGGATGTCCCTCGAAACCTTCAACCCTTATATAAGAAAAGGTTGCAAACTGTATGTACCAGGCCCCATGCCTGTAGATTGCCTCTTGAGCCTCCATGCTCAATCTCTTTGTTCTATCTTCCTCCATGGTCCTTACCAGATGCATAGAGAATGCATCATTGACCAGTTTGTAATCTTTTAGGTAGTTGGTTCTCTGCAGCTAGGGATGATGATCCCAGATATATGCAGCATTTGTGCCTATGAGCTTTCCATCTATAACCAAGGCATCAAAAGTGCCTTTGTAGGCACAAGAATAAACAATATATGATGACATGTAAAATGCACAATTTGAACCTCCCAGGTTCATCAGTTGCTCATGCAGAGCATCACTTATAATTTGGCCCCATAATGGCTTAATGTCTGAATATAGACACATCATTATTATTCCGTACATCCAATCCCTGAAACTGCCAATATCAGGTTGGCCAGTTACTCTATTCAGGAGTGCAATCATGTACTGATACTCCTCACTGAAATCATACTTAAACAGGTGCACAGGAAGCTTGGCCGCTGCATTATATGTGTTGTTCTCAGCCCGCCACGGATACATGTTCTTCCTGGCAGATTTCTTGTTAGCTTCATACTCCCTTTCAGACTTCTTCAAGTCTACACTTTTGACCTTACTGCCCAATGGCAGTCCAAATGTCTGGGAGAGACCTTTGATGGAGAGGTCTGCATATATCCTCCCATGCTTCACTACTTGCCTTGTTTGAGGGTTATAATTCCGGGCACACTCAATGACAAGTTCCAGAGATTCCATGGAGTATGGAAAACTAGCGGCATTCCACATTCCCGACACGAACACTGCGTCCAGCACAGGACTCTTGTCATGTCCATTGTTCAGCTTCGCTGACCAGGCCTCCAAATTAGTGCTTCCCTGATGGGTGTCTGTAATTGCTCCATATTTAAACAGGACCCCCCTCTGAGCAGAGAACATGGGTTTGCTGAATTCTTCTTGACACTTGACCAATCGCTTCTCAGCCATGAGTACCTGTAATTAACGACAATCCTATCTCACAACAAGTACTTATATGCATGTATATTGCAATTGACTTTATAAATCATTATGCCTACTGTATCAATTCCAACACTACTTAATCATACGGGTGCATAAACCAGAACTTACATCATCGTGCCAGAACAGAAACAATATGATGAGGGTTTTATTCACTTACCTAGTTATGCAGATTTCCTTTAATACCAGTAGATTGTTGAGACGTTCTTAATTCAGCTGATGATCACCTCTTTCTTTCTGCCGATGAGCTCAAATCACGCAATGGTAGCTAGTATGCAGATATGGAAGCTGGTGCTCTGTAAAATAAGTTTATCACAAGGTAAATGTAAAAATGGCGGTTGAATTACCTTTTAACCTCGCATTTAGGGTATATTTAGGGCAACTCTGACAGATTGGATCATGTTCCTTGATTATTCGTTCGAAAATGCAGGATCTCGCCAGGTGTTTCATTGGGTTCCGGGGTTGGCGGGAACTACCTACCATGTCTGCGCGCATTAAATGATAATGGCGGCAACGGGAGCAAGGAATATCCCTATGATAGGATATTATGAGGGCAGGATGATATTCGCAAATATCAGGTTGAGTTTCAATATCATCCTCCTCCCTCATATTGACATTGTTATCGCGACAAGATTCGGGTGACAAAAGCACCTTTGTTTATGCTTAGTACATCAGGAGGATATTTCGGTGAATCGGGTGATGTTTTTCAAATATGATGATGAACTTCAACAATATGACTGAGGATATAAAAATATGACCTTCCTCTTGCGAATATCAGGTTTGACCGAAACTTTGACTGTTCATAACTCTTACATCCTGATGAATATCAAGGTGATGTAAAAGGCAAACCTGCTTCAATTTTAATGCTCTTTCAATATATGAGGTCACAGAGATGAAATATGAACTTTGACAAACTAACCTCATGGTGACTTCCCTCATCCTAGTTTTGCATGATGATGCACTCGACTTACTTTTACCAAACCACCCAGAAGCAGACGCACAAGCCAAACCAAAAATTGGGTCCCTGTTTTGCCAAGTCAAAATGGGGCGTGTTGTGTAACCACACAACAACTTGCCACCAAAGAAAACAAACAAATTCTAATGATTCAAGTGATGTGATCACATTCACCTATAGTATTCTAATTCCATCTAAGCATAAGTATCATGATCCTCTGAATGATAAAATTTCATCATGACAACAAGGCTAGCAAAGGATTAGGTATGTGCATATGATTAATTATCCTCATCTTGAAAGCAAGTTGAAAACATGAGTAACTGGTGTTAAACTACATAGTTGGGGATCATCCCTCATAACCGACCTGGATAGAGCCTTGCTGCCAGCAGGCGTCTATAGCCCCAGCAAGGTTATCTATACAATCTCCCTAAGTAGAGCCCCACTGCCAGCAGGCGTCTATAGCCCCGGTAGAGTTACTTAGATGGCCTAATTTTATTTCTTTTCTAATTTTCTCTTTAAAATTTGTATCTGATATCATCATGTTAGCTTATTTGTACAAGGTACAGTCACTTGCAGCTTTAGGTTGGAGATTGTATTGGTAGCAAAGGAGTCCCTTTAGATTTTTCACTTAACACCTATACTTATGCATTCAACAAACCCAAGGCTGTTAGGTATTTCATTGTGATTGATCCACTTTGACCAAGCAAAGGCACCCTGATGAAAAGATATCAGAAACCTGATCATGAACACTTCTTACAATGAATCATAACCTATGTCTAAATGTGATCTCATTACTTGGACCTTAACAATTTAGTTATTTTCTGGGGTGATGAAGTGCACAATCCTGACTTACCAGAACAAGGTCCCAACCAACAAAACGAAACAAACAAAACAGACACACTGTACAAACAACTATACAAATATACAATATGATACACATGACTTGTTGTGAAGTCATTCAAGCCTGGAAATCATGTTTGAGGAATTGTCCATTGACTGGCAATGGGACATCCTCACCTGTCAGGTTCTTAAGCCTATAAGTACTGTCTCCTAGTATCTCAGAAACTTGAAAGGGACCTATCCATAATCTATCAAACTTACCATGGTCACCTTTCTTTTCATGGGCCTTATCCCACATCAGGACTGTTACCTTTTGAGTCGCCCTTGTTTATTCATGTATCGGTAATTTTTCTTAAGCAAGAGTCGGTTTACCGTATTATATTTTTGGTCATATCTTCGCTTTGTGAATCGACTCTTAGTCCTTCAAATTTTACCCGTGTGTCATCTTTGTATAAAAGGTTTGAACCTTTGAACCCGAACCATTCTCAAAGTTCAAGGTTCAATGGTTCAATATGTCTGAAGTGTCATATAAAGCAAGCTGTCTTATTGTTTGTCTTAAGCGTCTTTGTACTTTCGGGTTGAACTTGAACCTTCCACGCGTACTCTATAGCGGGGTTCAAGGTTCAATGGTTCAACGGTCTTAAGGTTCAATACTCATTGTCTTCCTATGAGTTAGGTCACATAGTTTCTGTTGGCAAGAGACACTATATGGATTCATGGTTGTTGTCATTGATGGCAACAAAGGTCATCCCACATATCCGCAAGTCATGATATATCTCTACCGGAAGTCAGATTGAAGATTGTTGTGGTCCGGTGAACAAGAACAGAGCATGTGGCAAGGTCCGACAGATTGGTCCGGATCTCTCAGAGGAAGTGTCTTGGCACAGTGCGGATCTGGGGAAGTCAAGAGGACTATCTTGAGTAGTATATTCCAAGGATTTAGCCTCCGGAGATGGACAAAGAAAAAGATATGAATAGTTGAGTACCGGATTCCTGAGAGACAGTGAAAACAGAGGAAGAACTGACTGATAGAGTATCAGACTACTTTCCGGATGTGTTACAGATGATGATAAAGGTTGCGGAGGCATGAATCATGTTTGGCCGACACAATTGATGATATCTACAAGTATGTGCTTGATCTGCATTGCTTGGTGAGCAAGGATTCAGCCGACAGAACTAAGTTTGTAAGAAAATAGACTGTTCCGGATGCCGACTAGAAAGGTGATGAAATTACTTGTGCGGATATATATAGAGGATGGATTTAGTTGTAAAGAGTGTGTAGTGTGTGAAAGGATATGCGAACAAGTCCAGAGTAGAGCAGAAGTAGCAAGAAAGATCCGGTATGTGAAAGGATAACAGACTAAAGAACAGAGGAAAGATGAAGTGCAGCAAATCAGTATACTGAACTTAACCGGAACTGAACTCCAGCATATGCAGATGCTTCCAATCAGTTCAAGACTGTGATTCTTATCACTTTGTAAGACAGTGTGTCTTCTTGTAGGCAGTGAGCCTCTTGTGAGCAGTGTGCTCGGGCAGTGAGCCCTAATTGGCAAGTGCCATTTTTGTAATTTCCTATTCTTCTAACAGAGAATAATTCTTGGGTTAATCACCCCGTGGTTTTCTCCCTTAACAGGGTTTCCACGTCAAAAATACTGTGTCATGTGTTTCTTATTTCATGGTTAATGTTTTGTGTTTGATTTTATGCTGCTTCAATTAAAAGGAAAGTTCAATAAGGGAAATAATTAGGATAACTGATTCACCCCCCCCCCTCTCAGTTATCAACAATTGGTATCAGAGCTAAGTTCCTCCTAATAGAGCCTAACAGCTTGAGGAAGATCTGGGATTTCAAATGGATGCATATGGTTTAAGGGAGCAACTCAAGACTGCCCTTGAGGATCTTGAACAGTCAAATTCTGAAGTCAGTGAATTAAAGGAAAGACTCAAACAGGCTGATGAATTCATGAGAGAATTAAAAGACAAATTAAGTCTCTCTATGAAAAAGAGAAAGGAGCTGCTTCAACAGTTGGCAAGACAAAGTGAAGAAAGCAATACAAGTGAGGAATTGACTGAGCAAACCAAGTTATGTGAAAAGTTATCAAAAGAAGTCATTATGTTAAGACATGAAATGGAATCAGGAACTATAAAGTTTACTCAAGAGATTGAAGAAAAAAGAAAGGCTGAAGACAATCTAAGACAATCTCTTAAAGAAAAATCAGAAGAATGCCACCAGATGGACAGGATTATCAGACACCTTGAATCTGATCTTGAAGATTCCAAAGATAATGAAGGAAAACTTGAGGATCAAATTGCCTCTCTCAAAAGAGACCTTCAAACAGCAAATGAATATAAAGAGAAATTCAAGATAAGTTCTGCTCAACTTGAAGTTCTTCTTGGAAGTCAAAAGAGGATAGATGACAAGTATGGCTTGGGATATGAGAAAGGAGAAAGCTCCGGATCCGGTCAGAAGAATCTTGGATCAGAAAATCCAAGGAGCAGGCCTAGAAGACCTCCGGTAAGACAGCCAAATGCTCAAAGATATCCATCCTTCAATGGATACTGCCACAGCTGCAACCACTTTGGTCACAAAGCTAATCAGTGCAGAATGAGAATGGATCAGATTAATTCATCCTTCTCCGGACAGTGCTTCAACTGCAAAAGGTATGGACACAAATCCCATGAATGCAGAATTATGCAAGTAAACAAATCATTCAAAGGTAGATGCTTTACATGCAATAGAATAGGTCATATGGCTAATCAATGCAGATCAAGGGGATATCAGTTAAATATGCAAAGAAATGTTATTTGCCAAATCTGCAATAGGTCCGGTCATAATGCTAAAGTCTGCAGAAACAAGAATCAGGACAAAAGAGGTCCGGTGTATAATCAGAATCAAGACAAGGGTAAACAAAAGATGAATGCGGATGAAGTTAGGAATCAGATGAGCAAGATTTGGGTGAAGAAAAGCTCAGAGAATGTAGAGGTTGGATCCGCACCAGATTCTGGTGCTGATATTTCTTCCGGAAATTAAAAAGTGAGCTCAGGCTCAGGGGGAGACTCAAAGAAGATTCTGTTCCCCCAGCCAAACAAGTTGTGCCGGATGTGGCACAAGATGCGGATTAAAGGGTTTGTAGATATAAGTCCTGAGATGCTTCAGTCAAGTTTTCAGAGGTCCGCATGGAGTTATGAAGAAGCTGTGTTTGATTAAGTTAGACCTGTTCAGGGAGGTGCTCCGGTATGATAAAGGATTACAAAAGGGTCCGGAGAGATCCGGAAGTGCACGATCTTGTCTTGCAGATTGGACAGAGTGTTTGGGATGTTCTTGTAATATGTTACCTAGATTTATTCATGATTTAAAGATCCGGATGATATTCAGTGATCAGGACTGATCCGGGATACTCCAAGCTGTCCAGACATGGTTAACCGGAATAATGCAGGTGAAGCATTTATTGCAGACAGATATTAGGGTTTGCGGAGCAATATAAAGATTTCTCAAAAGTTATCTGCTCATTCTACACTTGAGAAGAAGCGAATAGTGGAGCTCTGCAACAAGGTTCATCAAGCACACCAAGGATCTCCTGCCAAAGCTATTGAATAAAGAAATCAATCCAAACACTCCGTGCAAACCGAAGGCGCATAAGGTATTCTTCGTTTTTCATTGCCTCACTGCAAATCTTTGAAGAATGGCTACTCCAAACATAGTTAAGATCTCTGATAGACCTCGCCCCTCATTCAAGAAACATCCCTACAAATCATTGGAGGTAGATCCACTAGGAGCCTTCTCTAGTGTTCCCCACGGAGTCTTACATACTGAAGATATTAGGGTTTACATACACGCAAACATTGAGGAATTTGGGGAATTCAAATTAAGAGACCTCTATCACAAGCAACTGATAGACAATGCTTTTGAGCTCAAACCAGAGTATAAGGGTATCCAGAAGAAACAATTTGAGCAATTCATTCATTTCCCTAGCTTTGAAGAAGATGAATGGGTCCGGTATGTACTGAGCAGGATGCATGACAACTTCCTTTGGCTAGATAGACCCTGTAAGATCACAAAAGAAGCAATTAGACCAGTAACTGGTCTATACTCTTCCGGGGGGGTACCTATCCTTAAATCTGTCAAGAACAACGTTGTAACTGAGGCCACCGGATCAAAATATGATAAGAGGGCAATGACCATTGAAGATATTTCGGATCCGGATATCAAATATGCATCAATGATAATAGGATACAAGATCTATCACTCCAGCAGGGAGAATTCTGTATCCGGGACTGCAATATACACAGCATATGAAATGCTAAGAAAGAATGCAGATTATGATCTTTGTGAACTACTATTAAGCCAATTAATGGAAAATGTACAGAAAATCAAGAAAGACAAGAAGAACTCCTTTAAGTATGGTACTCTCATTGTATGTCTATTCTTTTACTTCATGAATGAGCTACCCGGAACAAGCGGATGGGTATGGCAGAATGACAAACCTGTTGCAGTCCAGATAAGAGACTATTTGCATGGACTTGGGGATGCAAAAGCGAGAAACACAGCTCTATGGGGATACTTCAAAAACTTTCAGAGCATGATGCAAGCAAGAGAGAGAATTCCCCAGTCTCTCATTGAGAAATACAAGGACTCAGTATGCTTTATGGTTGACACTGATCAGTGCCTAATGGAGGCAGTGGAGCCAAGGACTGTCTGGATCATGCCCATGGGGTATGAAGTTGATGAACAGATAGTAGAGCTGCATGTTCAACACATGCTAAGTCAGCCCAAAGATCCTAAGGCAGAAAGGTTTGGAACCTTTGAGGAGCTGAGTGTGAAATTACATGTAGAACTCAGGGAACCTGAGATTAAGAGAAAAGTGAGAAAAGAAGTAGAGCACATTGCTCAAGGCCTAGGCATCTCAAAAGAGGCACTTGATGCCAGCCGGGAAAAGAGGAGAAAGGCTGAGGAAGAAGAGAAAAGCAAAGAAAGTGCTCCGGTTGAAACCCCCACCCGGACCAGATCATCAAAGAGATCTGCACCTTCCACAACCAAAAGCTCAAAACCGGAAGTCCAGGCACCCGGTAAAAGATCCAAGACAAAAGCATCAAGGGCTTATGAAAGCCAAAAGGATGAAGAGGAAACAGAATCAGATGAGGAAGTAAGAGAAGTAAAGAAACAGAAGAAGAAAGGATCCGGTAAGCCCTCCACAGGCCAAGACAAGGATGAAATGGCAGAGGTAACTGTTGAAAAGCCCACTCTGTCACTAGAGAGCATAATCAAGTCAGTCACGGTGGATGGAAACCTTCAACCAATGACTGAATCCTATGATGACTTCAGTGAGGCAGACCAAAAGACTCTGCAGGAGGCCACAGTGAAATATCTTAACATATATAATAAGGCTTTCATTGAAATAATATCTCTTATTCCTAAAAGCCTAGAAAAGGAAATGGAAGTGAGGAAAAATAATGCTCATGCTAAAGATCTTGAGATCCGGGAGCAGATAGCTATTCAGCTATATCCTCAAATTGATCCCAAGACAATGAACATGATCTTCAAGGACTGCAAAGATGAGTTCAGAAGTAAAGCCAGGATGAATCAGCTCATGCTTGGTGAGACTGACAAAGTGGCACAAGAGACAGAAGAGATCCTCCGGAAGGCCTTCAAAAGGTTCAATCTTCCTGTTGTAGAAGACTTAGGTGCAGAAACAGCTGCTGATTTGGAATCTTCTGTTCCGGAAGAAGTGAGCCCTGAACAGACAAGTGAGGACTTGGGACCCTCTGCTCCAGAAGAAGTGACCCATGAACAAGCAAGCATCTCTCCTCCGGTTTCCCCTACAGTCTCCGGATCCAAAGAAGAAGAGCAATTGCAGGAGAAGGAAGCAGTGGTGACAGACAAAGAGGTTGACAGTTCTAAGACTGCAGAAGAAAAGAAACATCTGTCTCCGGCAAGAGACACTGCACAAACTGTTCAACAATTTTTGAGCAAAGAAACTCTAGAGATTGATGAACCGGAGCTTCTAAAAGGTCCATTTGATTTTGACTCTCTCTCTCCGGTACAAACAATGAAGATAGCTTCATTTGCAAATGCCAAGGCAAATGAAAAGCTCCTGAAGTCTCATATGGAAGACTGTGAGTTGATAGAGGCTGCTTCCGGAGTACTTGTAAAGATCATGCCATCAATCCAAATAGATCCGACAGCCTCCACTTCCGGTAATCTAAAAACCTTAGTCAGCAGTATTGATACACATTTTAATTCTCTAGAAAAATCAGCTGAAGAAAAGGTCCGGAAGGAATTTTTGGATAAGAGATTTTCTGAAATATTAGAATTAATCTCTAAGGATAGGAAGATTGTAAGCATTGGAATAAAGAGCTTAGAAAATGCTCTTAAGGATGGCGGTGACATCTACAAATTTTGTATATCTTGGTCAAAGGCAACAGCAGCAATTGACAAGAAAATAAAAGAGGAACAGGACAAGCTTCAAAGCTTATCTCAAAGTTTTGATCCTCTCTCTTCCTCTATAATAAATCAAGAATGTCAGACTATTGCAGTCTTGAATGAAATAAAGAATCTTGAGAAGGAGAGGAAGAACATTACCAACCGGATGGGAGAACTTAGAAGGATTATAGTCCCTAAGTTGGAAACTATGCATGAGGCCATCAGTGATGCCCAGACCACCGCCCATACAAAAGATCCGACAGATCTCAGGCGGGCAGAAGCTTTTGCATTTTTGTTGAGTGGTCACATTTCAATCTTGGACAGAATGAAGCTTAGTTGGGCTACTGAAATGGTTCAACTACAGACATCCTTTGCAGACATTCTGCAGTATATGTGAGTATGTAAATATGCGGCTATATATAGAAAATTTTTGAGAATTTTGGTGTGCGGACCCTACCCTTTGCCATTGATGTCAAAGGGGGAGTGAGGAGCAGTGAAAAATGAGGAATCCAACTCAGGGGGAGTTCCAGAAATTGTATATAAAGACAAGAGCATCAGCAAAGGGGGAGCATAGTGTAAACACTTAGTCATTTTTCACTAAGTGTTGCCATCAATGCCAAAGGGGGAGATTGTTGGCAAGAGACACTATATGGATTCATGGTTGTTGTCATTGATGGCAACAAAGGTCATCCCACATATCCGCAAGTCATGATATATCTCTACCGGAAGTCAGATTGAAGATTGTTGTGGTCCGGTGAACAAGAACAGAGCATGTGGCAAGGTCCGACAGATTGGTTCGGATCTCTCAGAGGAAGTGTCTTGGCACAGTGCGGATCTGGGGAAGTCAAGAGGACTATCTTGAGTAGTATATTCCAAGGATTTAGCCTCCGGAGATGGACAAAGAAAAAGATATGAATAGTTGAGTACCGGATTCCTGAGAGACAGTGAAAACAGAGGAAGAACTGACTGATAGAGTATCAGACTACTTTCCGGATGTGTTACAGATGATGATAAAGGTTGCGGAGGCATGAATCATGTTTGGCCGACACAATTGATGATATCTACAAGTATATGCTTGATCTGCATTGCTTGGTGAGCAAGGATTCAGCCGACAGAACTAAGTTTGTAAGAAAATAGACTGTTCCGGATGCCGACTAGAAAGGTGATGAAATTACTTGTGCGGATATATATAGAGGATGGATTTAGTTGTAAAGAGTGTGTAGTGTGTGAAAGGATATGCGAACAAGTCCAGAGTAGAGCAGAAGTAGCAAGAAAGATCCGGTATGTGAAAGGATAGCAGACTAAAGAACAGAGGAAAGATGAAGTGCAGCAAATCAGTATACTGAACTTAACCGGAACTGAACTCCAGCATATGCAGATGCTTCCAATCAGTTCAAGACTGTGATTCTTATCACTTTGTAAGACAGTGTGTCTTCTTGTAGGCAGTGAGCCTCTTGTGAGCAGTGTGCTCGGGCAGTGAGCCCTAATTGGCAAGTGCCATTTTTGTAATTTCCTATTCTTCTAACAGAGAATAATTCTTGGGTTAATCACCCCGTGGTTTTCTCCCTTAACAGGGTTTCCACGTCAAAAATACTGTGTCATGTGTTTCTTATTTCATGGTTAATGTTTTGTGTTTGATTTTATGCTGCTTCAATTAAAAGGAAAGTTCAATAAGCGAAATAATTAGGATAACTGATTCACCCCCCCCCTCTCAGTTATCAACAGTTTCTGTGTCTACTAATATATTATTGAACCTCCCGCTTGTACTCTACCGCGGGGTTCAATGGTTCAAGGTTCAATAGTTCACTGTTTTATAATTGGCAACCTTTACCAAAGCCGCGTAACTTTTTGTTGGTCCATATAACTCTTGCATCGTTGAACCTTCGTATTGAACCCCATCTTCACAAGTTCAATGGTTCATAGGTCAAGTCCCTGTTTCGGTAAGTCAATCTCTTGCCTACCTACAAAGTCCAGTTGACATGCTTGAACCATCACATTGAACCATCACGTTGAACCATGTCCTAGAGGTTCAATGGTTCAATAAGTTCAAAGATTTGGCAATATTGGTCCCGTTTGCTCCCGCAGCTTTCTAAGTCAAACTTAGTGGGAAAGTTGGAGGAAAATTTATCAGAAACCCATCATGAAACAGAGAGCTCTAATTTAGCGTAGACTATGGATAATCATTGTACTTCATGATGGCGCACGAACATTACTTGCTATTAATGAAGAAATCAGAGTTCACGTCTTTTCAAATATTTTTGGCACGTATTGTTCCAAGCGATGATTATTCACTCTGGTAAGCACCATTATTAACCAAGAACACGCTAATTTTAGCAAGAAAATATACTGTGCAATGCGGAGAAGGATAGCGCTAGAAGTGTAAGGCTCTCGTTTTTCAAGTTTTCGCAGTGAATTCAAATATCCTGAAGGTGAGTCCTATTTCCCCTGTGCTATTCTGAATTCTTATACTAGAAAGAAGAGCCTCTGGAATTTCTATTATTTTCAAAATTTGAAGTGTTTTATTATAATCGTCCAAGTATGTCTTTGAAATCTACATGTTTGGGAGACGAACATGGCCCTGGTCTCACTTACTCTCACTCAGAATTTGGGGATACTGCATTAGTTCAATATGATTTAGAGGAATTCATAGGAAGAACTAGAAACCCTGTCCAAACCCCCACAATGAAGAAAATTGTGGACAATGGTTTAGTTGAAGCCACAGCCTTTCCTCAAGCTATATTCTGCCCAGAGTTGGTTCAAGAGTGTATAAACAGATACGATCCCCAACACAGGTGCGTCAGAAAAGCAGATGGGGATGTGTTATTCCATGTTGACAGACAAACCCTCATGTCTGTGATGAAGATACCGCCTAAGGAGGCGTATTCCAATCTTGACATTACTTCCTCCAATGGGTATTTCTTAGAAAAGAGACCAACTTATAGAAGTGTAATAGCAAGGAATTGGCTGCTAAAATTTCAAAAGGGCGGTTCAAGGTTGCCCAGACCCCTTACTAGAGATCATTTAATACAGGAAGTAAGGGATATTGTGGTGTTGTTGAACAGACTAAGAGGCAATCAGCATGCCTATTACTAGGAAGACTAGATGTACTTTTTAATACAAGTCATCCTTCAGGGTGAACAATATTTGGATTGGGCTGAGATAGTAGCTGATTGTCTACATCAGAGTTTAAATAATCGTCTGGGTAACAGGGATTTCTTTATGTCTTCATATCTGTTCTACTGTTTAGCATCCACAAGAGATTGGTTTGACTTGCCTCATGAGCCTTTAGATGAGAGCAGTAAGATTTACGAATATTATTCACAGTTGCAAAGAAGAAATTGTTATGAAAATTATAAAAGGATTAATGATGTCTTCACTGGAAAAATGACCTATGAACTGGCAGGCAATCCAGGTAAGAGAATGACCAGTGAAGCAATGCAACTGATCAATATCTACGGTAGCTTTTTCATCCAGTTTTCTGAATTCACTTATATCAGAGTTGGAGGGTTTGATGGTGAACCCCTGAAGTTGCCTAGATATGTATTCGATCGTTTTGTATTGATGGAGGTATGTCGGCAATTGGCACATGTTGATAACAAATTCCCATCAAAAAGGGGTTGTGGTATTGCTTTTCCTATTGAACTTGGGCATTATTCATGCCATTCAAAATCTGAGCCTTAAATCTGGAGGTGAACCTCAAAACGTTCAATTTTCAATTTTTCACTGCCAGGGTTCAATTCGACAGTAAATGTTTTGTTAAAGATAACCTAGATTTCGAGACAGGGCACTCACATCTTCCTAAGCTAGAGGATTACTGGGAGGACTGCCCAAATGAATTCGAAGTTAGGAGGAGGTTATGGTGTAGATTTTCTTTGGGGCAAATAATTACCCTTAATTTAAACATGGACATTTCTAGAATTTTTGTTGATGATGAACAAGTGGTTGATCCACAATTTGAGAAAATAGAACACTTACCCATCCCAGAGGTGGACTGGAGCAAGAAAGAGGAGGACAGAATTGAAATTAAAACCCTTCCTGTGATAAGGAGGACTGAAAAATGGTTGAATGAAAAAAGACAGGAAGGGCTTCAGAGTAAAACTGTCCAACAATTCTCTTCAGTGGCCACATCATCGCTTCCCATGGTCTCTTCTAATCAACCCCTTGCTATCTGTGGTGCAGGTGCATCCAAGCCATCGACTGAGAAAAGCCCTGTCTCCAAGAGATCCAGAAGGGTCCTCATGGATATTCTGCCATCTCGTGTTACCAGATTGAGGACAAAAGAGAAGAGAAAGAAGCAGACTTCTGAGACAATAATTGTTGACTTAAATTCAGAGGAAGAAGTAGAAGAGCCTATGGGGGACAAAGAGGCAAGCTCAAACAGAACAGAGACAGCTGACACTAGTTCACAGTCAGAGGCCTTTCTAGAGACCCCTGATGTGTTAATGATTTCGAATGAACCCTCTGATGGAGAGAAGCCCAGGAAGACAGTCTCGGCCCCTGCACTGAAGTGGCTAGAGAGCTCTATATCTGACAAAAAGAAGGTGATTCCTTTTGTTCTCCCTCTGGAGGACATGGTAAGTAAATGTCTGGGGAAGACCCCCAAGTCCAAGAGACTCAAAACAATGACCAGAATAAATGTTGACCCAAACACTGGTAACTGGAGTGCAAAAATAGCCAAGCCAGTAACCGAGGAAGAGGTTCAAGACCCTACAGTGCATGATTTCACGGTGGAGAGGATAGATCTCGGTACTGCCTCCAGAGCTACAGATGTGCACCATCTTGAAGCTTCCACTAAGAGAATGGTCAGTCGAACAATGAAAGATGAGAAGGACAAAAGAGAGTTGAAACAAGCTCTGCGTTCAATGGCAGAGTATATTGAGGCCATTAACAATCCTAACCCACAGCCGATCTCACAAGTCCCCTTGTCTTTCGACCCAAAGTCACCTGTCAATCAAAAAATGTTAGATCAAGTGCATAGAAGCAAAATGGTCTCAAAAACTTTTGACAGTTGGTTAGACAGCATCGAGCAAAAAGGAACTGAATATATTTATGAACTCAAAGGCATATATGATCTGACTACCACTACCATTGAAGATCTTAAAACACAGGTTGCTGTCTGGGCTAAGGATGAAGGTAAGTGGACAAGTGTGATAAATCAAATAGAGGAAGTCTGGAAATATGGACTGGAAAAGTTTTTGGCAGAAAAGAGCTTGACTGGTGTGGATGAGGATTTGTTGTACGTGAACAAAAAGAATATCAAATGGAGAAACTCCATATCCCGACAAGGACGCTTTGAACTCTTAAAGCTAATTAAAGTAATAACGGAATTTACTCAATCACTACAACATGATTTGCAATGTATCGATGTAAAATACTTAAAGGATGATGGAAAGCCTGTGGATGATGTTGAAGCAGTAGTCCAATCCTTCAGAGACAAAATCCACTTTATCAAAGAAAATGATAATATTCTGATTGAGGATTTCTCCAGGGTTTCTAAAGTCGAGTCTATGCTCTATCTCTGCATCGATGCACTCCTTGAGCACAAGGAGAAATTCGGGAGAATGCGAAGGGAAAAGGAGGTCTGGAAATCAAGGATGAAACATATAGGTATACCAAACTTCCCTAAAATTTAGGAGTTCGTGGCTGCGTTTCAGGAGTGGAAAGCCCAACATGCTTCCCAGGCTATCGACAGGAAATCAGGAGATGCTGATTCATCGCCCCAGTCATAACCTCGTCGGCTCGTTCTTTTTCTGTTCCTCAATTTATGTTATTTCCAGCAACTTTGATCTTTTATAATCAGTTGTTAAAAACTAAATCCCTTACGGGTCAGAGTTATGCTAACTCTGGGTTTAATTTGCTCAAGGACATGGTTAAGATAATCATATATATATGTTTTTTTAGAGTTTTTATGGGGGGAGGTTAGAGAAAGAAAAGAGGAAGTGAATTTCAGAAAGACTGTGCTTAACTTTTACATTATGTGATGATTGTTTGAGTAAATTTTCATCTGTGAATGAGAAGAAGAACAATTGCTGCTTGTTTGGATCTGTGCGTCTGAATGTGTGGAATCAGATTTTCTGTGTGAAATCTCCTTTCACTTGGTAATTGCTCTTTATTTGAACAATTTATCATATGTGTTCAGTTCTTTATTGGTTTAGCAAGTTCGTATGAATGTATTCACGTATTTGAAGATACCAAAGTAAAATATGTATATTCTATCTTGTTGGTGTATAAATTTATCGCGTTCATGACATGGCTATGTATGAATGTTAGTCTGCCTTAAGCGTTTTCTGGTTAAAAATGCATTTGATTAATTGAATAGGTTAAATTCATTGAAAATCATAAAGGGATCTGTACCTAAATTCAGAGGGGAACTAATTTAAAGGGTTCACCCATTTGTTGTTTAACTCATTTGATCTTTTAAAGAGGGTATAGAGTCAGAATAGATTATTTTCAGAATAAAGACAAATCTGTTAACCAACAGTTTTTGGCGACTCCACTAGGGAATCTTGATAAAATCATTAATTAAAGATTGATTGCCTGAATATGAAGCAATAATGGTGATTCCACATGAAAACATAATTCCTGTTCTGCAACCCAACCTTGGATTTCAAGACGAGCAGGAAGACATTATTGGCCAGCTGAATACCCTTACTTGGCGTACTCGTCGGAATAGTGAAGATTACAGAAGAGCAAGTAGAGTATTAGAACAAGAAGAGGAATTGGCCGATAACCTGAGATTGCTGTTACTCAGGCAGAGAAGAAGGCAGGCACGAAACGCTACAAGAAACCAAGCCCTTGAAGTACAAAGAAATCAAGAACAGCAAAGAAATCAATAATTGCCTATCCAATTTCAATATTTTAAGCTGGATTCTAGACCATACACCAGGTCTTCGAGAAGAGAGGGAGCTGAGGACCCTACTTTTCAAATACTGCAAAGTCTTAATTTTCCTTATATCCCTACTCATGCAAGAAGAGCAAGAAGTAGACCCCCTAGTCCCCCTAAATCTTCTTCTTCCCCTGTCTGTCAAGCTTTAGTCCTTTCAGGCACTGCTATCCCTTTAGCCATAAATTTTCTACCCATGGCTCAACCTTGGGGAGCTGCCATAGGGCCTCTAAACCTAGGGGCCAACCTAAATCCATTACCTAAAAATGCAAGAGAAAATTTGCCCAGGTTCAATGGGGACGGCAAACAATCACCAGAAGAACATTTGTGTGCTTTTGCAGCAGCATGCAGTGTACTAGGTGTTCAACACCAAGATGTTGCCATAAGGCTCTTTGTGCAAACTTTGACTGACACTGCTGCACAATGGTTCTACCACCTGACTGATTCCTCAATTACAAATTGGAACGAGATGAAGACTGCTTTTGAAAATAGGTTCAAAAGTGCAGAGGATGAACATTACCTCCTTGCACAGCTGACCCAGCTTAAAAAAGAGATTCATGAACCTATGAGGGATTTCGTGGCCAAGTTTAATAGAATTGTGAACAAAATCCCTGCTACTAAAAGACCATCTGGTGAAAATAAAAAATGTTTCTTTATTAATTCTATGCCTCCTAATATTAGCTTCCATCTCAGGAGAGGTGTAATTGTTGATTTGCCAGCTGCACAAGCCTTAGCAGTCGGATTGGAGGATGATCTCATTATGGCTGGTAAATGGAAGAGAGAGGTTCAGGTGCCAAATGCCCAGCCCTCATCATCTACGGACCCTGTAGTGCAAAGGTTGGTGAATGATATGATTGCCTTAAAGAGGCAACTACCCAAAACTGGTGCTCCCTTCCAACAACCCTATCAGGATATAAGCAGAAGGAATTCGAATCAACAAGCAAATACTGGTAGAGTTTTACCCCTGATGGCAGCACAGCCAAGACTGGCTATTGAACCTACTCCTGGGAGAGGAAACATGTGTATATTTCACTTAACTACCGACCATGATGGAAATTCTTGCCCAGAAATGCTCAGGTATACTCAGATGACTGCTACTCAAGACATGTTAGGGGAAGCCATAGAAGAAGAAAGGAACTTCCAGGAACCTGGCGGCTCTGAGATACACTTCCTGGAATATGAATCTGATTCAGAAAGGGGAGGTGAAATATTGGTAACCCTTGAAGATCCTTCATGCGCTGTGCTCACTAGGGGTCAGAGGAATATGAAATCCTCTAATACTCAAGAATTACCTGGCAAAGGTAAGGAGCCTTTAACTAGAACTTATGATGCTAATTTGAAGGCTCAAGAAAATAGATTATTACATAGAAATGATCTAGATGCCTCTTTTGATATTGTAAATTTCTGTAAGTCTACAAAAATTCAAATTTCTCCCATTGAGTATCTCAAGTTGAAACCTACTGAACTTGACAAATTGGTCAAACATGTTAAAGGTAGTCCTGCACAAACTGAATTTGAGAATCAATTGGATGTTGATACTGAATCCCCCATTGCTAGGTTATTTGCTTCCTCATCTGAGTCACCCTTGTCTGCCCCTAAAACAACTCCCAATTCATCCAATAATGCTCCTTATACTAATTTGAAGCCTAATCCTTTTTATGTGTCCTTGTTTATCAATGGTCATAAACTTAGTAACTGCATTATAGATTCAGGAGCCTCTGATAATATTATGCCCTCCTCTGTGGCTAAAGCCCTAGGATTATCACTCACAAAAACATTTGGAAGATGTTATTCTATGGATGGAAAATAGGTTTCCTTGTTTGGGCAGATTAAAGATGCACGAGTCGCACTTGCAGCTTATCCTGACAAGAGGGTGAAATTGACTATTCTGGTAGCAGATATTCCTGCCAGTTATGGAATGCTTTTGAGCAGGACATTTTGCAAGGATTTGGGTGGACAAATCAAACTGGATTGGTCAGAGGCCACAATCCTAGTGGGGAAGCATAAAGTGAAACTGGAGCCTGAACCCAAGTGCAAATTCACTATCTATCCCTCTGATGATCCCAAGGCACAGATTTTGTTTGAGGAATGTGAATTTGGCAATTATTTCTTCTCCTCTGAACAGAGCTATGAGGCAGAACCCAAAGAAGAATTAATGCAAAAACCTGTACATTCTAATGACCTATGGGTTATGGAATTTGATGACAGCTGTGCTATTGCTGGTTCAGGGGTTGGGGTCGTGTTAATCTCACCTGAAGGTGAATTGTTTTCATATTCTTTTAAGCTAGAGTTTAAAAACACCAACAATATTGCAGAGTATGAAGCTTTACTGCTCAGATCATTTCAAGCCAAAGAAAAGGGTGTGAAGGTACTGAAGGTGAAGGGTGATGCTAAACTGATTGTGAAACAGGTAAGAGGGATCTTTTCTGTGAAAAATGAAAGACTAAGGCACTACAGAAATAGGGTATGGGACGAGATCGAATATTTTGATGCCTTCTCTATAGAAACAATTCCCAGAGATCAAAACTCCTGAGCAGATTCTTTAGCAGTATCAGCTTCGCTCCTTTTGCCACATCCAGATTTCAAGAAAGATTCTTATAGGATAGAAATGATATATCGTCCTAATGTCCCTGACAATGCTGAGAGCTGGCAGATTTTTGAAAGTGATAATCAAATCAGAAAGTTTTTAGAAAATGCAGAAATGTTCCTGGGGACCTATTTTGAAGGTTCCGAAGCAGAGTGTAAAGAATTCAGTCCTGACCCTGAGATTAATCCAAGAGAGGACATAATTCAATTAAAGGGGAACAAAATCCCTAAAGGGCTGGTCTCTTTAGAACATCTGTTTTCTCGAAGAGATGAATATGTTAAAGGCAAACCTTCCCGTATTTCTGATAAAGCAGAGGATTATGAGAAGATAAATATTGGAGATGAAGCTGATCCTAAATGGGTATCCATTGGTAGGTGCTGCTCTTCGGAAGAGAAAAACAAATTGATCAAATTGTTGATCAAATATAAAGATGTTTTCGCCTGGTGCTATGATGATCTCAAAAATTTTAGACATGGACAGTTTCAACATCATATTCCTTTGAAAGCAAATGCAGCTCCATTTAGATAGAAGCTGAGGAATTATAATCCAAAAGTTGCTGAAGCCATTTTCAGGGAGATTGATAAGATGCTAAAAGCTAGAATTATCTATCCAATTCATCACTCCACTTGGGTGGCAAATATTGTTCCAGTACGAAAAAAGAATGGAGAAATAAGGATTTGTGTCGACTTTAGAAATTTGAACCAAGCCAGCCTGAAAGATAACTATCCCTTGCCTGTGATGGACCACATCTTGCAGACAGTTGCTGGGTCTGAAATGATGTCTATGTTGGATGGCTTCTCATGTTACAATCAGATAGGTGTAGCTGCAGAAGATCAACACAAGACCGCTTTCACCACACCCCGAGGGACTTTTGCCTATAGTCAAATGCCCTTTGGCTTGATTAATGCGGGAGCAACTTTTCAGCGAGCAATGGATTCATATTTTAGAGACTTGAAGAACAGAATTATTGTTATTTACCTTGACGATTTGACTATATTTTCCAAGAAGAGAGAAGATCACTTGAAAAATCTGGAGTCTGTCTTGCAAAGGTGTCGGAGCCATGGCATCTCACTCAATCCCAAGAAGTCAGTTTTCTGTGTGACTGAGGGAAAATTGTTGGGACACCTAGTCTCAAAGGATGGAATCAGGATCGATCCAGAAAGGGTCAAGGCAATTCAATAGCTTAGCCTCCCTTCAAATAGAACTAGAGTCAAGTCCTTCTTTGGTCAAATCAACTTTCTCAGAAGGTTCATTCCCGACTTTGCTGAAATTACAAAACATATTGTTGGGATGATGAGTGAGAAACAACCTTTCAAATGGAATGAAGTTGCTAAGAAGGCATTTGAGGATATCAAGGAGGCAATTGCAAACACTCCCACTTTGGTAAATCCTAATTTTCAAAAGGATTTTATCATTTACTGTTATTCTTTAGAACATACCATGTCAGGTATTTTGTTGCAGAAAAATGAATTGAACGAAGAGGTTCCCATAGCTTTTATGAGCGTCCCCCTTAAGAAGCATGAGCTGAAATATTCTTTAGTTGAAAAATAGGCTTTCGCAGTTGTTAAAGCTGTTAAACAATTTAGATATTATATACTTCATTCCCACTCAGTTGTATTTGTTCCAAATTCAGCTGTGAAAAGTATTTTGACTCAGCAAGAAGTAGGATTAAACAATAGAGCAACGTGGGTTGCTAAAATTCAGGAATATGATCAGGAAGTTAAGCCTACTAAGCTAATCAGGGGTCAAGGCTTATGTAAGTTGATTGCTGAGAACAAAGAACAAGAAGGAGAAGGACTCCCCACAGTCTTATTGGTAAGCTTGCAGGATCCATGGTTTCTAGATGTGGCACATTATCTTACATATGGGGATTGTCCTGATCACCTGACTCCTAAAGAGAAAAGAAACCTGAAGCTAAAAGCTGCAAAATATGTTATTTGGGGAGATATCCTTTACAAGAAAGGGTTAGATGGAACTTTCTTAAGGTGTGTAGATAAAGAGCAGCAAGAAAAACTCTTGGAAGTTTTTCATAACGAAGCTTGTGGTGGACACTTTTCTTCTTCAGTTACAGCTTTCAAAATCCTCAGAAATTGTTACTACTGGCCAGGAATGTTTAAAGATGCATATAGGTGGGTGGCCAATTGTGAGAAATGTAAAATGTTCTCAGGTAGGCCACAACTTGCAGCTCTACCTTTGAGGCCTGTTGTTGTTGAAGACCCCTTTAAACAGTGGGGACTGGATTTTATTGGGCCTATCTCACCCCCCTCAAGTGCAGGGCATACTCACATTTTAATAGCAACAGATTATTTCACAAAATGGGTTGAGGCAGCCCCTGTAAAAAGAACAACTTCCGGAGTGGTTTGTGATTTTCTTAAAAGGAATATCTTGGTATGTTTTGGTGTGCCTCAGAAGATTGTAACAGATAATGCCACCAGTTTCTCTTCAGTTGAAATGACTTCTTTCTGTTATGAACATAGTATTTCTCTCTCCCATTCATCAAATTATTATCCCCAGGGGAATGGGCAAGCTGAGTCCAGTAACAAAAACCTCATTGCTATCATGAAGAAATTGGTGAATGACAACCCCAGAGATTGGCATAAGAGGTTGTATGAAGCACTCTGGGCCGACAAAATAACTCCTAAAAGAGCAATTGGGATGGCGCCTTTTGAATTAGTTTATGGGATAGGTGCCCAATTATCTTTACCCTTGGAGCTTTCTACAGCCAAACTGCAAAGTGTAATCGAGGATCAATATTTCCAAGATTCCCTGGAGAAGAGGATTATGTATTTAGCCAAGATTGAAGAAGAGAGAAACGGGTTGGTTGACCGAATTACTGTGCATCAGGCTAGGGTCAAAGAAATTTTTGACAAGAAGACAAGACCCAGGAAGTTTAGGGAAGGAGATGAAGTATTACTGTGGGATAGAAGAAGAGAGCCAAGAGGTGCACATAGCAAATTTGACTCGCTCTGGAGTGGGCCTTTCAAGATTCACCAGATACTGGGGCCAAATTCTTTCAAACCGGATTATCCTGATGGAACTGTTTTACCCCTGTCCTATAATGGACAGGATCTCAAGCTGTATTGTCTGTAAACAGGGTCCCCTGTTTTGTACATAATCTTCCTTTTTGTTCAGTTTTTGTGTTTTCCTTTCCCATTTTTGTTTTGCCCCGGGCTGTTTCCTTTCTTCTCTTTCTTCATCTTCTGCGAAACCAGAACTTTTGAGTTCTCTGCATTTTGCCATAAAATGCAGTCCCCAGTCAGAGCCAATGTTACCTTTTGAGTCACCCTTGTTTATTCATGTATCGGTAATTTTTCTCAAGCAAGAGTCGGTTTACCGTATTATATTTTTGGTCATATCTTCGCTTTGTGAATCGACTCTTAGTCCTTCGAATTTTACCCATGTGTCGTCTTTGTATAAAAGGTTTGAACCTTTGAACCCGAACCATTCTCAAAGTTCAAGGTTCAATGGTTCAATATGTCTGAAGTGTCATATAAAGCAAGCTGTCTTATTGTTTGTCTTAAGCGTCTTTGTACTTTCGAGTTGAACTTGAACCTTCCGCGCGTACTCTATAGCGGGGTTCAATGTTCAATGGTTCAACGGTCTTAAGGTTCAATACTCATTGTCTTCCTATGAGTCAAGTCACACAGTTTCCGTGTCTACTAATATATCATTGAACCTCCCGCTTGTACTCTGCCGCGGGGTTCAATGGTTCAAGGTTCAATAGTTCATTGTTTTATAATTGGCAACCTTTACCGAAGCCGCGTAACTTTTTGTTGGTCCATATAACCCTTGCATCGTTGAACCTTCGTATTGAACCCCGTCTTCTAAAGTTCAACGGTTCATAGGTCAAGTCCCTGTTTCGGTAAGTCAATCTCTTGCCTACCTACAAAGTCCAGTTGACATGCTTGAACCATCACATTGAACCATCGCGTTGAACCATGTCCTAGAGGTTCAATGGTTCAATAAGTTGGAAGATTTGGTAATACTGGTCCTGTTTGCTCCCGCAGCTTTCTATGTCAAACTTAGCGGGAAAGTTGGAGGAAAATTTATCAGAAACCCATCATGAAACAGAGAGCTCTAATTTAGCGGAGACTATGGATAATCATTGTACTTCATGATGGCGCATGAACATTACTTGCTATTAATGAAGAAATTAGAGTTCACGTCTTTTCAAATATTTTTGGCACGTATTGTTCCAAGCGATGATTATTCACTCTGGTAAGCACCATTATTAACCAAGAACAAGCTAATTTTAGCAAGAAAATATACTGTGCAATGCGGAGAAGGATAGCACTGGAAGTGTAAGGCTCTCATTTTTCAAGTTTTTGCAGTGAATTCAAATATCCTGAAGGTGAGTCCTGTTTCCCCTGTGCTATTCTGAATTCTTATACTGGAAAGAAGAGCCTCTAGAATTTCTATTATTTTCAAAATTCGTAGTGTTTTATTATAATCATCCAAGTATGTCTTTGAAATCTACATGTTTGGGAGACGAACATGGCCCTGGTCTTACTTACTCTCACTCAAAATTTGGGGATACTGCATTTGTTCAATATGATTTAGAGGAATTCATAGGAAGAACTAGAAACCCTATCCAAACCCCCACAATGAAGAAAATTGTGGACAGTGGTTTAGTTGAAGCCACAGCCTTTCGTCAAGCTATATTCTGCCCAGAGTTGGTTCAAGAGTGTATAAACAGATACGATCCCCAACACATGTGCGTCAGAAAAGCAGACGGGGATGTGTTATTCCATGTTGACAGACAAACCCTCATGTTTGTGATGAAGATACCGCCTAAGGAGGCATATTCCAATCTTGACATTACTTCCTCCAATGGGTATTTCTCAGAAAAGAGACCAACTTACAGAAGTGTAATAGCAAGGAATTGGCTGCTAAAATTTCAAAAGGGCGGTTCAAGGCTGTCCAGACCCCTTACTAGAGATCATTTAATACAGGAAGTAAGGGATATTGTGGTGTTGTTGAACAGACTGAGAGGCAATCAGCATGCCTATTACTAGGAAGACTGGATGTACTTTTTTATACAAGTCATCCTTCAGGGTGAACAATAATTGGATTGGGCTGAGATAGTAGCTGATTGTCTACATCAGAGTTTAAATAATCGTCTGGGTAACAGGGATTTCTTTATGTCTTCATATCTGTTCTACTGTTTAGCATCCACAAGAGATTGGTTTGACTTGCCTCATGAGCCTTTAGATGAGAGCAGTAAGATTTACGAGTATTATTCACAGTTGCAAAGAAGAAATTGTTATGAAAATTATAAAAGGATTAATGATGTCTTCACTGGAAAAATGACCTATGAACTGGCAGGCAATCCAAGTAAGAGAATGACCAGTGAAGCAATGCAACTGATCAATATCTACGGTAGCTTTTTCATCCAGTTTTCTGAATTCACTTATATCAGAGTTGGAGGGTTTGATGGTGAACCCCTGAAGTTGCCTAGATATGTATTCGATCGTTTTGTATTGATGGAGGTATGTCGGCAATTGGCACATGTTGATAACAAATTCCCATCAAAAAGGGGTTGTGGTATTGCTTTTCCTATTGAACTTGGGCATTATTCATGCCATTCAAAATCTGACGCCTTAAATCTGGAGGTGAACCTCAAAAGGTTCAATTTTCAATTTTTCATTGCCAGGATTCAATTCGACAGTAAATGTTTTGTTAAAGATAACCTAGATTCCGGGACAGGGCACTCACATCTTCCTAAGCTGGAGGATTACTGGGAGGACTGCCCAGATGAATTCGAAGTTAGGAGGAGGTTATGGTGTAGATTTTCTTTGGGGCAAATAATTACCCTTAATTTAAACATGGACGTTTCTGGAATTTTTGTTGATGATGAACAAGTGGTTGATCCACAATTTGAGAAAATAGAACACTTACCCATCCCAGAGGTGGACTGGAGCAAGAAAGAGGAGGACAGAATTGAAATTAAAACCCTTCCTGTGATAAGGAGGACTGAAAAATGGTTGAATGAAAAAAGACAGGAAGGGCTTCAGAGTAAAACTGTCCAACAATTCTCTTCAGTGGCCGCATCATCGCTTCCCATGGTCTCTTCTAATCAACCCCTTGCTATCTGTGGTGCAGGTGCATCCAAGCCATCGACTGAGAAAAGCCCTGTCTCCAAGAGATCCAGAAGGGTCCTCACGGATATTCTGCCATCCTGTGTTACCAGATTGAGGACAAAAGGGAAGAGAAAGAAGCAGACTTCTGAGACAATAATTGTTGACTTAAATTTAGAGGAAGAAGCAGAAGAGCCTATGGGGGACAAAGAGGCAAGCCCAAACAGAATAGAGACAGCTGACACTAGTTCACAGTCAGAGGCCTTTCTAGAGACCCCTGATGTGTTAATGATTTCGAATGAACCCTCTGATGGAGAGAAGCCCAGGAAGACAGTCTCGGCCCCTGCACTGAAGTGGCTAGAGAGCTCTATATCTGACAAAAAGAAGGTGATTCCTTTTGTTCTCCCTCTGGAGGACATGGTAAGTAAATGTCTGGGGAAGACCCCCAAGTCCAAGAGACTCAAAACAATGACCAGAATAAATGTTGACCCAAACACTGGTAATTGGAGTGCAGAAATAGCCAAGCCAGTAACCGAGGAAGAGGTTCAAGACCCTACAGTGCATGATTTCACGGTGGAGAGGATAGATCTCGGTACTGCCTCCAGAGCTGCAGATGTGCACCATCTTGAAGCTTCCACTAAGAGAATGGTCAGTCGAACAATGAAAGATGAGAAGGACAAAAGAGAGTTGAAACAAGCTCTGCGTTCAATGGCAGAGTATATTGAGACCATTAACAATCCTAACCCACAGCCGATCTCACAAGTCCCCTTGTCTTTCGACCCAAAGTCACCTGTCAATCAAAAAATGTTAGATCAAGTGCATAGAAGCAAAATGGTCTCAAAAACTTTTGACAGTTCATTAGACAGCATCGAGCAAAAAGGAACTGAATATATTTATGAACTCAAAGGCATATATGATCTGACTACCACTACCATTGAAGATCTTAAAACACAGGTTGTTGTCTGGGCTAAGGATGAAGGTAAGTGGACAAGTGTGATAAATCAAATAGAGGAAGTCCAGAAATATGGACTGGAAAAGTTTTTGGCAGAAAAGAGCTTGACTGGTGTGGATGAGGATTTGTTGTACGTGAACAAAAAGAATATCGAATGGAGAAACTCCATATCCCGACAAGGACGCTTTGAACTCTCAAAGCTAGTTAAAGAAATAACAGAATTTACTCAATCACTACAACATGATTTGCAATGTATCGATGTAAAATACTTAAAGGATGATGGAAAGCCTGTGGATGATGTTGAAGCAGTAGTCCAATCCTTCAGAGACAAAATCCACTTTATCGAAGAAAATGATAATATTCTGATTGAGGATTTCTCCAAGGTTTCTAAAGTCGAGTCTCTGCTCTATCTCTGCATCGATGCACTCCCTGAGCACAAGGAGAAATTTGGGAGAATGCAAAGGGAAAAGGAGGTCTGGAAATCAAGGATGAAACATATAGGTATACCAAACTTCCCTAAAATTCAGGAGTTCGTGGCCACCTTTCAGGAGTGGAAATCCCAACATGCTTCCTAGGCTATCGACAGTAAATCAGGAGATGCTGATTCATCGCCCCAGTCATAACCTCGTCGGCTCATTCTTTTTCTGATCCTCAATTTATGTTATTTCCAGCAACTTTGATCTTTTATAATTAGTTGTTAAAAACTAAATCCCGTACGGGTCAGAGTTATGCTAACTCTAGGTTTAATTTGCTCAAGGACATGGTTAAGATAATCATATATATATGTTTTCTTTAGAGTTTTTATGGGGAGAGGTTAGAGAAAGAAAAGAGGAAGTGAATTTCAGAAAGATTGTGCTTAACTTTTACATTATGTGATGATTGTTTGAGTAAATTTTCATCTGTGAATGAGAAGAAGAACAATTGCTGCTTGTTTGGATATGTGCGTCTGAATGTGTGGAATCAGATTTTCTGTGTGAAATCTCCTTTCACTTGGTAATTGCTCTTTATTTGGACAATTTATCATATGTGTTCAGTTCTTTATTGGTTTAGCAAGTTTGTATGAATGTATTCACGTATTCGAAGATACCAAAGTAAAATCTGTATATTTTATCTTGTTGCTGTATAAATTTATCGCGTTCATGACATGGCTATGTATGAATGTTAGTCTGCCTTAAGCGTTTTCTGGTTAAAAATGCATTTGATTAATTGAATAGGTTAAATTCATTGAAAATCATAAAGGGAGCTATACCTAAATTCAGAGGGGAACTAATTTAAAGGGTTCACCCATTTGTTGTTTAACTCATTTGTTCTTTTAAAGAGGGTATAGAGTCAGAATAGATTATTTTCATAATAAAGACAAATCTGTTAACCAACAAGGACCAAATCGGATATCCTGAAAGCTTTAGTTCTGGCTCTCTTGTCGAACCAGCGGTTGACAACAACCTGATGTTTTACAAATTGATCAATTGCTTGACTCCTTTTTTCTTCCAGATGCATCAACTGAAGCAACCTGACTTCTTGTTTATTGTCTATGCCTAGGTATTCTTGGGCAAACTGTAGGGTAGGAATTTTTAAGTTTACAGGGAGGATGGGATCCACTCCATATACTAGTTGGAAAGGTGAGTTTCCTAATGCAGTTTTTATTCTAGTTCTGTCCACCCATAAGGCATACTTAAGAAATGAGTTCCATTCCCTGGGGTTCTTCTCTATCAGTTTTCTTATGATACTCAGTAAATTCTTGTTGGTGGATTCTACTAAACCATTCCCTTGAGGATAATGGTTAGATGAAAACTTAAGTATAATCCCATGGTCAAAAGCCCAACTGGATAACTTGGTGGAAATGAAGGCAGACCCATTATCACTTACCAATGCATAAGGAGTTCCATACCTGGTGACAATGTTGCTCTCCAGAAATTCAATGACATCATCTGCAGTGCAAGTTTTGCTGCTAATAGCCTCAGTCCATCTAGTACAATAGCCAGTAATTGTTAAAACATACCTATGCCCTGAGGAGGACGGAGGATTGATTGGTCCTATGAAGTCCATGCCCCACTGTGCAAATGGGCGCTCTTCCATTACTGGCTGCAATGGTTGTGCAGCATATTTCTCTCTGTTGGCCGCAACCTGGCAAACATGACAACATTTAACATGATCAGCTGTGTCTTTAAAAATTGTAGGCCAGTAATATCTTGCTCAGAGGATTGCATGTGTTGTGGCCAATGCTGATCCATGTGCTGTTCCAAACTTATCATGTAATTCTGTCAGGACTCTACTTGCTTCTGGCTTCTCTAAGAATATAAGGTATATTCCTTCGTAATTCTTCTTGAACAATGTTCCTCCCTTCATCATATACTTTTGGGATCTTATCTTTAAGGCTCTTCTCTGTGAAGCCTGCATTCTTGATGGACATCTTCCAGTAATCAGGATGTGCCTGATATCTAAATACCACTCTTTATTGTCTTTCTCATTGATCACATATTGCTGACTAGTGATGTTTGGATCAATCTCAGATATCATCTGGCTCAGAGCTTGTCCTCTTACCAGCTTCATTGGTGTAATTTCCATGTCATACTCTTGTAATACAATAATCCATTTAGCTCTTTTCTGACCAGGCTCACTTTGCATCAGCAGCATCTTCACTGCTGCATCAGGCACCGCAGCAATCACTTTGCTTCTGAGTATGTAATGTCTGAATTTCTTTACTGCCCTGACTAATGCAAGTGCTTGTCTCTCAACATCTACATACCTCAACTCAGCATCCCTGAAAGGACAGCTCATGAAAGCAATTGGTTTCTCTTCTTTCTCTTCATTTCTTTGAGTTAACACTGCTGCAGAGGTATGTTCTGAAGCAAATGAATAGATGTAGAAATCTTTGGTGTAGTCTGGACTAATGAGGACAGGAGCATCTGAAATGGCCCTTTTTATAACCTCAAATGCAGTCCTGGCTTCTGGTGTCCACTCAATTTGTGCATCTTTTTTCAACATAGCATTTAAAGGTCTGACAATCTCAGCAAAGCCGGTGATGAACTTCCTCACAAAGTTTATCTTACCAAAGTAAGACTTGAGTTCCTTTTTGCTTCCTGGAAGTTGTAACTTCATAATAGATTCCACCCTGTCAGGATCAATGATAATTCCATCCTCTGTGATCAGGTGGCCTAGTAATTTTCCTGTTGTGACCCCAAATATGCACTTCTTAGGATTCAAAGATATTCCATATTCTTCACATTTCTTCAGTACACTTCTGAGATCAGCAACATGATTCCTCCTTTCCTTGGAGAATACCGTCAAGTCATCCATGTAGATGACTATACATTTTCCTATTAAACATCTGAAAGCTATGTCCATTGCTCGCTGGAATGTAGCTCCAGCATTTATGAGTCCAAAGGGCATACGTCTATATGCAAATATCCCCCACTTTGTGGTGAAGGCAGTTTTCAATCTGTCAATTTTGTATCCTGAAAAGTCGTCCAAGAAGGACATCATTTTAGCTCCATTTACAATCTATAGAACTTCATCCAATGAGAGTAAAGGATAGTTATCCTTTTCTGATGCTCTGTTCAGGTTCCTGAAATCTACACATAACCTGATGTCTCCGTTTTTCTTTCTGACCGGGACTAGATTTGCTACCCATGTCGAGTGCCTGACAGGAAATATTATCCTGGCATTTAACAATTTCTTGACTTCTTCAAGAATTATTGGTTCGAGCAAGGCATTGACTGGCCTTTGCTTCTGTCTGAAAGGTTTTGCATCTGGCTTGAGAGGTATAGTATGAGTTATGACAGAGGTGTCATATGTCTTCAGCTCAGCATAAGTCCATGCAATTACATGTATGTAATCCTTGAGGGCCTAAGTTATTCCTTCTAACTCTTCTGGTGTGCAAACCTTACCCAATAAGACGTTTTTCTTATCATCCGCTTGTCCAATATTCACTTGTGAATATTGACCTCCATCTGCCTTAGGCAGATCTTTATGTTTGAGCATATTATCCAAATCAAAGGCTCTTTCTAATTCAATCATACCTTTGGGGATCCTGTTGCTAGGCAACTCTAATATCTCATCTTCTTCCTAGACATGATCTTCCATACCATTCTCATCTATAATCTAAGCTTCAAATATGTCTCTATTTGAAATGAAGTCCAGAATGTGCTGATCATCATCAAACACCTGGAGATTAGTCACATTGTCAGGTATTGATGGTACTGATACCAGTTCTACTGAAAATCTCTTTAGACCAGATATAGACAGTGGCTCCAATGTACTGGCAGCTTGAGCTAGCGTATTTGCCCTGTGGTTTTGTTCTCTTGGTACATGAGTGATATTAAAGGCGTTAAAGTCTTCCATCAGGTCCCATACATGATGTCTGTAATTTGATAGTTTTCTGTAGTTACAGGAGTAAATTCCTCTTACTTGCTTCACAACTAGTTCTGAATCTCCAAAGACATGCAGAATCTTTACTTTCTTCTTTTGAGCAAACAGCATTCCATGAATCAAAGCCTCATATTCTGCTACATTGTTAGTACAGGGGAACTGTAATCTGTAGGCTGCCAGATAGGATTTCCCAGTTGAATCAATCAGATCGATTCCTACCCTAGCACCTTGCTTAGATTTGGACCCATCAAACCTCAGGATCCAAGGTTTATCTTCAGCAGGACATTTAGATGAACTTCCTTTTCCCTTTGCAACTCTGGCTGCTACTCCGCCTGATATCCATTTTAACTTAGGGACATCATCATCCTTAAGTTTCTTCTCTCCCTCTTCTTGTGAGCCTGATGGCTTTTCTATTCTCTCTTTCGTTTCAGTAGGAGGATGATCTTCTGAATCTGCAGCTGCATGCTTTTTCAAAATGTGTAAACATAGTGAGCAAGTTGTTTCTGAGTGAGGTGCCTCATGCAGCCTACACCAATTTTTAATTAAGACCTCCTGAGGAGATTTATGCTGACGTGTCACCTTCTCTATTTCCCTTTCCAAAAATTCTTCGAACTTCGTCAAGTCACTACCTTTGTCCTCATCGAACAATTCATAATCTGGTTCTATAAAGCAATCACTCCCTGGGGTGATCTTTTCTTTTATTTCATTATTTACTTGGAGAGAGACTAAAATTTCCTCTGTTTCTAGGATAGGATGCTCATCATGATCTGTCGGTTCTTCAGTTCCTACAAAAGACAGATAAGAATTATTATTATCATCATCATCAAATGTAACATTTACCTCAGAATATGATGATGATGCCTCGCTGTATGTTCGCTCTAACATCATCATCTCTAAGCATGTTTCACATGTCTTTTCTAAATGTGCTTCGTCGTGTAACCTGCACCATCTGTCAATCAAAATATCATTAGGAGGTATATTTAACAATTGACAACGTTTTACCTGTTTAGACAGATGTATCTCAAAATCTTTGAAGTGATCTATTTCATTCTCATTATCGGGATTATTATCGCGTTCTATGACTGGCATGTCCTCCTGGTCATCATCATGATGATGATGATGCAGCTTAAGCATTAGCATCTCTTCTATTTTGACAGTCTGCGGCCTGATGCAATAAACTCCAGGTTCTACGTTTACGTACATGATCTCATTTGTTCTGTTGTACTCAGTTATCATATGTTTCATTCTAGGTTTAGCATCAATCCTGATCTGATTAGGTATACCCTTCCATGGTAACCACATGTGACTGAAATCTGTAGACATATATCCGTTAAGCGTTTTAGACCAATCGCGGCTGAGCAACATCCCATACGTATCAGGTATGTCAACTACTTGAATATCAATGTAATACTAGATCCTAGGATCAGATGCTAGCTGCATGTGGATGTGAGTTAATTCTCCTACTACACTTACTTCTATTTTGTCCAACTGTGTGACCTTCTTTAAGGATTTAGCAGGATGCAGTCCTAAAGCATTGCATATTGACAAGGGCATAACATTCGTTGAGGCTCCCGAATCCACCAGACAGTTGTGCAGGTTCTTGCTGAACATTCTTATGGTAAGGAGGAATGGAGGTGATTCAGTTTTATCCCTATACAAGGTCATGTGGGAGGTTTCTACAGCTTGGACTCTAGTTGATACTTTAGGCTTGACAATATTGTCCCTAGCAGCGTGATCCTTGCCACTATATTGACTTGAAAGATGACTATCCTCTTTAGGGGCAGGATCATCTAAGGACTTCATGAATGCCCTTTTGATGGCAGGAGTTTTCAGTAACTCAGACAGGGACAGGCTGATCTTAATTTTCTTCATTTCATCAGCGAGATAGCTGACCAACTTGTCGGATTCATGAGGTGTATTCACAATCTTTGATATTGTGTTTTGGGGTGACAAGTACTGAGCATTCACCTTAGGGAACCCTAGGTTATTGCTAGCCTTAGGATCAGGAGGTGTATTGAAGTTGTTTGGAGGTAGAGATGATGTCAATGGACCAGCAGGTCTATTGGCATTACTCCTCAAGTTATAATTATGCTTACCAGGATATTGCTGCTGATATGTATGTACTTCTTCACGTTCCCTTGTAGGCTCATTTTCATCTTCAAAGGGGAAAACATAGTTTGTTTCAAAAGCTAAGGCCGATTCTTCATATGCCTGGTTATAATTCTGATGAGGTTGATTTGTATAGGCTTCTAGCACAAAAGCTGAGTCGTATCCACAAGGAACAATCTCATTTCCTTCTGCATGAGGTGGATTTCTAGAAGTGTTAGACACTTCAGTCTGAAAGATGCTAGCAGCAATTCTAAATTGTGGACAGTCTAATTCTTCATGTGCATTAGTATTGTGGATCCTACACCAATTAGTAAGAGCTGCCTCAGCAAGATTGACTCTAGTAGTCTGTTTGGCTTCACCAGGAGGCTGATTGTCCAGGGGTGATGGTAATGAACCATTATTTGGCCTAGAATTCCATACTCTGGGCTGTCTAGGTGGTTATTGTTATTTCCACCATTATTGTTGAAATTATTGTTGTTATATCCTCTATCAGGATAATTTGGTCTGTCATTGGAATAATTTCTGTTCTGACTTGACTGGGAATAAAAACCCTAATTTCTCAAGTGTGTCACGTCTGTGGTGAGTTTTCTTAATTGAGCAGAAATTTCTTTGATTTCCTCCTTTTCTTCTTGAGCTTTGGCCACTACATTTTCAGTCTGAGGCTTGAAGAAAAAGGATCCATGGTTATTATTGGATAGATCAGCACCCTGAGGTATCTGGGCTTGTGCAAGGTATAGTGGCACTTGGCCATTTCCATTAGGAGGGGGCATGATGCTCAGTGGAGGTACTTGCAAAGGTGTAGGCATGACTGCTGGAGGTATCACTGTTCCATTAGGATACTGTGCAGGATACTGCGGAGAATATGTTGCAGGATATGATGCGGGATATTGTGAATGCATGCCAGGCAAGGTAGGAAATGCTATATTTGCAGTAGGAGAAGGTATCAACTGTTGATTCACTTTGATAGCTTCTTGAAAAGCTCCTGTCAATGTAGTGATCTCAGGATGTGTTCTCCTGATGAACATGGAAGTTAATGGATCTAGAGCTGAATAATAGATACTCCGGGCAGAGGCATCAGATACCACATATGGGGCAACTAACTTGGACAACATTTTCTAAAACCTAGCATTGAAATTGGCGATAGGTTCATGCTCAAATCTTTTGATCGTGGCAAACATATGGTAATTCATAGATGGATCAATAGGGACCTTGAACCTGTCAAGAAAGGCTTTCTCTAAGACAGCCCATGAACCAACAGAGGCTTGGCCAAGACTAATGAACCAATTATAAACATCTTCCCCTAAGGAAAAAGGAAATAACCTACATACCACATCTTGATGTTCTATCCTGGCTCTACAGCAAGCTTCCTTAAATGTCTTGATATGATCATCAGCATCTTGATAAGGATGATATTTTGGACAAAGTTTGTCCAGATTCTTTGGTAGCTCATGATATGCAATAAAGGTCAAAGGTGACTCCGCTGCAAAGAATGACATTGCAACTAGAGGAGGTTGAGCTGATTGAGGTTGGACTAATGGTACACCTTGAGGCTGAACAAGAGGTGTCACAGATATCCCGGAAGGTATCTGTAAACTAACGGGAGTTACAGGAGGAGGTTCTGGTGAAGCTCTTGACGCACTAGACCCTGGAGTATGATGAATGTCTACAGTTCTAGGTCTGAAACCTCTAACAGGTAGTTCCTCAAAGATTCCACTAGATCTAGACCTGGTATTTATCCTGTGAGCCAGGATTTCTCAATTTTGAGGCGAATTGGCTTAAACTTTGCAAATATTGGCTGGATTTCACCAAATGAGGTGATATTTGCAGTCAGATGGCTAATCAAACTGGATATTTACGAAATATTTATGAAGATACTGCAAGTATGATAGGATATTTGGGGTATAATGATCCCTAGCACAAGATCTCAAGTATCTAAAGCTTAAATTCTTCAAAGCTCGAACAGATTTACGGATCTTTGGCCAATATTAGTGAATTCAGAATGATCTACTATAAAGCTTGCAATATTTATGTAAGATCTGGAAATCTTTACACGAAATGAGCATATATGAGCTTCTTACAGTAAATATTTACGTAATATTTGAAATTTACAGACAATCTGAGGTTACCTTACTCCCTGCATCATAGAACCTAAAAATAATGATGATGCGCGCGGTCTTCTGGACGGCCCTCCTTCTAGCGCCAATTTATGTTGGTCATGATGTTAGTCATAAACAAGCATAGAATAAAAGTGCACATTAACCTTTATTCATCTTGAAAGATACTTTCAATTCAAAGAATTCAGGATCCCAAGTCTCCAGTGATTAGGTCTTAATCGTCTGAAGTTACTCAGAGGTTAATTTGTGTTGCTGTTTCCATTTTGGGGACTTACGTGAAATTGTGCCATCATCATGACATTCCTGCAGAAATTCTTTACAGAGAAGTCATATTATGTAGTTATTAGATGAAAAGATGTAGAAATACCTCAATCTTTGAATGATATTTTTCAATTATGCATGCTTTGCATTCAAATATGCTAAATATTTGCGATTACCTACGAGATGTCTGCATATTTGCATTATTTAATTAGGATAATCAGTTATTCATAATTGTGATAATGAAATGTTCTGAAATTGAAAGAAATTAAAGGAATACTACAATTTAAAGTTGAACCTTCAGCTATTGATCCACATACATACTCGATACTGTCATGACGAGAAGAAATCAAACCATATGTTCACCAGGATATTCCACAGCTAGATACAGTCGATGCAAACTTCAGAGGATGAGGAATGAAAAAAATACATGCAACATGATGAGCACTCCAAGGGACGTAGCAAATCAAAGCACATATCCAGAATTCAGACACAGATTACTCAAGATTTACAAAGATTTGTAATTGAAATACTCTTCTCTTTCATTAAGTATGCAAAAGACATGTACATATGCAATAACTTTGAAATAAGCCCTGAATACTTTAGCAAACAGATTTCAATTATGTTTCAAATGTTTTAACAGGGCATTCCACCACCTTTTATAGAATAAGGTGAGGAATCCGTTACAAAAGATCTACGATCCTGATTTATCAACACAAATCTACGGTCACGATTCACTTGACTTTGTCAATCTTTACAAAATGGCACAAGTTGCCAGCTGGCAACTATCTATACTACTTATACTATTTTCCCCTTCATGATGTATCTTCATCATGCTCCTCAGCTGATTCATGCGAGTCATCATCATGTGCATCACTTTCCAAACTTTCACTATCTTGATGATAACGCTGCTGCATATGGGGCTGCATACTACTGCGGACCTGCTCGTATGAATGCACAACCTGATCTATCCCTCCACCATCTTGAGTCTTTGCTTTGACAATGGCATGTTTATGTGCTTCATACTTGTCTCTGTTGTTATCAAGCTTATTTTTCCTATCCTGCAGTGTCTCTTTGTATTTCTCCATCTGGACCTTGATCCTCATTATTTTATCTATCAATTCCTCTGTCAAAGGGATAGGTGGACCATCTATCTCTGATTGGAAGTTGCTGTGTACTACTTTAATGGCGGACTCTTCATCTTGATTTTCTATTTTTCCTTCCACCTTGCCTTCCAATGCCTCCAGTATCACCGCTTCTTCAGCCATTAAATCTCGTAGCCTCATGCTGATATCCCTCAGCTTATTATTACACCTTTTGAGGACTCCACACTCAAACTCAGTGTCTTTATACCAGATATCTATTAATAATGCGGTATTACTATTCAGTACTTGCTTACTGAGGAGCTGTTGTGGATTTATATTCCTTATTTCTCCTAACAGGCTCAGGACTCTCTTCAGCTTGTAAGACCTCTTCCCTGTCTGCATCTGCAATTTATCCACTTTGGCCTTGGAGTCACTTAGGGTGCTCCATCACTTCAAAGAGGCCTTCATTATTTCTACAGCATCATCCAATGTGGATGACATCCATCTCCTTATCACGGACGCCTCATGCTTCATGAGGTCCAATTTATTTACCTCCTCCTGAGAAATGGCAGTCAATGGGACTGCATGATTAGTTGTGGTATCATCAGGATTGGTCAGCCCTTTGATATAGGCATGCAACTAAGCAATGTGCTCTTTATGTTGCTTATTTTTCTCCTTCTCTCTTTTCACCTTCTAAATTAGAGAGTCAATGATATCTTTGCCCTCCTGACCTTCTTGGTCCTCATTGGCAAAGCCCAAATCTACTGTACTGATTTGAAATTCATCGACAGTGATTTTACCTTTTTCCTTCTCCACCGCAGGTATGGCAATTTATGCGGTCCTTCTCCCTGTTGCCGGATCTCTCTTGATGGCCGAAGTCATTCTGGCCTTCCTCTTTGGCTTCATTATATCCACAGAGAATAGGGTGGAGACGTCGAATTCCTAAATTTCAAGTTCTTCCTCAGCATTTACCTCTTTTGCCAACCACGGAGGCACCTGATCATGTTTTTCAACATCATCCTGATGTTCATCTATATCTCCCGTTTCTGTCAACAAGTGTTGTGGAGATGGTGACTTTCTCATTTCTTCTTCTTGATGCTCTCTTTGTTGTTGATCTTGCGACACCTCCTCCTGTTGAGGGATTTCCTTCTTTGGAGGAGCATCTTCATGCTGTGGGGACCCTTGAGGTGCATCTATATGCTGTGGGGAACCTTGAGGTGCATCTATATGCTGATCATGATGATCATGACCTTCTTTTGTCATTATTTCATCTATTCCCACTTCTTCTTCTTCTTGTGGCTTATCCACTGCACCAAATATTGGGGATCCTGCCTGAGGTGTTGGCGGTTGTTCTGTAGCTACTACTTCTTCCGAGCCTGCCCCATCCACTTCTTGTACTTTGGTAGCTGGATCCTCTAGTGTTTCTTTCTCATTAGCCTTCGCTTCCTGAACCTCTACTATAGCAAGTTCCTCTGTTGTGTCATGTGGGCTTCGTTGGCCGGTTTCAAGAGCATGGCCCTCTGACTCTGCCATCTCTATCTCTTCTGTTAGGTGACCTTTATCAGGTGATCCTGCTGGTTGTTCAGGACTTACATCCTGTGTCTCTGTCAGATCTACCACTACAGGACTGGTCACCTCTGTGATCAATGTATCTAGCCCTATTTCCTGAGCTATTTGCTCTGGGCTCTTTTCTCGCTCTTCTTCCACTCGCCTCATCTCTTCCAGTACTGATTGAACTGGTGGAGACTTGTGGGGGGTCATACTAATACCAGCAGCTAGTGTTTCCATCTTCTGTGTAGCCACATCCTACACCACCTCATCATCAGACAAATTTATTGTCTCATCTAGCGAGACATGCCCTTCTGCTTGTGTCTGAGATGTTTCTTTCAGCTGCTCCTCAGCAAGTTCAGTTTTGAACTTGACGATGGTAGGAAGTGGAACATTATGTTGAAGTTCCTTGTGCACTTCACTACCTTCCCCTTGTAATGAAGTAGGGGGTTGGCCTATTCCACCTCTCATGGAGGTTCTTTGTTTCTTAGGTGGGGTAGACACCAGCACCTGTGGAGCTCTCCTCTTCCTTTTTATTACCAATGGAGCCTCCTCTTCCTCAGGCTCTTCTTCTATGAGGGTATCCTCTCCTCCTGGTTGCTTAGAGGATTGACCCACTTCTTGGGTCTCAGTGATTCTAGCCTCTGCTGTCTTACTTTTCTTGGGCCTTTCTTTCTTTGGAGGGGATGCTGATTCTGATCCTGACTCTGCCGCCTCCTCAGCTGCAAATACCGCCCTTTCAATTATAATCCCTTTTGGTCCCTATTCCACCTTCTTTCCCCTTGGGGGTCTTTTGCTCTGCTGTTGTGGTGGAGGGATTCTATCTCCTTTGGTCTTCCTCTTCTCTAACAGGAAGTCATCATATTCATCTGCGGGGATATCTTGCCCTTTCTTCTTGTTGTCCACCGTAATGGCAACACCCTTCTTCTTCAATGCCTCTATTTGTGCATCAACCCAAGCTTGGGTTAGGTGTAGGGTCCTGGCAATGAATGGGTCCAAGGATATGTCCTCCTGCATAGTCAGGTCAGGTGCAGAGATGGTGTCATTATATATCTTTTTCTGTTCGTACTCGTCTGCCATTGTCCTGCCATCATCCTTCTTTAATTGTTGGGGAAGGGAGATGCAATCAAAAGTTCTAACTTGGTTCAGAGTTAACCTCTGATACCTCCTTCTTTTGGCTTCTGCCTCATCTTCACAGTCAGCCCAAAAATCCTCTAAGTGCCTTTGGTGAATAGGCTTTCCTAGTATCTTCTGTATCCTGCCATAAGGATCATATGGTCTTGTTATTGGAAAAAGCTGTAGATTCATTTTATTTAGGGTGACCATCACCTTCTTTATACTATCTGAGTCAGGGCACATATAGTTGCCAATGCTAACTGGGAACAAAATTGGTGGCAGCTTCTTGGCATCCTTGTACATTTGTATCATGGTGGAGCCCTACCTGATAAATTCCATTAGTACTACGGCGTCGGTAGGATACCTTGGCAGCATCAGCGGATGTCCCTCAAAACCTTCAACCCTTATATAAGAAAAGGTTGCAAACTGTATGTACCAGGCCCCATGCCTGTAGACTACCTCTTGAGCCTCCATGCTCAATCTCTTTGTTCTGTCTTCCTCCATGGTCCTTACCAGATGCATAGAGAATGCATCATTGACCAGTTTGTAATCTTTTAGGTAGTTGGTTCTCTGCAGCTGGGGATGATGATCCCAGATATATGCAGCATTTGTGCCTGTGAGCTTTCCATCTGTAACCAAGGCATCAAAAGTGCCTTTGTAGGCATGAGAATAAACAATATATGATGACATGTAAAATGCACAATTTGAACCTCCCAGGTTCATCAGTTGCTCATGCAGAGCATCACTTATAATTTGGCCCCATAATGGCTTAATGTTTGAATATAGACACATCATTATTATTCCGTACATCCAATCCCTGAAACTGCCAGTATCAGGTTGGCCAGTTACTCTATTCAGGAGTGCAACCATGTACTGATACTCCTCACTGAAATCATACTTAAACAGGTGCACAGGAAGCTTGGCCGCTGCATTATATGTGTTGTTCTCAGCCTGCCATGGATACATGTTCTTCCTGGCCGATTTCTTGTTAGCTTCATACTCCCTTTCAGACTTCTTCAAGTCTACACTTTTGACCTTACTGCCTAGTGGCAGTCCAAATGTCCGGGAGAGACCTTTGATGGAGAGGTCTACATATATCCTCCCATACTTCACTACTTGCCTTGTTTGAGGGTTATAATTCTGGGCACACTCAATGACGAGTTCTGGAGATTCCATGGAGTATGGAAAACTAGTGGCATTCCACATTCCCGACACGAACACTGCATCTAGCACAGGACTCTTGTCATGTCCATTGTTCAGCTTGGCTGACCAGGCCTCCAAATTAGTGCTTCCCTGATGGGTGTCTATAATTGCTCCATATTTAAACAAGACCCCCCTCTGAGCAGAGAACATGGGTTTGCTGAATTCTTCTTGACACTTGACCAATCACTTCTCAGCCATGAGTACCTGTAATTAACGATAATCCTATCTCACAACAGGTACTTATATGCATGTATATTGCAATTGACTTTATAAATCATTATGCCTACTGTATCAATTCCAACACTACTTAATCATACGGGTGCATAAACTAGAACTTACATCATCGTGCCAGAACAGAAACAATATGATGAGGGTTTTATTCACTTGCCTGGTTATGCAGATTTCCTTTTATACCAGTAGATTGTTGAGACGTTCTTAATTCAGCTGATGATCACCTCTTTCTTTCTGCCTGTGAGCTCAAATCGCGCAATGGTAGCTGGTATGCAGATATGGAAGCTAGTGCTCTATAAAACAAGTTTATCACAAGGTAAATGTAAAAATGGCAGTTGAATTACCTTTTAACCTCGCATTTAGGGTATATTTAGGGCAACTCTGACAGATTGGATCATGTTCCTTGATTATTCGTGCAAAAATGCAGGATCTCGCCAGGTGTTTCATTGGGTTCCAGGGTTGGCGGGAACTACCTACCATGTATGCGCACATTAAATGATAATGGCGGCAACGGGAGTAGGGAATATCCCTATGACAAGATATTATGAGGGCAGGATGATATTCGCAAATATCAGGTTGAGTTTCAATATCATCCTCCTCCCTCATATTGACATTGTTATCGCGACAAGATTCGAGTGACAAAAGCACCTTTGTTTATGCTTAGTACATCAGGAGGATATTTCAGTGAATCGGGTGATGTTTTTCAAATATGATGATGAACTTCAACAATATGACTGAGGATATAAAAATATGACCTTCCTCTTGCGAATAGCAGGTTTGACTGAAACTTTGACTGTTCATAACTCTTACATCCTGATGAATATCAAGGTGATGTAAAAGGCAAAACTGCCTGAATTTTAATGCTCTTTCAATATATGAGGTCACAGAGATGAAATACGAACTTTGACAAACTAACCTCATGGTGACTTCCCTCATCCTGGTTTTGCATGATGATGCACTCGACTTACTTTTACCAAACCGCCCAGAAGCAGATGCACAAGCCAAACCAAAAATTGGGTCCCTATTTTGCCAAGTCAAAATGGGGCGTGTTGTGTAACCACACAACAGGTCCTTGCCCAGGTCAGCCTCTTCCTCTTCCTCTTTGCTCACCATTGTTCTAGTCACAAGGGCAATAGGTATTATCTCCTCTCTAATTTTGACTGGTGTCAGCTTCTTCAATTTTCTTTGAATCATTGCAACTCTATCCTCTCAACATTGCAACTCTATCCTCTCAAAGCCTGATTGCATCATTCCCAACAATAGAGATTCCACATCCCCAATCTCGCAACATGATTCCACCTCTGAAGCTTCCTCATCCAAGCCCAAAGAGAAAAAAATCACTATCAAAGAAACAGGGGTAGGGGAATACTCCATCAAGCACAGCCTCAACTTAGCCAAAATGCCTCTATCTCTAAGATCCTTTAGGTGCCCTACACATTTTCCAAAGCCATCTGCTCCTCCCGAACCTACCACAGCTCCCTTTGTAAAATGGGGGACCCTATCAGACGAAAGTGATGAAAGAGATGTCTTGCAATGGCTCTACACAAAGGAAGATGACACACAACAAGAACCACCTAAACTCTCAACAGAAATCTATGGGCATGGTGAGTCTATCTTACACAGAATGGGTTACGAAGGACAAGGTCCCATTGGCCTATGAAAAGAAGGAATAATAGAACCCATCCAACCTTCCTCATCCCCATTGGAAAGAAATACAAGAGGGCCAGGATACAAGGACAAAGGCAAAGTTAAAACCAATGCTTGTTTTGTGGAGCAGATCCATGCCCTACAAGATGATAGTGACACATACTCTAACTAGTATGAGTGGGAGGAACTCACAGAGGACTCCTATGAGGACAAAGAAGTTGACACCGTTCAAACCTATAGCCCCTATTGTGAGGGACAAAAGCTAACCCATAGACCATTAGAGTGTGATTCATCAACTTCTGAGAGTATGACTTTCAAGGAAGGTCAGAGTTCCATCGCAATAAACAATTTAGAGGAAAGTACCATCCTGGATCCTATCCCTATCAATCCAAATCCTCCTTATGTATCCATCCAAACTATCACACCCAACGAATCAGATCTATCCTTTGATTCCCTCCCCCTTGTGCATCTTGAACTTATCGACTGGGATTTACAAGGAACCCCACAACTAGACATGTTCCAAAACGATGATGCCTATATTGACTTCATGGAACTTAGGGACCACCTACCTACAGGAGATCATAAAGCTGGCTTTTCCATTGAACTCAACATTGTGGCTTATTTTGGAGAGGATGCCAAGCCTTCCAGTCACAAAAACATAAAAATAAAAATTGGATCTAATGGTGAAAACCACTTTGTGGCAATATCAGATCCCAAAATAGTAAAAAGAAAGGATGCATCATATGGTGAAAACCTCTCTGAGGTGCTAGACGATGGAAGGCTTGACACTCTCCCCAATGACATGTACCAGGAGAAGTATCAGATTGTTGTGGAACCTACAGAACCTATCAACATCAGAATAGAGGAAACACCTAAGATCATTCACTTTGCAAAGTCTCTATCTCCACCAGAAAAGACCAAATTTGTACTATTCTTTAAGAAAAAGCAAGTCAACTTTTCTTGGTCATAAGTAGATATGCCCTGTTTAGATCCAGATTTAATCCTACATCATCTTCCACTAGATGCAGGAGTCAAACCAGTCAAGCAAAAGCTCATGAAGATGCATCCACACATTGCATATTAGTAAAAGAGAAACTCAAGAAACTGTTGGATGTAGGGTTCATCAGGACAATAGACTATCTAGAGTGGGTATCCAATATAGTGCCAATATCCAAACCTGATGGCAGAGTCATATTGTGCAACGATTTCTGAGATCTAAACAAGGCTTGCCGCAAGGATGACTTTCCATTACCTAATATTGATATCATAGTCGACTTGACAGTAGGACATAGCATGTTATCTCTCATGGATGGCTTCTCCGGGTATAATCAAATCAGGATAGCAATAGAAGACCAGCATAAAATAGCTTTCACTTGTCCATGGGACACTTTCTATTGGAATGTCATGCCATTTGGGTTAAAGAACGATGGGGTAACATATCAACGTGCCATGACCACTATCTTCCTTGATATGATGCATGTCACAATGGAAGACTATGTAGATGACATCCTTGCAAAGTCACTAACAAGAGAATCACACTTGGATGTACTAGAGAAGGTCTTTTAGAGACTGGAATACTTCAAAGTTAGGTTGAATCCAAAGAAATGTGTGTTTGGAGTCACCTCCGGCAAGCTCCTGGGCTTCATTATATCAGCAAACAGGATTGAAGTGGATCCTGCCAAGGTCAAAGCTATCATGGAAATGCCACCGCCAAAGAACATCACTCAACTGCAACCTCTACAAGGCAAACTACAAGCAATCCATCAGTTCATCTCGCAACTAGCAGACAAGTGACAACCTTTTACTCACCTATTGCACAAAAATATACCATTCATATGGGATGAAAATTGTGAGAAGGATTTTACAAGCTGAAGGAATACCTCTCCAAGGTAAGCCTTTGTATCTATATATAGCTGCTATGCCAACAACTCTTAGAGCCCTCCTAGCACAACAAGATTATGAAGGCAAAGAAAGAGCTATCTACTACATCAGTCGTACATTGGTGGGCTATGAACTACAATATTCTCAAACAGAAAGATCGTGTCTTGTTGTGGTTTTTGCTTCCCAAAAACTATGACATTACATGTTAGCACATTCGGTCAAGCTTATCGCAAAGATCAATCCACTAAAACACCTATTAAGCAAAGCAGCGCTAACAGGTCACCTAGCCAAGTGGGTAATGTTGTTAAGTGAATATGACATCGAGTATGTAGAAAGGAAGGCTATCAAAGGCCAAATCATTGTCAATCAGTTAGCAGAAGCACCATTCCAGGATACCACATTAATGACATTCAAGTTTCTAGATGAATCCATATTCAATGTCACAACATACTCATGGAAGCTCTACTTTGACAGCTCCTACACAAACCACGGATCGGGGGCAGGAATCTTGTTGGTCACTCCTCAAGGCGACACCATACCTAAGTCTTATCATCTGTTATTCCCATGCATAAGCAATATAGCAGAGTATGAAGCCTTGGTCATTGGTCTCAAAATGGCAGCAGAATGGAAGATAAAAGAGCTACATGTTTATGGCGACTCCCAACCAATAATCAATCAAGTCAACGATGACTATCAGATCAAAGATGACAAGTTAATCCCATACAAGCATATGGTCGATGACTTTAAAGAGTACTTTGTGATCATCTATTTTGAGTAGATACCTTGCATTGAAAACAAAGCAGTAGATGCCATGGCAACCATTGCCTTGCTCCTCGAGATCCCAAAGAATGAGTCACGGTATGAGTTCTTGGTGGAGTCAGTCAGGCAACCAGCTTATGATCTTCCTGAAACACACTCCATATGCCTATTAGTTGGATCTGGTTCACCCTTGTATGGTAAGATTTACACTTACCTCAAGGATAACACCCTAACATCTGACTTGTCTACCAACCAACGTCAAACCTTCATTTGCCAAACCTCTCGTTACACCATTATCGCTAACACCCTATACCGCTAAGGTCTAGATGGTACTTTACTCTGATGTTTAGAATGGGAAGAATCTCAAACCGCCTTGCAAGACATGCATGAAGGAATTTGTGAAACACACTCTAGCAGTCCTTCTTTAGCTAAGAAACTCATGTGTTTGGGCTACTATTGGCCTAACATGGAAACAGATTCATATCAGTTTGTGAAGAAATGCAAGCAGCGCTAGATACATGGTAACCTCATCCATGTACCAGCTCAAGAGCTATGACCTTTAATGACACCTTGGCCCTTTTGTCAATGGGGACTTGACCTTGTGGGAAAAATTCACCCTCCATCATCCAACGGCCACAAGTTCATAATAACTGCCACTAAATATTTTACCAAGTGGATTGAAGTCGTTCCACTCACCAATGTCATAGGCAAACAGATTGCCTCCTTCATCCTCAATTACCTCATTTGCAGATATGGAATTCCCTCATCCATAGTCACAGATAACAGAAGACCCTTCAAGAACCAGGATATCCAAGAGCTTTGTGAAAAATTCAAAATCCAACACTGTTTCTCCACCCCCTACTATCCACAAGGCAACGGCCAAGCAAAGGCATCCAACAAAACAACCCTGAAAATCCTCAAGAAAATAGTCAATGATGTTGGTCATGATTGGCACATACAACCGAATCCCACTCTGTAAGCCTATCGAACCAGTATGCGCACTCCCACAGGTGCTACCCCTTATGCCCTTGTCTATGGATCATAAGCCATTTTGCCCATCGAGGTCGAGTTACCATCTTTAAGGGTGTTGTTAAAACGTCTTATCACTGATCAAGACTACAAAGTTTTTAGACTATAAGAGTTAGAGTTGTTAGAGGAGAAGAGATAAATGCTTTCAATCATCTCAAAGTCTATCAATAGAGAATGTCATGAAGCTACAATCACAGGGTCCGTCCAAGGGTCTTCAATGTTGGTGATCTAGTACTCAAGGAAAACCCACCGCAATAAGCAGGATCGAGAAAAGAAAGGTAAGTTTGAACCCAACTGGCTTTATCCTTAAGTAATCATTACTGCCTATGGATCAAGAGCATATCAGTTAGCAACATCAGAAGGTAAGCTATTTGATGACCCAATCAACAATATGCATCTTCACCAGTTCTATACTTGAGAGAACCCTAATGTAATGGGGGCAAAAAATTAAAAAAGCAAAAAAAACAAAAAATTAGAAAAACGCAAAAAATGAAAAAAATGAAAAAAAAACAACAAAAAAATTATCCTTTGGTGAAAACCTGGCAAACAGGCACCTTGGATAGGTACCATGATGAGAACCTGGCAAACAGGCATCATGTGTACTTTCTAGCTTTCGTGCAAATAAAAGCAAGTGGTGAAAACCTGGTAAATAGGTGCTACTTGTGATAAACCGCTTCCTCCATCTTTGGGAAACCAATCACCTTCTGTCCTTTCCTCCTACCATCGTGTCTCATCTAATCCATATTTGTTTCACAATAAAAACCTAACGATAACCTATCATGGCTTGATACTATATCTCTTTTTCACCTTATCAACTAAGGTCTTATCCAGTATCCTATCCATAGTGTTAGCCTACCATAGCGTCTATCATCAGTATCATAGGGTCAACCCCAAACTATGTTGCCTCTACATCATCACATAGGCAAGGCCATTTTCAATGCACCCCCGAGGCTTCCCGTCCATCCCATATCTTGTCGTCTATCCTCTAGTCCATCCGCATCCATGGTCTAAGTCCCGAACTACATTGCCTCTACATCATCATGTAGGCAAGGCCATTGTCAATGCACCCCCGAGGCACTAGGTCAATCTCTTAGGGTCCATTTCTCCAATAAGGATTGTGGAACCTTTCACTAGACGCAAGCATGCACAAGCAAAGCCTATTTCTAAATAGAAGTTTTGACGCAAGACATCAACCTATCCAAAGCAAAGAAAAAACAAGGGCAAAACGATCCAAATGATTCTATCTAAATCATGGCAAGAAAGATACATCTAATACAAGAATGTTTTGTTTCGATTAGTTGCGTCTTACGGTCTTCACTTTTGTTATCATGTTTTCTATGCTACTCAAGGATGCCAAAAGCTAGAGATACTATGATGGAGGCACAATTCTTTTCTTTGGTTGTTGCTTGTGGGTTTATCTTTAGTAATGTGAAGCCTTGTCTAAGGACATGATCAACTCAAATGATCATCAAGGACATCAGAGGACTAACATGAAATAGGTATAATCCTTGTCTGTTGATACGCAAGAAATACTCAGGTCATCTCGGTTCAATTATACCTAGATGCTTGTATTAACTTACTAAATCAAAATCCATGTAAGCGATACTCAGGTCATCATGGTTTAATTATACCTAGATGCTTGTATTTTCTTACAACATTTCAAAAATATAAAAAAAACAAAAAAGCCCAATGTTGAAATAAGCACTTTAAAATACTTGCAGTATCAAGATGGTAAATACCATTCACATCCAAAAGCATCCATACCATATCCCATGTAATAAAAAATTATATGCAGAGTATCAAAGTTTGCAAGTAAAAGCTTGTGATCCTTCCAGTAGTCAGTCTTCTATCTATCATTGTGTCATTTCTGTGTCGATTCCGTACACTTGGACATATCAAAAACATAGCATAAGTTGCATATCATATCACATGAGATAGTCATAAACATGATTAAATCATTTGCATACATAATAGGTGCATTAGATCATCCATATTCATTTGCATCATACATACCATAGTATGAACAGAAAAATCAAAAACATAGGCAAAGACATATAGATCATCACATAAACTGCAGCATCATATAGCTAGCATCCAACATTTGGCATCTTAGAACATCAAGTAAAACATCTAAGTCTACATTAGATCATTATCACATTAGGTCATCATAAGCATCATATAGACATAGTAAAAGCATGCATCACATGTGTAACATCATAAGATAGAATGCATCCATACTAGAAACACATATACAACTACATATAGAGAATCATATTGTTGCATCATCATATAAACATAACATAAATATGTCCAAGTGTACAATATCCAAGTCCATCTATGAGCCAAGTCATAAAAGGTATACATACAATACAAAAATAATGATACATGTCTCAGTAACCATACAAAATGATATCAATATGTACATATCAGGCTATCCATGAGCCATCAAAAATGTGTATACATAGAAAAAGTTGGTACAGGTGTAAGTGGCTAGACCTACTACCACGAGACATTGCTCCCAGCACTATCCTCTCCACCTCCTCCTCTTCCAACCTCAGATTGCTATGCACCCATAGCAGAAGCCGCTGATCATGACCCACCCGCTCTCTGAGAAGCCACTGACTAACTCCTGTAGCTAGAGGTACACTGGTCTACTAGCACTGCCCTGTGATACAATCCTCTATAGTACTATGTCTGAGCTTGCACTCTAGAAAGGTCACCCTGTATCTGTGCCATCTATGTCTATAATTGATGTACCTGAGGCTGCCCCTGCTGCACCTGTGCAACCAAAAATGAAGTGGCACCGTCTATACCCAAGGCTGCTAACATAGAGTCCCTCTCCAATATAATGGCCCGCACCCTCGCCAATGCAGTATCCCACTCTGCAGTAAGCCCAGATATGATACCTGCATCAGCCTCTCTCTAAGACTTGACTGCCCTAAGTTGTGCCCTAAGCTATCTCACTTGACCCCGCAGTGTGGTCACAGCCTGTTGTAGTAAATCAGGCTAGGCAGGAACCTTTGGCACCTACTACTAGGGCACCTACTGTGTCTACAGACCCTGTCCCTGCTGTGGTACAGCTGGCTATTGTACTATCTACTGTGCCACATGTATCTGTGGTGCCACCACATGTATCTGTGGTGCAGCCTATGACTGCACTACCTGCCACTGCCAAGAGGATCCCTCTCCCACTCTCCTCCTATGTCTCTGTCTCCCTCCTCCACCATCCCCTCCTCCATCTCCATCATCTCCATCACCTCCATCATCTCCATCTCCTCATCCTCCTCTCCCCCTCCTCCATCTCCTCCTCCTCGTGCCTGCACCATCCTAATCGTCTAAATCCACCTCCTCCAGGCAAGGAGCCAACTCTCCAAGACTTGAATATCTCAGGAATGGATGAGCTACAAACCACTCCTCCTAGTCGGGAGTCATCCCAGTATCTATCACCGCCCTCCGTATCAGCCACGCCATGTAGGGAATCTACTGGAACTCTGCTAGAGCCTCCTCATAGGAAGAAACTGGGCCCCATCTCAACCACTCTGCATGTGTTCTTGCAAACCGGGCCTGCCCCTATGGCCTACCATGTACCCTACCGAATTGTCTTTGTACCAGGCTGACAATCTACCTCTCCAAAATGTGTCGTGTCCTCCCAATGAGCCACCGAGTCTGAAAGCAGTAGGGGAGCTCATCGTCCTCATTGTCCCATGGCTCGCAATCCAGATATAGGTGTTAGATAACTCTATCCACATTATCCAGTGCATGTCTCTAGTACTCAAGCTTTCCCAGCTTATGCTGGGAAATAACACCTGCATATCCATAACTGTAGGGCTCACCTCTCTACCTAGCAAAGATGCATATCGGCCAAGTAATAGCAATGTGCTTCCATAACCAAAACTATAGCAATGAGATGCCGACAGACAAACTAGCTCTCCTGTGGTAGACCACCTGATGCATATCATGATACAAGTCTACTAGAACATAGACACCCCATGCAAAGCGGGTGCCCTCTATGATCATCCCCTCCATAGTCCTACCCAACCAATGGGCAACCCATGTGACCTCCTATCAGGGCATACAACGCCTCTGAACAACCCTGCCACTATCCCTGGGAAGTAGTCATAATAGTCATGTATGTCCTGCCATGAAATAACCTGACACTTTAGCTCTAGATCATTGAAAACATGCCTATACTCTACTAGTCTAGCATCATGTTGAGCCTCATACTACACGAGCTTGCCCTGGATTGGTAAGTGCAAAATCCTATAGACATCCTCTAGAGTAATAGCCATCTCACTAGTAGGCAAGTGAAAGGTCCCATCCTCGATGTGGAAACACTCCACCATGGTGGTCAGCAAACTGAGGTTCGATCGAACCTCAGGCATGAAGCAAACATAGTCCAATCCCATAGCCCTGAGAGCCTCTCAATCTATCTCTGTGAGCATATACCACTGCAACATCAGCAAGGAAAACTACTCCCGCAACATAAGTACATCATGAATGTCCTCCTGCAATCAAGCAAAGCAATGCATCAATCAAAACTGTAAATCTGCTCAACCTATCAAAACTATCCTATCACTTACTTTGTTGGATCTAGGGCATACAACTGAGAGGGGGGGTGAATCAGTTGTATGAAACTTGTTCTCTTTCAAACACTTGATTCTTGGTTGTTAGTTAACAGCATATCAATTAATCTTCCATGAAAGCATTATACATAAACACAAGAACAGATAAACATCAACACATTGAACACCAAGATTTTGACGTGGAAAACCCGGTTAAGGGAAAAACCACGGGGTGATTAACCCAAGAATTATTCTCTGTTAAAAGAATAAGAAAAGAATGGCACTTGCCAATTAGGGCTCACTGCCCGAGCACACTGCTCACAAAGAGGCCCACTGCCTACAAGGAGACACACTGTCTACAAAGTGATGAGAATCACAGTCTTGAACTAGAGAATGACATCTCTACCATGTCCGGATCAGTTCCATTTAAGCCCAAAAAAAACTTCTGTTCTGCCTTTCGCACTTCTCTTCACTATGCCGCACTTATCCACACTATCCACACTCTGAAATGAACTCACGAACCGTTATTTATACAAGACATCGACTTAGGAACAAACATCTAAGTCGGCAAACAACCATAAGAGTATCCGCAAGATGAATAACACATCCGGTCGGCCACCACAAGAACATTCGCAGGATGAACAACTCATCCAGTCGGCTAAACAGAGCAAGAACTTCATCCGGAAGAATAACTTCAATTCCGGGCTCTACTATCAATGCGGATCAACAACACAACCTCAACACGATCCAAAAAACTTCACAAGCCTGCCTGAATGACCGGATACATCCGCACGTCCTTTGCTTGCTGGAATCTCTTATCTTCCTCATCCGGAACTTCAAGAACACAGTCTGTCGCCACTGTAGAGGGTACTTCCGAACCTTCAAATCATACATTATCAATGCAGACCAACAACACAACCTCAACATGATCCAAGAACCTTCACAAGCCTGCCTGAATGACCAGGTACATCTGCATTTCCTTTACTTACTGAAATCTCTTATCCTCCTTATCCAGAGCTTCAAGAACACAGTCTGTCGCTACTGTCATAATGCAAGAGGTACTTCCGGACCTCCACATCATACACAGCTCGAGATGGCACATCACAATGACATCACAAACACTCTTTCCAATCCGTAGATTAGGATTGTACAATTCCGGACCTCACCGGACCTTTCTGTGATCCTTTGTCATCTCTAAGCACTTGCCGGAATCGGTTCCACACAGACAGCCATAACTTCTTCAGGTCTTCATGCGGACCTCTGAAAACTTGACTGAAGCATCTCAAGACTCATATCTGCAAACCCTTTAATCTGCATCCTCCGGTTCTCAACCTATCCAATATATTTTCCTTCTTCTCATCACTGTTCTTCACTGTTCCTGACTGAGGCTAATTTTCTCAATATCCTCAACACACAGCTCATCCAATCCTTCTTGTCAATGTAATATGAGTATGTTGACATCAATGACAACACTGGTTCACCTCATACTTGCAACAATCTCCCCCTTTGTCATTGATGGCAACATATGATGTGAAAAATCATCAAGACAAGAACTTCTCCTTTCTGTCACATCTCCCCCTATCAACAACAGCTTTTCACATGTCTTCTCTTCCTTTACTGCTCCCCCTTTGATCATTAACCACTTGTTTTTCACATGTCTTCTCTCCCCCTTTGACATCAATGGCAAAGGGCTCATACTTGCAATTCTAATACATCAGAATCATACCAGCTGCTCCCCCTTAGTAGCAGCTCCCTATCATCAATCCGGTTCACAAGATATGACTGTGATATCCACCGGACTGATGCACATCAGTGCATCCTAGTTCATCACCGGAGGGGTCATGACCCCTAACTTCTCCCGGAGATATTCAAAAGAGTCCTTGGGAAGAGGTTTTGTAAAGATATCTGCAATCTGATCCTTGGAGGGAACATACTCCAATCTGACTTCTTCCTTGTTTACTTGTTCTCTCAAAAAGTGAAACTTGATAGATATGTGCTTAGTCTTAGAATGCAATACCGGATTCTTAGAAATATTAATTGCACTTGAATTATCACAGAAAATTGTGATAGGCTCCTCATATTCAACTTTAATGTCTCTTAGCATCTGCTTCATCCATAAAATTTGAGTGCAACTACCTGCTGCTGCAATATATTCTGCTTCAGTTGTAGACAGAGATATTGCATCTTATTTCTTGCTTAACCAAGAAACCAATCTCTTCCCCAAAAAGAATGCTCCACCACTAGTGCTCTTCCGGTCATCCACATCTCCTGCCCAATCTACATCTGTGTAAGCATGAAGAGAGAAATCTGGATCTCTAGGGTACCATAGACCATACTCAACTGTTCCTTTCAAGTACCTAAAAATTCTTTTGATTGCCATAACATGAGATTCTCTAGGATCAGCTTGGAATCTTGCCACAAGACCAACAGCCTGCATTATATCTGGTCTAGTTTGAGTGAGATACAACAATCCACCAATCATTGATCTATACTTTGTCTGATCTACCTTTGGAGAATCATCATCTTTGCTTAACTTACATCCGGTTGCCATAGGAGTGTTCATAGGCTTTGAGTCTTCCATACCAAATTTCCTTAACAATTCTTTCACATATTTGGTCTGAGAAATGAAGATCCCTTCTTTTGTTTGAGTAATTTGCAGACCCAAGAAGAAATTCATTTCACCAAGCATAGACATTTCAAACTCACTTTTCATCTAATTTGCAAAAGTTTTGCACATACTATCTCTTCCTCCAAAAATGATATCATCTACAAACACTTCAACAATCAAAATGTTTTCATGATCAATTTTGAAATATAAGTTACTGTCAGCAGTAACTTTGTTGAATCCAATCTGCACAAGATGCTTATCCAACCTTTCATACCAAGCTATTAGGGCTTGCTTCAATCCATACAAAGCTTTCTTCAACTTGCAGACCATATCATCATTATCAGACAATTGAAATCCATCTGGTTGTTCAATGTAGACTTCTTCTTCCAGATCACTGTTTAGGAAGGCAGACTTGACACCCATCTGATATACCTTGAAGTTTTTGAAGGCAGCAAATGCAAGAAGTAATCTGACTGCTTCAATTCTTGCCACCGGAGCAAAAGTTTCTTCAAAGTCAATTCCTTCTATTTGAGAGTACCCTTTGCAGACCAATCTAGCTTTGTTTCTGATTACTTCACCAGCTTCATTTAGTTTGTTCCGAAAGACCCACTTGGTTCCAATTACATTCCTGTCTCTAGGTCTGGGAACAAGATCCCAAGTATGATTTTTCTCAATTTGCATCAATTCATCTTCCATTGCTTTGGTCCAGTTTTCATCATTGCAGGCTTCATTTATTGTTTTAGGTTCAATCTTTGAAATCAAACAACATTCATCCTGATTTTGAGTAACATTCCTTCTAGTTTGTACACCTTTGCTTCTGTCACCTATGATCTGATCTTCAGAGTGGTTCAGTCTTACATACCTTGGAATTTTGGGAGTATCCTGCACTGCTGCTTCTTGATCAGGCTCATTCAAACCTATCTCTTCTTCCTGATTTACCGGTTCAGGCTGACTCTGTCTCACCGGAGAGGATTGAGTTCCTTGAACACTGTCTTGGTCATCTTCATCAAACTCATAAAATCTTGAAGGCTTCTCAATTCCTTCATCAACTTTTACATTGGTGCTTTCTATCATCTTCCTCAATCTCTTATTGTAACACCGGTATGCTTTGCTTTGAGTGGAGTAACCCAAGAAAATTCCTTCATCACTTCTAGCATCAAACTTTCCTAGATCTTCATCTCTTTTAATATAACACTTGCTACCAAATACTCTGAAATATTTCACAGTAGGAGTGATGCCAAACCAGAGTTCATAGGGGGTCTTACCGGTGTTGTTTCTAATTTGAACTCGATTGAGAGTGTAGACTGCAGTGCTGATAGCTTCTTTCCAAAACATCTAAGGAACATTTGCTTCCAACATCATTGTCCTGGCAGCTTCCTGGATGGTCCGGTTCTTTCTCTCAACTACTCCATTCTGCTGTGGAGTCCTAGGAGCAGACAACTGTCTCCTTATACCCTGCTTCTCACAAAAGTCAAAGAACTCACCAGATGTAAATTCACCACCTCTATCAGACCTTAGACACTTTAGTTTCAATCTGGTTTGATTCTCTACCATAGCTTTGAAGATTTTGAACTTCTCAAATGCTTCTGATTTTTCTTTTAGAAAGGTAACCCACATCATCCGGGAATGATCATCAATTAACAACATGAAATATCTATCACCTTGCAGACTCTTGATTCTTGTCGGACCACAGAGATCAGTATGTACTAATTCCAACAATCCGGTAGAAGACTGATCTTTTCTTTTGAAAGAGACTCTGCTTTGTTTACCTAACTGACATTCTTTGCACACACTATTTGTAGGTTTCATCAATTTTGGAAGATCTCTTACAGCCTGAGTATTGCTTATCTTGATGATGTTATCAAAATTTACATGACACATTCTTCTATGCCATAACCAACTCTGATCAATTTGAACAGACAAACAACTTTTATTTGAACCAACCAGATGAAAGATATTACCTTTTGTCTGAGTACCGGATGCAATTTCAGTTCCGGAGCTTGTAAAGATTCTGCATTTTCCATTCTTGAACCGGAGATCATAGCCTTTGTCCACTAACTGACCAACACTGAGAAGATTGTACTTCAATCCTTCAACATATAGTACATTACCTGTTTTGCTCTTTCCGTCAAAGGAAATAGTTCTCCTACCTCTGATTCTGCCAGCAGAATTATCACCAAACTTTACCATTCCTCCTTCATATCTTTCCAAATCTAAGAACTTATTCTTGTCACCAGTCATATGGTGAGAACATCCACTGTCAATAACCCAATCATCCTTTTCCTCCACTTGAGCAGCCAAAGCTTTTTCAACAACTTTGTGATTGACAGATTCAGAGAGTATTGAATCTTCTTCCTTGATGGCAATAAACACCCACTCATTTCCGGATTTGCTTCCTAGTTCTGATTCATCATCTGTTACTCCTTCATTGTCATCTTCTTCATGAACATAATAGCAATTCTTTTAAAACCTTTGTCTGTTGGTATTGGACCTTGCAGATCTTTCTGGACATCTTGAAGCAAAATGACCAATCTTATTGCAGTTGAAACACTTAAAGGGTAGTTTTCCTTCATACTTACCGGATCCTCTTGGCAATCTCTTTGCAATGAGGGCTTCAAGTTGAGCTGTTTCTGCTTCTTCTTCTTCCATGTCTCTTCTTGCTTGATCATACCATGACATCTTCCTTGATGAGTTTTCTCCCGGATCAAATCTCTGTTTGCCTTTCACATAGGTACTGGCTTTGAAAGCAGATTCAGTCTTGGGAGGATCATCTCCAAACTCGGTCATTTCAAATGCAGCTAGTTTGCCAGCCAGTTGTTCTCTTGTGACAGTTGTGTGGGCTCTGAATTCATCAATGGCAGCAACCTTGATTTTGTAGGCAGCAGGAAGGGATCTTAGGATTTTGCAGACAATCTCATTTTCATCTAGAGTTCCACCAGCATTTCTAATTCCACATACCAGCTCATTCACTCTTGGCATAAAGGTAGTGATGTTTTCATCATCTCTCATCTTCAATCTTTCAAATTTCCCTTTTAGACTTTGCAACCTTGCACTTTTGACAAACTCATCTCCTTCATACAGAAGTTCCAGTTTAGTCAGGATCTCATATGCAGTTGGTAGGTCAATAACATTTGAGAGATCTGAGTCATTTAATGCGCTTAGAAGAGCTTCCTTGGTCCGCAGATTGTTTTCTGCTTCTGTGATTTCATTCAGAGTTGTCGGGCCACCTTGTGGAGGTACATATGGTTTTGAGACCATAGCCAAGTATGCTTTTCCCATACATTCCAAGTGACACTTCATGCGACCTTTCCAGAGAGTGAAGTTGGTTCCATCGAACTTCGGACTATCCTTCTTGTATGACGACATCCTGGATCTCTTCAAGCAGTTAAGCTCCTTTCAGAGGAACTTGGCTCTGATACCAATTGTTGGATCTAGGGCATACAACTGAGAGGGGGGGGGTGAATCAGTTGTATGAAACTTGTTCTCTTTCAAACACTTGATTCTTGGTTGTTAGTTAACAGCATATCAATTAATCTTCCATGAAAGCATTATACATAAACACAAGAACAGATAAACATCAACACATTGAACACCAAGATTTTGACGTGGAAAACCCGGTTAAGGGAAAAACCATGGTGTGATTAACCCAAGAATTATTCTCTGTTAAAAGAATAAGAAAAGAATGGCACTTTCCAATTAGGGCTCACTGCCCGAGCACACTGCTCACAAAGAGGCCCACTGCCTACAAGGAGACACACTGTCTACAAAGTGATGAGAATCACAGTCTTGAACTGGAGAATGACATCTCTACCATGTCCGGATCAGTTCCATTTAAGCCCAAAAAAAACTTCTGTTCTGCCTTTCGCACTTCTCTTCACTATGCCGCACTTATCCACACTATCCACACTCTGAAATGAACTCATGAACCGTTATTTATACAAGACATCGACTTAGGAACAAACATCTAAGTCGGCAAACAACCATAAGAGTATCTGCAAGATGAATAACACATCCGGTCGGCCACCACAAGAACATTCGCAGGATGAACAACTCATCCGGTCAGCTAAACAGAGCAAGAACTTCATCCGGAAGAATAACTTCAATTCCGGGCTCTACTATCAATGCGGATCAACAACACAACCTCAACACGATCCAGAAAACTTCACAAGCCTACCTGAATGACCGGATACATCCGCACGTCCTTTGCTTGCTGGAATCTCTTATCTTCCTCATCCGGAACTTCAAGAACACAGTCTGTCGCCACTGTAGAGGGTACTTCCGGACCTTCAAATCATACATTATCAATGCGGACCAACAACACAACCTCAACATGATCCAAGAACCTTCACAAGCCTGCCTGAATGACCAGGTACATCCGCATTTCCTTTACTTACTGAAATCTCTTATCCTCCTTATCCGGAGCTTCAAGAACACAGTCTGTCGCTACTGTCATAATGCAAGAGGTACTTTCGGACCTCCACATCATACACAGCTCGAGATGGCACATCACAAGGACATCACAAACACTCTTTCCAATCTGTAGATTAGGATTGTACAATTCTGGACCTCACCAGACCTTTCTGTGATCCTTTGTCATCTCTAAGCACTTGCCGGAATCGGTTCCACACAGACAGCCATAACTTCTTCAGGTCTTCATGCGGACCTCTGAAAACTTGACTGAAGCATCTCAAGACTCATATCTGCAAACCCTTTAATCCGCATCCTCCGGTTCTCAACCTATCCAATATATTTGCCTTCTTCTCATCACTGTTCTTCACTGTTCCTGACTGAGGCTAATTTTCTCAATATCCTCAACACACAGCTCATCCAATCCTTCTTGTCAATGTAATATGAGTATGTTGACATCAATGACAACACTGGTTCACCTCATACTTGCAACATACTTAACATGTCAAAATTGATCAAAACAACATAAACATCTCTTGACTAGATTCCTACAATCTCAGAGATAGCTTATCAATTGATGCATCGAGCAAGATGCCAATCGAGTCAATTTCATTAAGTAAACTGACTATCTATAACACATGCACCAAATCAGAAGGTAAATGCGCCATTTCACAGTAAATGTGCCACTTCTGGCAAATGCGCTGATACATTGAGCAACAGTGCCATTTCATATCACATGCACAGCTAGACATCACAGAAGTGTAGTTTCATAATGAGTGCACCATTTCTGAACGTGTGCACAGTTTCCCATATCAAATGCACAGAAAACTTGAATGCACCGGTTCATACCATAAATGCGCCAAAACTTAACATATGCACAGTTTCATATGGCATATGCACTAAACTGCGAAATGGCACATTCATTTCCCCAACTTTTCCCTAGCATTTATTGCTCTAATAAATGACCCTAGGCGAGTTTTATCGAACTACATATCAGTGATCCTGCCTCATCTAGCCGCCCGAACTATCGAACGTACTCAAAGCGGTGCTCCTCGCATGGAACACCCATATCTATACTAACTACTCTAGCTCTTGTGCTCTCCTAAGCTCTGAGGGACCTATCAACAAAAGCCAAGTGTGCAAATGACTAGTATTGTGGACCCAGCTCCTATTTATAGCAAGTGAACCCTAACTGGCTATCGGGTCATCGTGACTACTTCCCAAGCCCGTTTCCTCTCATTTCTCTAAATCGTAACCAGTTTTCTTCAAACCTAACCTATTTTTCACCTTCTTCTTCGTGAGATTGTCCGTCTCATGCCCTCTCACCTTCTTTCCCATCCAATCTCCCAAGGGAGCATCCTATCGTTGTTAAACATGTACCAGGGGCAAACTAAGACATGTATCATTATCAGACAAACTTATTCTTTGAAACAACATGATAAAACACATTGCATCAAAGAGGGGCAAAATGTATACACCTAAAAATGGCACAACTCAGTCTAAATAAATATTCTTAATATTTATTTAATTCTAAATTCTTTTATTAATAAATAAATAAATAAATTTATTTATTCGATTCATATTCCTCTAAATTAAATATCAAAATATATAATTACCTCTTCTAAAGTCAAAATTAAATAAAATCCTTTATTTAATTTAATTCTTCCAAACAATTAAATAATTCTTAATTATTTAATTAAGTCATTTATTCCTCCAAATTTAAATAAATCAATCAATTTATTTAAATCCTCTCAATCTCTAAAAATAAAATATAATCAAATATTTTATTTATTCTTCTATCTTGCACAAATAATTAAATTAATTTATTTATTTAATTTGTTTTCTTATCTTCTAACTCCTCAAAAAATCTTCCAAATCTTCTAAAAATAAATCTTCTTCTTCATACACACAAAATTAAATAATTTATTATTTAATTTCTCTCAAATCATGCAAAAGCAAATCACAAGTTGAGTTATCTGATTCAATCAATCTTGTTTTTATCAACAACTCTTAAATTAGAAAAAAGCATTCTGATTTATGAAGTCAATCTTATCTTTATAAAAGAAAGCAGTTAACTCAAACAAAACAACTTTTTGTGTGACACTTGTCTTCTTTCTATTCGCACACATCTCTCAACCATTCTCAACTGTTGATCTTCTCACTCTTTCTATACCGTTGATCTTCTCTCTCACAAGTCTATAAGTACAACCATATTCCTCCATTTCAATCATCCAAGCTTTTAGTAAACTTACTCTACAGGAATTATAGTGCACCTTTGGCACCAAACCATTCTATAGCTTGCGATCACCCTTTTATCATTGCGATTATGTTGAAGAATCTCTTCATTGCAAACCTATCATAGCCATTCCCACTTGACATCTTAGAAAATAGAAAGGAAGTGCACCTTCTGAGGGCCATATTCATACACAAGATCATTTGAGATAGGCAACCAATGGAAGCCACAAAGTAAAGAGGTTTGCAAGGTTTTGTTCTTTGTTTGTTTAAATCTTCTTTGTTTCTTATTCATTGAGTTATTGATATTATTGCACAATTTTCTCTTAACATAAACTTCCTATAGCTGAAGCATATGGTACCTTGGACCTTTTTTCTTCCTCCTCTTGTGTCTTAGGACACATCTCCTTAGTTAATTTCAAATGACTAGGCAAAGGTGTGCTGACAACTTTTGCATTCTCCATACGGAATCTCTGCAACACCTTTTCAACATAATCAGCCTGAGATAGAGTTAATTTTTTGTTCTTCCTGTCTCTATAAATTTTCATACCGAGGATTTATTTTTTTGTTCCCAAATCCTTCATAGCAAATGATTGTGTTAACTGTTGTTTTAACTCTCTTATGTGATCCATGTTAGACCCTGCTACAAGCATGTCATCAACATATAAATATAAAATAATGTAGTTGTCATTATCCAGCCTCTTAAAATTAACACAATGGTCAGAATTACACTAGTTGTAGCCTTGCTTAGCCATAAAACTATCAAATTTCAAATACCATTACCGAGGTGCTTGTTTCAAGCCATATAAACTCTTCTTCAATCTGCACTCCAATTTCTCCTTACCTTTGACCTCAAATCCCTGTGGTTGTTCCATATATATTTCCTCCTCCAAATCACCATGGAGAAAGGTAATTTTCACATCTAGTTGTTCCAAATCCAAATCTTCAGCAACCACAATACTTAAGACCATACAAATAGAAGTCATCTTAACAACTGGAGAAAAAATCTCATCAAAATCAATATATTTTTTCTGTGTAAATCCTTTTACAACTAACATGGCTTTAAATCTTTTCTTACCTCCATCTTCCTCTTTCAACCTATAAACACATTTGTTTGGTAAAGCCCTTTTACCTGCAGGCAACTTACATAATTCCCAAGTCTAATTTTTCAACAAGGAGTCCATTTCTTCTTTCATTACAAGCTCCCGCTAAACCTTTGTATCCACCAACATAGCTTCATCATACCCTTTCATTTCACCAGCATCTATTAACAAAATAGAATACAAAGAAGGAGAAAACCTTCCAGGAGGTCTGTGATGGGTAAAAGTGGGATGAATAAAACTAATTATAAAAACCCAAAACATCAATGGAATGTGCAAACAAAAAGGATTTAAAATAAGAGAAAGATACTCACAACCTTTTTACCTTGTGATTTCCATTGTTCGCCTATTCTTTCTTGATCTTTTGGTGATGAAGATGGCCCTTAGGAAGCTTGCTTCCTTGCTTCGATTCCTCAAGATGACAAGGAGAAATGGCTCAGATACTTGTGTTGAAGATGAGCTTCAACACAAATATGAAATGGATGATAAATAAAGTGATGTGAAAGTGGGGTGCCAATGGCGCGCTATAGATTCTGCAGCATAAGTTAACTCAAAAGTTGGAAATGAAATGAAGAAGAAGAGGGTTGTATTTATAGAGTTGTGTGAGAGAGGATCAATGGTGGAAAAGAAATAAGAAGATCAACAGAGGAGAATGTTCGAGAGAACGTGCACGAATAGAAGAAGGACATGTGTCATTCAAAAGGAAGCTTTGTTGAGTTAACTGCTTTCTTGATGAGGATGATTTTTTATTTCTTAAATTAGAATATATTTTTCTAATTTAAGAGCTTTGTTGATAGCTTTAAATCAGTTAACTCGGCTTTTACTTTTGTATGACAAGAAGAAATTATTTTTAGAAGATATTGAAGATTTTCTAGAAGATAAGAAAGCATAATTAAATAAATAGATTTATTTAATTACTTGTAGATAATTTGGACGAATAAATGAAATATTTAAATGTATTTTATTGTTTGGAGATTTAATTTAAATAAATTTACATTTTATTTAAATTTAGAAGAATAGATGATTTAATTAAATAATTAAAATTATTTAATTATTTAGAAGAATAAAGTTGATATAGATGAAATTAATTAAATAAATGTAATTTATTTAACTAAATGGGAGAAAATGAATCAAATAAATAAAATAATTTATTTATTTATTGATAGAGGAATATGAAGATGAAATAAATATTTAAAATATTTATTTAAGTAGAGTCATGTCATTTTTAGGTGTATACATTTTGCCCCTTTTTGATGTAATGTGTTTTATCACGTTTCAAAGAATAAGAATTTTTGACAATGATACATGCCCCAGTTTGCCCCTGGTACAAGTTTAACGACAGGATGCCCCCTCGGAAGATTAGACAAGAAGAAGACAGAAAGCATGAGATGGACAATCTCATGAAGAAGAAGGTGAAAAGCGGGTTAGGATGGAGAAAGATAAAACACAGTTCGAAGGAACAGACATGGGAAGTAGTCACAGTTGTCACACAGTCAACTATGGTTCATTTGCTATATATAGGAGCTGGGTCCACAAGATCTATTCATTTGCACACTTATCCTTAGTTGATTAGTCTTGGAGAGCTTAGGAGAGTATGGGAGCCAGAGCAGTCGACAGAAAGATGGATATTCCACGCGAGGAGCACCGATTTGAGTGAGTACGACGGTTCGATCAGCCACCTGAGGCAGGACCACTGGCATGTAGTTTGTCAAAACTCGCTAAGTCATTTATTAGGCCAATAAATGCTTAGGAAAAAAAGCTAGAACAAATGCACCGAACTGTAGTTCGGCGTATATACACTCCGAAATGGCACATATGCAGCGAAGTCATGCATCTGAAAGATCTTATGGTGCATATGATAGATGTGCGCATACAGGCTATGAATTGGCGCATCCATTGGGGAATGGCGCATGTGATACTAGAAGCAGCGCATGTGCTAGAATGGCACATACAGGTCAAGGATTAGTGCATTCACGGTGAAGTGGTATATATGATATGGATCGGTGCATTTGCACTAGGATATTCAACGGACTTAATGAAATTAACCCAATTGGCACCTTGATCGATGCATCAATTGATAAGCGATCTCTCAGATTGCTGAGAATCTAGTCAAGAGATGATATGTTGTTTTGATTAATTTGATGTGTTAAGTCAATGATAGGATAGTTTGATTGCTTTGAGTAGGTTTGCTTGGATATGGATTTCTTTGACACTATGCCTTGCTTGGTTGTAGGGGGCTATCCAGGATACCTTGATGTCACGAGAGCAGTTCCCTTTGCTGTTGTTGCAGTAGTATATTTTGACAGAGATGGACCACGAGGCTCTTGGTGCTATGGGTCTTCATTACGTTTACTTCATGCCTGAGGTTTGCGCGAACCATGGGTTGTTGACTGCAGCGGTGGAGCGATTCCACAGCGAGGATGGTACATTTCATCTACCAACCAGGGAGATGATGATCACTCTAGAGGACGTGTATAGGATTCTGCACCTCCCTATTCAGGGAGAGCTGGTAGAGTATGAGTCACAGCGTGACACTGGATTGGCTGAGTGTAGACAGGTGTTTGATGACCTGGAGTTGGTTGAGTAAGTGATTTCGTGGCAAGACATACATGACTGCTATGACTACTTCCTGGGTATAGTGGCGGGACTGATCGGTGGCGTAATATGCCCCGATAGGAGGTCACACGGGTTCCCGATTGGCTGGGGGAGGGTGCTAGAGAGTATGATCACCGATGGGACATGGTATGCATGGGGTGTGTGTGTGCTAGCACACTTATACAAGAATATGCACTAGGTAGTGTATCACAGAGGGGCCAGTTTGTCAACAGGTGTGTCTCTTTTGCATTTTTGGTTATGGGAGCACATAGCTATCACGCGGCTGATATGTCTTTTTCACAGGCAGAGGGATGATCCCTACAGCTATGGTTATGCAGGTGTGATTTCCTAGCACAAGCTAGGGAAGCTTGAGTATTGGAGACACACACTAGATAATGTGGATCAGGTTATCTGGCACCCATACCTAGACTACGAGGTATGGGAGGATGAGGCTGATGAGTTACCTTACTATTTCCAGACTTGGTGTCTTATCGGCAGGATGAGGTACATATTAGAGTGGCAGATTGTCAACAGGGTACAGAGGTAGTTTGGCAGAGTGTAGGGCAGGCCACAGGGGCAGGCACGATTCGCAAGGACCCATGCAGAGAGATACAGGTGGGGTCTTGTGGCATCATATGAGAAGGCCTTGGAAGACTTTCATCAAATCCCCTATGTAGCTCGGATGATGAGGAGGCACATAGTAGATGTGGGTATGACACCTGATTATGAGGAGTGGTTCACCGTTCATCCATTTCCTAGATATTCAGGACCTGGAGAGTTGGCTCCTCGTATAGACGAGGATTCAGATGATGAGGGTGGAGTTGGCAGGAGGAGGAGACAGAGGAGGGGGAGAGGAGGTCAGGGAGATGATGGAGGAGGAGGAGGAGGAGATGGAGGAGGAGGTGGCAGACTGAGACAGAGGAGGAGGTCTGGGGAGGGACCTTCGGGTCAGCAGGAGGTTGTGTAGCTGCAAGCTGTAGGGCAGGTGCAGGTACAGGTGCCAGTACAGCAGGTGGCACCACAAAGGCAGATGTCACCACCACAGCGGATGGCACAACAACAAGTGTAGGGACAAGTGCCAGCACAGCAGGTGGTAAAGGGACAGACAAGGCAGGCTCTGCAGCTTGACTTACAGCAGTAGGCTATGGTTTCTTTAAAGGGTCAGATTAGGCAGTTGAGAGCCCATCTAAGAGCAGCGGAGTCATGAAAAGAGGCAGATGCAGGACAGATATCAGAGATATCTAGAGAGCGAATGCAGCCCTGGTGAGTGTGTAGGTGATGAGAACGGAGAGAGATGCAGCCGTGGTAGCCATGGGTACAGGTGGTACTTCTAGCTTTTTAGTTTCACAGGTGCAGCAGGCACAGACACAGCTGGCCCAAGTACAGGGTGAGCTTGCCAGAGCACAGGCTTAGGCTCAGTATTATAGTGGATTATACCACAGGTCAGTGGTGGTGGACCAGCATGCGCTAGCTACAGGAGTCAGTCCAGGGCATCACAGAGGGCAAGTGGATCTCGATCTGTGAAATCAGTGAGAGGTCCCCAATAGTCAAGGGGAGATAGAGGAGAGGGCAGCGTAGGGAGCAGTGCTCCATGGCAGTAGGGTTAGTCAGACTTGGACACTTGTACTGATTTTTTATTTGATGTACACATTTTTTATGGCTAAGATAGCCTGTATATGTATAATTTTTGCCCCTAGACATGTATCATTGTCTTTTTGTACTTTGTATACATTTCATGACATGACTCTGAGATATGGACATATATTTTGATATGTTACACATTTGGACGTGTTTTATGCTTATATGATGATGCAGTTATTGATGTTCTATATGCTCATGTTCTATGTTTATATGTTATGGATGGAATATATCTTATGATGCTTTGATGGAATATATCTTATGATGCTTTGTATATGTGATGCATACTAGAGGGATGCAAGTGCAAATGTGAATGTTATTGATATGATTATGCAGCTCTATATGTATTTGTCTTGTTTTTTTATTTTTGATATGATATATGGATGCAAATGTATGTGGATGACCTAATGCACTTATTATGTATGCAAATGATTTAATCATGTGAATGACTATCTCATGTGAATGATATGTTATCTATGCTATGTTTTTTATATGTCCAAATGTACTCAATCGACCCAGAGATGATATAGATAGGAGGAAGAAAAGAAAGAGAAGAAATATAGGCTTTCATTTGATACACTACAAGATTTTCTTATTGCATGGTTGATATGGATTTTTGGATATGGGATGGATGTGGATTGTCATCTTGATATTGCAAGTATTTTGCTTTCATCATTGGGCACTTTTTGTTTCTTCTCTCTTTTTGAAATGTTGTAAGAAAATACAAGCATCTAGGTATAATTAGACCGAGATGACCTAAGTATTCCTTGCTTGGATTTTGATATAGCAAGTTGATACAAGCCTCTAGTCAAACTTGAATCTAGATGACCTAAGTACTTCTTGCGTTTCAACAGACAAGGATTGCCCTTTTTCATGTTCAGACCTTTGAAGTCCTCAATGATCTTTTGTTGATCATGTCGTTAGACAAAATTCGTCACATTACTAAAGTTTGATCTACAAACAGCAGACAAAGAAAAAAGATTATGCCCCCATCATAGCATCTCTAGCTTTTGGCATCCTTGAGTAGCATAGGAAGACATAATGACAAAAATCCAAGACCTTGTAGGTTAACCTATTCACAAAACATTCTTGCATTAGATGTGTCTTTTTTCCATAATTGATATAGAATGAGTCTGAGTGTTGTGGTACACGTTTTTATTTGCTTTGGACAGGTTTGATGTTCTATGCCAAGACTTTTGTTTTGGGAAGCTTGTTTTGCTGCATGTGCTTGTCTAGTGAAAGGTATCACAATCCTTTATTGGTATCCTCTTTTAGAAAAAGCATGGCATTCAAGAATCCAAATCCGCAACTAGGTTGAGGAGTTGCCCCCAGTTTAGACAAAGGATCAACTTATTATGGGTGATATGACAACAGACATGGAGAGATGGACCCTAAGGGACTGACCTAGTGCCTTGGGGGCTCATTGTTAAATGGCCTTACCTACGTGATGACACAAAGGCAATGTAGTTCGGGGTGAACCTAATGGACCTAAGACCTAGGTGATGGCAAAGGTGCAGAAATGGTATGGACAACAGGATAGATGACACTCGAAGGAAGTGGAGAGGAAAGAAGCAGAGTGGAGTGGAGTGGAGCCTTGGGGGCGCATTGAGAATGGCTTTGCCTACATGATAGCTCAGAGGTGACGTAGTTTGACAACGGTTCAAAGGACTAGTTCAAGATGAATGATATGATGGACACAAGAGACATGAGGTTACAATAGATGGAGGAAGTGGTTTGTCACAGATAGCGCCTGTTTACCAGGTTTTCACCACTTGCTTTTATTTGCACGAAAGCTAAAAGTACATATGATGCCTGTTTTCTAGGTTTTCATCATGGTACCTATCCTAGGTGCCTGTTTGCCAGGTTTTCACCAGAGGACGATTTTTTTAATTATTTTCCTATTTTTTTTTGTTTCTTTTTTTATCACTTTTTCAATTTTTTTGAATTTTCTAAGGACTCCCTTACCTTGGGGTTTTAGGTGTAGAACTTGCGAAGATGCATGCTGTTGATAGGATCATCAAACATTTCGCCTTTAGAAGTAGCCAATTGATATCCTCCTGACCCATAAGCTGCAATGATGACATAGGGACCCAGCCAGTTGGGCTCGAACTTACCTTTTTTCTCTCAATCTTGCTAATTTCTGGGATTTTCTTTGAGGACTAGATCACCAACTTGGAATACTCAGGGTTTTACCCTATGGTTATAGCTTCTGGACATCCATTGTTGATAAGATTTTAGGTGGTTAAAGGCATGTTGCCTTCTCTCTTTGAGCAACTCTAACTCTTGAAGTCTGGACACTCTGTACTCCTCATCAGATATGAGGCCTTTTAATGAAACTCGAAAGGATGGGATCTCAACTTCAATGGGTAAGATTGCTTTAGATCCTTATACTAGGGAGTATGGTGTTGCACATGTGGGTGTGCAGATGCTTGTATGATAGGCCCATAGCGTTGGATTTAGTTGGACATGTCAATCACGGTCAGCATCATTGACAGTCTTCTTTAGGATTTTTAAGATAGTTTTATTTGATGCCTCCACCTGGCCATTGCCTTGGGGGTAATAGGGGGTTGAAAAGCGGTACTAGATATAGAATTTGTCACATAGTTCCCTGACATTTTGATTTTTGAAGGGTTGTCCATTATCTGTGATAATGGATGAAGGGGTACCATAGAAACAAATGATATAGTTCAAGCTAAAAGAGGCAATCTGCTTGCCTGTGATATTGGCTAAGGGCACGGCTTCAATCTACTTCATAAAGTACTCAGTGGCGATGATTATGAATTTATGGCAGCTGGATGAGGGAGGGTGAATCTTACCCACTAAGTCAAGTCCCCACTGACAGAAAGGCCAAGGAGTCGTTAATGGATGCAGCTCCTGTGTTGGTGCATGTATCAGGTTCCCATGGATTTGGCACTTTTTGCACTTCTTTACAAAATGATAGGAATCTTGTTCCATGGTTGGCTAGTAGTAACCCATGCGTATGAGTTTCTTGGCTAGGGTAGGGCCACTAGAGTGGGTCCCACATATACCGCCGTGCACTTCGTTCAGGGCAGTTTGATATTCCTCACTATCAAGACATCTAAGGAGAGTACCATTGAGACCTCGGTGATATAGGGTATTGGCAACAATGGCATACCGGGATGCCTGATAGATGAAGGTATGTTTTTGGTTACTGGAGAGATCAAGTGGGAGGGTATTCTCTTTAAGATAAGCAAATATTTTTCCATAGAGGGGGGAATCAGCTCCAATAATGTGGCAAATGATATGGGATTCAGGGGTGTCATATGCAAGACAGGACATTGGCTCTACCAAGAACTCATAACATGATTGATTATTTGGAATATCGAGGAGAGATGATATCGTTACCATGGCGTCTGTAGCTTTGTTCTCAATCCTTAGTATCTGCTCAAAAGAGATCTTGACAAGTATTCTTTGAAGTCATCTACCATCCATTTGTAAGGGATTAATTTCTCACCTTTTGTCTGGTAGTCATCATTTACTTGATTTATGACCAGCTGTGAGTCACCATATACCTGAAGTTCTTGGATATTCCATTCAACTGCTAGCTTGATGCCAATGACTAGGGCTTCATACTCTGCCATGTTGTTAGTGTAGGGAAAGAGTAATCTGTATGATTTAGGAATGGTGTCACCACTAGGGGTGATCAATAAGATACCTGCTCCTGATCCATGCTGAGTATATGAGCCATCGAAATACATTTTCTAGGTTGCTGTGGTTATGTGAAAGATAGATTCATCTGGAAATTCAAAGTTCAAAGGGCTACCATCTGTTAGAGGTCCATCTACTAGTTGATCCGCAAGTACTTGGCCTTTTATTACTTTCCTGTCTATATATTCAATGTCAAATTCACTGAGAAGCATGACCCATTTGGACAATCTACTTGTTAGGGCTGCCTTGTTGAGTAAGTACTTGAGTGGATCAATTTTTGCTACCAATTTGACCGAATGTGACATGTAATGTCTCCACTTTTGTGAGGTGAAGACTACAGTGAGACATTCTATTTCAATTGGCATGTATTGTAGTTCATATCCAACAAGTGTTTGAATGATATAGTAGATTGCTTGTTCTTTCCCTTCACAATTTTGTTGTGCGAGGAGAGCTCCTAGAGCTATTGGTGTAGCCGAGATATACAGCAGCAGAGGTTTACCTTGAATCGGTGGCATCAATACAGGTAGCTTCATGAGATACTCTTTTAACTGCTGAAATGCCTATTCACATGAATCATTCCATTTGAAAGGGACATTCTTATGTAGGAGGTGGGAAAATGGGTGGCACTTGTCTGCCAATTGAGAAATGAATCTTCTGATAGATTACAGTTTTCCCTGTAGGGACCTTAGCTGAGTGAGATTCTTAGGAGGCGGCATTTCCATGATGGCCTTTACTTTAGCTGGGTCGACTTCGATTCCATTAGCAGACACTATGTATCCCAGTAGCTTACCTGAGGTAACTCTAAACACACACTTCTTTAGATTGAGGCACACATTAAATTGTTCCAATCTTTTGAAGATTTTGTCCAGTACTGCCAAGTGTCCTTCTCTTGTGAGTGACTTTGCCAGAATGTCATCAACATAATCTTCCATTATAGTGTGCATCATGTCGTGGAAGATTGTGGTCATAGCTCTCTGATATGTTCCGCCAGCATTTTTCAAACCAAATGGCATGACACACCAACAATAGGTGTCCCAAGGACATATGAATGCAATCTTGTGTTGGTCTTTAGGTACAATTTTTATCTAGTTATATTCAAAAAAACCATCCATTAGTGATAGCATGGTGTGCCCTACCGTGAGATCTACAATAATGTCAATGTTTGGCAGGGGAAAATCATCTTTCAGACACGCTTTGTTTAGGTCTCTGAAGTCATTACATATTTGGACCCTACCATCTGGTTTGGCAACTGGTACTATGTTTGAAATCCACTCAGGATAGTCTATCAGTCTGATGAATCCAACGTCTAACAGTTTCTTCAGTTCTTCTTTTACCATGAGGGCTACATGTGGGTGCATCTTTCTAAGTTTTTGCTTTACTAGTTTAGCTCCTAGAGCTAAAGATAAGTGATGCATTATGAGATTCAGATCCAACCATGGCATGTCTGCATATGTCCAAGCAAAGTTGATTTGTTTTCTCTTGAAGAAGTTAGTGAATGCTGGTTTTTCTTGTGTTGTTAAAGACTGTGCCATGTGGATCATTCTGGGATTATCACCTATGCTGACATTGATCGGCTCTGCTAGTTCTATCAAGATTGAAGATCTCTCCTGATGTGTAAGATTGGGTAGAGGGTCAAGCCTTCCATCCTTCGGCGCCTAAAAGAGGTTTTCACCATTGGATACGTCTATATTTTTACTTTTTTCATGATCTAACACTGCCGCAGAGCAGTTTTCACCATTAGATATTTCTTTCATTTTAACATTTTTGAGACTGAAAGGCTTGGCACTCTCTCCAAAGTAGGCCTTGTCATTGAGTTCTATGGCATAACCAGCTTTGTGGTCCCCTGCAGGTATATGATCTCTAAGCTCAAGATAGTCTATGATGGCTTCATCATTCTGAAAGGTATCGAGCTCAGGGGTAGTACCTTGTAAGTCCCAATCTATGAGTTCGAGATGTACCAATGGTAAGGGGTCATTGGGTTGCTCTGGTTCAATGGTATTGATGGTTAAGATAGAGTTGTTATAAGCATGGACGAAGTCTACGATGGTACTCTCTATTAGTAGATCTGTCAAGGGGGGTATCATTCTTTCCTCATGATTTTCACTATCGTTATTACACGAGACGGACTCTAGTGGTCTAGCCCTTGGACCTCGTCTCTCATTTGCATGGGTTGGGTCATACTCATGGACAACATCGATGCATTTTTCATCACAAGATAGCTCCGAGAGACTATCCCATTCATATTCATTGGAATCAATCTCACTACCCAATTGCAGTTGCTGAATTTGATCAACCAGATTACTAGAAGATGTTTCTGGTTGTTTGCCTTTATTCTTATTTGCTCTGTTGGTTCTTGATGTGCTAGTGTAACCTAGCCCTGTAGTGTCTCAGGCTGTCAAGGTATGAGGTTGGATGGGTTTAGTGATACCATCTTTTCTTGAACCGAGTGGACCGTGTCCTTCATACCCCATTCTTTGTAGCATTTGGAATCCTTGACCATGTTGTTCAATTTGTATAGTGTGATGGTCTTGTTGTGTTGATGAACTGTCTTCATCCTTGTATAGCCATTGCAGAATATCCTTTTCATCACTCTCATCTTTGAGGCTTCCCCATTTGATAAACAGACCTTTGGTAGTCTTGTCTGCTTTGGGTTTGCTCAAAGTGGGTCTTCCATATGATCTTGGAGATATAGGGAGTTGTGCCAAATAGAGGGATTGGGAGATTGTGTACTCACCCAAGCCCTTATCTTTGAGTCTGAGGTTGGGTTGGGAAGCTTTTGATGTGGAAGCAAGTGAAGCTGGGTCAACACGAGATGAAGATGAAGCAGAAGCATGGTTATTGGGAATTACAACTTCAGGTTTAGATTGAATGAAGTTGCAATACTGAAATGGATTAGGGTCACCTTGGATGGTGATCTCTTGACCTTCATAAGGGAACTTGATACACTAGTGGTATGTTGACGACATTGCTTTCAAAGCATGTATCCATGGTCTCCCAAGAAGAATGTTATATGCTAGCTCCATATCGAGGACTTGGAAAGCCACATCTTTTACTATAGGTCCCACTTTGATTGGTAAAGTAACAATTCCCTTGGAAGTTCTCTCCTCCTCATCATAGGCTTTGATATTGATTTTCTTTTTTGGATCTATAGCTTTCTCCAAAAACCCCAATGCAAGGATTAGCTTCAAGGTGCAAATATTCAAACTAGCTCCTCCATCGATTAGGACCCTCTTTATCTTTTGTTTGTGAATGAAGGCTTCGATATGAAGAGAGGTGTTATGAAGTTGGGTGATTGACATATCATCCTTTTCAGTGAATGATAGGGAGTGAGGTGAGGTAATGTGACCTACCATAGTTTGAAACTATTCTTCAATGAGGTTCATTGGGACAGAGGCTTCGGAAAGAGCTTTGTCAAGTATGGCCCTATGGGATGGTGATAGACATAGAAGTTCTAGGATGGAGATATGTGCAGGTGTCTTATGTAGCTGATCCAAGATACTATACTGATTAGCCACAGGGGCGGAGGCTCCTCTAAGAGTGACTCTATTACTGCAAGTGGTAACATTACAATCCAGATCTTTGTTTATAGTGATCACATTGATGTATGAATCACTTTCTGAGATGTGGTTAACAACATAGTCAAAGGCGACGTTTGTGTAATTGGCATTGTTAGTTCCACTGTTGTTTTGGTTGGAAGGCCCTCCCTGCTCATAGTTGGGAAGAGGATCCTTGAATGCCTGGTGATCATTATTAGAGGTATGTCCATCAAGTGACACTTTGTTTTGCTCAATCAAATCTTGGATAGTGTGCTTGAGCGCAATGCAGTCATTGGTTTTGTGCCCCCTGTTTCGGTGGTACTCACAGAAATCGTTGTCATTCCACCAAGGAGGTTTGACTTTTGGTTCATATTCCCACATTGTTGGAAGTGTTATGATCTTACTTGTGATTAACTTACGTAGGGAGGTTTCCAATGATTCTCCCAAAGGTGTGAATTTTCTCCTACGTTGAAAATTTTTAAACCGTGATTCAGTGTTTCTTGGTTTGTTTGACGGGGGGTTGTTTTGAGGAGTCGATAAGTTGAAGATTGGTTGCTTTGGTGTTGCATTCTTGGCATCTACCACCCCATCATTCACAATGTTTTTATTCTTTGTCCAGAATCTTGGTTTATCTACATTGGTATTGGTACTAGGAGTGTCCTTATATAGCTTTATTTGACATTTTGCGATTAAAGCTTTTTCGATGATTAGACCCATCTCAATGACCTTACTAAAGGAAGTAGGACATTGGATTTGTATCTGATAGCTTAGGTCGGTTTGTAAGTTATGGACAAACATTTCTAGCATTTTTTTTTTAGGCATTTGATGAGGGCACTTACTTGTCAACTGTCTCCATCTTTGTAGGAAGGCGGCGAAAGATTCTCCACCTTTTTGCTTTGTGTTACATAGGTCTAAGATTGAGGTGTCATGCTCAATATTGTAGAAGTGTGTGACAAATTTGTCCACAACTTTGTTAAATGTTCTAATGCTGGGTGGTAGTCTAGAAGACCACTCCATGGCTTGTCCTCCTAAGCTTCTTGGAAATAGCCGCATAAGGTAAGTATCATTGTGTACGACTTCAAGACAAGCAACATTAAATTCCCTAATATGGTCCCTTGGATCACCCTTTACTTGATATTTATCAAATTTTGGCACCTCAAACTTAGAGGGGAAAGGTATCATGATCAAGGTTTGATCAAAAGGATATGGTGAAATATCCTCTAGGGAATAATGTTTAGTTGATACTCCTGTTTGCATGTCTATGAATTGTTGTTGTAAAGCTTGGATCTATTGGGTCATTAATCTTAAGGCATCCGTGGAATCAATGGTTACTTTGCTTTTGTCTATGGGTATTTCCTCATGTGTGCTTCCCTCAGGGTTTCTTTCTTCCTCAGGTTCTTTTAGAGCTTCTACGCCAAAATCTTTAGTGAGCTTGACTCCTAGTTGTGCTAAGTGTAGAAAGAATTTGGTAGGGTCTTGGGCAAGTACCTTATCCATTATGCGTTGAAATCTTCGATCTTGTTGCGTTTGGAGGACCTCTTCCATAGACATTTCCTCATCACTTTCGTGAGAGGTTGGAGTAGTTTTCTCAGCCATTTCAATCTATTTTTGTTTTTGTAACCTCGTTAAGACCATGCAAGGTGACAAGAGATGGGATGGAGTGAGTTTGAAAGTTTTGAGCAAGGGGTGCTAGAATGTGCCAAGATTTGAGCAAGGTTCTCCTTAGATCTAATTAGTGTCAAACAAGTTGGGTTCACAAAACGATAGTCAAAGTAAGGATGATAGAAATCCGTTTACTTGATGTGGACTAGTTTTGCACAAGCCACTAGTGGAGTTTCGAGAGAAAAGGATAAGTGATCCTTAATAGTGGAGACTCACTAGGTTTGTTTGAGATTTTGATGCGATCAAAAATAACTTGGTTCTAACCTTGTTGGATTTTGGAAGAATTTTGTGAGATTTTGGATGATGCAGTGTGGGAAAAGTAGCTATGGTGCGGAAGAAGGGTGAAATGGTTGACTTGCACGATTTTAATCAAATCTTGGGAAAACTGAGACAGGTTTGAAATGGTTTCTAAAAAGTTGACAATTTTTTTTCCTCTTAGGAGGTATGGAATAGCTCTCTGGTTTGGATGTGCAGTAATAAATGTGCCGGAACAGAGTGTCAAAGCGCCACAGGTCATAGCAAATGCACAAATCTGGTAATTTTCAAATGCACCGCAACAGTGTTCAAATGCGCACTAAGTCTAAGAAAAAGTGCCACAGGTCGCAGCAAATGCGCCATTCTGGTTTTCAATTTGAATTTGCAGAGTTTTTGGCACATTTTTCAAAAAAAATCTATTTTTGGGTGAAAACTTGGTCTTTTCTTGAATTTTGATTTTCAATTATGGCAAAAGACATAGTAAGCGCATAGAAGTTTTCATGATTTTTACCTTTTGTTATATTTTTTTGTATTTTTGGACTTTTTGACACAAAAATAATCACAACCTAGGCTGGAAAGGACAGTATTTGTTGAATCCCCTAGTTGTGCTTATTCAAAGCATGTAGCTCCAGGATCTGGTAGGACCGGCTCCCCTCCATGGCACTCACTTCTCATACATACCAGATCTAGGTTTCCTTAGGCTCATACCCCCACTGAACCATAGGATTGTCCCTGCTACCTCTACTAAGAATCACATGAATCAGGGCTGCTTCAAAGGTTCCACCTTTTGTGTCAACAAATAGGGGTTTTTGGTATACTAAACAAGTGGCTAAGTAGTCAAGGCAACCGTTTGAGTGGTCACACGTGCGGCAGTGCTACTCTCCATTATGGAGTCTCCCAGCCTCTAAGGGTTATGCTTTGGAGGGTTTTGGGGGAGGTTGGTTGTCGGTGTAACATAGTGGCACTCGTTGCAGGAAGCTTTCACCTCAAGCACAATTTATTTAAAATGGATCGGTGGGGCTTGGCTTTAGCCTGTTTCCACTCACGGTCATTCCCACTTGGACAGGTGGGTGTCCAAGGGTAGGTCCCTCTAAAGATTAAACACAAGGAATAACAAGTCTGGCGTTCTAGTCACCCAGTAAAGGGGAGAGCATAAGCCTATTGTCATTCAACAAACATGGAAGGCAGTGGTTAATCCAACCCTATTTAAAAGGAAAAAAAAATGAAATGTGTTATCTACTTGGGCACTCACGCTTATGTTAACTTTGAAGTGGTTAAAGATAGCAATGTTCTTTTCCCTTTGTGAGATAGCAATGTTCTAAACTATGAAAGATAGCAATAATTCAAAGATAGAAGTGGTTCAGTTACTATCCTCCTAGTTAAGGACTACGTGAGATTTACATGCATGCATTTTTTTTTACTTTTTCCCCTAATTACTCTAAGATTATTTAATTAGTGCAGCTAAATGATCTATCCAGCTCCTAATCCTGTAAGACAAACGTTAGAATCAACCTAAAAAAGTCGCTAGAAATCCTAAAACCACAGTGAAGGACAGATGCACTGCTTAACAGTCTATATGCGCAAAAATAGAGAGTGTAAGTGCCGCTTTACAAATGCGCTAAGACAAATGTCAAAAGCGCGAGAAGAATAGATAGAAGCGTCGTTTCTACAGATGCGTCGCAAGAAAGTATGTAAGCGTCGTGACGGAGGGTATATGCGCTAGAATTATGCAAGCACCGGAACAAGAGGGGTATGCGCCATAACTCTGCATGCGCCAAAACAGAAGGTAAAAGTGCCGACTCAAAGGTTGTTTGTGCCAGAAGTTTGTATGCACCAAAACAAGTTGTAGATGCGCCTTAGGATTGATCAAATGCGCTAACTGAATTTGCTCAAAGCCTGTACGGCACCTATATGGAACCTGTCACTCAGAAACTCAAATTTTTGGTTAGATTAGGGGCAAGGGCCCCGTGGTGGGTGCCAAAAATGTGATGGGTAAAAGTGGGATGAATAAAACTAATTATAAAAACCCAAAACATCAATGGAATGTGCAAACAAAAAAGGATTTAAAATAAGAGAAAGATACTCACAACCTTTTGACTTTGCAATTTCCATTGTTCACCTATTCTTTCTTGATCTTTTGGTGATGAAGATGGCCCTCAGGAAGCTTGCTTCCTTGCTTCGATTCCTCAAGATGAAAAGGAGAAACGGCTCGAATACTTGTTGTGTTGAAGATGAGCTTCAACACAAATATGAAATGGATGATAAATGAAGTGATGTGAAAGTGGGGTGCCAATGGCGCGCTATAGATTCTGCAGCATAAGTTTACTCAAAAGTTGGATATGAAATGAAGAAGAAGAGGGTTGTATTTATAGAGTTGTGTGAGAGAGGATCAATGGTGGAAAAGAAATAAGAAGATCAATGGAGGAGAATGTTCGAGAGAACGTGCACAAATAGGACGTGTCATTCAAAAGGAAGCTTTGTTGAGTTAACTGCTTTCTTGATGAGGATATATTTTATTTCTTAAATTAGAATATATTTTTCTAATTTAAGAGCTTTGTTGATAGCTATAAATCAGTTAACTCAGCTTTTACTTTTGTATGCAAGAAGATATTGAAGATTTTCTAGAAGATAAGAAAGCATAATTAAATAAATAGATTTATTTAATTACTTGTAGGTAATTTGGAAGAATAAATGAAATATTTAAATATATTTTATTTTTTGGAGATTTAATTTAAATAAATTTGCATTTTATTTAAATTTAGAAGAATAGATGCTTTAATTAAATAATTAAAATTATTTAATTATTTCGAAGAATAAAGTTGATATAGATGAAATTAATTAAATAAATGTAATTTATTTAACTAAATGGGAGAAAATGAATCAAATAAATAAAATTATTTATTTATTTATTTATTTATTGATAGAGGAATATGAAGATGAAATAAATATTTAAAATATTTATTTAAGTAGAGTTATGTCATTTTTAGGTGTATACAAGGTCTACTTAGCCTTGTTGACCGTCTAACATTCACTGGAGTTTGTGGTATTTACTGTTACTGTTGCGAAGCATAAGGAACCACTGGAACATCACTATCTAGAGTATCATCTAGAACCACATAATCTTTTTCTTTCTTCTCATGCTACTACAACTGATCTTTGTACAACACCTTCTCATTGAATACAACATCCCTGCTTCTCACAGTTTTTAGATTTTCAACATCTGAAAGCCTATAACCAAATTCATCAATGCCATATCCAATGAAGATACACTTTTTTTATTGTACATCCAACTTGGTTCTATTTTTAGAATCTATATGTGCAAATGCTTCACATCTGAAGGTTTTGAGAAAAGAATAATTCACCTTCTTACCTATCCATGCTTCCTCTAGAATACCACAACCCAAAGGAACTGAAGGACCTCTCTTAATTAAATATACAGTGGTATTTACAGCCTCTGCCCACATGTTTAAAGACATCCCAGCATGCAATCTTATGCTCCTTGCACACTCCATTATTGTTCTATTCATGCGCTCAGCCACTCTATTTTCTTGTGGAGTCCCTAGAACTATTTTCTGCCTATGAATTCCATTAAAGGAACAATAATCTTCAAATTCTTTGCTGCAATACTCACCACCATTATCAGATCTCAGACATTTTAATCTTTTACATGTCTCATTCTCAACCAAGCTTCTCCATTTCTTAAATGTTTCAAATACATCAGATTTCTGCCTAAGGAAATACATCCAAACCTTCCTAGTTGCATCATCTATGAATGTAACATAATACCGAGAGAAGATACCTAAGCCGGTCCCCATACATCTATATACACAAGCTCCAACTTTTCATCTTTCTTTTGCTTCCCATCCTTGAGAAAAATAACTCTCGTTTGTTTGCCATACACACAACTTTCAAAAAAATCCATATTAATATATTTCAAACCTAATAAAACTTTCCTAGAATGAAGCGCCTTCATACCTTTTTCACTCATATGCCCAAGTCTATTATGCCACAGTATTGTCTCAGAACCTGCAGCAATTGTTTCAATCTCTTCCTGTGAACCCATAGCAACTGTCCCTAAACCTGTTTGTTTTTTCTCTGCAGCAACTAAAGTAGAAGGAACAATATGACCTCTACAAATATATAAGGTGCCTACTTTCACACCTTTTGCTACTATTAAGGCACCTCTTGAAACCTTCCAATTTTTATCATTAAAAGTAATTGTGTAACCTTCATCACCTAGCTGCCCTGCTGAAATTAAATTCCTATTTAGCCTTGGAGCATGTCTTACCTCTTGTAGTAGCCAATGATTCCCATTCTACAACTTAATCTTAATTCCTCCATTTCCAACAATCTGACAGGGTTTGTTATCTCCCAAATAAACAAGCCCAAAATCCCCTTAGACATAATCAAGAAAATAAATTCTATGGGGCGTAGCATGAGATGAGGCCCTTGAATCTAAAACCCATGAATTATCAGCATTATCTAGGGAAAGAATCAAAGCATCATCTTCAGATTTATTACTTACCATATTTGCGTTCTTGTTTGTCTCCTTTATTCTTCTGAGACCATAAATCTTTCTTCAGATGACCTAGTTTTCCACAGTACCAGCAATCCTTCTGTCCTCTGGATAGGGACCTCTTGTCCTTTGATTTTCCTCGTGACTTCCCATGACCTCCAGAACCTTTTCCTCTCTCTTTTGATCTACCCCTGCTTTCTACATTCAAAACACTACCTAATGTGGACCCTCCTCAACTTTTCCATTACATTTCCTCGCTAAAGATAACACCAACAACATCATCAAATTTCAAAGTATTTGAACCAAAGACGGAGTTACTTACAGTCATTACCAAGATATTTGAGCTTTCTGGCAAAGAACATAAAACCAAGAGAGCCCTCACCTCTTCATCAAATTTCACTTTTACAGAAGTTAACTGACTGGTAATCATATTAAACTCATTTAAATGATCTGTCATAGATCCACCCTCAATTATTTTTAGATTAAACAAATGCTTCATGAGAAATACCTTATTTGAGGCTGAGGGTTTTTCATACAATTTAGCCAAAGCTTTCATCAATTCATTTGTTGTCTTCGCTTCTGTTATATTGAATGCCACAGATGGTGCCAGGCACAACCGAATGGTTCCTAGTTCCTTTCTGTCTAGAATTTCCCAATCCTCATCAGTCATTACTGCTGATTTCTTGGCTATTCCTTCCAATGGCCTCCATAAATCCTTCTGATAGAGATAATCCTCCATCTGCATCTTCCATAACTGATAATTCTACCCATTGAATTTATCTACCTTTAATTTACCCTCATCCATCATTTCTCCCATTTAACTGTGAGACTTCCACTCAACTATAAGACCTTCCTACAGATGATAATCAAACACAACCTACTCTGATACCACTTGTTAGGAATTACATGTAGAAGATATCAATTAAATGCAAATAGAGATTAAATAGAGGAATGAAAAATACACAGAAATAATAACAATGAGAGACAATTTTTAACATGGTTCACCTAAACTCGGGCTACATCCACCAACAGAGAGTCAAATATTATTATCCGACAAATCAAACTGATTACAACCAACAATCCTTGCAACTCAATACCGCTGCAAATGCTACAATACAATATCAACGGAAACCCTAACCCTTAGTTGTTTTTATCAAGACTTATGTCAGTTACAAAATAGGGTATTTTATGTCATCCAATAGAAAAAATAACTCCCGATGCCTTTATAAAATAATAGGCAATTTTTGCTTCGGGGGCGTTGCCCCCAAACTGCCACTATGGGCTTTGCCCATGAGCCCCCGCTGGGGGGTCATCCCCCCGAGCCCCACAAGAGGGACTCTGCCCCCTTCCGATTCCCCTATTAAATGATTTGGGGGGAAATTGCACTAATAAAAGTGGGAAAAATTTAACCTCTGAGTCTGATTAGGCTCCATATAATAGCAATTTCAATATGGTATCAGAGCAGTTATCAATCATGGAGAAGTAGCAATTTTGTTTTGGAAACTACATATGAAGATTTTCCAGAGTAGTTGTTGGTCATTAAATACAAGCGCATTGTATTGCTAAGAGCAACATTTGAAGAAGGTGTTTTATGTGAGAAATTTGATTTAAGGTAGTTCTTGTGGCATTTTGGGTTTTTTAAAATGTTGAACACACTTAGCTAGAGAAAGAACAATCAATAATATGGCCTGCCAATGTGGAGATATTTGTATAAATAACTACATTGGCATCACTTTCCAGGAAGAAAGTCAACTCAAATCGTGGAAGCTACCGGGAAAAAGTATGTCGTTGCAAAAGAAAACCTCTTGAAGATCAAATGCAAAAGTTCGACATGATATAATGCATTATATAAAAGACAAATCTATATTTTTTGAAGGTACTACCATTTTAATTTTATTTTGGGAGAATGTAATAGAGTTGACTGCTTATATCTGCTAAGGCATAGAATGATATGAATTTTTTTAATTAAAATCCATATAAAATATATGTACGAGATACCTTGATTTGAGTACGGTGCTATAGAAGTCCACAAGGAACCGAGGTGACGCCTTTGTCAAAACAAGAGTATAAAGAGGCCATGATGAAATCTAATTAGTGAATGATATCACTATTTTGGAGCCGATCCAGTCATTTAAGCAAAGATGTTATGGAGTAGAATAAAGGCCAATCTTGTGAGTTTTTGGGTATGCATTATCATCGATCGGAGACATCACTAACTAGTTGTTTCTTTTGTGATGGAAGCCTACCTACAAGATCTCCTTGCCCTTTGAATAAAAGTGTTGTCCAATCTTCATTGTTGTGGGTGAAGGAAAATTAGTTACTCTGACTAGAGATGTCAGCTATGATTATGTAAGTTTTGGAGAGATTTGGCATGTATCCCAGACATGTATGCTGAGTTGATATGGGCACTGGAATGCTGAAGGAATTTTCAAATAGATTTATTCCGGAGAACCTCAATCTTGCTAGAGATTTGTAAGTAAAACCTAGATTTCACTCAAGTTGATGCATAGGTAAGTATTCAACAAACCTTGCATATAAATGTGTGTAGTGGAGTTGGTATATGATTTTCATTTTATTGGAAGTGGTCACAAGATCAAAACTATAAAATTAAAAGTGGGGTTATAAGGTGTGAAATGAGAAGTTGTTTGAATTTTCTTTTTTGTTAGGATTTTATTTAACTTATTAAATTTTTGGAGTGATAAGGTGGAGAACATTAGAATTATAAGGATATATTATTGAAGTTTATTCTATATTTGGAAAGGTTCATTGTAAAGGATGCATTTTCAGTTGAATCTGACATCCTATTATCTCATGGGTTTTACAAATGTGTTTGAAAGTTTTGTTTGTACTTTTAGGGCCACCCATGTTACATCTGAGAGGGCTTTTGGAGGTTTGAATGCTTCATCTGGAAGTTAAAGACAAAGAAATCAAATTGGAGGTAGGAGTCATTAGAGGTAGGAGGTTTTTCGTCATCCCGAGCTAGCTTCTCACTCAGGGATGATTCATTGCATGAGGAGCACCCGTTTTCTATCTGTCTTTTCATGGAGCAAGGAGGGGCTTGGCAGTTTGTGATAGTATATGTAGATAGTGTAACTTCTAAAATAGGTGGAGTTAGTATATCTGCATTTACTCAATTTGTGGATAGTGTGATCTCTTAAACAGGTGGGATTAGTGTATTCACAGTGGTTCAGTACAGCAAAGGAGGGATTGTTTCCATAGCATTGGAGGAGGGATATTGACACACTTGGAGGAGATGTGGACTCTCAGAGGAGATTTGTTCTCTCATGTGCATCACTTGAGGAGGCATTTTGACACACTCGAAGGAGATGTGGACTTTCGTAGGAAAGTTGTTGTCTCATTGTGCATGGAGGTTGGGGACACTTTATGTTCTCTCATGTTGTGCAGGGTTTTGCAGGTTCTACAGTCAGGAGATCGATGGCATTAGTCTAGTGTTTCCTAGGTGAGCGAGGAGTATTGGTGAAGGTGCTTCATCAAAGTCTCCAGAAGGGTTGCTGTGATAAACTCTTATAGTGTTTCGTCCTTTGTTTGAAATAATGTAATAAGGGGGGGAATGTTGGTTTTATTACATGTAAACCTTAAGGGGGGGTGTTAGAATAAAATAAGGTTTACATATAGTTATATTTAGTAAATAGGTTAGTTTATAGTTTACATAAATAAAACAAATGTTAGTTTGTGGGAGTTAGTTTCCTATAAGTTATTATGGTAGTTTTTACATGGGAATATATTGGCTTTATAAGCCATTGTAAATCAATGTAAGATCATCCGAAGACAATAATATAGTATTCTATGTTTTTGTTATTCCTGTGCAATGGTGTAATCTGTACATGCTCACCATACTTCAATAGCTCCTTCTTCCCTTTGCAAGAAAGTGGGTTGAAAGGGTCTAGTAGCAGAATAAATTATGGTTTTATTGTTGTTGTTGACATTATTGTTGGCTGAAGTACTCCATTCACCAGTATTATTTTGGGTTGCTCTAGAAATAATTATGTTCTACATGGTTTATATCAACTGGACCATCATATTTGTGAGTTATTGTTGACCTTGAATAAGAGCATTATAATATGCATCAGCCTTATCCTCATCTAACATGACTCTTTTATATTTACCCTCCATTTCCAACCCTTCTAAATCTAGACCCTGGTGCTCTATTTCTACATTCTAAGGTTCAGGTGACTAAGATTTTCTTCTTTCTCTCTAATAATATATGAACTTTCTATCACTTCCTTGTAGGTGGAAGACTCTACATCAAATTGTTATCTTTCTCTACATGTTGGCAAGATCACAACTTTAATACCACTATAATGTCCTAGATTTTATTTAAATTTTTGATAGTTTAACAATGTTAGTGCATGAAACCCTTGCACTTTTTGATCACCGAATTCCCAAGATGGACAAGGTGAGAGCATATGGTGATTGGGATATGAAATGCTTATAAACACTAAATTGTTGGTGGCAAACCACACAACTACAATGCATGCAATATAAAATTTGAAACTATTACAATGTTGGTTCTAGCATTAAGCCATCCATAATGAATATTAAATTATAATAGTCCTAGTAGAGAACTGCACAACACTCTACAAACAAAATATTACTAGCAGAGAATTGCATAGTATTACACAAGGAATTTCAAAAGTATATGATGTAAATAAGACTATTTTCTAAATCTTTATCTATTCTGCAACCCTTTAGCATAAGTTATTATTTTCAAAGTCTTCATATATCAGCCAAAAAGATAAATTAAAAAAGTAAATTGATACCAGGATATTGTTTTCTGCAATCCTCAATTGTAGAACATAAAATGGAGGCCCAACTATGGTATGATAGTCAACAATATAAATCATAGCAGCTGTAAATAGGAGTTGCAACATAAAAATATGAACGCTCGGTGTTAAAATCTATATGGAACCTTCCAATATTGGCATAGCATCTTGCTTGGAGTTTGTGTGGAATCCAAATTAGTAAAATCACCTTTTTGATACTAAGTAGCCAACAAAAGAAAGTGATATAGCCAATGAAAATTTTGTACGACCTAATTTGACTATGGTATGACCCCTTTTCAAATAGTACAGCCCTAGTGATGGCCACAAAATGCACCTAGATGATTTGCAAAATAAAATAAAATAATTAGTATTCTCTTAATTTGAAATCCACACTAAAAACTTCTCACAAACTCAAAATCTTGAAGCCACCACAAAATTTGAAATTCTCACACAACACCAAAAAAGGTTAAATCTAGAAATACTTTTGCAACTATTCAGCACACTAGTGATCCCTAGATGGAATTACTCATATGAAAAGGAGGGTTTTCATCCTCAAATCCATTTGCCAAAAGGGTTTTCATCCTTAGACAGAAAGATGAACACACATTCGATCTCAAAAAGAAAGGAAATTTGATTTCATAAATTAGATGTCTTCTTCTATTCTTATATCTCCTTTTATAACCTTCTTGTTAATTTTAAGATCATTTCATGTTCTATTTTAAAAGTGTCTAGAAAATACCTTTTAATAAAATATCACTTTTGGCTCATTTTCCTAATAACATTTTTTGATAGCAACTTGGAACCTTTTAATAATAAACATACATTGTCTTTTTATAAATATAACATAAAGTTACCTATGACAACTTAAATTATTAAATTATTTCCTTACTTCACCCCCATTAACCAACATGAAATAAAATACTATGCTAAGGGTCTCCCAATGACTTATGCTTGGAAAGGGGACATGACATTCCCTCTCAAGCAAAGTGATCATATATAATGTGGCATCATAGCCTTAACACATGCAACATGTTATTAGGTGTAGGGAGTTCATGGACATCCTTTGAGGCACAATTCATTTTTTTAGTATAGATAGACCACACGCATAACTTGGCACTTGTAGACTTTTGTATTAAACATATTGTTTGTCTATTCATCTGAGGTAGCTTGCAACACAAGTCTTTACATCAAGTTGTAATATTATGTACTCTTACCTTGTACAAAGATTGACACAATAAACATAATCTATATTTGTGTCATCTTCTCTTTGTTCCCATGTATATTATTATAATTTTAACTCACTATTCATCCACTCTGTAGTTTTACAATTGTCTTTGTATTGCAATCATTCTTATTATTTTCTTGTACTTATAACTTATCTAGGTTCAAGCAATATATAGTGCTTTTACTTGGATTTCTTTTGAGATGTGGATCAATGGTATTTCAAATAGTGTTGTATGTCACACACCCAACATAGAAATGAGAAACAATCGTTGCAAAATAATGTTGGTACAAAACTAGATACTCTCAACCTAAGTTATACAAAAAATAGTAACTAGTATTACAAATGAAGTGTCTCAACTTAGTAACCCCATCTTGGAAGGATTACATCAAGTGGCAAAAAGATGCAACCAATCTATAGGGAAGCTTCAATAAGAATTATCTGACAAGTAGGTAACCTATAAAGAGATTCAACAAGATTTGACCATACCATGTGATGTATTTAAAGATATTCAGAAGAACCATGGGCATTGCAAGTCAAATCAACTTATATTATGTTATTGCCCCTTAAGTGCATCCTAACCAATGTTGTTATATATCACTATTCTTGTTGCATCTTTATCAACTAGAATAAATTTGTAAAGCCTATTTGCCAAAGGTGAAAGCACTTGACTTCAAACATAAATGTTAGTCTACAACTAGCTTGACAATAATAGATATACAATTCATGTCTTACAAATGTTTTAGATTTTATCTTGAATATATGAATTAAAAGTAAACATATGGCATTGGTATTCTAAGTTGTAATGTTGTGTTGCTTGTGAATGTACCCATGTGTTGAACAATAAGACAAGGATGCAGTAAACATTATAATAATTCTTGGGCAATTGTTATTTAATGTTTTTTATTATGATAAAGAGGTTTTGAAAGGGGCCTCTCCCTTCTACAAAAGGACAACCATTGGGCCCAAGAGAAGAGCCCCACTAGGTGTGGGAGCATCAAAAAAGAACAAGAAAATAGGATAGGAACAACAAAAGAATAGACCCTAGACAAAAAAGCACAAAGAAAGAATGACTAGCCCTACTTGGCTAGCATTTTCAACCTTGAAGCTACTTTCCATTCTTTTGCCATAAAATTAACCTATTCTTCAAAAGAAACCCCAATAGTGTCATCATCCACATCAGTTGTCTTAGCTTTGTTTACCACAACCATCCTAGCATGTGTCCTCTTAGCAGATCCTTCATCAATAACAAGGCCTTCATCGACATTTTTCAATTTTCTTTTCTACAATTCATTTTGGAGAATGAATAAACTAGTAGTAGTGTTCTTGATTGTATTTTTGTTGAAAGAGATGATCTCCAACAAGTTTTTCAAGATCTCCTTTTTTTCCATAGCAGTCATCCTTTCCTCCAAGCTCTTCCCTCCTTTGCTGTTATCAAAGATATCGAAAGAGGTCGCCCCGAGGTCCTCAACCTCTTTAGCATCATTGTCCTTACGCACTCTTTTGGAAGCCTTCTAGCCCTTAGGGTTTTTGGTGATGGAGTTTAGCTAAGAAAAAAGCCCTTTCAAGACTCTATTTTGCAGATTCACAACCTCCTCAACCTTGTGCACTCTGCTAGTTAGTTCAAAACACCCTATGCACCTGATTTCAGTCATAGGAATAGGGATTCTCTCCTTTGAGTAACACGGGGAGCTTTCATCTAAGACCTCTTCAATTTTTTTTCCTTTGTCTTTATTAGTAATCACCATGTCTAGGCTCTCCATGGGGGATGTCTTGAAATAGTTATGTTGTGTGTGGGTCTAGTAGGATTAGCGTCAACATTAGGGATTCAGATTTTGATCACACTAGGCCCAGTACACCTAGTGGGGACCTCAAGATCTGGGGATATGGGGAAAGGATTATCCTTAAAGGAGGAAGGGGGGGTCCTCAAGAGTAGAAGGATTCTAAGAAGGATCTTTAGTGCCAACAGGGTTCATCTTGTGCTGAAGTAAATCTCAACAGGGTTAATGATATTAGGGAAGACTATACTAGAGGGGGTTTTGGCGACCTAGTATCTATACAAGTGGATTAAACCTTGGTGCAAAGGGAGTTCAACCTTGCTGAGAAGCACATCATGGATAGACTTTTCGAGCAATTAGAATAGGAGAAATAGAAAATTCAACTTCATATGATGATGCAAATGAGTCATCATTAGAAAATGATATAAATAGACTATCTTATATTTGTCTTTGAGAGTTACATACTTAATCATAATGTCAGCCACCTCTCTATAGATTTTGGAAAGGTCTTCTTTATAGAGGCCATTCTGAAAGTGGTTGATTTTTCCTTTCCCCTTGGGAATTTGTCTAAGTGCTTCACATTTTCTGCATTGTTGTACTTCTACATTCTAATCCTTTTCACCTTCAAGCCTATAGCTTCTACAATCAATTCTTCAATGACATTGAAGGAAATTCCCTAAATATATACAACCTATTTTTCTAGGATCTAGCAAATTCCCTAGACAAAATAGGGTCATGGTCATTCATGGCCTCAAACAACTAGGAAATGCCACCTTTGTGAAGAATGTTCCAGACCGTGGCATTGCATTTCACCTCTTCACAAGATGAGGGCTCCACTCTCACCCTCTCCCCACCCATAGTCATAGTAGCAGACAAACCTTTGCAATGGACACTGCTTTTCACATTCACTTTCAATCTTGAAGAGGCAATCTTCTGCAACACACTTAACTATGTAATTCAAATTGTCCCTTTCAATTCGGAATTCCTTATCATGATTAATCCTTCGGTCTTTAACAATTAAAACACTCAAGTGGAGTTATTTTTTGAAATGATAATTAATCATTATTTTGTTCATCTTTGATGCCCGCTTGGATTTGTAGTGGCATAGTCATGAGGTCCATCCATTGAATGTGTTTAGTTGAGGGACAACCCAAGTTGGTAAGGGTGTCAATGATGTTATTCCCTTCTCTATAGGTATGGGAAATAATGACTTTGTTAAAAGGTTTGATCAACTCAATAGCTTCTTGAATTCTACCCCTTATAGACCAATGAGGTGAATCTTTCCTATTTAACGTGTCAATTGTGATCTTAGAGTCCCCTTCAACAATTATATTAGGAAATCCTAATCTACTGACAAGATTGAGGCCAATCAAGGAAGCCATGGCCTCAGTCATAGTGTTGGTCTAAGTTCCAAGATTATTGGCATAGGCCATCAGTAATGTGCCTTTGTTGTCTCTTATAATTCCCCTAGTGCCAGCTTTTTTGGGGTTTCCTTTGGAACTATCATCAAAATTCATTTTGATCCATCCAGGCTCAGGTGGTCTCAATTTAGTATTTTCTCCTAGAAACTTTATCAATATCAACATTACATAGAGGGACCTTGGTCTTCCAGTTAGCAACAATTCTAATATTCATTTCCAAAGGGGGCACCCTTGGTTTCTTGATTTGAGAAGCCTCAACACTTTCAGTGATGGAGTTGACTAATCTTTCCCTAATCATGTTCAAAGGTTTGTTTTTCTCTTGGAAGATCCTATTATTCCTCTCCTTCTAAATAGCCCAATAGAAGTGGGGTAGGGCTTGGGACCATGACTCCTTTAACACTGGGTGAGTGAACTGAGGCTTTCAACTACTAACCATGGGGCAAAAGTCTCCAAGTCAAACCCATTAAGTCTCAAACTTGCTTAAGATGACTTTCTTTGAGTGCCAGCCAAAAGAGAAGTCAATGAAGAGATGATCAGTAGTTTCCTAAGCCCTCTTACAAAGAATGCATCTATAAACATACAAGAAACCCCCCTTGTTAATATTATCAACAGTAGGGATTTTGCCTTGGCAGTAGACCCACCAAAAGAAATTGATTTTAGGAATCAAGTTGGAATGCCAAATAGATTTTCAATCGAAATTAGTAGGCTAATAAGTGGACAAGAGTTTAAAACCTAACTTAACAAAGCATACCCCATTGGGCTCAACAGTCCAAATGATGGAGTCCCTCTTGGAGAATAAATTGAATCTATATCCACTTATTTTTTCAATGAGGTCCATTAAAGCACTATTATCAATAGTATCTATCTCTTCACTGAACTTTGTCTAATATCAGTAGCCATTAGCATTAGTCCAATAATTGGCTACCAAACTACCATACCTCTCAGTCATAATATCTTCTAGCCTAGCACAAGGATGTTCAACATTAAGGGGAGAACTCTGGATCCAAGAGTCGTCCCAAAATTTGATAGTCATCCCATCTCTCACCACCCATATTAAGCCCTTTTTAAGAAGTTGTTTAGATTTTATGATGTTATTCCAAATGGTTGACCCAACATGAATGCGACTCCTATTTATGATAGACAAGCTATCTAAATTGTTTAGATATGTAGCTTGCATGATTTTGCTTCATTCTAAATTGCTCGTTATCAGTAACTAGCCCACTTTAGCCAGAAGGGATTTGTTCATCTCTTTGATCTTTCTCAGTCCCAATCCTCTGGCGCATTTTGAACAAAAAACTTGGTCCTAGGTGACCAAGGCCACTCTTTATTTGTCCTCAATCCCAAAAAAAGGAATCTTCTTTATATTTGTTCAACCTTATTAGCCATAAGTTTAACAATTTTTAAAAGAGAACAAACAAAAAGGTATATTTTGCAAAGTGCTCTTGATAAGTTGAACCTTACCTACATGGCTTAGGATATTTCCTTTCCAAGCTGAAAGGCTTTTTTGGGATTCTTTGAAGATCACTCCATATCCCATTGTTGATCTTTCCAAAACTTAGAGGCATCCCAAGGTAAGTAGTAGGGAGTTGATTAATGTTGCATCCTAGAGTAGCAACAATATGGTTCTGGATGGCATTACCAGTGTTGAAGAAGTACAATCCACTCTTGTCAAGGTTAATTTTTGTTATGAAACAACATAGTTTCCCAGGATTCTTTTTGAAAGCTTATATTCAACAATAGAGGCCTTCCCAAGAGAATAGTGTCGTCAACAAATTGTTCATGGGATGAAGGATTAAGGGTACAAGTAGGTTTAAACCCTTCCAGGTTGCCCTTCATAATGAACTTCGAGATATTCCTCCCCAAAACTTCCACCAACATAATGAAGAGATATGGGGATAAAGGGTCTCCTTGTCATAATCCACCTTTAGAATGAAAATAATCATGAGGGGAGCCATTAATTAGAACAAAGAAGCTTAAAGTAGTGAAGTAGCATTTCATCAGCTTGAGGATCCTCCCACAAAATCCAAATCTCTCTAGAACTTGTCATGAAATCCCATGAGACTCTATCATAAGCCTTAGCTATATCGAGCTTGAGGGCCATGTCTTGCTTCCTCCTTTTGTCCATGGAGTGGAGAACTTCATGCACCGAGATAATAACATCCAATATTTGTTTGCCAATGACGAATCCATTTTGGTTTTTGTGAATGATCTTATTAAGGAAAGGTTAGATTCTCAAAGTTGACAACTTTGAACATATTTTGTAGACTGTATTACATAAACTGATAGGTCTGAAATTATTAAGAAAAATGGCTCCAATTTTTGTAGGAATAAGAACAAGGTGTTAGGGTTAACCGGCAGAAGATATCAATTAAATGCAAATAAAGATTAAACAGAGGAATGGAAATACACAAAAATAATAATAGCGAGAGACAAGTTTTAATGTGGTTCACCTAAACTCGGGCTACATCCACCAACAGAGAGTCCAATATTATTATCCAATAAATCAAACCGATTACAACCAGCAATCCTTGCAACTCAATACTGCTGCAAAATGCTACAATACATGAACGGAAACCCTAACCCTTAGCCACTTTTATCAAGCCTTATGTCAGTTACAAAAATAGGGTTTTTTTAATGTAGGCCAATAGAAAAATAACTCCTGACGCCTTAATAAAATTATTGGAGGTTTCAGGGGCACTGCCCCTCGACCCCTCCCTGTATCGTGACAGGGAGCGCGCCAGGGTCACTACCCCTTGACCCCGTTAAATAATTTGGGGGGAAACCGCACTGATAAAAGTGGGGTAAATTTAACCTCCGAGTCTGATTAGGCTACATATAACAACACAAGGAATGTGTTGTTTATTTCCCAAAGTAAGATGCCCTTATCAAAGAATTCTCAGACTACCGCAATGACATCTTGAGCAACTAAATCCCAAAAAAAATTGGAAAAAGAAGGAAAGTTGTCAGGCCCAAGGGCCTTATATGGTTCAAAAGAAGAAAAAAATAGCCTTGACCTCCTCTCCCAAAAAACATTTCCCCATTTCACTCAAGTCTTCCAAAACACACTTCCCCATTTCACTTAGGTCTTCAACAGTGAAAGAGTTAAGAATTATCTCCAGAAGCTCCCCCTCTTTAGTTCTGTCAATTGCAAGACCATTATTGAGCAACGATTGAAAGTATCTGACTCCTCTTTGAATGTCCTCTTCTTTATCGATCATAGTACCATCCTCCCAAACAATTGAAAGTATCTGACTCCTCTTTGAATGTCCTCTTATTTATCGATCATGGTACCATCCAGTGATTTTGTTATTCCTTCTGTGTTTCAGGGTTGATTGATGGAAGAACTTGGTGTTTTTGTCCTAGCTTTGAGCCATTGATCTCTCAATTTTTGTTTCCAAAATATTTCTTCTTTGGCATAGATATTATGAAGCTAACTTAACAAGGCTTATTTCTCTTTCCAACTATCATTAGTGGCCCTATTTGACTCCTTTTCCACTTGGATTTTAGGGAGTTTGTCTTTCAACTCCTTTTTAGTCTCAAATATGTTTCCAAAGGAAGATTTGTTCCACTCTTTGACTTTCTTTTTCACATGGTCAGCTTCTTGATAAGTTTATATATAGTTGTCCCCTCAGAGTCCAAATTCCAATAGCTTTCAAGTTTCTCTCTGAATTCCAGATGAAGCATCCACATAATCTCAAATCTAAATGGGTATCTACCTTTCTTATTCTCCATATCCCATGATGAGAGGAGTGGGTTGTGGTATGATCCTACTCTCAAAAGAGCTAATAGGTTACATTTGTCCACTATATTTCAACTAAAGGAAATCAAAAATCTATCAAGTTTGACTTAGATTAGATGGGAATTTGGTATGTTGTTGGACCACGTGAGTAGGGATCCCCTGATGTCAATGTCCATTAAGCTTCTTGCAACAAGAAAGTTGACCAAATCTATCATGTTGTCAGAGAAGTCAATCGACCCTCCTTTTTTTCTAAGGGGTAGAGGGTAGAGTTGAAATCTCCCATCACCATCCATTGAACTGATCCCCTATATCTTGTTTGAAGCTAAGAAGGTCATTCCACAACGGTCTTCTCTGAGTTCTTGAGTTGGGGACGTGAATATTAGTTAGAAACCAAGAAACTCCTGTTGTTAGGAAGTTCTTGCTCATGGAGATGAAGGCCCCTTCCACCTAATCCGATTTCCACAAAGTAATTATCCCCCCTGAAGCCCCATCAATCAACATGGCTTGATGCTAGGAAAATGGCCACGAGTAATTATTGTAGTTCATAAATGAATTTTGAGTCATATTGGTTCCCTGAAGAAGATAAATGTCTGGTTTTATTTCCTTCAATCTATTCTTAAGAATAGATTGTTTTTAGAGTTGTTGTTTTTAGAGTTGTTCAGCCCTCTTATATTTGTTGGGATAAGGTGCCATTAACCTTGTAAATCCCAATATTGTATTTATTCCGTTTATTATTTGTAATTTGTAATTACCCATAAAGGATGTACAAGTTTCACTAGCAGTTTGTTATAGAGTTACTTTTACTGCTCAAAGAATCTCGGTAAATAGTAAATGAGATGAGGTGGAGAATCTTGGTGCCTACCTTAGAGAAATGTATTTTTGGGCTATTACGACGCATGTCATAAGTTTGTAAGAGCATCTATGACAACTTACAATTGTCATAAGGTGTAAGAGATTCTATGACAACATATGACAGCAATTATTGTCTTGTAAGTTCCTATTTTTGGTTCTAAGCACCTATATTGGGAAGATGTCTATGACAGGTGTAAGGGAATCTGTAAGAAGATGATTTTGGAGTATCCCAAGATAGAAAAGTTGGATTTTGTCCATCTCCCACAAATTTCTTTGGTGGGTACTCATTTTTATAAATATGAGACTTGAGAGTGAGGTTTGGTGGTGTAACAGTAAAAGGAAAACTTGCTTGCAGGTAACAGGTTAAGTGAGAGATTTTCTGTACACAGGTGCTGATGGATTGAAGAATGAAGAGGAGCTTGGAAATGGATGTATTGTAATCTTGTTTTAAAGATAATACAACTTGGGCCTCTCTTCTTGGGGGATTTTTTTTCCCGCAAGGGTTTCTCCACGTAAACATTGTGTTATGTGTTTATTCTTTTGTTCCATTGCTACCTTGTGTTGTGAGATCTTGCATTCTTATGTTGCTGATTTGTGCCTCTTTGTTGCTACTATATTATGGTGATGTTATTGCTGTTATAAGTTCATCTAAAGTGGTTTTATAAAGCATATTAGAGTGGCTGATTTTAGCATCATAAAGAAGTGGAATTGTTTCATGGTATTTCAAGGATTAAGCAAACTTATTTTCAGATTTGCATACAATTTTCAGATTTTTATATTGTAGTAGTCAAAGCCTTGTATCTCACCAATTGGTATCATATCTTGGTGATTTGATGCTTAACAATTGGATTAGAGATTGTTCGTTTATTCCAACAATTGGTATCAGAGCTTAAGGTTGTTCCATGGCTTGCATGTTCTTGCATGTGAGTTGCATGTTTTTGCATGTGAGTTGCATGTACTTGCATGTTGCTTGCATGTGGTTAGATGTGAGTCGCATGTACTTGCACGGGCTTGCATGTTGCTTGCATGTGATGGATTCATGATAATTTGGTTTTGAGTATTCCTCCATTTTTGAATTTTAGCTTGTAAAGCTTGTGAATTTGTTGGAAGGAATTGTAGAGTTGGAGGTTTTTTGGGCTGCAATGGATGTTCTGTATGTTGGCATTGTTTTGCAAATCTATGAAATTGGAAACCATGGTATCTAACTCTCAGATGGATATTGTCAATGAGATCTACAATGGGCTCTTAAGGCTCAGGGTTATGGATCTTCATGGAGTTGATCTTGTAGTAGTAATCTGCAGCTCTGGTTTGCCAATATGTGAGTATCCTCTTGCATGGTGGTTATGTTCCTTTACCTTGTGGTCATGTGAAGTAAATAGGTTTTCATGTTGGGTGGTTGATTTTGATGCCCTGGTTACATGGAAGAACATTTATTTTTTGGACTATAGTATGGAGTGCTTATGTTGGATTCATGGGTTCAGCCCTTGGTTACATGAAAGCATTGGATGATTTACCACCGGTTGCATGTGGGTTGTGGAGTTGGTATTTTAGTGATATGGAAACTCCTGGACAACCTAGTTCCTCCTTTTTCATATTCATGTTATTTTGGATATGTAGGTTTTGTTGCAAGTATGAGGTGAACCAGTGTTGTCATTGATGTCAACATACTCATATTGCATTAACAAGAAGGATTGGATGAGATGTGTGCTGAGGATATTGAGAAAATTAGCCTCAGTTAGGAACAGTGAAGAACAGTGATGAAAAGAAGGCAAATGTATTGTATAGGTTGCGAACCGGAGGATGCGGATTAAAGGGTTTGCAGATATGAGTCTTGAGATGTTTCAATTAAGATTTCAGAGGTCCGCATGAAGATCTGAAGAAGTTATGGCTATCTGTGTGGAACCGGTTCCAGCAAGTGTTCAGAGGTGACAGAGGATCACAGAAAGGTCCGGTGAGGTCTGGAATTGTATAATCCTAATTTGCGGATTGGAAGGAGTGTTTGGGATGTCCTTGTGATGTGTCATCTCGAGTTGTGTATGATTTTGAGGTCCAGAAGTACCTTTTGCATTGTGACAGAGGCGACAAACTGTGTTCTTGAAGTTCCGGATGAGGAAGAGAAGAGATTCCAGTAAGTAGAAAAAGTGCGGATGTACCTGGTCATTCAGGTAGGCTTGTGAAGGTTCTTGGATCGTGTTGAGGTTTTGTTGTTGATCCGCATTGGTGGTAGAGCCCGGAATTGAAGATATTCTTCCGGATGAAGTTCTTCTTCAGACTAGCTGACCGGATGAGTTGTTCATCTTGCGAATGTTCTTGTGGTGGCCGACCGAATGTATTAATCATCTTGTGAATGTCCTTATGGTTGATTGTCGACTTAGATGATTGTTCCTAAGTCAATGTCTTGTATAAATAAGTGTTTGAGAATTCATTTTGAGGTGTGGATGTGTGTGGATAAGTGTGGTATAGCGAAGAGAAGTGCGAAAGGCAGAGCAGGGGTTTTTGGGCTTAAATGGAACTGATCTGGACATGGTAGAGATGTCATTCTCCAGTTCAAGATTGTGATTCTTATCACTTTGTAGATAGTGTGTCTCCTTGTAGGCAGTGGGCCTCTTTGTGAGCAGTGTGCTCGGGCAGTGAGCCCTAATTGGCAAGTGCCATTCTTTTTCTTATTCTTCTAACAGAGAATAATCCTTGGGTTAATCACCCCGTGGTTTTTCCCTTAACCGGGTTTTCCATGGCAAAATCTTGGTGTTGAATGTGTTGATGTTTATCTGCTCATGTGTTTCTGTATTATGCTTTCATGGATGATTAATTGATATGCTGTTAACTAACAACGAAGAATCAAGTGTTTGAAGTAACAAGAAGTTTTTATACAACTGATTCACCACCCCCCTCTCAGTTGTATGCCCTAAATCCAACAATTGGTATCAGAGCCAAGTTCCTCTGAAAGGAGCTTAACCGCTTGAGGAGATCCAGGATGTCATCATACAAGAAGGATAGTCCGAAGTTTGATGGAACCAACTTCACTCTCTGGAAAGGTCGCATGAAATGTCACTTAGAATGCATGGGAAAAACATACTTGGCCATGGTCTCAAAACCATATGTACCTCCACAAGGTGGTCCGACAACTCTGAATGAAATCACAGATGCTGAAAACAATCTGGGAACCAAGGAAGCTTTGCTAAGCGCATTAAATGACTCAGATCTCTCAAATGTTATTGACCTACCAACTGCATATGAGATCCTGACTAAACTGGCACTTTTGTATGAAGGAGATGAGTTTGTCAAGAGTGCAAGGTTGCAAAGTCTGAAAGGGAAATTTGAAAGATTGAAGATGAGAGATGATGAAAACATCACTACCTTTATGCCAAGAGTGAATGAGCTGGTATGTGGAATTAGAAATGCTGGTGGAACTCTGGATGAAAATGAGATTGTTTGCAAAATCCTCAGATCCCTTCCTGCTGCTTACAAAATCAAGGTTGCTGCCATTGATGAATTCAGAGCCCACACAACTGTCACAAGAAAACAATTGGCTGGCAAACTAGCTGCATTTGAAATGACCGAGTTTGGAGATGATCCTCCCAAGACTGAATCTGCTTTCAAAGCCAGTGCCTATGTGAAAGGCAAACAGAGATTTGATCCGGAAGAAAACTCTTCAAGGAAGATGTGATGGTACGATCAAGCAAGAAGAGACATGGAAGAAGAAGAAGCAGAAATAGCTCAACTTGAAGCCCTCATTGCAAAAAGACTGCCAAGAGGATCCGGTAAGTATGAAGGAAAACTACCCTTTAAGTGCTTCAACTGCAATAAGATTGGTCATTTTGCTTCAAGATGTCCGGAAAGATCTGCAAGGTCTAATACTAACAGACAAAGGTTTCAAAAGAACTGCTATTATGTTCATGAAGAAGATGACAATGAAGGAGTAACAGATGATGAATCAGAACTAGGAAGCAAAGCTGGAAATGAATTTGGTTCAAATAAAAGTTGTCTATTTGTTCAAGTTGATCAGAGTTGGTTATGGCATAGAAGAATGTGTCATGTAAATTTTGATAACATCATCAAGATAAGCAATATTCAGGCTATAAGAGATCTTCCAAAATTGATGAAACCTACAAATAGTTTGTGCAAAGAATGTCAGCTAGGTAAACAGAGCAGAGTCTCCTTCAAAAGCAAAGATCAGTCCTCTACCGGATTGTTGGAATTAGTACATACTGATCTCTGTGGTCCGACAAGAATCAAGAGTCTGCAAGGTGATAGATATTTCATGTTGCTAATTGATGACCATTCCCGGATGATGTGGGTTACCTTCCTAAAGGAGAAATCAGAAGCCCTTGAGAAGTTCAAAATCTTCAAAGCTATGGTAGAGAATCAAACCGGATTGAAACTGAAGTGTCTAAGGTCTGATAGAGGTGGTGAATTTACATCTGGTGAGTTCATTGACTTTTGTGAGAAGCAGAGTATAAAAAGACAGTTGTCTGCTCCTAGGACTCCACAGCAGAATGGAGTAGTTGAGAGAAAGAACAGGACCATCCAGGAAGCTACCAGGACAATGATGTTGGAAGCAAATGTTCCTCAAATGTTTTGGAAAGAAGCTATCAGCACTGCAATCTACACTCTCAATCAAGTTCAAATCAAAAACAACACCGGTAAGACCCCCTATGAACTTTGGTTTGGCATCACTCCTACTGTGAAATATTTCAGAGTATTTGGTAGCAAGTGTTATATTAAAAGAGATGAAGATCTAGGAAAGTTTGATGCTAGAAGTGATGAAGGAATTTTCTTGGGTTACTCCACTCAAAGCAAAGCATATCGGTGTTACAATAAGAGATTGAGAAAGATGATAGAAAGCACTACTGTGAAAGTTGATGAAGGAATTGAGAAGCCCTCAAGATTTATGAGTTTGATGAAGATGACCAAGATGGTGTTCAGGTTCAAGGAACTCAATCCTCTCTGATAAGTCAGAGTCAGCCTAATCCGGTAAATCAGGAAGAAGAGATAGGTCTGAATGAGCCTGATCAAGAAGCAGCAGTGCAGGATACTCCCAAAATTCTAAGGTATGTAAGACAGAACCACTCTGAAGATCAGATCATAGGTGACAGAAACAAAGGTGTGCAAACTAGAAGGAATGTTGCTCAAAATCAGGATGAATGTTGTCTGATTTCAAAGATTGAACCTAAAACAATAAATGAAGCTTGCAATGATGAAAACTGGACCAAAGCAATGGAAGATGAATTGATGCAAATTGAGAAAAATCATACTTGGGATCTTGTTCCCAGACCAAGAGATAGGAATGTGATTGGAACCAAATGGGTCTTCCGGAACAAACTGAATGAAGCTGGTGAAGTAATTAGAAACAAAGCTAGATTGGTCTGCAAAGGCTACTCTCAAATAGAAGAAATTGATTTTGAAGAAACCTTTGCTCCGGTGGTAAGAATTGAAGCAGTCATATTATTCCTTGCATTTGCTGCCTTTAAAGGTATATCAGATGGATGTCAAGTCTGCCTTCCTAAATAGTGATCTGGAAGAAGAAGTTTACATTGAACAACCAGATGGATTTCAATTGTCTGATAATAATGATATGGTCTGCAAGTTGAAGAAAGCATTGTATGGATTAAAGCAAGCCCCAAAAGCATGGTATGAAAGGTTGGATAAGCATCTTGTGCAAATTGGATTCAACAAAAGTACTGCTGAGAGTAACTTATATTTCAAAATTGATCATGAAAACATTTTGATTGTTGAAGTATTTGTGAATGATATCATTTTTGGAGGAAGAGATAGTATATGCAAAACTTTTGCAAATCAGATGAAAAGTGAGTTTGAAATGTCTATGCTTGGTGAAATGAAATTCTTCTTGGGTCTGCAAATTACTCAAACAAAGAAAGGGATCTTCATTTCTCAGACCAAATATGTGAAAGAATTGTTGAGGAAATTTGGTATGGAAGATTCAAAGCCAATGAACACTCCCATGGCAACCGGATGTAAGTTGAGCAAAGATGATGACTCTCCAAAGGCAGATCAGACAGTATAGATCAATGATTGGTGGATTGTTGTATCTCACTCAGACTAGACCAGAGATAATGCAGGTTGTTGGTCTTGTAGCAAGATTCCAGGCTGATCCTAAAGAATCTCATGTTATGGCAATCAAAAGAATTTTCAGGTACTTGAAAGGAACAGTTGAGTATGGTCTATGGTACCCTAGAAATCCGGATTTCTCTCTTCATGCTTACACAGATGCAGATTGGGCAGGAGATGTGAATGACCGGAAGAGCACCAATGGTGGAGCATTCTTTTTGGGAAAGAGATTGGTTTCTTGGCTAAGCAAGAAACAAGATGCAATATCTCTGTCTACAACTGAAGCAGAATACATTGCAGCAGTAGGTAGTTGCACTCAAATCTTATGGATGAAGCAGATGCTAAGAGACATTAAAGTTGAATATGAGGAGCCTATCACAATTTTCTGTGATAATTCAAGTGCAATTAATATTTCTAAGAATTCGGTATTGCATTCAAAGACTAAGCACATATCTATCAAGTTTCACTTTTTGAGAGAACAAGTGAACAAGGAAGAAGTTAGATTGGAGTATGTTCCCTCCACGGATCAGATTGCAGATATCTTTACTAAACCTCTTCCCAAGGACTCTTTTGAATATCTCCAGGAGAAGTTAGGGGTCATGGCCCCTCCGGTAATGAATTAGGATGCACTAATGTGCATCAGTCCGGTGGATATCACAGTCATATCTTGTGATCCGGATTGATGATGGGAAGCTGCTACTAAGGGGGAGCAGCTGGTATGATTCTGATGTGTTAGAATTGCAAGTATGAGCCCTTTGCCATTGATGTCAAAAGGGGAGAGAAGACATGTGAAAAACAAGTGGCTGATGATCAAAGGGGGAGCAGTAAATGAGAAGAAGACATGCTGTTGATAGGGGGAGCTGTGACAGAAAGGAGAAGTTCTTGTCTTGATGGTTTTTCACATCATATGTTGCCATCAATGACAAAGGGGGAGATTGTTGCAAGTATGAGGTGAACCAGTGTTGTCATTGATGTCAACATACTCATATTGCATTAACAAGAAGGATTGGATGAGATGTGTTCTGAAGATATTGAGAAAATTAGCCTCAGTCAGGAACAGTGAAGAACAGTGATGAGAAGAAGGCAAATGTATTGTATAGGTTGCGAACCGGAGGATGCGGATTAAAGGGTTTGCAGATATGAGTCTTGAGATGTTTCAGTTAAGATTTCAGAGGTTCGCATAAAGATCTGAAGAAGTTATGGCTATCTGTGTGGAACCGGTTCCGGAAAATGTTTAGAGGTGACAGAGGATCACAGAAAGGTCCGGTGAGGTCCGGAATTGTATAATCCTAATTTGCGGATTGGAAGGAGTGTTTGGGATGTCCTTGTGATGTGTCATCTCGAGTTGTGTATGATTTTGAGGTCCGGAAGTACCTTTTGCATTGTGACAGAGGCGACAGACTGTGTTCTTGAAGTTCCGGATGAGGAAGAGAAGAGATTCCAATAAGTAGAAAAAGTGCAGATGTACCTGGTCATTCAGGCAGGCTTGTGAAGGTTCTTGGATCGTGTTGAGGTTTTGTTGTTGATCTGCATTGGTGGTAGAGCCCGGAATTGAAGATATTCTTCCGGATGAAGTTCTTCTTCAGACTAGCTGACCGGATGAGTTGTTCATCTTGCGAATGTTCTTGTGGTGGCCGACCGAATGTATTAATCATCTTGTGAATGTCCTTATGGTTGATTGCCGACTTAGATGATTGTTCCTAAGTCGATGTCTTGTATAAATAAGTGTTTGAGAATTCATTTTGAGGTGTGGATGTGTGTGGATAAGTGTGGTATAGTGAAGAGAAGTGCGAAACGCAGAGCAGAGGTTTTTGGGCTTAAATGGAACTGATCCGGACATGGTAGAGATGTCATTCTCCAGTTCAAGATTGTGATTCTTATCACTTTGTAGACAGTGTGTCTCCTTGTAGGCAGTGGGCCTCTTTGTGAGCAGTGTGCTCGGGCAGTGAGCCCTAATTGGCAAGTGCCATTCTTTTTCTTATTCTTCTAACAGAGAATAATCCTTGGGTTAATCACCCCGTGGTTTTTCCCTTAACCGGGTTTTCCACGTCAAAATCTTGGTGTTCAATGTGTTGATGTTTATCTACTCATGTGTTTCTGTATTATGCTTTCATAGGTGATTAATTGATATGCTGTTAACTAACAACGAAGAATCAAGTGTTTGAAGTAACAAGAAGTTTTTATACAACTGATTCACCCCCCCCCCCTCTCAGTTGTATGCCCTAAATCCAACAGGTTTTACAGTTTTCGTGTTTCAAAAAGTTGTGGATTCGTAGATCTGTGTTATTTCATTATTTCAGATGACATATATGGTATGAATGTCTGGATGTTAAAGTAATTTCAGATTTACATAGATATGGTTTTGCAGGTTTTACATGTTAACAAAAATCTGAGGTTTGTAGATCTGTGGAAAGATTGTATTCAAACTCTTAGAGTATTCTGGATGGAAACAATTACATATTTGCAGGGCTGCTTGATGGGTTCTTATGATCTATGGTTAATCTTATGTGGATTTGGTTGGCAAATCAAGTCTATCGTTGATCTGGGTGTTTGTGTCTTGAAAATCTACATGTTATTCCTAGTTATCTTTGTTCTGCTTGTTACTAATGTGGTACTAAATCTATTTTTTCAGTTATTTGAGATTGGAACACTAACCATGTTTTTTCTACTTTGAGATGTTGCATGAGTGCAGATCTTGTAAATTGTCTAATGAGGATTCTATTTGGTTAGCCTCTTCTTGGTCACCTTGATTTCATTGGTATGTTTATTGCAGTAAGATAGAAGGATGGTTTGGAGTACCTCATATAGTTGTTCATTAGAATATATAGCAATAAGTTATGTGCATGAAAAGCTCTATTCACTTTTAGTGGAGTTTTGGTAATGATGTAGGTCATGATAGCATGTATACAACTCAGTATCACTTTTAGTGGGAATTTTGTGCAGTTACATAGTGTTGTTCTATCTTCTTAGTTTGGAGATTATGGTTTACTTGACCTTTTGGGAGTTGTTTTCGTTACAGTGGTTTTCTTTGATTGTGTTGAGGCCATGGATGATCTTCATTTAGGAGATGGTTATCATGATGTCGTGGATAGCTTTGTTACATGTTTCAGTGGGAGCTTTTGATAGTGATGGTTTGATATCTTGTTGCCATGTATAGCTCGGTATCACAGTTCAGTGGAGCTTTGGCAAGATATGGTTATCTTCATGTGATTTTGAAGAGGTTTTAACATCTTGTTTCATGGAGGACCCTTAGAGTATTTGGTAAAGGTGTTATTGTTCTTCCTTTGGAGAGGATTTAGTTCTCTTTGGTTTTGAGTATTAATCATTTGCTTGGAGCTTCATGATTTTGCAAGTTGCATTTGAAGTTGGCATGGAATGATTGGTGGGTGCTCATGGATACTAGAGAGACTTGGGTTAGACTGGAAATCTCTTGTACTTAAGATCTTGTACTTATGACAAATGAAAGGGAATCTGTAAGAAGATATTTTGGAGTATCCCAAGATAGAAAAGTTGGATTTTGTCCATCTCCCATGAATTTCTTTGGTGGGTACTCATTTTTTATAAATATGAGACTTGAGAGTGAAGTTTGGTGGTGTAACAGTGAGAGGAAAACTTGCTTGCAGGTAACAAGTTAAGTGAGATTTTCTGTACACAGGTGCTACTGGATTGAAGAATGAAGAGGAGATTGGAAGTGGATGTATTGTAATCTTGTTTTGAAGATAATATAACTTGGGCCTCTCTTCTTGGTGGAGTTTTTTCCCGCAAGAGTTTCTCCACGTAAACACTGTGTTATGTGTTTATTCTTTTGTTCCATTGCTACAATTTTCAGATTAAGCAAACTTATTTTCAAATTTGCATACAATTTTCAGATTTCTATATTGTAGTAGTCAAAGCCTTGTATCTCACCAATTGGTATCATATCTTGGTGATTTGATGATTAACAATTGGATTAGAGATTGTTCGTTTATTCCAACAATATTCCAAGAGATTATCTTCATTTTTGTATTTTCCTAAAGGAAGACATCTCTAGGGTTCTCTGCTTTCCACTGGAAACTTCTCGAGCTGCTTCTTTTGACCTGGTTTCTCTTAGAGTTGGTCGCCTTTTGTTTGGGTCAAACCCTACATCCATTGTTCTTCTGTTCTCTTTGAGTTTTTGTTGCTTTCCTTTTCCAGAGAGGGATAATTGACTAAAAGGTGAAGAGCAAATATTCTCTTTAAGACCCTTCTCCTCCACCAACTTTGGGATGCTTGTAACCTTAGTATAAGTCTCAACCTCAAGCACAAGCCTAGTTGTCTGGCTAGGGGTTGTAACAGTCTTCCCTTGGATTTCCTCAATCTAAGCCCCTTCCATGTCTTGGAAGTGAGACTGGGTGTGGTTATCCTCTCCACATGAATCTTCAAGATGTTCCTTTTCTAGATCTTGATAGGAGATCTCTCCCTCAAGCACCCTTCTCCTTAAGAGGAGATACCTTCCGAGTTATCCTCTCCATGAGAGACATAAGGTTATTCCTTAACTTGATCCTTTGGAGAGATTGCCACCGATTCAGGGAACTTGGCCTCCCGAGAAGGTGTAATCACCACCTAAACAAGATTCTCTTTTTGGGATTCCTCTTCTTCCCTTGCCTTGGTCCTTTTTCACCACTACTCAAGGATTGCTCCTGCTCCCTCATTGTATTGGGTTTGACCTCTTTTCTTTTTACTTTTTCTTTACCAAGCAATTCAGGGCAGCATGAGTCACACGTGTCCAAACCTTGAACTGTATTGACAGTAGAGGGCAGCATTCTCATATCGTATGGATTGAACTCAACGGCCAAGTTTGGACTCCAACACTACCATGGATGGTAAGATCTTATTAACAACAACATTCACACAGCACTGGGCGAACACCAGTTTGTTTTATCTTTTTGTGACGTTGTCAAGTGTTAGGAACTGCCCAAACGAATTTGCAATCCCCACAATAATTTCTTTGTCCCAATACTCCAAGTTGGCAGCCTTATCCATGTAGGAGCCATGGTGTTGAGATCAGACGAGGGGTCAAACCCAAGTTTCCACTTGCACAGTGAAAGGCTAGCTTTACCCAGCAACCAGAGGCCACCAATATAGTCCTTAGAGAGGGAAAAACTAAAAAGGAGAAGGCTTTTTAAAAGACAACTTACCTCCAAATGGCCCCAATCCAACGACGAACAAGGTCGATGTTGGGTCTTTTTCCAAAGAATTTTCCAACTAGAGCATGATCCATTTTTTGTATGGCTCTGTCGATAATCTCTTGGAATATCTGCAGCTTTCTTCTTTTGGTTTCATTATTTTTCATGCTCAAAATTTCAATGCAGTTATTTTTCAGTCAATGCAACATAAAATCTAGTTGATGAGTACGATCCTAAATTTTTATTTACTTACATTCTAGGATGGGCATAATTAACAAAACGTTTTCATCCCGTACCAATCATCTAATTTGTCTCCAATAAAAACATGAAAATTAATACCAAAACCAGTGATGTCATCAAATGACAATACAAAACAATAACCTGAATAAACAGTCACATCCTCCTCCTCCACTATGTTTCACAACTATGCAAGATGATACCATTGTTCTAGCTCCAGTATGTTTCACAAATATGCAAGATGAAACAATTGTTCTGTTAGTTCTTAGCTTACTATAGCCATAGTACAATAAGTGTGAAAGATCAATGCATTAACTCTATAAGTTATTTATTATTTAACATTATATTTCATTTATAACTTGGCATTCTTCCTTATCATTCAGCCACTTACAAATGTTCACAAATGCTATCGCTTTCCTATTCTCTCTCAGATGTCAATGTCTACAAAAGTTTCTTAAGCGTCTCATGATTTGTGTGATCACACTTAATAATACACAGTAATATGCATGCATAATGCAGTTATTTTCTTTGCAATGTGCAATGAACTAAGTAGCCATTGTTAGATGGGTTGAATGTAAAAATTACTGGAGTTTCATATGTATACATTTATATTAGTAGAGCATTTAAAAATGGTTCCATCATTCACTCTGATCATGGATCACAAAGTGTGGTGCGAAAAGGCAATTATCCAAATTTTATCACATTTTTTCAGAAATTTATATTTTAATAAATGTTATAAGTTGTGGTATACTCACTAAACAACACAAAAACCTTAGTAACTTATTAATACCGACATATCAACATCATCATGAAGACTCAAAGGACTGACTACCTTTGCAAGACACAGAAAAATTACTGTGATCGAATAATTAGAGAGTGCCATATAGTAGTAGGACTGATTATAGGTGAACAACAGGTTGTACTCATCTTGAAGAACTTTTCTCCCTTGCATGTACTTTGAAAGATGAAGAATCTAAATATACAGTTACAATGCAATCTACTAGTACTTGGAACAATATTTGACTTCCACTCAATTCTTTCACGTGACATTCTCCACTTTTCAAAGTTTGTGCATACGGAATACAAATGGACAGGATAAGGTTTATAAAAAATTTTATCCCCCACTAATTGATACAATCAGACAAATACATCCTCAGCGTTGTCAAATGAAAATTCCTCATTTTTTGATGCGTTTTTATCCTCAGACAGCAGTGCATTAAGATCAAAGATTGTTTCTCCTTTCTGTTGATGAGCCTGCATAACATAATGAACTATAAGTTTTAAGTAGCACAGAAAATCAATGATGGAAGGTTTTTGTGGCCAGAAACACTCATTATGGCTCACCACAGCTTATCCATTACAAACAAACTACATCTCGTAATCTCTATGTGTATGGAATTGCAAAGCAATTTACAGTAACATCTTATAAAGCAACCAGGAAATCTATCAACAGTTCTGGGGAAAGCTTCAATGGATGGAAACTTTTCTATTGGTATTATATAGTTGGTGAATGGAATATTGTAGTCAGAACATTCATAGAAATGACTACTTTTTGTCATGTTTGGTGAATTTAGTTTAGGTTGGGTATGTTTTATAGAACAACAGTGGCTAATCTCTTTGGAATATGCCACCAAATTGCAAATTCTTATTTTGAAAAAAAAAAATTGTAAACCACAACCAATTCGATGAAAAATAGGCCACAAGCTTCTCTTAACAATACACGCATTGTACAAATTTTCTCTCTGTGCTATTTGTCTCTTTTATGAAAGGTTACTTGAGATTAGCAGGGCTTCATCTGAATTTCAAGATTTCAGGGATGAGATTCCCTACGCTCCCTTTTCTAAGATGATACCAACTAGAAACTTCTTAACAACAAGAAATCCTTTGAATTCAAGAAAAACTTGAAGAAGGTGTTGATGATTGTTTTTAGACAGGTCAACAATAGAGTAAAAACACTAAGTTTCCCACTCTCTCTTGAATAAAGCTCTCCACATGCTGAATTATGTGATCCAGTGAAGTAACTCCAAGGTTCCTTTTTCTTATGACTTATGGTGAATAAACTCAGTGATTACATGTGATCTTGTTGATAATCACAAAGGAACTTACGTTAGACTTCTTCATTCATTCAACTTATTTTTCCTTTCAGTGTGGATGATTTATATACAAAGCTTCAATGATAAAGAAAAGGCAAAAGATAAAGGTTTGAGAAAAAACTAATCTAAGGTCAAAGAAACAATGATGATGCATGAATAGACATACTCCTGAATAAACCTAACTCCACTTCGCCAAGGATGCCTACAACTACATGAAGTTAGTGCAATCTCCTAAGGATAACGAAAGGTTTTCAAATCATGAAAGCTTCTACAAGCACCCATCGAATAGCACAGCTCAAACAAGCATCCACAATCGAACTTATGCAAATGATAATGAAGCTCAGATTAACTTTACACAACACTTCACCGGCGATGAATGTTAAAAGCATGAGCTAGGAGTTGATCAAATATCCAATACAACATACATTACATCAAAGAGCTACTAATCTATTTCTAATCTACTTTGAAAAATCTCTCCATTTGATCAAAATACAAGAAACCATGTCATTTCACAAGACAACACTAACACCAAGCGAACTCCAATGTCCTTTGCATTAATCTTGAGAAATATGTACAACTTCAAGTACTCTCAGACAATTTCGAGAGTCTCTTCTACTCTACTCCTACTCTACTACCAACTGAACTACTGATTTACAAATGAGGCAACAAGGCCTTTATATAGAGGTCTAGATTTACAATGAAGGGCTAGGATCAATTCACGTAGCCAAGGGCCAGGATCATGCCAACTCAGCAGGTAGTTACAACAACTTGCTATTTTTAGTACAGAAGAGAGGCAATGAAGGCACATTTTCCAAGAAAATGATAAGATGGAATCTTTTCGAGCATCTTCCACATGGACATCCTCTTTGGCTTCTTGCTTGTTGTAGATGCATTGAATGTAGTCATGTGATGTGGCGAACTGTGATTGGATGATGATGTGTACTTGCCACGTAGGTGCCACCTCAGCAACTTGTGGACTTCAACTATTAATTCAATTTGTTCTGTGAGCATATTCCCAAATTGTATCATCTTGTGATGTCTTCGAATATGATTGCTTTGAACGAACTTGTATGTTTGGATATGTATGATAGATGTTGCTCATTTGTTTAACACTGCAATTCTTCTTTTGCAGGGTATGTGATGATCTTCAGTGATGTTCTTCATGTAGAGAGTAGTATATATGATGATAATATGAAGTAGAATAGATGATGATGCTTGATTGAGTAGGAGACAGATGGTGAGAACTTGAAGCATGGTGGATGAATGTCTTCGACGTAGTAGATGATGAAGTATGCTTGCACTTGATGCAATCCTCCAGAGCAGCAACATGATGTCTTCTTCTTCTTAGTAGTGATTGCCTTCCAACTTCACTTTACTCCTCGCTTGTTGGTGGTTCCAAGTATTTGCTCCTTGAACATCTTCTCAGCTTCGTTGATGTTCCTACAAGACAAGAGAAACAATATTAATCACTTTATAACACAGGAATCACTTTAAACATGCAATAATCCTACTTCAAATCTAGGCGCATATATAGGTAAAAAGAGGAGCAAACGGCGCCTAGATGAACTTAGCCCATTCCTTAGCCTTTCAACACTTTCAAACTCATGGTGATGATTACAATTTTCAATTTTAACAAGTTGAGGTCTTTTAGCCTTGATTCTTGTCTTCACAAGACTAGGCGCTAGTTGAGGGTTGCTCAAGTGACAATGAGCGCCTAGATTCTTTGGCTTATTTTCTTCATTTTTGATGATTTTAACTCAATGAATAAGTGCTTAGAGGACTTCCCACCTTAAAATGGCATCTAATTTCATGCTTTTAAGTCCTCTTGCAAGGCGCAATATTAGGATCCTCCAAGTGTAAAGTGGCGCCTAAGGTCAAGATAAGCATTTTATGAGCTTAATCAACCTCATAAACTTAAGGAAGGCTAGGCCTCTTAAGGCGCCACCTTTTATAGATTTTAGACACTCCTTTCATGCTTAGGCGCCAGAATGGAGTGGTTTTGATAGAAAGTGCACCTTACTTTACTTGCTCATTTTCATGCCTTCAATCATTAGAAGATGACTTAAAGTGGCCTCTCCTATTTAGGCGCCCACTCACAGAAGGTCATTTCAGGCATTTTCTCCCAAGGCGCCCATTCAAGGTTATAGAGACTAAAGAATGCGCCTTGATATGGATAAGTTCCTAGGCGCTAGAAAGTGATTATCCTAATGGAAATTTGCACCTAGATGAACTTATGTTTCAACTTAGATAGTTTCAGGCAAGTGTATTGTTGTTAGGACTCCTCACTTCAAATGATATCAAATTCTATGGTTTTATGCTTCTTTTGTCTAGGCGCACATTTAAGTGTTTTGAGTAGGAAATGGCGCCTTAGTATACTTAGCTTATTTCTTGGCAATTTGATGGCTTCAATCACTTGTTCAAACCTATAAGAGATCATTCTACACTTAGACGCTAGATCTTAGGATTTAGAACATTTTCCTTCAAGGTGCCAAAATGAGGTTATTTAGACACAAAAGTGCGCCTTCATACAAGATGCTTATTCTCCTTCCACTTAGGCGCTCATTCATGATGATCCAAGTGACAATAGGCGCCTAGACTTCCTTTGGTAAGATTTAGTCATTTTGAAGGTTCTAAGACTAGGCGCTACAGTTGGAAGTGATTTGAAGTTCATTCTCTTCTAGGCGCCAAAATGGATGGTTACACATGCAAAATGCGCCTAGACTCCAGATGGATGAATTGGCGCCTAGACTTAAATGTCTTATTTTTGTCAAATTTTCAATGGTTAAGGTCTTTTGGCAACTTTTCAATCAAGGCACCTTGGTCTTAACTTCTCCTTGCTCAAGGCGCAATTTTGAGGTTGTCTGGATGATAAAATGCGCCCTGAGTTGTAGGCGCCATTTGGAGTCACTACAAGTGGAGAAATGCACCTAACTAAGTAGAACAAATTTGCGCCTAGAAATAAAAGTCCCCAGGGTCAGGTCTATTGAAAAATATATTTAAGTATAAGTCTAGAGATTTCTTATACTTTAAATATTTTTCAATATACCTTTCAAGATGTTTGAGATAGGTCTCAGATCCACCGGATTTAACATGCTGATTATAGAATTTGGAGGGTCCACCAGATTTCAGACTTAGTCAAATTTTCAAGATTTCAGGATTTTCAGGCTACCAGACTTAGTCATTTTCAGGATCTCAGAACATCAAAATCAGGATATCAGGACATTAGGGGACTATTGGACTCAAACACCACTGACTTCATCATGAAATAAGTCTAAAACATCATCCAAGACTTAATGCAAAGCATCAGAACTCAAAAAAAGGGGGTCCCCATTTGCAATGGGACGATGTGTGATTAGGTCACAACAGAAGGCAAATAAGAAATAGCATCAGTCCTAACTTGGACAGATATTTGTACAATTGTAATAGAGTAAATCAATAGAATATATGATGAATCAAAGCTTGTTAGAGAATGATAACTATAATTAGACAAAGAAACAATGAGTAAGACGAAACAACACTATATTGATTTGAAAAGCCTCTGCCATCCTTAATCTAGGCTATTTGGAAATGTTAGACTGGTGCAGGAACTGGAGTGAGTCAGTTAAAATACCAACAGACTCCAAGCAGTACAGACCATAGTTACACAGCAGAAGCTTGAAAACAATTCAAACAAAAATAATGAATAAGAGTCTATTCAAACCTTTAGATTTCAAGTACAGAACCAATGACATTCAGCCACAGCAAAAGGCAGCCTTAGTCCTAAATACAGCCACACAGGCTGTGATAGCCAATCACAGTGAACTCCAAAAACAAAAACAAAACTGGAAAGCAAATCCCAACAACTTAGGCTCACAATGCTCAAAGATTTCTGCTGATATCACAAACACTTTGCCTTAGAACTTGGTCACTCAAACCTACACTTTTGCTGATCAATTACAGCCAATCTACTCTTCGACTGATCAATATGCAGCCAATCGAAAAGATCCCTATTGCAGACACAGGAAGGCAGTCCTTCTATTGCAGGCAGAAGAAGCTGTCCACAAATGTTACACGGTTACCTTTTTATAGAGGCACTGTTTCCACAGCTTTGAAACTTCCTGAATTCATTAGGATAAAATAAAATCTGATTTGCTTTGACAGTCATTCAATGAGAAGGTTCTTGACATCAGACATCCAATGAGAAAGTTTATTGCATCACCTGTCCAATTAGAAAATCCCAACTTGGAATTTACCATTCCACGTCAAACACCTACTATAGACACCCAGATTTCCCCATCCTAATGCCATCACCTTCTATCATTAATCCTACACGTTAATTGATCCTAGATAATTCACTCTAACATCACCACATTGATTAATTAATTTAATTAATTAATTAATCAATTGCGCCATCTGATCATATTCCATTAGCCAATTAATTATCATTAACTAGTTAGCTAATTCTTAACTGAATTCATGTCAATTAGTTAATTACACTGTTATTAACTAATTTCCATTTTAATCCACTAACGTCACTTCATAATTAATTGATTAATTTATCATTATTAATCTAAGATACCGATTCTCCATCAGAAAAACCCTAGGTCCCAATCCGGTCCAGCCCGGGTCCTGGTACGGGTACAGTCCGGCAAGGGGTACGCCCAGGGTACGGCTATTTCACTGTGGGTCCGTCCAGGACGAACCCGAGTCAAACCCGGACAGAACCCACCCAGAAACCGCGATCAGTGGTGCAGGAGCACCTAATCCACAGTGGCCTCCATGAGGCATTCAACTTCATGATATGTCTGATGTTCATTTTGTTGTTTCCAATAAGGTCCTAGAAGACCATTCATGTAATAACGGTGCAGGAGCACCTCGAAAATCATGTTTTCTTTTGTGATAAGATCTATTCGACCAATGCATGTCATTTCAGTTTGTATCTAGGTCCATTTTGTAAGTCCCAAGGACACTTGTCAATTTATAATCACATAACGCCAAAATAGGGCAGTTGGAGGTTGTTAGACGGTTGTCTCCTAGCCGCTTGGAGTCAGGTTGGTACTGTTGATGGTTGTTTTTCGACAAGTCAACAATAGAGTGAAATACTGAGTATCTGACTCTCTCTTGAGCAAAGCCTCTCGGATGCTGAACTAAGTGATCAAACGAGATAACTCCAAGGTTCCTTCTAATAATGTTTTAATTTCGGTAAGAGACAGCTCAGCGATTTAAGTATGATTTTGCTGTTAAACACAAAGGGACTTACGCAGACTCTTCTCCTTTCATTCGACTTATTCCTCCTTTGATGTGGATGATGTATATACAAGGCTTCTATGATAAAGAAAATGAAAAAGGGGGTAAGGGTTTAGAAGGCTAATCTAAGGACAATGAGATAATGAAACATGTAAAGATAGACAAATTCCTCATGAAACCAGACTTCGCTTCGCCATGAGAACCAACAACTACACGAAGACGGTGCAATCTTCTAAGGAAACTCAAGGATTTTCATGTTGTAAATCTCCATCCAAACACCCACAGCTGGCGCAATTTGAACAAGCATTCACAACCGAACTAAAGAAAATGAAGGTTCAGTCTAACTTTACAAAGTGGATTGCCTTCGACAATACACGAAAAGTATGAACCAGAAGAATTCATCAAATATCTTTACGCATATTCATTACATCAATGCACTTCTAATCTATTTCTAAGCTATTTGAAACATCTCTTAATTCCATCAAGATTCAGGAAACCATGTTACTCCACAAGATAATACTTAACACCAAACAAGTAGCTCCAATGTCTTTGCATTAACTTTGAGGAATATTTACAACAATTTCAAGTTCTCTCAGAGAATTTTGAGAGTCTCTTCTATTCTACTCTTAAAATCTACTCTCTACTACTACTAATGATCTACTCTCTAATCTATATCTCTAATGAATTACAAATGAGGCAACAAGGCCTTTATATAGTGCTCCAGTATACAATGAATGGCTTAGATCAATTCGATAGCCAAGGGCTTAGATCGTGCCACCTCAGAGGTAGTTACAACAACTTGCTATTTTTAGCAAAAAAGAGAGAGGCAATGAAGGCACGTTTTCCAATGTGATAAGGTAAGGTGAAAGCATTTAAAATATTCCTCCACATAGGAATCCCTTTGACTTCTTTTATTAAATGATACATTGCATGCATTAAATAATGTGGCTAATCAAAATTAAATGATATGTACTCGCCACACAAGTGCCAACTCAGCATACTTTGAAAATTGTATCAACTTGTAATGATGTATTCAATGTGATTGTTTGAACTTGTATATTTAGGAATACATCCTGTGGATCTTTGCCTTGTTCATTCTTCTTGTTAACTGGATGTATGATAGTTGTCGCCTCACTTGACTAACTTCATGATTCTTCTTCTTGTAGATAGATTGATATGAATCTTCTTCGATGTATCTTCATGTAGGCTAGAGAGTAGATGATGACACTTGATTTCTTCATGAAGAGTAGGAGACTCTCTTGGACTTGGAAATTTGAAGAGTCTTGAAGTTTGATGGATGAATGCTTTTGGAAGTTTCAATGAAGTGTTCCAACTCGATGATGTAGAAGATTTGAGGTATAATCCTTTAGAGTAGTGTTCCCTCCGCAAGGTGAAAGTGATTCAAACACTTGCTCTTGATGATCATGATATAGTTGATGAAATGATTCCTTGAAGATGATCTTGAAGCTCGAAGGAACTTGATGTAGGATCTTTCATGATGTCATTGATGAAGAGGACTTGAGATATATCTTGCTGTGACGTCTTGGAGAAGCTACCTCTTGAAGTGATGTAGATTTCTTAGAATGATGCTTCCTGGAAGATGATCTTGAATGAAGTAGAATATATGAAATGCTCCAACTTGATGATAACACTTTCCTTATGGTGGAACAACTACTTGATGTCTTCTCCACATGACAATTGGTTGACTTTACTCCTAGCATGAAGGTGGTTCCGGCTTCTTCTTCGTTGATGACTCTTTAGCATCATTGACATTCCTGCAAACTTGACGCGAATAAGTAATTGCAAACACAATCTTCACTTCAGCCACCTTAGTGGATTAAATTATGAAATTTTCCTTTATAATTATGAAATATTGCTATCTAGATTCAAGGAACCTATGAAAATCCATGAAAATCCACTTATCCTTCTTGAATTTTACTAATATTTGAACAATTTTAATTCATTTAATGAAGGAAAAATAAGAAAATCAGATCAGAAATATTCAGATCAGACTTACTTGATGAGCTGTTTTGAATTGGATACCTTGCAATTTGATCCACCACTTGCTTAAATTTGATAAAATCAAATTTATACTTGTAAAAAAAAACCCTTGTTGCTGCTCCTTGAGGAAAAATCTGCCTTTGGAGAACAAATCTGCTCTTGAAAATAATAAAAATGAAAAGGAAGTGAGGTATGTATACATAATTTGCTTTTAAAACTTTTCCTTTTCTCTAGGCCGACCTCCTTTATTATTGTGCAGAAACATTTAATTTAGATTTGATCTTTATTTAATAAAAGCAATTTTCACGTTTCCCGAGGCAACAATTATTAAATGTTTACAACTCCCTTGATGGCGCACTAGATAAAGGCTTGGTGATCTCCTTGTAGGTTGGCGTTTTCTCTCCTTCAAGCGCATGAGATCAAGGCTTGAAATCTTCTTGTCTTATATTTCACATTGGATCAGCTTAGTGTTGTCTTCTTCTTTAAAATAGCATGATCTTGCTTCTAGGCGCATTAGATTATCAATTAGGATTCTCAAGAATTTCATTTTAGACACCTTCAAAGTCTTAATGCATGGCGCTTTAGATCAAAGTTTGGATTCCTCTTGGCATTTCGCACTGGTTGAAGGATAAAAATCCCCTGAGTACTTCGCACTAGATGACACTTAGTTTTTTTACTTGCTTAAGGAAGTGGCGGATTGGATGAACTTGATGAATCCTCTAGATCCTAGCGCATTGTTTTAAGACTCCTTAAGGGAGTGGCGCATATGTTAGGCAATTTGGATTCTTCTTATGCATGGCGCACTCGATGGATAGCTAGAGATCTTCAAGAAATGAAATTTTATTTTCTCCATGCATGGCGCACTAGATGCCAATTTCGATTTCCTCTTGTTGAGTGCCTGGACAAGGGGCTTGGGAGATGGCGCATCACTTCACTAGGTTGAAGTCTTCAAACTTTGATGAATTTAGATAGCCTTTGTCTTGAAGTGGATCATGCATGGAGTTTGGCGCATTAGATAAGACTTGCAAATCCTTTAAAACTCAAACCTTGGAGGCTTAACCTTGAATCTTACCTTCCTTCTAGTAGGCGCATCACTTCAAGGATTGAAATCCTCTAACATTTTCATTTAAATTTGCTCCAAGGTTCGCTCTAAGACTTGTTCTTTCATTTTCGCACTGGATCAAGGCATTGAAATCTCCATTTTTTCCTTCGAAATGACGTTTTGGTTTAGGCGCAATAGATCGAGTTTTGAAATCCTCTGACATTTTCGCATTGGATCAAGGTGTAGATGGGCGCATTGGTTCGAGTTTTCAAATCCTCTGGCTCAAGTGTCTTCTCCTTCGTGATTTTGCGCCCAGATTTGCGCCATCTAAGTGTCCAGTCGCACTAGATCAGTGTTTTGAATCCTCTGAACTCGTCAAGCATTTTTCAGGATCGCGCGAGTAAAGGTATATTGAAAAATATATTTAAGTATAAGCCTTATACTTTAAATATTTTTCAATATACCTTTCAGGATGTTTGAGATAGGTCCCGAATCCACCGGATTTAAGATGCAAAATATAGAATTTGGAGGATTCACCAGATTTCAGACTTAGCCATTTTTTCAGGATTTTCAGGATTTCAGGCTCCAGGCTTAGTCTTTTCCGGGATCTCAAACATTCTTCAGGATTAACTTCAAAACTCAATATCTAGATAGGATTTGATCACAATTCTTCATTATTGCAAGTTCATCTACCCTTAATCGTGAACCAAAGATCATAGGCAAGGAAATTACTACCGGATCGGCAGAGGAAGATGAGCCAGGACATCATCAGAACTTCATGTAAATCATCAGAGCTCAAAAAAAAAAAAAAGTGGGTCCCCATTCCTAATGGGGCGATGTTGTGATTTGGTCACAACAGGTACTACTCAGGGCGAGTAGATAAATGCCCAGAGCAGATCGAATGTAATCAGATCGAAGAGGAGTGTGATATGCATTTGCAAAACAGGGTATCTGTGTATGCACATTTCTGAAAAGCAAAATAAACAAGGTCCTGTTCTGTGTTGTGTATCTTTTTGTCATCCGAATTCTTTAGGTTTTCTCTGTGCAATCGAATTTCTATTTTGTGGTCGAAATGGATTCTTAGACCATTCCACCGGTTAGATTTCTTCGAAATCGATGGAATGGCTGTACAATTCTTTCGTTTTTTTTTGTTTTGTTCGTTTGGGTGTTGTGTCTGTAGGATCGCGTGCAATGGTGCTGAGAGATCCTAGCATCGTCATGTGCTAGGTTGGCGAAGTAGAAGATCTGTGTAGTTGCGGAGTTACAGGGATCGAGACTATCAGAGGAGAATCGGTAGTTAAGCCGAAGATGCTTTGTGTGACCGGTATAGGAAGTCGGAAAAAAATATGTTGAAGAGTCTTTGCCTTGTCTCGTATAGAGAAACCTTGTTTAGATACATTGGTTTACCTCTTATCGCTGATGATTCGCCTGATCATACTTTGGATACTAGTTGGAAACATCAGGAGGACTGGAGGTGTCAGAGAGAGAAGTTTGAAGACAACCAATATTGGAAGTCTGGCCGATAGTGTATCGGCATATCGTGAAAGTCAATGGTCGGTCCCACCAAATGTATATTCTGAATGCATGTCGAGAGTCATTTCGTGTGTATATCGCAAAAGCACGTTGAGTGGGTATGTTGTAAAAGCACATTGAGAATGTATGTTGCGAATGTCATTGAGAAGATACATTGAGTTAGATACAAAGAATGACTGGCCGTATCGGTGAAATCGGGTTGGAAATACATTAGATTACAGGCTATAGCAAGTCAAGTAATGTTGGTTGTATCGGCACATCGGTGGAAGGACTTAAAGCCTCGCCAATGTTATAAGTCTCACCGACGACAGTTGAATCGGGTTATCGGCCGGAGTTTATAAAGCTTTGCCGATAGTAATGGTTTGGCCGATGGAAGTAAGTCAACAATGAAGTGATTGGTATGATGGGTGTGTGTCAGCGAAAGGGTTTTTAAAGCTGTTTGACCATTAGTCCTCTATACTATGGGTTTTTCTGGGTTTTCACCATTGCATTGGGTGCTTCCACTGTGTGCTCTACATCAAATTGGTATCAGAGCCCAACAAAAGGTCTGGGCAGTTGTGTGTCCGGTTATGTCAATGAGAAGGCAGAAGTAGAGTTGAGAAAGAACTGAGAAGTTGCAGAAACAAGTTAGCAAGATGCCTCCAAAAAATGCTGGCACTGTAGAGAGTTGCAAGAGATGAACGAAAAGCATGCTAAAGAGATGAGGGAGATGAAAGAGCTTACAGAAGCCCTTCAAGCCAGGCTTGCAGCCTTGGAGACGAACAAAAGAAGAGAAGTGGAAGAAAGTGAATCAGAAAAAGAAGAGGATGGTGAAGAGTTTGAAGATGTAGATGAAGATCTGGATCCTGAAGATCAGAGATTTGCAAAACTATTAAGGGCAGCCAAGAATGACAAGCCTAAGGTAAAGATTGATGTTCCAAGGTATGGTGGAAGTTTAAATGAGGAAGAGTTACTTGATTGGATTGTTGCATTAGATAATCATTTCGAATGTGAGGAAGTTCCTGAGGAGCAGAAAGTAAAGATTGCAAAGACCAAATTGGCAGGTCATGCCTTGGTGTGGTGGGATTACTGACAATCAGAGAGGAGAAAGCAGGGAAAGTCAAGGATTTCTTCATGGGACAAGATGGTAGCAAGAATCAAGGGTAAATTCTTACCCAAGGATTATGAAGTTCAAATGTTTAAAAAGCTTCAATTTTTAAGACAAAAAGAAATGGATGTGAAAGCATATGCTGAGGAATTTTATAAATTAAGTATGAGGTCTGGTCATCATGAGAATGAGATTGAAAAGGTTACTAGATACTTGGCTGGTTTGAGATTGAATATACAAGATGAATTAGTTTTGGCTAACCCTAGGAGTGTAGAGGAATGTTATCAAATGGCAATCAGGATTGAGGAGAAGATGAAAAGGAGACAAGTCCATGAGGGGAAGAGGCAGCAATATAAGAGGGGGAGGATCAGCCCCTACAACAAGACAAGCCAATGAGAACCGAAGAGAGACTAGTAAAGGACAAGAGCAGTCTGATTTCAGGGGTGGATGGAGAGGCACAAGAGGCAGATTTGGAGGTGGTAGAGGTTCTAATGTTTTCACTGAGAGATGTTATCATTGTAATGAAATTGGTCACCCAGCATTCAAATGTCCAGAAAGGCAAGGTTCACCATCAGGAGGTAATAGGAAGAATGAAAAGAGGGTTCAATATGTGCAAGAAGAGGAGGTAGATGAAAGTGTTAACTCTCCAATTGGGAGTGCAGCCCCAGTTCTAGATGGAGAAGCATTGATGCTAAGGAGAACATTCTTGAAGACATCCAAGGAGATGATACAAAGGAGAGCACTTTTCAGGACCAATTGCGAAAGCAAAGGTAAAATATGCAAGGTAGTAATAGATTCTGGTTCAACAGATAATATGTTGTCTAGGGACATGGTGGATAAATTGAACATAGAAAGGATTCCTCATCAAACCCCTTACAAAGCATCTTGGGTAAGTGATAGTCAATCACTTTTGGTATATGAACAAGCATATGTTGATTTTCAGATTGGAGAATATCAAGATAGGGTTTTATGTGACATTTTGCCCATGGAATGTTGTCACCTACTTTTAGGTAGGCCATGGCAATTTGATAGGCGAGCATTGTATGATGGATATGCTAACACCTACACCATCAAGAAGGATGGGAGAACTTTTGTGATGACACCATTGCAGGAGGATGCTGGAGCAAAGAAGGCAGCCAAGGTCATTTTGGTGGGTAAGAAAGAGTTTGTGAAGCTCAATGAAGAAGACACAAAGAAAGTTGAGGCTACCTCAGGGAGTGGGGTTGCTAAGGATCAAAGTTTGAAGGTGATTTCAGTTTTGAATGATGGAGATTAGATGGATCAGCAGAAGGTCAAAGAGCAGGTCTGCAAGCAGCCACAAGTTGATTGGAAAGACAAAGATGCTATCATAGTAGGGACCATTGTTTGTCCCCTAGAGCCAACAAGAGTTGATAGGCAAACATATTCTTCCATAACAGCAATACAAGAAGCATTACCCAAGGTTTCCCATGCAGGTGTTCAGGCAGAGATGATAGTAAGCAAGAATGGCAAGCCAAGGATAGGTCTGGTTGCAAGCACTCACTCATGGCAAGGTGTGAGTAGAGCCTCCAATGCTAGGAATGAGTTTTTGACTCTATGGAAGCAGGTTGCAGTCCAGAGATCATGGGGAAGACATGAGACAGCGGAGGATAAAGGTGGAGCAAGACAAAGAATTAACTCATGGGGCATGAGTTCTTTTCTCGGTGGGGTGTATGGTGCAAGAGCACCTAATCCACAGTGGCCTCCACGAGGCATTCAACTTCATGATATGTCTGATAGTCATTTTGTTGTTTCCAATAAGGTCTTAGAAGACCATTCATGTAATAACGGTGCAGGAGCACCTCGAAAATCATATTTTCTTTTGTGATAAGGTCTATTTGACCAATGCATGTCATTTCAGTTTGTATCTAGGTCCATTTTGTAAGTCCCAAGGACACTTGTCAATTTATAATCACATAATGCCAAAATAGGGCAGTTGGAGGTTGTTAGACGGTTGTCTCCCAGCCGCTTGGAGTCAGGTTGGTACTACTCAGGGCAAGTAGATAAATGCCCAAAGCAGATCGAATGTAATCAGATCGGAGAGGAGTGTGATATGCATTTGTGAAACAAGGTATCTGTGTATGCACATTTTTGAAAAGCAAAATAAACAAGGTCCTGTTCTGTGTTGTGTATCTTTTTGTCATCCGAATTCTTTAGGTTTTCTCTGTGCAATCGAATTTCTATTTTGTGGTCGAAATGGATTCTTGGTCCATTCCACCGGTTAGATTTCTTTGAAATCGGTGGAATGGCTGTACAGTTCTTTCATTTTTTTTTGTTTTGTCCATTTGGGTGTTGTGTCTGCAGGATCGCGTACAATGGTGCTGAGAGATCCTAGCATCGTCATGTGCTAGGTTGGCGGAGTAGAAGATCTGTGTAGTTGCAGAGTTACAGGGATCAAGACTATCAGAGGAGAATCAGTAGTTAAGCCGAAGATGCTTTGTGTGACCGGTACAGGAAGTCGGAAAAAGATCTGTTGAAGAGTCTTTGCCTTGTCTCGTATAGAGAAACCTTGTTTAGATACATTGGTTTACCTCTGATCGCCGATGATACACATGATCATACTTTGGATGACCGGTTGGAAACATCGGGAGGACTGGAGGTGTCGAAGAGAGAAGTTTGAAGACTACCGATATTGGAAGTCTAGCCGATAGTGTATCGGCATATTGTGAAAGTCAATGGTCGGTCCCACCGAATGTATATTCTGAATGCATGTCGAGAGTCATTCCGTGTGTATATCGCAAAAGCACATTGAGTGTGTATGTTGTAAAAGCACATTGAGAATGTATGTTGCGAATGTACATTGAGAAGATACATTGAGTTAGATACAAAGAATGACCGGCCGTATCGGTGAAATCGGGTTGGAAATACATTAGATTACCGGCTATAGCAAGTCAAGTAATGTTGGTTGTATCGGCACATCGGTGGAAGGACTTAAAGCCTCGCCGATGCTATAAGTCTCACCGACGACAGTTGAATCAGGTTATCGGCCAGAGTTTATAAAGCTTTGCCGATAGTAATGGTCTGGCTGATGGAAGTCAACAACGAAGTGATTGGTATGATGGGTGTGTGTCAGCGAAAGGGTTTTTAAAGCTGTTTGACCATTAGTCCTCTGTACTATGGGTTTTTCTGGGTTTTCAACATTGCATTGAGTGCTTCCACTGTGAGCTCTACATCAGTCAGCGTCAAAATCCACGCGGGTTTTTGACTTTTTTTAATAAAATCTGGCATTTTTTAATTGTTTTTTTTTTAATTTGACCCTCCTCCAACCCTAAGAGCATCATTTAGGTTCATTTTAAAGACCAAAAGCATTCTATTTTCCTCATTCCAAATGAAAATTAGAGAACTCTTCCATTTTGAGTTGAACTCATTTTTTTCTTGCCATCAAAGAAATAGAATTGGAGATCGATTGGTGAAGGATCTAAAGCGATTGTTTAGCTATTCCTACAGTTGTGCAATAGCTGGTTTGCTACAAAGGAGATTGTAGAGGCAGATTTTGCAAAAAAGGTTGGTTTTTTGGGTTTTTTTTCTACATTTTTGTTTTGTTTTGAATCTTTTTTGGCCTTTTTTCTAAATTCTTCTATCTAGTATGAATCAATGGCACATGTATAAAGCTTTCAAACTCAACTAGGTTCTATAATTTTTTTTTGTTTTCATTTGTTTGGAAATTTGGACTCTTGGAATGTGTTGTTTATTGTTTTTTTTTTGGCATAGGGATTACAATGGCAAGCGGTTCAACATCGTCGGAGAAATCCAAGTTCAAAACAGACCCAAATTCTCCCCTTTGGAAATATGTTAAAATGTTAGAACCACTTCCAGGCGGTGGAGGTTATATATGGATGTGCAATGGTTGTGGGGTTTGGTATAGAAGCTCTTACAGTCGGGTGAAAGCCCATTTGTGTAACATACCTAGGTTGGGCATCAAAGCTTGCCCTGGAAAAAATGGTGTACCCATCCCACAAGCTCAAGTCCTTGCATATATCTAAGAGCAAGTAAAAGCAGAGGAAGCATCAGGTCGTAAACTAAGTCACCCTTTGCTAAAGAGTCAAAGAGGTTTTCGAGGAATGAAGCCCCCTCAATCAGCATCACCATCAGAATTTGAATGGGAACATGTAGAGAGCCACCCCTTCTTGCCCACAGTTGAAGAACCTGTAACACGCAAGACATCAAAGGGACCATTGGAAACGGCATTTCACAATGAGTCTCGTGAGGTTGCTGATCAACAAATTGCAAGATGTCTCTATGCGAATGGCTTAGCTTTCAATGTTGTTCGCTCACCGTATTGGAAACAAATGGTGAAAGCAATTAATGATGCTCCAAAAGGGTACAAGGGCCCAGGTTTTGAGAAGGTGTGCACCACCTTATTGGAAAAGGAAGTGAAGTTTGTAGAGGATAAATTGAAGCCCATAAGGGAATTTTGGGTTGAGACAGGTTTATCCATCGTTTCTAACAGATGGAAAGATTCAAAAAATCGGCCATTGATCAATGTTATTGCAGTGTGCCCTAAAGGGGCTATGTTTTTGAAGGCAATCGATTGTGAAGGGGAGGTGAAGGATGGTCCATTTATTGCCAATATTCTTTATCAAGCCATTGAGGAAGTGGGGCCTCCAAATGTGGTTCAAGTGGTAACAGACAATGCAAAAAATTGTAGAGCAGCTGGTTTATTGGTTGAGGAGCGTTACACATTTTTTGGATACCTTGTGTGGTCCACTCCCTCAACCTTATGCTACAAAAAATTGGCAAAAAAATTGATTGGATCAAACAAATGTATAGTGAGGCAGAAGACATCCAGATGTTCATCAGCAACCACCATATGTCACAAGGCATTTTCAGATCATTCTCAAGATTGGAGCTGCTAAAGATAAGTGAAGCTTCAAGCAATTTTTATTTTTTCTTAAGTTTATTTTTTGAACTTTTGAGTTTTGTAAATTTATTTAAATTGTTTTTTAAGAAGCCTTCTTTTTTATTTTTTTTATTTTGATTTTTATAGGTTGCTGAGACCCATTTTGCCTCCAACACAATTGTCTTAAGACGGCTTGTGAAGGTTAAAGAGGCACTCTCTAGTATGGTCACCAACCAAAATTGGTCCATATGGAGGCAATCTAGCACTGAAAGGGCAACAAAAATTAAGCAACCGATCCTAGATGACCATTGGTGGGATCGTGTTGAGTATCTCCTCAGTTTTACCGAGCCCATATTGAGTATGATCCGTTATACTGACATGGATAGGCCTTGTTTGGGAGAGGTATATGATGGCATCGACTCAATGATTGAGAAGATGAAAGCCATCATAAATGAACATGAGCGAGATCCTAAAGAAACTTTCTTCAATCAAATACACCAAATTATTGAAGAGAGATGGGACAAAATGACCACCCCATTGCATCTTCTTGCCTTTGCACTGAGTCCCAAATATTATAGTACTCAACTCCTTTTTGTGGGGACAAGGGTTGCCCCATATAGAGATGTTGAAGTCAGCCGGGGGTACAAGGCAGCATTTTGCAAACTCTTTGTTGATCCTGACATACAAGAAGCAGTTAGAGCCGAGTTCATGCATTTTGTGAGCTCCATGGACATGGGTGTTGATGCTCTTGTTGACAAATATAAGGTTGATGCTCATACGTGGTGGTACTTCCATGGCCAATCATTCATACACCTACAACCTCTTGCAATAAAAATTTTAGCACAAGTTTTATTATCTTTTAGATTTTTAAGTTTAATTTCTAAATTCGAAATTTCTAATTTATAACTTTGTCTAATGTTGTCTTGTATTAATAGGTTGCTAGTTCATCAGCTTCTGAGAGGAATTGGAGCACATACTCCTTCATCCACTCAGTAAAGCGTAACAGGCTGCACTCAAAAAAGGCGGAGGACTTAGTGTATGTGCATTCCAACTTGCGCCTCCTTACACACAAAAACAAGGACTACAAGGGGACTCAAGGAAGTGGGAAATCGAGCCAGAGCATACTAACCTGGATGCTACCATTTCCCACCTTGCCGCACTTGAAGTTGACGTTGATGTTGAGATTGGTAGTGGCCCTAATGGGCATGAGAGTGCCAGTGCTAGTGCCGCTACTAGTGCGAGTGCCAGTGCGAGTGCCACTTTTTGTGGTTCTACTAATATACCAGTACCTGCTGATGCTCATATGGCTTGTGGTGATGATATTTTTGAAGACCCATATGATAGTGATGCCTAATTAGTGAGGGCATTGGCTGATTGTTGACATTTGGCATTATAATTTTGATTTTTGAATTGTAATAACTATATATATCATGACATTCGACATTCGTGTTTGACTAATTGACATTGTAGTGTTTTTAATTTCTAACACTAGTGTGGTTTTGTTTATTAAATGATCATATTCATGATGCTATGGTATTCTGAACTTAATTACTGCTGCAAATATGAATATATTTCTGATTTTTATATGTTTTTGTATGGACAAACCCAAAACGAACCCACACCCAAAAAAAATTTTGACCGAACCTGCGAACCTGAACCCGAACCAGTACCAAAACCGGTAACTTAGTTATTAATTAATCAATCAATTCCTAGCTAAATCCATGCATACATAATTGATTATGTAAATAATTAATTGATTATCCTCTCACAAATTCCATAAATAAACTTCAATATGCCATAACTAATTCATTTTCAAAAGTCAATCTCTTCCATTCATCAAGTCATGCAAGTTGTTAATTCTTGATTTATGCTTGCACATTCCTAAATCAAATAAAGCAAAAGTCATGCAAGAAATTTTACGAATCAATAAAGTTAGTTTTTGAATAAATCAAGCATGCAAATCTTCTCTAAAACTCAAGTTTCTAAATCAAGTTAATTAATCAGCCATCTATTTCCTCATCCAAAAAACTATAAAATCCACTCTTCTTCAATCCCATCATATGGAGAAAAGGCTATAGGATCAATATGTTGTGGAGACCTTGCACAATCATTTGAGCATCCACATCACATTCGTAAGCACGAACAAATCTTCTCCTCAAAAGAGAATATGCTCAATTGGAGGTTTGCACGTATTTTAGAGTTTGATTTCAATTATTGTGTTTTTTATTTCTTTTATATTGTATGTGAATGCTTCTGGATTTGACTGTGTTACTTATTTTTACTCAACGTTTCGAATCACGCTCAATGATCCATCATTAGGAGAATGAGAGCAAGAGAGGAGAAATCATTCTGGATTTGACTGTGTTACTTATTTTTACTCAACGTTTCGAATCACGCTCAGTGATCCATCATTAGGAGAATGAGAGCAAGAGAGGAGAAATCCAATGATTTCTCCTCTCTTGCTCTCATTCTCCTAATGATGGATCACTGAGCGTGATTCGAAACGTTGAGTAAAAATAAGTAACACAGTCAAATCCAGAAGCATTCACATACAACATCATGGACTGTGGAAAACTAATGATTTCTATTCTTTTATATTGCTCTAAATTCCTTGCTTACACCTACAGACAAAACAAATAGGGCAAAAACAAAAAAAGTTTTCTTGTCTCTTTTTTTGGGATGTGGATTGCTCTTGGACCTTAAGGTGCTCCAGCATCAGACACCAAGTGGTGCAGGAGCACCAAGGGCTCGGAGCCCATGTATATACTGCACATTTTTTTTTGGTGTGATGTTGTGAATTTTCTTTTAGTTGCATTTTGGTGTGATGTGGTGAAAATTCAAATAAAACAGAGCGGGAAGAAATTTATGCATACTCCAAGTGGTCGCATATCGGAGTGAGAAGACTATCGGAGAGATAAAATTGTGTTGATCCGACAATAGTGATCTCACCGATCGGGGTGATAAACATCAAGTCTCACCGATGGTGGAGTTGGCCGAAGACATCGGCGTGAGTATAAGTATCGGGCTGAGGATTTGATCATAGGCCGACGGTTGAAGGTCTTACCGATCGGGGAGTCTATTGTGGAGTGTCGCCGATGGAAGATGTCGGCGTGACCAAGGGCATCGGGGAAGAGATAACATCTTCGCCGAAAAGTTATGTCTTGGCGATGGAGATGTGGCATCGGCGTGATATGAGTGTTGGAGAGACATGCGGGAGCAGGGCCGACAAAGATAGGTCCGACCGATCGGGGTGACGAACATGGGAGTCTCGCCGATGGGGAAGCTAGTGTTAAGTGTTCGGCGTGAGAAGACATATCGGCGTAAGACTTTAAATGGTAGCCGACAGTTCATGCTCTCACCGATCGGGGAGACAACGAGGAAGTGCGGCCGATGTTTATGTGTTAGGTTCATCAGAATAACTTATACTATCGGCCGATAAAGATTTAGACTTGCCGACAGAGTAGGGTCTTGCCGATGGGAAAACATATGCATGTTTCGGTGAGACATCTACATTATCTTGCCGATAGTGGCAAAAAAGGTGTCAGGGACACGTCGGTATGAGACTGGTCCGCGGTAAGACTTATGAAAGGTTTTCCGATGACAGTTATCTTGCCGATAGCACAGAATTTAACTGGCAGTTGGAATACCAACAGTTCTGGTAGCTGAATCGTCCTGTAACAGACATGAGCTACTACATAAGATGTAGCATTCTTTTTGTAAGAGAGTTCAGCAGAAGAAACAAAAAAAAAAAAAAGATTTTGATTTGAGAAGCATTCTGATGTAAGGCAAATTTTGAATAAGAATCAAATTCAGCAGTTCGACCAGTTTGTGTATTTCTTTTCTGTTTTCAGTTTACTATTTTGAAGTAGATTAGTCATTTCTGTTTTTGCAATTTTGTTCTCTTTTGCAAACCATGACTCTGTATTGATGATTCCTCAAGTTCCACTGTACAGTATGGAGGTCATCAAGTAGAGCCATGCTTTTTGTTTGTTTTTCTTTTGTGGGGTGGTCGGATTGCCGGCTAGAGGCAATGCATGCTTGTTCTAGGCGAACTCAGTAAGGAGTCCGGCTAGATAAACAAGTAGGAAAATAGACTTGCAGGGGTTGGAAAAATAGAGAGAAAGAAGGTGAGTACCAAGCAGTCCAGACCCTTGAACAGAGTGAGAAGGGTGGGCAACGGGCTCAGAAAGTTATGTGCCATTGAGGTAGTATCTTGGAAGCAGTGAGGTCAAGGTATGTGTCCCACACCAAGCAGTGAAATAGAGTTTTCCATCTCTGCAAAGAGTTGAGGATTTTAGTTGACATTTTTGTGTTGAAAGATGTCTTTTAGCACTTTGAATTGGTAGGAAGGCCAGAGTTGTCAAACAGTCTTGTACACCTACAGGATGCAGAAGCAGGCAGCCTAGAGTCCTCCCTATCAAATTGGTATCAGAGCAGTAAGATTTGGGTTATTCCTAGATAGGAATAGAAGAGTTGTATGTCATCACCGAGTTCAAGTGAGTCTGTTAGTTCATCCAAGAAAATGGTGACTAATGCAGAGTTAGCAAAGAAGGTTGAGGATCAAGAAGAGGAGAATAGACTCCTACAAGAAAGACTAGCAGAAATGGAGAGTAAGCTAGGCTTAATGTTGCAAAAGACTGAAGAAGTCAGCCGGAGAGTTAAATATTCTGAGGATAAGGGGAAAGGTGTATCTGTAGAAGATGAAGAGCCCACACCTGATCCTAAGTTGGAAGAAGAACCATTCTTGAAAGCTTTGAAAGCAATGAGTGGTAAAACATTGGAAGGAGTACCACTTTTCAATGGGAAAATGGACCCAGATTTGGTCATGGAGTGGATAGAAGGACTTGAAAATCACTTTGAATGTGATGGTGTAAGCGAGGCACAAAAAGTAAAGGTGGCCAAATCCAGACTTAGGGGAGCTGCCTTAACTTGGTGGAAATTTGTGCAGACTGAAAGAGCAAAAGAAGATAAGAAGCCCATAGCTACTTGGAAGGGAATGGTAGCTAAAATCAAAGAAGCATATATGCCAGAAGACTATGAAATACAGCTGCACAGGAAGAGACAAAATCTGAGACAGAAGGAATTAGATGTCAGTGCATACACTGAAGAATTCCAAAAGCTATGCTTAAGATCCAAAGTAATGGAGGATGAAAGCATAAAGGTAGCAAGGTACCTTAATGGTCTGAAGTGGAATATACAAGAAGAAATCAATTTGTTATGTCCTACAACAGTGCACAAATGCTATCAGCTGGCACTGAAAGTGGAGGAAAAGAACAAGAGGAAACAAGACTCAAATAGCAGAGGAAGAGGAAGAGGCAGAGATAACAGAGGACACAGAGGAGGTTTTGGTGGAAGGAATGCTGACAATAGATCCCAAGCAGAATCCAAACTCACAGAGCAGAGTGGGGAGTCAAGTGGTAGAGGAAACCACAGAGGAAGAGGGTCTAACAGAGGAAGGTCAGGAGGATCAGGCAGAGGATCCTATTTCACCAACATGAAGTGTTACAACTGTGGCAATCTAGGTCATCCAGCATATAGGTGTCCAGAAAAGGCCACATCCTCTTCTCAAGGAGGTGATAAGAGGAATCACTATGTCCAAGATAATGCATCCAGCAGCCAGTCACCTGAAGTCAATCCGAACTCAGAAGATGGAGAGAACCTGATGATAAAGAGAACCTTGATGAAGGAACCAGTAAAGTCTGAACCAAGCCAGAGGAGAGCACTATTCAGAATCAAGTGCAAGATTTTGAATAGGGTATGTAAAATTATCATAGACTCAGGATCTACTGATAATATTATTTCTGATGAGGCAGTTAGAAAACTAAATTTGAAAAGAATTACTCATGCAAACCCATATAGAGTCACATGGTTGAATAAGGGTCAACATGTGGTAGTTAATGAACAAAGTTGGGTAGAATTTAGTATAGGTGGCTATAAGGATAAGGTATTATGTGATATACTACCCATGGATGCATGCCATCTCTTATTGGGCAGACCATGGCAGTATGACCGAAAAGCAGTACATGATGGTGAGAAGAATGCCTATTCTTTTCAGAAAGATGGGAGTCACCTATAAGATTCAGTCATTGGAGGATGAAGATGCAGTTCAGACAAAGAGTCCTAATATCTTGGTTGTGAGTGGAAAAGAGTTTCTGAATACTCTTAAAGAGGATGGTATTGGTTATGCCATCATAATGAAACCAAAAGGAGGACAGCAGGATAAGAAGACAGAGATTCCCAAAGAGATGTAGCCTATACTGGAGAAGTATAAAGGCATAATCAGTGATGGTACACCAGCCACATTGCCTCCACAGAGAGCAATAAGCCATCAGATAGACCTGATTCCAGGAGCATCTTTGCCAAACAAGGCACCTTACAAGATGACTCCAGATCAGCACAAAGAGATTTCCAGGCAAGTGCAGGAGTTGCTAGATCAAGGATTGATTAGGAAGAGTATTAGTCCTTGTGCAGTGCCCACAGTGTTGGCACCCAAGGAAGGAGGATCATGGAGATTGTGCACAGATGCCAGAGCCATAAACAAGATAACTATAAGGTATAGATTCCCAATTCCCAGAATTGAAGATCTCATGGACTGTATTGGAAAAGCAAAGTATTTCACCAAGATAGACCTGAAGAGTGGTTACCACCAAATAAGAATCAAGGAAGGAGATGAGTGGAAGACAGCCTTCAAGACCACAGAAGGACTGTATGAATGGCTTGTTATGCCATTTGGTCTATCAAATGCACCCAGCACCTTTATGAGACTCATGAATGAAGTCCTAAAGGATTACATTGGTAAATTCGTAGTTGTTTTTCTAGATGATATTCTAATTTTTAGTCAGACCAAGGAAGAACATCTAGAACATGTAGATACTGTTTTGCAAAAATTACATGATGAACAACTAACCATCAATCTGGAGAAGTGTGAATTCATGAAGCAGGAATTGGTATACCTTGGTTTTGTGGTGTCCCAGGGAGAGTTGAAGATGGACAAGTCCAAAGTAGAAGCCATATTGAGCTGGCCTACTCCCAGAGCAGCCACAGAGGTAAGAAGTTTTCATGGCTTAGCCCAGTTTTACAGAAAGTTTATCAGAAATTTCAGTGGAATATGTGCACCCATGTTGGATACCATCAAGGGTGGAATGAAAGAAAAATTCAGATAGACACCAACTGCAGATAGAAGTTTTGAAAAGTTGAAGAAAGAGGTAGCAACACAACCTGTTTTGTTGTTGCCCAGTTTTGATAAGCTATTTACTATTGAATGTGATGCAAGTAATATAGCTGTAGGAGCAGTGCTAAATCAGGAAAACAGACCTGTAGCCTTTTTCAGTGAGAGGCTGAATGAAGCAAAGAGTAAGTACTCTTCGTATGACTTAGAGTTGTATGCTCTAGTCCAAGCATTGAGGAAGTGGAGACATTATCTCCTGCCTAAAGAATTTGTGGTCTACACAGATAACCAAGCTCTGAGTTTTCTAAACTCACAGGATAAGTTAAGCAGCAGGCATATCAAATGGATGGAGTACCTGTAGTCTTATACCTTTACAATTAAGCATAAGAAGGGGCAGCTGAACAGAGTTGCAGATGCTTTGAGCAGAAGATTGCTCACAGTGCAGGAAGTGCAGTTGAAGAGCATTGGGATTGAAGATTTCAAGAATCTCTATAGAGATGATGAAGATTTTGCTGAGGCATACAAGGTATGTCAAGATTTTGAGAATCACTTTCATAGTGAATTTGCAGATTTCACCTTACAGCAGGGATTGCTATTCAAAGGTGGACAATTATGTGTGCCAAGGGGATCTATGAGAGAAAATATCATACAAGAGAAGCACAATGGTAGTCTGAGTGGCCATTTTGGTCTGAACAAGACACTGGAGCTAGTCCAAAGGTTCTACTATTGGCCAAGGATGCACAAAGACATCAGAACGTATGTAGAGCAGTGTATCGTATGTCAGAAGGCCAAGGGAACCACTTCAAATGCAAGACTGTACCAACCCTTACCCATTCCTTCCAAGCCATGGGAATGTGTAAGCATGGACTTTGTAGTTGGTTTGCCTAAGACTAAGACTGGTTATGATAGTGTATATGTAGTTGTGGACAGGTTTAGCAAGATGAGTCATTTCATTCCCTGTAAAGTGACTCATGATGCCAGTCATATAGCACACTTGTTTTTCAGAGAAGTGATCAGAATTCATGGACTTCCAGCAAGTATTGTGTCTAACAGAGATGATAAATTCATGGGGCATTTCTGGAAAACATTGTGGCAGAGGTTGGGAACAAATTTGTCATTTAGTTCAGCCTATCACCCACAGACAGATGGTCAGACAGAGGTGGTAAACAGGACATTGGGCAACCTGTTAAGGTGTATAACCAAAGAATATGGACAGAGTTGGGATCTTGTCATTCATCAGGCAGAATTTGCCTATAATGACAGTGTGAATAGGACTACTGGTAAAAGTCCATTCGAAATAGTCTATGGAATGCATCCCAGAGGTGTATGTGAGCTCAGGAATATGGGAAACATGGAGAACAGAAGTGGACATGCAGAAGATTTTGCACAATCCATGAAAGAAGTGCATGAGCAGGTGAAGAAGACTTTGACAGAGAACACACAGAAGATCAAGGACAGAGTAGATGCCCACAGAAGGGATATTCAGTTTGTGGTTGGTGATCTGGTTATGGTGCACTTGAACAAAGCCAGAATGCAGAAAGGCATACCAACCAAACCGCAGATGAGGAGAATTGGTCCTTGCAGAATCCTGGACAAGTATGGAAATAATGCCTACAAAATTGAATTGCCAGAAGACTTGGCAATCTCACCAATGTTTAATGTCCAAGACCTGGTGCAATACAGGGGTCCTCAATCAGCAGCCAATGGATCCATTTCAGAGAAGGAACAGACAGTCAAAGATGTGACTTTGCCACTAAAACCCAAACTGCAGGCAGAGAGAATACTGGATTCAAGAGTACAGAAGCACACCAGACATGGTGTCTACATAGAACATTTGATCAAATGGAAGCAGTTGCCTGAAGCAGAAGCTACCTGGGTTGCAGAGTCAGAATTCAAAAAGAGGGGCATTGATTTTGCCTCATGGTCACCAGAGGTGACTTGACTTCTTCCGCACAGTGGGAGTATGGTGCAGGAGCACCAAGGGCTCGGAGCCCATGTATATACTGCACATTTTTTTTTGGTGTGATGTTGTGAAATTTTCTTATAGTTGCATTTTGGTGTGATGTGAAAATTCAAATAAAACAGAGTGGGAAGAAATTTATGCATACTCCAAGTGGTCGCATATCGGAGTGAGAAGACTATCGGAGAGATAAAATTGTGTTGATCCGACAATAGTGATCTCACCGATCGGGGTGATAAACATCAAGTCTCACCGATGGTGGAGTTGGCCGAAGACATCGGCGTGAGTATAAGTATCAGGCTGGGGATTTGATCGTAGGCCGACGATTGAAGGTCTTACCGATCGGGGAGACTATTGTGGAGTGTCGCTGATGGAAGATGTCGACGTGACCAGGGGCATCGGGGAAGAGATAACATCTTCGCCGAAAAGTTATGTCTTGGCGATGGAGATGTGGCATCGGCGGGATATGAGTGTCGGAGAGACATGCGGGAGCAGGGCCGACGGAGATAGGTCCGACCGATCGGGGTGACGAACATGGGAGTCTCGCCGATGGGGAAGCTAGTGTTAAGTGTTCGGCGTGAGAAGACATATCGGCGTAAGACTTTAAATGGTAGCCGACAATTCATGCTCTCACCGATTGGGGAGACAACGAGGAAGTGCGGCCGATGTTTATGTGTTAGGTTCATTGGAATAACTTATACTATCGGCCGATAAAGATTTAGACTTGCCGACAGAGTAGGGTCTTGCCAATGGGAAAACATATGCATGTTTCGGTGAGACATCTACATTATCTTGCCGATAGTGGCGAAAAAGGTGTCAGGGACACGTCGGTATGAGACTGGTCCGCAGTAAGACTTATGAAAGGTTTTCCGATGACAGTTATCTTGCCGATAGCACAGAATTTAACTGGCAGTTGGAATACCAACAGTTCTGGTAGCTGAATCGTCCTGTAATGGACATGAGCAACTACATAAGATGTAGCATTCTTTCTGTAAGAGAGTTCAGCAGAAGAAACAAAACAAAAAAAAAAAAGATTTTGATTTGAGAAGCATTCTGATGTAAGGCAAATTTTGAATAAGAATCAAATTCAGCAGTTCGACCAGTTTGTGTATTTCTTTTCTGTTTTCAGTTTACTATTTTGAAGTAGATTAGTCATTTCTGTTTTTGCAATTTTGTTCTCTTTTGCAAACCATGACTCTGTATTGATGATTCCTCAAGTTCCACTGTACAGTATGGAGGTCATCAAGCAGAGCCATGCTTTTTGTTTGTTTTTCTTTTGTGGGGTGGTCGGATTGCCGGCTAGAGGCAATGCATGCTTGTTCTAGGCGAACTCAGTAAGGAGTCCGGCTAGATAAACAAGTAGGATAATAGACTTGCAGGGGTTGGAAAAATAGAGAGAAAGAAGGTGAGTACCAAGCAGTCCAGACCCTTGAACAGAGTGAGAAGGGTGGGCAACGGGCTCAGAAAGTTATGTGCCATTGAGGTAGTATCTTGGAAGCAGTGAGGTCAAGGTATGTGTCCCACACCAAGCAGTGAAATAGAGTTTTCCATCTCTACAAAGAGTTGAGGATTTTAGTTGACATTTTTGTGTTGAAAGATGTCTTTTAGCACTTTGAATTGGTAGGAAGGCTAGAGTTGTCAAACAGTCTTGTACACCTACAGGATGCAGAAGCAGGCAGCCTAGAGTCCTCCCTATCACCAAGGTACAAAAAAACATGAGCCCTGCTCATGGAGCTTCTACAAATTGAATTGTACTTTTGCTCAAATGAGCAAATTCTGCTTCAGATAATCATTCATCCTCCATAGACCCCTTTCTTTTCCATCTTACCGGATACTCTTTATAATCTCTATTTCGGGTCTTCTTCACAACCCTTTCCTATAGTATTTTATCAATTTCTTCTTTGTCTTGTTTTGGAATTTGGTCATTCCAATCACTATCAGCAATGCCTATAAATCATCAACATCTGTAGCAACACTATCAGCAACTACACGAGTGTTGATCAACAACATTGAAGATTGGTGAACCATGAAATATCTATCCCTCGTGGAAGACCAACCTCATATAAGAGAATTTCTGCAGAATTTTGCAGGTTTTCTTGTATTTCAATTTACTATAGGTCCCCTTCAGAAACCTCTTCGTCCACAATAATGCCATAACTAAATCACGATTGCAAATGAGTCCACTCAGCTTTTCTCATCAGCCTTTTCTTTGTATTTTAAATTATTCCTTTAAATCTTCTTTTTGATTTCATCATGCAATTGTTGCATATATTCTATGAGGTCTTTGGCCTTTGCATTTTTTTTGTTAGCAACCACCTTTATCAAATCCGTGACACCTCTTGGAGATCTTCCATGGACAATATGGAATGGGGAAACACCAATTAACCTATTAACTGAATTATTGTATGTGAATTCTTCTTGGCAAGGACTAAATCCTAGGTAGGTCTGTCTCCAACTAAACTTCTGAGTAGATTGCCAAGACTCCTATTAGCCATTAACTACCTCCATTTTTCCATCAGTTTGGTGATGATGGGTTGATGTAGGAGTATCCCAGGATGCAAGAGCAATCTTGCATCAACCAAAAATATTTTCTTTTATTTGTTTGTTTGTTTGCAGGTTTATAGTTATTAGTCAGTCATCGCAAATCCTATCGCATTTCACCACAAGTTGCACATCTCACCTCATGGTTGGGAGAATATGTTCTACCATGACCCTTTAGATCATATTCACTTTTCATAAGTTTGTGATCACTGCAAAGACATAATTTGGTTTCTGATCTCTACCAGGCTTGATAGGCTTACACTTAGTTTCATTATTTATGCCTTGTATGTCATGTCCCCTTTGTAATTAATTTATTTCAGATGAATTATTAGCCCATTCCTATACTTCCCGTGGGCTAATGAGAATAATAAGGGAAATAGCTTATTTAATATTTAATTTGTGGTCCCGTGAATTTATATTTTCTAAACATTTGGGAACAATTAAATATTAAATTTATTATTATTGCAGTACCAAATGGAGCGTGGGATTCCATGTGGAGATTTGGCATCTTACAGGGTCCTAAAATAGTTGATTCTATGACAACTTGTAAGAGGGGAGTTATTGTTTATTTTTAGTTGGGAATCTTGCAGCGGTTATGACAACTAAGCACCATTTGAGGGAAGTTGTTGGAAATAAAATTATTTTAATTTATTTTCTAAGAGGGGGCATTTGGAATTGATGGGCTCTATTTATATGCGGGGATTTGCATACAAAAAAGACTTTTTTATAATATTTTCTTCTCAACTTTTTTGTATGAGTACTTGTGCTTTTACAATTCCTCGTGGACAAAAACCTATTGAAAGTAGACATCAGTGGATGAAAACGCATTGGTTTCTAAAGGCAATCTTACTCAAGAGGTTGCATTGGAGCTCAAGGATTTGCAAGATATTCTAGTTGTGTTGTGTGTGTGTTTGATTGCAGGTTTCCAGTGAAGTTGTGTGAAGATTTGTGGGTGTTGTGTATTGTGGAGTGTGTTGTTGTTGTAGATCAGTTTGCTACTATTGTAGATCAGTTTGTTGTTGTTCTTTTTTCCATTCAAATCAGCTTCAGGAGTTGTGCGTTTACTCTTTCAAATTGGAGCAAAATAGTGTTGACAATGTTGTGTGATTTGCAGTTTTTTGGTGTGATTTTCAGGAGTGATAGTTTCAGATTTTATTGTTGTTGTATATGTTATTTTGGCTGTTATAACAGCCCATATCAGTTTAAAAATCAGATTTTGTGAATTGAAGAAGAATCCAAGAGTTTGTGATAAAATTGCCAAAATCTGAGTTGACTAGTTTGGCTAAATTTGTTGTGATTGTTTGGGATAGTTCATTGATTGGTTTTTTTAGTTGTTGCTGCTGTTGTTTGTTGTTGTATTGGCTGTAGTAACAGCATTTATCAGTGTAAAATCAGAAATTAATCAATGGATAAAGTTTCAAGAGTTTTTGGGTAAATTTGTGTTAATTTGTGTTGCATAGTTTGTGGAAATTTGTGTTGAAATTTTGTAATTTTTCTATATCTGATTTATATTAATCAAATCTAAAAAGTATTCACTTAAATTTTGTGTGGAGGACATTACAGTGGTATCAGAGCCATGATCTTGCCAGCCTAAAAGGCATACAAATGATTGATGCTTCCCAGTGACAAGGCAATTAGATATCTTAGAAGGGAGCAAAAGAAATTATAGGAAGAAGAAACAATGGCAGAAAGGAGAAACATTGATAAAGAATCAGCTGCAAGAAAATTTGAGCAAATGATAGAAGGTCAAAACTGCCTTGCAGATATGTTTAGCTAGATGCTACAATTGATGCAAAATAATACAAATAAGTCCAATAATAATGGAGAAACCAGTACTTTAGGAGCAAACAACAATGACAGAGGAAAGGGAAAAGAAGTTATTACTCAGAATCCAGGGCTTGCATTTGTAGATAGACCTTTCAAATCCACATTCATTCGAAGAGAAGAAGTGATTCCTGAGGAGACTCAAACATCATTTCAGGGGGGTATTTCTGCTTGCTATGCAGAATATAGAGCACTCTCAGCTGAGATTCAAGAGGCAATGACATTAACAAATTACATGACTATGAAGAAGACCAAGGGTGTGTCAAAGCAAGAGCCTAAAATACAAGCAAAGCTAAAGGATATTGAGCATACTTTGGGAAAACTAACTCTCTTTACTTTTGATGGATCTGAAAAAAGTATTGCAAGAGCATGGCTACAAAAGTTACACTTATTTGTCTCTCAAACCAATGGTGGAAAATGAAGCTATTGTTGCAAGTATGAGGTGAACCAGTGTTGTCATTGATGTCAACATACTCATATTGCTTTGACAAGAAGGATTGGATGAACTGTGTGCTGAGGATATTGAGAAAATTAGTCTCAATCAGGAACAGTGAAGAACAGTGATGAGAAGAAGGCAAAAGTACTCAATAGGTTGAGATACAAAGGATGCGGATTAAAGGGTTTGTATATATGAGTCTTTAGATGATCCAGGTAAGATTTCAGAGGTCCGCATGAAGATGTGAAGAAGTTGTGATCGATCAAGTAGAACCGGTTCCGGGAGATGCTCCGGAGTGACAGAGTGTTACAAAAAGGTCCGGTGCGATCCGGAAGTGCATTGTCCTATTCTGCGGATTGGACAGAGTGTTTGGGATGTCCTTGTGATGTGTCATCTCGATTTGTATGTGGTTTGGAGGTCCGGAAGCACCTCTTGCAGTATGACAGTGGCGATAGACTGTGTTCTTGAAGTTCCGGATGAGAAAGAGAAGAGATTCCAGTGAGTAGAGGAAGTGCGGATGTACCTGGTCATTCATGCAAGCCTGTGAAGGTTCTTGGATCATATTGAGGTTGTGTTGTTGGTCCGCATTGGTGGTAGAGCCTGGAATTGAAGATATTCTTCCGGATGAAGTTCTTGTTCAGACTAGCCGACCGGATGAGTTGTTCATCCTGGGAATGTTCTTGTGGTGGCCGACCGGATGTGTTATTCATCTTGTGAATGTTCTTATGGTTGATTGCCAACTTAGATGAGTGTTCCTAAGTCAATGTCTTATGTAAATAAAGGTTTGTGAGTTCATTTCGAAGTGTGTTGTGGAGCAGATGAGTGTGGTATAGCGAAAGAGCAAAAAGCAGAGCAGAAGTGTTTCGGGCTTAAATGGAACTGATTCAGACATGGTGAAGATGTCATTCTCCAATTCAAGGTTGTGTTACTTATGATCTTGTAGACAGTGTGTCTCTTTATAGGCAGTGTGCCTCCTTGTGAGCAGTGTGCTCGGGCAGTGAGCCCTAATTGGCATGTGCCATTCATTTTTCTTATTCTTCTAACAGAGAATAATCCTTGGGTTAATCACCCCATAGTTTTTCCCTTAATCGGGTTTTCCACGTCAAAAATCTTGGTGTCTAATGTGTTGATGTTTATCTGCTCCGGTTTTTATGCTTTCTGCTTTCATGAATGATTAATTGACATGCTGTTAACTAACAAGAAGAAATAAGTGTTTTTGTACAACTGATTCAGCCCCCCCCCCTCTCAGTTGTGTGCCCTAGATCTAACAATTGGTATCAGAGCCAAATTCCTCTGAAAGGAGGTTAACCGCTTGAGGAGATCCAGGATGCCGTCCTACAAGGATAGTCCGAAGTTCGATGGAACCAACTTCACTCTCTGAAAAGGTCGCATGAAATGTCACTTGGAGTGTATGGGAAAAGCATACTTGGCCATGGTTTCAAAACCATATGTACCTCCACAGAGTGGTCCGTCAACTCTGAATAAAATCACAGATGCTAAAAACAATTTGCGGACCAAAGAAGCTCTTCTAAGCACATTGAATGATTCAGAGCTCTCAAATGTCATTGACCTACCAACTGCATATGAGATCTGGATTAAACTGAAACTTCTGCATGAAGGAGATGAGTTTGTTAAGAGTGCAAGGTTGCAAAGTCTGAAAGGGAAATTTGAAAGATTGAAGATGAGAGATGATGAAAATATCACTACCTTTATGCCAAGAGTGAATGAGCTGGTGTGTGGAATCAGGAATGCTAGTGGAGTTCTGGATGAAAATGAAATTGTTTGCAAAATTCTCAGATCCCTTCCTGCTGCCTGCAAAATCAAGGTTGCTGCCATTGATGAATTCAGAGCGCATACAACTGTCACAAGAGAGCAATTGGCTGGCAAACTAGCTGCATTTGAAATGACTGAGTTTGGAGATGATCACCCCAAGACTGAATCTGCATTCAAGGCCAGTGCCTATGTGAAAGGCAAACAAAGATTTGATCCGGGAGAGAATTCTTCAAGGAAGCTATCATGGTATGATCAAGCAAGGAAAGACATGGAAGAGGAAGAAGCAGAAACAACTCAACTTGAAGCCCTCATTGCAAAGAGACTGCCAAGAGGATCTGGTAAGTATGAAGGAAAACTACCCTTTAAGTGCTTCAACTGCAATAAGATTGGTCATTTTGCTTCAAGATGTCCAGAAAGATCTGCAAAGTCAAATGCTAACAGACAAAGGTTTCAAAAGAACTGCTATTATGTTCATGAAGAAGATGATAATGAAGGAGTAACAGATGATGAATCAGAAATAGGAAGCAAATCCGGAAATGAATGGGTGTTTATTGCCATCAAGGAAGAAGATTCAATATCCTCTGAATCTGTCAATCATAAGGTTGTAGAAAGAGCTTTGGCTGCCCAAGATGAAGAAAAGGATGATTGGGTTATTGACAGTGGTTGTTCTCACTATATGACAGGTGACAAGAACAAGTTCTTAGATTTGGAAAGGTATGAAGGAGGAATGGTAAGGTTTGGAGACAATTCTGCTGGCAGAATCAAAGGTAGGGGAACTATTTCTTTTGATGGAAAGAGCAAAACCGGTAATGTACTATATGTTGAAGGATTGAAGCACAATCTTCTCAGTGTTGGTCAGTTGGTGGACAAAGGTTATGATCTCCGGTTCAAGAATGGAAGATGCAAGATCTTTGAAAACTCCGGAATTGAGATTGCATCCGGTACTCAAACAAAAGGTAATATCTTCCATCTAGTTGGTTCTAATAAAAGTTGTCTGTTTGTTCAAGTTGATCAGAGTTGGTTATGGCATAGAAGGATGTCTCATGTGAATTTTGATAACATCATTAAGATAAGCAATACTCAGGCTATAAGAGATCTTCCTAAATTGGTGAAACTTGCAAATAGTTTGTGCAAAGAATGTCAGCTAGGTAAACAGAGCAGAGTCTCTTTCAAAAGCAAGGATCAGTCCACTACCGGATTACTGGAATTAGTCCATACTAATCTATGCGGTCCGACAAGAATCAAGAGTATGCAAGGTAATAGATATTTCATGTTACTGATTGATGATCATTCCCGGATGATGTGGGTTACCTTCCTAAAAGAAAAATCAAAAGCCCTCGAGAAGTTCAAAATCTTCAAAGCTATGGTAGAGAATCAAACTGGATTGAAACTGAAATGTCTGAGGTCTGATAGAGGTGGTGAATTCACATCCGGTGAATTCATAGACTTTTGTGAGAAGCATGGCATAAGGAGACAGTTGTCTGCCCCTAGGACTCCACAGCAGAATGGAGTTGTTGAGAGAAAGAACCAGACCATCCAGGAAGCATCCAGGACAATGATGATGGAAGCAAATGTTCCCCAAATGTTTTGGAGAGAAGTTGTCAGCACTGCAGCCTATACTCTCAATCAAGTTCAAATCAAAAGCAATACTGGTAAGACTCCTTATGAACTTTGGTTTGGTATAACTCCTACTGTGAGGTATTTCAGAGTATATGGTAGCAAGTGTTACATCAAAAGAGATGAAGATCTAGGAAAGTTTGATGCTAGAAATGATGAAGGAATTTTCTTGGGTTACTCCACTCAAAGCAAAGCATACCAGTGTTACAATAAGAGATTGAGAAAGATGATAGAAAGTACAAATGTGAAGGTTGATGAAGGAATTGAGAAGCCCTCAAGATTCTATGAATGTGATGATAATCAGAATGATTCTCTGGTGCAAGGAGCTCAATCCTCTGAAATTCAGATTCAGACTGATCCGGTAAATCAGGAAGAAGAGGTGTGTCTAAATGAGCCTGATCAAGAAACAGTAGTGCAAGAAACTCCCAAAGTTCCAAGGTATGTAACTCTAAATCATTCTGAAGATCAGATCATAGGTGACAAAAGCAAAGGGGTACAAACAAGGAGAAGAATTGCTCAAGATTCAATGAATGTTGTTTGATTTCAAAGATTGAACCTAAGACAATTAATGAAGCTTGCAATGATGAAAACTGGACCAAAGCAATGGAGGATGAATTGATGCAAATTGAGAAAAATCATACTTGGGATCTTGTTCCCAGACCTAGAAACAAAAATGTGATTGGAACCAAATGGGTCTTCCGGAACAAACTAAATGAAGTTGATGAAGTAATCAGGAACAAAGCTAGATTGGTCTGCAAAGGCTACTCTCAAATAGAAGGAATTGATTTTGAACAAACCTTTGCTCCGGTGGCAAGAATTGAAGCAGTCAAATTACTTCTTGCATTTGCTGCCTTCAAAGACTTCAAAGTATATCAGATGGATGTCAAGTCTGCCTTCCTAAATGGTGATCTGGAAGAAGTTTACATTGAACAACCAGATGGATTTCAATTGTCTGATAATGATGATATGGTCTGCAAGTTGAAGAAAACATTGTATGGATTGAAGCAAGCCCCAAGAGCATGGTATGAAAGGTTGGATAAGCATCTTGTGCAGATTGGATTCAACAAAGTTACTGCTGACAGTAACTTATATTTCAAAATTGATCATGAAAACATTTTGATTGTTGAAGTGTTTGTGGATGATATTATTTTTGGAGGAAGAGATAGTATGTGCAAAACTTTTGCAAATCAGATGAAAAGTGAGTTTGAAATGTCTATGCTTGGTGAAATGAATTTCTTCTTGGGTCTACAAATTACTCAAACAAAGAAAGGGATCTTCATTTCTCAGACCAAATATGTGAAAGAATTGTTGAGGAAATTCGGTATGGAACATTCAAAGCCAATGAACACTCCTATGGCAACCGGATATAAGTTGAGCAAAGATGATGACTCTCCTAAGGCAGATCAGACAAAGTATAGATCAATGATTGGTGGATTGTTGTATCTCACTCAGACTAGACCAGATATAATGCAGGCTGTTGGTCTTGTGGCAAGATTTCAGGCTGATCCTAGAGAATCTCATGTTATGGCAATCAAGAGGATTTTTAGATATCTAAAAGGGACAGTGGAGTATGGTTTGTGGTATCCTAGAGATCATGATTTCTCTCTTCATGCTTACACAGATGTAGATTGGGCAGGAGATGTGGATGACCGGAAGAGCACCAGTGGTGGAGCATTTTTTTTGGGAAAGAGATTGGTTTCTTGGCTAAGCAAGAAACAAGATACAATATCTCTGTCTACAACTGAAGCATAATACATTGCAGCAGCAGGTAGTTGCACTCAAATCTTATGGATGAAGCAAATGCTAAAAGACATTAAAGTAGAATATGAGAAACCTATCACAATTTTCTGTGATAATTCAAGTGCAATAAATATTTCTAAGAATCCGGTGTTGCATTCTAAGACCAAGCACATATCTATCAAGTTTCACTTTCTGAGAGAACAAGTGAACAAGGATGAAGTCAAATTGGAGTATGTATCCTCTAAGGATCAGATTGCAGATATCTTTACTAAACCTCTTCCCAAGGACTCTTTTGAGTATCTTAGGGAGAAGTTAGGGGTCATGGCACCTCCGGAGATGAACTAGGATGCACTGATGTGCATCAGTCCGATGGATATCACAGTCATATCTTGTGATCCGGATTGATAATGGGGAGCTGCTACTAAGGGGGAGCAGTTGGTATGATTCTGATATGTTAGAATTGCAAGTATGAGCCCCTTGCTATTGATGCCAAAGGGGGAGAGAAGACATGTGAAAAACAAGTGGTTGATGATCAAAGGGGGAGCAGTAAAGGAAGAGAAGACATGTGAAGAGTTGTTGTTGATAGGGGGAGCTGTGACAGAAAGGAGAAGCTCTTGTCTTGATGGTTTTTCACATCATATGTTGCCATCAATGACAAAGGGGGAGATTGTTGCAAGTATGAGGTGAACCAGTGTTGTCATTGATGTCAACATGCTCATGTTACTTTGACAAGAAGGATTGGATGAGCTGTGTGCTAAGGATATTGAGAAAATTAGTCTCAATCAGGAACAGTGAAGAACAGTGATGAGAAGAAGGCAAAAGTACTCAATAGGTTGAGATTCAGAGGATGCGGATTAAAGGGTTTGTATATATGAGTCTTTAGATGATCCAAGTAAAATTTCAGAGGTCCGCATGAAGATGTGAAGTTGTGATCGATCAAGTAGAACCGGTTCCGGGAGATGCTTCGGAGTGACAGAGTGTTACAAAAAGGTCCGGTGCAATCCGGAAGTGCATTGTCCTATTCTGCGGATTGGACAAAGTGTTTGGGATGTCCTTGTGATGTGTCATCTCGATTTGTATGTGGTTTGGAGGTCCGGAAGCACCTCTTGCAGTATGACAGTGGCGATAGACTGTGTTCTTGAAGTTCCGGATGAGGAAGAGAAGAGATTCCAGTGAGTAGAGGAAGTGCGGATGTACCTGGTCATTCATGCAAGCCTGTGAAGGTTCTTGGATCATATTAAGGTTGTGTTGTTGGTCCGCATTGGTGGTAGAGCCCGGAATTGAAGATATTCTTCCGGATGAAGTTCTTGTTCAGACTAGCCGACCGGATGAGTTGTTCACCCTGGGAATGTTCTTGTGGTGGCCGACCGGATGTGTTATTCATCTTGCGAATGTTCTTATGGTTGATTGCCGACTTAGATGAGTGTTCCTAAGTCGATGTCTTGTGTAAATAAAGGTTTGTGAGTTCATTTCGAAGTGTATTGTGGAGCAGATGAGTGTGGTATAGCGAAAGAGCAAAAAACAAAGCAGAAGTGTTTCGGGCTTAAATGGAACTGATCCAGACATGGTGAAGATGTCATTCTCCAATTCAAAGTTGTGTTACTTATGATCTTGTAGACAGTGTGTCTCTTTGTAGGCAGTGTGCCTCCTTGTGAGCAGTGTGCTCGGGCAGTGAGCCCTAATTGGCATGTGCCATTCATTTTTCTTATTCTTCTAACAGAGAATAATCCTTGGGTTAATCACCCCGTGGTTTTTCCCTTAACCGGGTTTTCCACGTCAAAAATCTTGGTGTCTAATGTGTTGATGTTTATCTGCTCTGGTGTTTATGCTTTCTGCTTTCATGAATGATTAATTGACATGCTGTTAACTAACAAGAAGAAATAAGTGTTTTTGTACAACTGATTCACCCCCCCCTCTCAGTTGTGTGCCCTAGATCTAACAGCTATCATATTTGCCACTCTCCATTTTGAGGGCATAGCTCATGATTGGTCGTACCATGGTGTTGATTACCCAAGGTCATGGTCTCATCCACACATATGAAGAATTTTGTAAACGATTGATTGAGAGATTTGATAGGAAGGATCATGAAGTACATTTCAGGGAGTTGGCTCAACTCGAACAAAGAAGCAATGCGGAGGAATATGTAGCAAATATCTAAAAGTTATCTGTAATGGTCACTGATATTTTAGAGAGGAGGCTTGTTCTTTTCATAGAAGGATTATTTCAGCATCTCAAGGGATTAGTGAGAGCTTTCAATCCCTCATCCTTGCAAGAAGCTATCAAGAAGGCATTTGATTTGGAAGTCACAATTCCTCAACAGGAAACTTTTTCAAAACCATCATTTTGGAATAAGTCCAAGGGAGGTGAACAGAAGAAAGGATATCCTACACCAACACAAAATAATATACCTCTAGTTGCAGCAAAGAAAATTAATGAAGAGACCAAGAATGAACTTAGAAGAAAAACGATGTGTTTCTATTGTAGAGAGCCATGGACTCCAGGACATAGATGCCTTAGCAAAGGGCAAGTACACTACATTGAGGTTGTATCAGACAAAGATTCAGATTCAGATGAACCTGAAGAATTTTTAGATATAGAAGATCATGTACAGAAGGAGGAAGAAAAAAAGGAAGATGTTGGCGACACACTTGCAACTCTTTCAGGAGCACCTAGATACTATCTCTTCAAAGCTCGTGGAGAGCTTGTTGGACAAAGAATCACTGCGCTTATTGATAGTGGGGCTACCCACAATTTCATAGATGAAGGTTTGGTGAAAAGAAGATTGAAAGCAGATGCTTTTGAAGGCTTAAATGTCATTATAGCTAATGGATATAATATTCCATGTGCGAAGAGGATTCAAAATTCTGGCATGGCCTTTGGAGATCATAAGGTTTCTGATGATTTTTATATTGTTGGTTTAGGTGATATTGATATGGTTTTGGCCCTTGGGTGTATAGTGGCTACACTCTTTGGGAGAATATTCACAGAATTACTAGACAATGGAACTCAAGTTCAAGTCTGATGGAAAAGATGTAGTTCTGAAAGGAATTACAAATGGAGCACCTTAAGTGATGTTAGCAAAAAGGATGGAAAGATTTTTTTGAAGAAGCCAAGTTGCATGGGCCGCTAGTTGTTTGGTAATCTCAAAAGAACCATCGAAGGGTAAGAATGGTTCATTTCATGTTGACATTCAAAAGATTTTGGATAAGCATAGTGTGGTTTTTAATGATTTGCCTCCAGGATTACCACCAAAAAGAGGATTTCAGCATATCATAGAGTTGGAAGTTGGATCAAAATCTGTTATGACTAATCCATATCATCATCTCAGGATGTACAAAGAGGAGATTAAGAAAGAAATAAAAAACTTCTAGATATACCCCATATTAGGCCTAGCTCTAGCCCTTTTGCATCATCTGTGGTATTGGTTAAGAAGAAGGATGGCACTATGCATATGTGCATAGACCATAGAGCTCTAAATAAGACCATTAAAAACATATATCCTATCCCCAAGATAGATGAGCTAATAGATGAACTACATGGACCTATGTTTTTTTAAAGATTGACTTGAGATTTGGATATCACCAAATTCGTATGAGAGATGAAGATATTCAGAAGATAGCATTTCAATGTCATTTTGGACACTTTGAGTTTCTGGCTATGCCATTTGAACTTACCAATGCTCCAGCCACTTTTCAATCATGTATGAATCGAGTATTTGGTAAGCATTTGAAGAAATTTGTATTAGTTTTTTTTTTTGATATTCTGATTTACAGTAAAACATGGGAGGAGCATTTGGATACAATTTTGGGAATTTTGGAGCAACAACCTTTCTTTGCAAAGATGTCCAAATGTGAGTTTGGATTAACAGAGATATTGAATTTGGGGCATGTGATAAGTGCCGAGGGAGTCCAAGTGGATCAACAAAAGGTCCAAGCTATTTTGGATTGGCCACCTTCTGCAAATCTAGAGCTAAGAGGCTTCTTTGGATTGTGCAGTTATTATAAGAGGTTTGTTAAAGGGTTTTCACATCTTGCAGCACCTCTTACTGATTTGACAAAGAAGGGAGCATTTGAGTGGATAGAAAATGCACAAGATACCTTTGAATAGTTGAAAGAGATAATAAGTTCTTGTCCTGTCCTTAAAATTCTAGATTTCTCACTCCCATTTGTTATAGAGTGTGATGCTTCAGGTGAGGGAATTGGAGCTATCCTATCTCAAAGAGGACACATCATAGCTTTTGAGAGTAGAAAGATAAAATATTTTGAAAAATGATTTTCTATCTATGATAAAGAAATGTTGGTTATATGCATGCTTTGGAGAAGTTTAGACAGTATTTGGTATGTGGAAGATTTGTTATTAAATCAGATCATAATAGTTTGAAGTTCTTCCTTAGCCAACAAGATTTGAACAATCAACAACAAAGGTGGGTAAGCAAGCTACAAGCATATGATTTTGATATAGAATATGTTAAGGGAAAGTAGAACACAATAGCTGATGCTCTTTCTAGAATGCCCACCCTATGCTCTATTTCTACTATTTTTGCATATTAGAAGGTTTCTATCATGGCAGAATATGCTAAGAATTCTTCTGCTACTAATCTTCTTGATGAAGTGGAGAAGGATGATAGGTACACAGTAGTAGATGGCCCCATTTTATTCAAGAATAGAGTATTCATTGTTCTAGAGTCCAAAATGAAGAAGAAAATCTTGGAAGCTTTCCATGATGCACCAATAGCAAGACACCTAGGATTTTTCAAAACTTACAGACAAATCAGGGAGACATTCTCGTGGAAGGGTCTCAAGGAGGATGTTCTTAGCACATAAGGGAATGTGTAACTTGTCGATAGCCTAAAGAAGAGCATGTGTTTCCTGTAGGGTTACTACAACCTCTTCCCATTCCTAAACAAAAGTGGGAAAGCATATCCATGGATTTCATTAAAGGGCTACCCAAGGTACATGGAAAAGATTGCATTTTTGTTGTAGTGGATAGACTAACCAAATATGCACATTTCTTTGTTATTTCTACATATTTCAAAGCCTCTCGAGTTGTTGATTTATTTTTCAAAGAAGTGTTCAGATTGCACGAGTTTCCCAAGAATATTATCAGTGATAGAGACAGTAGATTTATCAGTTCATTTTGGTAGGAATTATTCCACTTGATAGGTATCAAGCTCACTCCAAGTGCAAGCTATCAACCTCAAACAGGTGACAAACTTAGATAGTGAACAAGTGGGTTGAGGGATACTTGAGGAACTATGTCTCTAGCCAACAATCATCTTGGATCAAATGGCTATATTTGGGAGAATACTGCTACAACACATCTTACCATATGTCTATTGGTATGTCTCCATTCAGAACATTGTATGGGTATGATGCACTAACTTTTGTTGATCTCATATTCATAGATAGCATAGTACCAGAAGCATGTGACTTGGTTAATCAAAGCAAGGCATATTGAAATTACTCAAAGATAATCTACAACAAGCACAGAATCAACAGAAGATATATGTAGATAGGAAGTGTACAGAGAGATCATTTGAGGTGGGTGACATGGTGTTCTTGAGATTCAACCATATAGGCAATCTTCTATCAAGAAGAGTGGAGCAGAAAAGCTCAAACTAAAGATTTATGGACCTTATAGAACTTCCAAGAAAGTGGGTGAAGTAGGATATTAGTTAGAACTTCTTGAAAACAGTAAAATTCACAATGTCTTCCGTGTTTCTTATTTAAACAAAGTAGTTGGTTGACATGTTGTTCCTTCAATTGATTTACCTCCTTTAGATGATGAAGGAAGACTAATTTTGATTCCTGAAGTTGTGATTGATACTAGGGTAAAAATTTTGAGGAAGAGGAGTATAACATAATATCTTGTTCGTTGGAAGAATCTTCCTACAAATGATGCTACATGGGAAGGTCCTAAAATTTGAGCATCCTAATTTACATTGCTTGAGGACGAGCAATTTTGGGAAGGGCGGACTTGTCATGTCCCCTTTCTAATTATTTTATTTCAGATGAATTATTAGCTCATTCCTATATTTCATGTGGGATAAGGAGAATAATGAGAGAAATAGTTTATTTAATATTTAATTTGTTGTCTCGTGAATTATTATATTTTCTAGATATTTGGGAACAATTAAATATTAAATTTATTATTATTGCAGCACCAAATGGGGCATGGGATTCCATGAGGAGATTTGGCATCTTACAAGGTCCTAAAATAGTTGATTCTATGGCAACTTGTAAGAGGAGAGTTATTGCTTATTTTTAGTTGGGAATCTTGTTGCGGTTATGACAAGTGAGCACCATTTGAGAGAAGTAATTCGGAAAAAAATTATTTTAAATTATTTTCCAAGAGAGGGGCCTTTGGAACTATTCTATATGAGCACTTGTGCTTTTACAATTGCTTCTGTGGACGAAAACCTATAGAAAGTAGAGATCAATGGACAAAAATCTATTGAAAGTAGAGATCAATGGATGAAAACCCATTGGTTTCTAAAGGCAATCTTACTCAAAGGTTGTATTGGAGCTTAAAGATTTGCAAGATATTCCAGTTGTGTAGTGTGTGTTTGATTGCAGGTTTCCAGTGAAGTTGTGTGAAGATTTGTGGGTGTTGTGTATTGTGGAGTGTGTTGTTGTTACATGATTAAAAAATTGAATAATGTATTACAGAATAAGATAAATTACAATGAGAGTGAAAGCTAAATATAAAGAGATTACAAAGTCTAAAAATGGACTAAAGCAGAAAAACTAAAGCTAAGAAAGCAGAAGAGATAGAGATTAACTAAAGACGGAAAAAGAGGCTATCTAATAGGAAAAAACTAAGAGTGACCATTAAATAACTAGATATTATCTTAATACCCCCTCCTAATGGTCAATCCACTAACTAAGCCAAGATGGCCCCTAAAACAGACTGCCTTCTGAGGCAAATGGACGGCATAAACAGAAAACAAAACCCGAGCACGGGTGTCAAAACACAAATCCCAAAGGAATCCGAAGAAGCAGAATGGCCGCCTGCCAAACACGAATGCTGACCACTGGTCCCGCTGGTGATGAGAAGGGGCTAAGCGTTGTAAGCGCAGATCAAAGAAGCCCTCAAAACTGTGAACCAGGAAGAAAAAACTCCAAAAACAGCGACAAGGCAAAAACATTGCCAAACAAGGAAGCTGCTGATCAAGAAAACAGAACCCCATTCAAAGCGCTACAGAACATGAACCCAACTCTGACAAGATCCTGCAAAGAAACACCAATGGTTAAAAAGTTTGCTGCCGTTGAACTTCTGACTATTTTTTGGACCATGATGCCATGTTTCACATTTTTTGAGGCACGAAAAACAAATTACAACCTGATGACTTCTGAAGCAGATAGACAGCATAGACAAGGAACAGAACCCTTGCACGAGTTACGAAGCACAAATTTCAAAAACACAGATGGTGACACACAACTCTCGAGATAAATCCGAACACGGATTTCAAAACACGGATCTTGAGAGTATGGAAAATAGAGACTCAGAACATCCCAATATGGACTTCGAGGCAAGATAAATAACTCCGCATGGCTGCTGGGTGCAAATCCCGAGGTAGAGGATCATGAGTGTAATTAAGAAGAATAAAAGATGTCCCGACAATGGAACCTTGAAAACATTGATACAGAAACTCGCCACAAGAATGCTTGGTGCTAAGATCACGAACTGCCACAAAATCAATAAGCAAATAGAATACCAACAATCATAGATTGTTGACTGGAGGAAAGACCAACAAATTGCGAGCAGAACAACTGAAATGGAATCCACAGCTTTGAACAAATGAAACAACTGTGATAATGCAAATCATGACCGGGAGGAATTCTAACAGAGGCCAAGGATGAAGGCACAATCAATGTCAAGAGCTTTTGCAGACGGCAAAAGTATCCTCCAAAAACTGCAACTCAAGGATGATCACAAAACGGCAACTAAGGAAAAAGAAATGCCAAAACCCTTAACACGACTAAGGTAGATAAAAATGTGACCACGCTGGAACTAAATCGCGAGCAGGGGCTGCCTCAAAAACCCACAAAAAGAAATCGCAACCTTTGAAACACATCCTCTGTAGGGTCACAACCCTCTGAAAAGAAAAAACCGACACCCTCTAAATAGAGAACGAACAAAAAACCCGCCGTCGAGAAAGAAATACAGAAATCGCAACCCACGATTTGAAAGACGATGCCTGACTTTTCATCACCCGCGATTTGGAAGCAGATTTAAAAACGCGACGCCAAAAGGAATCATGACCACAAGGAACTTTCGTTGATCAATAATACAGGCGCCAAATACAGAGTCCACTTCAGATAACAGAGAAAAACATGATGGGGAAGAAGACCTCCAACCCTCCAGAAACCCTAGGTGAACACTTACAAAAGGAAGCTACGAAATCCGCTTTAGAGAAGACTTAGAACCCACGAAACAGAAACGCAAAGGAGAAATGGGTACGGCCACCTGTACGGCACCATACAATCCGTATGACATACAGAATTCGAAGAGCCTATTTTGGCTCTGATACCATGTTACATAATTAAAAAACTGAATAATGTATTATGAAATAAGATAGATTACAATGAGAGCAAAAGCTCAATATAAAGAGATTACAAAGTCTAAAAATAGACTAAAGCAGAAAAACTAAAGCTAAGAAAGCAGAAGAGATAGAGATTAACTAAAGACGGAAAAAGAAGCTATCTAATAGGAAAAAACTAAGAGTGACCATTAAATAACTAGATATTATCTTAATAGTTGTTGTAGATCAGTTTGCTACTGTTGTAGATCAGTTTCTTGTTGTTCTTTTGTCCATTCCAATCAGCTTCAAGAGTTGTGGATTTAATCTTTCAGATTGGAGCAAAATAGTATTGATGATGTTGTGTGATTTGTAGTTTTTTGGTGTGATTTTCAGGAGTGATAGTTTCAGATTTTGTTGTTGTTGTAGATGTTGTTTTGGCTTTTATAACAGCCCATATCAATGTAAAAATCATATTTTGTGAATTGAAGAAGAAGCCAAGAGTTTATGTGATAAAATTGCCAAAATCTGAGTTGACTAGTTTGGCTAAATTTTTTGTGATTGTTTGGGATAGTTCAGTGATTTGTTTTTTTAGTTGTTGTTGTTCACTATTGTATTGGCTGTAGTAACAGCATATATTAGCGAAAATCAAAAAATCATCAATGAAGTTTCAGGAGTTTCAGGGTAAAATTGTGTTAATTTTTGTTGCATAGTTTGTAGAAATTTGTATTGAAATTTTGTAATTTTCCTAGATCTGATTTATATTAATCGAATATGAAAATTATTCACTTAAATTTTGTGTGGACATTACATTGGGACAGCTTTCTAGAGTTTGCGGCAGCAAAGGAATACATTTCAAGATGCATTGGACAAGGAGTGCTTATGGTGTGAACCACAGGAAGATTCAGCAACCCATCATCTCGGCATTCAATTTGGGAGATTCTATTACACGTTTGGCCAACTACAAATTTCATAAGGCATTGAGCTTTGCACCACCTCATAACTGACTGTGATCATTTCTAAGGCTTGACATTGCTATATAAGTATGATTGATAATCATTTGGAAAAAAAAGGTTCAGCAATGAGCTTGAGAGAGAGAGAGAGAGAGAGATTGAGATATCATTTGAATTATGTAATTTGTATTTTCTATGATCAAACAGCTGAGGCCTAGCATGTTGGAAGTCTATTGTAGCAAATTATATTTCATTCATGACTAAGAATCAATAAAGATCATACTGTTATTTTTGTTGTTTCATTGAGTTTCCACTGTGTAATTGAGTGTTGGTTCATTTTTCTACATGATTGGACACTCTCCATCCATGACTGCATCAAGTGGTATTAGAGCATAAGTTTAGAATCCTGAGGAAAGGGCAAGCGAGTTGGTATCCTGAAAGTTCTCTTTGTAAATAGATCGCTAAATTGAGGCAGCCCATGAGAAGCTTGTAAACAGAGCGTCAGTTGTGAGATAGTTTGTAGGAGTGATTGTGGATAGATTGTCGAATTGAGGCTGTTTACACCAAACCCAAGATACCACCAAGGAGAGGACATGGTTTTGTTAATGTCACTAGAAGAATGGAAGAGATGTTTGAGATGTTGAAGGCTATAAAGATCCATATGGATGAATTTGAGGAATACTAGAAAAAAACCTAACCCTAGAGCCAAGGAGCATGATGAAGAACAAAAAGCAAGACCTATTGGGCAAAGTGGATGTGAAGAATAAGACAAGGAAGAAAAGATGATGAGAGTCATATCAAGCATTGGTAAGAAGACTAGAGTAGATATCCCTAACTATTTTAGTAGCTTAAATCCTGAAGAGTTGATAGATTAGATAATTGATTTAGAAGAGCACTTTGAGTATGAAGATATTGTTTATCTAGATAGGGAAAATTTGTTAAAACTAAGTTGAAAGTTCATGCGAGCATCTGGTGGAAGGAAGCTCAGTTGGAAAGGAATAGAAAAGGTAAACATAGCATTGGAAAGTAGGATATAATGGTGAAGAAGCTAAATTGAAGTTCATCCATGTGATTTATCATCTAGAGTTGTTGAAGGAACTGCATAACTTGAGGCAAAGAGATATGACTGTGAAGTACTATATTGAGGAGTACTAAAAGCTAACAATCCGATTAGGTCATCATGAAGAAGTTAACAAAGTGGCAAGATACATTAATGGTTTGAGGGAATCGATTCAGGAAGAGTTGAGCATGTGGAATATCCAAACCATGGAGGAATCATATTAGTTGGCTTTAACCGCAAAGAAGAAATTGAATAGAAGACTTGAAGATAGGCAAAACCACCAAAAAGGAAGAGAAGATTTCAGTCTAACAGAACTTGATGCAACAACAGGGAATCATACCTAGAGGATTTTAAGAGAGATAACCCATACGCGACAAAGGAGGAAGCAGTAGTCCTCACCACAATGATAGAGAAGCCAATAATTCTTATTGCAAGAAGAGGGAAGACATAGATTCTTACTGCAATGATAGAGAAGATGGATACTAGAGAAGCAAAGGAAGATATGGGAGAAATGATGGAAGATCTTTCAAAGGTACATGTTTCAAGTGTGGAGAAGGACATCAAGTGTTTTAATGTCACCAAAGTCAAGGGAGTCCTAGCAGGAGAATGGAAGGAAGAGTGAGAATCGCACATGTTCAAGAGGAGACTAATGGATCATGCAATTCTAAAAATGAACCAAAGAAAGGAGTCACTTGTTGCAAGAAGAGCTTTGTTGAGATGTGAGAAAGAGGAATAGCTAGTACAAACAAAAAACCTACTCAGAACAATATGCAAATCAAGAGGTAAGTGTTGTAAGGTTGTTGTTGACAGTGGTAGTACTGATAATTTAGTATCTAAAGAAATGGTTACTAAGTTGAAGCTAAGCAGATTGGAACACCCTAGACCATACAGGATTAGATTGCTACAAAAGGGAGATAAGATATTGGTGGAAGAACAATGTTTGGTAAAATTCAACATAGGGTCATATCATGATGAAGTCTTGTGTGATGTTGTACCAATGGATGTATGTCATCTATTGTTGGGAAGATAATGGCAATTGGATAGAAATGCTAAACATAGTGGGAGAGCTAATACTTATACTATATCAAAGAATGGTAAGAGACATAACATACCTTGGTCCTTTTAATTTCATTAAAAAGTTGCTTATGAAATAGTAACACTACTCCACTTTTGAACTATTCTACTTCTTCATAGGTAGTAGCTTATACCTTTTGCCATCTTTAGACAATGTAACTGTATTCTTCCTCCCATCATGTATCACATTCCTATCATATTGCCAAGGCCTTCCTAAAAGAATATGACATGCATCCATTGGGATAACATCACAAACCTCATTATACTACTTACCAATATTGAAATTCATCTTGCATTGATTAGACACCATGACTTGATGGCCCTTTTGCAGCCATGAAACCTTGTACAGGTTGGGATGTGCCTGTAATGTCCCCTTCTTAGCCCATGCAGATAGATGGAGTGATTAGCCTATTCCTGGGTTGCCGTAGGCTAATAGATGTGGTTAGGGAACCTTATTGGGTCATTTTTCTAGGACTTACTATTAATAGTAAGTCAGGCAGGAGGTATCACAGGTGGCGTTGGCCGACTTTCTATTCATAGTCTGCCAGTTGATGCACCTAGCACTTTTCAGTTGGTTTCGAGATGGCTAAGAGAAATGTTTGAAAAGTAAATTAAATTAAATATTTAATTTACACTTGTAATAGCCTAAGTCTTCTATTTTATAAAGTGACTCAGCTTAGTAAAGACTTAAGTTATGACTTAAAAGTCATGTGCTAGGGGTGGTCGCCTCATGAGGAGATAAGGGGGTCAAAAATCAAATAATAAAAATAATAAAGTGTTTCCCTCCTTGGGCGTTGGAAGCCAAGGGCTTATAAAAGGGCTTTGTGAGCTCATTTGCTCTCTCTCTCTCTTTGGATAAATATTTTGTTGAGCAAAACTGAAGCATGGCTTTGGGGTTTGGAACAAGGGTTTTGCAGGGACGGAAACCCCTGTAAGATCACTCTCTTCATGCTTGAGAGATAGCATCAGGAGAGTTGCTAGGAGCTTCATACGGAGGCTTCGCTTGTGCATTGAATCGATGCATTTTGGATGAGATTTCACTATGATAATATTCAATTTCGTGAGCAGCTGAAGACAAATGTTTAGAGGCAGATTTATGAGTCTTTTTGGAGGAGTTTGAAACTAGATACCTTTCATTTGCTGGCCGTACCTTCCCAGCTAGGGTCGTACATCTTGTGGCAGAAATCTGGGGTGTTTACTGAATGTTTTGTGTTTGTCCTTGGGCGTAGAAGCATTATTAACTGTTGCAGATGAAATCTAAGGACTGTATGACAGTTTGTGAGTATTGTTGATAGTCACCTACAGAAGGGTCGTACACCTCCAGGAAGGGTCTGATCCAGTTCCTCATTCAATCGCCCCTCTTGAAGACTATTTCTCTTACTCTTTCAAGGCGCCTTGACTGATTTATCACTTCGCATTTATCATTCAGAGGGAGAAACGTGTGGCTGGGCTGTTATATTGTCATGTCCCCATTTTTGGCTTGATCATCAAGTGAAGAATAGATTAGCCTATTCCTCATTCCCGGAGGCTAATTCTAAATAATAAGGGAATGAATTGGTTTTTGACTAACTTAACTTTTTGTTTTGCAGAAACAAAGTCAGAAACTTAAAATTTGACTAAGTCTGAGAGTCATTTCATCCACTCCAGTGTTCACATTTGCCAGGGGCATTCCTTGACAGTTCAAGCTCCTTTTGGCGCCTAACTTTCAAAAGCATTCAACTTGAGGCGCTCCTTGTGACTTAACCTCCTCCAACCTGGCACCCAGTTCTGTGATAAGCGAAGTAGGTTTGGAATGAAGTTTTCATGCTTAGGCGCCAATAGCAGGTTGAACTCACCTAAATGAGCGCCTTGGGTTTTGAAGGCAACAATCAGGAAGATGAAGTCATCTATTAACTAGTTGAGCATCACTGGCAACTGATCATTCACCTAACATATGTTTGTGGTCATTGAAAGAGCCTAATTGAGCTAGGCGCACTTTCTTATTCTCACAAAACCCCAAAGTGCACCTAACCTTCATAAGGCATCAATTCAAGTTTAAACACTCCAAAATAAGTGCCTAGCATGGATGGTTGTTTGATTGAAGGATTTTAAGTTAGGAAAGTCATTTTGATGAACAATCAAAGTTAAAGAAGGAAACTTCTAGCTTAGGCGCATTTTTGGTCAAAACCCTTTGATTCTAGCGCCTAGGAGTGAAAACTATGTGAGATGCACATTTTGGTGAAACTCTTCCATTTTGGCGCCTAAGGAGGGAACTCTCTCAAATAGCTTACAACATTAAGTTGATTTGATAAGAAGGTCAGTAGACTCCATAACTAGCTTGGCGCATTTAATTGCCTATCTCACCTTCAAGATGCGCCTAGGCAAGTAAGGCGCCTTCTCCATTTGTCAAAGACTCACATAAGCGCCTAGATGGAATTGAAGACCCAGACAAGGTATAGATACTCTGAAGAAGGCGCTAGTTTAAAGGAGCATCAATAAGGAATGATTACTAGTGTTTGAGAGTTTGAATAGTGTGGAACATCTTCACAAAGGTGCTAGGCGCAGATACCAGTTGAAATTAGCTCAAATGTGCGCTTAAGAAGGGAGCAAGACCTCAAGTCTAGTCTAGATACAAGGCGCTCCATCAGGGAGGTAAGATCAATCCAATTGAAGACAAGTAGCTTTCAATTTACCCTAAAAAGATGATCATTTGGAGCCTAGGCGCAAATTCCTAGCCAAATTGATGGTAAGTGCGCCAAGTTGGGAAGGAAGCATCTTCAAAGGAGGTAAGTCTTGGGCGCTCTTTTCATAGGAGTTAATCTAACTCTTGGGAGCTCCAGATTGTGATCCAAACTTGTGGAAATATGTCAAAACTATTCATTGGCGCCAAATCTACTACAAATCCTCCAGGTGAGCGCCCTAGTTGGAGAGAAGTCTCCAATCACTCCAAATAGTCAAGGCGCTTGGTGAGTAAGTGTCTCACTTCACCACAAGATCTTCAAATATAAACCACTACATGCATGAAGGTGAATCTAACATGAGGCGCTAGTATCCTCCTACACTCTCTCAAAAGAGCGCCTTAAGCAGGTTGACTTGGCATGGGTTGATAGAGTTCCCTGGAATGTGAAGGCAACACAAGGAAACGTTTCCAAGTTACATCATCCCTTGTTGTCACAAGTCACAATCACCAGTTCAAAGCTACCAAGATGTGCGCCTAAGACTCATAGGGCACCATTTCATAAGCAAATCCTCCAAAGCTAGCGCCCAGTCAGAAGAACACTAAAACTGCGCCTAAGTTGAGGTGGTTAAGGTAGTTACACAACTTGAGCTCTCATTGGTCGACAGAATGTCTTCGGGATCCGTGTCAAGGTCTCTGGTTAAGCTTGCCAACTCAGAATGAGTCATCAGATGGAATATTCCCTTGGACATGCTTCTTGGGAAATGTGCCTTGGCTCCTCTTTGTGCATTGAAAAACGTGCCTTCATTGCCTTTGGAAGGCCTATAAAAGGAGGAGCCCTCTCATTCATTTGATATCTATTCATTTTGACAAAATTCTCTTTGCAAAGCTATTTAGCTTGTGATCTTGAGGCCTGCGAGTTTCAAGTGTTGGGGTGATGCTCCCTCAACAAGCAAGGTGATGCTCCTTTGTTGTAATGTGAGGTGTTGACATTCAGTTAACATCATTGAGTTTGATTGAGTTGATCAAGTGTAGAAGTCATTGTAAACATCAAGGCTTCAAGGCCTTCTTTTGTATTTCCATTTGAATAAGTTTGTAACTTCATGCTATTGAAAGCATTATCTATGTAATAAGACATTTGCAAGATGATTGAATCAAGCAATAAGACAAGTACCCAGCTTTAAGGTTGATTCATTCAAGTAGTTATCTTTGATGTTTGTCATTAAGTGTTAAGTAATTGATAAGCTAAGTACAAGTAAATTTATATAAGTTAAGGAAAAATTTTAGTAGAACTGGTTGGGTATCTTACATATATGCATTTTGTGATGTCTATCTTGCTGGTTCATGTACAACAGACATATCAAGTTGAAGATTTGCATCTAGGTATGTTACTGTAATACATTTGGGGCAATTCTATGATCTGGGTCTTTGTTCTTTTGCTCATATGTGTTATGTTTTTTCTGGGTTTTCATTGCATGTCATATATTTCATTGTATCTGCAAAAACCATCACATGCAAACACAAAAAACCCCTTCTGCAACTTCTGTCTAGTTCTGAAAGACCACAAAATTTAATTAAAAATAACATATATAAATATAAAAAAAAAATCAAACAGGGGCAGCCCATTACAGTGCCACCATTTTCAATGCCATTTTCTCCACCATATCTATAGACACCAAGTTGTTAGTGCTACCATTGTCTATAATTGGCTTGCAGCCCTTATCCCCAGACTTACATTTAGTTTTGAACATGCTCCTCCTCTGCCGTGGTTCACCTCCTTGCTTGTTTGGTTTCAAAAGTACTCTCTTTAGCATCAAATTTTCTCCATTTTCTAGTTTTATGGATGTAGCTGTATCATTTTTTATTTCTTTGGCTTGAGCAACAATAGCTTTTTTTGTCACTCATATTTTTCTTAGTAGCTTCTGGACATTCTTATGCCCAATGCCCACATGCTCCACAGTTGTAGCAGGTACCACTAAATCCTCAACCACATCCTTATGATCTAAATCCTCTTCCTCTTGAAGACTAAGACCCTCCTCTTTGTGAATTGTTTGCACCTTCATCCTCTTAGTTGGAGCTTTGTCCACGTCCAATTGATTGTCTTACCATGACCTCAACCTCTACCATGACTTTGTTGTTGCTTTCTAGCCAGCTTATCTTCAGCCTTTATTGCATACCAGGATGCCTTCTCCACCGATCTAATATTAAGCATACTAATTTCATCTTAAATTGTTAGCCTCAGCCCATTAATATACCTTGAAACATTGTCATCAATATCTTCAGAATGGCCAGCTTGGATTGTCAATTTGTAAAATTGTTTTGTGTATTCTTTCACGCTCAACTCCTTCTGATGGAGACTTTGCAACTTCTTAAATAACACAAACTTCTTAAATAACACAATAGAATAGTTAGAAGGCAGAAATTTATGTTTCAACTTACCTACCATTCTATCCCATACTCTGATTCTTTCTTTTCCTCCATGAACTCTTTCTTGTTGTACTTGGTCCCACCATAATGATGCATGACCCTTCAGTTTAGTAACAATAAACTTAACCCTTTTGGGGTCTTTAATTTGCTCCAATTCGAAGTACTTCTCCATGTCTGATATCTAGTCGATCAGCTCTTCTAGATTTAGACTACCAACATAATTGGGTAAATCCATTCTAGGGTTGCTTCCTATTTTAGCAATAGCCCTGATTACCCTTTCTTCAGGTCCTTCCCTTTCCTCTCATTCTTCTTCCTCTTCATTTTCTTCTAGATCAGTCACTTATCCCTCCACTCTTTTTCATTGGGCATTTTCCATGGCTTCCATTAGAGCCTATAAGCCTTTGATGGCTTCCAATAACTCTATATTTCTAACATTTCTAGGGCTTCTTTCATTCCAAACAGGTACACCTCTTCCTTTGTTTCTGTGGGCTATTCTTCAGCTCGTAGGCACCTTAGCAGGTTTTGACACCACTTGGTGCAGGAACTGGAGTGGGTCAATTAAAATACCAACAGACTCCAAGCAGCACAGACCAGAGTTAGATGGCAGAATCTTGAAAACAATTCAAATAAAAAAAATGAACAAAGAGTCTATTAAAACCTTCAGATTTCAAGTACAGAGCCAATGAGGTTCAGACTCAGTACAAGGCAGTTTTAGTCCTAAATACAGCTTCACAGGCTGTGACAGCCAATCACAATGAACTCCAAAAACAAAACACAAAATTGGAAAGCAAATCCCAACAAGTTAGGCTCACAATGCTCAGAGACTTCTGCTGGTATCACAAACACTCTGCCTCAGAACTTGGTCACTCAGACCTACACTTCTGCTGATCAATATGCAGCCTATCTACTCTTGTGCTGATCAATATGCGGCCAATCTAAAAGATCCCTGTTGTAGACACAGGAAGGCAGTCCTTTAATTGCAGGCAGAAGAAGTTGTCCCCAAATGTTATATGGTTATCTTTTTTTATAGACCCTGTTTCCATCACTTGGAAACTTCTTTAATTCATGAGGATAAAATAAAATCTGATTTACTTTGACAGTCATCCAATCAGAACAGACATCTAATGAAAAAGTTTATTGCATCACCTATCCAATTAGAAAATCCCAACTTGGAATTTACTGTTCCACGTCAGACACCTACAGACAGCACAGATAGGAAAAAAACAGAAATAGTTTTCTTCTCTCTCTTTTATTTCCTTTCAATGTGGATTGCCTTTGGACCTTAAGGTGCTTTGGCATCAGAGACAAGCAGGTGTAAACAATTGACCAATTCCGTTTTTTTAAAATGGTGCCTCCTTCCCTTCTCAAGAAATCATATTACTTCAAAAGAATGTTGAAAACAAAAAAACAATGTGAGAGATATTTGTAATAGAAGATAGGATTAGTTATCACTGCGACAAAGTGAACAGTTTCCAGATATGTCTTGAAAACAGAATGAAAATGATATTAGGGAAACAATGACCGTAATAGATATTTGGAGAAAACAATGGCCACAACAACAGTGAAAAAGAGAAAACATTACAAAGAAAACAAGACTGGGTAAATTGCAAAGGACTGAAAAATCTGTTTCAAAGCAACATTTGTGGTCCTTCATCAAGATGCTTAATACAAAAATAGATAAGATCAATAATCAATGGCACTGTACAATAATAAGAAAATAGATAAGATCAATAATCAGTGGCACTGTACAATACGAATTCAATAACAGAGGCATTAGTTTTTTAACATACAATCATTAATTAAATCCATCGTGAGATTTGAGCAAAGAATAATTGGGCTCCGTTTGAAACAAATGAACAGTGAATTTCCATGTTCATTGGAAGACCCATTATTCATTTGCTCAAACTCTCATGATGAATTTAATTAATGATTGTTTGTTAAATAATTAATACCTCTATCATTCATTTACTATTATATATGGCCATTGATTATTAGTGATTGTTGATACTGGTGATCTTTAAAACATATTGTAATCTAGGTTTATCTATATAAGGATCCTTCATTTGTTTAATCCTAATGATGGACAATAAAAGATAGTTTGAAAGGTCAATTTTTCAGTCCTTGTTCGTAGTTTGTCTGGAAGTCCTGTTTGCTAAATGGTATAGACTGCACAAGCTTAAAGTCTCTCACATTATAAAGACTATGAATATGATCTACACAAGCTTATTACCCTGTCCTGAAATAGCTATGAGACGCCTTACAGATTATCCCATGATGGAGACACTGCAAGTATCACTAAATTGACCAACCCCTGTTACGAATAAATCTCTGGCAATATGCCCCTAAATTGTGAATAAATAATATCGCATATAACCTATGTAATAACTGCACTTTGACACAGATTAATTTATAGTCCACTTTTATTAGGATTAAACCATATGATTTTTTTTAAAACCAAAACAGGAACCATGTTCAGAACAAAATACATTCATTGCACACCATATAGAAGGGGAAAAAAATTACAGAGTTATTCCAAAAATTCATTTCTATATAAAATAAGCTATTCCAATGATACTCACATAACTTGTAGGTCCAATGTCCATGACTTCTTTGAGGACATCCCTCGTAATGTTCCCTTTCATCTGGAACCACAACACACAGCGGAAATTGTCAAATTAGGGACTTGCAACACAAAAAGGGGGAGGCAGAGTATAACAAGAAAATTCATTTTAATTTTGTTTTTCTTCAGAATCCTTGGCTTATGAAGACACTAGAAGTGTTAAAACTCAGAAAATATACGTCCAGTCCAAATTTTCAATCCTAAGTCTCATATTATTCTAACCAGGTCATTAAACATGATTAGAAATAATATTGGATATTCTGCAGATTACATCTAATCCAATTTTTAATGGCTATTTCTTCAATACTAAACCTCTATTTCTCTAATTGGGACATTGATCATGACTGAAACAAAAATGTGTATTCTTATTAAAAAACCAAGATGCTCCTACTTCTAAAGCCTTGAACATGGTTATTATTTGCAGTTAATTACATACAATTCAATTTTTCAATGTTAAACCCCATATTTCTATGCAATTCTACAGAATGAAAAGCCCATCCACACATTCTGCAGAACCTACCTCTGAAGTATTGTACTCCTTTTCAAGTTCAGTCAATGTGGCTCTGGCAACCATGGCTTCAAACTCTTTCCCAACATTAGAAAGATCAGAAGACTTGCCATGACTGCTGCAGCTTCCTCCACTGCTACTGCTACTGCTACTGCTACTGCTACTGCCACTGCCGCCACAGCAACTCCCTCCATTGCTTGCAGAATTGGCCACAATTAATCTTAGGCTTGGCTTGTTTTGTGGGCTCCTCCTCCTGGAAATGTTTGTGCATTTAGGTAGACCTGAAACTGGTGTTATACTATTCTTGGAAAATAAAAATGCAATTGGAATATTGCAGGAGGAAGCCATCGCCATTCTCTGGATCAGGCGGAAGCACAAAACAAACAAAAATGGAAAGGCGTCTCCAAGATATATTTTTTATTAATTAGATTATGAGTCTAGTCGGACCTGTTATTTTATTGGATATGGTGGGGCGTTGGGAATCCAATAAGGTATCCACCTCATCTAAAAGTTCAGCATTTTCTGATTTATTTGTTACTAATGCAAATGTAAATAAGTTGGCTTAAGCTCTTGATAGTGATTTGATTTTTTATAATGAATAGTGTATTTTCTATATTAAATATAATTAGCCAATAGGCTTTTATATGTGAGCATTATAGTGCTCAAAATTGTCTAAGGCCTGAAAATTTCTACACTCTTCAGTTGTTCCTAGGTGTATTCCTTGAACCTAGTATGGGTGCAAGTGTTACTATATAAATTTGAGATAATAATGCTTTCAGTGGAAAAGGTTCACCCTAAGGCTCGTGATCCCATATGGTGTAGTAAAAATGATCTTATGGATTATCTCCATCAAAAAAAAAAAATTATAATTATGTGAATTTATTATAGAGGTGATATAGGATACTTTGTTTATTTTCTTGAACATTAAATTAAGGAGATTAATTATTCATGTACATGATACAATAATATAATAATATGTATTTTTTTATTATTTTAAAAAAATGTAATGGTGAAAAGTGTATACCGTATATTTTTACTCTTTTTTTTACACTATTTTGTATGTGTTTGAAGTACATTATCTAGTATATTATTTTAATTGGTTTAGCACTCTCATTAACCTCAAACTCACTTTTACTTTGAGAAATAGAATTAAGCCCCTACTTAGGCAATTTCTAGTCCAATTTTTACTATTCCTCTATTAGGTTCAAAAACATAAGTGTGGATTTGAGGCAAGTCATTTTTGTAGTTGCAAGATTGACCCAAGTTTTCAAAATTTAAATTTTATCTCGGGCCCAAGTTGACCCACTTCCAACTAGTTGTTATGGGTTGACTTTCACACTAAAACTTTCAAATTGTGTGCCTAGTACAAGTATAAAAAGATATCGTCTGGGTAGGTCATTTGAAAGATCGATGCAAGTCCAAAATTATCCCTCATCCAAAATCACTTACTACTATCATTATGCCACTCATAATCACTCTTGCCCCTATCATAGTATGACTCTACATCAACTATTCCAATTATCATTGCCTCTTTGTTAAAATAATGTCCAAAACCCTAGTTCTTGTTCTAGGTCATTGCATCACTGGTTCACACTTTGTTTAAGTTTCAATTTATCATCATTGCCATTATATCATTTGCATTATTAATTGTTGTCTTCAAACATTTATCAAAATCATTGAATAGATAAATGAAGTTTGTCTAAGGTAAAGATCCTTGTATAAAAAACTCCTTTGGTGTTCCTCAACATCACCAAGCTTGAAGACATGATATTTCTACAACCCATGACATGAAATTGTAAAGCTTATGGTAAACAAGTATGTATAGCTTTTTTGCATCGACCTTTTAGATCACACTCTGTGATCCATCATCAGAAATAGAATGAAAATGAAGTAAAATTGTAAAGCAAGTTCCTTAAAAAGAGGGAGAATGGATTGACACGGAGTACAAGGGTGGACATATGGTAAAAGAAACTCAAGTACGAATAGAAAAAGTCAACTAAATCCAAATTTTGGTTTTAAAAATACATAGAGATAGAAACCTAATAGGAACATTTTTTAGATTTAGTTGACTTTTTTCTATTCATACTTAAGTTTCTTTTTCCATATGTCCACCCTTGGAATTCGTGTCAATCCCTTATCTCTTTTTAAGGAACTTACTCTACAATTTTACTTCATTTTCATTCTCTTCCTAGTGATGGATCATGGAGTTGTAAGTACTAAAAATTCATACCAATTGATGCAGGAGCATCCAGTGGTGTAAAGGCAATCTTGCATCACCCAAAAAGATGTTGATTCAAAATCATTGAAGTTGTTTTCATTTATTTCCATAATTAGTATTTCTAGTTCCATAATCGCTTGAATAATGATGTAGGACTTTCAGTTTTTCCAAACTGGTAAAATAGCAAACTGCTATTTTTGAAAAGTTTAACTGCCATTTCTAGAAAGTTTGCATTTGGACAAGGATTGAAGTGAAAATTTATAGGAAGCTTCGTAAATGAAATATAAGACATTTGGCAAAGAAATCAGGCAAAGATCATTTGTGAGCTGAAAGATATTAAAGTTTCTGTTTTCAGAAACACCCCTAAAAATTTCTAAAACCAGATATGAGGCACTAAAATGTCCCGAAAAGTTTACAAAAATCTATTTATGGATTTCCGGCATGATAGTTCACTTTGTGAGCTTTCCGACACTTAAAACAGTTCGTCAATCGGACACTCGGATCAAAAGTTATGCTTCCCAGAAGTTGACCTACTTTTGGAGGGAGTTGCAATTTTTGAAATTTAGCTGGAGGCCGCCAAAAAGGCCTATTTATGAGCATTTTTGGGAACCCTGGGCAGTAGTAGAATTAAGGGGGAAAGTGTAGAGTCAATAATAGGTGGGAAAATAGAAACCCTAGCTGATTTGGGGTTACAGAAGGTAAAAGATTCTAGAGCCTAGTGATAGGTAGCTGTAATGTGTTGCAGCCTATGGAGGGTTGATTCCTCTGATTGTATTTGAGCTTCTGTAATGTAATGAGTTGTCCAAATCAATAAAAGAACATTCTATTTTCTGTGTGTAATTTTTGTTGTTGTGTTTTATGATTTACCCCCTTCATCAAGTGGTATCAGAGCAAGGGTTCCTAAGTGTGTAGACAGATCGCTGACCGTGAGGTAGTTTGCACCAGGACCTGAGGTTGTGGGTTTGTTGTGGAGATCAAGATGCTTCCGCGAAGAAATTGTATTGGGAGGAATGTTTTGATGGAAGAAGGTTTTAGAGCCCTACAAACGCAGATCGATGCATTGCAAGAGGAGTTGCGAAGAGGGTTTAAGCATAGAACAAGAGAAGAAAGCGAGGATGAAGCTGAAGAAGAGCTATTGGAGGAAGAATGAGAAGTTGTAGGAGATCCTACAGAAGTCAGGTTGTTGAGGGTCATTTTGAAGATCAAAAAGAGGCCCAGGATCAAAGTTTCTACCTATTCTAGAGATTTGAATCCAGAACAGATAATTGATTGGATCAATGACATGGAGGAATATTTTGAGTATGAAGATGTGGAGGACCCAGATCAGGGCAAGTTTGCAAAAACAAAGTTGAAGGGCCATGCCAGTATTTGGTGGAAGGAGGTCCAATTAGAGAGGAATAGAAGAGGAAAATGAAAGATTACCAGATGGGATCAGATGGTGGAAAAACTAAAGAAGTAGTTCATTCCTGTGGACTATGAAATGGAGTTGTTGAAAAAGCTACAAGGATTAAAGCAAGGTAACAAGTCTGTTAAGGAGTATATAGAAGAGTTTTATAAGATTACTATGAGAACCGGTCATGCAGAGGCCAACAAGGAGAAGGTAGCCCGTTACATTAATGGGTTGAGGCCAAGTATTCAAGAGGAGCTGAGCCTAGTCAAAATGACCACTATAGAAGATGCGTACCAATTTTCCCTGAAGGTGGAAGAGAAGCTGAATAAAAGATTTGATAGCAAGCAAAGGGGAAGAAGTCAAGGAGCAAGGATTGGTGGAAGATCCTATGGAGGCCATAATGAAGATCAAAAGAAAAGTGAAGAAGTTGGCACCAGTCAGAATCAAAGAGGAGATAATGCCTACTGCCCTCATGACCAGAACAATGGTGAGCAAAGAGGAAGAGGAAGAGGCCGACCTGGGCAAGGACCTAGAAGAGGAGGTTTCAGAGGAACCTGATTCCAATGTGGAGAAGAAGGGCATTGAGCATACGAGTGTCCGCAATATCAAGGAAGGACAAACAGAAGACCTGAAGGTAATGCACGAGTTGCACATGTAGATGAAGATGCGTAGTCTAAGCAATCTGAAGATGTTGAAAGGGGAGAAACCCTAGTTGTCAGAAGAATTTTGTTGAATGAGGAGAAAGAACCCAATCAGAGGAAGAGTTTATTCTGCACAATGTGCAAATGTGAAGGTAAGTGTTGTGATATTATTATTGACAATGGAAGCACTGACAATCTTGTTTCATAGGAGATGGTTGACAAGTTGAAGTTGACAAGAAGAAAGCATCCACATCCATATCGGATTGCATGGTTGCAGAAGGACCATAGAGCTTTGGTCAATGAGCAGTGTTTAGTGAAGTTCAAGATTGGGGACTACCATGATGAGGTGTTGTGTGATATCATACCGATGGATGCATGTCATGTGATGTTGGGGAGGCCGTGGCAGTACGATAGGTGCACTAGCCATGATGGTCGTTCAAACACATAATCCCTAACAAAGGATGGAGTTCGTCATAAGTTGAAGCCCTTGAAGGAGGTGGAAGAAAAGGTATGTAGTACTACTAGAATTTGCTTGGTAGATGGTAGGAAATTTTTGGAGGGTATGAAGCATGAGCATCATTGCTTTGAACTGATTCCTAAGATTAGTCAAGAGAAATGTGAAGATGTCCCAGCAAAAGTCTCAGATCTGTTGGAGGAATTTCAAGATATTGTCTCTGATAATGTACCAGAAGGTTTACCACCAGTGAGGAAGATTAGTCATCAAATGGATTTGATACCAGGAGCCAGTTTGTCAAATAAGGCAACCCACAGAATGACCCCTATAGAGAATAAAGAGTTGAATAGACAAGTTCAGGGGTTGTTGAGGAAGGGACTGATAAGGGAGAGCCTAAGTCCATGTGTGGTACCTGCAGTACTAGCACCGAAGAAAGATGGAGAGTGGAGGATGTGTACATACTCTCGAGCCATCAATAAGATCATGATCAAGTACAGATTTCCATTGCCTAGAATAGATGACATAATGGATTGTTTGAGTGGAGCCAAGTACTTCACGAATATTGATCTGAAGAGTGAGTGTCACTAGATCCGAATCAGAGAAGGAGACGAATGGAAGATAGCCTTCAAGACAAAGGAAGGTTTGTACGATTGGTTAGTCATGCCATTTGGGCTAACCAATGCACCGAGCACATTCATGCGGCTCATGAACGGGGTATTGAAAGAGTTTTTGAGAAATTTTGTTATTGTTTATTTAGATGATATTTTGAGTTTTAGTAAGACTTAGGATGAGCATCTAATGCATATCAGAAGAGTATTGGAGAAGTTGAGGGAGGAGAAGTTGTTGATTAATTTGAAGAAATGTAGTTTTGCAAAGAAGGAGTTGGTATACCTAGGATTTCTTGTCTCAGAGGAAGGTCTTAAGATGGATCCAGAGAAGGTGAGGGCTATCATTGAATGGCCTACACCAAGGAGTGCTACAAAGGTATGATCTTTTCATGGTTTGGCAAGTTTTTACAGAAATTTTAGTAGCATTTGTGCACCCCTAACTGAGACAATGAGAGGGGATAGAAAAGAGTTTAAATGGACTATAGGAGAAAACAAGAGTTTTGATACATTAAAGAAAAAAGTCATAGAGCAACCTGTCTGGCACTTCTAGATTTCAATAAGGTATTTCAGGTAGATTGTGATGCTAGTGGCAGTGCTATAAGAGCTATTTTGAATCAAGAAGGTAAGCTCATTACCTATTTAGTGAGAAGCTTAATGATGCCAAGAAAAAGTATTTTGTTTATGATCAAAAGTTTTACGCAATAGTTTATCCTTTGAAGAAATGGAGACATTATTTGTTGCCAAAAGAGTTTGTTTTATATACTAATCATCAAGCTTTGCAGTATTTTAATAGTCAAGGGAAGTTGAACCATAGACACTTATAATGGGTTGAATTTTTGCAGAGTTATACTTTTGTTTTGAATCACAGGAGTGGGAAGTCCAACAGAGTTGCAGATGCCTTGAGCAGAAGGCAAAATTTGTTGACATAAATGAAGATAGAGGTTGTTGGGTTCAATGAACTCAAAAGTTTGTATCCTGAAGATCTATATTTTGCAGAGGCTTGGAAAGCTTGTTCGGAACCTATTACTTTGGATAGGACAAAATGGTTGGATTTCATAATCCAAGATGGCATGTTGTTTAGGGGAAGCCAGTTGTGCATTCCGAGGAGTTCCATGAGAGAGAACCTGATTAAGGAGAAGCATAGTGGGGGATTAGCTAGACACTTTGGTCAAGATAAGACCATTGCTATTGTTAGTGAACATTAAATTATTGGCCACAGTTGCAGCAAGATGTGAGGAAATTTTTGCAGAGTTGTAGAGTGTGTCAGATGGCAAAAGGGACAAGTCAGAATACAGGACTATATCAGCCATTTCCTGTATCAGAGAAGCCATGGGATGATATTAGTATGGATTTTGTTCTTGGTTCACTAAGGACATAGAGAGGACATGATTCCATTTTTGTTGTGGTGGACAAATTCTTGAAGATGGCAGGCACATTGAGAGGAACCTCCTGCAACAATATAATGAAAAATGCACAAAATAACAGAAATAGCAGAACACAAAAGGAATTTATTGATCGCAGGCCACTTTGAGGGGGCAACCTCCTTTGAGCAAGCTCAATACAATAAACTCGTGGATGCCTTCATTGGCCTCAACACATACTTATATACTAAGTCTAATCTAAACAATTATTACTTCCCATGAATGTGGGGTAACACAATATACTCACGGGACGACTTACAAAGCATATGCATCCAAATGTAATATACTAACAAAGTAAAGAGAAGGGTTAAACACGGGTTCCTAACATCCCCTCCCTCTTAGAAAAGCTTTGTCCTCAAAGTGTAAGATGTGGAAATTATTGTTGAATCTAAAGGAGTGGTTCCCCTATAGCAATCTCTGGGTGCATTCCATGCCACTGAATTAATACCTTTGTGATGGAGAGGGAGAGAAGAGGACGAGTGCCCCTGTCGAGGATTACCTCTAGCACCAAAAGGATGGATCCTCCATTATCCAGTTGTGGTAAAACAGTTTGTGCTCTGTCGTTGGCGCCAAGAAATTTCTTTAGACAAGAGACATGAAATATTGGATGAATGTAGGAAGAAGGAGCCAAGTTATGATCCCCAATCTAATCCTAGGTGTGGAGAACCGTGTCGACTGCCTGAACTCGTGAACTGCTGAGGGAGTATGGAAGGAGTGTTGGCGGTGCCTGACCGTAGACTGCTTCATATGGAGTCATGTTAGATGCAGTGTGGTAGGAGGTATTGTACCACCATTCAGTGAGAGGGAGCCACTTTGCCCACTGATGTTGTTGTTGTGCACCCACAATCTATTGAATTGCCCTATTCATTCCCTTCCAAAAGAAGTTACGTCATGCCCACTCATACGTTTTCAGGAACCCAGAGTGCCCTACTGATGGAGAAACATAGAGTTCATAGAAGATAGCCTGCGAGACAGATTCCAACCAATTTGGAACAGACATAGAAATAGCTAAAAGAGAAGCTTGGTCATCACATGTGCGCGAAAGAGAATCCACCACAATATTGTTCTTACCCTTCTTGTAAGTGATCTCATAGTCATAACCCATGAGTTTGCTGATCTATTTCTATTGTGCTGGGGAGGAGACCCATTGTTCCAGGAAATATTTCAGGCTCTAATGAGCTGCCCCGATGCAAAAATGATTCCCTAATAGGTATGGCTGCCACTTTTGTACTGCATGCAAAATAGCCATCATTCGTTGTAGAGTCGAAGGAGTAGTGGAGACCACGGATGGTTGCATCTGAATGGAATGAAGCTGAGCGATGACACCATGTGAATTCTTCTTAAGAAGCTTTTCCAAGCAATGTGAACTTATGATGCTAAGAGACCCTAGTTGTAAGCCCTTCAATGTGTGTTTGTGCCCATTGTCTAAAAACTGCATCCAAAGTTCAACAAAATCTCATAAGATGGGTCCAAGTGTGTGTAACCATTGGGCGCCCAAAACCACATCACATCCACCTAAGGGCAAAGCAAACATGCCAGAGCACAGGTTATAATCTCCAATAGAGATACGCACATTGTGACACTTCCCTTTGCAAGGTAATGTGCCCCCATTGGCAATCATGACTTTAAAGTTCGAGTAAGGATAAACAAAACAATTAGCCTGTTTGGCTATGTGAGGGTCAATGAAGTTATGAGTACTACCAAAATCAATGAGTATTGTAAGAGGGAGCTTCTTGAAGTAACCCTTGACCCGCATGGTTTGTGGGGTGGTGACTCCTACTACGGCATGGAGAGATATCTCTGGAAGGTCTTCCTGAGAAGTAGGGTCAACAGGCGACTGCTGAGTTGCAACCTAATCAGCTACTATATCCTGAGCATCTACATAAACTTTAGTTTCAGGCAGAGAATCCACATCCAAGAGATAGAGCTTTTTCTTAACACATCTATGTCCCCGAGTGAATTTGTTATCACAATTATAACAAAGCCCTTTTTCTCTACGTGCCTGCATCTCTGCTTCAATCAAATGCTTGAGAGGAGTTGTTCTAGGATATGGCATTATTTGAGGGCTTTGGGGATCCATATTTCTGAATGGAACAAAATTGGATTTCGAGCATTGTTGAGTTGTGATCTTATCCTCCGCCAACTTAGCCAACCCTAAGGCTTCCATCATTGTGCTTGGGTAGAACATTTTAATCTCAGAGCGAATTGCATCCTTCAAACCACTGACAAAACAACTCCTGAAGAATTCATCAAACAATCCCTCTGTGTGATTGGCCAGTCTTTCAAATTATGTCTGATATTCTCTCACAGTGCCTGTGTTGGCGCAGTTTTGTGAGTGCTCCTATGAATTCATCAAAAGCACTAGGGCCAAATCGTTGCAAAATGAGTTTGCAAAAATTTGTCCATTTTGTTTCTTCATGAGCTTTGATGTACCAACAGAACCATTGAAGGGCTTCATGTTCCAAATCAAAGGAGGCAAGTGGGACTTTGTTGACATCAAAAGTATTATGCAGATTGAAATATTGTTTTGCCCGGTATATCCATCCAGTCGGATCATCACCATTGAAGTGAGGAAAATCAAGCTTCGGTCCACAAAAATTGCCGGAAGAAGAAAACCCTATATCTACAAAAGACTCTGGTTGCAATCTATTATTCATGGCTGAATGCTGAAGATTGACCCCAAGAATTTTTTCATCCAGATCTTGGAGTTTGGTCTTGATGGCTGCAAGTTCCTCCATGTTTTTTGCTCCTGCATGGGTGACAACCAGAACAAGGATTTTTTTTTTTGGAATGGGTAGAAAAACAAAAACAAATATTTTTTTAGTAAAGGAAAATTTGGATTTGGGAAAAACTTTGATGGGTAATTAGGGTTTGACTAGGTTTTGGACACTTTCTGAGGGACAGGGAAGCAGAAAATGGGGATTTCAAAAGCAGGGTGAAAGAATGGGAAAATTTGTCCAAGAGGGACAAAGGAGCAGAAATAGGAAATGAACACTGTGGCAAAATTTGAAGGTGATTGGGTGAGAATCGAAGAAGTTATGGCAAACCCTAAAAATAGACAAATGTGGGATTTCTGGCTTCGATAAGTGGAATTTGGGATATGGTCCTCAAGGAAGGAAATATGCAGAATGGAATTTCAGGGGTTCCAGTGAATTTTAAGAGGAAACGGAGTGAAAGCAATGAAGACATGGCAAAAAAACATTTTTTTTTCTGGAAATGATCTGCAATGGCTCTGGACAGATTCAATCGGCGATTTGTCAGCTAGTAATAGATATGGACCCCAGGTAAGTTTGACTTCCTAAAGGTTCAGGGGATTCACTCAGATACCAATGTTGTCTAACGGCTTGCATATTGGGGTAGTACCCCTCACTCCACGGCTCAGGTAAAACTAATAACCTCTTTGCCACAAACGACAGCTCTTGGTTTACCTCACAGATGGGAACTAGTCAATCAGGTAGGGGCCGTTGCCCTTTTCGCTGGTAGGTCCTCTCAATGGGCTAGCTACTTTAGGGTTCCTGTGGTACTCCTCACAATGAGTTTTAGGGCTATGCCTAAGCACGTCCCACAGTTAAGTGGATAGGGATTATTCCCTGATATGAACCTGCAATTGAAATGAACAATACAGATGCAAAGAAAAAAGAACTACTGCAATAATTGCAGTGCCTGGAGGCCATTGCGAAAAAAATTTGACAGAAATTCCAGCCAGCTAGCCCAAGAAAGCACTCTAATACCAGATGAGAGGAACCTCCTGCAACAATATAATAAAAAATGCACGAAATAATAGAAATAGCAGAACACAGAAGGAATTTATTGATCGCAGGCCAGTTTGAGGGGGCAACCTCCTTTGAGCAAGCTCAATACAATAAACTCGTGGATGCCTTCATTGGCCTCAACATGTACTTATATACTAAGTCTAATCTAAACAACTATTACTTCCCATGAATGTGGGATAACACAATATACTCACGGGATGACTTACAAAGCATATGTGTCCAAATGTAATATACTAACAAAGTAAAGAGAAGGGTTAAACACGGGTTCCTAACACACATTTCATTCCTAAGACTAATGATGCTATTCATATTGCAGAGTTATTGTTCAAAGAGGTGGTGAGATTACATGGTCTACCTAAGAGCATAGTTTCAGATAGAGATACCAAGTTTGTTGGTTATTTCTGGAGATCGAGATACCAAGTTTGTTGGTTATTTATGGAGGACATTGTGGAAGAAGTTGAAGATGAATTTGAAGTTCAGTTCTACACACTATCGACAGACTGATGAATAGATAGAAGTGGTGAATAGGAGTTTGGGTAACCTGCTACGATGCTTAGTAGGAGATAAGCCCAAGAGATGGGATTTGATTTTACCACAAGTAGAATTTGCTTACAACAATTCTGTCAATAGGAGTACTGGTAAATCACCATTCCATATTGTATATGGCAATAGTCCAAAAAATGCTTCAGAGTTAAGGAAGCTAGACAAAGGAGAAAAGATAAGTGCTGAGGCTGAAGACTTTGCAGAACACCTGAAGAATTTACATGAAGAGGTGAGAAATCACATTAATAAGATGAATATTTAGTACAAGGCTAAGGCAGATCAAAAGAGGAGATATAAAGAGTTCCAGGTAGGAGATGAAGTCATGGTTCACTTGAGAAAAGAGAGGTTCCCAATGAGAACATATAATAAGCTGAAAATGAAGAAATTTGGACCATGCAGAATCCTGAAGAAGCATGATTCAGGAAATGCATATGAGGTAGAGTTGTCGAGCAGGATCAACATTTGAACACCTATGTTCAACATTGTTGATTTAACAGAATATCATGAAGGTGGCATAGAGGATGGACCAACAGAAGAACAGTGGAGTATTTCAACATCTATTTCAATGGAGGAGATAGAAGAGATCTTGGATAGCCGTGTGGGAAGAAGTACTTGAAACAAGCAATATGAAGAATATTTGGTGAAATGGAAAGGAAGGTCTATTGAAGATTCTTCTTGGTTGTCTAAGATAGAGGTTGACCGTTTGGGTTTTCCTCAAACAAACACCTGAGATGTGATAGGGTCACTTCTCAAATTACCTTGGGTGTCTGATGCAGGAGCATCTAGTGGTGTAAAGGCAATCTTGCATCACCCAAAAAGATGTTGATTCAAAAGCATTGAAGTTGTTTTCATTTCTTTCCATGTAATTAGTATTTTTGGTTCCATAATCACTTGAATAATGATGTAGGAATTTTAGTTTTTCCAAACTGCTAAAATAGCAAACTGTTATTTTTGGAAAGTATAACTGTCATTTCTGGAAAGTTTGCATTTGGGCATGGATTGAAGCGAAAAATTATAGGAAGCTTTGTAAATGAAATATAAGACCTCTGGCGAAGGAATCAAGCAAAGATCATTTGTGAGATGAAAGATATTAAAGTTTCTATTTTCTAAAACACCCCTGAAATTTTTTGAAACTAGATATGAGGCACTAAAACGTCCCATAACATCTCAAAACGTTTACAAAAATCTATTTACAAATTTCTAGCATGATAGTTGACTTCACAAGCTTTCCGACGCTTAAAACGGTTCATCAATCAGACACCCAGATCAAAAGTTATGCTTCCTATAAGTTGACCTACTTTTGGAGGGAGTTGAAAATTTTAAAATTTAGCTGGAGGCTGCCAAAAAGGGCTATTTATGACTATTTTTGGGAACCATGGGCAGTAATAGAGTTAAGGGGGAAAGTGAGTTAAGGGGGAAAGTGTAGAGTCAAGAATAGGTGGGAAAACAGAAACCCTAGTTGATTTGGAGTTACAGAAGGCAAAAGATTCCAGAGCTTGGTGATAGGTAGCTGTAATGTGTTGCAGGCTGTGGAGGGTTGATTCCTCTTATTGTATTTGAGCTTCTATAATGTAATGAGTTGTCCAAATCAATAAAAGAACATTCTATTTTCTATGTGCAATTTCTGTTGTGTTTTATGATTTACCCCCTTCATCACCAATATGGCAGTCCTATGATGAGATGGCGGTCTCATAGCTCACGATCCTCAAAGGCATGATTTTACTTCTCCCAGCAGTTTCTTGTCTTGTTGTCATTTATCCCTCTTATTTTGCATTTCATTTGACTTTGTCTTCCTTTGCCTTGTTGACCCCTCCTACTTGTCTATGGGGTGTTCCTAGGTCACCTAGGTGACTCTAATTGGGAAAACAAGAAACCCTCTCATTTTTAAATGCACACATCAACTTGTGTTTTTAGCTTTTCTTTTTAATTTTTAGCCTATTTTAATTCACAATTTTTTGTGCCAACTCATCATTTTCTCGCTTTCTTTCCTTTGCGAACTTGTGATTTAATTTTATCTACATTTAAATTTTTCTATTAATCTCTTTGGTTTTCTTCTAATGTTATTCTTATCTCTTTAGCTATTCATGGATTGTTTCCTTTTTTTGTTGAGCTTTCTTTTTATCTTATCTCTTCTCCCATTCCCTCTCATTTTTACCTATAAATACTTCTCTTCCCTTCATTATTTTTCATGCTTTGAAAGCTCTTCTCATCTCACAAGCTTCTTGCAAGTTTATTCACAAGCTTTGAGCCATTTGCTTTCTTTTTTTAGTTTACCAAGCTTCTTGCAAGCTTCTCTATAGGCCTCAAGCCTCTTACTTTCATGTTTTAGCTTAAATATATACCTTGATATGATCTAAATGCCTTCACAAGATTCTTATCTTCTTTACAAGCTTCATAGCTTCTTCACAAGCTTCTTGAAATCTTCTTTATTGGCCTTGAGCCTTTTTCTTTCTTATTTTAGTTTTAGATTAGCAAGCTTCTTTGCAGGCCTTGAGCCTTTTGCTTTATTATTCTAACTTAGATAAATGTTTTATATGCCTTGATATGCTCTGAATACCTTCAAGCTCTTACAAGCTTTTTGCAAGCTTCTATACATGCCTTGAGCCTTTTTGTTATGAGTTTTAGCTTAGATATCTTTAGGATAGATATCTCTTAGAAGTCTTAGCCCAACTAAGCTTCTCATATAGGCCTTGTTTCTCTTTCACTATTTAGTCATATAAGCCTCAGAGCTTCTTTTTGTTTTAATTTCTTCACAAGCCTCAGAGTTTCTTTTGGTTTCAATTTCTTCACATCCATTTATTTTTTCTAGTCATCAAGTGAAGTTCCCCATTGTTGTGGAGAAGGTTATTCAGATAAAGTTTGACCTTTGAGAACTATTTGCTTAACACTGGTGCGATCAAAAATAGGTTCCTTTATTGTTTTAATAGTAATTAGAAAACATATTGCTCTGGAAGAAGTAAAATCTATCCTTATTTCTTCTTGATTTTAAAAGCTTTCTTAGTTTAGGAAAAGGATTTCTTTTGCATTCTGATGCAGGAGCATCCACGGTCAATGGCAATCTTGCATCACCAAAAATATTTTAATTTATGTTTGTTTGTTTTCAATAATGTTGTGGGCTTTGGGAAAATAATATTAATATTTGCAACAAATGTATTTTCTTGGGATATATTAATAAATGCAAATTTTGATGTAAAATATCTCAGTAATTTGTAAATTCCTCCATTAGTGGGGATAATCTTTCCTAGGCATCCACTTGTAGATATGCATTAATTTGTATTTTTGTGGGGCTGTTTTGGTGGAAGATTCCGTCATAAGTGGGTCAACAACTCCTATTTTTATTTCCAAAATTGTAACCTCCAAGAAGGGTGTGGATTTCCAAGAGGTCGTTCCAGTTGATGGTTTTAGTGAAACCATGGGAAATTTTAATGAAACCACGTGGGCCACAAGCTTTGTATGTTGTTGCATGTCTGGGTCGTGTTACCCCTTCTTTTCATTTCTAAGTCTCATCCATTTCTATTGTTCATTCTCATGGTATTCTAGGTTTCTAAGTCCCAAGGGTTATGAATTTCCACCGTTGTACCTTAGAAAAATCTTTGAAGTCGCGGATGCTACAAGCTTCTTAACCTAGTCGCTATTCCCCTAAATTTTCTAACCATATCACTAGTTTCTGAAGTTTCTAAACTCCACAATCCCGCGACTTCACATTCTTTGTGTTATGTTTTGTAGCCCACTTGGTTCCCTCTTTATCGTTGTGTCGCATGTTTTCCAAACTTTATAACCCGCGACTCAAGGTTTGAAGTTCTCATTTCTCACGATTCAGTGACAGTTAAGTGATGGACTGGAAACCAAGGCACTTAATGATCATTTAAAGTGTTGTACGATGCTGGTGTGAGATGTCCTTTGGCAAATTTTTGGAAAATGAGAAAATCTTTGGGTTAATTTCTCAAGGCATGGAAATGGTACCACAACGGCCTAACATTTAAAACATGATAGGGGCGCTATAACTGCACATCATTTCACTCTTTACGGCAAAATTGTCTAAGTGTTCTGCTTGATTTCCTTCTCTTCTGAATTGTTATTTCTACGACACTCTGTCATCGTCCCTAGTACTTGATCACTGTAATGAAATTCAAATTTTAGGGTGTCTCCTACCACTCTGGAATTGAGAGTAATTGGTCTAAAGTGAAAGACACTGAACTTGGACACAGACTTGGCAGAATTCTAGTCTCGTCTGTAGCAGGAAGATAGGTCATCATTTGCAGAGAAAATTCTACAGAATAGTTTAGCTCATGCAGCAGGTTTCCCTATTTTAGTGTGTTGTGATGATTTAATTGTTGCATGCGTGGAGAGATATGACCCCGATACTTTGGAGATCAAGACTAAGGAAGGGGTGGTGGTCACGAGGATTGATTCTGAGTCTATCTCTCGTGCATTGAAAATTCCAAGACAAGAGAAATACGAAGATATGTCTATAGCTCTGGGTGCAAAATTCTTCAAGGAGAATGAAGATTGGTGCAAAAATTCTATTGCACACAACTGGCTAAAGTTGGAGAAAAGAGGTAAGTCTCAGCTACCCCCTACACTTAAAAGAGCACATTTTAAGGACAAAATTTAAGATATTGTCACTCTGTTGCACTAGGTGGTGGGTAGTGAAGATGCTAGCTCTTTTGAATTCTAGATGTGTCGCTGTCTATTACTGATATGTAGTGAGATTCAATTTATTGATTGGGCTAAAATAATAAGCTATCACTTGAATGAGCAATTGTTGAAGTTTCAAGAGACCTCTACATTTCACATGTGCTCCTATTTGGTATATGTTCTAGCCAGTCGAGAGGTTGTTTGGGCTGGGTTGAGGCCTCATGAGTCTTTAACCCCAGATACACCTGTGTATGCTTATTTTCCTCAGTTTACAAAAGATGTTGGAATGAAAGATTTTCGTCAGGTTAATGATGCCTTTTTAATGTTTTTGGTGAGAAAGTTGAACTGTGATTCTGAAATGAGGATTTCCCCTGAGGCTGCATCTCTGGTTATGCAATTTGGGAGTTTTTATATTCAATTTGATAGGTTCACTTACCTGAGACTGGGGGGTTATGAGTCAGCCCCAACCAAGTTGCCTCGGTACCCTAATGACTACATTGTCTTTTTGGAAGTTTGTAGACAAATGACTGCTATAAATGTTAAATACTAGAATATGAGAAAGAAGGGCTACACATTTCCATTATCTTTATCAATTTATTCTTGTAAAAATAAAGATCTTGCTAAAGGAGCTGAGCGTGCATTGGTAGAATTTAATCTCCACTCTTTATCTTTGAGGGAACACTTTGACAGCAAGAACTATGTAAAGCATAACTTCTATGGTTCTAGCTCTTATGAGCATCGTTCGAGCCTAGAAGACTTCTGGGAGGATTGTGTGGATGACTGTGAAGTTTTGAGAAGAAGCTACATGAGACTTACCATAAGTCAAATCCAGGCTTTTGGTTTACCCATTCATATTTCAGAAAAAGCTGAGGAGGACTCTGAAGTAATTGATGTGGAATACTAGAATCTATTGTCAAAACCCCTTCCTTGTATAAATTGGTCTAAGAAGGAGGTTGTGGATATAAATGTTCGTTCTGTACCGGTGATTAAGAGAATTGAAGATTGGCTGGTTGGTAAGTGGCATGGACATGCAAGTTCACCTCATGAATCAGGTAGTTCAAGGGCTACTGGATAGAAAATGGTGCAGAATTCTGCTGTGCAGATTTCCTCACGGCCACATGACATGTCACAATCTATTTCTAATTCACAATCAGGAGGTGATGGTGAGAGGCCCAATGATGCCCTCAAATTGAAATCAGTGTGTGAATTAGATAGTCCTCTTGTGAGAAAAAGAAATGTTCAAATAGTGGCAGTGAACCCCGACCCCATTTTTGATTCAATTGTTAATGATAGCTCTTTTCCCAATTTTCTTGATGTATCCTCTTCTCCTGATAGTGGAGAAATTCCTATTACTTCCCCACTAGAAGATAGAAACAAATCTGTGTCTGACAATATAAACACTACTGTGGTGACTTCCTCTCCTAGCTGGCTGAAAAAGGTGGTAGAGAAAAAGAGGAAAAATGTTCCCACCGTGGCCAAAGAAATTGATATTGTTGCTATGCTTCTGCAAGGGACTTCAAAGCCTAAGAAGGCTAGGAGAATGTTCAAGATGATAAATGATGCCACTTCTGGCCACCAGGTATTGGAAATTGTTGACCCCATAAAAGATTTGGATGAAAATGATATAACTAAGGTAGATTATAAAATAAGTCATATCGACTTGGGCCCTTCCACTCTTGAGGGGGAGTCATACCATGCAAATTATTCTATCAATGTTTTGATTAAAAGGGCCAAGGAAGAAAGGAAAGAAAATATAAAACTCCAATCTCAAATTTTGTCTCTGTGCCAATTCATCCAGTCAATAGTGACACCTTCTCCTCAGGAATCTCCTAACTTAGAGGTCATTGGGATCGATGCAAATACTGTTAAGCAAATTAAAAAGAGTCAGAATTTTGCCAAGGCTATCAATGAGTGGGTTGAAAAATTATCTTGTGATATTTTGTTTTTCTTGACTAAAATGATACAAAGCTATTCTCTTATACATAATACAAGAAAAGAATTGATCAATGAGCTTCAACAAGTAAGAAAGGAACAAGGAAGTACTTAAGTGCTTTCGAGGGAAGTTGTTGAGTTATGTTGGGTGAATATTTTGTTGTTAACTTGCTAACGGCAAAACGGGTATATCAGCCACAGCTATGATGAGACAAAGTCTCTCCTCTCAGCAAGGGGAGGTTCCCTCTAATTGCTTAACTTTTGCGAATCAAACAACTTATCAAATTTATGTACACTAAAAACTAAGTTGGTGGTGGTTCCATCTCATCTCATTCTCTTTTTTCAGAATAGATGTTTATACTTCAAACTCTTGATATAAAACTTACAAATTATCACAATATCACAGAAACACAAAGTTTTCTGTTACCTCACTCACTACTTGTAACCAGAACTCTTTGAAGCAGAATGCAGCCCAAAGTCTTCACTCCTCTTCAATATCATAAAAATAATTCAAATATAACAACTTGCAGCACAAAGTCCCCAAACTGTTGTATTTTCGCAAACATGAACATATAACCCACAACTGATTTGATAATACAAAGTTTATCAGAATCAAATTAAGGGCGCTCTTTTAATCACTTGAAACAAACTCCACAGTTCAATTATTACCAATTAAGATTATGATAGCAAGACATAAGAACAAAACTATCACAACACAAATAATCCCAAGACAAAGATTGGAATTGAACTTGCTTTCTTGTATTGATGAATATTTGAATATTGATTTTCACAATAAGCACAAAGTCTTGATTTGCTTTTCAATTCGCCAGAGTTTTCTTGCAATAAAAAAAAGATAATATTTACAAAAGAGGTCCCCTTTATTTATAGGGAAAGACCTTGAGAAAATCTAGGAAATCTACAACTACTTTGACTTATTCAAAAATAGGAGTCCTTATTGACTTGGGACTTCCTATTTTTTACATGTAATTGCGTATCAAAAATGTACATGTAAAAATGTCCAAAACTGTTTTGAAAGTACATATGGAAATCAGAAAATAAACTAAGGGAAAAACCAGCTGCTTCAATTTGTGTCACCACCTTTTCTCACGTGGTCATCATACATAGTGAAGGTCGCCTGCATTTCAATGCTATCTGGGTTGAATGTGTTTTTGAAGATCATCCTGGCCCTCACTATGGCATCCCTTACTGTAGTGATTGACTTGGCATGATTGGTTAAGCTGGTTTTCAAGTTGTCCAAGGTTAACTGGTTGTCTAATATGCTGTCCACAGAAGTTATTGAAAATACCTTGTCTTCAAATTCCTTCTGAAACATGTCCTCAAATTCCTTAACCATTTCTTCTGTAGAAAGAAACTGGTTATCCTGTGATACCAATTTACAAGGCAACTCCTCCAGCTTATGCAAAATGTTAACATCATTTTCTTCACTGGTTTCCTTTGCAGCTTCGAGATCCTTGATCAAATTTCTTAGCACATTGCTCCTGTACATTAGAGCTTCCTTTCTTTCTATATATGAATCCCTGTTGGAAATGGCGCTAATGGATATTAAAGTGCTTATTTTCAGCTTCCTCATTTCCACCCACTTATCATGAGTATCCTCTATGCGCTCAATATCATGAGAGATGGCATCAATGAGATCGTTGAGTTCTGCCCTTACTTTCCTCATCTTATCCGTTTTCTCAAATACCTCCGTGAGCAAAGAGATTCCCTGGGCTCGCATCCTGTCCAAGTACTCTTCAAGTACTTTCCCTCGGAGGTGAGTCTTTTCCGCTTTCAGGATGACAGGGTCTTCTACAGATACGGCCTCTGGAGTAACTGCTTCTGAATTCAAAGTGATCTTTCTTACCACTGCAGTCAGCTGTTCTGCCTTTGCCTTATAGTAATCTTTCATTTCTTTTTCCCTGTCAAACTTCTGGATCAGGATGTCCATGGCTGACTGCATATCATTTTTAGCGCTTTCATGTGTGATTTTGCCCAATTCAACCCTAGAAATTGAGTAGTCATTCATGTCAAAATTTTCAACAGTTGCATCCTGTGGGGGTTTTGCTATCTCCAAAACTTTCTGCCCCTTTTCTTCAAGTACCCTTGAAAGGATCTTTGGTTTCTTCGGAGCCTTAGGTTTTGCAGGTGCCAGCTTAGTGAAATCAAAATCATCTGGAGAGATGACTTGCTTTTTCCTCTTTGGCGTGTAAGCTGACAACCAAGGTGGCAGCAGAGAAGTATTCACATTGGAGTCCATTCCTACCACTGGTGTTACTGGAACTGTACTTGTGCTGGTGGTAGAAACAATAGGCGGGGTGTTGGTAAAAACCGCACCTGTTACATTGGCACTTGAAACTTGCTCAGTATTCATCACAAAATGATCAAACATAGAAGTATCTCCTATATCAAATGATGAAGAAGACAAACTAGGATTTGAATCGGAAGAATGGAGAACATTTTCAAAAGTGCCTTGGGGATTATCAAAAATTATTTTAGGAGGAGAGGGGGATTCAGAGGAAGGAATGATAATGAGGGAAGCAGGCACAGGGGGTGCAACAGGTGTATTGTCTTGTGGAGACAAGGCCTCTTTATCTTGTTGCTCTAAATCCTTGTCTTCAACATCCATCTCTTCTGTAACTGGCTCTTCAGTTGTTGGATCCTCGGCCGCTGGCTCCTCAACTTCCATATCTTTCGCTTCAGGTTCCTCCTCAACAACTTTTGCTTTCTTTGTTACAAATCTGATTTTAGGTTTATGTGTTTTAGAGGATGATGGAGCATCACTCTTATTCTTCATTCTGTTTTCAACCCTCATACCAGTCTGCTCTTGTACTTCAGTTTCTGAACCAGTGAGGAATTCCTTCAGCGTAATTCCTTTATCTTCCAACCACTTATTGGTGTTAGCCAATATGGGTTCAAATCTCTTCCTTAGCGAAGTCAGCTCCTTTTGGGACCATTGAATTGGAGGTAGAGGAGTACCAGCTATCTGTTCTGCTTCATACTTGGCATCAACCAATTCGCCATCATCCACAAGGTCTTCTGGAATATCAGCAAGTCCCAGATATTCAATTTGATCTAGAGACAGCCTGCTATAGTCCAGTTTCCTGATGTCTTCTTCTGTCCTCACATCTATCCAGACATCTTCCACCATGGGTTCATGGAACTGTGTTTTCCTCTTGATTTTACCCTTTATGCCCCGGTAATCAAACTTTGGTCTCCTCTTGAATTGCTTCATGGTGACCAACTGCATTTCCATCTCCATAGCTCTTGCCTTTGCGGCAGTCAATACTGAGTATCTACCGATTTCTACAAGAAATCTGAATCCGGGCTTCTTGAGTTCCATCTGTTTGTTATGCACGACAATCATTTGCCTGCACAACTCCATCAAGACCAATCTATCTGAAGGAAACCTTGGAAGCATATAAGGGTAGCCTTGGAAAAAGCCAACCCTTAAGTAGGAGAAAGATGGAAATTGCAAAAACATACAACCAAAACCATTAACCACTGTCCATGCCTCATCTGAAATTCTTCTCTGCTCCAGTTGGGGATTAAAAAGACACAAGAATACAGCAAAGAATGCATCATTCACTCTCCTGAAATGGTGAATTGAACCTTTCAACATTAGTTGAGAATAATACTGGTATACTGGAACTACTCTCCTATCCCCTTCTGATGATAATCCCGGAAAAATCCTCATGGAGGCTGCAATGTATACCAGGTAGGAAGTCATGAAGAACTTGGAGGTAGTGGATACCTTCGTCAGCTGATCATGCAAAGCGTTACTGATTTGCTCTCCCCAGAAAATAACCTGCTTGCCTTGGAGTATGACCTTAATGAAGGGATACATCCATTCATGAAATTGTGAAGAGGATGACAAACCTCTTATCCTGCTGAGGAGGGTAATCAAATCACCAACTTCTTCCACAAAATCGCTTCGAGGAAAGCTACATGGCCATCTAGACAAACTTGACCTCGCAATCTTCAACCATTTGTTGTTGATTACTTTCTTTGCCTTCTCTGGATTCTTGTCATATTCCTTTTGAGCTTCGATGAAATCAAGCTTCAACACCTCTGTTGCAGGAGGACACATGAACACCTTGTCAATGAACTCAGGATCCAACCTGATTATTACATTACCACTGGCGTCCACCACAGCTCTGATGTCTTTGTTGTAGAAATGGGCACACTGAAGGACAAATTCTGTATTGTGAGCCGCCACCGGGAAGGAGGAAACCAGATGAATATTACTTTCCACTATCTTCCTCATCATAGCACTGGGGTTGTTTGACTTGGTTCTCTCTACAAACTCAGCCATATCAACATGGCCAATCTCTGTATCTCTAATATCCTCAACATTAGAGTGGACTGAGGTGATTGGGAAAACACCTTGATATTTGTACTTCATAGCTTTTGCCTTCTTCGGGGACAAGTCAGTCATTTGGACGAACTTTTACCGTGAAGAAGTTTGACGTCGAACGGAGCTCCGCAGAAGAAACTGCAACAGAAATCATGATCATGCAATCAGGGAAAATATGGGCAATCTGGGAAAATTGCATGTTGACGATCACGACTATGGGAGTGCGCTTGAAAAAGGGCTATAGTGTGAGCTGGCCAAGAATCAGAGGAGAAGCGGGCTCGGGAAAATGAAATTAGAAATTTTCCAGTGTTAGGAAAATTTGAGATATTTTTTGCACGGGCGGCAAAATTCGCCGCCCTTGCATATGAGGGTTTTGGTATATATTTGCATCGGCGGCGAATTTTGCCGCCTTTGCATGTGTTGTGGAAAATTTGGTACGAGCGGCGGATTTTACCGCTATTACATGCAAAGGAATGAAAGGTTGTATGAGCGGCAAATTTCGCCGACACTGCATATTGATAACCAGTTGTAAGTTCATTGCTTTTCGATGTTCCGTCAGCGAATTTTGCCGACACCACATGGGGGAAAGTTCTATATATGCCCGAGCGGCGAATTTCGCCGACAATGCACATCGAAAAGTGGATTGAGGTTCTAGCGGTGAACTCAGGCACTGTTGCATTTGATTAACACTTGCGAGTCTATGTGCGGGGGTCGGGATGTTCACCGTTTTATCACTTGGCAAGGGTTACATGGTCTCCGAGCAGGCTCGGCGAAATCTGCCGTCAATGGGATGTGTGCGAGGGTTCGGAGTATCAATACAATACAAGCCCTAGGGTTTTCGGGAGTAAAACCTAGGGTTTTCACAGGGTCGACAACACAAAACGAAAACAATAGACTCTAAACAAAAATGAAAACGTAAATAAAAACTAAAAACAAACATCAAACACAAAATACCTATGATAAACTTTAAAGAAAAGGTAGAACGACGAATGAAAGGTAAAACTTACCCGTGCTTGAAGTGGAAACCCTAAGGATAGATCCGTCGGTGAATCGGAATGGTATGATCAAGCAAGCGTCGAGAGCATTGGTAAATGAAACAAAGACCTTTGTTATAAGGAAATGACAAGTGAAAACGGGAGTCATAACGCTTTTAAAAGGTTAAAACCGGAGTTTAGACGCCTGGCACGAGTGGCCATTAATGGCACTCGACGGCAGAATCCCGAAGATCTCATTCGGGCGGCAATTTCGGCCGCTATGACATCCTTGTTGACAAACGTGCGACGTCGGCGAAAAAGGCCGCCCTTACATGGGCCAGGTGACTCCAATGAAAGATATGCGATGGGGGTGAATTTTACCGCTCTCGCATATTTTAACTCAAAGCGATGTAATTTCGGCAAATTTTGCCGACATTACATCGCAAAACAAAAACAAGCTTAAGTAATATGTAAGAGCGACAAATTTTGCCGCTCTTGCATATCAAGAGTCGAAAAATTTACAAACTAAAAAAAAAGATGACTAAAATTAACATCCTAACCAATTTACGACTTGGATTTTCCTCGCAAATATCGAGAAATTAATTCAAGGAAACGTCGCAAACGAGTTTTAAAATGTCAACTGACCTCGCACGAGAACAAGAAAATCTTTTCTTGATTTGCGATCTTAGAGTGTAGATTCACGAAACGGACAAGTTTCGTGGGGTTGTCTACAAAAACGAGCGTAGCTGATTTTGAGAACAACAAGTTAGTAGCCTTAGATTCCATAACACTCACAAAGGAAAATCTGGCTAGCGACCCTCGTGAAATTGATTCGTCGTGGGTTGACTCATTAGACTGGAAGCTTAATATGTATGACAATCTTATCGATCAGATCAACAAGGCTCTACAAGATTACCTGGATCTAATGAGTGGTATTCAAAGGGATTGTAATGCACTTGAAATAAATATTTTGGATGACTTCGGAGAAAACCTACTTGATCCCAAGGATATCAACAAAGAAGTCAAAGACATGCTTTATAGTGAGCTTGCTGATCCTAAGACTGTTTCTGGTGAATCGCTAAGCAAATTGGGCTATAAGCAAGTCTATCTTAATGGTTATAGAAACAGGGATGAGATGATCCAAGAGGACGTGGTAGGAGTAGCTAAGAACTTGGCCAAATTTAGAACCAGATTACAGAACACTACTGTTCCAGGGAGCAAAAATATTACTGCTATCATCACAAAGTATCGGGAGTACAAGCTGAGGTTGAAAGTGCGAGAGAAGATGGCGGAAGATCAAGAGGTGGAGAGTGTTGAAGATCCTAAAGAAGATGAAGGGGTGGCAAATTAAGTTTATTTCTTTTATGCTTTTCAGTTATCTGGCTCAAAACTTTTAAAGACTTTATTTTAAAAAGAAAGAAACGGTTGTCCTCAAGAAACCATTTCTCTTTCAAAGACAATTATTATTTTATGCTTATAAATATGTAATGGGGAATAATGGAAGTATCTTTTTGGTTGGGCAAACTTTGTTTTTCTCAATTTAGTTAAATATCTCGTATGTTTTGTTTGATTTCAATCTACTTCAATATATAGAAAAGATACATAGTTGGAATTGTTCGGGCTTATATGATCTTTGTATTATAATGCTTGGGCTATCATTCTGCTTATGTTGAATGTCATATTTGTGGTTATCTTTCTTTATGTTGGAGAATTCAGTTGGTGATTTCATTGCTATGGATATCTATCTTTGAATGGATATGTTATGGTGATTATGATTCAAAATCTTCTCATTTTGATTGTTATTATTTGAAGTCTTTGAGCTTCTATGAGAATTAGTTCATTATTTGTATGAAAATCTCCTTTCAAAGCTTTCTGGTTAAAAGCATTTCCTTTCTTTGCTTTCTAGTTAAAAGCATCATAGATTTTTGATTTGTTGAACATCAATCAAAGGTAGCTGCCACCTTGTAAAATAAGCAGAGAGTTAGTTATAAAATATTATTATTACTGACTCAACTGTGGTTACATTTGTCATTTGTTTGGGTGAAAGAATATAGAGTTAAAATGGCAAATTTGTAAACCAACAGGTCGTAATTATGAAACCCGGTCTCGGTAAAATGGGCATAACTTTCTCATTACTAATCAAACTAAAGAAATTCAAAATGTTCTGGAAATTTGGGAAGGAGGTACATGAAACCCAGAAACTGTTTTAGTAAATTCAAAAAATGAGGGAGAGGTGATAGGAATAAGTGACGGGTTTTCTTAGAGCTTTGGGGAAGAAGAAAATTTCTACATACCCAGATGCTGCTGGAAGGAGTCCAGAGGTGGAGAAACTTATGTGTTGTAGGTGTTGGATGTGTAATTTTTAGAATCTCATAAGCTTCTTTATTTTGTAATGCATTTTTAGATTCAATAAAATACAAGTTGCGGATTTCTCTTCATATTTCTGCTGTAATACTTTATTTTCAACCTTTTTGCATAGGCTTGTGTCAGTGTTGTGTTGCAGATTTGGAAGGGAGAGATTTCCCTTTTCATCAGTGATATCAGAGTGGGAATTCCTGAGTGTGCAGGTAGAAGCACCAATGTGAGGCAATTTGCACTAGGATCTATGGTGGTGTGTGTGTGATATGTGTGCAGACAGACCGTCAAATGTGAGGCAGTTTGCACCAGGACCTAAGGGTTGGATTGTGTGAGAGATTTGTTGTATGTGTATATGCAACTTGTATGAAAACTATTTAGAGGGTTTTGAAAACCTATGTTTTGAGTCTTTGTAAAGCCTTGAGTATGGAACAAAGAATGAGAAAAAGGACTTTTATTATTGGATGGATTCTGATAATTCCTAGACTTGAGGAAATCGGAGAAAGACTTAGGAAGGATAGGATGAGAGAATTTAGGGAATGGAAGCAACAAGTGGAAGAAATTGCAGCAGAGTTGGAAAGAGAAGAGTACTTCATCAGAAAAGAGGTGATAATTTTAATGATATTTTGAATGCAAGAAAGAAAGAAAATGAAGTAGAGTGTCATGCATGTGACACTGAGGAAGAAGAAGAAGATGAGTGGGAAGAATTTTTTGAATATGAAGCTGAGGCATGTCATTTGGAAGTCATGGAAGAGTTGGTGAAGAAGGTTGCAGTAGTTGAAGAGGATAAAGATGTTGCAGCTGAGAATGAAGATAAGAATAGAGATGAAAAGAAAGACGCAATAAATTTGAGTATTGTTGATTTGAATAGTGCAAAATAAGTTGAGATGATGGAACTTGAGGGTCCTATATTTGATGAAGAATTTGGTGAAGATGAAGAAGATCTCCTACTCAATGAGGAGATCAGAAAGATTGATATCTTATTTGAAGGGAAAGAGTCAGATGAATGTGATAAGGAGATAGAGAAGATGCAGATGGGAGAAGAAAGGTCCAATGATTATGCTAACATTATTTTGTTTACAGGTAAAAGAGAAGGTGTAGCAAAATTTCAAGTATGTGACATTGAAGATGATATCCTCATGTAAGAGGATGAGGTAAAAAGAAAGATTGTCGCAATTGAAAAAGAATGGCTTGCATTGACTGCAGATGGAGGTGAAAAGGAAGTTGTAGTAGATGAGGTAATGCCTTATTTTCTTGAATTTTATGAAGATGAAAGTAATGTTTTTGATAAGATAAGTGGCATAAAAGTGTGCCGATCCCATTACATAACATCCAAAAAGGCAGACCAAAGTTCCATTAAGAACCAAAAAGCATAAACTGGACTAACCAATAGAAACAACCAAAAAGAGACCCAGAACAGAGACACAGTAGACCGATAATAGATCAACAACAAACAAAAACCACAGGTGACAATCGAAGCCCCAACGGCTAATTAAACATCTAGTCCCAATCCTGAGCTAGAAACTGGTAGAGGTCATGATACTCCTTGAGATCTTTATCCTTCAATCCCTGGGTGGTAAGCTCAGCATCCCGGAGGACAGTAAGGATCGTGGCAGATCTGTGCATCACTTTTGTTGAGAACTTTGCCAGAGTTTTGAATATCCTCTCCAGCACAGTGATCCTTGCGGCGAGAATATCAATCTCCTTATCTTTAGCAGTCATTTTTCCCTTTCTCTTCATCTTGCCTGACTCCTTCACCGTGTTCTCCAAACTCACAAACTGAGAACCCTTAGCATTGAGCTCAGGGAAATTACTGGGCCCTTCCTTCGTTTCTACCTCCACATTGTCATTTTTGCTCTCCTTATTGACAAAAAATTCCCCACCCATCAGTTTAGTCTCCAGCACAATAGTATCCATTTTGATGTTTTTGTTATCAAAAATATCCTCACCCTCTAGGTCCGTAATATCTTCCTCCACCTCAGAGATCTCCTTCTTAGCAACAAGCCTTGTTGACCTCCTAGTTGAGGGCACCCGGGGTTTGCTTCTCATCAAGGTAAAATCCTCATTGGCAGTGCTGTCACTACCACCAATACCTTCCTCAGAGCTAACCTCTTCCACTACCACTAAGACATTCTTTGCCTTATTCTTGCTATCTGTACCACTTCCTTCTTCCAACCTACCCCTTTTCTTTTTCTGTGGGGTCACCTATGCAGACTCACCATGTAAAAACTTTCTTTTGACAGGGGTCTTCGTAGAGGTCAAGGGAGTTGGGTCCCTGGCTTTCGGCTCAGGGCTTAAACCGATGGTAGATTTTTTCTTACCAGACTTTATGGATTTAACATACTTTTCTGGAGTGACCTCTGTTATTATCACAGGGCTAGACGCCACAAGACTGGAGTAGGGCAGCAGAGGAGGTTCAACCCCGGTAGCCATGAGGGCTTTAGGGGGGCAAAGTGCAAGATGGATTTTATACGGTCTAAGGATAAGCACCTAGTGGAGCGAGATGAGGGGTTTGTTGGGGTCAACAACATGTTGTTCAATGACCGACGAAATAGAAGTTTCCAGAGACGAAAGCAGATAAAAAGGAAAAATTATCACTTTGCTACGACAAAAATGATTGAGCAGAGCAAAATGATAATGGAAGAAGCGTTTGAATCTACCTTCCAAAGTGAAGTACTTTATGAGCATGTAACACACCTCGTCCCATAGCTTTGGTAGCATTTTGTGATCAAAACCCCCTTGCAGGCTATGACGAACCTCCCCTCTCTTCAAAAAACACGCCATTCCCCAGGGTCAGAAACTTTGCTCTTTCTAGGGTGTCTGGTGCCCTCCGTGGGCATCCCAGTCACCAAACCAATCACATCTTCAGAAACTTCAAAACTAACACTACCCACCTTGACCTTTTTGTCCTCCCAAGAATGCATGAACTGCATCGAGAGGCTTTCATCATAATCTTGTAAGCATTCAAGGTAGAAGGCCACCCCACCCTCTTGGAAAATGTTCCACAGGGTCTTGTTACGTCTACTCTCTTCACATGATTCAGGATCAGTGTGAGACCTGTCACCCCCATGGCTAAATTACTCCAATTTCTCTTAGGCAAGCTAACAATGTAGGAAGCAATAGAAGACTTAGAAACTTACAAACTGCAAAAAATCTCCCAGTCCCTGATATTCATACTCTAATTAATGAGTATATTGTCTTTTCAACCGTCGGGACTGGCGTACTTGCTTAAATTCACAATATGTGAACTATCACTCCTATTCCTGTCATGATAACCATTCATTAATTGATCATAATTAAGGGTTATACATAGGGATGTTAGGTTGGTCACGTGCCCAGTCATGAGAAGTCTCTCCTTAGGTGTCCACGTCCGACTGGGAAACAAGAAAACTTTCATACCATGGCGGGTCTCGCCTCTGACAATTCTGAGCTGGCAAGCTACTATCACCCCCTTCTCAACATAGGACCTCAAAACCAAATGGCTCTCGAGATTCGATCCCTGCTGGCCCCCAAAGTACTCTCTAGGAATTAATTCAATCATGAGAAGTCAAGAGTGGGGCCTAGCTCCTTTTCAAGAAGGTTTTGAATCTGGATGGGTAAATTATTCTTACTTTTCCAACATCTCCACTTCATTAATTGATCATAATTATGGGTTATGCATAGGGACATCAGGTTGGTCACGTGCCCACTCATGATAACTCTCTCCTTAGGCATCCACGTCTGACTGGGAAACAAGCAAACTTTCATACCATGGCGGGTCTCGCCTCTGACAATTCTGAGCTGACAAGCTACCGTCACCCCCTTCTCAACACAGGACCTCAAAACCAAATGGCTATCAAGATTCGATCCTTGCTGGCCCCCAAAGTACTCTAGGAATTAATTCAACCATGAGAAGTCAAGAGTAGGGCCTAGCTCCTTTTCAAGAAGGTTTTGAATCTGGATGCGTAAATTATTCTTACTTTTCCAAGATGAAAGTAATGTTGATTTGAATGTTGTAGATATGAATGAGATGTATGAAGATGAAGAGGTGAATGCATATTGGTGGAGGTGGTCGGATTGTTGTAGTGGGTCCAGTCCTATGTATGCAGGAAAAATCCATTGTTAATATGAATAAACAATGCAGCCTACAACCTACAAGGAATCTAATCTAGATAACAAGAAAGAAATGCATAATGAAACAATATCACCTAGATCGATTTAATTCCTTGGTGTGCATGTGGATTGCTTCTCCAAAGATACAACCATATCAAATGAAGCTGCCATGATGTGCTTAAGAGTGCTAAAAGGCGATATGCATAGGATGATAATGCAAATGCTAAATGGATTCTAATGTGTAGAATGAGAAAATGAGAGGGTATTTATAGACTTGCAAGATGAATGATCAACGATGGAGAATAAAAGAAGAAATCAATGGATAAGGATGAATGAGAGATAAGAATGAATGTGCACGTGCCAAGTGTCCATAAAAAGGCATTTTATTTAGAAATCTTAGGTGGGTTGTTGATGAAGATAAGATTCATTTTTCCAAGATAGAATGCTTTTACTATTTTTAAGGCGAAAGTGGTGGGGATAATTGATTTTTCAATTTTAATAAATCTTACCCATATTTGATTTTTGCTATTTTCAAGGACAAAACACCCACTTACATGTTTAGAAGAAAAATAAAAATAAAATAGAAATGGAAAGATGCATAATAAATTAAATAAATATCTTTATTTAATTTATTATTTAGGAGATAAGAGAAAATGTAGGAGGAAGAAAATATAAATTAAATAAATTTATTTAATTTATATACATGATGGGGGAATAAATAAAATATTTATTTTATTTATTTTTCTAGAAGAAAGATGAAATAATTAAATAATTTAAAATTATTTAATTATGTATAGAGATGAGAAAGAAAATGATTTAATTGATTATAAGTGTGCTAGACAAAATAATGTATGCAATGAAAAATGTGATAAATGCATAAATGTTATAATGGGTCAATTTTGGGTGTCTACATTTTGCCCCTCTTTGAGACAATGTCTGTTAGGTCATTGTTTCAAAGAAGATATGATACCTTGGATAAACTGGCTATGCCCTAGTGAAACTGGTGGATGATGCCCCCTCAAGAGGAAAATCAGGCTACTAGAAAAAAGGTTGGGTTGACTCGCAATAAGATGACAAGAGGATGAAAGGCTAGGGTTAGGCTAAGGGTTCTGCTTGAGTTAGTCAAAGAGAAGAAGATGGAAGATAGAAGAGATGGATGGGGGATGGAAGAATGAATTGTTGGTGCTTGCGTACTGGATACTTCCTTCGTATTCCAGACTGCCTACATACCCTGTATCCACGAGATCAAGGCACTGCACGAGGATGATGAGACATGATGATATATAGTTCTGGGTGTTTATTGATGATGTGAGAGATGGATGATGAAGAAAATGAGATGAAAGATGAGGAGAATGATTAGAAGAAGGATGGAAGATGAAAGAGGAGTATTGCCTATGCCTGAATCTGGATATTTCCTTCATATTCTAGATTGCCTACATACCCTGTATCCACGAAATCAAGGCTTTTAGCGATAGAAATGATATGTAGTTCTAATTGGTGATGATGATGATGGAAGATGAATGGTATTGTTTTATTGATGAGATGTGAGTTATTATTGATGGGAATGAATAAGTGTGTGATGGTACAAGGTGTTGATGATTATTTATTGATGATATGATGTGTAAACGATGATGCTTGAAGTATCCACCCAGAATCGAAGCGCAAGCAAGTAGCCCCGGTATGGGAAGAGTTTATTATGGAAAAGTGAACAAAAGCTTATTATGGAAGGGGATGGCTAAATATGACTCAGTTAATGCTAGGACCCAATGATACATCAACTTCAACAATGTCCAAAACCATGATATAAGTAAGGCTCAGGGGTGGAAAAGGAACATGTTCGCTATAAGTTTACTATGAAATGGATGGAAACTTAGGATGGGATGGGTGAAGGTTACTATGAGGACGGGTGATAAACGATAACTAATCCAAGGCATTATCCCATCCTCATAGTAACCTTCACCCAAGTTTACTATGGTACTTATCCAAGGCACTTGTTTGCCAAGTTTTCACCATTGGATAATTTTTTTTAGGACTTTTTATGATTTTTTTGTAATTTTTTCAGTACTTTTTATGATTTTTTTGTATTTTTTTTAGGACTTTTTATGATTTTTTTTTTGTATTTTTTTGATGCCAAGATCAAGGATAAAACTTCTTAAGATAAACATTGTTGATTGGTTCATCTAAAGGGATGCCGTCAGGAGTTGCCAGAGTATAGGCCCTAAAGCCATAAACTGATGTGACCACAAAGGGACCAAGCCAATTGGGTTTGAACTTGCCCTGTTTCTCTTAGTTCTATTGATTTCTCTGATTCCCTTTTAGGACAAGGTCACCCACCTGAAACCTTCTTTCTTTAATCTTCTTGTTATAGCTATGGCAAAGACGATTTTGATAAACCTGCAGATGATTAAGTGTTGTGATTCATCTTTCATCCAATAGCTCTAACTCATTGAGTCGGGATGCTCTGTATTCTTCATCAGAGATAATATGTTGAAGTGAGATTCACAATGAAGGGATCTCAACCTCGATAGGAAGGATGGCATCAATACCATAAACAAGGGCATAGGGAGTAGTGCCAATAGGAGTTCTGACACTTGTGCGATAAGCCCACAAGATAGGATTTGGTTGGAGGTGCTAATCACGGCCAGCCTCATTGACCCTTTTCTTGAGGATTTTTATGATGGTCTTATTAGAGGCCTCGGCTTGGCCGTTACTCTGAGGATAGTAGGGCATGGAAAATTTGTGTTGGATATGAAAGTTTTGGCATAGGTCTCAGACTTCCTAATTTTTAAAGGGGCGCCCATTGTCAGTAATGATGGTTTGTGGGATACCATATCGGCAAATGATATAATGGAGGATAAATTTTGAGATCTGCTTGCCGGTGATGTAAGTCATCGGTATGGCTTCCACTCATTTGGTAAAGTACTCTGTAGTAGTGATAATAAACTTATGGTCATTAGAGGAAGGTGGATGGATCTTTCCTATGAGGTCAAGCCCCCATTGCGAAAATGGCCAGGGAGTGGTAAGAGGTTGGAGCTTGTGTGTTGGGGCGTGTATCAGGTCTCCATGTTTTTGACATTGGATACATCTTCTGGCAAATTGCTAGGTGTCCTACTCCATGATAGGCCAATAGTATCCAGCTCTTAGAGGTTTTTTGACAAGACTAGGACTAGCGGAATGCGATCCACAGACACCCTCATGTACCTCTCATAAAGAAATGTTAACCTCTTCAAAGTTGAGACACCTAAGTAGGATACCATCGAGACTCTTACGATAAAGGTTTTTTCCAAGGATAGTGTAGCGAGAGGCTTGGCGAATGAAGGTTTTACGTTGGGTGTTGGAAAGTTGGATAGGGAAGGTACCGTTGCTCAGGTACTCATAGATGTCCTCATACCAGGGGGAATTAGGACCAACAATCTCATAGATGAGCTCTGATTGCGATACTTCAAAGACTGGGATTAGGAGTTGTTCAACCAAGAATTCACACCTTTGAGTGTTGGTAGACATGTCTAAAAGAGAACCAATGGTCACCATAGCGTCAGCTGCCTTATTGTTGATCCTTGAAATCTACTCAAATGTGATGTTAGAGAAATATTTCTTAAAATCATCAACCATTAGTTTATAAGGGATAAGCTTCTCATCTTTTGTTTGATATTCTACTTGGACTTTCTTGATTACTAGTTGAGAGTCTCCAAACACTTGTAATTCTTTGATGTCCCATTGGACAACCATGCGCAATCTAGTGATTAAGGCTTCATATTCTACAATATTATTTGTACATGGAAAGGCAATTCTATAAGATTTTGGAATACAATCACCCTAAGGGGTGATAAAGAGGCTTCCATCTCCAGATCCATGTTGGGTGTAGGAATTGTCAAAGTATAGTTGCCAAACTTCTGAAGGGGAGACATTGAATAGTTCTTTGTCAGGGAATTTAGGATGAATGGGATGGATGTCTGCCATCAATGCCTCTACTAGTTGATCTGTGATAACTTGTCCTTTGATAGCTTTGTGATCAACATATTCAATATCGAACTCGCTGAGGATCATTACCCATTTTTCTATCCTGCCTGTAAGAATTGCTTTAGAGAGAAGATACTTAAGTGGGTCAAACTTTGATATAAGCTTTATTGACTGGGTCAACATGTAGTGTCGAAGCTTTTGTGTGGTAAACACCACAGACAAACATGCTTTTTCCACTAATGTATAATTAAGCTCATAACCCACAAGAGTCCTATTGATGTAATAGATGACATGTTCCTTCCTTGTGTCATCATGCTGGGCTAAGAGAGCCCCTAAGGCAACTGTTGTTGAATAAGTGTACAAAAGCAAAGGTCGCTCGGGAATAGGCAGTATCAATATAGGAGGTGTTGTGAGATATTCTTTTATCTGATCAAAGGCATGTTGGCATTTATTATCCCACTTAAAAGTCTCTCCTTTTTGAAGCAAGTGTTGAAAAGGATGGCATTTGTCTGCGAGCTGTGCAATGAACCTGCGGATGGATTGCAACTGACCTTGAAGGCTTCGAAGTTGTTTCAGATTTGATGGAGGAGGCATGCTGACTATAGCATTTACTTTGTTAGGATCTACTTTGATACCTATTTGGGAGACTATGTAACCCAATAATTTTCTAGAGGTGACACCAAAGTCACATTTCTTGGGATTCAATCTTACTTTGTACTTCTTGAGCCTATCAAAGATTTGTTCCAATACTTAGAGATGGATTTCTCTAGTTTTTTTATTTTCTCAAGATGTTATCAACATAATCTTCCATTATGGTATGGAAGAGATCATGGAAAATGATGGTCATGGCCCATTGATGTTAGAAATGAAAGCAACACTACTTCAATGGAAATCTGATTCAAGATAAATTTCAACAATCTTTAAGTGTGCATTAACAATGGAGATTGTAACAAAACATAAAACCCACTATAGAGAAAATGCCAAACATGAAGAACTCAACACAAGATACAATGACATAGTGTTTAACGTGGAGAAAACCCTTGCGGGTAAAAAACTCCACACAGGAAAGAGGCCCAATGTTTGTATTAATCTGCAAAAGATTGTACAATACAACAACATCACCAATCTATCCTTCAGTCTTCAATCTGACAACATTCCTGCAGCACTTGAGTACCTAGAATCTATATTGCAGCAACAAATACATAGCAAATACTTATAGAAATGTTTTCCAACTCATCCTAGGCGTTCACCTTCTCTCTCATGAGATTCCCCAACATGCAAACATTAAATGCCATCTTACAAGCACCTTCCAATTGTCCAAAAACAACCATACAAAGGTTAGGTGCCCAAGACTAAATATGTCCTCTTACATCATCTTATGATGCATCATAACCATCATAGATTCCACAAAAGTGTATCTTTCCAAGATAGGAACCTTGGGCTAAATATAGAAAATATACAATGAACATATCCGTCATATGCGTCATAGAATCACAGAATCTTATGACAACTTGCAACTGTCATAGATTCACTTACCAAACATTATGATAGTTGTCATACATGCCAAATATAGTAGATTCCTTAAGGGAAAATGCCTACCCTCATTTACTTTGATTTTTTACATTTGCCAACAATAAAAGTCACTCTGTAATTACCTCCGGTTACTCTGAAATTACCCCTGCCAGTGAAACTAGTACATCCGCTCATGGATAATTATAAATTACATATAATAAATGGAATAAATATAATATTGGGATTTACAAGGTTAATTAGGCACTAGAAACAAGGCCCATGGCCTCTCTGCACCATACGAACTTCTCTGTGCTCACATGCTTGGTCAATGAATCTACAACATTCTCTTGTGTGTCTATCTTCTTCAGCTCAATCTCTCCATTTGTAACCAACTCTCGAACAAAGTGATACTGAACATCAACATGCTTAGTCTGAGCATGATACATGGGATTCTTGGCCAAACAGATAGCACTCTAGCTATCACAACCAATCTAAATGATCCTGTAATCAAAACCAATACCTGTACACAGTCTCCTCAACCAAACTGCCTCCTTAGAGACATGAGTAGCAACCATATACTCTGCTTCTATGGTGGACAAAGCAACTGTGGGCTGCCTCTTACTCATCCAACTCACTGCACCTCCAAACAGAGTAAACACATAGCCACTAGTGGAACTTCGACTATCTAAGTCACCTGTCAAATCTGCATCAACAAAACCCTATATGTCCAAACATGTATCAACACTATCAATACCAGAATAAACCAAACAATGATCAGGAGTACCTATAAGATATTTAAACACCATCTTCACATAATTCCAATGCTGTCTACCAGGGTTAGACATAAATCTACTCAAAACTCCCACTGCTTGGGCAATATCTGGTCTAGTGCAAACCATTGCATACATCAAACTCCCTACAACACTAGCATATGGTACATTAGACATATCCTCAAAATCATATTCATTCTTTGGACACATATCTAATGAAAGCTTAGTACCAATGGGTAAAGGAACTCTAATTGGGTTACTGTCTTGGAAACTAAACCTCTGCAAAATAGTATTCGCATACTTACTTTGTGACAACCAAAGCTTTCTGTTAACTCTGTCCCTCCTGATCTCCATTCCCAAAATATACCTTGAAGCACCAAGATCCTTCATCTCAAATGCACTTGAAAGTTAGGATTTAAGCTCACTAATCATACCCTTAGTATTGCTGAAAAACAACATATCATCAACATACAAAACAATAACCAGTATAGAATCATCAACACAATGAATGTAAACACAGTGATCCTCCTTGCTTCTAACAAAACCCAATTTCAAAACAAATGAGTCAAACTTTTGATACCACATTCTGGGGGAGTGTTTTAGACCATAAAGAGACCTCTTTAACCTACAACCCCAATGTTCTTTTCCTTTTACCTCAAAACCTGTAGGTTATTGCATATAAATTTCTTCTTCAAGATCTCCATACAAGAACACAGTCTTAACATCCATTTGCTCAATCTACCTATCATAAGCTAAAGCAATGGATAAGAAAAATCTAATATAAGTCAATTTAGCAATAGGAGAGAATATCTCACCAAAATCAACTTCCTCTCTCTGGGAGTAGCCCTTGGCTACCAGTCTAGCCTTGTACTTCTCCAGTGACTCGTCTGCTCAAAAATTCTTCTTGAAGACCCACTTACAACCTATGGCCTTTCTTCCTTTGGGAAAATGAACAAGATCCCAAGTGTTACAAGAGTCTAAAGCCATCATCTCCTCATGCATGGATAATTGCCAAGACTCACTATCATCTAGAGAAATAGGTTCCTTGTAGGATCTAGTTTCATTGTTAGTACTCAATAAAGCATCTACACAATGGAAATCTAGTGGGCTATACCTGTCAATTGGATTCCATTGTCTGGTGGATCTCCTCAAGGGTGGAGTAAGAGACTCTACTTGTTCTTCTACATGATCATCTGCACCAACTTCTTCTGTCACAATAGATTCATCTTCATCAGAACTACTCAAATCTTCTTCTTCTTCTTCACCCCCAATCCATCATTTTGTTCTTCTTGAGGTGCATCTTGCTGCTCTAAATCAAAGTGCACCTTCTTTACCATTTCTTCTTTTTCTTTTGGTTCCTCAGGTTCAGAAATCGCTCTAAGTTCCCTAAAAATAACATCTCTAGGAAAGATAATCTTGTGGGTTAGTAGATTCCAAAGCTTATAACCTTTGACATTATCACCATATCCAATGAACGTACACTTTTCAGCCTTTGGATCCAACTTAGATCGCTTTTCCTTAGGAACATGAACAAAAGCTTCATAGCTAAAAACCCTTAAATGTGAAACAAAAGGTTTCTTACCTGTCCACACTGTTGGATTTTTCCCCAAACTGGATGCTTATTCCTAGTTATCCCTACAAGGTAGCCATCATTGATCAATAGGATTTCCAGGCTAGGGGCCAACAGTACAGGAGATAGACTCTATAAATATCTCCTCTTCTTCTTTAGGCTTTGCAGAACCAAGGGGGTATTCCCTATTCAACATCCATAAATATGACTATGAGGCTGGTGGGATGTTGACACAAAGCAGATAAATCCTCTCTTGTACAGACCAAAACTATGAAATAAGTGCAAAGGGGCTAGCTTTGAGGCCTATGCTTAGTTGTGAATCAGAGGATTTTGGTCCTACAAACTACTTCTAATGTCCTAATGGTTGTATTTAAAGTTTGAGTTTGATTTTTAGTATTTGGATGCAAAACTAGGACCTTGGTTGTAACCTCAAAACAAGACCAAATCGGTGCCTACCTTAGGGCTCGGAGTCAATAGACATACACTTGTGAATGTACATATAAACTTGGATTAATGACTAGGTTTCAAGGGGATTGGTTAGTATCTGGCTTACAGATACTTCCCAAGACTAAGTATTTAGTTATCTTTGCTTACAAAATCCTCACTGCAAAATATTCTTCCCAACACTTAACCTAAAACAATTAATCTACTCCTTGAGCAGAAGTAAAAGATCAAGCATTCAATATAGCAAACCCATATTCTAGAATCTTAAACACCCCTTAGCTGTTTAAATTCAGAAGAAGAACACATTCAACTTGGAGACAAATAATAGAACACATGCAATGAAGCATTACCCATTTAAATCAGCATGAAACCAGTAAATTTATACATAAAACATACAACATGAGATTCATAAACTCACAAAAATACCCAAAACAAAGCCATCGATGAAGTTGTATCTTATTACAGCACCAAGATTAGTCCAGTTTTCAACAAAAAAACCCCCAAAAAAATGAGCAACACAATTTGCATTTTATAGCAAAACTGTGTACCCAGCAAATTAATTACATGGCAATTCAAAATTTCTACCAGATACAGTGCACCACAAAATGGCACCCAAAACATTAAAAGCTCAGGCAGAACAGGAAGGAAAAATAGGTGAGCTCGGGAGATGCACTGTCGCTCATAGATTTTCCTCATAAATCTTTTAGTTAGTCCGTCAACTCCATCGACCATGCCTCTGCAAATAGCCAATAATGGCTCACCTACCCGTGGCTTCCTGGAGCGCAGCAGCCTGAGAGCCTTAAAACCTTTCCCGGCCAAAAATGACTGCATATGCACAAGAAAATCCTCGCTGAAGGTTTAAAACACAGTCGTCGATCCTATTCTCCTATTGTTGAGATCAATGGCGTCAAAACACGCTGAAAAGTCACCCGCCAATGAAGTCGTGCCACATCGGCACCCTATGCATCCATCGCTAACTTTTCTGCCATCCATTTTGCCCTTTTCGCCCTTTGTATATGCATGAGCATATACATGTAACAGCTCCCGAACACGTGGTAGCTTATTATTTATCTGCAATCACTGTGCATCTTATCTCCATCGGCCATTGGAATGACCCAAGATGAGTTGGCCGATGCATATAGTCCTGGCGATATGCCTTTGCATCTCCATTTTGTATATTGCATATACAAACACAATATACATTATGCCGACCTCAAATGACTATGAAGCGCTTTGAAATTCAAATCGGGTCTGGTTTGCATCTCCTTACTTGTACATCTCCTTGCACATCGTGTCATACAAATGTGGTATACATACAAGGAACCCTAGCCATTTATCCATTGGATTTGAAAAACTTTCAAATCTGGGCCTTGTATCTCCTTTGTATATATATTGGCATATACAATGCCATATACATGCAAGCTGTAGATTTCAACACCTTACCTGCTAGATTTGAACAATTTTCAAATCCGGCTTGCACCTTTACAAATGTATATTTCACATACATTCGCCTTTGTATGTTCGCGGGCCCCACCAAGTGTATCTCCTGCTGCATGCATATTGCCAAACATACAAGACCACTTGCATCTTTTCATCGTATGTGCCAACGATGAACCTTTGCACTATAGCAAATGCATGTCGGGTCTCTTTGTATATATTTCATTGTATAAACCCAATGTTTATTGGATATACATTCACTCTTGCTTGCACATATCTGCAGACCTGACCACCACTTTAACCCTGATTTGAACCCTTTTTGAGATCCACGATGTATCTTTGTGTTGTATGTTGAACATACAACAAAACATACATACAATTCCACACGATACAACCGCGGAATATTTCAGGAATCTTCAATGCATATTCTGCCCTTGTATATTTTCAATGTATCCTTTTCGCTGCATATAGCTGTTGTATATCTGGACATACAACAAAACATATACAAGAAAACCCGATATACATTCAAAGAATCTTCCTGGAATCTGCAACAGATTCCCCAATGTATATGCAAACTCGATATGCATTCATAAATGCATAGAACTCATTTTTTCACCATTTTTCAAAGGTCGACCGAGATTTCGCAAGCTTGCCAACATACGTTTGCACTTGCATATACAAACATACGACAGATTTCACAATGTATAGAGTAATTTTTAAAACTTAGCATTTTCTCAAGTGCAATGGGAAAAAGCAATTAAACAATGCATGTGGGCCGAGGAACAATTTAACCTAAGGCAACAAGGGTTTGAAGGAATAAGAACAGAAGCTTGCGAACTCAATTTCAGAACCCTAACCCTAGGTGAGCACCACCAGTGGCTCTGACTGGGGATGTGTAGACACAAGACTGCAGCGAGAACCAAACTACTCTGGGGCAGACCAGTCAGAACACAAAACTCAAAACACGACTGACTATACAAAGCATGTACAAAATATTTACATCTAGTTCACAGTGTGCACAAAAGTTACCCATTTATGAGAAGTAGGGTTTCAGGAACTGACCGTGCACAGGCAATTCTAGTAGTTCACCATTTAAGGCTTGGAGAAAGTAGGATCCTTCTCCATGAGTGTTGCAGATTTGATACAGGCCCACCCATAAGGGCTCAAATTTACCATGTTTGCCCTTATCTTGGTTTTTTGCATTCCAAACAAGGACCAAGTCATGTATTTGGAATTTTCTCTCTATAGCTCTTTTATCAAACATATATTTTACCTTTTGCTGTCTCTTGATGTTTGTTTTCTGTGCTTCCCTTCTGATTTCATCTAGTGTAACCAGTTTATTTATTCTTTCATTCATTGAATTTTCAATCTCTTCATTGCTCTCTTGTATGAATTTGTACACTGGCAAGAGATTGTTCACAGGCAACTTAGCTGCTGCACCATACACTAGTTCAAAAGGTGACCTTCCAGTTGCTTTCTTCACTGTTACTCTGTCAGCCCACAATGCCATTTTTAGCTTTGAATCCCAAGCCCTTTTGTTTTTATCTACCATCCTTTTGACAATTTTCATGAGGCTTTTGTTGCTCGACTCTGCTTGACCATTTCCATGTAGATGATATGGTGATGCATGTAACAAATTAATCCCATAATTATTGCAAAAATCAATAAATTTACTAGACCTGAAGCACATTGCATTATCTATGACCACTTTGGCTGGTACTCCAAATCTGATAACAATATGTTCTAAAATAAAGTCCATCACTACCTTGTTGGTAGCTTTTTTAGTTGGAATGGCCTCAATCCATTTAGTGAAGTAATCAGTAGCAATCAAAATCCAACTATGTCCTCCACTTGATTTTTCTGAGATTTCCCCTATAAAATCAATTCCCCATTGCTAAAATGGAGCCTCCACAGTTATAGTCTCGAGGGGTAGTGCACCTTCATACTTTAGCTTTCCTGAGAACCTTTGACAAGGATCACATTTTCTTATCAGCCTTTGTGCATCTGAGAAAAGAGTTGGCCACCAATAGCCTGCTCTAAGAATTTTTTGGGCTGTTGTCTGGGTAGTATAGTGTCCCCCACACACTCCATTGTGCATGTCACTTAGAATATCCTTAGCCTAATTTTCATCTATGCATCTGAGTAATACACCATCAGGATTTTTCCAATACAACTCTCCTTGAACAATGATGTATTTAATAGCATGTAGCTTCAAGGTCTTCTTTTGATTATCACTAAGATGGGAAGGACAGTTCAAATTCTACAAATAATGTACTATGTCCTTATACCATTAAGATTCTAACATATTTATAACTTCATTATGCACTACATTCACTTGGCATGCCTCTAGATTTGATTGTGTCATCAATTTTGCCAAACCTTGTCCTCTTACCAATTTTGTGATCTGTATTTCAATGTTGAACTCCTACAATTTGTTTATCCATCTACATCTTCTTCCAGTTACCTCCTGCTGAGTGAAGATATCTTTGACTGCTGCATGAGGCACATATGCAACTATCCGAGAGCCTACCAAATATGGCCTGAAACTTTTGACTACTCTAACCAGTGCATATGCCTGCTTTTCCATGATATCATACTTCAATTCAGCAGCCTGCAATGACATACTAAAGAAAGCTATTGGTTGTTCAAAACCTTCTTCATTCTTCTGTAGTAGGCATGCAGCAATAGTATGGAAAGAAGCAAATGAGAATAACTAGAATGGCTTAGAAAAATCAGGAGATTTTAGCACAAGAGCCATCTTTATAGCCTCTTTTATGTTCTAAAATGATTTAGTTGCTTCATCTTCCCATTTGACAGTTGCACCTTTCTTCAACATTTTAGAGATATCTTTTGTGGTCCCTGCAAAGTTAGGAACAAATCTTCTAACAAAATTAATTTCTCCAAAGAAGGACTGAATACCTTTGACTATTCTAGGGATCTGAATTTTGTCAATTGCAGCCACCCTTTCAGGATCAATCCTGACTCCATCCTTGGAAACAATGTGTCCAAGCAATTTTCCTTCCACTACCCCAAAAACACATTTCTTTGGGTTGAGTGAGATGCCATATTCCAATGCTCTAATAAAGATTTGTTCTAATTGCGTGCAATGTTGCTCCTCCTTTTTTGAATAGGCAGTTAAATCATCTTGATACACAGCCAAGATTGAGTCAATCAATCCTGCAAAAGCAACAGATATAGCCCTCTGAAACATAGCTCCTGCATTTGTCAGCCCAAATGGCATTCTCACATATACATAGGTACCCCATGGAGTGGTGAAGGCAGTCTTGAATTGTTCAGATTCCTTTACTTTCACTTGATTGTATCCTGAAAATCCATCCATCAAGGATAAAAGTTAATAGCCAGTCACCTTCTGTAACATGGCTTCCATGTTTGGCAATGGATAATTGTCCTTCAAAGAAGATACATTTAGATTTCTAAAGTCCACACAAACTCTTATATCACCATTCTTTTTTCAAACTAGGACAAGGTTGGACACCCAGGTTGAGTGTCTGATGGGCATAATTATTCCAGCCTCCCTAAGTTTCATAAGTTCTTGCATTTTTGGAGCTAAAGTTGGGTCGATAGGTCTTTGTTTCTATCTAAATGGTTTAGCTCCAGGCTTCAAAGGGATTTCATGCTGAAATAAATCCTCTCTATAAGCTTTCAGGTCCTCATATGACCAGGCAAAGACATGCTTATATTTTTTTAGCAATGCAATCAACATAGTTTTGATCTGTGGCTTGAGCTATTTGCCAATGTATACCTTTTTGGGGGCATGAGATGTCCCCAAGTTTATCTCCTCCAAGTCATCCTTGTTTGTGGGAGATGCCTTTGAAACAAATTGGTCTGTATTATCAAATGCTCTTTCTAAAGCAACTAATCCTCTGGGGATTTTATTTGTCTTGAGTTGAATCACTTCTCTCCCCAAAAGAGTTTCTAATTCATCCACAACTTCCACAAAATTTTGAAAGTTAATCTCTTGATTCTCATATTCATCTATGCAGTGCAAAAATCTCAACAAATCTTTATCATCATCAAATACTTGCCAACTGCATATATTTTCTAGTACTACAGGTCTAATCTTAACCTCAACATTTGTAACATCAGACATAGTGATATCATCTGGCCTTATGGCCACATTAGCTAAAAAATCTGCCATGACATTTTTTGATCTTTCTATCCAGGTTATTGAAAATGCATCAAACAATTCAATATTATCCCACACAACATGCTTATACTATTTTAACCTTTTATTTTTTGAAGCATACGTATCTCTAACCTGGGAAACAATTAACTCTGAATCTCTAAATACCTTTATCATCTTAATTCCATGCTTCAGAGCAACATTCAATCCTAATAACAGAGCTTCATACTCTGCAATATTATTTGTATAGGCAAACTTCAACAAGAAAGAGAATTTTAGAAGCTTACTAGCTGGAGACAAAAATACAACTCCAACACCAGAGCCTTCCTTTGAGCAAGCTCCATCAAAATACATGGTCCAGAGACCTTTTTAGTCAAGCTATTGAATGCAAATGTCTTTCCCTTTATCTCCTTGATCATCTAAGACAACCCTGAAATTTTCACAGTCAGTGTCTACAAAATAGACATGTTCTTCTGAATCCTGATCCTCCACTATTTCTAGTGATCTTTCTTCTCTGACCAGTTTGACCTCCTTGCCATTCATGGGAATCATGGCATATGATAGATCTAGTTGCATACTTCCACCAATCAATGTTGCCCATCTTCTTGACAATAGCATACCATATTGTGGCTTTATATCGACCACTGTTATGTTCATTTTGTAGGTCTTTTCTGGATATGTTGCCAGCCTAAAATCCACATCTTTCATGATTCCAATAACTGGCACCTCCCTAGCATCCATTGCATAGCATTTTCCACATGCCTTGTCTATTTTCAATCCATCTTACTGCATGATAGCCAAAGGCATGATATTTGTTGATGCTCCTGAGTCAAGCATACAATTCCTGACTGCTTTTCCATTAATAACAAGGGAGATGTAAAATGGTTCAACTTGTGAAGGGCATTTTGTCATGGTCACCTCTAGATACACTTCAGGAATCTCATCTTCTTCAATACACAAGGCCTGCTTTTTACCTTGGGCCTCAACATTTTGTTCAGCCTAACAAGCTACTCCCAAGATCAAGGACAATGCCTTATTTCTGAATTCCTCAACTTTCATCATCTCCATCAATGGAACAAAGACCTTTAACTAGGACAAAACCTGAGTTATATCAAAAGGAGCATAATTTTGTATAACAGTTGTAGCCTAAGCCATGGTTTTACTCTTATCCTGAGCTGATCCAACTTTAATCTTCACGGCCTGCTGACTGTTATCCATGATCTAAGAGCCCTTGCTTTGATCCTCGCTTTGGGGAGCCTTAATTTCTAGTCTTTGGGAATCATGACCTAGTTTTTGCTTAGAATTTTTCTTATTACTATTCCATTGCATCTTTTGTGGTTCAGCCACTTTATGATTATGCACTGGTTGGCTCACAAAAGTGTTCTCTGGTTGGCGTGAGTTGCTTACCTGAGACTTACCTCTAAGCTTGTAACTGCTTTTGACTTGAGCTACTGCTACAGCTGTGAGGGCTCTAATCTCTTCATCAGAAGGTCTTCTCAAATTATTCAGAAACATGTGTGAGTCTTGAGCATAGGCATAACTATCCTCATCATCTTCATCACAGGAAACCTGTTGGCAAACCTGAATCTCATTATTTGTACTTGCATCATCATCACAAGAAGAGTACTCACCATTTGTAGATAGCATATTGACATTATCATCATCCACACAATATGGCTCATTGCACTCATCACAGGCGACAACATTATTATATAAAGACTGAGCAATCATACATTGTGACTGTGAGTGAGGCATTTGACATATTATACACCATGGGGTGTCATCAACAATATTAACAACCTTCTTCAAAGGATCAGGAGTCTCCTTAACAGTCTGAATCCTTTGAACAATGTTGTTGTTTGGGAGAATAGGTTTACCATTATGCCAATTAGTGTTATATGGCATATCATGCAATGATGGCCTTTTCTCTTGCCTTTGGTAGACCTACCTATCAGGACCTATTCCTTTTTCATTTTTAGCTAATCTATAACTCAGGTCCTTAACAACAATAGTCAATTTATCTAATTTATCCTCAGAAGCAGATGCATTACCTTGTGTACTATGTGACTTATTATTTGGATTCTATAGAATTTTTACATCATCTCTTCTGTTTGTCTTACTAGAGGCCTTCCTATTATTTTCAATATTTGTTGCAATTCTGAATGCATCCCTGAGACTAGCAGGACCCTTATCTCTTAACCCATATGCTGTTTTGGCATCAAAGGCATTTATGTACAACACTATGCACATTGGTTCATTAGACCTCATGTGATGTGGCAATTTATTCAACACCTTAATGAATCTAGCATTAAAATCTGCAACCTACTCATTTGACCCCTTTGTGATACTAGTGAATTCATTTACAAAAAAGCTTGGGTTAGTGTTATCACCATACTGCTCTTTAAAAATTCTTCTGAAATCATCCCATGATGAGATACTTTGTTTAGGCAAACTTTTATACCATTCCCTAGCTTCATCAACCAGAGATTGCATAAACAATTTCATAAACACATCTTCATGTTCAACTTCAAAGTTGTCCATAACGTTTTGAAAAGCTTTTAAATGATCCTCACCTGATACAACATTATTTCCTAAAAATTTTGGCACCTGCGGCCTCACATGTTTATCAATGGGGTTAGGGTAACCAGGAATGCCATCAAAGACTAGTTGTCTAAATTTGTCCAGCTGCATGGGCTGTCTACCAAACTAATTAACATTAGCATTCCTATTTGCATTCTGATTTCTCACATTATTTAATGGTACCCTAACATTGTTTACATTTTGTCTCTGATCATTTTACTAATGCTGGATTTCATTTCTTTGCTGATTTCTCAGCACATTTGCATTATCAAGGGTGGGGATTGCATCATTTTGAGCAGTTCTCGGAGCTTGCACTTGTTGTCTGATATCATCTCTAATCTTCACAGCTTGTAAATATTCTAATTCAACTCTTAAGCTTTTGATTTCTTCAGCTAATTGTACATCTTTGGGCATAGAAGAGGATGGTCCCTTTCCATATTGGTCATCATCATCATCCCTTGGGGACTCAGTCTCTTCAAATCTGTCAGAGGGATCTAAGAAAGGGCATTCTTGAAACACCTCTGATCTCACTCTCAAATTAACACCTTGTTGTCTTTCATATACATTTTGGATTTCAGCCTCAGTGTTTGAAAAATAAGGTTTGTCCGCTCTGAAGATCCTGGATTGTCCTGAATATTATCATTACTTCTGGGAGAACCCTCTTGACTAGCTTGAACAATCCCTTTTTTCCTGTACATCATTTTTCTAGGCAATTCTTCAAAGAGAGGATTACGCAGGGATCTTCTCCCTTGCATACAAATTTTACTTTACCGGTTGGGAGATTTGCTCGGAGTCGCCACCTACAATTATGAATTATTTTCTTTTAAACCAGGGTTCTTACATAAAGCTCCCCAGTGGAGTCGCCAAATCTGTTGGATTTTTTCCCAAACTAGATGCTTATTCCCAGTTATCCCTACAAGGTAGCCATCATTGATCAACAGGATTTCTGGGCTAGGGGCCAACAGTACAGGAGATAGACTCTATAAATATCTCCTCTTCTTCTTTAGGATCTGCAGAACCAAGGGGGTATTCCCTATTCAACATCCATAAATATGACTACGAGGCTGGTGGGATGCTGACACAAAGCAGATAAATCCTCTCTTGTACAGACCAAAACTGTGAAATAAGTGCAAAGGGGCTAGCTTTGAGGCCTATGCTCAATTGTGAATTAGAGGATTTTGGTCTTACAAACTACTTCTAATGTCCTAATGGTTGTATTTAAAGTTTGAGTTTGATTTTTAATATTTGGATGCAAAACTAGGACCTTGGTTGTAACCTCAATACAAGACCAGATCGGTGCCTATCTCAGGGCTCAGAGTCAATAGACATACACTTGTGAATGTACACATAAACTTGGATTAATGATTGGGTTTCAAGGGGATTGTTTAGTATCTGCCTTACAGATACTTCCCAAGACTGAGTATTTAGTTATCTCTGCTTACAAAATCCTCACTGCAATATATTCTTCCCAACACTTAACTTAAAACATTTAATCTACTCCTTGAGCAGAAGTAAAAGATCAAGCATTCAATATAGCAAACCCATATTCTAGAATCTTAAACACCCCTTAGCTGTTTAGATTTAGAAGAACACATTCAACTTGGAGACAAATAACAGAACACGTGCAATGAAGCATTATCCATTTAAATCAACATGAAACTAGTAAATTTATACATAAAACATACAACATGAGATTCATAAACTCACAAAAATACCCAAAACAAAGCCACCGATGAAGTTGTATCTTATTACAGCACCAAGATTAGTCTAGTTTTCAACAAAAAACCCCCCAAAAAAATGAGCAACACTGTTTGCATTTTATAGCAAAATCGTGTACCCAGCAAATTAATTACATGGCAATTCAAAATTTCTCCCAGATACAATGCACCACAAATTGGTACCCAAAACATTAAAAGCTCAGGCAGAACAGGAAGGAAAAATAGGTGAGCTCGGGAGATGCACCGCTGCTCGCAGATTTTCCTCATAAATCTTGTAGTTAGCCCATCAACTCCATCGACCATGCCTCTGTAAATAGCCAATAATGGCTCACCTACCTGTGGCTGCTTGGAGCGCAGTGGCCTGAGAGCCTTAAAGCCTTTCCCGCCCAAAAATGACTGCATATGCACAAGAAAATCCTTCGCTGAAGGTTTAAAACACAGCCGTCGATCCTATTCTCCTATCGCTGAGATCAATGGTGTCAAAACATGCTGAAAAGTCACTCACCAATGAAGTCATGCCACATTGGCACCCTATGCATCCATCGCTGACTTTTCTATCATCCATTTTACCCTTTTCGCCCTTTGTATATGCATAAGCATATACATGCAACAGCTCCCGGACACATGGTAGCTTATTATTTGTTTGCAATCACTGTGCATCTTATCTCCATCAGCCATTGGAATGACTCAAGATGAGTCAGCCGATGCATATAGTCCTGGCGATATGCCTTTGCATCTCCACTTTGTATATTGCATATACAAACACAATATACATTTCACGGACCTCAAATGACTATGAAGCGCTTTGAAATTCAAATCAGGTCCGATTTGCATCTCCTTACTTGTACATCTCCTTGCAGATCACATCATACAAATGTGGTACACATACAACAGACCCCAGCCATTTATCCATCGGATTTGAAAAACTTTCAAATCCGGGCCTTGTATCTCCTTTGTATATATATCAGCATATACAATGCCATATACATGCAAGCTGCAGATTTCAACACCTTACCTGCTAGATTTGAACAATTTTCAAATCCAGCTTGCACCTTTACAAATGTATATTTCACATGCATTCACCTTTGTATGTTTGTGGGCCCCACCAAATGTATCTCCTGCTGCATGCATATTGCCAAACATGAACCTTTGCACTATAGCAAATGCATGTCGGGTCTCTTTGTATATATTTCATTGTATAAACCCAATGTATATTGGATATACATTCACTCTTGCTTGCACATATCTGCGGACCCGACCACCACTTTAGCCCTGATTTGAACCCTTTTTGAGATCTGCAATGTATCTTCGCGTTGTATGTTGAACATACAACAAAACATACATACAATTCTACATGATACAACCGCAGAATATTCCAAGAATCTTCAATGCATATTCTGCCCTTGCATATTTTCAATGTATCCTTTTCGCTGCATATAGCCATTGTATATCTGGACATACAACAAAACATATACAAGCAAGCCCGATATACATTCAGAGAATCTTCCTAGAATTTGCAACAGATTCCCCAATGTATATGCAAACTTGATATGCATTCAGAAATGCATAGAACTCATTTTTTCACCATTTTTCAAAGGCTGACCGAGATTTCACAAGCCTGCCAACATACGTTTGCACTTGCATATACAAACATACGACAGATTTCACAATGTATAGAGTAATTTTTAAAACTTAGCATTTTCTCAAGTGCAATGGGAAAAAGCAGTTAAACAATGCATGTGGGCCGAGGAACAATTTAACCTAAGGCACCAAGGGTTTGAAAGAATAAGAACAGAAGCTTGCGAACTCAATTTCAGAACCCTAACCCTAGGTGAGCACCACCACACACTTCATAAGATGTCAAATCAAGAGCCTTACAAGGAGATCTATTTATCAAGTAGCAAGCAGTACACATAGCCTCTACCCAAAAGCATTTATCCACATGTGCATCACTAAGCATACTTCTAGCTCTTTCCATAATGGTTCAGTTCATCCTTTCTACAACACCATTCTATTGTGGTGTATACCGAGTTGTCTTTTGTCTGATTATACCTATATGCTTGTAAAACTCATCAAATTCCTTAGAGCAATATTCCCTCCATTGTCAGATCTTGATATTTTTATCTTTAAACCTGATTGGTTCTCTACTAAGACCACGAATTCCTTAAACTTAGTGAAAACTTCAGATTTATGTTTCATAAAATAAATCCATGTATATCTGGATACATCATCAATGAAGGTGACAAAATAACAAGATTTTCTAATAGATTGATTATCCACAGGTCCAAACACATTCATATGAATAATTTCTAATTTCTCTTTTGCTCTATTGCTTCCTAAAGGAAATGATTTTCTATTTTGTTTACCAAACACACAATGCTCACAAAAATTAAAGTGTTCATTAGAATAGGATAAACTGTCCAACAATTCTTTATTCTTAATAGTTTTTAATACATTATTGCTCGTGTGGCCCAATCTACGGTGCCACAACATACAAGTGTTTTCATAAGCCTCAAAAACATAAGAGGCATTACAAACTATAGTGGCTTCAATCTTAAACAAGTTCCTGAATCTCTTCCCTTTCGCTACCATCAAGTTCCCTCTCACCAATCTGCAACCATGCTTGTCAAATGTCAGATGCATTTCCAAATCATTCAACTTTGAAACTGAAATTAGATTTCTAGCTAATCTAGGAACATGAAAAACACCAGGGAGGGTTTTAATCCTCCCATCACTAAAACACAACAATACCTTTCCTTTCTCGACAATAAGATATGAAGAGTTGTCACCAAGGTAGATATTACCTCCATCGTATTCTTCATATGTGGAGAACCATTCCTTATGTGGGGTCATATGAAATGAGCATCCTGAGTCAACCAACCAGTGATCATTAGAAACAACATTACATGCAAAAAGTAAAACATCTTCACGTGCATTCGAGGACTTATCTGAAGCACTCTCCCACTGTTTCTTGGGGTTTCTGCACTCCTTCTTCACATGTCCCCTTTTACCGTAGTTCCAACACTTAAATCTGTTCTTTTTACCAGGAGTCTTAGACTGGCCCTTGGACTTGTCCTTAACCCCTTTCTGATCTCTCTTTGGTCCCCTTTCCTTAGACCTTCCCCTGACACTGAGAGCATCCCCTAAACTATCTGAACTCTTCTCCCTCAATTCCTGTGACAGTAAAATTGCAACAAGGGCATCCAACTTCGGATCTGTGAGGTTAGCAGTGACAGCAAGGATAACATACTCCCAAGACTCAAGTAAAGAACAAAGAAGCAAGATACATTTATCTTCCTCATCAACCTCACCATCTACTAAAGCAAGCTAACTCATCAACAAATTAAATGAATTTAAATGCTCTGCAACTGACTCACCCTCTTTCATTTTCAAGGAAAACAATTTTCTTTTTAAGTAAAGTTTATTTACATACTCTTGTCTTGATAGATCTCACCCAACCATTTCCACAACTTGTGTGCAGTCTCTTCCTTTGCGACATTCAATAAGACAGAATTTGATAGACACAAACAGATGGTTCCCCATGCCTTCTTATCCAGTTTTGTCCACTCATCCATAGAGACATCATCAGGTTTCTTCTCTTTTTGAACAACCAACCACTGATTTCTTTCTTCCAACAAATCTTCCATTTTTAGCTTCCACAACTCATACCCCATTCCATTGAACTTCTCAATGTCCAATCGAGAGGTTGATGCAACAGTGGATGCAACCATAACATCAACACAAGATCTGCAAAACAAATGCAACCAAATCTCCCACTGCAACTACAACTTCCTGATGTAAGAGCATCCCTGGTTCAAGAGCAATCTTGCATCAACCAAAACATTTGCATTCTAGTTTGTTTGCAATTCAATTTGTTTCTTTTTCATTTCCCAGTTCAGTTAGAAGCAGTTTCAGCTTGTGGTCCAGTTTTGGTATTTCACATCTTGTGGATCTGGACTTAGCATCTACGTTCATTCATTTACATCAGTTACCGAAAAGTTATCACTATCATAAGATCAACTATTTTCTCAGAGGAGAGCATCCTGACAGTCTCATACAATCAGCTAAAGGAGAAGGCTTGGGGATCCTTCCTTGACTTGCGGATCTCAATGACACATCATTCAATGTACTTTGGTTCATGGCCGACCTTCCCCATGGGTCCACGCATTATTCCATTCATTTGAGGAAGTGTTCTATGCATTTAGGTCCGATCTATTTGTGAACACGTTACAGCTCTTCATTAGAGTTTGTGACCTTCCTTGGCCGACGCGGAGGAATCTATTGGTCTGGAGTTGATATATATTGATGTAATAGATCCTTAGGAAAGTAGTTAGGAGTTTTCAATTGATTCATAATCCTTAGTTTAGATTTTGTACGAAGGGAGCTGCAAAGCCTTACCTTGCGCATGTATGTAATTAGGCCTTTGAGCCCATATTGTAGGCCCGCATGTTGTTGGCCAGATTGTATTTGAATTCTATGATATAATAAATTACTAAATCTACGTTTGTTTCATTTCTTTGATTTGTTTCCATTGTGTTTACTCTTGCTGCACGGTTTGGACAGTTCATTCTGTGAACCCTCCTACCGTGACTGCACCAAGTGGTATTAGAGCAAAAGTTTGAATCTTTGGGAGTGGATTGAGCAAAGTTGGCGAGGGAATTCTGTAAGATCTTGTTGTGGATAGATCGCCAAATTGAGGTAGGTTACTAGTGTTGCAACCGATCACCGATTAAGAGGCAGTTGTCACCTTGTAGCCTGATCGCCGAAACTGAGGCAATTTATAATTGATCCTAGGAAGAATGTCACTGAGGAGAGTTGCTTCTATTGGAACAATGGATGGTAGAATAGATGAGTTGATGGAGATAATGAAAATAATGCAAATTCGATTAGATATTGTTGAAGAAGATAGGTGAAGAGGATTGACACCGAGACCTAATGTTGAAAGCGATGAGGAAGAAGAATTTTAATCTGTTGAACACACTGGTGAAACCCTAGGAGGTGATGAAGAAGAAGAATCAGAACAGGTAAAAATGTTGCGAGCTATTTCAAAGATTAGAAAGAGACCTAGATTTGATGTGCCAAATTATACTAGTAATTTGAACCCTGAAGAGTTGATTGACTGGATAAATGATATGGAAGAATACTTTGAGTATGAGGAAATTGAAGATTTGGAGAAGGTGCAATTCACAAAGACAAAGTTGAAAGGACATGCTGCAATATGGTGGAAAGAAGTTTAGTTGGAAAGAAATAGAAGAGGGAAAGAAAAGATTACAAAATGGGATAGAATGGTGACAAAGTTGAAGAATCAGTTTATACCTGCTGACTATGAGTTGGAGCTGTTGAAAAGATTGCAAAACCTGAGATAAAAGGAGAAATTTGTAAAGGAGTATACTGAAGAATTTCATAAAATGATCATAAGAATAGGACATAGTGAAACAAACAAGGAAAAAGTGGCTAGATACATCAATGGACTGGGATTGAACATTCAAGAAGAACTAAGCTTGGTAAAGATGACATCTTTGGAGGAAGCATATCAGTTTGCCCTGAAGGTTGAAGAGAAGTTGAATAAGAGGCATGATTAGAGACAGAGAGGAAGAGGAGGTAAATTTTAGAGAGGTAGAACTTATTCCAGAGGAGACAGATCATATCTGGAGTAGAACAAGTTTGACAACCCAGTTAGGAAGGATGACAGAGATAACAATACTTACTGGAGAGATGATAGAAATTTTTACCAGAGAGGCAACTATAATGCATACTGAAATGAAGGATACATAAGGGAAGGAAGAGGATTCGACAAGAAGACATTCAGAGGTACTTGTTTCAGGTGTGGAGGTGAAGGACATAGAGCATTTGAATGTAATCAAAGTAGTACGAGTTAGAGGACAGAAAATAGTGGAAGAGCAGCCTATGTTGAAGAAGAACCTATTGAACTAAATGACCCCTGTTCTGTTGGTAAACTGGAGAAAGAAGAATCATTGGTATTGAGAAGAGCACTATTTCAAATAGAGATAAATGAGGAACTACCGCAGAGGAAGAGTTTATTCAGGACCAGATGCAAATCAGGAGGTAAGTGTTGTAAAGTTGTGGTTGATAGTGGTAGTTCAGATAACCTAGTTTCAAAGGAGATGGTGACTAAGCTAAAGTTGGAAAGATTGAAACACCCTAAGTCATATCAGATAGAATGGATTTAGGATGATCATAAGGTATTGGTGAGTGAACAATGTTTGGTGAAATTTCATATTGGATCTTATCATGATGAAGTCTTGTGTGATATTATGCCTATGGATGTTTGTCATATCTTGTTGGGTAGACCTTGGCAATATGATAGAAAAGCTATACATGATGGGAGAAAGAATACATACACTATAATAGAAAATGGCAAGAGAATTACTTTGATTCCTTTGGAGGATGATCTTAAAGATGTGGTATGTGGGAATGCTAGAATCTGTTTGGTAGATGGAAGAAAATTTCTGGATGGTTTGAGACATGAGAATATCTGTTATGCCTTGATCCCTAAGAAGCCTGAAGCATTGAAGAAAGAAGAATCACAACTAAAGGAGATAAGAGAGTTGCTGACAAAGTATGAAGACATCATATCAAACAATGTACCTGATGGATTACCACCTATGAGGAGTATCAGTCATCACATGGATCTTATACCGGGAGCAAGTTTGCCTAACAAAGCAACACACCGGATGACACTAGCAGAGAATGAAGAATTGAATAGATAGATACAAGAATTGTTGAGGAAAGGTTTGATCAGAGAAAGTTTGAGTCCTTGTATAGTGCCTGCAGCGCTTGCACCGAAGAAGGATGGAGAATGAAGAATGTGTACTGACTCTAGAGCAATAAACAAGATCACAATTAAGTATAGATTTCCCTTACCTAGGATGGATGATATCATGGATTGTTTGAGTGGAGCAAAATATTTCACAAAGATAGACTTGAAAAGTGGATACCATTAGATTAGAATCAGAGAAGGAGATGAATGGAAGATTGCTTTTAAGACAAATGAAGGATTGTATGAGTGGTTAGTGATGCCCTTTGGATTGACAAATGCACCGAGTACTTTCATGAGATTAATGATTGAAGTCTTGAAGAAATTCTTGGGTAAGTTTGTAATTGTGTACTTAGATGATATTCTGATTTTCAGTAAGACAAAAGAAGAACATTTGTGGCATATTAGACAAGTTTTGTGGAGGTTGACATAAGAGAAATTGTTGATAAACATCAAGAAGTGTAGTTTCATGAAGGAAGAGTTGGTATATTTGGGATTTGTGATTTCTGTGGAAGGATTGAAGATGGACCTTGAGAAAGTGAGAGCAATTATTGAATGGCCTACACCGGAGAGCAATGGAGAGGTTAGATCATTTCATGGATTAGCTAGTTTCTACTGGAAGTTCATCAGAAATTTTAGTTCAGTTTGTAACCCTATGACAGAGACAATGAGAGGTGACAGAAAAGATTTCAAGTGGACATCTGGAGCAAATAAAAGTTTTGAATTATTGAAGCAAAAAGTGACAGAGCAACCTGTTTTGGCATTACCGGATTTCAATAAGGTATTTCAAGTTGATTGTGATGCAAGTGGAAATGCAATTGGAGCAATGTTAAGTCAAGAAGGTAGACCAATAGCATATTTCAGTGAGAAGTTGAATGATGCAAGGAGAAGATATTCAGTTTATGATCAAGTATTCTACGCCATAATTTAAGCCTTGAAGAAGTGGAGACATTACTTGTTGCCTAAGGAGTTTGTGTTGTATACAAATCATCAAGCTTTGCAATATTTGAATAGTCAAGGTAAGTTGAATCAGAGACATATGAGGTGGGTAGAGTTCATGCAGAGTTATACTTTTGTGTTGAAGCATAGGAGTGGAAAATCAAACAAAGTTGCTAATGCCTTGAGTAGAAGAAGCAACTTGTTGATAGAGATGAGAATTGAAGTGTTGGGATTTGATTAATTAAAGAATATGTATGAGGGAGACACTGACTTTGCAGAACCTTGGAAAGCATGTAAGGAACCTGCTGTGATAGATAGAAGCAAGTGGTTAGACTATTTCATTCAAGAAGTTATGTTATTCAAAGGAAGTCAATTGTGCATACCTAGAAGTTCAATGATAGATAATTTGATCAAGGAGAAACATAATGGTGGATTGGCAGGACATTTTGGCATTGATAAGACAGTGGCTTTGGTGACTGAAAATTACTTTTGGTCTCAGATACATAAGGATGTTTGGAGATTTGTGCAGAGTTGTAGAGTTTGTCAAGTTGCAAAAGGGAGTAGTCAGAATACCGAATTGTATAAACCTTTGACAGTACCGGAGAGACCTTGGGAAAACATAAGCATAGATTTTGTGATGGGATTGCCTAAGACATAGAGAGGACATGATTCAATATTTGTAGTGGTGGACAGATTTTCAAAAATGGCTCATTTCATACCTTGTAAGAAGAGAACTAACGCAGTGCATGTAGCTGACCTTTTTTTCAAGGAGATTGTGAGATTGCATGGATTACCTAAGAGCATAATTTCAGACAGAGATACAAAGCTTGTTGGATACTTTTGGAGGACACTTTGGAAGAAGATGAAGACAGATTTGAAGTCCAGTTCTACTTTTCATCCACAGACAGATGGACAGACATAGGTAGTGAATAGGAGTTTGGGAAACTTGTTGAGATGTTTGGTTGGAGAGAAGACATGAAGTTGGGATTTGATTCTTTCACAAGCAGAGTTTGCATACAATAATTTAGTAAATAGGAGTACCAGAAGAACACCTTTTGAGATTGTGCCTAGAGTAAACCCTAGAGGAGTTGAAGAATTGAGAGATATCAGCATGGAAGAGAAGAGGAGTGCAGAAGCAGAAGAATTTACAGATCATATGAAGACAATGCATAATCAGGTGAATAAGCATTTGGAGGATATGAAAAATAAGTACAAAGAGAAGGCTGATGAGAAGAGAAGACATAAGGAATTTGAAGTTGGAGATGAAGTGATGGTGTACTTGAGAAAAGAAAGATTTCTAGTTGGGACATATGATAAGTTGCAGATGAAGAAGTTTGGACCTTGTAAGATACTCAAGAAATTTGATTCAGGAAATGCATATGAAGTGGAGTTACCGGAGACATTGGGTATATCACATATTTTCAACATTACAGATCTATATTAGTATCATGAAGCAGAGTTCAGTGATAGCACAGAAGAAGACTTGAAGAAGCAGTTACCACAACAAGCACCGGAGAAGATAGAAGACATTTTGGACAGTTGAGTTGGATGCAGCACAAGAGGAAGACAATACAAAGAATATCTTGTGAAGTGGAAAGGCAGACCATAAGAAGATTCATCATGGATTTCTTAGGTTGAGGTGGACTGTCTTGGTTCTCCCTTAGCCCCAGCAAAGTGAGGGACTCACTTTTTTCAATAACCCCAGATGTCTGATGCAAGAGCATCCCCAGTTCAAGAGCAATCTTGTATCAACCAAAACATTTGCATTCTAGTTTCTTTGCAGTTTAGTTTGTTTCTTTTTCATTTCCTAGTTTAGTTCAAGTAGTTTAGTCAGAAGCAATTTCAACTTGTGGTCCAGTTTTGGCATTTCACATCTTACGGATCTGGACTTAGCATCTACATTCATTCATTTACATCATATCAAGAATTTAGAGCATTTGGATCAGTTACTGAAAAGTTATCGCTATCATAAGATCAACTGTTTTCTCAAAGTAGAGCATCCTGACAGTATCAGACAATTAGCTAAAGGAGAAGGCTTGCGGATCCTTCCTTGACTTGTGGATCTCAATGACACATCATTCAATGTCCTTTGGTTCATGGCCAACCTTCCCCATGGGTCCACACATTATTCCATTCATTTGAGGAAGTGTTCTATACATTTAGGTCCGACCTATCTGTGAACATGTTACAACTCTTCATTGGAGTTTGTGACCTTCCTTGGCTGACACGGAGGAATCTATTCATCCGGAGTTGATATATATTGATGTAATAGATCCTTGGGAAAGCAGTTAGGAGTTTGCAATTGATTCATAATCCTTAGTTTAGATTTTGTGCGAAGGGAGCTTCAAAGCCTTACCTTGTGCATGTATGTAATTAGGCCTTTGAGCCCATATTGTAAGCCCGCATGTTGCTGGCCAGATTGTATTTGAATTCTATGATATACTGAATGACTGAATCTGCATATGTTTCATTTCTTTGAGTTGTTTCCGTTGTGTTTACTCTTGCTGCACAGTCCGAACAGTTCATTCTGTGAACCCTCCTACCATGATTGCACCACTTCCACACTACCACCCAAGAGACAAAGATGGCCAATCTTTGATACCAAATATTAGAAATGAAAGAAACACTACTTCAATGGAAATCAAATTCAAGATAAATTTCAGCAATCTTTAAGTGTGCATTAAGAATGGAGATTGTAACAAAACATAAAACCCACTACAGAAAAAATGCCAAACATGAAGAACTCAACACAAGATACAATAACATAGTGTTTAACATGGAGAAAACCCTTGTGGATAAAAAACTCCACTCTGGAAAGAGGCCCAATGTTTGTATTAATATGCAAAAGATTGTACAATACAACAACATCACCAATCTATCCTTCAATCTTCAATCCGACAGCATTCTTGCAGCACATGAGTACCTAAAATATGTATTACAACAACAAATACATGGAAAACACTTATAGAAATGTTTTCCAACTCAGCATATGCGTTCACCTTCTCTCTCATGAGATTCCCCAACATGCAAACATTAAATGCCATCTTACAAGCACCTTCCACTTGTCCAAAAACAGCCATGCAAAGGTTGGGTGCCCAAGACTAAATCTGGCCTCTTATAACATTTTTTGATGTGTCATAACTGTCATTGATTCCACAAAAGAGTATCTTTCCAAGATAGGAACCTTGGGCTAAATATAGCAAATATACAACTAACATATCTGTCATATGCATCATAGAATCACAGAATCTTATGACAACTTGCAACTGTCATAGATTCACTTACCAAACATTTGACAGTTTTCATACATGCCAAATATAGTAGATTCCTTAAGGGAAAATGCCTACCCTCATTTACTTTGAGTTTTTACATTTGCCAACAGTAAAAGTCACTCTATAATTACCTCCGGTTACTCTAAAATTACCCCTGCCAGTGAAACTAGTACATCTCCTCATGGATAATTACAAATTACATATAATAAATGGAATAAATACAATATTGGGATTTACAAGGTTAATGGCACCTTATCCCAACAGTTGATAGGTTGCACCTACATTCTTGAGACCAAAGGGCATTACAACCCAGCAATAGGTACCTCATAGATAGATGAAAGAGGTTTTATGTTGGTCCTCTTCTGCGATCCTGATTTGATTATATCCAAAGAACCCATCCATCAGCAAGAGGATTTCATGACCCATTATAAGGTCAATAATTGTATCAATGCTTGGTAATGGAAAGTCATCTTTGGGACAAGCTCTATTTAAATATCTGAAATCTTGCAGCAGTGGATTCGTCCATCAGGTTTTGCGATGGACACAATATTGCAAACCCACTCAAGATAATCAATGGGTTTAATGAACTTGGCATCCAATAGCTTTTGGATTTCTGCTTTGACCAATAATGCTATTTGGGGATGCATTTTTCTTAGCTTTTGTTTGACCAGTTTGGCATTTGGAGATACTGCCAAATGATGTACTACAAGTGAAGGGTCTAGACCGAGTATGTCTTCATAGGTCCATGCAAAATTGATTGCTCTTTTCATGAAAAATGCTATGAAACTAACCCTTTCTTCTTTTGATAATGATGCTACTAAGAATGTGATCTTTGGATCCTGTGTGGTGCCCAAATTGATTTCTTAAGACTTTTCTATCAACAAAGGTGACTGCTCTAGATATGTTGTAGTTAAAGGAAGGTCGAATCCTCCATCCTCGGGTGCCTCGGAGAGGTTTTCACCTGTGGATACGTCCTTTATTTTTATTTTTCCATGATCGAGAGGCATCTTTCATTTTTCACCTAATGACCTTTCATTTTTTATTTTATTTATTTCATTTTTACGACTAGAGGATTTGACCCTTCCACCAAAATATGCCAACAGAGGGAGGTCAATTGTGAATCCCACTTTGTGGTCTCCCAACGGTAAACCCTTCCTTAATCCCATGAATTCTACTATGGCTTCATCATTCTAAAATATGTCTACGACAGGTGCCCCCTGTTGGTCCCAATCAATTAGGCTAGGATAGACAAGTTGAAGGTTAGAGGGTGTAGATGATGAGGTAGATGATAGCATGAAAATGGATGTTTCTTGGAATAATTCAATGATATGGAAGGAAAAGTCCTCAATGGTATCCTGACTAGTGATATCTTCTGTGGGAAAGGCCTTAGCTACTTCTTCGAGGATAAACTTGATGTCTGAGGAAGGCTGACCCTCCTTTCCATACCCTAGACCTTGCCTATTGAACTTCTTAGTAACGATAATAGGTTCCAGAGGGCCTTGTTCCTGTGATCCTAGTCCTCCTTTTCCTCCTTTTCCTTTATAGCCCATGTTCTTAATAATCCTAAATCCATTGTTATACCGTTCTACTTCTAGAGAGACTTGATCATTTTCATCATAGAAGATCCAAGAGGAAACGTCACCATCAACATCATCATCAAGTAGTCTTGATTGGATAAACACAGTTGGAGGTATAGTGATAGTGGCTTAGATGAAGTGTCTTTGGGTACCAATGACTTGTCATAAGATTTAGGTGACAAGGGTACCGTTCCCACACAACAAGATTCATTTAGACTATACTCACCAAGTCCTTTCTCTTTGATTTTAATGTTGGGAATAGATTTGCTAGTGGAGGGCTTGTTTAGGTCAGACGGATCAACATAAGATGTGGATGGATGACCTTCAGCATTGAAAGGTATACGATTGGGGTTCTGATAGGTATCTTGGAAAGCTCAACAGTATTCAAATGGATTGGGATCTGCAGGTATTGTGATTTCCACACCATTATATGGGAGTTTTAAGCATTGCTGGTATGTGGATGGCACTGCTTTGAGGGCATGTATCCAAGGATGACTGAGGATAATATTATAGGGCAAATCAATATCCAAGACTTGGCATTGAGTATCGGTAGTGACATGACCAACTCTTATAGGAAGATGAATGATCCCTTCTGAATTTCTCTCTCCATCATCATAAGCTTTGATGGTTCTGCTTTTGGAAGTATCAATACGATCCTCAGAGTATCCCAACTGTTTTATTAATTTCAAAGAACATATGTTCAATCCAGCTCCACCATCTACTAGTATACGTTTAATGTGGCATTGGTTGATATACACTTCAATGTGAAGGGCATAGTGATGGGATGGATCAAAGGATGAAAGATGTTGATTAGAAAAGGTCAAATGATGGGGAGATGCAATACTCTATATCATGGCTTGGAATTGTGTTGTATCGATATCATTTGGAACCAATGATTCCTGCAAGGCTTTATCAAGGATGCCTTTGTGAGTGGGTGATATGCATAATAACTCTAGAATGGAAATATGGGCAGGAGTTTTACCAAGATGCTCAAAGATGTTATAACCAAAATTTGGATGAGCATTGAGTGGTGGGGCTCCTTGGATAGTTATGCGACCTTGACGAGTAGTAACAACACAATCGTGTGCTTTTCCCCTTATAGTGATAGTAGAGATACGAGCTTGATCAATACGACCGATAGTAGACTAATAGGTATAGTTTACATTCTTGGTGTCAACAACACCATCATTCACAACATTCTTGTTTTTGTTCCAAAATCAAGATTTGTCATTTGAGGATTGTGGGTTGTCTTTATTATCTTTAAAGATCTTGATAAGGCCTTTTGCGATTAGGGCCTTCTCAATGTTGCTCCCTTTAGATATGATTTCATCATAGGAGGTTGCACTGTGCATTTGGAGTTGGAATGACAACTCAAGATGGAGGTTTTGGACAAAAATGTCCACTTGTTGTTTTTCAGGCATGTGCCAAGAGAGTTTGCTAGCCATGTTTCTCCATCGCTGAATGAAGGATGAAAATGTTTCTCCATTTCATTGTTTGTTATTGATGAGATCATTCATGGTAACCTCATTTTCTATGTTAAATGCGAAGTGAGAGATGAATTTGTTGGCTAATTCTTTAAATTTTTTAATGCCCAGAGGCAGGTGGGAAAACCATTCCATGGCTTGTTCCCTGAGATTGCGAGGGAATAGTCGCAAGAGATATGTGTCATTGTACATGTGACGTCTAGGCAAGCCACATAGAATGTTCTAAGGTGATCATTAGGATATCCTTTCCCCTTGTATTTGTCAAATTGTGGCGTTTCAAAATGCAAAGGAAAGGGTATCATTTGTAGTGATTTATCAAAGGGGTATGGACACACCTCTTTGAAAGAGAAAGTTTTCTTTGTTTGACCGAAAGACATATCAGCAACTTGTTGTTTTAGGTTGATTAATTCTTGTGCGAATTGGGTGTTGATGATTGAGGTTGTTGCACGAGATTTTGATTGGTGGGGGGAGGTATCTAATACATTAATTGTTGATTTGAAGGGTATTGTTGTGATGGATTGTATGGTGGGGTGTGCATGTTTTGAGTTTGGCCCCCAGGTGGTGGAGGTACATATGAGCTAGATGACGGATTAACAGTATAGGTCTATGTTGTATGAGAATCAAATGAAGGATTGGTTGCATTTTGATTTTGACCACCAGGTGTAGGTACATAGGAACTAGATCGTGATGGGTTAACAATATAGGTTTGAGCAACAAATGAGGGATTGATTGTGTTTTGATTTTGACCACCAGGTGAAGGTACGTATGAACTAGATGATGGGCTAATGGTGTAGGTCTTCGCCGCATGAGGACCAAGTGAGGAGTTGGTTGCGTTTTGATTTTGACCACCAGGTGGTGGAGGTACATATGAACTAGATGATGGGTTGACAATATAGGTTTATGCTGCATGAGGACCAAGTGAGGGGTTGGTTACATTTTGATTTTGACCACCAGATGGCGGAGGTACATATGAACTAGATGATGGGTTGACAATATAGGTCTGTGTCGCATGAGCTCCAAATGATGGGTTAGTATAATGCATGGGCTGAGTGGAGATTAATGGGGTATAAGAAATGGAAGTTGGGGTGACATGGGATGTAGGATTATTGGATATTTGTGGTTCGAGAGACATTAGTTGATCAACATACAAAGTGTTGGATGATGGATTTGGTATAATATGTTGATGAATAAGAGAGGTGTTGCGATTAGCCCTGGCATGAGAGGTTTAAATGGGGTGAGTGGATGATGTGGCAATATGGGATGATGCATTAGATACAAGAGATGATCTGACATGTGACACATTTGGATTTGGATTTGATGCTTGGGTAACTTGGGTAGAGATGGCATTCATTGAAGAAGATGGAGTGGAATGTGACACATGAAAGGGTGACACACTCATATTAGAGACCTCTGAAGTAAATACATAGGATGGTGTTATTAAAGGCTCACTTGATGGCATAACATTTGGTTGACTTGGTCTCATAGATTCGGATGATGTTTGAGTTGTATGACTGGGTTGACTTGGCAGAGATGGTGTTGAGGGTATCGTGGTCTTGGTAGACATGGTAATGATAGACACATGATTTTTTGTACCAACATTGGTCTCAATGACGGGGTTAGATTTACGAATGGTAGTTATGTCATAATTACTTGGCAATTTAGCCCCTCGCTGAGCCAGTTGTAACATGAAATGAATGGGGTCAGATTGTAGGAGATTGTTCACAGATTATAAAGCGTCAAATTCCTTTAGAGATTCAAGATCATCTTGGGACTCCTCATATTCTTGATAAGTAGGCTCAACAACATAGTGTGATGGCCTTTGGTCAAATGATGATGATGGTCCAACAGTGTAACCCTCGGGTACAAAAATTCTAGGATCCATTCCGGTTGTGAATTGGGAGGCATCCTTAAGCGGGGTAGACTGAAATTGTTTGAGATTAGCTTCCGTGGCTGCTTTGTATTAAATTCTGGTCTGAGGCATGAGAGATGGGATTTTTAGATTGATTGATTTGGATGGATTGATCAAGTTTGATTGATGGATGTTTTTGGCTCAGTCAGATTTGATTGATTGGTTTAATGGATAGATTGATTAGTTGATAGATTGATTGGGTGATAAGGGATTGATAACCCCAAAGATAACGACTAAACCAAAGGATTTTGATGATGATGTTTGTTGTTTTGATTTCTATTGGACAGCTAACTAGGATGATATATTGACTGTAGATGATCAAATTTGATGTCTAAAGATTGATGGATTGATTGAAAACGAGATTTGGACCAGAAGATATAATTGCAGTTTGTGGTAAACCAGAGGCGATTTTATGTTGTTCAGAGGCGATTAGGAATAGCTCAAAGGTAGATTGCTATTGTTCAGAGGTGATCTAGAATAGCTCAAAGGTGATTAGAAATAGCTCAAAGGCAATTTGTTGTTGTCCAGAGGTGATTTTCATGTGACAAGTTTTGTTTTTGATGGTTTTTTGACAAGAAAATAGGATGGTAAACATAGAACATTCACAAACATTAACAACTTAGTCTGGCAGAGACAATATATGCTAGATTCTGACTTGGATTGCTCCAACTGCACTTATTCAGAGTGGATAGCTTAGAAGTTTGGTAGCACTGGCTCCCCCTTACATGACACACACTTCTCGGGCATACCAAACTTTGAATTCCCCAAAGAGAATTTGCTATCTCTACTTTGAACTATGAGAATGTGGGATGGCTTCAGAGGTTTGACCTCCTGTACTAGTAAATAGAAGGATTTTAGCTACTAAACAAGAGCTTTTTAGTAAGGGCATTCGTTCAGGTGGTCCTACGTGCGGTAATTCACTTTGATTAGGAGGCCTCCCAGCCTGCAGAGGTTACGCTCTATAGGTCTTCACGCACCACAAGGGTACTAAGGGAAACACTCATCGGTATGACACATCCGCACCTGTTGTTTATGACTTTTGTCACAAACACATTTTTTATATAGCAGTTTGAATGAGCTTGTCTTTAGCTTGTTACCGCTTGGGTCGTTCCCTCTCACAACGGGAGGCAGGCCCTCTAGAGATAACAACAATTTCTCTTACACCCCAGGTACATTGAATAAGCAGGGGGAGAGGATACTCTTGTTGTTAAATTAGGTTACAGACATACACAACAAGAAAACAAAAAAGAAAAATAGACACAAAGCATGCAAAGATTCTTTTTAAGCACCAATTCCAAAAATTCCTAATTTAGTGGGAAAAAACTAAATTCTTCGACCGATCGAACCTACAGAAGATGAATCAGTAGTTTTTCATAGTCTCCATTCTTCAACAAATGGATTAACAAGCTGCACAGATAGATATTAGTTTTTAGAAAATCTAAATTTGCAAAAGGCAAACCAAAGTCGTATAATGAAAACCAGATGCGACTTCCAGAAATGCAAAGGTGATAGAAAATTTACCAAAGGCGATTTCTTGCTATGCAAAGGTGAGCAACTGTTGTGTAAAGGCGATTTGCTACTGTGCAAAGGTGATTGGCTGTCATCACTACAACAGAACAGGTAATTAGCACCTAAAATAGAGCCAGAATTTAGTGTAATTGAGCTCAAGAATTGGACACTTTTTCCAGCGCAAACCTTGGCGCAAGTTTGCATGCTTACTTCGGTGCTGGATTTAGCACCGACTTTAGTGCCAGAAAGCAATAGCTAGATTTGGCACCAGATTTAGCACCAGATTTGACACCCAATTTGGCTTCCAATTTGGCTTCTAGTTTTGCTTCTTGTTTTGCTTCTAGTGTTGCTTCCAATTTTGCTTCCAGATTTGCTTCCAATTTAGCACCGGATTTGGCACCCAAATTAACTTCCAATTTGGCTTTCGATTTTGCTTCTGGTTTTGCTTCTTATGTTGCTTCTAGGTTTTCTTCCAATTTTGCTTCTGGTTTTGCTTCAGGTTTTGCTTCAGGTTTTGCTTCAATTTTTGCTTCCAATTTTGCTTCTAATTTTGCTTCAGATTTTGCTTCTAGATTTGCTTCCAATTTAGCGCCAAATTTGGCACCCAATTTGGCTTCTAATTTTACTTCTGGTTTTGCTTCTTGTGTTGCTTCCAAGTTTGCTTCCAGTTTGCTTCTGGTTTTGCTTCAATTTTTGCTTCCAATTTTGCTTCCCATTTTGCTTTTGATTTTGCTTCCAGATTTGCTTCCAATTTAGTGTCAGATTTGGCTTCCAGTTTGGCTTCTTGCATTGCTTCCAGGTTTGCTTCCAATTTTGCTTCCAATTTTGCTTCTAGGTTTACTTCCAGTTTTTCTTCCAATTTTGCTTCTAGGTTTGCTTCAGGTTTTGCTTCCATTTTTTCTTCCAGGTTTGCTTCCAGTTTTGCTTCCAATTTAGCACCAAATTTGGCACCCAATTTAGCTTCCAGTTTTACTTCCATGTCTTCTCCCATTTTTGCTCTTAGTCGTGCTTTGTATTTTGCTTCTTGTATGGCGTAAAAAATAGCTTCTGTTTTGGCTTCCTAATTGACGCCAAGTTTTGCTTCCATTATGACCTCCTTTGTTGCTTTGGGTTTTGCTTCCAATTTAACAAGATAATTATATAAAAAAACAAGATAATTATTATAAAATAACAAGATAATTATTATAACATGATCATCATCTATACTTAAAACAAGTGAGTCAAATATCTATAATTTAATTGAATTTTACAACATCCATCCTGAGCAGTAAATTAAAATCATCATAAATATCCATCCAAAAATCATCGACCACTTTCAATATATATAATTGACAAGTCAATACTGATAATATCATCATCATATATAACTAAAACAAGTGAAAGTCAAATATACCAGTAGATCAATTACATGTCCAACAGTCGACATAAGTCAAAATGATACATGTACAAATGATATAAGTAAAAATGATAAATTATGTAACTCAAAATGATACAAGTCAAGATGATACATGTCCAAATGATATAAGTCAAATTGATACATGTGAAAATGATACAACTCAATAATATGGTACTGTAGGCCGTGAAAATGATACATATGATAGCAACCATGAAAAGAGGCATCATAACGATATATCAGCAATGATCCATGATGATGATGATGAGGCAATTGCTAGTAGTAGCCTGTGACATTCATGATCATATAGACTACACCATCATGATCATCATCATAATGATCATCATCGTTGTCGTCATCATCGTCATTGGCCTCGTTGTCTTCTGTATCTGCATCATCATCATCCTCTGCCATGTGATCTATACTAGAACCAATATAATCTGGATCTATATCATCAGGATCTTCATCTTCTAGAAGACCCACGTTTTGCAAAAAAAAAACATTTAAAATGAAAAGTTATTATTTATTTCATGTAATAATTTATTTTTCTGTTATATATCTAATATTCCAACATATGAAACAAAACCATAATCATATTACATCATATCAAAGTACACATACCATAATAAAATTTCAAAAAAGTTCTAGCTAATATGTCATTCCAATGATGTACAACATGTAAGAATTCTAATAAACGTCACTAAAGATCATAAAAAAATTTGTTATACAATTTAACTATCAACTGTAAATTCTATTATATAACCTTAAGTGACACAAATTGCATGGTCAATGTATGTTCTTTTTCACTATTAATCTAATAACCTGCATTAGACAGAAACATTAAAGAGTTTTTAAGTAGCAGTTGATTAAATTCTCTTACATGTCATTAATGAATGCATAGTTTTTTTTTCAATAATTATTTATCTGAAGGTTCATGAGTAACCTTAAGATAAAGGTCTAATAGTTGTTCCATGGGGCATTTTTAACAAGCCAAATGTAATTGCCAACTTTTCACCATGGTGGCAGAGAAATAAGTATTTTTCCATCCTTCCACAACATTAGTTAAATTCTTGAATCTGGAAAATACCTTGCCGCCTTCATCTTCCAAGCCAATTTCTCCAACTTTGCATAGGTCTCCTTTGTCCATGGATGTGATCTGTCTCCTACACAAAAAAGCATGTACCATTTTATGCCCTTTAATCCAACTGTATCCAGGCATTTTTTTAATTCCTCTATCTTTCATCAATCTCCTTACCTTACCACACCTGCCCACTTCTGGATAGATGTTTGAGAGAAGAACATAAGTTATGCAGTTTTTTAGGATCCAAATCAAAAAGCAGTGTTGCTGTAAATACTCCTAAGCCTATATTCATATGTGATCTACAGGCACCAAGAAAACACATGCATACAACCAACACATATTTAACATGTATCTCAATAATAAAGATTAGGGTGTCTTCAAGATAGCCAGCATGGGCAAGGAGGTTAACCATGCACGTACACAAAGAGGCCAACGGGGTGGCCGATCTCCTGGCGAATCGAGGGGTTGAGTAGGAAATGTGGGAGGAATGCTTTTTCGAAGGGCAATGTTTCAAGGATCTGAGAAAGATGCTAATCAAGGATGATGGGGATTTAGGAATTTTGTAGGTACAGCTCAAGGTAGGAGATCTCAGAAGAATTGACAGCGAGCATGGCTTTCTCCAAGATAGGAAATCCTAGAGGAGATAGGAAGGACTATCCCCAATCTGGTTCGATTAGGGAAGAGTCAATCAAGCATTCCTTTTCTAGAAGTGAGGACAGTTCGGACATGCAAAAAGCATCATAAAACCTGCAACTTTTAGATAACGTGAGTAAGTCACGAGGAAGGTAATCAAGAGAAACTTCCTATTTTAGGATGATGGCTCGAAGTCTCCCATAACAATGGTAGGCAGAAAACACTTCAGAGTCTACTGTGAGTGCTTGGAGGAGTCGGTGGACTAGCAAGTCCGTTGCTTATTCAATACAGAGGAGGAGGGGATACATAATTCCATCAAAGAGATTGCATGGATAAGGGGAGAGTAGGGAAGCCATATCCATGACAGTGTCCTTTTAGAGCATTTCTATGTGACTGTCATCCAAGCCATAGGGTCTCTTACCAGGGCGTCAAGATTTATGGGTTTTTTGGTCAATGAGGGGATCAGGGATGATGTTATTATTGTAGGCCAGCACACCAACCCAAATCCAAAAAAAGGTTTCATCTATGGAGTCTTCAATGCGGAGGCAATCAAGAAGAAGAAGAAAACTGAAGAAGCCCTCAAGATCTTTAGAGAGGGACTGGAAAACTACAACATGACTGCTTTTGCAAACTTCGTAAGCCTAAATGGTGATCTATTCTCAGCAGAACAACTAGAATGAATTAACTCCCTCGCAGATGGCATAAACTCCATCTCAGAGGCTATGTAACTTTTGATATTTTGATGTAACTTATGGGACTATAACCTTTTAGTATAGCACAACGCATCCTTCAACCCTCAACCCTAAACACTATACCTTAAACCCTAATCCCTCCACCCTAAACCCTAATCCATCAACCCTAAAAACTATCCCTAAAGCCTGAAGCCTCAACCCTTAAACCTTAAACCCAAAACCCTCAACCCTAAACCCTAATCCCTTATCGCTAAACCTTAAACCCTATCCCTAAAGCCTCAACCCTAAACATTATGCCTTAAACCCTAATCCCTCAAATCTAAACCCTAATCCCTAAACCCTAAACCCTCAAACCTTAACCCTCAACCCTCAACCCTCAACACTATACCTTAAACCCTAATCCCTCAACCCTCGACCTTAATCTTAAAGATAAACCTAAATCTTCCACTCATTCCACCATCCCCAAGGGATCCAGAAATGCAAAATTAAATGCCTCTACTGATAAAGCCAAACATCCTAAGGGTCCTCATGCCTCAGGACATAAAAACAAAGAGTCAAAGAAAAATCAATCCAAAAAGTTATCCAAGCCCATACCTCCACAAGCAAAGTCCAAAACCAAAATGGTATGGGTACCTAAGCAACAAGAAATCAAGTTAAATGAGGCATCTACCTCTAAAAAATCCCAATCATCTACTCCCATCTCAAATTCCCATTCCTCTCAAAAGTGTCAAAACATTCCATCCCACAAGAAAAACAAAAGTAATAAAATGCCTAAGTCTATGTGGGTTCCTAAAGCCCTTCATCATCCATCTCCTAAGCAAACATCTCCATTGCACCCTACACCACCTCCGCATCACAAGCTTCAACATTTATCGTGATGTGTGCAACCATTAGTCATGGTTCCCTTCCATTCTGCAATAAATCTACCATCATTCATCCACTATCCTACATACCCTCCACATACCATCCCTATGGTCCATGCTTTGGCATAAGTCCAACATAATCCACATCATAATCCACTATTTTCCCTACATAATCCACATCATAATCCACTTTTCTCCCCTCTAGAATCTACGTCATAATCCACTATCTGCCTAATCCATTTTCCTTCCATGTATCCCTCACCAACATCGATTAGAGCACTCGACATGGTCCATGTGAGGACATCATTCTCTAATGGGACTATAACCTTTCAGTGTAGCGCAACGCATCCTTCAACCCTCAACCCTAAACACTATACCTTAAAACCTAATCCCTCCACCCTCAACCCTAAACACTATCCCTAAAGTCTGAAGCCTCAACCCTTAAACCTTAAACCCTAAACCCTCAACCCTAAACACTATACCTTAAACCCTAATCACTAAACACTAAACCCTAATCCCTCAACCCTAAACCCTAATCCCTTATCACTAAACCTTAAACCCTATCCCTAAAGCCTCAACCCTCAACACTTGAACCTTAAATCCTAAACCCTATCCCTAAACCCTCAAACCTAAACACTATGCATTAAACCCTAATCCCGCAACTCTAAACCCTAATCCCTAAACCCTCAACCCTTAGCACTATACCTTGAACCCTAATCCCTCCACCCTCAACCCTCAACCCTAATCTTAAAGCTAAACTTAAAGCTTCCACTCATTCCACCATCCCCAGGGGATCCAGAAATACAAAATTAGATGCCTCTACTAATAAAGCCAGACATCCTAAGGGTCCTCATGCCTAAGTACATAAAAACAAAGAGTCAAAGAAAAATCAATCCAAAAAGTTATCCAAGCCCATACCTCCACAAGCAAAGTCCAAAACCAAAATGGTATGGGTACCTAAGCAACAAGAAATCAAGTTAAATGAGGCATCTACCTCTAAAAAATCCCAACCATCTACTCCCATCTCAAATTCCCATTCCTCTCAAAAGTGTCAAAACATTCCATCCCACAAGCAAAATAAAAGTAATAAAACACCTAAGTCTATGTGGGTTCCTAAAGCCCTTCATCATCCATCTCCTAAGCAAACATCTCCATTGCACCCTACACCATCTCTGCATCACAAGCTTCAACGTTTATCACGATGTGTGCAACCATTGGTCATGGTTCCCTTCCATTCCGCAATAAATCTACCATCATTCATCCACTATCCTACATACCCTCCACATACCATCCCTATGGTCCATGCTTTGGCATAAGTCTGACATAATCCACTATTTTACCTACATAATCTACTTTTCTCCCCTCTAGAATCCACGTCATAATCCACTATCTGCCTAATCCATTTTCCTTCCATGTATCCCTTACCAACATCGATGAGGGAACTCGACATGGTCCATACAAGGACATCATTCTCTAATGGGACTATAACCTTTTAGTGCAACACAATGCATCCTTCAACCCTCAACCCTAAACACTATACCTTAAATCCTAATCCCTCCATCCTAAACCCTAATCCCTCAACCCTAAATGCTATCCCTAAAACCTGAAGCCTCAACCCTTAAACCTTAAACCCTAAACCCTATTCCTAAACCCTCAACCCTAAACACTATACCTTAAACCCTAATCCCTCAACACTAAACCCTAATCCCTCAACCCTAAACCCTAATCCCTTATTGCTAAACCTTAAACCCTATGCCTAAAGCCTCAAACCTCAACACTTGAAACTTAAATCCTAAACCCTCAACCCTAAACACTATGCCTAAACCATAATCCCTAAACCCTCAACCCTCACCACTATACCTTAAACCCTAATACCTCAACCCTCAACCCTCAACCCTAATCCTAAAGCTAAACTTAAAGCTTCCAGTCATTCCACCATTCCCAAGGGATCCAGAAATGCAAAATTAGATGCCTCTATTGATAAAGCCAAACATCCTAAGGGTCCTCATGCCTCAGGACATAAAAACAAAGAGTTAAAGAAAAACCAATCCAAAAAGTTATCCAAGCCCATACCTCCACAAGCAAAGTCCAAAACCAAAATGGTATGGGTACCTAAGCAACAAGAAATCAAGTTAAATGAGGCATCTACCTCTAAAAAATCCCAACCATCTACTCCCATCTCAAATTCCCATTCCATTCAAAAGTGTCAAAACATTCCATCCCACAAGAAAAACAAAAGTAATAAAACACCTAAGTCTATGTGGGTTCCTAAAGCCCTTCATCATCCATCTCTTAAGCAAACATCTCCATTGCACCCTACACCACCTCCACATCACAAGCTTCAACTTTTATCGCGATGTGTGCAACCATTGGTCATGGTTTCCTTGCATTCCGCAATAAATCTACCATCATTCATCCACTATCCTACATACCCTCCACATACCATCCCTATGGTCCATGCTTTGGCATAAGTCTGACATAATCCACATCATAATCCACTATTTTCCCTACATAATCCACATCATAATCCACTTTTCTCCCCTCTAGAATCCATGTCATAATCCACTATTTGCCTAATCCATTTGCCTTCCATGTATCACTTACCAACATCGATGAGGGCACTCGACATGTTCCATGCAAGGACATCATTCTCTAATGGGACTATAACCTTTCAGTGCAGCACAACGCATCCTTCAACCCTCAACCATAAACACCATACCTTAAACCCTAATCTCTCCACCCTAAACCCTAATCTCTTAACCCTAAACGCTATCCCTAAAGCCTGAAGTCTTGTTGATCATGATGTTAGTAAAAAACAAACATAGAATAAAGGTACACATTAACCCTTATTCATCTTGAAAGATACAATGAATTCAGAGAATTCATGATCTCAAGTCTCTGTTGATTAGGTCTTAATCTTCTGACGTTACTCAGAGGTTGATGTGTGTTGCTGTTTCCATTTTGGGGCCTTACCTAGGTCTCATCAGTAAGATAATGTTTCCTATAATGGTGCTGCACAGAGAGTTATTTCTACACAGGATATACTTCAAATATTGTGTCTATCTCTAAATCTTTGCATGATATTCATCATTTTGACATGCTTTAACTTCAAATATGCTAAATATGTTCAGTTATCTACAGGATGTCTGCATATTTGTATTATCCGCTTAAGATTGTTAATTATTTGCAATTGTGATGATGGAATGCTCTAAAATTGAAAGAAATTAAAAGAAATACTTCAAATTAATGTTGAACCTTTAGTTATTGAACCACATATACAATCAGATATAGTCTTGAAGAGAAGAAATCAAACCATATGTTCACCAAGACATTCCACAGCTAGATACAGTCGATGCTAACTTCAAAGGAAAGGTATGAAAACAACATATGAAAGCTGATATGCACTCCAAAGGACACAGCAAATCAAAGCATATATCTAGAATTCACACACTGATTACTCAAGATTTATTATGGATTGTAATAAAAAAAATCTTCTCATTCATTAAGTATGCAAGAACATATATGTATACAACAACTTTGAAATAAGCCCTGAATATTTCAGCAAACATATTTCAATTAAGTTTTGAATGTTTAAAATGAAGCATCTCTACACCTTTTATAGAATAAGGTGAGGGAGTGGTTACAATTGATCTGCGATCAAGATTTATCTATTTAAGATCTATGGTCCTCATTCCATTGACTAAGTCAACCTTTTCAATGAGGCACAGGTTGCTAGCTGGCAACCATCTAGGTAACTCATAATTTCTTAAGTACCTGATGCATATATTCCCTTTACGACACGTCTTCATTAGGTTCTTTGTCATCATCATCACTTTCACTACTCTCGCTATCTTCATCATCATGATGATTATCTCTCTGAATATGGACCTGTATGGATGTCCTAATATTCTCATATGCTTGCACTATTTTCTTCAATTCTCTGCCATCCCAAGTTTTTACTTTGATGATGGCATGCTTATGCACTTGATATTTGCTTTGGAGATTCTCTAATTTACTTTTCCTACTGTTGGATGTTTCATTATAATCCTCCACCTTCATCTTTATTCTCATTACTCTATCCAACACTTTTTCCGTCAGGTGCTTGAGAGGATCTTCAGCAACTAGCTGGAAATTACTATGCAGAGCTTTGATGAAAAACCCTTCATCTTGATTTTCAATCTTTCCTTCTGCATCTCCTTCTAATGTTTCCAAAACATCTGCCTCATGAGACATCATATCATGCAGTTTCACGCTGATATCTCTTAGTTTACTATTGCATCTTTTAAGTACATCATACTCAAATCTGATGTCCTTATACCATATGTCTATCAATATGGTAGTATTAATATCCAATACTTGGTTCCTTATTAGGATCTGTGAATCAATCCTCTTCATTTCAACCAAAATGCTCATGATCTTTTCTAATTGAAATGACCTCTTGCTGACCTCCATCTATAATTTATCTACTTTTCTCCTGGAGGTGCCCAAAGAATTCCACCTCTTCAAAGAGGCCTTTGCCACTTCTTCAGCTCCATCGAGCACGGATGACATCCATTTCAACATTATTGTTGATTCATGCTTCATGAGGTTCAACTTGTTGACCTCCTCCTGAGAAATAGTAGTCAATGGGACTACATGATCACTAGATGTATCATCAGGGTTAATTAACCCTCTTATATAGGCATGCAGCTGAGCAATGTGCTCTTTATGCTGCTTATTCTTCTCTTTCTCTCTTTTAACTCTAAGTTAATGAATCAATAATGTCTTTACCTTCTTGGCCTTCTTGATCCTCATTGGCAAATCCCAAATCTACTGTAGTAATCTGGAACTCATCCAGAGTGATCTTGCCTTTTTCTTTATCAACTGTAGGAATAGCTACCTGGGCTGTTCTCCTGCCTGTATCAGGATCCCTTCTTATTGCAGAAGTTATTCTAGCCTTCCTCTTTGGCTTTATCAGGGTTTTTATAAATAATGTAGATACATCAAATTCATGTGCCTCTATTTCTAATTCTGCATCAATTTCTTTCTCCAGCCATTGGGGAATTTGATTCTTTGGCTATTGGTCTTCATCATCATCATGATGATCACCCTGATCTTCAGTGTACACCATCATGTTCGATGGTGAGGGTGATCTTCTCTTTTCTTCATCATGACATTCCTCATGAAGGTGATCTTTGGGTATATCCTCTTGTTGAGGAACTTCTTCTGGAGGGTGATCTTGTTGATCATCTTCATGTTTATCCTGATCTTGATCTGTTGCTTCCTCCATAGGTGTCTCATGTACCTTGGTGATTTCCTCATCATGCGACATATTTGTTTCCTCAGATATTACTGTATCTACCTTTGGTGTATCAACCTGATCTGTAACTGCAATTTGTTTTGCAGTTGTAATAATTACTTCTTGTACCTTGTGGTCTTCAGGACCAGATATTTCTTTATCTTCTTTGTCCTTTGGTAGGACTTCTACCGTTTTGGGCCCAACAGGTACTTCCTTTTGTTGTTGCTTACCCATATCCAAAGTATGGCTCTCTATCTCTGCCATTTTTACTTTCTCAATATTTTCTGTCCTCTCAGGTGTACCTGCTGTATCTTTAGGATCTACATCCTTCACATATGTCAAATCTATTGTCACAGGACTTGTCACCTAATCAACTAATGTATCCAACCCCATCTCTTGGGCTACCTTTTCTGGGCTCATCTCTTTCCCTGATTCCACATGCTTCATCTCTTCTAACACTGTTTGTACTGATGGAGTTCCATGAGGAGTTATCCGAGTGCTAGCAGCAAGGGTTTCCATTCTTTGTGAAGTTACATCCTTCACCACCTCATCATCAGATAAGTCAACTGTTTCATCCAATGAAACTAAACCACTTTGCACTGCCTTAGAGGCTTCTTTCAATTGTTCTTCTGCTTGTCCAGTTTTGAACTTCACAATGGTGGGAAGTGGAACGTTATGTTGCAATTCCTTCCTAAATACTTCCCCACCTGATCCCCTCAACATTATGGGAGTTTGTTTTATTTCACCTCTCATAGCAGTCCTTGGTTTCTTAGGTGTAGTAGCTACCACTTGAGGTGCTTTTCTCTTCCTTGTGAAGGATAGAGGACCCTCCTCTTCTTCAGATTCTTCTGCTAGAGGAATATCCTTTTCTTTATTTTTATGTGGGGCTTGATCCTCCTCTGATGTATCAGCAGGATGTGCAATAGTAGGTTGTGCAGTTGGATTTTGGATCTGTTTAGCCTCTTGTCTATCCTGAGGAGGCTGTGCTGATGATGCTGATGCATGTCCAGATCCTGGTGCATCCTTAACTGGCACTATTACTCTTTCAATTATAACCCCTTTGGGTTCAGTATCAATTTTCTTACCTCTTGGAGGTCTTTTGCTTTTCTCGAGAGGTGGTACTCTTTCTCCTTTAGTCTTTCTCTTCTCAATTAAGAAGTCATCATATTCATCCTCAGCAATTTCTTGTCTTTTCTTCTTGTTGTCCACTGTGATGACAACACCTTTTTTCTTCAATACATTTATCTTCTCATCCACCCAAGCTTGGGTTAACTGTAATATCCTGCCTGTGAATGGATCTAAGGAGATATCCTCCTGTATAGTGAGATCCGGTGCAGAGATGGTATCATTATATATCTTTTTCTCTTCATATTCATTAGCCATGATCTTTCCATCATCTTTCTTTAGATATGCTAGGATGGATATGCAATCAAAGGTCCTGATTTGGTTAAGTGTTAACCTTTGATACCTTCTTCTTTGGGCTTCAACTTCATCTTCACAATCTGCCCAGAAATCTTCAAGGCTCCTTTGATGGATGGGTTTCCCTATGGTCTTTTGCATCCTCCCATATAGATCATATGATCTTACTAATGGAAAAGGCTGGAAATTCATCATATTTAGACCAGCTATGGCCTTCTTGATATTGTCAGAGTCTGGGCACATATACTAGCCCATTGTGACTGGAAACAATACTGGTGGGAGCTTGTTGTTTGCCTTATAGGCATTCAATATTGTAGAGATTTGTCTTAGAAATTCCATTAGGACAACTGCATCTGTAGGGTACCTTGGGAGCATGAGAGGCTCCCCCTCAAAACCTTCAATCCTAATATAGGAGAAAGTGGCAAATTGGATAAACCAGGCTCCATGCCTGTAGCTAACTTCTTGAGCATCCATGCTTAGTCTCTTGGTTCTATCTTCTTCCATTCTTCTCACCAAGTGCATAGAGAATGCATCATTTACCAGCTTGTAATCCTGGAGATAATTCACTCTTTAGAGTTGGGGATGATGATCCCATATGTGTGCATCATCGGTTGTGCCACCAATATTTCCATCTGTAATTAATGCATCAAATGTACCCTTGTAGGTACATGAATAAAGTATATAAGAGGTCATGTAGAAGGAACAATCTGTACCTCCTAGGTTCATCAACTACTCATCCAGAGCATCACTTATCATTTTAGCCCACATTGGCTTGTTATCCGTGTAGATACACATCAGGATGACTGCATACATCCATTCCTTAAAACTTCCAGCATCAGGTTGGCCTATCACTCTGCTGAGTAGGGCTATCATATACTGGTACTCATCATCAAAGTTGAATTTGTATAAATGAACAGGAAGTTTAGCTGTTGCAGGATAGGGGCTATTCTTTGCCCTCCATGGGTACATCCTCTTCCTAGCATCTTTCTTATTATTTTCATATTCTATCTCCAATTTCTTCAAATCTATGTTGGCAACCTTCTTGCCCATTGGTAAACTGAATGTGGCAGCAATACCCTTGATTGACAGATCTGCATATATCCTACCATACTTCTCTACCCTCCTCGTTTGTGGGTTATAATTTCTTGCACATTCAATAACCATCTCAGGGGTTTCAATGGAGTAGGGAAAACCAGTTGCACTCCACATTCTTGATACAAAAACTACATCCAACAGGGCGCTGTTATTCTTCTCATCACTCATTTTAACTGACCAGATAGCTAGATCTGTATTCCCCTGGTGTGTATCTGTGATGGCTCCGTATTTGAATTGAACACCCTAGGATGAGCAAACATCGGTTTACAAAATTCTGCCTCTGACTTAGCTAACCGCTTGTCTACCATGTATGCCTGCAATTAACACAACTTGGTCTTACAATTGACACATATACAAGCATGCATATACATTACATATTCATTATTCATCATGCATACTACTATTCTTTCCACACTTCATTTATTCTGACATGCATAATTTGAAATTTCAAACCAGAAGACCTCATAATACCTGTATATGTGACTATGACAACCAGAGGGTTTCAAATTACCTACTTGATGCGCTTATCCTCTTTGATTATGCTAATGATCCTTTGAAATGAATTCAATTACCAACAGTGCTTTCGTATCCTATTCTGGTGCAATCTATTTTCGTCCACTGTTGGCCTTATGAGGATTTGTAAGCTCAAAACTTTGTAAAAACTTGTTTATCGCAATGTAAATGTGAAATGAATCTGTAAATCACTTTTAACCTCTTTACTTAGGCAAATCAGGGCAAATTAGGGTGAATTAAATGCAACCTCTGATTTTCTCGTATGAAACTTCTAGATCCTACCAAGTGTATGTATCAGGTTTGTAATCAGCGGGAACCACCTACCATATCTGGGCACATTAAATGTTTATGAGGGCGAGGCGCGGGGTGATCTCTAAAGATCGGGGTGATATTCTGAATATCGGGTGATGTTAGGAATATGACCCCTTTGGTATAATATGATCATCTGTTTTAGGTAGAAAGACCGATGTCGAAACATTGGGTCAGGTTGAGAATATCGGGTAGATATTCAAAATATCAGGGGATGTTCAGAATATACCTCCGCGAGGTAAAAGGATGGTGACATCATCATCATGTTTATTTCTTCATTTACCAAATTTGGATGACGTCAGCAGGATATTGGTTCGGGGTGATATTTTGCAACAGACAGATATTTCAAATATCGCGGTGATATTTAAATATCGGGTGATGTTTAGGAATATGACCCTCGTACAATATATGATGTTGTTTGTCAGGTAGATATCTTTATCACATAAAGTTGATGTCTGGATGTTTGCAACAAATGATTTTATTGGGTGATAATTTAGATCGGGGTGTTCTTTCGTAAGATGACTAATATTGAGAAATATGATCCTCCCCTTGGAATATTAGGTTTGACTAGATCTTTGACTCATCATAACTTTTGTTCCCTAATGAATATCAGGGTGATCCAAAAGGCAAACTTGCATGAAATTTTGTACTCTATCCACCCATGAGGTTATTAACATGAAATGTTAACTTTGAGAAAATTGACCTCGTCATGATGACATACCTAATCTCACTATGCAAGATCATCTACACTGTCTTACTTTTACCAAACTGCCAGCAAGCAGAAAATACAAGCAAAGCCAAACAAAAGTTGGGTCCCTATTTTGTCAAGTCAAAATGGGGCGTGTTGTGTAACCACACAACAAGTCTCAACCCTTAAACCTTAAACCCTAAACCCTCAACCCTAAACACTATACCTTAAACCCTAATCCCTCAACACTAAACCCTAATCCCTCAACCCTAAACCCTAATCCTTTATCGCTAAACCATAAACCCTATTCCTAAAGCCTCAAACCTCAACACTTGAACCTTAAATCCTAAACCCTATCCCTAAACTCTCAACCCTAAACACTATGCCTTAAACCCTAATCCATCAACTCTAAACTGTAATCCCTAAACTCTAAACCCTAAACCCTAAACTCTAAACCCTAAACCCTCAACCCTCAAAACTATACCTTAAACCCTAATCCCTCAACCCTCAACACTCAACCCTAATCTTAAAGCTAAACTGAAAGCTTCCACTCATTCCACCATCCCCAAGGGATCCAGAAATGCAAAATTAGATGCCTCTACTGATAAAGCCAAACATCCTAAGGGTCCTCATGCCTTAAAACATAAAAATAAGATCCATATTAACTCCTATTGCTAAAACATGTGTGACAAAATCCTATCAGAACAATTACATTTATGAACAAATCCTCATATTATCTTTTCCTAAGTGTATCAGCCTAGCAACACTTCATCATTGGAACCCTATTTATAGCTCCACCGACAGCCCTATGAAAAACAATTTACAGCCTTATTTGTCTAAAAATACCCTGTCATGCTAACCTTTGAAGTCCTTCTCCCGATAGACCGATATAGCCAACTATAGTGAGCTCATCGTTGCAACACAGTCATCGGTAGGATAGATATTCATATTCCTCCGATGACTTGATATAACTGTGGGTTGTCCAAAATTAGACATAATTGGCCAAACATGCCCTCATCATTGGAGTTCCCATCATACTCCCACCGATAGTCCTATAAACATAATTCGTAGCCATATCAGGCTAATAATATCCTATTGGCCTAACTCTTAAGAGTCCCTCACTGATAGACCGATAAAATCAACAAAAGCTAGCACATCGTTGTGACTCATAAACATCGGCAGAACAAATGTTTCTGTTCCCCTGATAACCTGATATGACCATAAGTTACCCAAAGGTGCAATATCGCCCAAGCTAAGGTACATCAGGGTAACGTTACCTGGCGTCCCACTGATACACTGACATAAAGAGTTCATCGATGAAGGAAGTTGACATCGATGAAACATAAATAACAGTCTCAATGATGCAACAATAATAATTATTGTGACATCCCGAGGCATCGTTTAGATATTCAAAATAAATGACATGATAGAAATGAAAGGTGCATTTATGAACAGGAATAAAAGTGAGTTGTGCCACAATTTGATCACATATCTCCTGTAAAACTTGAACAAATTGAAAAAGGGGCTGAAGGAGAAGGGGACTGAAGCTCTCACACAGTAAAGCAAAGAAAAACTAATGGGAAAGCGAAATTCAAGTAAGTACACCGATCCCAGCTGAGAAATTCTGTCTCTTAAAGGTTTGAATTCAAGCAATGGGAGATAGTGCAGAAAAACCTAAAAATAAGAAATAGAAAACTAAAAAGAGACCATTAAACCAAGACTTGATAGATCAAGCAATGGGAGATAGTGCAGAAAAACCTAAAAATAAGAAACAAAAAACTAAAAAGAGACCATTAAACCAAGAATTGATAGATCAGTGTCCTGGGTTAGGACCAAGACCAAAAAGAAGTGTACAGATGAACCCCTCACATGATCGATTATTGGACAATCACAAGGACTTGGGAGATGTATGGACTCTACTACGAGGGTACGAACTTTTCTTATATAGGTTTTTGCCAGTCTATAACCCGTGGAGGCTGAACCTAGGGAGATTAGTTGTGCCAGAGGTGTTTGTTAATGTGGAATTAATGAAAGCCCTTGCTAGTAAATATGATCTGAAAATGAGAACTATTTGAACACACAATGGTGATAATTTACTGGCTATTTCAAAAGATCTCATTTCCAATGTATTTCAATTAGAGTGTGGTTTTGATTTACCATTCACAATCAGAGATCTATTACTAGAGTATCATCATATGGATACTAGCTATAAAAGGTGGAAGTTGGCCTTGCATAAGCCTAAGGACGAAGAAGGACAATTAAGGAAATTCTCTAGTAATGAGAATCCTCCATTTCATGAAGATCTGTTTGAAGAGTATTTTCGATACACCTATTATGCAGCTGGTAAAGTCTTGGGAGTAGAGGTCCCACCTCTAATGTCAATTGCACCAATGGTTTTAGCTATAGATGTACAGACTAAGTGGGCCAGGCTTTTTGACTATGCTAGCTTTGTGGCTAATGCCCTAAATCAAGGGCTTGAAAAAATTAAAAATAACAGTGATAGGATCAACTTCAAACACTATTCCTTATTAATGCATTTGCTTTTGTATGAGAGACATGATAGAGGATTTTGGAGTAGTGAACTGAGGATAAGGGATTCTTTTGATAATGGGGATCCTAAACCTGTATAGATGTGGACTTTGTTATGGGATACCAATTTGGTAGATCTCACTACCTCTACTTTGAAGAGTTTTTTGTAAAACCTTTAATGGAGTTACTGGGATATCCCCAGGATTATAACCTATCCCCAAGGATGCAGAGATTTCTAAGACCCAAAGAAAATGACCCTAAAAGTAAAGTGGACCATAACTGGGGAGATTGGTATGCTTTCCCTGAGTGCACAGTGATTAGAGTTTATGGATTTGAGGGCACCCCACATTTGCTGCCACGAATAGTTCCTGATCAGATTGCCTATCTAGAGATTGTGAGGTAATTAGCAAAATCTGATGCCATACACCTCAAGAAGCATAACAAACAATCAATCATGCCTAGAACTCTATGTTATGGAGATTTCATAGTGGTCACGAATGAAGGGTATGAAGAAATTAATACTAAATTAGCACAGTACAATCTTCCTATAGGTAATGAAAGACAAAATTTTGATTCAGAGGATTTTATTCATAAATCAAAGATTTCACAAGGGCTCTCAGGATATGAAGATTTATTTTCAGAGGAAGATGTGAATAGAAACTGTGATGAGGCCTCTACTATCAATAGAATGGGTACATTCAACAAAGTGATACTTGCTGATGAATGGAAAAGAAAACATGTCCAATCTTATTCAAAAATATTTTGTTAAATACAAGATCCACTGGAAAGGATTGAACAATTGATTGCTCATGCAGTGAAATCATAAAAGATGTGCCCCCAATTGTTTTTGATACAAATTATACAATCTATTCAGGAACACAAGCTGAAGACATAGAGCCTCTGGGCTACAAAGCCTCACAGCTTACCCCTAAAGTATTTTTTTTGTAGATACTGTCATAAGTGAAGAAGGGGAAAGTGATGAAGAAAGTGAACAAATGAAGCCAATAAATTCTCCTAAAATAGCACAATATGAGCATCCTCCTGAATTGAATGATGTAAAGTTTGAAGCATTAGTTGAATTATCTGATGACATTACAATCTTGGTTGCACAGAAATTTATTTCTGATGATGATTTTATTAAAACTTCCGAATTTAAGTCATTTGTCTATGAGCACAAAGGAAAAAAGGTGAGGGAAAAATGCAAGATGTCACTTCTGAACAAGAGGTTACTGCTTTGGATGAATTAAAAAGGGAAGCTGATAAAGAGATGGAGTTCATCACTCCCAAAAGAGGAAGGGAGTTGCTTTAAGAAGCCAAAGTATTGCTCTTGTCAGGGTGGGATATGAGTTCAACAATTGTGTTTGATAGCTTCAGGAAGAGAGAAGACAAAACAATGAATTTGATTGAAGAATCCAGTGATAAGATATACTCAGGATCAGGATCAGCGTATAATGTAGATGAAGCCACTCTACTCATTTGGCCACTTTACCCACATGATAAGAGACCAACAATTGCTAATAATTCAAATCAAATGTTCGGTCATCTCTTAGTCAAAAGGGTAGGGTATACTGAACCCATGGAAACAACAGAGCTCAACATTAATGTGGCAAAGTTCAATAAGGTACAAGTTGAAAAATTGCTTAAAGAAAATGATAGACTAAAGGAGCTGTTATATCACAAGGAAATATCCTCTTCCTTTTCTATATCACAATTCTATCCTCCAGACCTTGAGAAAGATAAGAAAGTGTTGGATGCACTTACTGATGTATCTTATTGGAAAAACTGCCATCTAAAATCCCAAGGGAAATGTAAAGAGCTGGAGAAGGAAGTAAAAACTATCAAATACGATATGACATCTAAATTAATCAGGGAAAGATTCAATAAAATGATGAGCTGTACTGATACCTATTGGAAATTGTTTAAGCTAACACTCTCGGCAATGGTAGAAAATCAAAGATTACAGGGGAGGATGACTGAAAAGAGAGAAGACCTTTTGGGCAAAGGGATCTTGGTGGGACAAATATTACAGGTATATAATGATTTGATAGAGTCACATGATGAATATCATGACAAGCTCAAAGAAGAGCTTGATTATTTTAATCTTGCTCCACCACTTCATGATAATTTTGGGAATCTCCAAAAATGTGATGATTGGAAGGAAGAATTGGCCATGGTTCTGACTAATGCATTATAGGAGATCATCGATGAAGAGGTAGTCTTGAAAAATACTCATAAGCAGTTGGAAAAAATGATGCAAATGGAGTATGATATGAAGGAATGATTATCAATGTGAATACCTATGCAGAACAGGACTACATCCATCATCTCTCTGCAATAAATTTGTTTATCAATCGAACCATGAACGTGCCAGATACGACAGGACAGTCATCAGATGGAGGAGATCAGCCAACAATATGATGGGCATCATATCAGAAAATAGAAGCTTTGCACAGGCCTTAGATGGTCATGGGCCTCTATTCAGAGATCAACGGATTGGTACATCCATTTAATGAAATGTTTTTCTTTTCTTTTATAGTTAGTTATCAAAAGTCGTGTCTTTTTGTAATGAGTCTATAGCTTGTTGCCTCTCGCATATAAGAGACACCAAGACCTGAGAGAAAAAAGGAGGGTAGTAGTTCTTTCTGAAGCATTTTAGGGGACTTAGTAAGAAGATAGATTGCATCCATCCCACTCATCCACTTTCATGTTCCAAAAACTTTGCAATTAATATATATATTATGAAGCAGTATTATGGAGAAGACTATACTTAAATGGTAACCTTTTTCTAGTGTTCAACTATTGTGTTAATTTTCATGTTTATATGTTGTTGTACTGTCTCCAAAGTGATTGAAAAAAGATACAAATGATTTGATGATGATGATGATGCTTGTAATTTGGATGATGTGGATGCTTGTAATTTGCTCATACTATAATGAAAACCTTTTGCTTACAATTTTACAAATGAGAAGAAATCTATCAAATTCTGCCAATGCAAGAATAATGAGCTTACTAGTGAAAGTGATCACCATTCTTTCACAAATTAGGTCACCTTCTTCTTCCCTTTTCAAATGTTGTTAAAGGAAGAGATGTATTTAAACATGTCATCAGGCATTGAAAACTGATGTAGTATTTTCCTCTGTTCAGTGCATGGACTTCAAAGTCCTATGTCTAAACAGTCACCATGTATGGTGAATGGATCTTCAAATATTCATATACATTTCACTATAATAGCTAAGTGGGTATGCGAAACCTTGCATCGTTTCACCATGTTTGGTAATTGAGTACTCAAGGATTCAAACCATCTCGCTGTGATTTTTTAATTGTGAATGCAAAAACTCAAATCAATTCACTGTACCTACAAATTGGTTATACAAGGATTCACATAAGTTCACTATATTTGCCAATGGAAATGCAAGGATACAAATCATTTGCATATAACTACTATTGGAAAATTTTAGACCTAGGAGTGGATGATGTGGATGCTTGTAATTTGCTCATACTATAATGAAAACCTTTTGCTTACAATTTTACAAATGAGAAGAAATCTATCAAATTCTGCCAATGCAAGAATAATGAGCTTACCAGTGAAAGTGATCACCATTCTTTCACAAATTAGGTCACCTGCTTCTTCCCTTTTCAAATGTTGTTAAAGGAAGAGAAGTCTTTAAACATGTCATCAAGCATTGAAAACTGATGTAGTATTTTCATCAGACCTAACAGAACTGAAAGCAATTTTCATAAATTGCAGTGGAGAAAAAATGGGAGATTGAAGGTCCTGTAGAGAAATAAGATGGAAGGTCCTGAAAAAACAAAAAATAAGAAGCAATAGGGTGAAACTAGTCAGTCCAAAAATAAGAAACAAAAAACTAAAACAGGGCGAGAATTGAAAGAAAAGGAACAGAAATTAAACCAAGACCTAATTGATCAATTTCCTGGCTCAGGGCCAAAAGCTAGGAGGTCTACACAATTGAGTGCTAATGTAGAAAGGTTAGAGGATAAATGCAAACATATAGGAAATTTATATAATATGTCAAGACACATTTGTTGTTCATGTGTGGTTATCTTGATTGGTTCCTTTTAACCTCTTGGTGCATAGCTGTTATATGACTATTGTCATTGTTGTGTATTATAGGATCTAGAGGAGGCCATGGAGAGAGGACGTGGATGGTGTAGAACTACTAAATTGCAGAGAGGAAAGTGGGTGGAAATAGATAGGACAACGGAATCTACAGATACAATAGAGGTAAGAAGAGAAAGCAACCTCAACCAAACGAGGAAGGTGTTTATGAATTCACAAATGCTACAACATAGAGGAGATAAAGTCATTTTTTTGTCCATGAGGCCCATGAGGTCAAACTTATTGGTTGAAAATGCACAGGAATGGTGATTAAATGTGATTCTATGATCAAGGGAAAAGTTTGAAAATTAGGATGGCCAAAACATGATATGAATATGTCACATATATGACTAAAGTGAGGTTTTGTGTTGGATAGCATATTCTTTGAAATGATATAATTGGTGTACTAAACATTATTTACTATGTTGTGTATTATAGGGGCCAGACGAGGCCATGGCAATAGATCGTGTCATATCAAATGAGGACACAAGGATGAAGCGGGACATCAGGTACTCAAATTTTGACTTAACTTAGGAAAAAATGATCTGATAGAATTTTGTGATACGTCCATCTTTTTTCATAGTATTATTAAAATTTATAATGTATTATCCAATCATGACATAAATTAATGCATGTTGTTGATTATTTTAAATGGAGATTGGAGCAAATGCAGAGCCTGAGTGTTCAACTAGAAAAAGAAAAAAATATGTACATGGATGTGGACCTAAAATTGTTAAATCACATAGACGACACTGGGTGGAAGAGGATATGATAATGGATCCTGCAGACACAACAAATGATTGCACTAAACAAGAGGTTGGTTAGGACTATAGTACATGGGATGAATACTTTGAGAAAATTGTTGTTTGTGGACGTTTTGTATGTCATGGAAAGAAACAATTCAAATGAGTGATTGTACAAAGACATTACATATATGATGAGCTTCCAGTCGGTAGTATGCCTCCTACAATTGATTCAAATCCAATAGGAATTGTGGTAAGGAATTTTCCAATTTGATATAAATAACATGTATACTTTGTTTAAACATTGTTTTATATTATTTAAATAACTAATTTTTTTCTTAATGGATACTTGCAGGATAAAGTTCTTGGTTTAAAGTTTCCTGGATCACTGACTTCCAACCTAGAGGGCAATGATAATTCAACAGATGATACATCTAACAAAAATATGCGCCAATATACCAGCTCCGAAGATGAGGAATTGATGAAAACAAGTAACAGAACAAGAACCGGTTTAAAGATGCATAATTTGCTTAAAGACAAGGGGAAGGTGGACTACATACCCTATGAGAATGAATGTGATGGAGATGATGACTTGCCCTTGATTTTGAGATCAATTTACAAAGAGACATTTGATCGTCGACTATATTGCACTTGGCCTAGTGATCAACTACCTAGAGTGTACGAGGTGTTTCAATTTTGGGGATACAGCTACATGATATGACCCTCCAATATTCATGGAGCGAATCTAGGCCTCTTTATCATCCAAAATGTACATGTGGGATCTAAAAATAGAAACAATTCAGAATAAACCACTAGGAGTTTAATGCCATATTATGGTCCATCATATTACAGTGGTGAATGGAGAAGGCTAGTAGAATATAAACCTAGCATGTCAGCATATGGTCTAAATTTTAATATGTATACACATCATCTCCAATTGGAAAGTGGAAAAGAAATGAATAGAGGTCATCTTATGTATATAGATGGACATGCATACACACACAAAAATATTGTAGGATTTATAAATAGTAGTAAGGGAAGGGACCCTACTGTAAGACCAAATTGTCAATTTGTTGAGGTTATAAATGAGAAAGATGGAGATATGGAAAGAGAGGCTGATAGATTGATAATGGTTGAGGCTATTATGGACCTTACCATTGGGGATGAGTTATTGATTGATTACCCTTCTTAAAACACATTCCTGCATGAAAGAAAAGGGAAGAACAAGGTCTCCCTAAGGATGTTCTTAAGGGCAGAAAACCAAAGAATAATAAATGAGTGTGGACTGATGTTTTATAAACTATGTTGTCAAAATTATGTTTTCTTTAAATTATTGTATAAAAAGGTAGTCTATAAAATAATGTTCCATTATTCGATTGATGTATATATGTTCATACAATTTATATTTTTACTTTTTAAGCCATATTTGATTATATTTCTTTGAAATGGATACATTTTGAATTTAGTGCAATTGTTGCCAAACATTAAATAATGCTTGCGTTTGTTGATAGGTAGAAGATGTTGATGAAACACATACTAATACCCAAGATCCAATTGGGTTATTAAGGTTTAGACGGGATGATCCAAACCATCCTTTAAACCATACCAGGCATAAAAGAGCAACATTGAAGAGAATACTAGCAACTGAGAAATTTGAACTGTTGATGAGATCCACATACACTGATGACATGCCATCTAGCCTTAATGATGATGATCATGATAGTGAAAATGTAGTGCATGAAGAAGGATTGAATGAAATGCTTACAGGTTTCTTTGGGGATGGAAACAATGATGACAATAATGATCATATGGTTGATAGTAATGATGATAGTAGGGGTAATTACCACCAACGTAATGTTGATGATAACAACCTGAAAGACTCCATCAAGCAAGCAACAAAGACACCTGTGTTCAAATCAGGTGCAAGTAGAACTTCAAAACTAGAATGCACATTAATGTTATTAGAAATCAAGTCACTATTTGGTTGGTCAGACAAAGGATTCATACCCTACTAAAGTGAGTTGAAATCCATTTCTTACTTTGCATTGTCAATTGGTGTACATAATTTGTAAACATTCATCAACTTTGTTTATATTTCTTTAAGGGGAATTTAAAACCATATATTGTATATAAACAGTCCTAGTATAGATTGACATATCAAACATGTTCATCATAAGTCAAACATTCAATTGATTTAATCTATGGCAATCTTACAGGGCACTAAAAACTAAAATATTTCCTCAAGAGAATGTGTTGCCATCAACTTGCAGAGAGGCACGTCTGTTGTTGGTTGAGTTGAGGATTGAATATAATCAAATTCATTCATGTAAAAATGATTGCATTTTATATAGAGATGAATATGAAAACAAGGTAGAATGCCCTATATGCAAAGAGAAGAGATATCGTACAGATGTACAAGGTCGTACAGTTCCAAAGAAGGTTTTACGTCACATGCCAATTATACCTAGACTTCAATTAATGTTTCATTGCAAGTCACTTGCACAATTGATGGACTAACATGCAAAGAATAGGAATAAAGATGGATTCATGACTCCAAAGCAATGAAACACATAGAGGAAAAATGGCCCAGAAAATTCAAAGATGAACCCTGTAGTATCAGGTTTGGTCTTGCAATTGATGGAGTGTGCCCATTCTCTTTCCTCGGCTCAAATTATAGTGTTTGGCCAGTCGGATTGATAGTATACAATATTCCCCCATGAATGAGTGTTAGAAAGGAGAACCTTATGCTGACTCTCATTGTTCCAGGAAAACATCAAGTTAAAAACATGGATGTTTATCTTGCACCTTTTATTGATGAGATACAACTGCTATGGAAAGGCATAAGAATGTATGACATATCACGCCCCCCATCAAATAGGTCCTTCATATTGTATGGTGTGCTATGTTGGACTATTCATGATTTCCCAGGACTTGGTGTTTGTTTTGGTAAGATAAAATATTTACGTATTTACACTCATAATTTATTTCCATCCCAACTTTCATACTTAGTTTTATACTATTTTTTGATGTTATTAACATTACTTATTGAATTGCAGGGCTTCAAACAAAGGGGATATTTGCATTTCCAAGATGTGTAGAACAATTTCAAGGGTGATATTCTAAAGATCTACATAAATTTATTTACGCAAACAACAAGGTTTTTCTACCACTAGATCATAAGTTTAGAAATCGCCTGAAGAATCAATTTGATGGAAAAGTTGAAAATAGAGGCCCTCCCATGATTATGGGTCCAGGTGATTGGCTTAAGAAGTATGAAGATGCTGAATTGAAAGCTTGGGAGGATTTTTTGATCAGGGTCATTCAATTGAAGAACCAGAACAAGTTGTAGTTAATATGCCAGAAGGAATGAAAAGGAAATCCATATTTTATGAGCTCCCTTACTTGAAGGATCTATTAATATCTCACCTATTAGATCCTATGCACATCTTCAAAAATGTCCCAGATTCTATATTTTGACATATATCAGGCAAAGAGAAGGACAACTTGTCTTTGAGAAGAGATATTGCTCTTTCACGTACCAAAATTGATAGAAAACATTTGTGGTCAAACATGAAAAATGAAACATATGTAGAAGCTCCATGCATTTTGAAAAAAAAAGAGCTAGACCAACTAAAAAATGTCATCTGTTCAATATGGACACCTTCTGGATATGGGTCATCATTGGCTAAAGCTTTTATAGTTGATAGACATATTACAGGATTTAAAACACATGATTTTCATAATTTTATGAAGGTATTATATATCATCATTTAACATTTACTAGTAACATTGATTAAGTACTAAATATATTTTGATATTTTATTGTGTGCGAAAAAATTACTAATGACCTTTTCATAAATGTGTTTGATAGCATATCATGCCATTGGCAATTAGGGGGATTCCTATCTTACAGTTGACTTAAGGAATGCCATAAGTCGATTGTTAGCATTTACAAGGTATGTGGTTATATGAAATGTTCATGTGTGAGAGACATAGAGATATTATATTGCATTTTAATTTTTGACTAAAGGTTCATACTGATTTACTATTCTTATATTAGGTGGGTGACCTCCAAGGAGATCCACGAATGTGAAGTGCCAAAATGGAAGAAGGAAATTACAGAAATTGTATGTGTATTTGAGAAGGAGTTTCCTACAAGTTTCATGGACTAGAAGAAGGAAATTACAGAAATTGTATGTGTATTTGAGAAGGAGTTTCCTACAAGTCCAATTACTTATACACCTAGTCGATGACATTGAATTGGCGAGTGTTGTATCAATGAGGTGGATGTTTTTCTTTAAGAGGTATATGAAAACTCTAAAAAGATATGTCCGACAAAAGGCACATCCAGATGGTTGCATGGCTGAAGGGTATGTATTGAATGAAGTATTTTTCTTCCTGTGTGAATTCCTTGGTAAGGATTTTGAAGATGGGCCACGCTTCTGGGATGAAGAATGAGCATCAGATATTATTGATGGAGAAAAACCACAATCTAATGGTGTTCAAGTAGAAATTAGTAAGTAAATTCATGATCAGTGTGGTTGTTTTTCTTGCAATCATTAATTTACTCTGTAATTTATTTGTCAAATTAACAACATGACATTTGGAGTTTAAAATAAAGATGTTGACACATAATAGGTGTAGACGAAAGTGCTATACTCAACAAGTTCATTCTTTACCATGTGGACTTTATGAACAAATGGATCGATCTGTATGATAAAAAGAGAGAAGTGTTAGAAGCAAGGAGACAGTTTAAGAGATCGAACCCAAGGAATACTCCACTTCCCACTGATCTACTTAGGGAATGGGGCAAAGATTGCACACTAGAATGGGTTACTGAACAAATTCAAAATCAAATAGAAGATGTAGGTATAGATTCAAACATAACAGAAGACAAAATCAACATGTCTAGAGGATGTGAAAGAAAGGTACAGTTGGAATTTTACAAAATGTTGTTTCCTTACAGTTTTGACACTATTAACTATTTTAATATTCATCATTATATTTGTTTTCACTGAAATAAATGGTCTTTCACAGGTGAGGAAATATCCAGCAATGTGGTCATATGGTCGACATTATCGTGTAGAAAGTGTAGATGTAAAGAGATGATCCTTCGATTGTGGCATCATGGTTGACTTCAAGCAATCCAGTTGATCAAGCTCAAAAGATAAGAATATAATTGAAGGGAATCTACAATATGTTGGAAAAATACAAGAAATTATTGAGTTGGATTACCACTCTTTTAAATGTTGTGTTTTTAAGTGTAGATGGTATGAAGCATTTGAGAGGACATGAAGACATGATACCCATAGTGGATTGTTTTCTATAGATTCCTCATGTTTCCTACCGGATGATAAGGAGCCTTATGTTCTACCAATTCATTGTGAGTAGGTATTTCTTTAACTCAAACAAGAAGCGGTAGTGATCATTAATCTATTAATTCATAGTTTATTGTGAATATATACATGTGTTTATTAATCAATAAAATTGTTATACCATACGTCTAATATATGTATGTCGTTCATGTGCAGGTATTTTTCTATGAAGATATTTTGGACCCGAAATAGATATTTGTCATACATTATGATCCAAGATTAAGGCATGTATTTGATGTTGCATTAGTGGATATTGAGCAAAACAATGATGGCCAAAAAAATGAGAGAGAGGGATTAGAGAACATCGAAGAAATTGACATCCATGATGATGTTGAAGATGGTTATGTTCAGGCACAAGAAGACAACAATCCAGAGTTAGATGCTGTTATGTAAGACAACAATATGGATGGTATAGAAAATGATGATCCAAATACATCTAGTAACAATATAGATGGTCTAGAGTCAAATTTTAATGATGATGAAGATGATGCAGGTCAAGATGAGGATGGTGATAATATTAAATACTTGAAAGAACATATGAACATTGATAATGATACACTTGATGACATTGTAGCAGACAATAATGTTAATGACCAAGACTTCTAAATTTTTAGAATTATTTGCAATCCATGTTTAAGATGATTCTTATGGCCTAAACTTTGTAATGCTTCAGTAATACTATTTGTGTCAATACAAATTACCTGTTGCAATATCCTTAAATTGTTCAATCTTTGGTATGAATTGTTGGCAGAAAAAATTAGGATTACTTGGATGCAATTTCCTTTTCATTGGTTTATATTTTTCTTTGATGTCAAGGTCTCAACCTAATCCTCATTTTGCACTAAGAAGAAACCTTAGGCTTAACTCTACAATGGCCTCAATTCATTGCGAGGAAGTTATGATTGAGGATTTGATGACTACAACATATTTTAATAGGGAAGATGTTTTTCATCATGATGCACATCTTGCACATATGGATAGGCAAGACATGAATCTTACTACACAAATACTTATATCAGACCTTTATGAATTTGAGCAATAATGTTAATTATTCAAATTTGATTGATGTATATATGTGAATGATTTGCATAAGCTTAGCTGACATTCAAGTTTCATGGGAATAAATTGGTATTTGCCTTACAAACACCACCCATGATTTACTAAATATGAGAGATGATGGATGAAATGTAATTTACTAAATATGCTTCTACTTCCTACTATTGCCTCCTTTCTCTATCATAAAATGACTAACTTATATAACAATATTTTGAAGAGGATGTGCCTCTTCATAAGTGTCTTTTGGAACCTAATAACAACTTAACAATAATATACAACACTTTAAGCTCTAGTTAGCCACAAATGGATCTGGGACATATGATCTAAGTACTTTTGGCTCAGGTGTGTATCGGCATACTCCACAACATTCCTTGCTGCTATCTCCATTGATATCATCTTCTCCAGATGTCGACAAGCTTCTCCTAATGCCAGATCCTTGTCTTTGGCTACCTCCAAAGCTCCCTGTAATATCAATTGGCATTCCTTTGTCCACTCTTCCTAATTTTTCAAATCTTTCTTGTCACTGAACAATGTAGGAATGCCTTCTTTTGAAGCCTCTATGAATTCTTCACCCTCTACTTGAAGTTTTTCATGATACCTTTTATGTTTCTTAATTAAGTCTTCAGCAATGGTGATTGCTTCAATATCAGGAGCTTCTCTATTCTGTATTTCACAAAGTTTCTCATGGAGCCTGTCGTTTACCCTGTTATGCTTTTAAATGATATTGTGATTTTTGGCATATGTATCCCAAAACCTTTTCATCTAAACCATCATGTTTGTATACCTCTTTTGAAGTACCACAGAAAGTGTGTCAATCTTGACTTGAGATACATGATCATCCAACTGTAATTCTTTGCCTTTGTTTTTTGCTTGTGAACCCTCTCCCTAAGTCAATCTTCTGGTAGATCGTCCAAATGCATCGTTTAGAAAAGTATTTTCCTTAGTCATTTTCTCACAGCTCAGCTTGTACATATCTTTTTCCTTGATCAACATTTGAATTTGAGATTTGTTTAATTTGGCAACATTAATGCCAATATTAGCTATGACTATAGGATCAGTCTCACCTGCTTTCAATGTCATGACATGTCCAAATGCCTTTTCTATATCGATGACTGCAAGCTTATTGTGTGGAGGGTACAAAGCCCAAATCATAAGAGAATTTTCATCGGCATTGTATTTTGTCCTAGTATAAACTTCTATCACTCCTTCTAGACTGAGTCTATATTTGTCATTATCACTATGTAAAAAATTGTCAAAGATTAAAGTAGAATTCATGTCTAAACCTGGAAAGATCATCGCACCAGACTCCACTAATAATTGTCTTCCCTTATCGGGAGTCATCTCTCTCATCTCATTTTCCACCTCTATTTTCAATGCATCCAACAAAAGATGTATCGTTTGGAAATTTTATTCTGTCGAGAGGACTTCTTAGTTTCCTGGTCGATGTGCTTGTCTTTTACCCTTAATTCTTACCTTTTCAAGGAGACATTGTAAAGCTTACCCAATGTACTAGTTGGAGGAATGATTCATACCATCATCGGTGTAACTTAAACCATTGCTATGAGATTCACATGCCATTCTGATGCTTTGGGTCTTCCTGACATGTTTCTCCATTACTTTATTCATTGGTAGGACTCTTCCCGAAATATCCTTGCAATTTTCACTATCGACATAACCCACATAGTTGATGAGATCAAATGAATTCACTCCGATTGTATATGTCCCTCTGATGTGCATCCTTTGTTATTCAATGTGATGGGACAAGTCAGCAAGACTCTTATTGAAACTTTGTGGTCTTTATCATCGGAGTGACCCATGCAGTCGGAGAGACCTAGGGAGCTTGCTCCGATTATATATGTTTCCCTGACACAATTGTTAAACTATTTTTCTCTATTGGTGTGAGTGTGCACATCTCTCCCTGATACACATCCATCGATATGAGGCACAAGATCGGTATAACTTGGAGATCTTGTTCCGACTATCTTGTTTTTGCTGATGAATATTCATCGGTGAAACGTTAAGTGACATCTTGCTGATCATTTATTCTTGTTATCTATGCACCTCTTATCACTGAGAGTTTACTTGTCTCTCCCCGACCATGGATAAAATACTTTGATTAAGATTATGACTTTAGGATCTTGAAAGATATGCCCAAGGTCTTGCCGATGAGGATGAAATTAAGGTTTTCTTGACTATGATCATGGAAATGTTTATCAAGGTCAGATTGATGGGATTTAACCAAGGTTATAATATGGATCTTGTCACACAAATTTTAGGCTAAAATGGATCTTGTCACACAAATTTTAGGCTAAAATAGATATTGTCACACAAATTTTTGCAATTTGTATTGATCATAAAATTACAAAGTGGCCAATTTATGTGTGGTATATATCAAGGATAAGCAGATGGGGACTAAGAAAATTGTAAGATTTTTTTAGTCCTAACAGCAATATAAGCCTTTGTGAACCTAATGATAAAATTCGGCACTAAATTCAGCGCTAATTCAACGCTAAATTCGACACTAGATTGCACCTAATTTAGTGCCTACTTATTATGATCGGTGCAAAAAATGCCAAAAATAGCGCCATCCCAATAAATAGTACCAACTTTTTAAAAAAATTAGAGAAAAATACATTAAAACAGTGGGTGGAAGCAAAAAATAGAGCAAAAAAGGGAGCTAATCATAGCGATTTGTTGTAGTGCATGCAAAGGTGCTCAAACTTGCAAAAGAAACTATTAAAGAACCCTAAATATACTAGAAGTGACTTCCTACAACCATAGGCGATGAGATGTTAGTCAAAGGTGATTTTAAACCCTGCATATGCAATTTTTCCCCAATCAAAGGTGATTCTGCATCCTCCAAAGGTGATCAGTTATCATTCAAATGTGATTTTCTGTTGATCAGAGGCACACTATACCTGAACTTCAAAAAAACAACTTTTAGTAACAAAAATCTATTAAGCTAGTGGTACCATCAGGCGTGCCAAAATGTGTATGCAGGAAAAAATCCATTGTTAATATGAATAAACAATGTAGCCTACAAACCTACAAGGAATCTAATCTAGATAACAAGAAAGAAATGCAGAATGAAACAATATCACCTAGATCGATTTAATTCCTTGGTGTGCATGTGGATTGCTTCTCCAAAGATACAACCATATCAAATGAAGCTGCCATGATGTGCTTAAGAGTGCTAAAAGGCGATATGCATAGGACAATAATGCATATGCTAAATGGATTCTAATGTGTAGAATGAGAAAATGAGAGGGTATTTATAGACTTGCAAGATGAAGGATCAATGGTGGAGAATAAAAGAAGAAATCAATGGATGGGGATGAATGAGAGATAAGAATGAACGTGCACGTGCCAAGTGTCCATAAAAAGGCATTTTATTTAGAAATCTTAGGTGGGTTGTTGATGAAGATAAGATTCCTTTTTCCAAGATAGAATGCTTTTACTATTTTTAAGGCAAAAGTGGTGGGGATAATTGATTTTTTTATTTTAATAAATCTTACCCATATTTGATTTTTGTTATTTTCAAGGACAAAAGGCCCACTTACACGTTTAGAAAGAAAATGGAAATAAAATAGAAATGGAAAGATGCATAATAAATTAAATAAATATCTTTATTTAATTTATTATTTAGGAGATAAGAGAAAATGTAGGAGGAAGAAAATATAAATTAAATTAATTGAATTAATTTATATACATGATGGGGTAATAAATAAAATATTTATTTTATTTATTTTTTTAGAAAAAAGATGAAATAATTAAATAATTTAAAATTATTTAATTATTGATAGGAAAATGGAAGAATAAAGGAAAATTAATTAAATAAATAAAATTTATTTAATTAATTATAGAGATGAGAAAGAAAATGATTTAATTGATTATAAGTGTGCTAGACAAAATAATGTATGCAATGGAAAATGTGATAAATGCATAAATGTTATAATGGGTCAATTTTGGGTGTCTACTAGTCCCATGAGGGTGAAGGAGAAAAGAAGATACAATAGGTGGAGGAGGATGCAGAGTGTTCTAGGTAGATGCTGGAAAAAGAGGGAAAAGAGAGAAATTTTTTTTGTGCACATATTTGTGAGTGTATGCTCACAAACTTCTTACCCTGGGTGTCTGATGCAGGAGCATCCACAGTCAATGGCAATCTTGTATCACCAAAAATATTTTAATTTATGTTTATTTGTTTAATAATGTTGTGGGCTTTGGGAAAATAATATTAATATTTGCAACAAATATATTTTCTTGGGATATATTAATAAATGCAAATTTTGATGTAAAATATCCCAGTAATTTGTAAATTCCTCCATTAGTGGGGAGAATCTTTCATAGGCATCCACTTGGAGATTTGCATTAATTTGTATTTTGGTGGGGATAATTTGGTGGAAGATTCTATCATAAGTGGGTCAACAACTCCTATTTTTATTTCCAAAATTGTAACCTCCAATAAGGGTGTGGATTTCCAAGAGGTGGTTCCAGTTGATGGTTTTAGTGAAACCATGGGAAATTTTAATGAAACCATGTGGGCCACAAGATTTGCATGTTGTTACATGTCTGGGTAGTAATTATGAAACCTAGTCTCGGTAAAATGGGCATAACTTTCTCATTTCGGATCAAAATAAAAAAATTCAAAATGTTCTAGAAATCTGGGAAGGAGTTGCATGAAACCTAGAAACTATTTTAAAAAATTCAGAACAATGAGAAAGTGGTGATAGCGATAAGTGACCAGTTTTCTTAGAGCTTTGGGGAAGAAGAAAATTTCTACATACCCAGATGCTGCTGGAAGGAGTCCAGAGGTGGAGAAACTTATTTGTTGCAGGTGTTGGATGTGTAATTTTTAGAAGCTCATAAGCTTCTTTATTTTGTAATGCATTTTCAGATTCAATAAAATATAAGTTGCAGATTTCTCTTCATATTTCTGTTGTAATATTTTATTTTCAGCGTTCTTGCATAGGCTTGTGTCAGTGTTGTGTTGCAAATTTGGAAGGGAGAGATTTCCCTTTTCATCACATTCTTATATTAGATTACATCTTCTTTTCATTTAGTTAAATTTACTGCAATATTTATACTAAAAACACAAAACATAGTTAAATTGTACTTAGGAAAACTCATTTAGATTGCATCCGTATATTTTTCCTAGTAGTTAGATAACATTAAAATATTGAAAAAGAACCAAAAATTGCATGCCTACATATAGTTTAGGTTGCACTTAGAAATTTCATACTCAACTATGCAAAACTTCAACATACAAGTGTTAATCCCTCATTTTCATCATGAGGCAATCAACATGAAACATAGTAACATAAGCCCTTGGTTTCATTTCTGATGCAAGAGCATCCCTAGTTCAAGATCAATCTTGCATCAACCAAAAATATTTGCATTTTCTTTTGTTTTCTTTCATTTTCCAGTTCAGTATAGTTAATAGTAGTTTATGTATTTTGGTCTGCATTCTGCCACAGTTTCATTTCAGACCTTGTGGAGCTGGACTCAACATCTAGACATCATCATGCACATCATATCCAACATTTTGATCATTTGGATCAGTTATCAGAAAGTTATCGCTCTCAGAAGATCAATTGTTTTCTCAAAACAGAGCAGTCAGACAGTCTCAGAAAGCCAGCTGAAGGGAAGACTTGCAGAGCTAAATTAAACATCATTCAAGGTACTTTGGAACCTAGCCAACCTTCCCTAAGATCCACACCTTATTTCATTCACTTGCAGAGGAGTACAAGTTGCTTAAGGCCGACCTATCTGTGTACACACGCTACATCTCTTTCATTGGAGTTTGTAATCTTCCTTGGTCGACGCAAAGGATTCTTATGATCCGAAGATGATATATAATCATGTAATAGATGCATAGGAAAGTAGTTAGCTAGAGTTAATCAATGATAAATAGTTCATAAGTTATATTTTTTTTGTAAGGCACTTCAAAGCCATATCTTGTGCATACATTGTAACTTGAGAATCTAGCATGTGAGCCCTAATTGTAAGCCCGCATGTTGCTGGCATGTTAGCATTTTGAATCTATAATATATTGAGTATCTGAATCTCCATTTGTATTCTATAATTGAGTTTCTTCCATTATGTTTACTCTTGTTGCATGGTCTGGATAGTTCACTCCGTGTGAAAGGAAGCTAGGTGTATAGAAATCGCTTCCTACACTAATCTAATGAAGAGAGGGCTATGCAAATTCAAATTAATCCTTACAACTACAGCAACATAGAACATCTAACAGAGATATAGAAGCAATACACATGAACCAGACAGAAGATAGAAGAAGAGAGACAAAGATATAATGTGGGGAAAACCCCTATCAGGTGAAAAACCCCACACTCAAAAACTTGCACAATGTATTAACAAAACTAAATGTTGTTTACAATACACTTGCAATGCAAGCTTCAATGGTCTTTGACACTTGTATTTGGAGTCAATTCGGTAGAGTAATAGTACTTGTAAAACCTATAAAATTTCTCTACCTCCAAGCACCTGTTTATATAGAATATACAAGGCAATATGGGTCCTATCTTGGGATGGGAGTCCAACTTGGCCTCAAGGCCCAAAACCCACGCCTAAGGACACTTGGTCAACATTGTAGAATGTGCCTGACACTTGTCCACCACTCCCATCCCAAAGAGGTCACCTATTTCCAAAATGGGCTATGATAGATGCTCTTACGACACTTACGACCGTAATAGAATCTGTCATAGCAGTTATAACTTACAACTGTAAGAGAATCTATCATACACAGGCTATAAATAGCATATTCTCTTACAACATGTCATAGTCCACCTTGGGGCACCCAAATAAGCCTTTTTCAAAGATGCTTCATGACACATGTCTTCACCTGTCTTACAAGCTTCTATTTCTGACTCTTACATGTCATAACTTCGTCATAGGAATCCGTCATAACCATTTCAGTCAAACATTCCCTTACACAACATGAAAGATGTTGACACATGGAAAAATGCTCCTACCACAAAGTGGGACGCCTATCTCCTCATGTAAGGACAAAATTACAAGTTGTCATCTTCCATGTAAGATGACACATCACCGTATCACATCCCACAATATGACAATATAGAATTTACAATTAATTTACAACATAGGCAATGAAATAATATATACAAACATAAATAATACAAGGAATTACCAAGGTTAAGACACCTTAATTCCCAACATTCTCCCACTTGTCGAACACCTTGTAAGAGCCAATAGAATAACAAGATTTAACTGCTATAGGTCGAGAGGCCCATAGACTCCGAACACCATATGAACTTTTCTATGCCCACTGGTTTCGTCAATGCATCTGCGACATTCTGCAAAGTATCTACCTTCTCCAAATTTACCTTTCCATCCTCAACCATGTCTTGCACGAAGTGAAACTGAACATCAATGTGTTTTGTTCTAGCATGGAAAGTTGGATTCTTTGCAAGGCAAATTGCACTCTGACTGTCACAACTGATCATGATCTTACCTGCATCAACACCAATATCTGAACACAATCTCTTAAGCCAAATGGCTTCCTTACAAGCATGAGTGGCTGCCATATACTCAGCTTCTGTCGTGGACAAAGCAACCATAGGTTGTCTCTTACTCATCCAACTAATAGCACCACCAAATAGTGTAAACACATAAGCACTGGTGGATCTCCTGCTATCAATGTCACCTGCCCAATCTGAATCCACAAATCCATGAATATCAACAGAATGTGGAGGTCCTGTAACATTACCATGATAGTATATGGAATACTCGAAAGTACCCCTCAAAAATCTGAACACTCACTTAAGTGCATCCCAATGAACCCGTCCAGGATTAGCCATAAATCGACTAAGGACTCCCACTACTTGGGCAATACCCGGTCTTATGCAGACCATAGCATACATCAAACTGCCAAAAGCACTAGCATAAAGTACTCTGCTCATGTCATCCACCTCACTAGGAGATTTTGGACAATCCTCAATAGATAAATTTGTCCCTAAAGAAACAAGAACACACAATGGTCTACAATCTACCATGTTGAACCTATCCAACATGGTCTTCACATACTTACTCTGGCTTAACCAAAGTTTTCTGTTAGTTCTGTCTCTTCTGATTTCCATTCCTAGAATGTACTTGGGTGCCCCTAAATCTTTCATTTCAAACTGTACTGAAAACTGAGATTTGAAATTAGAAATCATATTCTTACCCTTTGGTGCAGGGCACCCTCAAGCATTTTGATGCATTTTGATTAGTTATTTTTTTTTTTGTTCAGTATGTTTGTAATAAGGCCTTTAGCCATGATTGTATGGTCCACTCTGTATGGTCAAGAGGTTTGGGGCAATCTTATAAGTCTCAAATCCTTCTTAGTCCATTTGGACCCTAGTTGTGCCACTTAGGCCTAGTAGGTCTAATGAGGTTTTCTTTGAGTCTATTTGCTAGTTTTGTGGTTTTGCATGGTCTACGGAGTATGATGGTGGTTTGAATCCATTGGACAAGCTAAACCCATCGACAACCTTGTGTTAATGCAAAAATACCATAGTTTCAAATGTTGCCAATGGTGTCAATGACACATTAGACCGGTTACAACTCATTTTTGATGGTTGGAACTGTTTGTAGAAGTTGTATACCGACTTGGATCGGTTGATAAAATTGTGATTTCACTCCTGTACGGCAGAGGAGGTTTGGTACGGAGTTTTGGACATTCAAACAATAAAAATAGTCACTTTTTCCCTATTTTCTTGCTGTGTACAGCCTGTACGGATTGGCCAGGTGAGCAAATGTACTTTTCCTGAAACTAGATTGAGTTAGGGTTCAAATGTAGCTAGTATGAGGTCTTGAAGTGGTCAGAGTCAAAAGTTATTGAATTTTCTTTCAAAACTGGTCTAGAAACCCTGTTTTCTAGGGTATGTCATATAAATCTGACCCTAGAATGCATTCCCACTGGTGAAAATTCATGAAAACTGGTGAAATGCAGGCTAGGGATGTATTCTACAGGATTCTAAAAGCATTTGGTGGGGAAAGGTTGTTTTCAAATTTTAAGGTGATGCCCTAGGTCAAGTATTACCATGTATTTGGCCTATTTTATGCAATTTGCTATTGTAGAAGATAAAATTCTAATAGGGCAAGTGAATAGATGGTGGTTTTGTGTTGTTTGGGCATGGTAGGAGTGTTCCAAATTCCTGTCCTTGATCTATGCACCCAAAATTGATCACTTGCTTTGTAACCTAGCCCCAAACTGATTAATTAGGCCTAGAGACCTAGTGAGTGTTCTGAGTTGCTGGAGTAGAGCTGGAATAGGAGACTTGGAAGTTTGATAGGGTCCCTTAAAGGGTATCTAAAACCATCATTTACTTGCCTGGTCATTTGGGATTTTGCCAAGTTGTGTTGAGAAAACTAGGTTTGGAGGGCTAGTAGCCTTACTAGTCAAAGTAGAGGTTGGAGAGTTTTGGGAAGTTGGGGATCAAACCAACTACATGGAAAGTGTTTATTGATATGTCTTAAGGTGTGGGAGAAGCCTTGAAGGTTGAGTCATCACTAGGATATCAAACCCTTCATATTCCCTTAAATGTGCCTTTGGTTGGTTGGTTGAAGGCTAGGTGAGTGGGTGAGTGGGCAAAGGAGAATAGTAAACATTGTGTTGTTGCTTCCCTTGTGCCACTCTGCATTAGGTGGTATTAGAGCCATCAAAGAGATGGGAGATAGAGAAGAAGAGGAGGAAATTCCTTCAAAGGTGACTAAAGCTGAATTGGCAAAGATAGTGAGAGAGCAAGCAGCCAAGAACAAAAGGATGGAGGCTGAGATAGAAAAGTTAAAGAAAGATAAGGATAAGAAGAAGAAGCCATAGGTCATCTTGGATTTAGATGAAGAGGATCAAGATGAAGAAAAAGAAGTGCAAATGGAAGAGTCACAAGGAGGCATGTCAGAAAGACAATTCCTAGATGCACTTGGAAAGTTGAGTAGGAAGGACACTAAGGTGGACTTGCCTATGTTTCCTAGTAAGATGAATCCAGAGGAGTGCCTTCACTGGATAGAGGCAATGGAGAACTATTTTGAATGTGAAGAAGTGGCAGAGAATCAGAAAGTGAGGATTGCCAAGTCAAGGATGAAAGGGCTAGCCTTGAGTTGGTGGAACTTCATTCAAAATGAGAGGATAGAGGATGATAGAAACCCTATCTCTACATGGAGGAAAATGGTACTTGAAATCAAGAAGCAATTTGTCCCGGAGGATTATGAAGTCAACTTGAACAAGAAATTGCACAACTTGAGATAGAAGGACATGGACGTGAGCACCTACACAAAGGAGTTTCACAAGATGTCTTTGAAAGCCAAGATGCCTGAGAATGAAAAATAGAAGCTTGCAAGGTATCTCAATGGCCTTAAGTTCTCCATTCAAGATGAATTAACCCTCTTTAACCTGGAGACAGTCCATAAGTGCTTTCAAATGGCACCGAGGATTGAGGATAAGCAGAGGAGAAAAGGTGATTCAAATAGCAGCAGTAGAGGTAGAGGAAATCTAAACTTTAGGGGCAAAGGTAGATTTCAAAATAGAGATAATTCTTCAAGACCCCAAGGTGGCAGATTTCGAGAAGGCAGTCAAGTGGCTGCTGACAGAGACAATGCTGATAAGGGTCAGTTTAGAGGGAGAGGTAATGGCAGAGGAAGAAGTGGGGGCAGGGGTCCCAATGTGTTCACTGGAAGGTGTTTCTCTTGCAATCAGATAGGACATCAGTTCTTTAGGTGCCTGGAGAAGATGGGAAACACTGCTGCAAATCAGAAAGATAGAAGGGTGCAACTCCTTCAAGAAGAGGACTATCAAAGCACCACAAGTTATCAAATAGCCTCTTCCAAGTCTGTAGCACCTGAGAGTGGAGAGTGCATCATGTTTAATAGATCCCTCATCATGCCAGCTGACGGGTTGTCGCTGTACCTCATCATTTAATCTGTTTTCAAATGTCAAAGAACCAGGGCTGTGTCCATGGCTGTCTGCAACTAGGGATTCTAAGTGACCAGTTTATAGCTAATCCTAAAGCTTAAAAGAATGACTAATCTATTTGCTTGTTGAATAAATGTAATGAATGCTGTAAAATAGAATAAAACAGGAAATGTACTCAAAGCAAAGAATGATCACATGCATCTATCTACTAAAACAGGAAATACTTTTATAAAAGAAAACTTGAAACAATAAAACAGAGATACTAGCCTCCTGCCTAATTGGTGAGAGTGGGCCCTTGCTCCGCACCTTTGAGGCTGAAGGCTATTGCAGGAAATTAGCACTAAAGATGATCTAACCAAATTCAATCCAATTCATTCATTTTGATGTTCATGAGAAATGTATGGCTATAACAGAACTGAAATCTCTGAAAATCAGAATAATCTTATCATTGTTGTTTCATTACTATTTCTGAAAGTATATATAAAAAGAGTGATGATATATCACTGAACTTATCTATCAGTCTTTCTAGGAGATGACACCATCTCTTATTTGTACTTAATTGTCTAACTTATGAAAGATCATCATGCAAAAGGGGTAGACTTGAGTGGAACAGAAGTCCACTCAGAGGTCTAAGTTTAGATCTTAATACATTTGGGCATCAAAGCCCTGAAAATAAGAATATTGGATTTAGTTCAATTCGTAACTTATGCAAAATCTTTGGAAAGATAAAACTTCAGCAGTTTAACTGATAGTTGACCCTTCATCACCAGCCACCAAGGAGCAGCCCCAAAGGAACAACTTGTTCAGAACCACTTGCAAGGTGAAAGGAAAAGTTTGCAAGGTAATAGTTGATTTAGGTTCTTTTGAAAATTTGGCTTGTAATGAAATGGTGACTAAGTTAGGATTGGAAAGGATACCTCATCCTAACCCCTATAGAGTCTTTTGGCTAACCAAGGACCAACAAATTGTGGTAAAAGAGCAATGTTGGGTTGAATTCAAGATAGGTGAATATCATGATAGGATTCTTTGTGAGATAGTGGATATGGATGCATGCCACCTTCTTCTTGGAAGGCCTTGGCCGCATGACATAAGTGCCCAACATGATGGTAAGCAAAATGTGATTCATTTGTCCAAAAATGGTGAAAATTTCACAATGACTCCTTTGATTGATGATTGCAAAGAGAAGATCATTTCTAGTTTAGTTATGTTGGTAGGTGAAATAGAGTTTTTGGCTAACCTCAAGGAAGAGAAATTGCCATGTTTTGCAGTAGTCATAAAACCCAAGGATGTAAATCCCAAGAAGGTCAAAGTGCAGCAACCTCTTAGGAGGATTGGACCAAAGGAAGTGGAAGAACTATTGGAGAAGTTTCATGATGTGATAGCCGATGAGAGTAAGGATGCTCTTCCACCAAAGAGGGAGATTAGTCATTGCATTGATCTCATTCCTGGATCCACCCTACCAAATCAAGCAGCCTATAAGTTGACCCCAGAGGAAAATGCTGAAGTGGCAAGACAAATCCAAGACTTGTTGGATAGAGGGCTTATCAGGAGGAGTATTAGCCCATGTGCAGTACCTACAGTACTTGCACCCAAGAAGGAAGGAACATGGAGACTATGCACTGATTCCAGGGCCATCAACAAGATCACTATCAGGTATAGATTTCCAATGCCTAGAATAGAAGATTTAATGGATTGCTTGGGTAGGGCTAAGTATTTTACCAAGATGGATCTAAAAAGTGGTTATCACCATATTAGGATAAGGGAAGGGGATGAGTGGAAAATGGCCTTCAAAACCAATGAAGGGTTATTTGAATGGGTTGTGATGCCTTTTGGCTTGTCAAATGCAAAAAGCACCTTCATGAGATTGATGAATGAGGTGCTAAAACCTTTCCTTAACAAGTTTATTGTTGTGTATTTGGATGATATATTGGTTTTTAGTGATAGCAAGGAAGATCACATAAGACATATCCATCAAGTGTTCAGGAGGCTTCAAGAGGAGAAGTTGAGAATCAACCTTGACAAATGTGTCTTCCTACAAGAAAAGTTGATATTCTTGGGGTTTGTCATCTCTAAGGGCAGCCTCAAAATGGATCCAAGCAAGGTGGGAGCCATTCTTAATTGGCCAACACCTACAACAGCCTCTGAGGTAAGGAGTTTCCATGGTTTGTGTAGCTTTTATAGAAAGTTCATTAGAGGGTTTAGTGCTATTTGTGCTCCACTTGTTGACACTATAAAAGGATGCAAAAAATGTGTGTTTGTGTGGACAAATGAGGCCAATCAAGCCTTTGAACTATTAAAGAAGAAAATATCAGAAAAACCAGTCCTAGTGCTACCTGATTTTGACAAGGTCTTTGTGGTAGAATGTGATGCAAGTAAGAGGGCTATTGGGGGAGTCCTAAGTCAAGATGGGAGGCCTATAGCATTCTTTAGTGAGAATTTAATGAGGCAAAACAGAACTACTCTACCTATGATCTAGAATTATATGCCATGGTTCAATCATTGAGGAAGTGGAGACACTATTTATTCCCTAAGGAATTTATAGTTTTTACTGATAACCATGTATTGAGCTTCTTGAATAGGTAGCATCAGAAGTTAAACCATAGACATGTCAAGTGGATGGAGTACATCCAAGCATACACCTTCTCAATAAAACACAAGAAAGGAGTGGCCAATAAGGTAGCCAATGCCTTAAGTAGGAGGAGACTTGTTGTGCAGACTATTCAGTTGGAAAGTACAGGTATTCATGCCATCAAAGATCAGTATGCAGCAGATGAAGACTTCAAAGAACCTTACCTATCTTGCAAAGCCATGACACAAAGGTATAACACTGATTTTTCTAATTTTTTGATACAAGATGGATATCTTTTCAAGGGTAGCATGTTGTGTATCCGAAGAGGGTCTGTTAGAGAGAATATTATCAAGGAAAAGCACTGTGGCAGCATGTTAGGCCACTTTGGCATTGATAAGACCCTAGAATCGGTTAGGAGATACTATTTTTGGCCAAAGTTGCCAACCGATGCAAGGAAGTTTGTTGAAACTTGTCAAATTTGCCAAAGAGCAAGGGGGCATACATCAAATGTAGGTTTATACACTCCACTACCTATTCCTTCAAAGCCTTGGGATTCCATAAGCATGGACTTTGTACTTGGTTTGCCTAGGACCAAGAATGGAGATGATAGCATCTTTGTGGTTGTTGATAAGTTCTAAAAAATGGCTCACTTCATCCCATGTAAAACCACACATGATGCCTCACACATAGCAGGTCTTTTCTTCAAGGAAATAGTCAGGTTACATGGTTTACCTTTGTTCATAATCTCTGACAGAGACCCTAAGTTCATTGGACACTTCTGGAGGACACTTTGGAAAAGACTAGGTACAAATTTGTCCTTATCATCTGCCTATCACCCTCAATCTGATGGACAAACAGAGGTGATTAATAGGTCACTTGGCAACCTCCTAAGATGCCTAACAAAGGAGCAAGGTGCTAGTTGGGATTCAGTTTTGGTACAAGCAGAGTTCTCATACAATGACACTGTCAACAGAAGCACCGGCCTGTCTCCTTTCCAAATTGTTTATGGCACTCACCCAAGGGGCATTTTGGAACTTAGGGAGGCTAGAGGACTAGAAAAGAGTAGTGCATTGTCTGAAGACTTTGTTCAAGTGATGAGAGATGTCCATGAACAAGTGAAACAGAAATTGCAGTCCACTTCTCAGAAGTATAAACAGTTTGCTGACAGAAAGAGAAGGGATCTGCAATTCAAAGAAGGGGATTTGGTCATGGTGCACCTAAAAAAGGAGAGACTCCCTACAGGTAAACATACCAAGCTACTCATGAAGAAGATTGGGCCTTGTGAAGTGCTCAAGAAATGTGGAGAAAATGCATATAAAATTAGACTTCCGGATGGCATTGCCTTGTCTCCAATTTTTAATGTTTCAGATCTTTATCCCTATAAAGGATCTGATCCTTAGACTGCTGATGAAGAAGACCAAACTAATCAGACACTTTAAGAACTGATTCATTTATCTCCTGATCAGATTGAGTGCATTTTAGATAAGAGGATTGCAAAACAGACCAGGAGGCACACATACTATGAGTACTTGGTGAAGTGACTCAATAAACCTCAGGAGGATGCCACTTGGATGAGTAGAGAAGCCATTGAAAAGGCAAGATTCACATTTGACAGCATTCCCAACTCAAGAGACTTGAGTTCTAGTTGACAGTGGGTGTATGGTGCAGGGCACCCTCAAGCATTTTAATGCATTTTGATCAGTTATATTTTTTTTTGTTCAGTATGTTTGTAATAAGGCCTTTAGCCATGATTGTATGGTCCACTCTGTATGGCCAAGAGGTTTGGGGCAATCTTATAAGCCTCAAATCCTTCTTAGTCCATTTGGACCCTAGTTGTGCCACTTAGGCCTAGTAGGTCTAATGAGGTTTTCTTTGAGTCTATTTGCTAGTTTTATGGTTTTGCATGGTCTAGGGAGTATGATGGTGGTTTGATTCCATTGGACAAGCTAAACCCATCAACAACCTTGTGTTAATGCAAAAATACCATAGTTTCAAATGTTGCCAACGGTGTCAATGACACATTGGAACGGTTACAACTCATTTTTGATGGTTGGAACTATTTGTAGAAGTTGTATACTAACTTAGATCGGTTGATAACATTGTGATTTCACTCCTGTATGGCAGAGGAGGTCTGGTACGGAGTTTTGGGCATTAAAACAATAAAAATAGTCACTTTTTCCCTATTTTTCTTGTTGTGTACGGCCTGCACGGATTGGCCAGGTGAGCAAATGTACTTTTCCTGAAACTAGACTAAGTTAGGGTTCAAATGCAACTAGTTTGAGGTCTTGAAGTGGTCAGAGTCAAAAGTTATTGAATTTTCTTTCAAAACTGGTCTAGAAACCCTGTTTTTTAGGGTTTGTCATATAAATCCAACCCTAGAATGCATTCCCACCAGTGAAAATCATGAAAACTGGTGAAATGCAAGCTAGGGATGTATTCTACAGGATTCCAAAAGCATTTAGTGGGGAAAGGTTGTTTTCAAATTTTAAGGTGATGCCCTAGGTCAAGTATTACCATGTATTTGGCCTATTTTATGCAATTTGTTGTTGTAGAAGATAAAATCCTGATAGGGTGAGTGAATAGATGGTTGTTTTGTGTTGTTTGGGCATGGTAGGAGTGTTCCAAATTCCTATCCCTAATCTATCACCCAAAATTGATCACTTGCTTTGTAACCTAGCCCTAAACTGATCAATTAGGCCTAGAGACCTAGTGAGTGTTCTGAGTTGCTGGAGTAGAGTTGGAACATGAGACTTGGATGTTTGATAGGGTCCCTTAAAGGGTATCTAAAACCATCATTTACTTGCCTGGTCATTTGGGATTTTGCCAAGTTGTGTTGAGAAAACTAGGTTTGGAGGGCTAGTAGCCTTACTAGTCAAAGTAGAGGTTGGAGAGTTTTGGGAAGTTGGGGATCAAACCAACTACATGGGAAGTGTTTATTGATCTGTCTTAAGGTGTGGGAGAAGCCTTGAAGGTTGAGTCATCACCAGGATATCAAACCCTTCATATACCCTTGAATGTGCCTTTGGTTGGTTGGTTAAAGGCTAGGTGAGTGGGTGAGTGGGCAAAGGAGAATAGTAAACATTGTGTTGTTGCTTCCCTTGTGCCACTCTGCATCACCCTTCCCAAGGAGCAACATATCATCAACATACAGTGCAACAATGAGAATACGATCACCATCAAACTTATAATACACACAGTGATCCGACTTCGATCTCACAAATCCAATACACAACACAAAAGCATCAAACTTCAAGTACCATCTCTTAGGGGACTGTTTCAAACCATACAAAGACTTCTTAAGATTGCAAACCAAATTTTCTTTACCTTTCACGATGTAATGCTCTGGCTGTGACATGTAGATTTCTTCATCCAAATCACCATGAAGGAAAGTTGTCTTCACATCCATCTGTTCTACCTCTAAGTCATGAGCTGCTACAAGAGACAAGAGGAATTGAATGGATGTCATATTTGCAATGGGAGAGAAGATCTCACCATAATCTATACCCTCCACTTGTGAATACCCCTTCGCAACCAATTTGGCCTTATACTTCTCAACACTGCCATCTGCACCAAATTTCTTCTTGAACACCCATTTACATCCAACGAGTTTTCATCCAGGAGGCAAAGGTACCAAGTCCCAAGTTTGATTCTTTTCCAAAGAAACCATTTCATCCTGCATGGCCTCCTTCTAGGAACCTGCATCTTTCATGTCCATAGCGTCTGATACAGTTCTAGGTTCATCATTGTTAGTAAGTAAAGCAAAAGCACAACTAGAATCAAGCAATGTAAAACCAAACCTTTCAGGTTGCTTTCTTATCCTATAGACCTCCTCAAGAACTGAGGTTGAGGTTCAACTTCTTCATCTGAGCTTTCAGAGCTGCAAGAGCTCTCCTCATCATCAGGTCCAACATTGTCTTTCTGTTAAGTCTTCTCAGGGGTAGGAGGAAACTAAACAACATCCTTTTTCTTTTCTTTTTCTTCTAGCTGTAAAACAGTAGAAGAAGGTTTAAGCTCTCTGAAGGTGACACTTATTCTATACAACACTTTTTCAGCCACGGGGTCCCAAAGCTTGTATCCTTTCACACCAACACCATAGCTAATGAAGATACACTTAACAGCCTTGTTCTCCAATTTTGACCGCTTCTCCCTAGGCACATGAGCATATGCCTCACAACCAAAAACACAAAGATGCCTTATTGAAGGCTTTCTACTAGACCACACCTCCATGGGTGTCTTTCCAACAAGAGCTAATGTAGGAGATCTATTTACAAGATAGCAAGCAGTGGCAACAGCTTTAGCCCAAAACTTTTGTTCTGGGCCAACTCCACTAAGCATACTCCTAGCCTTCTCCATCAGTGTCCTGTTCATCCTCTCTACAACTCCATTTGGCTGCGGGGTGTATGGAGTTGTCTTATGTCTTTCAATCCCAAGTTCCCTGCAATATTTATCAAATCTGTAGAATAGAACTCACCACCGTTATCAGTTCTCAAACACTTAATCTTTTTACCAGTCTGATTTTCAGCAAAGGCCTTAAACTCATTAAACTTACTATAGACTTCAGATTTGCTTCTAAGAAAATAAATCCATGTCCTTCTACTGTAGTCATCTATGAAAGATACAAAATATATAGATTTTGATAATGAAGGAACATTAATAGGACCAAATACATTAGAAAGAACAAGGTCCAACACACTAGAAGATTTGTGAGAACTCGAATAAAATTGAAAACAGTTTTGTTTCCCATAAATGCAATGTTCGCAAATGTCAAACTCAAGATTACAATCATCTAACCCTTTAATGAGGTTTTTATTTTTCAGGGTACACAGACCCTTCTCACCATTGTGGCCAAATCTCTTATGCCATAACATTGTCTTTTTAGCAGGAAGCTTAACTTCCAAGGCATGATTACAAACATCAGAACTAGAAACAACAGATTTCTTAACTGCTCATTTAAATGATGGGGATGAAGTGACTGTTGCCCTCTTCCTTGAGTCAAAAGAACTATTGCATTGTGAAATGCATGCCTCCAGCTGAAACAGAGTACCTCTCTTAGTACCCTTAGCAAGCACCATAGCTTCTCTAGTCATCTTGCATCCTTCTTTTGAAAAGACAACCTACACACCTACATCATTCAACATACTTACATGTGTTGATAACTGAGAGGGGGGGTGAATCAGTTATCTTAATAATATGACTTTCTTTTCTTCTTAATCAATTAGAGTAATATCAAGCATATATAACAATGGAAGCAGAAACAAACTCAACACACATGACACAATATTTTTGACGTGGAAAACTTTGTTAAGGGAAAAACCACGGGGTGATTAACCCAAGATTATATTCTTTGTTAGAAGAATAGAAAGAACAAAAATGGCACTTGCCAATTAGGACTCACTGCCCGAGCACACTGCTCATAAGAGGCTCAATGCCTACAATAGTTTATACAAGGAAACTAGGTACTTGAACTGATGAGAAGCATCCACATGTGCTTAGGTTCAGTTGTGGTTAAGCTCAATATACTAATCTACTGCACTTCATTCTTCCTCTTCTTTAGTGCTATTGTCCTGTCACATACCAGACCTGCCTTACTGCTTTCACACTGCTCTTCTACTTTTCTTTGCACTTCACAATACACCACACACACCTTCATACTGAAATCAATCTGGTATATATATCTGCACAAAGGATTTCAACAACTTTCTAGTCAGCATCTAAATACTTCAATATTTTCTCAAACTCTGGTCTGTCAACTGAATCCTTGCTTACCAAGTGATGCGTATCAAGGAGATGATTGTAGAAGTCATAAATCATGTCAGCCAATCATGAATGATACCTTAGGAAGCTTGATCATCATCAATATCTTATCCGGATTAAGGTTTGATGCTCTGTCGGTCAGTTCTTCCTCAGTCTACTCTGCCAAATAGGAACCCAATACTTAGGTGCTCATATCTCTTCACTCTTTCTTCACTAGAGGCTCAATCCCTAGAATCTATCAGTCAAGGTACTCCTCTTGACTTCCCCAAGTTTGCACTTTACTGAGATACTTCCTCTGAGAGATCCGGACCTGATTGTCGGACCTTGTTGCATGCTTTGTTCTTGCTTATCGGACCACAATACTCTTCAATTTGACTTCCGGTGGAGACATACCATGTCCTGCGGATGTGTGGGAAGGACTTTGTTGCCATCAATGACAACACTCATGAAGCCACACAGTGTCTCTTGCCAACAATCTCCCCCTTTGGCATTTATGGCAATACTTAGTGAAAAATGACTAAGTGTCATACTGCACTCCCCCTTGGCTGATGCTCTGTCCTAATGTACACTTTTTTGGAGCTCCCCCTTAGCTATATTCCACATTTTTCACTACTACTCACTCCCCCTTTGACATCAATGGCAAAGGGTAGAATCCGTACACCAAAAATCCCCAAAAATCTAACTATACTTAGCCGCATAAGTATATATATACAAGTTATACTTACATACACTTAAGTATATCTGTAAAAGTATTCTTCAACTATACAACTTCTGTCGCCCAACTCTGCTTCATCCTGTCTAAAATTGAGATGTGACCACTCAACAAGAATGCAAAAGCTTCTGCCCTCTTTAGATCTGTCAAATCACTGGTCTGGGCTGTGGTCTGAGCATCAGTTAGGACCTCATGCATGACCTCTAACTTAGGGATGATTATCCCTCTGAGCTCACTTAACCTGTTTATTCTATTTTTCTTCTCCTTCTCAAGCTTCTTAATTTCATTTATAACTACAATAATCTGACACTCTTGATTTATTATGGAGGAGGTAAGAGGATCAAAATTATGTGATAAAGTTGACAGTTTATCCTCTTGTTCTTTCACTTTCTTCTCAATATCCATTATCACTTTAGACCAGGATAAACAAAATTTATAAATTTCTCTGCCATCTTTAAGAGAACATTCTAAGCTCTTTATCCCAATATCCATAACTCTCCTATCATATGTTATTAGACCCTACACCTCAAAGAGTCTCTTTCCTAAAAATTCTTTTCAGACTTTATCTTCAGCTAACTTTTCAAAAGAATCAAAATGTGTGCTAATTGAGTTTACAAGAGACTTTAGATTACAAGATGTGGAGGTTGAAGAATCCTTTTGGAAGGATGGCATGATTTTCTCTAATGCACCAGATGCAATCTCTATTAGGTCACAGTCTTCTATGTGAGACTTCAAAAGTTTTTCTTTTGCCTTTGCATGGGCAAAGGATGCTATCTTCATAGTCTGAACCAGGGAGAGGGAATCAAAATTGAACGGTCCTTGAAGTAGTTTCAGTTCATCAATTTCCATCATCTCTTTGGTCAAGAAATCTTTGATAGTTTTTGCAGTGTCTCTTGGTGGAGATAGAGTCTTCTTTCCTTCTGCAGTCTCAAAACTGTCTCCTGGGGTCTTCTCTATTTGGTCTTTTTCTTTTCCTTTTACTTCTTCTTCTTGACTGGTTTTCTCCTCTATTCTTTCTTCTCCTTTAGATCCGGAGTCTGCAGGGGAATCCGGATGAGAGATATTTACTTCTTCTTGAACTTCCTCTTCCAGAATAGAGGACTCTAGGTCTTTGGTCTTCTCCTCACTTAACCCTTTTGACTCTTCAGCAATTGCCTTTGTAGGATCTTCCTCAGAAGGTTCATCACTTATGTCCTCTATAATAGGAATATTGAATCTTTTGTATGCATTCTGGAGGATGTCTTTTGTTTCTTTTGCCACTTTGTCAGTCTCTCCAAGCATAAGCTGATTCATTCTAGGTTTGCTCCGGAACTCATCCTTGCAATCTTTGAAGATCATATTCATTTGTTTCTGAGTGATTGAAGGATAGAGCTGAATAGCTATCTGTTCCCGGATCTCAAGGTCCTTTGCCTTGGCATTATTCTTCCTTATTTCTAGTTCCTTCTCTAGGCTTTTGGGAATTAGAGATATGATTTCAATAAATGCCTTATTATAGATATTCAGATACCTGACTGTTGCTTCTTGCAATATCTTCTGGTCAGGTTCATTATATTCATCATAGAACTCAGTCATTGGTTTCAAGTTCCCATCCATAGTGACTGATTTGATGATATCATCAATGCAGAGAGTAGGCTTTTCAACAAATTCCTCTGCCTTCTCTTCTTTGCCTTAATCAGTAGAGGGTTCACCAGATGTTTTCTTCTTCTTCTTCATTTTCTTGATCTCCTCATCTAACTCAGTCTCTTCATCATCCTTTTGACTAGCATAAGACCTTGTGGCCTTTGTCTTAGTTCTTTTCTCTCCCTTTCCGGATGTTCTGACTTCCAGTTTTGATGCTTTCTAGCTCTTAGAGGTGGCAGGTGTAGAGCTCTTGGAGGATCTGGTCTGGGAAGGGGCTTCCACCGGATCACTTTTCTTTTCTGCATCTTGTTTCTCTTTCTCTGCCCTTTCCATCTTTTCTCTGTTGGCATCAACTGCCTCCTTTGAAATTCTATGTCTCTTGGCAAATTCTTCCACCTCTCTTCTCACTTTTATCTTGATTTCAAGTTGTCTTAGTTTAACATGAACTTTTACACTCAACTCTTGGAAGGTCCCAAACCTTTCTGCCTTAGGGTCCTTGGGTTGACTAAGCAGGTGTTGAACATGTAGCTCTACAATTTTCTCATCTACTTCATACCCCATAGGCATGATCCACACAATTCTTGGTTCCACTGCCTCCATTAGGCACTGATCAGTGTCTACCATGAAGCACACTATATCTTTGTACTTCTCAACCAATGATTGGGGAAATCTTTCACTGGTTTGCATCATATTTTGAAAATTCTTGAAGTAGCCCCAGAGTGCTATATTATGTGCCTTGGCATCACCAAGCCCATACAAATAATCCCTGATTTGTATGGCAACAGGTTTATCATTTTGCCATATCTAGCCACTAGATCCGAGTAGCTCATTCATGTAATAGAAGAATAGGCAGAGTATCAATCCACCATATTTGAAAGAATTCTTCTTATCCTTCTTTATCTTCTACAGATTCTCCAAAAGTTGGTGCAGAAGGATCTAATAGAGATCATAGTCAACATTCTTTCTTAACATTTCATAAGTAGTGTAAATTGTTGTTCTGGATACAGAATTCTCTCTGCTCGAGTGATATATCTTGTAGCCAATTTTCATGGCGGCAAACTTGATATCCAGATTTGTGATATCCTCAATTGTCATTGCTCTTTTATCAAATTTAGATCTGGTAGCCTCACTCACAATTTGGTTTTTGACTGATTTGAGAGTAGGTAACCCACCGGATGAGTGCAATCTGGTCACCGCCCTAATGACATCTTTTGTGATCTTAAATGGCTTCATCAACCATATGAAGTTGTCATGCACTCTGCTTAGAATATACCGAACCCATTCATCTTCTGCAAAACAGGGGAAATGAATGCATTGTCCAAAATGCTTGTCCCAGATGACTTTGTATTGAGGTTTGAGTTCAAATGATTCATCTATTAGCTGCTTATGATATATATCCATCAGCTTGGATTCCCTGAATTCCTCTATATTCGCATGAATGTATGCCCTAACATCTTCAACATGCAAAACCCCATGTGGAATGCTAGAGAATGCGCCTAAAGGATCAACTTCTAGGGATTTATATGGATTTTTTCTAAATTTTGGGCGTGGCCTATCAGTGATCTTGATCTGGAGCTTTCACCTTTCTCATACGCCAAGCCTTGCTTGTCATCTACCCTCTTTTAGCTTTCGAGAAGAACTTCAAGCTGAGCAGAGCTTATCTTGAATTTTTCTTTGTATTCATTTGTTGTTTGAAGATCCCTTTTAAGAGTGACTATCTAATTCTCAAGTTGTTCTTCATTGTCTCTAGCTTCTTCAAGATCAGATTCTAGATGCCTAATTATTCTAGCCATTTTGTAGCAGTCTTCTGACTTCTCCTTGAGAGATTGTTTTAGATTATCTTCAGTCTTTCTTTTCTCTTCAATTTCTTGGGTGAATTTCATAACTCCTGATTCCATTTCATGTCTTACCATAATGATCTCTTTTGATAGCTTCTCACATATTTTGTTCTTCTCATTCAGATCTTCATTAGTATCATTGGCTTCACTTTGACTTGCTAATTGCTGAAGAAGTTCCTTTCTCTTTTTCATAGAGATACTCAGTTTCTCCTTTAGTTCATTTATGAAATCATCAACTTGTTTGAGTCTTTCTCTTAAGTTATTAACTTCAGAGTGAGATTGCTCAAGATCATCAAGGGCAGACTGAAGTTGTTCTCTCATACCATACATATCCATTTGAATTCCCATATCTTCCTCAAGCTGTTAGGCTCTATTTAGAGGAATTTAGCTCTGATACCAATTGTTGATAACTGAGAGGGGGGTGAATCAGTTATCTTAAGAATATGACTTTCTTTTCTTATTAATCAATTAGAGAAATATCAAGCATATGTAACAATGGAAGTAGAAACAAACTCAACACACATGACACAATATTTTTGACGTGGAAAACCCTGTTAAGGGAAAAAACCACGGGGTGATTAACCCAAGATTGTATTCTCTGTTAGAAGAATAGAAAGAACAAAAATGGCACTTGCCAATTAGGGCACACTGCTCACAAGAGGCTCACTTTCTACAATAGTTTATACAAGGAAACTAGGTATTTGAACTAATGAGAAGCATCCACATGTGCTTAGGTTCAGTTTCAGTTAAGCTCAATATACTGATCTACTGCACTTCATTCTTCCTCTTCTTTAGTGCTGCTGTCCTGTCACATACCAGACCTGCCTCACTGCTTTCACACTGCTCTTCTTCTTTTCTTCACACTTCACAATACACCACACACACCTTCATACCGAAATCAATCTGGTATATATATATCTGCACAAAGGATTTCAACAAATTTCTAGTCGACATCTAAAATACTTCAATATTTTCTCAAACTCTGGTCTGTCGGCTGAATCCTTGCTTACCAAGTGATGCGTATCAAGGAGATGCTTGTAGAAGTCATCAATCATGTAGGCCAATCATGAATGATACCTTAGGAAGTTTGATCATCATCAATATCTTATTCGGATTAAGGTCTGATGCTCTGCCGGTTAGTTCTTCCTCAGTCTACTCTGCCAAACAGGAACCCAATACTTAGGTGTTCATATCTCTTCACTCTTTCTTCACCAGAGGCTCAATCCCTAGAATCTATCAGTCAAGGTACTCCTCTTGACTTCCCCAAGTCTGCACTTTACTGAGATGCTTCCTCTGAGATATCCGGACCTGATTGTCAGACCTTGCTACATACTCTGTTCTTGCTTACCAGACCACAATACTCTTCAATTTGACTTTTGGTGGAGACATACCATGTCTTGTGGATGTGTGGGAAGGACTTTGTTGCCATCAATGACAACACTCATGAAGCCACACAGTGTCTCTTGCTAACAACAGAAAGCAGGTTCCGTGCTAAGCCTGGGATGTGCATAACCCCAGAGATCCCCTTCACTCGTCCATCAGGGAATCGAATAGAGACTCTTCCATGACCAACAATCTTCGGATGAGAGTCATCACCTAAGTACACCTTTCCACCATCAAACTCCTCATACTTAGTGAACCAATCTCGATGGGAGGTCATGTGGAATGATGCACTAGAGTCAATCAGCCACACATCATCAGATGCATGGGTTGCCTTGCCTATGATGAAAGCATCACCATCATCTTGTGACTTGTCAGAATATGAATCTGGGGTCTTCTTCTTCTTTTTCTTTTCTTCTTTGCATTCCTTTTAGAAATGCCTAGATTTACCACAGTTCCAACAGATAGCCTTGGACTTTCCAAGAGATTTGGATCTCCCACAGGATTTGGATCTACCCTTCTCAACTTTCTTGTCCTTCTTTTTCCCTTTCTCCTTGGGTCTTCCATGAACTGCAAGAGCCTCTTTGGATGCATCATAAGACTTTCTCCACATCCCTTTGGATAATAGTGAAGAAACCACTTCATCCATTTTGAATGTGGATGTGATGCTTCCAATAGCCATGACAAGGTGATCCCACGAGTCTGGCAAAGAACAAAGCAAGGTCATACACCGATCCTCCTCTTCCATCTTCATACCAATAGATGTCAATTGTGTAACCAGCATGTTAAAAGCATTCATATGTTCAACATCGGATCCTCCATCCTCCTTTCAAAGGGAATACAACTTCTTTCTTAGAAAAAGTTTGTTAACTAGGGATTTGGCTTGATACACATCTCCCAACTTCTTCCAAAGCAAGTTTGCAGTTTTCTTCTCATGGACATTTAACAACACAGAATCAGCAAGACTAAGTCTTATGAGACCCTTATCCTTCTAATCCTTGAGATCCCAATCATCTTGTGACATTACAACTAGTTTAGTTCCATTAACACTTTCCCAAAGGTCTCGGTCAAGAAGCATGTCTTCCATCTTGAGCTTCCACAACTTGAAATTAGTGCCATTGAATTTCTCCACTTCAAACCTTCCGGATGTGCTTGCCATCTCCTTACTACAATAGAATTCAGAATACTCTGCATAGACTCCCACTCAACTTAAGATCAGCTCAAAAAACCTCTACCCAACAACTAATACCAAAACTGGCCAGGCTCTGACACCAACTGAAAGGAAGCTAGATGTGCGGAAATCACTTCCTACACTAATCTAATGAGGAGAGGGCTATGCAAATTCAAATTAATCCTTACAACTACAACAACATAGAACATTTTACAGAGATATAGTAGCAATACACATGAAACATATAGAAGACAGAAGAAGAGAGACAAAGATATAATGTGGGGAAAACCCTTATCGGGTGAAAAACCCCACACTCAGAAACCTACACAATGTATTAACAAAACTAAATGTTGTTTACAATACACTTGCAATGCAAGCTTCAATGGTCTTCAACACTCATATCTGGATTCAATTCGGTAGAGTAACAGTACCTATAAAACTTGTAAAATTTCTCTACCTCCAAGCACCTGTTTATATAGAATATACAAGGCAATATGGGTCCTATCTTGGGATAGGCGTCCAACTTGGCCTCATGGCCCAAAACCCACACCTAAGGAAACTTGGTTGACATTCTAGAATGTGCCTAACACTTGTCCATAGCTCCCATCCCAAAGAGGTCACCTATTTCCAAAATGGGCTATGACAGATGCTCTTACGACACTTACGACCGTCATAGAATCTGTCATAGCGGTGACAACTTACAGCTATAAGAGAATCTGTCATACACAGGCTATAAATAGCATATTCTCTTACAACATGTCATAGTCCACCTTGGGGCATCCAAATAATCCTTTTTCAAAGATGCTTCATGACACATGTGTTCACCTTTCTTACAAGCTTCTATTTCTGACTCTTACATGTCATAAGTTCGTCATAGGAATTTGTCATAACCATTTTAGTCAAAAATTCCCTTACACAACATGAAAGATGCCGACACATGGCAAAATGCTCCTACCACAAAGTGGGATGCCTATCTCCTCATGTGAGGACAAAATTACAAGTTGTCATCTTCCATGTAGGATGATACATCATCGTGCCACATCCCACAATATGACAATATGGAATTTACAATTAATTTACAACATAGGCAATGAATTAATATATACAAACATAAATAATGCAAGGAATTACCAAGGTTGAGACACCTTAATTCCCAACACCGTGGACCCTCCTAACCATTACTGCACCAAGTGGTATCAAAGCAAAGTTTGAATTTGTTGGGAGCGAAGTGAGTGAAGTTGGTGAAGGCATTTCGTAAGATCTTGTTGTGAACAGATCACTGAATCCAAGGCAAACTACTTGTGTTGTCAACCGATCATCAATTATGAGGCAATTATCACCTTGTAGCTCGATCATTGAATTTGAGGCAGTCACACTTGATCCTAGGAAGAGATGCTACCGAGGAGAATACCTGTTGTTGGTACTATGGCTGGAAGAATCGATGAGATGATGAAAACAATGAGAGTTCATTTGGATGCTGTTGAAGAAGATAGGCGAAGAGGATTAACACCTCGACCTAATATTGAAAGTGATGATGAAGGATTTCAATCTGCTGATTAGAATGAAGACACCCTAGAAGAAGAAGAAGAATTAGATCAAGTGAAGATGTTGTGAGCTATTTCAAAGATTGGGGAAAGACCTAGAGTAGATGTACCAAACTATACTAGTAATTTGAATCCAGAGGAGATGATTGATTGGATAAATGACCTAGAAGAATACTTTGAATATGAAGAAATTGAAGATCCAGAGAAAGTGAGATTTACAAAGATAAAATTGAAAGGACATGCTACTATTTGGTGGAAAGGAGTTTAGTTGGACAAAAATAGGAGAGGAAAAGAAAAGATCATAAAATGGGATAAAATGGTGACAAAGTTGAAAAATTAGTTTATACCTGCTGACTATGAGTTGGAAATGTTGAAAAGATTGCAAAACTTGAGACAAAAGGAGAAATCTTTGAAGGAGTATATTGAAGAATTTAAGAAGATGATTATAAGGATAGGACATAGTGAACCAAGCAAAGAGAAAGTGGCAAGATACATTAATGGACTGAGATTGAACATTCAAGAAGAACTAAGTTTGTTAAAGATGACAACATTGGAAGAAGCATATCAGTTTGCCCTAAAAGTTGAAGACAAGTTGAACAAGAAGCATGAGTAGAGACAAAGAGGTAGAGGAGGTAAATTTTGAGAGGTGGAATATTTTTTGGAGGAGAAAGATCATATGTGGAGAAAAGTAGACAAGAAAGTACATTCAAGCAGGAAGATAGAGATAGCAATTCATACCGGAGAGATAATAGAACTTTCTACCATAGAGGAAACCCTAATCTTACTGGAGTGAAGGATATAGGAGAGATGGAAGAGGACCTAATAAGAGAACATTTAGAGGAACTTGTTTTAAATGTGGAGGTGAAGGACACAGACCATTTGATCAAGGAAGTACAGGCAAGAAGACAGAGAATAGTGGAAGAACAACCTATGTAGAAGAAGAACCTGTTGGATCACCTAATTTAGTTGGTAAACATGAGAAAGGAGAATCACTGGTCATGACGAGAGCTCTATTTCAAGCAGAGACAAATGAGGAACCACCACAGAGGAAAAGTTTGTTTCAGACTAGATGCAAATCAAGAGGTAAATGTTGTAAGGTTGTAATTGATAGTGGTAGTTCAGATAATTTGGTTTCAGAGGAGAAGGTGACTAAGTTGAGGTTGGAAAGATTCAAACACCCTAAGCCATATCAGATAGCATGGATTCAGGATGATCATAAGGTACTAGTGAGTGAACAATGTTCAGTGAGATTTCATATTGGATCTTATCATGATGAAGTATTGGGTGATATTATGCCTATGGATGTATGTCACATATTATTGGGTAGACCATGGTAGTATGATAGAAAAGATATACATGATGGGAGAAATAATACCTACACTATAACATCAAATGGAAAGAGAATTATTTTGATTCCTTTGGAAGATGAACCTAAAGGTGAAGTATGTGGGAATGCTAGAATCTATTTGGCTGATGGAAGGAAATTCATGGATGGTTTGAGACATGAGAATATGTGTTATGCTTTGATTCCTAAGAAGCTTGAAAATTTAAAGACAAAGACTAAAGAATCACAACCGAAGGAGATAACTGAATTGCTGATAGAGTATGAAGACATCATATCAGATAATGTACCTGAAGGATTGCCACCAATCAGGAGTATTAGTCATCACATGGATCTTATACTTGGAGGTAGTTTGCCTAATAAAGCAGCACACAAAATGACACCAGTAGAGAATGAAGAATTGAAAAGACAGATACAAGAATTATTGAGGAAAGGTTTGATTAGAGAAAGTTTGAGTCCTTCTGCAGTACCTACAATGCTAGCACCTAAAAAGGATGGAGAATGGAGAATGTGTATAGACTCTAGAGAAATCAACAAGATCATAGTTAAGTATAGATTTCCATTGCCTAGGATGGATGACATTATGGATTGTTTCAGTGGAGCAAAATATTTCACAAAGATAGACTTGAAGAGTGGATACCATCTATTTTAGATGAAAAAAAGGAGGGTGATTTGAATGTATGTGGTGTTATTTGGTTTATGTCCTCCCTTCTCATCAAACATTCAAGGACATATCAACTGAGTTGAATCTGTACTATGCAAGAGCATTCACCTAACAGGTTGGGCTATCACTTGGAATGATGTGGAAGCTTAGATGTTATCAAACAATATCTCAATTTAATGCTCAATTACCCTTAAAACCTTAAATAAGCAAAACAAACTGATGAATTACGACAAATCCTTTCAGACTAAGATAGTAGGAAGAGTATTATAACTGACCATTTTTCAAAGTTTGGGATGCGGAATAGTCAAGGACAATACCATTAGCACCCTAGTCCAAGGTATTGTTTTATGCATAGAATCTAGATCTCCTCCCGACACTGATCTGCACTGTCTTTCGTTTCTGTCCCAGAAAAGGTGGAAGACACTGTCACTAGCACCCTAGTCCAAGGCCTGGTGTTTTTTAGGGTGTCAAAATATCTTTGGATGTTGATTACCTCTATCCAATTTGTTTATGCATTTGCAATTTTGAAGGACACTGCCACTAGCACTTGTGTCCCGAAATGTTGAACTCTGTCCTCTTTCTTCCGGATCCTTAATCTTTGTTGTCTGCAACGTCCTTCTGCAACTCCACTCCATGAAACTTGGTACCTATACCCTGCAATCACAAAGGAGTGTGGGAGGGGGTTGTGGTGTTTAGAGGCTTGCCTTGGTTAAGCTCTAGAGAGACATTCAATTCTTTCGAACACTGTTGTTAGATGAGAGTGCGTATCTTGACATGATAGAGGCAAAATCCAAATGATAAATGATTAAAAACACAATATATGTCACCTTGAAGTGTAGATCTCACATAAATGAAGGCTCTTCAATCACATGAGAAGATGAAGTCAAATCTGTAATCACAAACACAATAACAATGCTCTACTCTACAACAATGAATATCATGGATGCTCTAAAATCATAAGTATGCATAAAGTTTGCAATCATCTTCTAGTTAGCTTCTAGATTTCAAATGAAACACTAAACATGCTTATATATGCAACTACAAAGATTCCGGCTAAGAATTTTGTAATTTAAACTTGAGATGTCGGCATAGGACCCAAATAACGGTCATAAAACTGACATTAACATTTAGGGCATACCCAAAATAGGGTAGGACTAGGGCGCTAGTGCCCAAGTCCACCCTCCCATTTTTGTTCAAGGATCATCAAAATAGCACCCCCTAGGTCCTATTTTCCATAAGACTTCAATGTTTTCTCATTGGGATTCAAAATTATCATGCAAGATCCTGTAAATGTATTCTAAGGACCCGGAGCTAAACCTTAAGAGGGAAAATCCCCCAAGGGGACATTTTTTGACATAACATTTATCCCTCACTTTAATGTATGTATAAACGTAAGGTTAATACATGAATTAAAGTAAGTTCAACAAACACAAAAAACATGCCAAGCACGGTGAAGACATGCCAAACACATTGAATGTTGAATTAGGTCCAAATAACTGAGAGGGGGGGTGAATCACTTGTTACTTATTTAACCTTTTTCTTCCTTTAATCTTCCTTTACAACTTATAAACAAATTAATGAAATAAACATTTCAGCATCACATAAGCAGAAACATAAATAATACGCTTGAAACCGAGATTTTGATGTGGAAACCCAGTTAAGGGAAAAACCATGGTGGGGGTTAACCCACAAAAATTAATACCCTGTTAAAAGTATTTTATAAATGGGAATGCACATGCATTCAGGCTCACTGCCTAGAGCTCACTGCTCAAATGGAGGCTCACTGCCTAAGAAAATATTACAAGAGAATAATACAGATTTGAACTGATTAATAGCATCTTCCTATGCATGAATTTCAGTTCTGATTAAGTACAAAAATTGATCTTACACATTTCATCTTTGCTTTGCTCTTCTTTACTGATCTATCTTCATTCACTATTTAGATTTCTTCTCTTTTCACACATACACCTTATTCGCATACACACACACTCAATCATCCAATTACATCGACCATAAATATATCCACCACATGATCTGCAATCATTCTATCAATTGGCTTCAACAATACTTAGAACTTTTGTGAGTGCTCTACTCTGTCGGCTAGATCTATGCATAGCTTAAGGTGCAGACCAAAAATTTCTCTTGGAAATCATTATTCATGTCAGCCACAATCACTGATCAGCACCATTTGTCCAACAAGCAACTTTCATACATTCGAAATCAAGATCTTTTTCAAGGTTTGTCTATTCTACTTCTGTCTATTCTGATAAATTGGAACTCGATACTTAGATGCTAACATCTTTTGAATCCTTCATCATCAAAGGCTAAAAACTTGGATTTAGATTGTCTTGGTGTCCCTCTACACTCCTTCAGATCTGCAACACATAATGATTAACTAGAGAGATCTGCTGACCAAAATACTAGATTCTGCTATATGCTATGTTTCAGGCTCCCGGACTTAGATAGATTATCATTCTAACTTCTGATATGATCAGATACTGCACTATGGATGTGTGGAACAATCTTAGTTGCCATCAATGACAACACCTATCAATGCTAAGCAGTGTCTCTTGCCAACAATCTCCCCCTTTGGCATTGATGGCAACACTTAGTGAAAAATGATGAAGTGTCTTTGTACAACTCCCCCTTTGTTTGTACATTCATGCACTTCACTTATTCTTGTGCTCCTCCTATGATGAATACCTCATTTTTCACTATCCTTCACTCCCCCTTTGACATCATTGGCAAAGGGTGGGATCCGCAAGCCAAAATTCTCAAAAAAAAGAAGTTATGTTTATACTGCCGCATATGTACAACAAATCATCAAATTCTATTTACATGAACTTGAGAATGTCTGCAAAACTAGTTTTTAATTGCACAAGTTCAGAGGCCCAAGTATTCTTCATTCCATCTGAGAGTGAGATGTGCCCACTTAGCATAAATGCATATGCTTCTGCCTTTTCCAGATCTGGAGGATCACTTGTCTGAAGTGCATTCTAGGCTTCGGATAAGGCATTATGCATGGCTTCCAACTTGGGGTCAATCAATCCACAGAGTTCACACATCCTCTTCATAGTATTGATTTTCTCTTTTTCAAGTCCCTTTATTTCGTCTGTCAAGCTAATGACCTGACATTCCTGGCTTATAGGAGAGGCATTTAGAGGATCAACATTTTGAGATAGAACTGATATTTTCTATTCTTGTTCCTTTATCTTCTTCTCAACATCCTTATTGACTTTAGTCCATGATAGGCAAAACTTATATATATCTCCTCCATCACTTAGAGCATTTTGAATGCTCTTTATGCTAATGCCTAGTATCAATCTATCACTCCTTATCAAATTCTTAACTTGATTGAATTTCTTATTCAAAAATTCTTTTGAATGTTTGCCTCCGCGGACTTTTCAAAAGACTCAAAATGTGAGTTTACTGCACTTACAAGATTTTTCAAATGGCCGGAGGGGGAATCATTTTGATTCTTCTGATAAGTTGGCATTAATTTCTCTAAAACTCTGATTGCTAGCCCCATCAGCTCATTGTCCTCTAAGTGGGATTTTACCATCTTTTCTCTGGCTTTTACTTGGGTGAAAGATGCTATTTTCATCCATTGAAAAGGAGAGAGCGCATCCAGATTGGTTAGTCCTTGGAGTAGTTCAGGCTCATCAAGCTTAATCACTTCCTTTTCAAGAGGGCCTTTTACTGCATCTACAGTGTCTCTTGCTACTTTTTCTAAACCATCTTTTTGATTATTAGATTTTTCTACATTTGCTTTAAGTGCTTCAACATTTTCACCATCTTCTTCTGCTTTGTCTTCCTTTCCTTTTTCCTCCTCTTTCTCTGTATTACTCTTCTTTGTGTTTTCTTCTGAGGGACTCATTTCTGCTTGCACACCACTTGCTACTTGATCGAGAGGGCTCTGAGTGGTAGCAATATCCTTTTCCTTCCCAGAGTGATTAGGTGGAGGAGTTATCTCTACATCAATTATTCTATCTATTATGTCTATATCCTCCTAATTGACTTGTTCCTCTTTTTGAACTTCTCCAATATTTAGATTTGATGAATAAAGTTCTGGAGGATCTAGGGTAATACTTTTGTCATTAATTCCCTTGTCAGTTTCTTCCTCTGGAGCTTTTTGTTCCAAAGTAGAAGGATTGTCTTCTTCAACTTGCTTTTCTAAAACAATGTAGTATTTATTTTTGTCTAAAGCCTTTCTTAGAATTTCCTCTGTTTCCTTTGTAATTTTGTCAGTCTCACCAAGCATTAGCTTGTTCATCCGAACTTTGCTTTTGAATTTATCTTTGACTTCTCTAAGGATTTTATCTGCTTCTTTTCTGGCCATTATTGGGCACAAAGAGGAGAGAACATACTCTCTGACTTCTATATCTTTTTCTTTGGCTGCTTCTTTCCTCATTTCCATTACTTTCCTCAAACTTTTAGGAAGTTCTTGTAAGATTTCCAACAAGGTTCAATTGAATTTATTCAGATATATGATAATGGCATCTTCTAAAATTTTCTTATTTGCTTGATCAAGTTTATCATAGTAAACTCTAATAGGTTTTAAATTTCCATAAACAGTGATTGTTTTTACAATTTGATCAATAGTCATGGCAACCTTACCAGATACTTGCTTTTTTACTGGCCCTCATGCTTCTGGACGATTAATTTTTAGAAGTCTTTAAAGTTTTAACCTTCTTGGATCTTATTTCTTTCACTTCTTCATCTATTTATGTCTCCTCATCATCTTGAGTGCTCTTGTGGGTTCTTGTTGCCTTGGTTTTCTTTCTTTTCCCTCCTTCACCGGATGGAGTGGCTTCTAGCTTCTTAGTGGAAGTGGACTTGAGTGGCTCAACAAGTGTTGCAAAACTCCTTGTCTTCCTTGGGGCTTCTGAGGGAACTACAAACTCACTTTTTGCCTGCTCAGTGCTCTTCTTTATCTTTTCAATCCTTTGTCTATTTTCTCTTACTACTTCTTTTGTAATCCCAATGCTTTCTGCATACATCTCCACTTGCTTGTGTACCTTTCTTTTTGTTTCTGGCTATCTAATTTCCACATGCAACTTTAAGCTCAGTTCCTTGTATGTTCCAAACCTTTCAACAGAGGTGTCTTTAGGTTTGCTCAGGATATGTTGAGCATACATGTCCAGAATTTCCTCATCCACTTCATAGCCCATTGGCATTATCCAAACTGTTCTTGGTTCTACAACTTCCATCAAACATTGATCTGTGTCTACCATAAAACATATTTCATTTTCATACTTTTCAACAATTGAACTAGGAATTCTTTCCTTTGCATGCATCAGACTTTGAAATTTTTTTAAATATCCCCAGATTGCAGTCTTTTGTGCACCTGAGTCTCCAAGATTATGTAAGTGGTCTCTTATTTGAATTGCCACTAGTCTATCATTTGTCCAGTGCACACCTTGCACTCCAGACACTTCATTCATAAAATAGAGGAATAGGCATATGATCAAGGAACCATATTTGAAGGAATTTTTCTTGTCTCTTTTGATTTTGCTCAAGTTCTCTATCATCTAATTTTGTAGTAATTCACATAAATCATAGTCTGTATCTTCCTTTAACATTTTATAAGTAGCATATATTGCAGTCCTAAAAATTGAATTTTCCTTGCTTGAGTGATAAATCTTGTACTTGATCACCATAGAGGCAAATTTAACATCTGGTTCTATGATATCATTAATGGTCATTGCCCTTTTGTCAAACTTGGCCCCGATAGCATCAGTTACTATCTGGTTTTTAATGGCTTTCAACATAGGTAATCTGTCGGAGGAGTTTAACCCAGTTATAGTCTTGATAACATCCTTTGTGATATTAAATGGTTTCATTAGCCATAAGAATTCATCATGTACTCAGCTCAAGATGTAACGAACCCATTCATTTTCATCAAAAGATAGAAATTCAATTATTTACAGGAAGTGTTTACTTTCAAGGGCTTCATATTCAGGTTTCAGCTGGTAATTGTCATTTTTCAAATGATTCTAAACAACTCCATTAGTTTCGCATTCCCAAATTCTTTTAGATTGCAATGAATGTATGCCCTAATGTCTTCAACATGTAAAACCCCATAAGGGACACTTGAGAAGGCACCTAACGGATTGACTTCAATAGATTTATAGGGACGCTTCTTGAATTGATGAGTAAAGGTGTAGCCATTTTCAAAGATTGGGAATTCAAGAAGTTTCACAGAAAATAGAAATACCTTATTCTATAGATTAGGGTTTTGCTTGGAGATCCTCTTTGCACATCAATTTTTGGGAATTCTCAACTCTGAACTCGTTCACTTCTCTTCTTCTTGCTTTATTTTGATGCAAAGTGATCTAAATGAGGAATGAATGATCCTTTTATGTTCCGCAACACCTAATTTGTCTTTGTAATAAATGCTCTACCCTAATACATCCAGTTGCTCTATTTTTGAGTAGTCTTTCATGTATTGCTCTGCAATTTGCCATATCCATCTCTTTTCTTCTGAAAATCCTTTCAAATGGTCTAAAACAATCTAAGATCTCTTTTCTTACTGTGCCAGATCTAAGCACTTACTTACTGGCTGGGGGAATTTGATTTGTAATGTTGCTTCCCTTGAGCCAAGACCTCCAATCTAATTCCTAGAGGAATTATTAGCACCGGATTGCGGTGCAGATCCATTGCTATCATTCATAATGGTTTTCCTGACCCATATCTTGTTTGATTCATCCTGAGTCTCATTCGCATCAATTTTTTCTTTGCCTTTGTCTTGTCTTTGTTCATCTAGTTTTCTGTTTACTGGGCCTCTTCTTCCATTGTTTCTATTTCTGCAGAATCTTGCAATATGACCAGATTTATTATAGTTAAAGCACACAACTTGATTTTCTCTTGATCTGCACTAATTAACCATGTGTCCAAATCCATTGCAAACAAAATAGTAGCCATTGAAAGAGTTGCAAATTCTTCTATTATTGGGATTATTCATTTTCATATGTCTGCATTCATTTGATTTATGACCATACCTATTACACTTGAAGAATTGACTAGAGAAGGATGGACCATTTTGATTTACTTTGCTTCTACACTAAGTAGCTCTATGACCAAATTTGTTGTAGTTGAAATAATGTCCATTGAATGATGGATATCTTTGAGCATTTGGTTGTCTTACCAGAGGTCTTCTAGATCTATTTCTCCCATTCTTAGATTGAAAATTTCTCTGTTTAGATCTGGACCTTTCACCTTTCTCATATCCAAGACCATGCTTGTCATCAACCTTTTTCTGTCTTTCAAGTAGTACTTCAAGTTTTGCTAAACTTATCTTGAACTTCTCCTTATATTCATTTGCAATATCTAGGTCATGTCTAAGAATGCCTATTTGCCTTTCAAGTTCTCTCTCATTGTCTCTACATTCTTGTAGATTAGACTCTAGATGGCTCGCTATTCCATCCAATTTGCAACATTCTTCAGATCTTTCTTTTAGTTTTTGTTTCAGATCTTCTTCAATTTTCTTCCTATCTTCACTTTCTTTGGTTTGCCTAATCACCCCAGATTCCATTTCAATTTTTAGAACAATGACTTCTTTTGAGAGCTTCTCACATTCCTTTGTTTTTTCTTTCAAAGCTTCATTCAAGTTATTTTCTTCAGGTAAACTGGATAGCTGTAGAAGTAGCTCCTTTTTTCTTTGCATATATTTCTTTAATTTATCTTTTAACATCTCAATGGTGTCATCAGCATCTTTAAGTTCACCTCTTAGATTACTAATTTCTGTTCTAGATTGAGCAAGCTCTTCTAGGGCTGACTGAAGATCTTTTAATGAACCCATTTGAAATTTCTTCCAAGATCTTTTCCTTAAGATGTTAGGCTTCTCTAAGGAACCTTGCTCTAATGCCAATTGTTGAATTAGATCTGGACAACTGAGAGGGGGGGTGAATTAGTTGTTACTTATTTACCTTTTTCTTCCTTTAATCTTCCTTTACAACTTATAAACAAATTAATGAAATAAACATTTTAGCATCACATAAGCAGAAACATAAATAATACACTTGACACCAAGATTTTGACATGGAAAACTGGTTACGGGAAAAACCACGATGGGGGTTAACCCACAAAAATTAATACCCTGTTAAAAGTATTTTATAAATGGGAATGCACATGCATTTGGGCTCACTGCCCAAAGCTCACTGCTTAAATGGAGGCTCACTGCCTACGAAAATATTACAAGAGAACAATAGAGATTTGAACTGATTAATAGTATCTACCCATGCATGAATTTTAGTTCTGGTTAAGTACAAAAATTGATCTTACACATTTCATCTTTGCTCTACTCTTCTTTACTGATCTGCCTTCATTCGCTCTTTGGATTTCTGCTCTTTTCACACATACACCTTATTCGCATACACACACACACACTCAATCATCTAATTACATCGACCATATATATATCCACAACATGATCTGCAATCATTCTATCAGTCGGCTTCAACAATACTTAGAACTTTTGTGAGTGCTCTGCTTTGTTGAAAGGAAGCTAGGTATGCAGAAATCTCTTCCTACACTAATCTAATGAGGTGAGAAGAGTGCAAATTCATTTTAACCTTTACAATTACAAAATGTTTAACACAAAAATAGAGATATTACAACAGAAAACAACATAAGAATGTAAGACAGAAGAAGAGAGACACAAGATATATGTGGGGAAAACCCTTTCGGGTAAAAAACCCCACACTCCAAAACTTGCACAATGTATTATCAAAACTGTAATGGTTTACAATACACTTGCAATGCAAGCTCTTAGGAGTCTTCAACACTTGTATCTAGAGAGAAACTGGTAGCATAACAACACCTGGTAATCACTCTCTACATCTCCTCTCCAAGCACCTGCTTATAATGAAGTTTTCAAGGCAAAAATGAACATATCTTGGAATGGGCGTCCAACTTGGCCTCATGGCCCAAAACCCATGCCTAGGGATACTTGTCCAACACTACAGCATGGTCATGACACTTGTCATATCACCCCATCCCAATATGGTCACCTATTTCCAATTTGGGCAATGACGGATGCTCTTACGCACCAACCTACTGTCATAGTTGTCATAACTTATAGCTATAAGAGAATCTGTAATACACAAGCTATAAATAGCATATTCTCTTACAACATGACATAACCCTCCTTGGGGCACCCAAAGATGCTTTCTTCTAAGATGCCTTGTGACACATGTCTTCACCTGTCATAGAACCTTCTATTTCTAACTCTTACATGTCATAAAACTATCATAGGAATCTGTCATGACCATTTTAGTCAATATTCCCTTACACAACATTCAAGATGCCGACACATGGAAAAATATTCCTACCACTAAGTGGGACGCCTATCTCCTCATGTGAGGACAAAATTACATGTGGTCATATGCCATATAGGATGACACATCACCATGCCAACTCCCAAAATATGACAACATAGGATTTGCATCCAATTAACACAATAGGTAATAAATAAATAAATAAATATAATGTAAAAATATAAGGAATTATCAAGGTTGAGACACCTTAATTCCTAACATTCTCCCATTTGTTGAACACCTTGTAAGAGCCAATAGAACTAACAGGATTTAACTGCTATAGGCCAAAAAACCCATAGACTCCGAACACCATCTGAATTTCTCTATGCCCACTGGTTTCGTTAATGCATCTACAACATCACACTCTGACTGTCACGAAAGATAGTAAACTATCCTACACCAACACCAATATCTGAACACAATATCTTTTAAGCCAAATGGCTTCCTTGCAAGCATGAGTAGTTGCCAAATACTCACTAGCTATACAGAAGCACATGTAACATATTCCAAGTGATCACCAACATGACAAGAGATTAGAATGCCAAAAATATGATGAAACACTAAATGCCACATAGACACACCAATGTATCCAACTTCAAACTGGTTAACAGAACATAACTTTGAAGTCCAAACATCTTCAAAACAAGATCGAGCACGTAAGCTCCAAAGACAGTTAGAACAACTACCACAGCTAGTTGTTTACATCCAACTAAATTACCACAATTGATAGAACTTTTGTACATGACATATTCAGCCCATACTATAACTCTCATGCATGTATAATCCATTGTCCTACACAAAGTTACCGTCTCCCATGATAACAAACACACCAAAACCATTGATGTGCAAAAAATCTGAAGACCTTTGATACTGCAGTCCAATGAAAAACCATCTACCAAAGATATACATACATCCTAGGAATCAAACTGCATGAGCAATGCCAACTAAAGTAACTCAAAGTCTACCAATCAGCACTTACATAAAAAGATGGCTTATAATACAAACATATAGTACAAAGAACAATTATAATGATCTGCAAACTACAACCAACTGTTGAAAAATAGAGCATACTTCCACAAACAGTTTTATTCTCACTCTCTCACCTTTGATCTCCTCCACTTCTCCCAAGTCCACATCTAAAAGAACACATACTATTGCCAAAAAATAATAAAGTACAACAACAGTAGATGACCACAAACCCAGTGATCATACTAGATGAATAAGAACCTCTAGGAAGAAAAATGAGACCATAAAGAGAACCTGCAAACCATATCATGTCCTTCTGCAAACACCACCAAGTGCTAAGTTGTGCCAAGTGTGATCTCCTTCACAAAATCCCAACTGAAAAAGCCTTAACAACACCCAACCATTCAATCTTATAAGATCAAATAAACATCAACATGGATGTAAGCCTCTCTAATCAAGGTAGATCAAACTCATAACCATTCCATAACAAGGAATAAGCCCAATCACATCTCCTAAACTCCTCATAAATGAACACAATAAAGAAAAACATATGAATTAAGAAGATAACCAAGCTAACATTCCTCAAATGAAACCTCCAGAACCAATAACTATAGCTCAAGATTCATATCCATGAGAAAACAAAGCATAAAACAAAATGAATCTAAAATAACCTGGGCAATACTTATTAGAACATTTTTTGCTGAGTGAACTGAGAGTGGGAATGAGAATGATCCACTAAGATACACTGAGTCTCATAAACTCTCTCCAAGAACAATCTCCTCTCAAGTTCAAAAATGAACTCACGTCCATAACAAGTGAAGGCTTCTTAGTCTTTCTGCTGAAATTTAACCATTCCAACACATGATCCCTACAACAAGAGATCTCAAGCCTGACCTCAAGTCTCTCTAGTATCCATAAGCATTCATCAACCAATACATGCCAATTTCAAATGCATCTTGCAAAATCATGAAGCTTGAAGCAAATGATTAATACTCAAAACCAAAGAGAACAAACAAGATCACTATCAAAACTCCCACTGCACATCTGCATGATCAAGAAGCCCATCATGACATCATGATCTAACCATTTCCTCATAAGAAAATCACATGCAACAAAGTGTACAATGATGCATACATCTTGTCTCAAGAGAATCTGTATCATGCCAAAACTTTAAGCTAGCATCAAGAGTAAATCATGACATAATAACATCTCTAAACAAAGGATAAACATGTCAAACTGACAAATCATAAACCCAACACCTCAATCAAGATGTCAATATCTCCAAAAATATGAAGATAACCATCTCTTGACAACTGAATAGAAAAATGTCAAAGAACTCTCAAAACCAAGAGCTCCTCCATGACACCAATATCCACTACAGAAGATCATCCATCACTTATAATGAATCCTGTATACACCTAAAAATGACATGACTACTTAAATAAATATTTTAAATATTTATTTCACATTCACATTCCTCTATCAATAAATTTATTTATTTATTTATTTATTTGATTCATCTCCTCTCATATTATTAAATAAATTACATTTATTTAATTAATTAAATTCATCTACATCAACTACATTCTTCTAAATAATTAAATAATTTTAATTATTTAATTAAAATCTTTTATTCTTCCAAATTTAAAAAAAATGCAATTTTATTTAAATAAAATCCTAAATCTCCACAAAATAAATATATTTAATATTTTATTTATTCCTCCAAATTATCTACAAATAATTAAATAAATTCATTTATTTAATTATGCTTTCTTATCTTCAAAAATCCTTCTTATCTTCTAAAAATACATTCCTCTTGTCATACAAAAGCAAAAGCTGAGTTAAAGCATTTTTAAAGCAACTTTACTCTTAAATTAGAAAAATAAATTCTAATTTAAGAAAAACAAAACTCATCCTCATCAAGAGAGAAGTTAACTCAACAAAGCTTCCTTTTGAATGACACATGTCTTTCTTCCATTTGTTGCACGTTCCACAACAATCCTCCTCTGTTGATCTTCTCTTTTATTCCACACTGTTGATCCTTTCTCTCACAACTCTATAAATACAACCCTCTTCTTCTCCATTCATCATCCATCGTTTGAGCAAACTTATGCTGTAGGAACACTAGCGCGCCTTTGGCACAACCATCTCCATATCACTTATCATCCATCAATAGTGTGTTGAAGCTCATCTTCAATCACACAAAGTATCCTAGCCAACTTCATCTTGTCATCTTGAGGACTTCGAAGCAAGGAAGCGAGCTTCCTAAGGGCCAACATTCATCTCCATCAAGATCAAAATAGAATAGGTGAGCAATGGAAGACGAAAGGTAAAGGGTTGTAAGTATCACACTTTATTGTTTTTAAATCTCCTTTTCCTTCACATTCTATTGATGTTTGGGTTTTTGTTATTCAATTGATTAATCCCATTTTCCCCCACACAAATCCAACATCACTACCAAAGCTCCCACTAAAACTATGATACTGAGCTTATCAAGGCATCATGATAACCATCCTCTCAATGAAGATCATCCATGGCTCTAACACAATCTAACAATTGTCCTGTGCAATATCAGCAACACAAAGGAATAAAGTAGAACCAAGATCTCCAAGTCAAGAAGATAAAACCATCACTATCAAAAGCTTACACTAAACTATGTAGCTAAGCTATCCATGACATCATGATAAACATGCTAAAAGTCCCAATAACTGACTATCCATGCACTCTAATTATCCATCCTCTTATCCCAATGCAACATACCAATACACAAATGACCAGAGATAAGGCCAACTAACAAAGTCTGCATAAACACTGAATCAAACCCGTGGATAAAGATAATCCACATTCAAGTCATCTCACTATAGCTAATCCACCAACTACATAAATCAAAGATCCAAAACAAATGTAACATGAAAACTCATCATTACATTAGTAACCTGCAAATTGAGATACCAAAGAAGACAATCTGTAGACTTCAAGACTCAACCATCAATCAATTCTAGATTCATTTTGCCAACAAGTCCACAAATGAGTGATCATAGTCGAGGAACTAATCAAGCATATGCTGTAGAAATGATGAGTGACTAATCACATACCAACATCTCCACACTAAGAAAGATACAAATCGCCTCACATTATGCATGAAGCATACATACAAATCTGCAACTATCTTACATCCAGAAACACTCCCAAGAAATCATAATCTAAAAAATAGTTTGTCTACGGATTACAAAACCAAAAGTTTTGATTAACCATGTAAAACCTACAAAACCACCATGTCACTAACATACATGCAAATCCATATCCACTTATCATCTGGAAAACCCACAAGTCTTAAAATCACCAATGTAGTTAAACCAGAATAATGGAATAACATAGATAAGCATAACCATAGGTTTTTGAACGAAACATCTACAAAACCCTCAAATCAAATCAATATGAAACTGAGACATGCAAGTACAGTCAACTAAATGAAATAGAGGTCCAGGAACTTCAGGCCAACTCCACAACCATCACCATGTACAAGCATACGAAGGATCTAGGCTATTCCAGAAGCTTTTAGATCATCCAATGATCAACTCCACAGCCTACATGCATTTGAGGTTAACAAAACAATGTCTTCCAATGCTAGGGACTAAAGCCAAGCACCCAACATAAACACATCAAACCATAGTCATTACAACCCAAGTTACTCCATGTGATTAGGGGGCCAAGAACGAACACCCAACATGAATACTTTGTTGCAAATGACCATAGAATGATAGAACATAACCACCAAGCATGAGGGTTATTGCATACTGTCAAACAGGAGCTTCAGATCAATATCATACTAAATGTAACCACATGATCAACTCCATAATACTCCATCTTAAGTTTCCATAACTCAAAATTTGTGCCGAAAAACATCCCCATCTCTATTCTTCTGGATGTGCCTGCCATCTCATTCCTGCAACAAGATTTTAGAATACTCTGCATAGACTCCCACTCAACCTAAGATTAGTACACAAAACCCCTATCCAACAACTAGGACCAAAGAGAATAGCTCTGTTACCAACTGAAAGGAAGCTAGGTATGCAGAAATCACTTCCTACACTAATCTAATGAGGAGAGAAGAGTACAAATTCATTTTAGCCTTTGCAATTACAAAATGTTTAACACAACAATAGAGATATTGCAGCAACAAACAACATAAGAATGTAAGACAAAAGAAGAGAGACACAAGATATATGTGGGGAAAACCCTTTCAGGTAAAAACCCCACATTCCAAAACCTGCACAATGTATTATCAAAACTGTAATGGTTTACAATACACTTGCAATGCAAGCTCTCAGGAGTGTTCGACACTCGTATCTAGAGAGAAACCGGCAACATAACAACACCTGTTAATCACTCTCTACATCTCCTCTCCAAGCACCTACTTATAATGAAGTTTTCAAGGCAAAAATGAACATATCTTGGAATGGGAGTCCAACTTGGCCTCATGGCCCAAAACCCACGCCTAGGGACACTTGTCCAACACTACAGCATGGTCATGACACTTGTCATATCACCCCATCCCAATATGGTCACCTATTTCCAATTTGGGCAATGACAGATGCTCTTACGTACCAACCGGCTGTCACAAAATTTGTCATAGTTGTCATAACTTACAGCTGTAAGAGAATCTATCATACACAGGCTATAAATAGGATATTCTCTTACAACATGACATAACCCTCCTTGGGGCACCCAAAGATGCCTTCTTCCAAGATGCCTTGTGACACATGTCTTCACTTGTCATAGAACCTTCTATTTCTGACTCTTACATGTCATAAAACTATCATAGGAATCTGTCATGACCGTTTCTATCAATATTCCCTTACACAACATTCAAGATGCTGACACATGGAAAAATATTCCTACCACTAAGTGGGATGCCTATCTCATCATGTGAGAACAAAATTACATGTGGTCATATGCCATGTAGGATGACACATCACCATGCGAACTCCCAAAATATGACAACATAGGATTTGCATCCAATTAATACAATAGGCAATAAATAAATAAATATAATGTAAAAATACAAGGAATTATCAAGGTTGAGACACCTTAATTACCAACATCTGTCGGCTAGATCTATGCATAGCTTAAGGTGACTTGGAAATCATTACTCATGTCGGCCACAATCACTGATCACCACCATTTGTCCAATAAGCAACTTTCATACATCCAGAATCAAGATCTTTTGCAAGGTCTATCTGTTCTACTTCTGTCTATTCTAATAAACTGGAACCCAGTACTTAGATGCTAACATCTTTTGAATCCTTCATCACTAGAGGCTAAAAAATTGGATTTAGATTTTCCTGGTGTCCCTATACACTCCTTCAGATCTGCAACACATAATGATTAACTAGAGAGATCCATTGACCAAAATACTAGATTCTACTATATGCTCTATTTCAAGCTCCCGGACTTAGATAGATTATCATTCTGACTTCTGGTATGATCAGATACTGCACTGCGGATGTGTGGAACAATCTTAGTTGCCATCAATGACAACACCTATCAATGCTAAGCAGTATCTCTTGCCAACATTAAAGACAATAACAGGTGCACAAAACACAAAGAAGACAGTTACAGTCATGCAAAACACAGAGAAGAAAACATTGAAGACACATAAAACACAATGAATACAATGAATGCAATGATTATTTCTTTTTTCATTTTCTCATACATGAATGCAAATGCAAGTATAAGGAAAGCAAACACACAACTAAAAATGCAGGAGGGACTCATCACCACACATCTTTAGACTACATTGTTGGCAAGAGACACTGCTAGGCATGATAGGTGTTGTCATTGATGGCAACTAAGATCATCCCAATCATCTGCATAACACAATCTGTTCACACCGGAAGTCAGAATCAGGATGTGTCTAAGTCTGGACAGTCAAGAACAGAGCAGGTGACAGGGTCCAGTATCTTGTTCCCGATCTATCCAATGGAAAGACATGGTTTGTTGTGGATCTGAGATAGTTGTAAGCATTGTCAAGACACCCTAAATCTAGAGTTTCATCCTCCAGAGATGAAGGACTCAAAAGATATTAGCTTCTGAGTATCAAGTTTTAGTTTGACAAAACAAATAGAAGAAGAACTGGCTGACCTTGTGGATGATCCTATTTCTGGATGTATAGAAGTTGTCTATTGGGCAATTGGTGATGATAAGTAGTGATAGCTGACATGATTGATGATTCAAAAGTACAATTTTTAATCCGCATCTCATATTATGTATGGATCTAGCTGACAGAGCAGAGTACTCTACAAAGTTCTAAATGTTCTTGAAGCTGACTGGTAAAATGATTGTAGATCATGTTGTGGATATATATATCTAATGGAATTGAATTATTTTGGTGAGTGTGCAAATAAGGTGTAATTGTGAGAAGAGCAGAAAATCTAAGGAGTGAATGAAGGCAGAGCAGTAAGAAAAGAAAGTAAAGATGAAATGTGTAAGATTAGTTTTTGCACTTAACTGGAACTGAAACTCTTGCATGAGTAGATGCTATTTATCAGTTCAAAATCTCTGTTATTCTCTTGTAATCTTTTTGTAGGCAGTGAGCCTCTAATTGAGTAGTGAGCTCTGGGCAGTGAGCCCGAATGCATGTGCATTCTCATTTGTAAAAATACTTTTAACAGGGTATTAATTTTTGTGGGTTAACCCCCACCATGGTTTTTCCCTTAACTAGGTTTCCACGTCAAAAATCTTGGTGTCAATTGTGTTATTTATGTTTCTTCTCATGTGTTATTAATTAATGCTGAAATGTTTATATCATTAATTTGATTATAAGTTGTTAAGGAAGATCAATGGCAAAAAAGATTAAAAATATGTGACAATTGATTCACCCCCCCTCTCAGTTGTCCATACCTAAACCAACAATTGGTATCAGAGCAAGGTTCCTTTTGAAAAGTTTAATAGGTTAAGGGAGATCTGGGAAGTCAGTAAAAATGGATGAATATAACCTTCAAGGGTAACTGAATCTTGCCCTAGATGATCTTGAGTAGTCCAAGGAAGAGCTGCAAGATAACCTCAAAAAGGCTGAAAACTTCATTGAGATTTTAAAAGAAAATTTGAGCAAATCCAATGCAAAAGGAAAGGAGCAACCTCTTCAACTGGAAGACAAGGCCCTAAAAGAAAAGACAAAGGAATGTGAAAAGTTAGCTAAAGAAGTTATTGACTTAAAACATGAGATGGAACCTGGGGTAATGAGACTAACCAAGGAAATTGAAGATAGGAAGAAAACTGAAGAAGAAATGAAGCAAAATCTGAAGGAGAGAACTGAAGAATGCTTCAGATTGGATGGAATAACTAGTATCCTAGAATCAAATCTACAAGAAAGTAGAAACAATGAGAGAAACTTGAGAGACAGATTATCACTCTTAGACATGACCTAGAAATTGCCAATGAGTATAAGGAGAAGTTCAAGATAAGCTTAGCTAAACTTGAAGAACTAATTGAAGAATAGAAAAAGGATGACAACAAGCATGATCTTAGATATGAGAAAGGTGGAAGCTCTGGATCTAGACAAAGAAATTTTCAACCAAGGAATAAAAGAAACAAAACTAGAAAACCTCTAGTAAGACAGCCTAATGCTCAAAGATATCCATCATTCAATGGAAATTGTTTCAATTGCAATAAATTTGGTCATAAAGCTACTCGGTGCAGAAGCAAAGTGAATCAAAATGGTCCATCCTTCTCTGGTCAATGCTAACAATAGAGGAATTGGTAATTCTTTCAATGGTTACTGTTTTGCTTGCAATGGGTTTGGACACATGGCTAATCAATGCAGATCAAAAGGAAATCAAGTTCATAAGCAAGGAAATGTTGTGTGCTTTAATTGCAATAAATCTGTTCATATTGCAAGATTCTACAAAGGTAGAAACAATAAAAGAAGAGGTATGGTAAGCAGAAAACTAGATGAACAGAGACAAGACAAAGACAAAAGAAAAATTGATGTGAATGAGATATGAAGTGAAATGAACAAGATCTGGGTAAAGAAAGATATAATAAACAACGATGATGGGTCCGCACTAGAATCAGGTGCTGACAATTTCTCCAGGAATTAAATCAGGAGCTCTGGCTCAGGGGAGCTGCATTGAACATCAAAATCCCCCGTCAATAAGTGGGTGCCTAAATCTGGCACAATAAAAGAGAATATTCTGAATTGGTCCAGAACCTTTGGAAGGATTTCTGGAAGAAAAGATGTTGATATGAAATCTTGCGGAGTGATTCATGAAGAACTGTCAAAAATAAAGTAACCATATATAATTAGGGCAATACATTTATTACAATGCCAAATTAGGTTTTGCAAAAGATAAAAGGTTACTTGGTCACTCATTTGAATCACCTTGCATTTGAAGGAAACAAGAAGAAGAGCATTCAAGCTATAAATCCAAAGACTAAGGCAAAGAGCGAATTCAACTGGCAACTGATCAACCCTAACCTCACGAAAGAAAAAGGTACCTCTCTGTAAAGCTTTGAATCTAAAATCTGTTGAGATGGCTACTCCTCATGTTGTTGACATTACTAAAAGGCCTCGACCCAAATTTAAGAAGCATCCTCACAAATCAATTGAAGTCGACCCATTAGGAGCTTTTTCAAGTGTTCCATATGGTGTGCTACATGTAGAAGACATTATGGTTTATATTCATGCAAATACAGATGAGTTTGGAGATTCAAGGTATGTAGACTTATTTGAGAAACAACTCAAGGATGAAAATCACGAACTTAAACCTAAGTATAAGGCACTATAGGATAAACACTTTATTCAGATTATAGGGTTTCCAAAATTTGATGAGGATGAATGGGTCTGATACTTTTTAAGTTGGATGCATGATTAATTCATTTGGTTGTTAAAACCATTCAAGATTACCAAGGATGCTATCAGAATTGTAACTAGCTTAAACTCAACCGAAGGATTGCCCATGCTGAAAGCCATGAAAAACCAGACAGTGACTGATGCTACTAGTGCTAAGTTTAATAGAAGGGCAATGACCATTAATAATATTATAGAACTAGATGTCAAATTCACCTCCATGGTGATTGGGTACAAGATCTACCACTCGAGCAGAGAAAATTCTGTGTCCGGAACAGCCATATATGTTGCATACAAGATGCTAAATGAAAACACTGATTATGACTTGTGTGAATTACTATAGAATTAATTGATTGAAAATTTAAACAAAATCAAGAAAGATAAGAAAAACACTTTCAAGTATGGTACATTGGTTCTATGTTTGTTCTTTTACTTTATGAATGAGGTACCTGGGATAAAAGGTGTGCACTGGACTAAGGATGAGCCAGTTGCCATTCAGATTAGAGATCATCTTCGCAGCATTGGTGATTTCAAAGCTTAGAAAATTGCAATATGGGGTTACTTCAAGAATTTTCAGAGTATGATGCACTTAAGGGAAAGAATCCCTAAATCAATTGTTGAGAAGTATAAAAATGATATATGCTTCATGGTTGATATTGATCAGTGTCTAATGGAAGCAGTGGAACCTAGAACTACTTGGATCATGCCCATGGGGTATGAAGTAGATGAAAAAATACTGAATATGTATGCTCAACATCTTCTAAGCAAGCCTAAAGACACAACGGTTGAAATATTTGGAACTTATGAGGAGCTAAATTTAAAACTGCATACTAAATTCAGAGAACCTGAAACCAATAGGAAAGAAAGAAAAGAAGTTGAGCAGTTAGCTAAAAATATGGGCCTAACTAAGGAGGCTATGAGGTAACACAGAGAAAGAACTAAAAGAGCTAAGAAAGAGAAACAAGATAAGAAACCAACAGATGCTCCGGTGGAACTCTCTTCCACTTCAAGAACTACTAGGAGCTCTACTGCTACCCCTTTTCATTCCAAGACTACAAAATCGGAAGCAAAATCATCTAGAAAATGGGAGAAAAGGAAGAAAACAAAAGCAACCCGGACCTATGAAAGCATAAGAGAAGAAGAAGAAGATACAGATTTTGACATTGAAATCAAGGAAATAAAGGCCACCGGAACAAAAGCTGCAAAAGTAAACAAAGAAAAGTCCTTCAGAAGCAAAAGGGCTAGTAAAAGGAAAAAGAGAGAAGCATATGGGGAATATGTTGAGAAGCCCACACTTTCCCTGGAGGATGTGATAAAGTTAGTCATGGTAGATGGTAATCTAAAACCCATGATTGAATTCTATGATAAATATAGTGATGTGGATAAAAGGGTATTGGAAGAAGCCACTGTCAGATATCTCAACATCTACAACAAGGCACTGATTGAGATAACTTCTGAGTTGCCACAAAGTCTGGAAAATATTTTGGAATTGAGAAAAGAAAATGCCAAGAGCAAGGACATGGAAATTAGGGAACATGAGCTAATAAATTTGTGTCCTCAGATTTCACCTGATCAAATAGTTATGATATTCAAGGAAGTCAAAGATGACTTTAGAAGCAAAAGGAGAATGAGAAAACTCATGCTTGGAGAAACAAGTGAAATTGTTAAAGAAATTCAAGAACTTCTTTTGAAAGCATTGGAAAAGCACAATTTTCCTATAGTCAGAAGAAGTTCCAGATGGTGAAGAAGAGAATATCATTGAGTAGCAATCTAAGTTGGGTGAATCCTCTATTCTGGAAGTGGAACAAGTAAATTAGGATGATACAAAAATGATGGATAAAATAGTTGATGCAGGAGATACTCCTAACTCACTTGACCCATCAAGAAAAGAAGATAATATTACTACTTCACAGAGCACTCTGGATCAGGTAGCAAGTGGTGAACAAACAGAAAAGAGTCCCTCTGCAGAGAACACAAAGAAAAGTAAAGCAGAGAAAGAAGAAGAAAAAGGAAAGAAGGATAAAGTAGAAGAAGATGGTGCAAATGTTGAAGCACCTAAAGCAGATACTGAGAAATCTGATGAACCAAAGGATGGTTCAGAAAATGTTGCAAGAGACACTGTAGATGTAGTGAAAAGCCTTCTTGAAAAGGAAATGATTGAGATTGATGAGCCTGAACTACTCCAAGGTCTAGCCAATCCAGATGCTCTCTCTCCAATTCAATTGATGAAAATTGCATCATTCACCCAAGTAAAGGCTAGAGACAAGATGTTAAAGTTCCACATGGATGACAATGAGCTACTAGGGCTTACAACTAGGATTTTGGAAAAATTAATGCCTTCCTACCAGAAGAGTCCATCTGATTCGCCCTCCGGCCATTTGAAAAATCTTATAAGTTCTATAAATACTCATTTTGAGTCCTTTGAGAAGTCTGCAAAGATAAAAGTCAGAAATGAGTTATTGGATAAGAGATTTGCTGAAATTAAGAGTCTAATAGGGTATGATAGGACTATACTTGCTATCAATATATAGAGTGTTCAAAATGTTCTAAGTGATGGAAGTGATGTATATAAATTTTGGCTATCCTGGTCCAAAGTAAATGAGGATATTGAGAAGAAGATAAAGGAACAAGAACTGAAATTGTCAAATCTATCCAATAATTTTGATCCTCTAACCATTTCACCCATAAGTCAGGAATGTCAAGTAATTAGCTTGACTAATGAGATAAAGAGACTTGTTAAAGAGAAAAGCAACATTATGAAGAGAATGTGTGAGCTCCGGGGATTGATTGCCCCTAAGTTAGAGACAATGTATAATGCCCTATCTGAAGCTTAGACTACAATTCAAACTAGTGATCCATCAGATCTATCAAAGGCATAAGCATATTCATTTTTGTTAAGTGGGCACATCTCTATTTTGGATGGAATGAAGAGTACTTGGGCCTTTGAACTTGTGCAAATAAAAACCAGCTTTGTAGACATTCTCAAGTTCATGTAAATAAAACTTAATGATTAGTTGTACATATGCGGTCCTATATACAAATTTTTGGAAAATTTTGGGTTGCGGACCCCACCCTTTTCCATTGATGTCAAAGGGGGAGTGAAGATTAGTGAAAAATGAGGAATCCAACTAAGGGAGAGTACCAGAAAGCAGTGTGAACAACAATATGGAGCACAAGCTAAGGGGGAGCTTTTCCAACACTTAGTAATTTTTCACTAAGTGTTGCCATCAATCCCAAAGGGGGATATTGTTGGCAAGAGACACTGCTAGGCATGATAGGTGTTGTCATTAATGGCAACTAAGATCATCCCAATCATCCGCATAACACAATCTTTTCACAGCGGAAGTCAGGATCAGAATGTGTCTAAGTCTGGGCAGCCAGGAACAGAGCAGGTGACAGGGTCTAGTATCTTGGTTCGGATCTATCCGGTGGAAAGGCATGGTTTGTTGCAGATCTGAGGTAGTTGTAAGCATTGTTAAGACACTCTAAATCCAGAGTTTTGTACTCCGAAGATGAAGGACTCAAAAGATATTAGCTTCTAAGTATCGGGTTTTAGTTTGACAGAACAAATAGAAGAAGAACTGGCCGACCTTGTGAATGATCCTATTTCTGGATGTATAGAAGTTGTCTATTGGCCAATTGGTGATGATAAGTAGTGATAGCTGACATGATTGATGATTCACAAGTGCAAGTTTTAATCCGCATCTTATATTATGTATGGATCTAGCCGACACAGCAGAGTACTCTACAAAGTTATAAATGTTCTTGAATCTGACTGGTAAAATGATTGTAGTGTTGATAACTGAGAGGGGGGGGGGGTGAATCAGTTATCCTAATTATTTCCCTTATTGAACTTTCCTTTTAATTGAAGCAGCATAAAATCAAACACAAGACATTAACCATGAAATAAGAAACACATGACACAGTATTTTGACGTGGAAACCCTGTTAAGGGAGAAAACCACGGGGTGATTAACCCAAGAATTATTCTCTGTTAGAAGAATAGGAAATTACAAAAATGGCACTTGCCAATTAGGGCTCACTGCCCGAGCACACTGCTCACAAGAGGCCCACTGCCTACAAGAAGACACACTGTCTACAAAGTGATGAGAATCACAGTCTTGAACTGATTGGAAGCATCTGCATATGCTGGAGTTCAGTTCCGGTTAGGCTCAGTATACTGATCTGCTGCACTTCATCTTTCCTCTGTTCTTTATTCTGCTATCTTTCACATACCGGATCCTTTTTGCTACCTCTGCTCTTTCTCTGGACTTATTCGCATATCTCTCTATATCACGTCACACTTCACAACTAAATCCATCCTCTATAAATATCCGCACAAGTAATTTCATCACCTTTCTAGTCGGCATCCGGAACAGTCTAGTTTCTTATAAACTCTCATTCTGTCGGCTGAATCCTTCCTCACCAAGCAATGCGGATCAAGCATATACTTGTAGATATCATTAATCATGTCGGCCAAACATGATTCATGCCTTCACAACCTCTGTCATCAACAGTAACCCATCCGGAAAGCAGTCTGACACTCTGCCAGTCAGTTCTTCCTCTGTTTTCACTGTCTCTCAGGAATCCGGTACTCAACCATTCATATCTTTTTCCTTGTCCATCACCGGAGGCTAAATCCTTGGAATATACCACTCAAGGTAGTCCTCTTGACTTCCCCAAATCCACACTGCACCAAGACACTTCCACTGAGAGGTCCGGACCAATCTGTCGGACCTTGCCACATGCTCTGTTCTTCTTCACCGGACCACAACATTCTTTATTCTGACTTCCGGTAGAGACACATCATGACTTGCGGATATGTGGGATGACCTTTGTTGCCATCAATGACAACAACCATGAATCCATATAGTGTCTCTTGCCAACAATCTCCCCCTTTGGCATTGATGGCAACACTTAGTGAAAAATGACTAAGTGTTTTCACTATGCTCCCCCTTTGCTGATGCTCTGTCTTTATATACAATTTCCGGAACTCCCCCTTAGTTGGATCCCTCATTTTTCACTGCTCCTCACTCCCCCTTTGACATCAATGGCAAAGGGTAGGGTCCGCATATCAAAATTTTCAAAAATTTCTTATACTTAGCCGCATATTTACATACTCACATATATTGAAGAATGTCTGCAAAAGATGTCTGTAATTGAATCATTTCGGTAGCCCAACTTTGCTTCATTCTGTCCAAAATTGAAATGTGACCACTTAACAAAAATGCAAACGCTTCTGCCCGCTTGAGATCTGTCGGATCTTTTGTTTGGGCGGTGGTCCTAGCATCACTGATGGCCTCATGCATGGTTTCCAACTTAGGGATTATAATCCTTCTAAGTTCTCCCATCCGGTTGGTGATGTTCTTCCTTTCCTTCTCAAGATTCTTTATTTCGTTCAAGACTGCAATAGTCTGACATTCTTGATTTATTATAGAGGAAGAGAGAGGATCAAAACTTTGAGATAAGCTTTGTAGCTTATCCTGTTCCTCTTTTATTTTCTTGTCAAATGCTGCTGTTGCCTTTGACCAGGATATACAAAATTTATAGATATCACCGCCATCCTTAAGAGCATTCTCTAAGCTCCTTATTCCAATGCTTACAATCTTCCTATCCTTAGAGATTAATTCTAATATTTCTGAAAATCTCTTATCCAAAAATTCCTTCCGGACCTTTTCTTCAGCTGATTTTTCTAAAGAATCAAAATGTGTATCAACACTGCTGACTAAGGTTTTTAGATTACCGGAAGTGGAGGCTGTCGGATCTATCTGGATTGATGGCATGATCTTTACAAGTATTCCGGAAGCAGCCTCTATCAACTCACAGTCTTCCATATGAGACTTCAGGAGCTTTTCATTTGCCTTGGCATTTGCAAATGAAGCTATCTTCATTGTTTGTACCGGAGAGAGAGAGTCAAAATCAAATGGACCTTTTAGAAGCTCCGGTTCATCAATCTCTAGAGTTTCTTTACTCAAAAATTGTTGAACAGTTTGTGCAGTGTCTCTTGCCGGAGACAGATGTTTCTTTTCTTCTGCAGTCTTAGAACTGTCAACCTCTTTGTCTTTCACCACTGCTTCCTTCTCCTGAAGTTGCTCTTCTTCTTTGGATCCGGAGACTGTAGGGGAAACCGGAGGAGAGATACTAACTTGTTCATGGGCCACTTCTTCTTGAGCAGAGGGTCCCAAGTCCTCACTTGTCTGTTCAGGGCTCACTTCTTCCGGAACAGAAGATTCCAAATCAGTAGCTGTTTCTGCACCTAAGTCCTCTACAACAGGAAGATTGAACCTTTTGAAGGCCTTCCGGAGGATCTCTTCTGTTTCTTGGGCCACTTTGTCAGTCTCACCAAGCATGAGTTGATTCATCCTGGCTTTGCTTCTGAACTCATCTTTGCAGTCCTTGAAGATAATGTTCATTGTCTTGGGATCAATTTGAGGATATAGCTGAATAGCTATCTGCTCCCGGATCTCAAGATCTTTGGCATGAGCATTATTCTTTCTTACTTCCATTTCCTTCTCTAGGCTTTTAGGAATGAGAGATATGATCTCAATGAAAGCCTTATTGTATATGTTCAGATATTTAACTGTGGCTTCCTGCAGAGTCTTTTGGTCTGCCTCACTGAAGTCATCATAGGATTCAGTCATTGGTTGAAGGTTTCCATCCACCGTGACCGACTTGATTATGCTCTCTAGTGACAGAGTGGGCTTTTCAACAGTTACCTCTGCCATTTCCTCCTTGTCTTGGCCTGTGGAGGGCTTACCGGATCCTTTCTTTTTCTGTTTCTTTACTTCTCTTACTCCCTCATCTAATTCTGTTTCCTCTTCATCCTTTTGGCTTCCATAAGCCCTTGTGGCTTTTGCCTTTGATCTCTTACCGGATGCCTGGACTTCCGGTTTTGAACTTTTGGTTGAGGGAGGTGCAGATCTCTTTGTTGATCTGGTCCGGGTGGGAGCTCCAACCGGAGCACTTTCTTTGCTTTTCTCTTCTTCCTCGGCCTTCCTCCTCTTTTCCCGGCTGGCATCAAGTGCCTCCTTTGAGATACCTAGGCCTTGAGCAATGTGCTCTACTTCTTTTCTTACCTTTCTTTTAATCTCAGGTTCCCTGAGTTCTACATGTATTTTTACACTCAGCTCCTCAAAGGTTCCAAACCTTTCTGCCTTAGGATCTTTGGGCTGACTTAGCATGTGTTGAACATGCAGCTCCACTATCTGTTCATCAACTTCATACCCCATGGGCATGATCCAAACAGTCCTTGGCTCCACTGCCTCCATTAGGCACTGATCAGTGTCAACCATAAAGCACACTGAGTCCTTGTATTTCTCAATGAGAGATTGAGGAATTCTCTCTCTTGCTTGCATCATGCTCTGAAAGTTTTTGAAGTATCCCCATAGAGCTGAATTTCTCGCTTTTGCATCCCCAAGTCCATGCAAGTAGTCTCTTATCTGGACTGCAACAGGTTTGTCATTCTGCCATACCCATCCACTTGTTCCGGGTAGCTCATTCATGAAATAGAAGAATAGACATACAATAAGAGTACCATATTTAAAGGAATTCTTCTTATCCTTCTTGATTTTCTGTATGTTTTCCATTAATTGGCTTAGTAGTAGTTCGCAAAGATCATATTCTGCATTCTTTCTTAACATTTCATAAGCAGTGTATATTGCAGTTCCGGATACAGAATTCTCCCTGCTGGAGTGGTAGATCTTGTATCCTATTATCATTGATGCATATTTGATATCCGGATCGGAGATGTCTTCAATGGTCATTGCCCTTTTGTCAAATTTTGATCCGGTGGCCTCAGTTACAATGTTGTTCTTGACAGATTTGAGGATAGGTACTCCTCCGGAGGAGTATAGGCCAGTTACTGCTCTAATTGCCTCTTTTGTGATCTTGCAGGGTCTATCTAGCCATAGAAAGTTGTCATGCATCCTGCTCAGTACATACCGGACCCATTCATCCTCTTCAAAACAGGGGAAATGAATAAATTGCTCAAATTGTTTCTTCTGAATATCCTTATACTCTGGTTTAAGCTCAAAAGCATTGTCAATCAGCTGCTTGTGATAGAGGTCTCTTAATTTGAATTCCCCAAATTCCTCAATGTTTGCATGTATGTAAACCCTAATGTCTTCGGTGTGTAAAACTCCGTGAGGAACACTAGAGAAGGCTCCTAGTGGGTCAACCTCCAATGATTTGTAGGGATGTTTCTTGAATGAGGGGCGAGGTCTATCGGAGATCTTAACTATGTTTGGAGTAGCCATTCTTCAAAGATTTGCAGTGAGGTAATGAAAAACGGAGAATACCTTATGCGCCTTCGGTTTGCACGGAGTGGTTGGATTGATTTCTTTATCCAATAGCTTCGGCAGGAGATCCTTGGTGTGCTTGAAGAACCTTATTGCAGAGCTCCACTTTTCGCTTCTTCTCGAGTGCAGAATGAGCAAATGACCTTTGAGAAATCCCTTAAATTGCTCCGCGAACCCTAATACCTGTCTGTAATAAATGCTTCACCTACATCATTCCGGTTTGCCTTGTCTGGATAGCTTGGAGTATCCGGATTAGTCCTGATCTGTGGATATCATCCGGATCTTTCAATCATGAATAAATCGAGGTAGCATATTACAAGATCATCTCAAACATTCTGTCCAATCCGTAGAACAAGATAGTGCATTTCCGGATCTTTCCGGACCTTTTTGTAATCCTTTATCATACCGGAGCATCTCCCTGAACAGGTCTTATTTGATCGATCACAGCTTCTTCATAACTTCATGCGGACCTCTGAAAACTTGACTGAAGTATCTCAAGATTCATATCTACAAACCCTTTGATCCACATCTTGTGCCACATCCGGCACCACTTGTTTGGCTGGGGGAACAAGATTTTCTTTGAGTCTCCCCCTGAGCCAGAGCTCACTTTTAATTTCCGGAAGAAATATCAGCACCAGAATCTGGTGCGGATCCAACCTCTACATTCTCTGAACTTTTCTTCACCCAAATCTTGCTCATCTGATTCCTAACCTCATCCGCATTCATCTTTTGTTTACCCTTGTCTTGATTCTGATTATACACCGGACCTCTTTTGTCCTGATTCTTGTTTCTGTAGATTTTAGCATTATGACCGGACCTATTGCAGATTTGGCAAATAACATTTCTTTGCATATTTGACTGATATCCTCTTGATCTGCATTGATTTGCCATATGACCTATTCTATTGCATGTGAAGCATCTACCTTTGAATGATTTGTTTACTTGCATAATTCTGCATTCATGGGATTTGTGTCCATACCTTTTGCAGTTGAAGCACTGTCCGGAGAAGGATGAATTATTCTGATTCATTCTCATTCTGCACTGATTAGCTTTGTGACCAAAGTGGTTGCAGTTGTGGCAGTATCCATTGAAGGATGGATATCTTTGAGCATTTGGCTGTCTTACCGGAGGTCTTCTAGGCCTGCTCCTTGGATTTTCTGATCCAAGATTCTTCTGACCGGATCCGGAGCTTTCTCCTTTCTCATATCCCAAGCCATACTTGTCATCTGTCCTCTTTTGACTTCCAAGAAGAACTTCAAGTTGAGCAGAACTTATCTTGAATTTCTCTTTATATTCATTTGCTGTTTGAAGGTCTCTTTTGAGAGAGGCAATTTGATCCTCAAGTTTTCCTTCATTATCTTTGGCATCTTCAAGATCAGATTCAAGGTGTCTGATAATCCTGTCCATCTGGTGGCATTCTTCTGATTTTTCTTTAAGAGATTGTCTTAGATTGTCTTCAGCCTTTCTTTTTTCTTCAATCTCTTGAGTAAACTTTATAGTTCCTGATTCCATTTCATGTCTTAACATAATGACTTCTTTTGATAACTTTTCACATAACTTGGTTTGCTCAGTCAATTCCTCATTTGTATTGCTTTCTTCACTTTGTCTTGCCAACTGTTGAAGCAGCTCCTTTCTCTTTTTCATAGAGAGACTTAATTTGTCTTTTAATTCTCTCATGAATTCATCAGCCTGTTTGAGTCTTTCCTTTAATTCACTGACTTCAGAATTTGACTGTTCAAGATCCTCAAGGGCAGTCTTGAGTTGCTCCCTTAAACCATATGCATCCATTTGAAATCCCAGATCTTCCTCAAGCTGTTAGGCTCTATTAGGAGGAACTTAGCTCTGATACCAATTGTTGATAACTGAGAGGGGGGGGGGGGTGAATCAGTTATCCTAATTATTTCCCTTATTGAACTTTCCTTTTAATTGAAGCAGCATAAAATCAAACACAAGACATTAACCATGAAATAAGAAACACATGACACAGTATTTTGACGTGGAAACCCTGTTAAGGGAGAAAACCACGGGGTGATTAACCCAAGAATTATTCTCTGTTAGAAGAATAGGAAATTACAAAAATGGCACTTGCCAATTAGGGCTCACTGCCCGAGCACACTGCTCACAAGAGGCCCACTGCCTACAAGAAGACACACTGTCTACAAAGTGATGAGAATCACAGTCTTGAACTGATTGGAAGCATCTGCATATGCTGGAGTTCAGTTCCGGTTAGGCTCAGTATACTGATCTGCTGCACTTCATCTTTCCTCTGTTCTTTATTCTGCTATCTTTCACATACCGGATCCTTTTTGCTACCTCTGCTCTTTCTCTGGACTTATTCGCATATCTCTCTATATCACGTCACACTTCACAACTAAATCCATCCTCTATAAATATCCGCACAAGTAATTTCATCACCTTTCTAGTCGGCATCCGGAACAGTCTAGTTTCTTATAAACTCTCATTCTGTCGGCTGAATCCTTCCTCACCAAGCAATGCGGATCAAGCATATACTTGTAGATATCATTAATCATGTCGGCCAAACATGATTCATGCCTTCACAACCTCTGTCATCAACAGTAACCCATCCGGAAAGCAGTCTGACACTCTGCCAGTCAGTTCTTCCTCTGTTTTCACTGTCTCTCAGGAATCCAGTACTCAACCATTCATATCTTTTTCCTTGTCCATCACCGGAGGCTAAATCCTTGGAATATACCACTCAAGGTAGTCCTCTTGACTTCCCCAAATCCGCACTGCACCAAGACACTTCCACTGAGAGGTCCGGACCAATCTGTCGGACCTTGCCACATGCTCTGTTCTTCTTCACCGGACCACAACATTCTTTATTCTGACTTCCGGTAGAGACACATCATGACTTGCGGATATGTGGGATGACCTTTGTTGCCATCAATGACAACAACCATGAATCCATATAGTGTCTCTTGCCAACATGTAGATCATGCTATGGATATATATATCTGATGGAATTGGATGATTTTGGTGAGTGTGTGAATAAGGTGTAATTTTGAGAAGAGTAGAAAATCTAAGGAGCGAATGAAGGCAAAGCAGTAAGAAAAGCAAGTAAAGATGAAATGTGTAAGATTAGTTTTTGCACTTAACTGGAACTAAAACTCTTGCATGAGTAGATGCTATTTATCAATTCAAAATATCTGTTATTCTCTTGTAATCTTTGTGTAGGCAGTGAGCCTCTAATTGAGCAGTGAGCTCTGGGCAGTGAGCTCAAATGCATGTGCATTCTCATTTGTAAAAATACTTTTAACAGGGTATTAATTTTTGTGGGTTAACCCCCACCGTGGTTCTTCCCTTAACCGGGTTTCCACATCAAAAATCTTGGTGTCGATTGTGTTATTTATGTTTTTTCTCATGTGTTATTGATAATGGTGAAATGTTTATATCATTAATTTGATTATAAGTTGTAAAGGAAGATCAATGGCATAAAAGATTAAAAATATGTGACAACTAATTCACCCCCTACTCTCAGTTGTCCGGACCTAAACCAACATACATATGGGGCAAAAAACATGCAATACAAATCTTAGAGTGTAGGAGGGATCATCACCACATGTCTTTAGACTAGAGAACAAACATGCCATACAAATCCCGAAGCATAGGAGGGACTCATCGCTACCAATCTTTCGACTATGCTAGGGAACAAACACACCATAGACACACACATAGAAGACACAGAGAAAACACAACAAACAAGCGATGGAAGAAACCTATTTCTAGGTTTGTAGCCATCTTAGGCATATTACAGACACACACCGATAATTGTGATTTGCTACAACAATCGTCGAAGACACGCTTAAGGGTTAGGATAGTCTCAGATCTGCCCCGCCTGCTCGGAGAACTTTTAGAAAATGATAGGATGTGCAATCTCCTCAAGAAATACACCATCCCTGCCTCCATAGAGGGCTTAAATGATTACAATATAGAAAAGAAAGATGTGCACTCATTCAGAGATACAACATCTCGCCTTCGCAGAGGGCTTCAAACATGCTTTGTTAGTACCAAAATCATCAAGCAACTTACCTTATATGGCCCCACCTTAAGGTGGTTGATATCGTGTACTGATGTCAAGCACGTTAAGGTAGAGAGAAAACACACAAGAGAACATGAGCTCCCGCAAAGCCCATGCACCCCAGAGGTGACATGTACTTTATAATCTCCAAATGTTCCCACAAACACATAATTTCCTACAAGAAAAGGTGTTAGCATCCATATAATCATGATAAACAACAATGCAAGGCTAGATCCAAGATAGAGAAAGTGCATAGAGCAGCAGTATTAATATGTTTTGTAAGTGTGATAAGACAACATCAAAGTATCACACAGAGTGATTCTACTAGCCAAGCGTCGGATAATATATATCAACCCCATCGTCATGTATGGACTAGGTCCATTTTTTGATTTCTTGATGAATGGACACTAGGTCTATATCAGTATAATATGTTTTTCGTCATCTGCCAGCTGTATAGAACCACTAGAGGAAGGTAAACCATAAATCAAGAGAGGAGAACAAGTGCTTTACGGAGAGTCATGTAGGAGGGTGCCCCCAAGTCACCAACTACAACGCTATGTCCGTAAGACACAACACACAACAATAAAAATAGAGGAGAGGAAATATAGAAGAATGATGATATAAATAGAAGAAGAGTCACAACAGAGGTGATCTCCCAATATCCTTGACCTTACAAGAGTATCAAAGGTCATCCTAGGAGGCCTAGACAACACATAACACATCACAGGGAAAACCCATCACAGAGGTAAAGGGTTAGGAATACTTACCTGATTCATCCCAATGTTAAGAACATACATATCTAGTAAGAGACCACCCATGAGAGAAACTATAATATTTGCTATAATGAGTGTGTCTCAAAGATGGAGAAATATTTACTTGATTCAAAGGGATTCTTCCCAGTGGACAATTCTTGTCTATCGGCCTAGGATATCTCGCATATCATTTGGTCTTGTTGAAATTGCATTAACATTGAGTTTAGGATGATGAGAGGCTTTGTTGGATGTCAAAGAGTGGTATCCAATACTGGTTGTGTAGTTAATTCTAGCAACTTGTAAAGGTACTCTGATTCCTTGTTGATTTATACCACAACCATTACCTACATAGTCACAGTTGTTATAAAGGATTTTAAATCCACGACCATAGAGGGATGGCATTTCTTTAGAAGAAGGTGAAGCCTCATAGGTATCATAATTTGTAGTATAAGTAAGGGTATTTTCTTTATTTTCTACTAAGGATACTTTAGGTTTCTCAGGTGTTTCTAAAGATTGCTTAGACAAGATCGATGTGACTTTTGACGTGTCAGGGTTTTTAAGTTTATATTCTCCTATACTACAAGGATTAAAATCTAATGAACCCCAATAATCACCAAAAAGTGCATTCGATGTTTTAGAGTCTTGCACAACATTATCTATAGCAAGAGGTGTTGATGAATCCACTCATAAGTTGTTTAGACTTTGCTGATTTTTAACTTGTTTTTGCATTTCAATATGTAAACAATTATCCAGTTCAAGATCAGCTTTCCAAGTGTAGAGCTTATCTTGATAAATAAATTTTATTGATCTATGAAGGGTAGATGGAACTACCCCCATGGCATGAATCCACAGTCTACTGAGAATCATATTATATGAAAGTGAACCAGGCATGACATGAAAAAGAGTAGACAAAGTCCCAGGTCCAACATTTATAGGTAGAGTTATAGTACCCATAGATTGTCTACCAACATTATCAAAGCCACGAATTCTAATAGTATCCGGTTTGATTAAAGATGTGTCAATTTTGATTGTGTAATAAATCCATACGAAAAACATTTAGAGCTGATCCATTATCAATCATAACATGCTTGATCAATTTTTTTTCTACTTGGACAAATACTGTAAGAGGATCATACTGGTTTTTGACTTCAATTGATAGTAATTCATGTGGTTGAAAGAGAATATCCATTTTTGTCACATGCATAGAATCTAACAGGTCTTCTACATCATTCGGCTTAACAATAGGTGGTACAATCACCTTTTGTAAAGATTCTTGGAGCATTCTGTGGTATGTAGGTGATGTTTGTATTAAATCCCAAAGAGAGATCTTAGTCGAAGTAGCGCGAAGTTGTTCGACAAGATCATATTCTTGACCATTTGTATGAGTAAGACGAGGTGGCGGGGGAAGCATAGGTTGAGAACATGGAAGAGAGACAGGCACATGAGGTGATTGCTTACTTTGCTTGTTATTACGGGTTGCGACACATCTTGATTTCTTTGGAAAATTTGTTTTGCATTGTTAAAGATGTAATCAGGAGGTCTAGGTGGTCTTCAATCTCTTTGAACTGTAATCATTGGTTTCAATCAAGAACATGCACTAGGTGCCCCTCGCATGATTATCTTAGGAACATTGCTACAAAGTCTATTAGTGAATATTGAATTAACATTGTTTCCCTCTTTATTATACCCAACATCTATCCCTAAAGGATTTAATGTGAGAGACCTTTTCTCATCCACTAATGCTACATCTTGGCCAGGGAGAGCATTGGAATGAGAGAAAGATAAGGTGTTGTTAGGAAGGTTAGGTGTTGTATCATTAATAGGGCTATCCATAGTCTTCTCATCTAAGGTTCTTGGATATTCAACTATAAGAGAAGTAGGATAACTTATGGAATTATCATCATCATCCTCATATATTTTAGCTATTAGTTCCAAAGCATTAAGAGAACTTTCTCACTCATCATTCTCAATGTGTTTTGTCAAATCTTCTACTATCGAAGGGTATGTATTCGTGAGAGATGTAAAGTTGTAAAAATCAGATACATAGTCAAGGATTTCAAATGAAGAGCATTTAAATATATCCTTGTGATACGTAGCTTGTATATAAGTGAGAACATGAGGATTCATAAATTAAGAAATTTGTAAAAATTCTCAAAGTTTTTGATAGATGCATGTAATGATACCAAAGAGAAATGAGATGAAGATGCCATAACAAAATGTCTTTGTAACATCAATGTTCAATAAGATTTAATAAGACAAGACATGCAAGGTTATAAGATACTTAACATAGCCTAGATGTGTGACTATTTCACTCCTAAGCACTTGTTTGAGGGAAAGGGCTAAAAGGTCACACAAAGTCCACAACAAACACAATGGATAGGAGGAAAATAGTATAACACAGTAAGATCCAATTGTTGATTTTAAATAATTTGAGAAAAATCTATGAAGAGGTGTGCAAACACATAGTGTTGAAATACACATTGTATAATTAAAATGTGCCAATTTTCACCTTTTTTCAATGCAAATGCCTAAAAGAAGAGGTGTTGTGAAGAATTTCAAGAGGAGAAGGAAATAATATGCCTAATAATAGTCCAATGATGCAGCAATATCTTTCACAACATGCATTTGATGCAATTCTAGAGTGATGACAAGTCAAAACCTAGTGAAAATACACCTAAAATATGCAATTTTTCATTAATTTTCAATGTAGAAGCCTAATGGAAAGGGTGTCGTAAGGAATTTGAGAAGAGGTAGGAGGTTATAACCCTAATATCACTCAATTAGTGCAGCAAAATCCTTCACAACATTCCTATAGTACAAATCTAGAGAGACGATAAGGCCAAATTTAGTGAAAATGCAAGGTTTTCAAACCCTAGACATGAATTTTTGCAAGAAAGCCACTATGATGCAATACTACAACTAAAAAACAATCCTACTAAGTGTTTTAAAAGGGTAGTAAAATCTGTAACAATATTTTAACTACAAACCCTACCTAATGCAAAACTAGGTTTTTATGAAAAATGTACAATTTCAAGCAATTTTTACCAATTTTAGCATGAAAATGCAATGCAAGTGAATACTAAATGATGAATTTATGTAATTTAAATTAGATATAATGAAAATAGAATAAATTTAATGAAATTAAATATCAATTAATTCAAATTATGCTAAAATGCAAGCCTAAGATGCCAATTTTTTCAAATTTTTTATTTTTTTGTAATTTTCCAAATGCAATAAAATGAATTGCAAATCTATCACACAACACTCAGAAAGGTGCAAAAAATTCAAAAACACGGGTTCACCAAAATGTTTTAGATGAAAAAATGGAGGGTGATTTGAATGTATGGGGTGTTGATTTGGTTTAGGTCCTCCCTTCTCATCAAACATTCAAGGACATATCAACCGAGTTGAATCTCTACTAAGCAAAAGCATTCACCAAACAATATCTCAATTTAATGCTCAATTACCCTTAAAATCTTAAATAAGCAAAATAGTAAGCAAACTGATGAATTAAGACAAATCCTTTTAGACTAAGATAGTAGGCAGAGTATTATATCTGACCGTTTTTTAAAGTTCAAGATGCAGAGCAGTCAATGACAATGCCACTAGTGCCCTAGTCCAAGGTACTATTTTTTGCATAGAATCTGGATCTCCTCCTGACACTAATATGCACTGTGTCTTTTGTTTCTATCCCAAAAAAGGTGGACACTAGCACTAGCGCCCTAGTCCAAGGCCTAGTGTTTTTTGGGGTGTCGGAAGCTCTTTGGATGCTGATTACCATTGTCTAATTTGTTTCTACATTTGCAATTTTGAAGGACACTGCCACTAGCGCCTGTGTCCCGAAATGTTGAACTATGTCCTCTTTCTTCCGGATCTTGAATCTTTGTTGTCTACAACCTCCTTCTACAACTCCACTCCGCGAAACTCAATACATGTAACCTGCAATCACAAAGGAATGTGGGAGGGGGTTGTGGTGTTTAGAGGTTTCCTCGGTCAAGCTCCAAAGAGACATTCAAGTCTTTCGAACACCATTGTTAGATGAGAGTGTGTATCCCGGTGGGATAGAGGTAAAATCCAAATGATAAATGATTAAAAACACAATAGATGTCACCTTGAAGTATATATCTCACATAAATGAAGGCTCTTCAATCACATGAGAAGATGAAGTCAAATCTACAATCACAAACACAATAACAATGCTCTGCTCTACAACAATAAATATCATGGATGCTCTAAAATCATAAGTATGCATAAAGTTTGCAATCATCTTCTAGTTAGCTTCTAAATTTCAAATGAAACACTAAACATGCTTATATATGCAACTACAAAGATTCTCGCTAAGAATTTCATAATTCAAACTTGAGATGTTGGCATAGGACCCAAATAACGGTCATAAAACCGACATTAAAATTTAGGGCAAACCCAAAATAAGGTAAGACTAGGGTGCTAGTGCCCAAGTCCACCCTCCCATTTTTGTTCAGGGATCATCAAAATAGCACCCCCTAGGTCCTATTTGCCATACAACTTTAGGGTTTTCTCATCAGGATTCAAAATTATCATGCAAGATGCTCTAAATGCATTCTAAGGACCTAGGAGCTAAACCTTAAGAGGGAAAATCCCCCAAGGGGACAATTTCTGACATAACACCATCATATCAGAATCAGAGAAGGAGATGAATGGAAGACTGCTTTCAAGACAAATGAAGGATTATATGAGTGGTTAGTGATGCCTTTTGGATTAACTAATGAACTGAGTACTTTCATGAGATTGATGAATGAAGTTTTGAAGAAATTCTTGGGAAAGTTTGTTATTGTATATTTGGATGATATTCTAATTTTCAATATGACAAAGGAAGAACACTTGTGTCACCTGAGACAAGTATTGCAGAGGTTGAGAGAAGAGAAATTATTGATAAACATTAAGAAGTGTAGTTTCATGAAGGAAGAATCGGTATACTTGGGATTTGTGATTTCTATAGAAGGATTGAGGATGGACCCTAAGAAAGTTAGAGTAATTGTTGATTGGCCTACACCTGAGAGTATTGGAGAAGTCAGATCATTTCCTAGATTAGCTAGTTTCTAATGGAAGTTCATTACAAATTCTAGTTCAATATGTAACCCTATGACAGAGACAATGAGAGGTGATAGAAAAGAGTTTAAGTGGACATCAACAGAAAATATAAGGTTTGAGTTGTTGAAGCAGAAAGTGACAGAGCAACTAGTATTGGCATTACCGGATTTCAATAAAGTATTTCAAGTAGATAGTGATGCAAGTGGAAATGTAATAGGAGCAGTGTTAAATCAAGAAGGTAGACCTATAGCATATTTCAGTGAGAAGTCGAATGATGCAAGGAGAAGATATTTAGTTTATGATCAGGAGTTTTATGCCATAATTCAAGTCTTGAAGAAGTGGACATTATTTGTTGCCTAAGGAATTTGTGTTGTATACAGATCATCAATCTTTGCTATATTTGAACAGGCAAGGGAAGTTGAATCACAGACATATGAGATGGGTAGAGTTCATGTAGAGTTATACTTTTGTACTAAAGCATAGGAGTGGGAAATCAAACGAAGTTATAGATGCATTGAGTAGAAGAAGGAACTTCCTAACAAAAATGAGAGTAGAAGTGTTAGGATTTGAAAAATTAAAGAACATATATGAAGAAGATCTTGATTTTGCAAAACCATGGAAAGTATGTAAGGAACTTGTTGTGACAGATAAAAGTAAGTGGTTGGATTATTTCATTTAGGAGGATATGTTGTTCAAAGGAAATCAGTTGTGTAAACCTAGGATTTCAATGAGAGACAATTTGATCAAAGAGAAGCATAGTGGTGGATTGGAAGGACATTTCAGAATTGACAAGACAGTGGCTTTGGTAAGTGAAAATTACTTTTGGCCTCAGATATATAAGGGTGTCAGGAAGTTTGTGCAGAGTTGTAGAGTTTGTCAAGTTGCAAAAGGAAGTAGTCAGAATACTGGGTTGTACAAATCTTTGACGATATGGGAGAGACCTTGGGAAGACATAAGCATGGGTTTCATATTGTGATTGTTGAAGATGCAGAGAGGACATGATTCTATATTTGTAGTGGTGGATAAATTTTCAAAGATGGCACATTTCATACCTTGTAAGAAGACAAGTGATGCAGTTCATGTGGCTGACCTATTTTTCAAGGAGATTGTGAGATTGCATGGATTACCTAAGAGCATAATTTTAGATGTCGTGTCTAAATTTAGTTATTACATGTACAAATAATTATCACCCTAGATCACAGGAAATAAGAGCATCCAATGACTCTGTGATTACAAAAATTGATGTTGAAGTTGTTTCTTGCGCCCTGAAGCTACCTGATAGAGAAGAATTCATGGAGATGTCTATCACCATGGGGTGGAATTATTTCTTGGAGAATAAAGTGTTGAACAACTGAAATACTGAGAGGGTGGTGAATCAGTATTCTCTAAAACCACTTAAGCATTTAAACATTCATTCCACACACCACATTTAAATTGCAGTAAGAAAGGAAAGAATGAATTTAACCATTAAAGCACATAACACATGAACACTAGATTTTTACGTGCAAAATGTAAAATACCCTACTAATGATGATTGAAATTTTTCCTTCAAATTCACTTTAAAATTAAACAACACAATGCCAAATAACATCAACAAACATATGAACACATAGATACCCAAACACCTTGCATTATTGAAGCCTTCAAATATGAAAATTACAAATGCTTATTGGCTAGTTTTTATGATAGTCAATGACTATTACATATCAAACCTTATTACATGTACAAATATGCATCAAATTACATCAATAACCCTAGAGGATCAATACCAATATCAAGTAGAATGTCTAAACCCAGATCAACATAGGGTTTGAAATGGCTCCAATCAAGTCTGAAAACTCCATATAACCTATTGTTGCAACTGCTGATATGACTAATATAATCCAGCAATGAAGAATTCAACAAAATGTCATAAAAAACCCTCTTCAAGTGCAAGCGATTGGCTTGAGGTGGCTTCTAATGATGCTTGCTAGTCTTCAAACTCAAATGTCTTCACAAGATCCAACCTAAAAACCTTGTAAATGAATTTTCCAGCTTGTTGTTATAAACTCAGTCCATGCAAATGATGTCAAAAATTGTACAAATCACACTTATTGTCAAATTAACTACCTTGGTAGTCTTCATCAATAACCAAGGGCTTCAAATGCAATGTAAATTCTCTCCAAACACCTCAATATCAACCTGGAATTCAAGAACAATGATGAAATCTACATGATATCATCTCATACAAAGACATGGGATCATCACCACATCAATCAAGGGAGCATCACCTTGACAATTGACTAAAAATGTAATTTCCAGCAACAAAACATGAAGTATGAAAGCTTACCATATGATCAAAAGTTGCAAAATGAAGACAAATGGTGCTATTTAACCTTAATCTTGGCTAAGCATCCCATTTGCTTAATTTCACCATTTTCTTGAAGTCCACCAATGAAAATTCATCTCCTTGAACTATTTTAAATGCATTGGATCAATGAGCACCATCATTTAAAACCATCCTTGTTTTTATTGAATGCATTTCACCTCCAAAAACCCATGCCTTGGGCAAAAATATACTATCTTGCATTTTAGCTGCATCTCCCATGGGTGGCAGCCAGCAATTGCAATGTTTTATTTAATAAAATTTCCCTTATGCTTGGGTGAATTATAACAAACTCAGAATTTTGCATTTAAAAACTTTCAATACAATTTAAAATGTCTTCTTCTTGGGCAGTAGCCATATAGAGACAATGTTTGGCATTTAAAATTCCATATCTTGCATTTAAAATCCTTCTTCTCCTTATGCACTAATTCCTAGGAGTCATAATACAAATTGTATTTCAAAATTACCTCTTGACATGAGCGTCGATCCTCCTAGTGGTCGTTGGCACATTTAGCAATGTCAAATTCACCTTATTCAATGCTTCAATCACTTGATCCCATGTGTTATTTGAATTTGCTTTATCTCTATTGGGCGAATGACACAAAAATCCATATAATCCTTAGGCATTAGCATCCATTTCAATGCAATCTCCCTTATCCATATGCTGGCACATCAAACTATGCAAACACTCATCCTTGGCGTTAGACTCAATAGCCAATAAATATTGAAAAATGTAATTAAAGATTTCATTTTTCCTTGTCCACATGGCATCAGTCAATCCAATGATGAAAATACAATTTAAATATTGTATTTTCTATTTTCCCCTTCTCTATCCTCTAGAAGAACTTTTCTATTTTGGCTAGATAAACAATATCACTTAGAAAAACTTAGCCAAAACACAATAAAAATCACTAGTTGAGCCAATATTATTATTTTGATCTTCCAAAACTAAGCTCAAACTCAAAATCATTCCCTTACCATGTTAATTAGCCTACGGGAATGGTGAATAGGCTAATCATCACCTCCATGTGAGATCACTCTAAAAATGGGGACACGACAGTCCTCCCTTCCCAAGATTGCTTGTCCTCAAGCAATCGAAGATTAGGATGCTCTAAAATTTGCTCTCCTTCCTAAGTAGCATCCTCCAATGGCAATCCTCTCCATCTCACCAAATACTTTCTAATGACTCAGCTCCTCAAATTTCACTCCCTCATATCAACTATGTTGTCAAGCTCCAATATCAACATGCCCTCTTCTTCAAGAGGTGGAAGATCGGGAGAAGAAACCACATGTTGTCCCAAAGCCTTTTTGAGGCATGACACATGAAACACATTATGTATGTGTCTCTCTTGTGGCAACTGAATCTCATATGCAACCTCACCAACTCTCCTCATAATCCTACTCTCCTCATAATCCTATATGGCCCATAAAACCTCGGCTTAAGCTTTTCTGCACCACTTTTCTTCAAAGTACTCTACCTGTATGGTTGTAGGCACAAAAAGACCAAATCATCTACCTCAAATGTCCTTTCAACTTGATGCCTATCTTCATAGATCTTTTGTTGATTCTGTGCCTGCTGAATATTATCCTTAAGAATCCCAAGGATGTCCTGTGTATCCTACATCAACTCCTTAGCTCGAGGAGCTCTACTATCATCAAATGCCAAATCCACAAAAGAGAGTGCATCATATCCATACAATGCCCTAAATGGAGTCATGCCAATAGACATATGATAGGTGGTATTATAGCAATACTCACCAAGATACAACCACCTAACCCAAGCACGCTGATGTCCCGCAACATAATTGCGAAGATAGGCCTCAATCCACTTATTCACAATCTCTGTCTGTCCATCTGTCTGAGGGTGATAACTAGTGCTCAGTGTTAATTCTATACCTGCAAGTCAAAATAGATCACACCAAAACATGCTAATGAATCTACTATCCCGATCACTCACAATAGTCTTTGGAAGGCCATGCAAGCGAAATACCTCTACTCTACCACCTGTAATGTTGAATAGTCTGCTACAATAGGATAGAAATGTGCATATTTGGTTAGTCTATCAACAACCACATATATGCAATCCTTACCTTGTACCTTCAGAAGACCTGTGATAAAATCCATGGACATACTTTCCCACTTCTGCTCAGGAATAGGCAATGGCTGAAGTAGACTAGCAGGAAAAGTATGCTCAGACTTGTTCTGTTGACAAGTTAAACACTCTCTAGCATGCTGCAACACATCATCCTTGAGACCCTTCCATGAGAATCTCTCATGAACCTACCTATAGGTTTTGAAGAAACCTGGATGCCCTACTAGAGGTGTGTCATGAATGGCTCTCAATATCTATTGCTTAAGCTTTGACTCAGGTACCAAGAAAATCCTATCGTTATAATATATCACATCATCAACAACCTTATATCTATCATGCTGAATCAAACCATCCATGATCTCACATGCAAAAGTGGACTTAGAATACTCAACTAAAAGTTGAGATTTCCAATCAGCTGAAATCTCACTCAAAGAGAAAATAGTAGGCCTCCTGGAAAGTGCATCCGCTATAATATTCTTCTTCCCCTTCACGAATTGGATGTTAAAATCATATGCCTATATCTTGGAGACCTATTTTTGTTGCCTCTCATTCAAATCCTTTTGCTCTAAGAAGTATTTCAAGCTATTGTGGTCGGTCCTCACCACAAACTTTGCACCTACCAAGTACTAATGAAACTTTGCCAAAGCATGCATAATGGCAAGCATCTCCTTGTCATAGGTGGAATATAGGCGCTCCACATCCCTCAATTTCCTGCTCTCAAATGTAATGGAATGCCTATTCTGCATCAATACAACCCCAATACCTTTGCCTAATGCATCACACTCAAGTACAAAGGACTATGTAAAATTAGGTAGTGCCAACACTAGAGTAGTACTCATCACCTCCTTGAGTTGATCAAAAGTTGCATGTGCCTCAATAGACCAAATGAAAGGACCCTTCTTAGTTAGATTTGTCAATAGTGCTTCCAACTGTGAAAAACCTCTAACAAATCTCCTATAATAGCTACAAAGACCCAAAAAACCTCTTAACTCATAAATGTTCCTTGGAGTAGGCCAATCTTGTATAGCTTTGATCTTCTCCTCATGTACTTGTACTCCATTAGCACTAATCACATGCCCTAAATAGAGAATCTCCTCCAATCCAAACTCACACTTAGAAGCCTTGGCATACAATGATTGTGCCTCCATAACACCAAGTAGCTCATCAAGATGTCAAAGATGCTCCTCCCATGTCTTACTATAAACCAAAATATCATTAAAGATACCAACAAAAACTTATGCAATTGCTTATTGAACACATAGTTCATGCAAGACTGAAATGTAGCAAGTGCATTAGTAATACCAAAGGGCATGACAAGAAACTCATAGTGTCCATAGTGGCATCTAAATGTTTTCTTCAGAATATCCTCCTCACGGACACAAATCTAATGATAGCCTGAATGAAGATCAATCTTGGAGAAATACACAGCCCCATGTAGCTCATCAAGTAACTCATCGATCCTGGGTATAAGGTACCTATTTTTTATTGTCTTCTTATTCAAGGCTTTGTAATCAATACACATCCGTATAGTTCCATCCTTCTTCTTCACCAACACCGCCGAAGAAGAAAATGGACTAGATGAAGGCCGAATGTGTCCCATATTAATCAACTCCTTGATAGTATTCTCAATCTCAATCTTGAAGTGTTGCGGATGACGATATGGTGGAATGTTGATGGGCTTGGTCCCATCCTCAAGCTCAATCACATGCTCAAAACCATGATCTGGTGGTCTACCTAGAGGAATGTCACCAAACACCTCACCATGCTTATCCAATACGGATTGGATGTCTACATGATACTCACCACTGGAAGAAGATTTGGAATAAATAGAGACTTGGGCTGCCCATGCAATGTCATCATGACGAAAGAAAGTCTTCATATGCCTAGCTAAAACAACTCTAGGATCTCCATCTAAAAGTGTTGTATATCAAAAAATTTGGATTTGTAAATGGAAATGATCAAACAATGAAATGCATAACCTAAACCCAAATCATTCAATACCTCAAAGATGCAAGATGAGCTTGATTGATTGATCACTTTGTTGTGTTGATTGCCCGATTCCGCAACATAACATTGATAGGGAGATAGATGATGAGTGATTTATGGAAGATAGATGAAAGAGGATGGATGATGGCTTGAGATGAAAATTTGGCAAAGTGAGGTTGTATGAAGAAGAATTCTCCTTTCATAGCTCAAGAGAGGCTTGCTTTATAGGATTGGCTTGGTTCAAATGAATGGCTAGGATCAATTAGGGTTTAGGATGAAATAGATGGATAGGATTAAGTTAGGTTTTGTTGGTCATGATGTTAGTCACAAACAAACATAGAATAAAAGTACACATTAACCTTTATTCATCTTGAAAGATACTATGAATTCAAAGAATTCAGGATCCCAAGTCTCCGGTGATTAGGTCTTAATCGTCTGAAGTCACTCAGAGGTTAATGTGAGTTGTTGTTTCCATTTTGGGGCCTTACGTGAAATTTTATCATCATCATGACATTCCTGCAGAAATTCTTTACAGAGAAGTCATATTATGTAGTTATTTGATGAGAAGATGCAGAAATACCTCAATCTTTGCATGATATTTTCAATTGTGCATGCTTTGTATTCAAATATGCTAAATATTTATGATTATCTACGAGATGTCTGCATATTTGTGTTATTTGCTTAAGATCATCAATTATTTGCAATTATGGAGATGAAATACTCTAAAATTTTAAAAAAAACTAAAAAGAATACTTCAATTTAAGGTTGAACCTTTAGCTATTGATCCACATACATACTTGATACTGTCATGAGGAGAAGAAATCAAACCATATGTTCACCAGGATATTCCACAGCTAGATACAGTTGATGCAAACTTCAGAGGATGATGAATGAAAACAATACATGCAATATGATGAGCACTCCAAGGGATGCAGCAAATCAAAGCACATATCCAGAATTCAGACACAAATTACTCAAGATTTACTAGGATTTGTAATCGAAATACTCTTCTCCTTTATTAAGTATGCAAAAGACATGTACATATACAATAGCTTGGAAATGAGCCCTGAATACTTCAGCAAATAGATTTCAATTAAGTTTCGAATGTTTACAATAAGGCATTCCACCACCTTTTATAGAATAAGGTGAGGAATCCATTACAAAATATCTACAATCCTAATTTTTCAATACAAATCCACGGTCATTATTTACTTGACTTTGTCAACCTTTACAAAATGGTACAAGTTGCCAGCTGGCAACTATCTCTACTACTTATGCTACTATCCCCTTCACGATGTATCTTCATCATGTTCCTCAGCTGATTCATGCGGGTCATCATCATGTGCATCGCTTCCTGAACTTTCGCTATCCTGATGATGATGATGCTGCATATGGGGCTGCATACTACTGCGGACCTGCTCATATGAATGCACAACTTGATCTATCCCTCCGCCATCTTGAGTTTTTGCTTTAATGATGGCATGCTTATGTGCTTCATATTTGTCTTTGCTACTATCCAGCTTATTTTTCTTGTCCTGCAGTGTTTCTTTGTATTTCTCCATCTGGACCTTGATCCTCATTATTTTATTTATCAGTTCTTCTGTCAAGTGGACAAGTGGACCATCTGCCTCTGATTGGAAGTTGCTGCGTACAGCCTTGATGGCAGACTCTTCATCTTGATTTTCTATTTTTCCTTCCACCTTGCCTTCCAATGTTTCCAAAATTACTGCCTCTTCAGCCATTAATTCCTGTAGCCTCATGCTGATATCTCTCAGCTTATTATTGCACCTCTTGAGGACTTCACACTCAAACTGAGTGTCTTTATACCAGATATCTATCAATAATGTGGTATTACTATTTAGCACCTGCTTACTGATAAGCAGTTGAGGATTTATCCCATTTATTTCCCCTAAAAGGCTCAGGACTCTCTCCAATTTGTAACACCTCTTTCCGGTCTGCATCTGCAATTTATCTACCTTAGTCTTGGAGTCACTCAAAATGCTCCACCTCTTCAGAGAGGCTTTCATTATTTCTACAGCATCATCTAATGCAGATGACATCCATTTCTTTATCACGGATGCCTCATGCTTCATGAGGTCTAATTTATTTACCTCTTCCTGAGAAATGGCAGTCAATGGGACTGCATGTTCAGTTGTGGTATCATCAAGATTTGTCAGTCCTTTGATATAGGCATGCAACTGAGCAATGTGCTCTTTATGTTGCTTATTCTTCTCCTTCTCTCTTTTCACCTTTTGAATTAGAGAGTCAATAATGTCTTTGCCCTCCTGACCTTCTTGGTCCTCATTGGCAAAGCCCAAATCTACTGTGCTAATTTGAAATTCATCAACAGTAATTTTACCTTTTTCTTTCTCCACCCCATGTATGGCAATTTGTGCGGTCCTTCTCCCTATTGCCGGATCTCTTTTGATGGCCGAAGTCATTCTGGCCTTCCTCTTGGGTTTCATTATGTCCGCAGAGAACAAGGTGGAGACATCAAATTCTTGAATTTCAAGTTCCTCTTCAATATTTACCTCTTTTGCTAACCATGGAGGTACCTGATCATGTTTCTCAGCATCATCATGATGTTCACCCATATCTCCCATTTCTATCAGCAGATGTTGTGGAGATGGTGACTTTTCCTTTTCTTCTTCTTGATGCTCTCTTTGCTATTGATCTTGTGGCACCTCCTCTTGTAGAGGAATTTCCTCCTCTGGAGGAGCATCTTCTTGGTGTGGGGAACCCTGTGGTGTATCTATATGTAGATCATGCTGATCATGATCTTTCCCCGTCATTACTTCATTTGTTCCCAATTCTTCTCCTTGTTGCTTATCCACTGCACCAGATACTAGGGATTTTGCCTGAGGTGCTGGCGGTTGTTCTGTAGCTATAATTTCTTCCGATCCTGCAGTATCAACTTCTTGTGCTTTGGTAGCTGGATCCTCTAGTGCTTCCTTCTCTTCATCAGCCTTCGCTTCCTGAACCTCTACTATAGCAGGTTCTGCTGATGTATCCTGTGGATCCTACTGGCTTAACTCAAGAGCATGGCCTTCTGACTCTACCATCTCTATCTCTTCTGTTGGGTGGCCTTTATCAGGTGATCCTACTGGCTGTTCAGGACTTGCATCCTGTTTCTCTGTCAGGTCCACCACTACAGGACTTGTCACCTCTATGATTAATGCTTCTAGCCCTATCTCTTGAGCTACCTACTCTGGGCTCTTTTCTTGCTCTTCTTCTGCTTGTTTCATCTCCTCGAGCACAATTTGAACTGGTGGAGGCTTATGAGGAGTCATAGTTATATCAGCAGCAAGTGTTTCCATCTTCTGTGCAGCCACATTCTGCACTACCTCATCGTAAGACAAATTTATTGTCTCATCAAGCGAGACATGTCCTTCTTCTTGTGTCTGGGAGGCTTCTTTCGTTTGCTCTTCTGCAAGTTCAGTTTTGAACTTGACTATGGTAGGAAGTGGAACATTGTGCTGAAGTTCCCTTGGTGCTTCACTACCTGCCCCTTGTAATAGCGTAGGGGGTTCACTTATTCCACCTCTCATGGAGGTTCTTTGTTTCTTAGGTGTGGTAGAGACCAGCACCTGTGGAGCTCTCCTCTTTCTTTTTATTACCAATGGAACCTCTTCCTCTTCAGGCTCCTCTTCCATGAGGATATCCTCTTCTCCAGATTTCTTTGAAGATTGACCCACTTCCAGGGTCCCAGTGATTCCAGCCTCTGCTGTCTTACTCTTCTTGGGCTTTTCTTTCTTCGAAGGGGATTCTGACTCTGATCCTAATCCTAATCCTGATCTGGCTGCCTCCTCAGCTATAAATACTGCCCTGTCAATTATAACCCCTTTGGGTTGTTTAGCCACTTTCTTGCCCCTTGGGGGTCTTTTGCTCTGTTGTTGTGGTGGAGGTAACTTGTCTCCCTTAGTCTTCCTTTTCTCAAGTAGGAAGTCATCATATACCTCCCCAGGAATATCTTGTCCCTTCTTTTTGTTGTCCACCGTAATGGCAACACCTTTCTTTTTCAATGCCTCTACCTAATCATCGACCCAAGCTTGAGTCAGCTGTATGGTCCTGGCAATGAATGGGTCCAAAGATATGTCTTCCTGCATGGTGAGGTCAGGTGCAGAGATAGTGTCATTGTATATCTTTTTCTGTTCATATTCATCTGCAATTATCCTGCCATCATCCTTCTTCAATTGTTGGGGAAGGGAGATACAATCAAAAGTCCTAATTTGGTTCAGAGTCAACCTCTGATACCTTCTTCTTCTGGCTTCTGCCTCATCTTCGCAGTTTGCCCAAAAATCTTCTAGATGCCTCTGATGAATAGGCTTTCCTAGTATCTTCTGTATCTTGCCGTAAGGATCATATGGTCTTGTTATTGGGAAAGGTTGTAGATTCATTTTATTTAGGGTGACCATCACCTTCTTTATATTGTCAGAATCAGGGCACATATAGTTGCCAATGCTGACTGGGAACAAAATTGGTGGCAGCTTCTTGGCATCCTTGTACATTTTTATCATCACAGAGCCCTACCTGATAAATTCCATTAATACTACTACATCGGTAGGATACCTTGGCAGCATGAGGGGATGTTCCTCAAAACCTTCAACCCTTATGTAAGAAAAGGTTGCAAACTGGATATACCAGGCTCCATGCCTGTAAACCACCTCTTGAGCTTCCATGCTCAATCTTTTTGTTCTGTCCTCTTCCATGGTCCTTACCAGATGCATAGAGAATGCATCATTGACCAGTTTGTAGTCTCTGAGGTAGTTGGTTCTCTGCAGCTGGGGATGATGATCCCAGATATATGCAGCATTTGTGCCTGTGAGCTTTCCATCTGTAACTAAGGCATCAAAAGTGCCTTTATAAGCACAAAAGTAAACAATGTAAGATGTCATGTAAAATGCACAATTTGAACCTCCCAAGTTCATCAGCTACTCATGCAGAGCATCACTTATAATCTGGCCCCATAGTGGCTTGATGTCTGAGTACAGACACATCATGATTATCCCATACATCCAATCTCTGAAACTACCAGCATCAGGGTGGCCTGTTACCCTATTTAGGAGTGCAATCATGTATTGGTACTCCTCACTGAAATCATACTTGAACATGTGCACAGGAAGTTTGGCTGCTGCAGGATATGTGCTGTTCTCAGCCCGCCATTGATACATGTTCTTCCTGGCTGATTTCTTGTTGGCCTCATACTCTTTTCCTGACTTCTTGAGGTCCACGCTCTTAACTTTACTGCCCAGTGGTAGTCCAAATGTCTGGGAGAGACCCTTGATAGAGAGGTCTGCATATATCCTCCCATGCTTCACCACTTGCCTCGTCTGAGGATTATAATTATGGGCACATTCTATAACCAGCTCCAGAGATTCCATGGAATATGGGAAACCGGAAGCGTTCCACATTCCTGACACAAATACTGCGTCCAGCATAGGACTCTTGTCATGCCCATCATTCAGTTTAGCTGACCAGGCCTCCAGATTGGTGCTCCCCTGATGGGTGTCTGTAATTGCTCCATACTTGAACAGGACCCCCTCTGAGAAGAGAACATAGGCCTACTGAATTCCTCTTGACACTTAACGTATTGCTTGTCGGCCATGAGTACCTGCAATTAACAACAATCCTATCTCACAACAGGTATATACATGTATACACATTACTATTGACTTCACAAATCACTGTGCCTACTGTATCATTTCAACATTACTTAATCATATGGATACATAAACCAGAACTTGTATCATCATACCTGAACAATAATAGCAGGATGAGGGTTTCATTTACTTACCTGGTTATGCAGACTTCTCTTTTATACCAGTAGATTGCCAAGACGCTCTGAATTTAGCTGATGATCACCTACCTCCTTCTGTCTGTGAGCTCAAATCGCGCAACGATAGCTGGTATGCAGATATGGAAGCTGGTGCTCTGTAAAAACAATTTTATCGCAGGGTAAATGTGAAAATGGCGGTTGAATTACCTTTTAACCTCGCAGTTAGGGTACATTTAGGGCAACTCTAACAAGTTAGATTACATTCCTTGATTATTCATGTGAAAACACGAGATCTTGCCAGGTGTTTCATTGGGTTCCGGGGTCGGCGGGAACTACCTACCATGTCTGCGTGCATTAAATGATAATGGCGGAAACAGGAGCGGGGGGGTATCCATATGACAGGATATTATGAGGGCAGGATGATATTTGCCAATATTGGGTTGAGTTTCAATATCATCCTCCTTCCTTACTGGAATTGTTATCGCGACAAGATTCGGGTGACAAAAGCACCTTTGCTTATGTTTAATACATCAGGAGGATATTTTGATGTATCGGGTGATGTTTCAAAATATGATGATGACGAGACAAACTTACATGTCTCTCTTTTAGAATATCAGGATGATGTCATCCTGATATTCATTCTTTGTATCGGAGAGGCATCATGACGTCATCGTCATATTAGACAACATGATCATGTTTAGAAAATATCCTGCCGAAATGTGAATGTGATGATGATGTCATCATCATGTTTGTTTCTTCGCTTATCCGGTTTGAATGATGTCATCAGGATATTTGCTAAGGGTGATATTTCACGTCATGAGGATATTAAGAAATATCGGGTTACCTTCGAAAACATGGCGCTCGCGATATAAAAGACCACTTGACGGAAATACTTACTACCACTTAAAGTTGACGTCCAGATATTTGAGCCGCATGACATATCGGGGATGTTTCAAATATGATGATGGCGAGAAAAACTTACTGAGGTCATAAAATATGATCTTCTTCTTGCGGATATCAGGTTTGACCAAGACTTTGACTGTTCATAACTCTCACATCCTGAGGAATATCAAGATGATGTAAAAGACAAACCTGCGTGGAATTTAATGCTCTTTCAGAATATGAGGTCATAGAAGTGAAATGCAAATTTTGACAAACTGACCTCATAATGGTGACTTACCTCATCCTGACTCCACATGATGATGCACCTGACTTACTTTTACCAGACCGCCAGAGAGCAAACAAGCCAAGCCAAAAAGTTGGGTCCCTGTTTTGCCAAGTCAAAATGGGGCGTGTTGTGTAACCACACAACAACTTGCCACCAAAGAAAACAAATAAATTCCAATGATTCAAGTGATGTGATCACATTCATCTATAGTATTTTAATTCCATCTAAGTATAAGTATCATGATCTTCTGAATGATAAAATTTCATCATGATAACAATGCTAACCAAAGATCAGGTGTGTGCATATGATTAATTATCTTCATCTTGAAAGCAAGTTGAAAACATAAGTAACTGGTGTTAAGCTACATAGTTGGAGATCATCCCTCATAGCCAACCTAGATAGAGCCTTGCTGCCAACAGGTGTCTATAGCCCCGGCAAGGTTATCTATACAATCTCCCTAAGTAGAGCCCCACTGCCAGCAGGCGTCTATAGCCCCGGTAGAGTTACTTAGGTGGCCTAATTTTCTTTCTTTTCTGATTTTTCTCTTTTAAAATTCGTATCTGGTATCATCATGTCAGCTCATTTGTACAAGGTATAGTCACTTGCAGCTTTAGGTTGGAGATTGTATTGGTAGCAAGGGAGTCCCTTTAGATTTTTCACTTAACACCTATACTCGTGTGCTCAGCAAACCCAAGGCTGTTAGGTGTTTCATTGTGATTAATTCACTTTGACCAAGAAAAGGCACCCTGATGAAAAGATATCACAAACCTGATCATGAACACTTCTTAGAATGAATCATAACCTATGTTTAAATGTGATCTCATCACTTGAACCTTAACAATTTAGTTATTTTCTGGAGTGACGAAGTGCATCATCCTGACTTACCAGAACAAAGTCTCAACCGACACAACAAAACAAGCACAACAAACAAACTGTACAAACAACTATACAAATATACAATATGATACACATGACTGTTATGAAGTCATTCAGGCTTGGAAATAATGTTTGAGGAATTGTTCATTGACTGGCAATGGGACATCCTCACCTATCAGGTTCTTAAGCCTATAAGTACTGTCTCCTAGTATCTCAGAAATTTGAAAGGGACCTATCCATAATTTGTCAAACTTACCATGGTCACCTTTCTTTTCATGGGCTTTATCCCACATTAGGACCAAATCAGATATCCTGAAAGCTTTAACTCTGGCTCTCTTGTCAAACCAGCGTTTGATAACAGACTGATGTTTTGCAAATTGGTCAATTGCTTGACTCCTTTTTTCTTCCAGGTGCATCAACTAAAACAACCTGACTTCTTGCTTATTGTCTACGCCTAGGTATTCTTGGGCAAACTGCAGGGTAGGAATCTTTACGTTTATAGGGAGGATGGGATCCACCCCATCTACTAGTTGGAAAGGTGAGTTTCCTAATGCAGTTTTCATTCTAGTTCTGTCTACCCATAAGGCATACTTCAGAAACGAATTCCATTCCCTAGGGTTTTTCTCTATTAGCTTTCTTATGATACTCAGTAAATTCTTATTGGTGGATTCTGCTAATCCATTCCCCTGGGGATAATAGTTGGATGAAAACTTAAGTATAATCCCATGATCAAAAGCCCAACTTGACAATTTAGTTGAAGTGAATGCAGACCCATTATCACTTACCAAAGCATAAGGAGTTCCATACCTGGTGACAATGTTGCTCTCCAGAAATTTAATGACATCATCTGCAGTGCAAGTTTTGCTGCTAATAGCCTTAATCCATCTAGTACAATAGTCAGTAATTGTTAAGACATACCTATGACCTAAGGAGGACGGAGGATTAATTGGTCCTATGAAGTCCATGCCCCACTGTGCAAATGGGCGTTCTTCCATTACTGGCTGCAATGGTTGTGCAGCATATTTCTCTTTGTTGGAAGCAACCTGGCAAACATGACAACATTTAACATGATCAGCTGTGTCTTTAAAAATTGTAGGCCAGTAATATCCTGCTCTGAGGATTGCATGTGTTGTGGCCAAGGATGATCCATGTGCCATTCCAAACTTGTCATGTAATTCTGACAGGACCTTATTTGCTTCTGGCTTTTCTAAGCATCTCAAGTATATTCTTTCATAATTCTTCTTGAATAGGGTTCCTCCCTTCATCATATACTTTTGGGATCTTATCTTCAAGGCTCTTCTTTGTGAAGCCTGCATTCTTGATGGACATCTTCCAGTAATCAGGATGTGCCTGATATCTGAATACCATTCTCTATTGTCTTTCTCATTGATCACATATTGCTGACTAGTGATGTTTGGATCAATCTCAGATATCATCTGGCTCAGAGCTTGTCCTCTTACCAGCTTCGTTGGTGTAATTTCCATATCATACTCTTGTAATATAGTAATCCATTTGGCTCTTTTCTCACCAGGTTCACTTTGCATCAGCAGCATCTTCACTGCTGCATCTGGTACCACAGCAATCACTTTACTTCTTAGTATGTAATGTCTGAATTTCTTTATTGCTCTAACTAATGCAAGTGCCTGTCTTTCAACATCTACATATCTCAATTCAGCATCTCTGAAAGGACAACTCATAAAAGCAATTGGTTTCTCTTCTTTCTCTTCATTTCTCTGAGTTAACACTGCTGCAGAGGTATGTTCTGAAGCAAATGAATAAATGTGAAAATCCTTTGTGTAGTCTAGACTGATAAGGACAGGAGCATCTGATATGGCTTTCTTTATATCTTCAAATGTAGCTTTGGCCTCTAGTGTCCACTCAATCTGTGCATCTTTTTTTAACATAGCATTTAGTGGTTTGACAATCTCAGCAAAGCCGGTGATGAACTTCCTTACAAAATTTATCTTGCCAAAGTAAGACTTGAGTTCCTTTTTGCTTCCTGGAAGTTGTAGCTTCATGATAGACTCCACCCTATCAGGATCAATGATAATTCCATCTTCTGTGATCAGGTGGCCTAATAACTTTCCTGTTGTCACCCCAAATATGCACTTCTTGGGATTCAAAGATATTCCGTACTCTTCACACTTCTTCAGTACACTTCTGAGATCAGCAACATGATTCCCCCTTTCCTTGGAGAATACTGTCAAGTCATCCATGTAAATGACTATACATTTTCCTATTAAGCCTCTGAAGGCTATGTCCATTGCTCGCTGGAATGTAGCTCTAGCATTTATGAGTTCGAATGGCATACGTCTATATGCAAATATCCCCCACTTTGTGGTGAAGGCAATTTTCAATCTGTCAATTTTGTCAACCATCACTTGGTTGTATCCTAAAAAACTGTCCAAGAAGGACATCATTTTGGCTCCATTTACAATCTGCAGAACTTCATCCAATGAGGGCAAAGGATAGTTGTCCTTTTCTGATGCTCTGTTCAGATTCCTGAAATCTACACATAACCTAATGTCTCCATTCTTCTTTCTGACTGGCACAAGATTTGCCACCCAAGTGGAGTGCCTGACAGGGAATATTATCCTGGCATTTAACAATTTCTTGACTTCTTCAAGAATTATTGGTTTGAGCAAGGCATTGACTAGCCTTTGCTTCTGTCTGAAAGGTTTAGCATCTAGCTTGAGAGGTATAGTATGAGTTATGACAGAGGTGTCATATGTCTTCAGCTCATCATAAGTCCATGCAATTACATGTATGTAATCCTTGAGGGCCTGAGTTATTCCTTCTAACTCTTCTGGTGTGCACACCTTACCCAACAAGACATTTTTCTTGTCATCAGCTTGTCCAATATTCACTTGTGAATACTGACCTCTATCTGCCTTGGGTAGATCCTTCTGTTTAAGCATATTATCCAAATCAAAAGCTCTCTCTAATTCAATCATACCTTTGGGAATCCTATTGCTAGGCAGCTCCAATATCTCATCTTCTTCCCAGACATGATCTTCCATGCCATTCTCATCTATAATCTGAGCTTCAAATATGTCCCTATTTGAAATGAAGTCTAGGATGTGCTGATCATCATCAAACACCTGGAGGTTGGTCACATTATCAGGTACTAAAGGTACTGACACCAATTCTACTGAAAATCTCTTCAGACCAGATATAGACAGTGGATCTAATGTACTGGCAGCTTGGGCAAGTGCATCTGCCCTATGGTTTTGTTCTCTTGGTACATGAGTGATATTAAAGGTGTCAAAGTCCTCAATCAGGTCCCACACACGATGTCTATAATTGGACAGCTTTCTGTAGTTACATAAGTAAATTCCTCTTACTTGCCTCACCACTAGTTCTGAGTCTCCGAAGACATGCAGAATCTTCACTTTCTTCTTATGAGCAAACAACATTCCATGAATTAGAGCCTCATACTCTGCTACATTGTTAGTGCAGGGGAACTGTAATCTATAGGCTGCCAGATAGGATTTTCTGGCTAGATCAATCAGATCAATTCCTACCCCAGCACCTTGCTTGGATTTGGACCCATCGAACCTTAGGATCCAAGGTTTATCTTTAGCAGGACATTTATTTGAACTTTCTTTTCTCTTTGTAGCTCTGGCTTCTACTCCGCCTGATATCCATTGTAACTTAGGGACGTCATCATCCTCAAGTTTCTTCTTTCCTTTTTCTCGTGAGCCTGATGGCTTTTCTATTTTCTCTTTCATTTCAGCAGGAGGATGACCTTTTGGGTTTATAGCTGCATGCTTCTTCAAAATGTGTAAACATAGTGAACAAGTTGTTTCTGAGTGAGATGCCTCGTGCAGCCTACACCAACCCTTGATTAAAACCTCATGGGGAGATTTATGCTGTCGGGTCATCTTCTCTATTTCCTTTACTAGAAATTCTTCAAACTTAGTTAGGTCACTACCTTTGTCTTCATCAGACAACTCATAATCGGGTTCCATAAAGCAATCACTACCAAGAGTGATCTTTTCTTTCCTCACATCATTTATCTGATCGAACACCAGAACTTCTTCTATTTCCAAGATATGATCTGCATCATGATCTGTCGACTCCTCTGTTCCTGCAGAATACAGATAAGAATTAGTGTCATCATCATCATCATTAGATGTAGCATTTACCTCAGAACATGATGATGACGCCTCACTACATGTCTGCTCTAGCATCATCATATCTAAGCATGTTTCACAAGTCTTTTTGGAATGTGCTTCATCATGTAATCTGCACCATCCATCAATCAAAATATCATCAGTAGGTATATTTAATAATTGACAATGTTTTACTTGACTAGACAGATGCATCTCAAAGTCTCTGAAGTGATCTATTTCATTCTCATTATCAGGACTATTATCAGGTTCTACGACTAGCATGTCCTCTTGATGATCATCATCATGATGATGATGCAACTCAAGCATCAGGATCTCTTCTATTTTGATAGTTTGTGGCCTGATGCAATAAACTCCAAGCTCTACGTCTACGTACAGGATCTCATTTGTTCAGTTGTATTCAGTGATCATATGCTTCATTCTTGGCTTAGCATCAATCCTGATCTGATTAGGTATACCCTTCCATGGTAACCACATGTGACTGAAATCTGTGGACATATATCCATTGAGCGTCTTGGACCAGTCTCGACTAAGCAACATCCCGTAAGTATCAGGTATGTCAACTACCTGAATATCAATGTAATACTGGATCCTAGGATCAGATGCTAGTTGCATGTGGATGTGAGTTAACTCTCCTACTACACTTACCTCTATTTTGTCCAATTGTGTCACCTTCTTTAGGGATTTAGTAGGATGTAGTCCTAAAGCGTTACATATTGATAGGGGCATAACGTTCGTGGAGGCCCCTGAATCAACTAGACAGTTGTGCAGGTTCTTGCTGAACATTCTTATGGTGAGGAGGAATGGAGGTTATTTAGTTTTATCCTTATATAAGGTCATGTGGGAGGTTTCAGCAGCTTGGACTGTAGCTGACACTTTAGGCTTGATAATATTATCCCTAGCAACATGATCCTTGCCACTAGATTGACTTGAAAGATGACTATTCTCTTTAGGAGCAGGGTCATCTAGTGATTTCATGAATGCTTTTTTGATGGCAGGAGTTTTCAGTAGCTCAGACAGGGACAGGCTGATCTTAATTTTCTTCATTTCATCAGCCAGATAGCTGACTAACTTGTCAGATTCATGAGGTGCATTTGCAACCTTCGTTACTACGTTCTGAGGAGACAAGTACTGAGCGTTTACCTTGGGGAATCCAGGATTATTGCTAGCTTTAGGATCAGGAGGTGTGTTGAAATTATTTGGAGGTAAGGATGATGTCAATGGACCAGCAGGTCTGTTGGCATTACTCCTCAAGTTATAACTATGCTTACCAGGATATTGCTGCTGATATGCATGTACCTCCTCATGTTCTCTTGCAGGCTCATTTTCGTCCTCAAAGGGGAAAACATAATTTGTTTCAAAGGTCAAGGCAGATTCCTCACATACCTGGTTGTGACCCTGATGAGGTTGATTAGTGTACGCTTCTAGCACGAAAGCTGAGTCATATCCACAAGGAACAATCTCATTGCCCTCTGCATGAGGTGGATTTCCAGAAGTATTAGACACTTCAGTCTGAAAGATGCTAGCAGCAATTCTAAATTGTGGACAATCTAATTCTGCATGTGCATTAGTATTGTGGATCCTGCACCAATTAGTAAGGGCTGCCTCAGCAAGATTGACTCTAGTAGTCTGTTTGGCTTCACCAGGAGGCTGATTGTCTAGGGGTGATGGTAATGAGCCATTATTTGGCCTAGAGTTCCATACTCTGGGTTGTCTCTGAGGATTATTGTTGCTTCCACCATTATTGTTGAAATTATTGGTGTTATATCCTCTGTCAGGATAATTTGGTCTGTCATTGGAATAATTTCTATTCTGACTTGACTGAGAATAAAACCCTTGATTCCTCAAATGTGTCACCTCTGTGGTGAGTTTTCTCAATTGAGCAGAAATCTCTTTGATTTCCTCCTTTTCTTCTTGAGCTTTGGCCACTACATTTTCAGTCTGAGGCTTGAAGAAAGAGGATCCATGGTTACTATTAGACAAATCAATACCCTGAGGTATCTGAGCTTGTGCAGGATATTGTGGCAATTGGCCATTTCCATTAGGAGGGGGCATGATGCTCAGTGGAGGTACTTGCAAAGGTGCAGGCATGACTACTGGGGGTATCAATGCTCCATTAGGATATTGTGCAGGATATTGTGGAGAATATGTTGCAGGATATGATGCAGGATATTGTGACTGTATGCCAGGCAAGGTAGGGAATACTATATTTGGAGTAGGAGCAGGTATCAACTGCTGATTCACTTTGATAGCTTCTTGAAAAGCTCCTGTCAATGTAGTGATCTCAGGATGTGTTCTCCTGATGAACATGGAAGTTAATGGATCCAGGGCTGAATAATAGATACTCCTGGCAGAGGCATCAGATACTATATATGGGGCAACTAACTTGGACAACATTTTTTGGAACCTAGCATTGAAATTGGCGATAGGCTCATTCTCAAATCTTTTGATTGTAGCAAACATATGATAATTCATAGATGGATCAATAGGGACCTTGAATCTGTCAAGAAAGGCTTTCTCTAAGACAGCCCATGAACCAATAGAGGCTTGACCAAGACTAATGAACCAATTATAAGCCTCTTCCCCTAAGGAAAAAAATGAAATAACGTGCACACCACATCTTGCTGTTCTATTCGGGCTCTGCAGCAAGCTTCCTTAAATGTCTTGATATGATCGTCAGCATCTTGATAAGGATGGTATTTTGGACAAAGTTTGTCTGGATTCTTTGGTAACTCATGATATGCAGTAAAGGTTAAAGGTGACTCCACTGTAAAAAAAGACATTGCAACCAGAGGAGGTTGAGCTAGTGGTGCAACTGGCTGGGGCTGAACTAAAGGCACACCCTGAGACTGAACTGGTGGTGTCACAGATATCCCAGAAGGTATTTGTAAACCAATAGGAGTTACAGGGGGAGGTTTTGGTGAAGTTCTTGGCACACTAGACTCTAGAGTATAATGAATGTCTATAGTTCTAGGTCTGAAACCTCTAACAGGTAATTCTTCAAAAATTCCACTAGATCTAGACCTGGTATTTATCCTGTGAGCCAGGATTTCTCAATTTTGAGGCAAATTGGCTGAAACTTTTCAAATATTGGCTAAATTTCACTGGATGAGGTGATATTTGCAGTCAGATGGCTGATCAGACTGGATATTTATGAAATATTTGCAAAGATAGTGCAAATATGAAGGGACCTTTGGGGTATCTTGACCCTTAGCACGAGATCTCAAGTTTCTAAGACATAAATCCTTCAAAGCTTGAACAAATTTACGTATCTTTAGACAATATTAGTGAATTCAGATTGATCTACTGTAAAACTTGCAATATTTATGTGAGATCTGGAAATCTTTACACAGAATGTGCATATTCGAGCCTTTTACAGTAAATATTTACATAATATTTGAAATTCACAAACGATCAGAGGTTACCTTTCTCTCTGCATCATCAAACCTGAAAATAATGATGATGAGCGTGGTATTCCAGATCATGGCCCTCCTTCTAGCGCCAATTTATGTTGGTCATGATGTTAGTCACAAACAAACATAGAATAAAAGTACACATTAACCTTTATTCATCTTGAAAGATACTATGAATTCAAAGAATTCAGGATCCCAAGTCTCCGGTGATTAGGTCTTAATCGTCTGAAGTCACTCAGAGGTTAATGTGAGTTGCTGTTTCCATTTTGGGGCCTTACGTGGAATTTTATCATCATCATGACATTCCTGCATAAATTCTTTACAGAGAAGTCATATTATGTAGTTATTTGATGAGAAGATGCAAAAATACCTCAATCTTTGCATGATATTTTCAATTGTGCATGCTTTGTATTCAAATATGCTAAATATTTATGATTATCTACGAGATGTCTATATATTTGTGTTATTTGCTTAAGATCATCGATTATTTGCAATTATGGAGATGAAATGCTCTAAAATTTTTAAAAAAACTAAAAGGAATACTTCAATTTAAGGTTGAACCTTTAGCTATTGATCCACATACATACTTGATACTATCATGAGGAGAAGAAATCAAACCATATGTTCACCAGGATATTCCATAGCTAGATACAGTTGATGCAAACTTCAGAGGATGATGAATGAAAACAATACATGCAACATGATGAGCACTCCAAGGGACACAGCAAATCAAAGCACATATCCAAAATTCAGACACAGATTACTCAAGATTTACTAGGATTTGTAATCGAAATACTCTTCTCCTTTATTAAGTATGCAAAAGACATGTACATATACAATAGCTTTGAAATGAGCCCTGAATACTTCAACAAACAGATTTCAATTAAGTTTCGAATGTTTACAATAAGGCATTCCACCCCCTTTTATAGAATAAGGTGAGGAATCCGTTACAAAAGATCTACGATCCTAATTTTTCAATACAAATCCACGGTCATTATTTACTTGACTTTGTCAACCTTTACAAAATGGCACAAGTTGCCAGCTGGCAACTATCTATACTACTTATGCTACTATCCCCTTCATGATGTATCTTCATCATGTTCCTCAGCTGATTCATGCGGGTCATCATCATGTGCGTCGCTTCCTGAACTTTCGCAATCCTAATGATGATGATGCTGCATATGGGGCTGCATACTACTGCGGACCTGCTCATATGAATGCACAACTTGATCTATCCCTCCGCCATCTTGAGTTTTTGCTTTAATGATGGCGTGCTTATGTGCTTCATATTTGTCTTTGCTACTATCCAGCTTATTTTTCCTATCCTACAGTGTTTCTTTGTATTTCTCCATCTGGACCTTAATCCTCATTATTTTATTTATCAGTTCTTCTGTCAAGTGGACAAGTGGACCATCTGCCTCTGATTGGAAGTTGCTGCGTACAGCCTTGATGGCAGACTCTTCATCTTGATTTTCTATTTTTCCTTCCACCTTGCCTTCCAATGTTTCCAAAATTACTGCCTCTTTAGCCATTAAATCCCGTAGCCTCATGCTGATATCTCTCGGCTTATTATTGCACCTCTTGAGGACTCCACACTCAAATTGAGTGTCTTTATACCAGATATCTATCAATAATGTGGTATTACTATTTAGCACCTGCTTACTGATAAGCAGTTGAGGATTTATCCCATTTATTTCCCCTAAAAGGCTCAGGACTCTCTCCAATTTGTAACACCTCTTTCCGGTCTGCATCTGCAATTTATCTACCTTAGTCTTGGAGTCACTCAAAATGCTCCACCTCTTCAGAGAGGCTTTCATTATTTCTAAAGCATCATCCAATGCGGATGACATCCATTTCTTTATCATGGACACCTCATGCTTCATGAGGTCTAATTTATTTACCTCTTCCTGAGAAATGGCAGTCAATGGGACTGCATGTTCAGTTGTGGTATCATCAGGATTTGTCAGTCCTTTGATATAGGCATGCAACTGAGCAATGTGCTCTTTATGTTGCTTATTCTTCTCCTTCTCTCTTTTCACCTTTTGAATTAGAGAGTCAATAATGTCTTTGCCCTCCTGACCTTCTTGGTCCTCATTGGCAAAGCCCAAATCTACTGTGCTAATTTGAAATTCATCGACAGTAATTTTACCTTTTTCTTTCTCCACTGCAGGTATGGCAATTTGTGCGGTCCTTCTCCCTATTGCCGGATCTCTTTTGATGGCCGAAGTCATTCTGGCCTTCCTCTTGGGTTTCATTATGTCCGCAAAGAACAAGGTGGAGACATCAAATTCTTGAATTTCAAGTTCCTCTTCAATATTTACCTCTTTTGCTAACCATGGAGGTACCTGATCATGTTTCTCAGCATCATCATGATGTTCACCCATATCTCCCATTTCTATCAGCAGATGTTGTGGAGATGGTGACTTTTCCTTTTCTTCTTCTTGATGCTCTCTTTGCTATTGATCTTGTGGCACTTCCTCCTATTGAGGAATTTCCTCCTCTGGAGGAGCATCTTCTTGGTGTGGGGAACCCTGTGGTGTATCTGTATGTAGATCATGCTAATCATGATCTTTCCCTGTCATTACTTCATCTATTCCCAAATCTTCCCCTTGTTGCTTATCCACTGCACCAGATACTGGGGATTCTGCCTGAGGTGCTGGCAGTTGTTCTGCAGCTATTACTTCTTCTGATCCTGTAGTATCAACTTCTTGTGCTTTAGCAGCTGGATCCTCTAGTGCTTCCTTCTCTTCATCAACCTTCGCTTCCTGAACCTCTACTATAGCAGGTTCTGCTGATGTATCCTGTGGATCATGTAGGCTTAACTCAAGAGCATGGCCTTCTGAATCTGCCATCTCTATCTCTTCTGTTGGGTGGCCTTTATCAGGTGATCCTGCTGGCTATTCAGGACTTGCATCCTGTTTCTCTGTCAGGTCCACCACTACAGGACTTGTCACCTCTGTGATTAATGCTTCTAGCCCTATCTCTTGAGCTACCTACTCTGGGCTCTTTTCTTGCTCTTCTTCTGCTTGTTTCATCTCCTCGAGCACAGTTTGAACTGGTGGAGGCTTATGAGGAGTCATAGTTATATCAGCAGCAAGTGTTTCCATCTTTTGTGAAGCCACATCCTGCACTACCTCATCGTCAGACAAATTTATTGTCTCATCAAGCGAGACATGTCCTTCTGCTTGTGTCTGGGAGGCTTCTTTCATTTGCTCTTTTGCAAGTTCAATTTTGAACTTGACTATGGTAGGAAGTGGAACATTGTGCTGAAGTTCCCTTGGTGCTTCACTACCTGCCCCTTGTAATAGCGTAGGGGGTTCACTTATTCCACCTCTCATGGAGGTTCTTTGTTTCTTAGGTGTGGTAGAGACCAGCACCTGTGGAGCTCTCCTCTTTCTTTTTATTACCAATGGAACCTCTTCCTCTTCAGGCTCTTCTTCCATGAGGATATCCTCTTCTCTAGATTTCTTTGAAGATTGACCCACTTCCAGGGTCCCAGTGATTCCAGCCTCTACTGTCTTACTCTTCTTGGGCTTTTCTTTCTTCGAAGGGGATTCTGACTCTGATCCTGATCCGGCCGCCTCCTCAGCTGTAAATACTGCCCTGTCAATTATAACCCCTTTGGGTTGTTTATCCACTTTCTTGCCCCTTGGGGTCCTTTTGCTCTATTGTTGTGGTGGAGGTAACTTGTCTCCCTTAGTCTTCCTTTTCTCAAGCAGGAAGTCATCATATACCTCCCCAGGAATATCTTGTCCCTTCTTTTTGTTGTCCACCGTAATGGCAACACCTTTCTTTTTCAATGTCTCTACCTGATCATCGACCCAAGCTTGAGTCAGCTGTATGGTCCTGGCAATGAATGGGTCCAAAGATATGTCTTCCTGCATGGTGAGGTCAGGTGCAGAGATAGTGTCATTGTATATCTTTTTCTGTTCATATTTATCTGCAATTATCCTGCCATCATCCTTCTTCAATTGTTGGGGAAGGGAGATACAATCAAAAGTCCTAATTTGGTTCAGAGTCAACCTCTGATACCTTCTTCTCCTGGCTTCTGCTTCATCTTCGCAGTCAGCCCAAAAATCTTCTAGGTGCCTCTGATGAATAGGCTTTCCTAGTATCTTCTGTATCCTGCCGTAAGGATCATATGGTCTTGTTATTGGGAAAGGTTGCAAATTCATTTTATTTAGGGTGACCATCACCTTCTTTATATTGTCAGAATCAGGGCACATATAGTTGCCAATGCTGACTGGGAACAAAATTGGTGGCAGCTTCTTGGCATCCTTGTACATTTTTATCATCACAGAGCCCTGCCTGATAAATTCCATTAATACTACTGCATCGGTAGGATACCTTGGCAGCATGAGGGGATGTTCCTCAAAACCTTCAACCCTTATGTAAGAAAAGGTTGCAAACTAGATATACCAGGCTCCATGCTTGTAAACCACCTCTTGAGCTTCCATGCTCAATCTTTTTATTCTATCCTCTTCCATGGTCCTTACCAGATGCATAGAGAATGCATCATTGACCAGTTTGTAGTCTCTGAGGTAGTTGGTTCTCTGCAGCTGGGGATGATGATCCCAGATATATGCAGCATTTGTGCCTGTGAGCTTTCCATCTGTAACTAAGGCATCAAAAGTGCCTTTATAAGCACAAGAGTAAACAATGTAAGATGTCATGTAAAATGCACAATTTGAACCTCCCAAGTTCATCAGCTGCTCATGCAGAGCATCACTTATAATCTGGCCCCATAGTGGCTTGATGTCTGAGTATAGACACATCATGATTATCCCATACATCCAATCTCTGAAACTACCAGCATCAGGGTGGCCTGTTACCCTGTTTAGGAGTGCAATCATGTATTGGTACTCCTCACTGAAATCATACTTGAACATGTGCACAGGAAGTTTGGCTGCTGCAGGATATGTGTTGTTCTTAGCCCGCCATTGATACATGTTCTTCCCGGCTGATTTCTTGTTGGCCTCATACTCGTTTCTTGACTTCTTAAGGTCCACGCTCTTAACTTTACTGCCCAGTGGCAGTCCAAATGTCTGGGAGAGACCCTTGATAGAGAGGTCTGCATATATCCTCCCATGCTTCACCACTTGCCTCGTCTGAGGATTATAATTCCGGGCACATTCTATAACCAGCTTCGGAGATTCCATGGAATATGGGAAACCGGCAGCGTTCCACATTCCTGACACAAATACTGCGTCTAGCACAGGACTCTTATCATGCCCATCATTCAGTTTAGCTGACCAAGCCTCCAGATTGGTGCTCCCCTGATGGGTGTTTCTAATTGCTCCATACTTGAACAAGACCCCCCTCTGAGAAGAGAACATAGGCCTATTGAATTCCTCTTGACACTTAACATATCGCTTGTCGGCCATGAGTACCTGCAATTAACAACAATCCTATCTCACAACAGGTATATACATGTATACACATTACTATTGACTTCACAAATCACTGTGCCTACTGTATCATTTCAATATTACTTAATCATATGGATACATAAACCAAAACTTGTATCATCATACCTGAACAATAATAATAAGATGAGGGTTTCATTTACTTACCTGGTTATGCAGACTTCTCTTTTATACCAGTAGATTGCCAAGACGCTCTAAATTCAGCTGATGATCACCTACCTCCTTCTGTCTGTGAGCTCAAATCGCGCAACGATAGCTGGTATGCAGATATGGAAGCTGGTGCTCTGTAAAAACAATTTTATCGCAGGGTAAATGTGAAAATGGCGGTTGAATTACCTTTTAACCTCGCAGTTAGGGTACATTTAGGGCAACTCTGACAAGTTAGATTATATTCCTTGATTATTCGTGTGAAAACGCGGGATCTCGCCAGGTGTTTCATTGGGTTCCGGGGTCAGCGGAAACTACCTACCATGTCTGCGCGCATTAAATGAGAATGGCGGCAACAGGAGCGGGGGGTATCCATATGATAGGATATTATGAGGGTAGGATGATATTTGCCAATATCGGGTTGAGTTTCAATATCATCCTCCTTCCTTACTAGAATTGTTATCGCGACAAGATTCGGGTGACAAAAGCACCTTTGCTTATGTTTAATACATCAGGAGGATATTTCGATGTATCGGGTGATGTTTCAAAATATGATGATGATGAGACAAACTTACATGTCTCTCTTTTGGAATATCAGGATGACGTCATCCTGATATTCGTTCTTTGTATCGGAGAGGTATCATGACGTCATCGTCATATTAGACGACATGATCATGTTTAGAAAATATCCTGCCGAAATGTGAAAGTGATGATGTCATTGTCATGTTTGTTTCTTCGTTTATCCGGTTTGGATGACATCATCAGGATATTTGCTAAGGGTGATATTTCGCGTCATGAGGATATTAAGAAATATCGGGTTACCTTCGAAAACATGACGCTCGCGATATAAAAGACCACTTGATGGGAATACTTACTACCACTTAAAGTTGACGTCTGGATATTTGAGCCGCATGACATATTCTGGATGTTTCAAATATGATGATGGCGAGACAAACTTATTGAGGTCCTAAAATATGATCTTCCTCTTGCGGATATCAAGTTTGACCAAGACTTTGACTGTTCATAACTCTCACATCCTGAGGAATATCAGGATGATGTAAAAGACAAACCTGCGTGGAATTTAATGCTCTTTCAGAATATGAGGTCATAGAAGTGAAATGCGAATTTTGACAAACTGACCTCATAATGGTGACTTACCTCATCCTGACTCCACATGATGATGCACCTGACTTACTTTTACCAGACCACCAGAGAGCAAACAAGCCAAGCCAAAAAGTTGGGTCCCTGTTTTGCCAAGTTAAAATGGGGCGTGTTGTGTAACCACACAACAGGTTTCCTTGCACATTAAGAAATTGTAGTCAATTGATACGTGTCAAAGGAAATAGGACTCGTGTGTGATTGTGTACACAAAAAGTACGGTATGTGATTGTGTACATAAAAAGTATTTTAAATGAGTTGTACTACAACACATGATTAAGGGGAAATGGACAAGTGTCAAGGTGAGATGAAAGGTCATGACTTAATTCAAATTAAATATTTGAATTAATTGGGATATAGTTGGGAAATTAATTAAATAAATAAGATTTTATTTAATTAATTGGGTAGATGAATAGGATGGGATAAGATATGATGTGGGAATTAATTAAATAAATAAATAAAATTTATTTGATTAATTGGGATGAGGATAGGATAAATGGGATTATGCATATGAAATTAATTAAATAAATAAATTTATTTAATTAATTGGCTAAGTGGGATTAGGGAAATTAGGACAAAATGGATTATGATGTCTAGGATAATGTTTTAAACAAGGTGTTGCAAGACATACACAAATTTAAGACAAATTTGGGTGTCTACTGTTTGCCCCTCTTTGAGATGATGTTCAAGATGATGAGATTTATGTTGACTAACATCATTTCAAAGAAGCTAAGGTATGGATAGAGGAAAGGATAGGCTAAAGAAATGAGATGATGGTAATGGAAAGGATAGGTTGATGACAGAAAGATAGGATGATGATGCCTCCTCGAGAGGATATGTGAGTTGGACAAACACAGGTATGCTCTCGAAAAGAAATGGCTTAGACTACGAAAGATAGAGGAAATGGATAGAAGAAATGGAGATGCATTATACTACAATGAATGTGAGCAACCATGATGTTTCATATAGCACTAGACATTATGCACCAAGGTATAAAGACCAGGGTGACGATGTGTCTCGTGCCCCAGCATAATACAACCTTGTCAAGATACAAGATATGAATATTAGCTGGATTGATACCGATATGATGTAAATGCAAGAGAAAATGATAACACACACAAGCAAGTAAGCAAGCATGCATAAATGATTCAAAAACAAACAAGGTATTGCCCCTGTCAAGCTGTAAACTAATGGTTGATTGATGATTGATGATAATAGATGAGAGTATTGTCATGGCGGGGAAAGCTATATCCCTACATCAACACAAGGTTGTTTGCTAAGTTGGTTGGTTGATTGGTTGATCGATTTAGCGTACAACAAGGCTAGGATCAAGACCATTGATTGCATTTGGATAACTTGGCTTGATTGATTAACTTAATTGGTATGGTTTATGTTAGATTCAGGATAGACAACTGAGAGGGGGGAGTGAATCAGTTGTCTAAAACTTTCTTCCAATTAAACACTTAAATCCACTTTGTAATTCAGCAGCATAATGATAAATCAATCATGGAAACATAATGCATTAAATCAAGAGCAGAAACACATCAACACACAAGACACCAAGATTTTGACGTGGAAAACCTGGTTAAGGAAAAAACCACAGGGTGATTAACCCAAGATTGTATTCTCTGTTAGAAGAATGGAAAGAACAAAATGGCACATGCCAATTAGGGCTCACTGCCCAAGCACACTGCTCACAAGAGCCCCACTGCCTACAAGAGACACACTGTCTACAAAATAATAAGTATCACATACTTGAACTGGAGAATAGAATCTTCACCATGCTTGAATCAGTTCCATTTAAGCCCAATACTTCTGCTTTGCCTTTCGCTCCTCTGCTCTTTACCACACTCTCATCTCTACAAGATATACTTTGGAATAACTTTACAATTCCTTATTTATACAAGACATCGACTTAGGAATGATCATCTAAGTTGGCAAACATTATAGAGTAAATACATAAATACAACATGACTAATTACAAAAGACGTCATGCAGATCAACACACTATCGGCCACACACATCTGAGAGTTCAATCTTCTTCTAGGAACACTCCAATCTTCACATAACATCTTCAAGATCATCCGCAGGATGTGTAACTCATCTGGTCGGCCAGAGTTAGGAAAAACACCATCATCTGGAAGTAATTCTTCAATTGCGAGCTCAAACTCTAATGCAAACCACCAAAACAAACTGGACACGATCCAAAGACCTCCACAAGCTTGCCTGAATCATCAAGAACATCCACACTACATCTGCTTACTGAAATCCTTATCTCCTTCATCTAGAACCTCAAGAACACAGTCTGTCATCACTGTCACAATGGAATAGATTCTTGCAGACCTCTAGACCATGAACCAATTGAGTTGTCAATTCAAATTGACTTCCTAAACACTTCACCAAATCTGTAGAACAAGATACTTCATTTCTGGATCTCACTGGACCTATCTGTATCACTCTGTCATCTCTGAACATCTGCCAGAACTAGTTTTACTTGAGCGGCCACAACTTCTTCAGATCTTCATGCGAACCTCTTAAATCTTTACTGGATCATCTTAAGACACATATCTACAAACCCTGTGATGCGCATCCTTTGATCTTTATCTTAGCTAGGATCTTTAGCTCATTGTCTTCACTGTTCTTCTCTGTTCCTGATTAGGACTAATTTTCTCAATATCCTCAGCACATAGCTCATCCAATCCTTATCATTAATGCAACAGGAGTATGTTGACATCAATGACAACACCAATTAGGCCCATACTTGCAACAGTTTAAGGATGGGCTTGCATTTGGATCATTGTTTAGAATGATTTGAGGATGATGACGGATGGATGAAGATTGATGAAGGATTGATGAAAATGATTTGGAGTGAATTGAATTGATATGAATGGATGATTGGATTGAAGGAAATGGATTGATTGAAAGATAGATTGATTGAAAGAAGTTGTTTATTGATAATGTAGAAGATAGATGATAGAAGAAATGATGAAAGGAGAAAAAGGAAAATCACCTATGCCTGAATCTGGGCACTTCCTTCATACTCCAGACTGCCTACATACCATGTATCCATGGGATCAAGGCACTTCATGATGGAAAGGAGATGTAGTTCTGATTTGTCTTATTGATGAGATGATGAAAATGGATTGAATTGATTAAGTTATGGATTGATGAAATGTTGATGATGAGATGATATGTGTTGGAATGATTTGCTTTTTAGTTTTTGAAGTGATTGGATTTGTTTTGATTGGATTGGATGTGATTGAGTTGAGTTGCTTTGGTGTTGATGCTAATGATTGATAGGATTTGTTTTGATGGTTGGCTTGATGTGCTTTGGTTTTGATGTTTGTTGTTGTTGGGTTGATTGTTTTGATGATTGGATTGTTTTGAATGATGATAGTGATGGTGTGATGATTAGAGTGTCCACTCAATCTTAGCATAAGAAAGTGTTCTTAGTGTGCTCAAAGGATGTAAAACAAACAAGGTATTTCCCTTGTCAAGTCATAAACCAATGATTGATTGTTTGATTGATGATGCTAGTGTTGTCATTGCGGGGAAAGCTATATCCCTAGATCAACACAAGGATGATGTGGGAACAATATATCCCATTGATGATGATTGATTTGGTTCATGACAAGATTAGGATCAAAACCTATTGATTTGATTGGATAATGTTCCTTGATTGATTAGCTTTCTTGATATGGATTAGTGTAACTTGGATTTTGAGATCATTGCTTAGATTGATTTGATTGATATGATTGGAAGAAGTGATTGATTGAAATGGATGAATGAATGTTATTGATAGGAAGAATTGATGATGATGATGATGATTTGATTTTGACTGAATGTTGATGGAGTGGATTGTTTTGGATGATTTGATTGGTTTTATTGCTTGGATTTTTCATTGGATATTTAATTTTTTGGATTTTTTGACATATTTTTTTTTTTGTGTGTTTTTTGGGATATTTTGATTTTTTTTGTATTTTTTGAAATGTTTTGATTGTCAATGGATTTACAATTTGGGTATCCTTTATGCTAAATACCAATGACAAGGGAGAAAACTAAGCCTAGGTTTAAGGAGGATGGAGGATAAATAGGATGGATATGATGGATGGATAAAAGGAGGGGCAATTAGTAAATGGGATGGAAGGCTCATGATAGATGGATGGGATGGAAGACTCATGATAGATGGATAGATACAAGGATAGGCTATGGTGGATGGATGTATGCCTCATAATTGAACTAGAATGTGATCTCTAAAGACTATGTCACATAGGAATAACATGCCCCATTCTAGGTGGTAATGCTTAGGATTGTTACATGACAAGGCTCATGACAATGGGATGATAAGATTGGATTTTACATGATGCTTATGATGATAGGATGACATGATGGATTGGTTTGAATGGGATGGATAAATGGTCAATGGATAGGACTTGGTTTGGAAAGAAGGTATGTCAAGAAATATCCAAACATGTTTCAACATTTTGCCCCTATGTCTTCATCAAAATCAAAAGGCGGAAGGATGGGTAAATGGGTTCAGTGGAATAGGCGTGTTTATGTAATGGCTAAGGATGGTAGGATGTAGCATGATATAATGTAAAATGATAAATTGAAAATGATAATATGGATGAGACCATGTGCCCCCAAGTGTGAGTGACATAGAAGATCAGCTACACATGATGCCTATTTGCCAGGTTTTCATCATGGTACTTATCCAAGGCGCCTATTTGCCAGGTTTTCACCATTGGACAAAAGGATTTCTCTTGACTTTTTTTTTGTGTTTTTGTGTTTTTTTCTTTTTTTTTTTGACTTTTTGATGGGATAGCATGACAATTACACATGGCGCCTGCTTGCCAGGTTTTCACCATGGTAATGGATAGGAGAGACTTAAGTGTCTAGTGCTATGAAAGGTGATAGTGTCCCAATAGAGAGGGATGTCATCGCATGGACCATGTGATTATGCTCATAGATGTTGGTATGGGATTGCATGAAAGGGAGATTAAGTAGGTGGATAGTGGATTATGAAAGGTTCATGCAAGGATAGATGGATGGGGATAGTGGATTATGATGTGGATTATATCAGACTTAGGATGAAAGGCTTATGCAAAAGCATGGACCATAGGGAAGTGATTGGGGAGATATGTAGGATAATGGATGAAAGGTGGAGAGATCGAGGTATGTGAAAGTGTTGCAGAATGGAAGGGAACCATGACCAATGACTGCACACACCATGGTAAACATTGAAGCTTTTGATTGGATGGTGGTGTAGGAAGCAATGGCAATGTTTTCTTGGGAGATGGGTGACTTAGTGATTTAGGTACCCACATAGACTTAGTATTTTTATGAATTTTGCTTTGCTTGTGGGATGAAGGAATTTGAGACTTTTGGATGGAATGGGAATTTGGGATGGAAGGGGATTTGTGGATGGTTGGGATTCTTGAGATGTAGAGGAGGATGCCTTATTTGACTTTCTTGATTTATGCTTAGGGACCCAAACCATTTTAGTTTTGGCCATTTCTTGTGAAGGTATGGGCTTGGATAGCTTTTTGAATGGACTTGGCTTTGATTCTTTTCTTTGGTGCTCTAAGGCATTAGGATTTTTAGGACTTTCAGTAGGATTTTTGGCTTTATGGATAAAGGCATCCAAATGTTTATTTTGGAATCCCATGGGTTTGATGGAAGCGGGGTTGGTGGAATGAGTGGAAGCTTTATGTTTAGACAATATGTGCATTTGTTGGTCATGATTAGGAATGTGAGGGAATTTATGGATAAATGGATAAGGGGATTGGATGATAGAGCTATTAGGTGTTGGGAGCAATGGTGGTAAAGTAGCTGGAGGGATATTAGGAGTTGGCAAAAGTGGAGGCAAAGTGGATGGTGGGAGGTGTACGGTCACATGTTTTTGACATTTATAGGATGATGGAGGTGGAATGGCAACATATGTTTTGGGTAGATGGTGGGGGGTACGATGGAAAGTGGTAGGTTTAGGATGCATGAAGGGATTACCAACATCTTGACCTTGTTTACCTTGGGTTGTGTATCCAAGGCCATATGAGCATGGAGGAACTTTGACATAGATCGGCTCCAAAATACCTTGTTCATGAAGGCCTAAGCCTTTGCCATGATATTTCATGTTTTGGAGGATGCAATGGACAATGGGACTAGGTGTGCTTAGGGAACTAGACTTGAGCTCTTTATTGGATGAAGAAGGTGAAGTAGAGGACAAAGGTTGTTGTTGTCCTAAGGAAGAACACTCATGGATGAATGTGGATAAACCAAGTGGATATGGTGGATTTGCAATATGGTCGATGGTGGATATGGAAGGATCATTAGGATCTTGATTATCATTGTGTTCACTAAGATCCAAGTTATTTGTTTGATCTTCTATGCTTGTGTGTTCTTGGAAAGCACATGTCTCATTATGACAAGTGGATGTTTTCTCAATATGGATAGGGCTAGATGGAGAATGGATAAGAGTAGTTGAGATATCTTGCTCATGGGTGTTTATGGAAGGAAGGATAGGTGGAATGATAACCTCTTGATCATGGATTCCATAAATGTTGGCTAAGAAGAACATCATGTTTTTCATGATCATAGATAGAACCTTGATCTTGATTATGACTAGGGTTTGATTTTTCCACATGCTTAAGATTATGCTCTTTACATACCTCCTGACTTTGAATAGAAGTGGAAGGATCTTGAAGAGGCTCAAGGATATGTGAACCACATGATGAGATTATAGGATTGGACATGACCTTTGGAAGTTCATTGGTAGGATCATGAATGGGTGTTTGACATGGGGATAGTTTATTCCTAGCTAGTAGCCAATGGATCACATCCTTCGCAAGGGTATGAGTGGATGGGAAATATAATGGATGGATGATAAGGGTAGATCGCATTGGATTAGGTTGGGGGATAATTAGATTGGATGGATTAGGATCTTGATTGGATGAAGGGATAATCTTACAACAATTTATGAGGTTTGTGATCAATCTCTTAAGTTTGACACAATTGGTTGTTGTATGGCCCTTATACCTATGGTATGCACAATAATCGTTGTCATTATACCAAGGGGGTTTAAAGATTGGTTCAAAAGGTTCTATGGGTGGCCGCTTGATCAAATTTTCTTGAACCAATTGTTGTATGGTTGTGTCCAAGGGATCTTGTGGTGGAGGATTGGTAGAACATGGGGATGAAGGTGATGAAGGTTGATGGACCAATGGACTAGGGGTAGGATCATATGGTGGTGTTATGATAGGGCTAGTAGGCTCATGTTTTGACATGTGATTGGATGATAGAGGCCACTCATAGGATGCATTGGCTAAATTGGTATCTCCCTTGTCAAAGGTAATTAAGTCTTGTTGTATTAGGCTCGCATGGTTTATATACAAAGGGCCACTTGGATTTGCATATGCTTCTTGTTACAAAGGTGGACTTGGGCTCACTTGTGCTTGTTGTGGAGGCCATTGATAGTCTTGGTAGCTAGGTGTAATGGTAGGATATGTAGACAAAATATCTTGAGGTGGACTCAAAATTGAGGGCATTTGATCTTGTTGGCAAGGTTGACTTGTGCTCACTTGATTTATGTACAAAGGGCCATTGTGACTTGGATGTTGTTCTTGTGATATCACTTGATTGCCTTGTGGATGGGTTTGGTAGTGCATTGGAATGTCGGCATGAGGGATTGGATAAGCTTGAGGTGGATGTTCATAGGTTGATGTGGCATTGACTTGGTGGATAGGTGGATTAGGTTGATAGAAAGTGGATAGATATGACATGTGGCTATAAGGTGGGTTAGGTTGATATGAAGTGGATGGATATGACATGTGGAAAGATGGATTAGGTTGATATGAAGTGGATGGATATGGCATGTGGCAAGATTAGGTTGGGAGTGAATGGCTAAGGATTGTTGTACTTGTCGGGCTTGACTAGTGGCTAAAAGTTGTTGGACTTGGGTTATGAGGTATTGCAGTTGAGGTGATTGGCTTGCTTGGGGTTGAGCTTTTTAGATGAAGAATTGTAATTTTTCAATGGCGTCTTAGTTTAGGGGTTGTGATCCTTGATAAAGATTTTGGAGGAATCTTTGGAATTTGATTTATGGGTCTTCTAGTGTAAACATGTTGTCGCCCAAGTGTTTGTCTTAAGTCCTTTTAGCAAGTGCTTGTTTAGGGATTTATGATGATGTGGCGGAAGTGATTTGTCTAGCATAGGGATGTGACTAGGATAAGTTTAGGCTGGTTTGAATGACTTGGCTATGAAGGGTTGGATGATGACTAGGCTATGTTTTAGGGTTGGTTTAGATGACTCAGATAAGTTTGAATGATTAAGATATGACAAGATTAGATGACTTGGGTATGGTTAGGGTTGACTAGGATGAAAGTGATGACTGGGATAAGTCTAGGGTGATTAGGATGATGACTAGGATGATTAGGGTTTGATTAGGAAAAAGATGATGTGGAATGGCTGAGGTTTGAATTAGGATGTGATTGGATATGATTAAGATAGAGGGTGGCTATGAAAGATGATTTGTATGAAAGTGATTATGTTTGAATGTTATTGAAGGAATGTGTAGGATGACTTGTCTTTATTTGTTTGCGTGTTTAGAGATTGATATGGTAATATTCAAACAAATGATTATGCATATACACACATGAATCACTCATGCAAGACACATAAGCAAATTTTAGTTTGGAAGAAGGTGATGATGGTTAAGCAAACACATGAAGACACTTCAACAAGCCCTAGAATTAGTCAAGTGGGGTATGGCCGACAAGTCTTAAGCTAGGTTGTACAAGGGTTAATGAGGGGTGTCCCTGATATACACAAGGTACGAGGGGCCCAAATCTATGAACACTAGCCTATTGAAGGGATGTAGCATAAGCATAAGTGAATGCCACTTCACCTTGTGTCCAGAATCACCTGGGGCCCCAAGGCTGTCCCAATGACTACCTGGCTAGATTGAGGTACAACTTTCACTCTCCCCCCTTTGATATACCCCACCAGAACACGTGGTTGAGGTTATCCCCAAGGGTGATGAAATCCCCTAGCAGGCCTCTTAAGAAAGGGTAAACAAAGGAAAATGAAGTGAGGTATTTTTGATCTCCAAGATCACCTTGCAGTGCGAGGAGAGAGCATACATACGCACACTTGATTCACACTCACACTTGTAAATTAACCCTTAGAAAATGAAATGTATGTTCAAACAAGTCAAGCACTAGTTCTTTTTAAAGCCCAAGTCCAAATGTGTGATTGAAGACACTGGTTTATTTTAAGCCCAATTTTTTGATGCGTGATTGCAAACAATGTTCGTTTTAAGCCCAAATCAAAATGTGTGATCAAGCAAGATTGGAAGATAAGAGATGAAATGATTACACCTGGTTATTTTTCTATCCAAATCTACTATAGATGATAATGTCGATGTTGCTCTAGCTCCTTAGATGCCCCTAAAAGTCACCAAGACAAAATAAAAGCAAATTTACAAGCCAAAAGTGATATTAAGTCAAAATATGTAATCTGATGAAAATCTGAAACAAATGACCTAATATAGAAAAACTAAGTGCATATTCAGATTATACACGAAATTCTATGCACTTTTTAAAAAAAATTCACTGAAAAAGGATAAAATATGCAAAAGTTATGCTCGATTGAAGTTTAAATATACCTTTAACTTTGACTATGAAAAAACTTGACAAAATGGTACTTTCACCTGATGAAACCTATACAAATGTGAAGTTCTCTAAATCCTCTCTCCAATGAGCATTTGTTTGTAAAATTTCACCACCGTATGCTCCATTTATGATCAAGAGAAAAAATTAGCCTCCTTTGGCATGTAAGAAGCATGAGGTCAAGCTAACTATTTGACTTAGCTGTCAGTGGTTTGCCCTATTATGGTCACATGTAACTGTCTTTGTGCTGGCAGTTAAGTTTTAGTTCTGGTGGTTAAATCTAAATAGGCCCCTGGTCACTGATATGACCAGGGGCTTATTATTTAAAAAAAAATGAATACAAAGGGGGGCTTTGGGCCTCGCCCCTTGGTTACACAAGCAACCAAAAACTTCGCTCATGCGGGCGATGCCAAAGGAATGGCGGGACCTGCGATAGAAAATAGATTAAAACCCTAATTGTTAGGATGAGGTGGTTGTAGTTAAACCAATAGGGCCGACGGGGAGCCCCAACCAAGTCTGAGGAAAGGATTCGATCTCAAACGGGGGCGTCGACTCAGTCTATTGGCAGAGATTAGGCTCTGAAGCAACGTATTGAGGTCCCTTCGAAGTGGATGTCGATGAAAGATGAGGAGATCAGTGGAGGAATGAGGAAGGGTGGTGGTGGCATCACCAGACAAGGATTGACCGGTAGGCAACGCTGAGGATGCGAGTGGTCCCTTCGAAGTGGTGGTTAGAAGTTTAAATTTAGGCAGAAATCAATGTTCTCTGAGGACTGTCGACCAAACCTCAAAAGACAGGGAATGACTAAAGATTAGGGGTGACGACCAATGAAAATGGCGATAGTCAAATAGGTGTCGACAAGGTTGAGATGAGGTCTGAAGTGACGGTGAGCTCATAAAGCAATGACAAGGTTTTGTTTTAGCTAAGGTCATCACCACAGTGGAGAACCCGTAGTGTCGAGGAGCAAGCAAACGGTGGACAGGAGTTCAAACTCAATGCAAATGGAAACTGAGAGATGGGCAGGGTGGCAAAAATGATGATCAAAGATCAAAAGGCAAACCTTATATCACAGCTTTGAAGGCGATTATAGTTCACAAACATCTGAAAGCTTGCAGATTGCTTAACAACTAACATCTTATTGTTTAAGTGCCATGCCACAGTTTTGGGAGCGACTGGGAGATCTAATGCAGACTGTAGTGACTATGAGTTTAGGAAGTGGTGACAGGCCCTTTTGAGAGAGATATGAGATCTTGGTAGAAATCAAGCAAACCTAACTTATAAACAGCAACCAACAAATTGAAGATAGAGATTGTGAATTCACAGGTGGTGGAGAGGGGCTTATACAGAGGTGATAGTTTAGTGTTAAGCGAAGAAATGGAGGGATTGTTATATGGTAGTGATGGATCTCAGGATGGCAATGGAGAATAGGGGGTTTTCAACTAATATATCTAGTGAGTGGCGAGGGAATTCTGAGCAAAGCCTTTAGTGTTGGAATGATTGTTAGCTAGTGGCAACAATGGGATCTAAGGCCGACATGAGGAACTTTAGGGGTAGCGATAGTTTTAGAGGCGGCTGAGAGTGCATTAAGAAATGGTGACTAAGATCTTGGGGAGGTGGTGACCAATGGTAGATTAGATGTCAGTAGTTGGTGATCGATCAAAAAATGGTGGTAGATGGGAAGTCTGAGGGTGCCGATTGGTGGTGGCGATCTGGTGGCTATACCTATATGGAATGACAAAGATGGGTTTAAAGACAACAATAGATAGGTTTAGTAGAGCTGACTAAGCATTGACATGGTGATTACGAGAGTCGACGAAGGAAATTAGGGATTTAAGCGTGCCAAACAAATTCCATCTCAACTGATAATGTCAGATCTGTAACACAAAAACATGCGACCACAGCATACACACAACCTATAGTAAACCAAATTTAACCTGCCAACCTTAAAATCAAATCTGCACCACAAAAGGAAGATAAAGAATCGATTTGCACAGAGGAATATCTACGTAGGTAGTACAGATCCGTACGGCCTGCGAAACAAAAAAAATCAATTTTTTTCAAAAAATCTCAGTCACCGAAACCTATCAAGTTTACAGTCAAAAAACTCAGAAACAACATCCTGATTGCGATGGTGGGGTCAGTTTTTACCCAGGAGATCACCTGCAAAATTTACCCCCAAAATTTGCAAATCTTGACAAAACTAGGGTTAGAGAGATGAAATTTTTCTCAACAAAAACCTATAAAAATGAAAGATTGATGCTCCAAGAGATCTGAACTTCACAAAAACAACTCAAACAAAAGGGTTAATTAGGGACATGAGTCCCACCGGGTGTGCCAAAATGTATATCGAAAAATTTGGATTTACAAATGGAAATGATCAAACAGTGAAATGCATAACCTAAACCCAAATCATTAAATACCTCAAAGATGCAAGATGAGCTTGATTGATTGATCACTTTGTTGTGTTGATTGCCCGATTCCGCAGCATAACTTTCATAGGTAGATAGATGATGGGTGATTGATGGAAGATAGATGCAAGATAGATAGATGAAAGAGGATGGATGATGGCTTGAGATGAAAATTTGGCAAAGTGAGGTTGCATGAAGAAGAATGTTCCTTTCATAGCTCAAGAGAGGCTTGCGTTATAGGATTCGCTTGGTTCAAATGAATGGCTAGGATCAATTAGGGTTTAGGATGAAATGGATGGATAGGATTAAGTTAGGTTTCCTTGCACATTAAGAAATTGTAGTCAATTGACATGTGCCAAAGGAAATAGGTCTCATGTGTGATTGTGTACACAAAAAGTACTACATGTGATTGTGTACATAAAAAGTATTTTAAATGATTTGTACTACAACACATGATTAAGGGGAAATGGACAAGTGTCAAGGTGAGATGAAAGGTCATGTGACTTAATTCAAATTAAATATTTGAATTAATTGGGATATAGTTGGGAAATTAATTAAATAAATAAGATTTATTTAATTAATTGGGTAGATGAATAGGATGGGATAAGATATGATGTGGGAATTAATTCAATAAATAAAATTTATTTAATTAATTGGGATGAGGATAGGATAAATGGGATTATGCATATGAAATTAATTAAATAAATAAATTTATTTAATTAATTGGCTAAGTGGGATTAGGGAAATTAGGACAAAATGGCTTATGATGTCTAGGATAATGTTTTAAACAAGTTGTTGCAAGACATACACAAATTTGAGACAAATTTGGGTGTCTATAAGTGCCTTCAATACTACCTTCTTCCCCTCATGAATGAACTCCAGCTCCATCTTCTGAAAGTCCTGAATGTAGTGGCCAAGAGACTGTAGCCACTATACTCCCAAAACAACATCAATCTGTCCAAGTCCAACCATGTAGAAATCATATGTTAATGTAAAGTCGCCCATCTAAATGCTAAGTTGAGAAACCTTCTTCTGACAACTCATAGTGAAACCATTTGTAACTGCAACTGTGAATCCTGGAAAATCCTCAACCTATAAACCACGTCTCATGACTAAACCCTCATCAATGAAATTATGTGTGGCTCCACTATCCACCAAACATGTGACTCGTTGTCTCTTGATAACTCCTTTCACATGAAAGGCATGATACCTAGGAACACTTAAAATAGAAGCAATAGTCACTGGACCTATACTTCCACCTATATCAAGCTCCAATGTAGGCTACTCCAAATGATCCTCATCATGATCTGAACTTGTATCCTCATGTGCATCACTATCATCATTTGAAAATACCTCAATGAGATGTGCCTTGCCTTTCCCAAGGCATCTATGTCCTGGCTCCCATGGTTGCTTGCAAGAAAAGCATAGCTTCTTCCTTCTCAATTCATCTCTCTACTGCAGAAGGATTAGGCTTAGGTTGAAATGGTTTCTTATGATTTGAACTTGAGCCCTTAAAGAAACTTTTCTTCTGAGTGAATGTAGGAGTAGTATCCAAATCAAATGCTAACTCAATGGCCTCCTCAAGTGTAGTTGGCTTGTGTACCTTGACTAACCCCTTGATCCTATCATTCAAACCCTCCACAAACAACATAGTAATCCTCCTATTAGTCATGTCAAGAACCATAACCGCAATCTTTTGAAATTCATTGACATATGCATCCACTCTACCACTTTGTTTCAACTATGCAAGCTCACGGTAGTAGACCTCCACATCTTTACAGTCAAACCTAGTAATGAGTTTATTAACAAACTCATCATATGAAGTGATCCTATCATGGTATTGTGAAACAAGTCCATGATGCCACCACTCATATGCTAGAACCTCCAAATGCATAGTAGCAAAATGTATAGCCTTTTCCTCACTCATGGGCTTAAGTGTAAGAAAAGTGTCCAACTTATTTACCCATGCTCTAGCACTTAGCTTACCACTACCATCGAAACTAGGGAGAGGAATCTTATTCAATGCATCCTTGTATTCCTTCAATTGTGTAGGTTGTGCTCTTCTTTGCCTTGGATACTCAACTCTACCTCTTTGACTTTCTCACTTTTGGCTTATGAAATTGTTGAGGTTGATCCTATTCCTTACATGCTCAAGAAGTGAATCATACTCATCAACCAAAGCTATAAAATTCTCACCAAATGGAGTCTCCTCTTCCTCAACTTGTGTCTCCTCTTCTACTTCATCTTCTTCAGGAAGAAAATTAGGTTGCATAGGTCTCTCTCAACTATAGGTGTGTGTGTCCTCCTTCCACGAGGTGATCCTGCTACACTACCAGCATCTTGATTATTCTGATTACCTGGATTAGCCTAATTATTGTTCTTGTATTCATCAAAGCTTGAAACATCCTTTGAATATTCTGATTTGTCTCACGCTATTGTTTTGCCATCTCACACTGATGATCAACCATCTCTCTTAACATATTATCAATTTCTTCCTATGGATTACCTTTCCTTCTATCACCCATTGTACCTGCTCTTCTATAATGATGCAGCAAAGGATCAATGTAGTGGCTCATAACCCATAGGCTAGCAGGATCCAAGCTCTGATACCACTGTAAAATACCCTACTAATGATGACTAAAATTTTTTCCTTCAAATTCACTTTAAAATTGAACAACACAATGCTAAATAACATCAACAAACATATGAACACATAGATACCCAAACACCTTGCATTATTGAAGCCTTCAAATATGAAAATTACCAATGCTTATTGGCTAGTTTTTATGACAGTCAATGACTGTTACATATCATATCTTATTACATGTACAAATATGCATCAAAATACATCAATAACCCTAGAGGATCAATGCCAATATCAAGTAGAATGTCCAACATATCAACCCAACTCAACCTAGGGTTTGAACTAGCTCCAATCAAGTCTAAAAACTCCTTATAATCTATTGTTGCAACTGCTGATATGACTAATATAATCTAGCAATGAAGAATTCAACAAAATGTCATCAAAAACCCTCTTCAAGTGCAAGTGATTGGCTCCTAGAGTGAGTGATTGGCTTGAGATGGCTTCCAATGATGCTTGCTAGTCTTCAAACTCAAATGTCTTCACAAGATCCAACCTAAAAACCATGTAAATGAATTTTCCAGCTTGCTGTTATAAACTTAGTCCATGCAAATGATCTCAAAAATCACACAAATCACACTTATTGTCAAATCGACTACCTTGGTAGTCTTCCTCAATAACCAAGGGCTTCAAATGCAATGAAAATTCTCTCCAAACACCTCAATATCAACCTGCAATTCAAGAACAATGATGAAATCTGCATGATATCATCTCATACAAAGACATGGGATCATCACCACATCAATCAAGGGAGCAGCATCACCTTGACAATTGACTAAAAAATGCAATTTTTAGCAATAAAACATGAAGTATGAAAGCTTATCATATGATCAAAAGTTGCAAAATGAAGACAAATGGTGCTATTTATCCTTAAGCTTGGCTAGGCATCCCAATTTGCTTGATTTCACCATTTTCTTGAAGTCCACCAATGAAAATTCATCTCCTTGAACTATTTTAAATGCATTGGATCAATGAGCACCATCATTTAAAACTGTCCTTGTTTTTATTGAATGCATTTCACCTCCAAAAACCCATGCCTTGGGCAAAAATGTACTATCTTGCATTTTAGCTACATCTCCCATGGGTGGCGGCCAGCAATTGCAATGTTTTATTTAATAAAATTTCCCTTATGCTTGGGCGAATGCTAACAAACTCAGAAATTTGCATTTAAAAACCTTCAATACAATTTTAAATGTCTTCTTAGGCGGTGGCCATATAGAGACAATGTTTGGCATTTAAAATTTAATATATTGCATTTAAAATCCTTCTTCTCCTTATCCTAGGAGACATAATACAAATTGTATTTCAAAATTACCTCTTGACATGAGCGTCGATCCTCCTAGTGGTCATTGGCACATTTAGCAATGTCAATTTCACCTTATTCAATGCTTCAATCACTTGATCCCATGTGTTATTTGAATTTGCTTTATCTCCATTGGGCAAATGACACAAAACTCCATATAATCCTTAGGCATTGGCATCCATTTCAATGCAATCTTCCTTATCCGTATGCTGGCACATCAAACTATGTAAACACTCATCCTTGGCGTTAAACTCAATAGCCAATAAATATTAAAAAATGTAATTAAAGATTTCATTTTTCCTTGTCCACATGGCATCAATCGATCCAATGATGAAAATACAATTTAAATATTGTATTTTTCCATTTTCTCCTTCTCTATCCTCTAGAAGAACTTTGCTATTTTGGCTAGATACAATATTACTTAGCAAGACTTAGCTAAAACACAATAAAAATCACTAGTTGAGCCAATATTATTATTTTGATCTTCAAAAACCAAGTTCAAACTCAAAATCATTCCCTTACCAATGTTATTAACCTACGGGAATGGTGAATAGGCTAATCATCATCTCCATGTGAGATCACTTCGGAAATGGGGACATGACATAAAACCCAAAAAGGGAAAAACCATGCTAAGGATTAGCTCACATATATATATGAATAACAATACTGATTACAATGAGGCTCACTACCAAAAGGACTCATTGTCCATAATAGAGAATGCTCATTGCAGGTGGCTCACTACCTAAGGACTCACTGTCCTGAATAGAAAGAGATAGAAGAAGGGATGGCTCACTGCCAAAATGAACTACTAATAGTGTATCTAACTTATGTTGGAGATACAGTTCCACTGAAACTTAGAATACTGACTTTGCACATTGTTATGTCGTAAAATGTCCCTTAGGATTTTTACCTCCTAAGTTTAGCTCCCAAGTCCCTTAATTTTTATCATGCATGTTAGAAATGAATCTTGAGACAAAATACCCTGAAACCCATGATAAATGGGACATAGGAGACATTGCAAAGCTTAACCCTATCCCAAAATAGGTCCCAGGACAAGGGCACTCACGCCCTTGCCCTGTCCTATTTTGGTGGGGTCCCAAATATCAATGTCGGCAAAGTGACCGTTAAAGGTGTTCCTTGTCGACATCTTAAGTTTGAATTACGAAATTAAAGAGGAAATGCATATATAAGCATATTTTGGAATTCATTTGTAAACTAGAAGATGATTTTGAGATTTTGGCGAACTTATGATCATAGAGAATTCAAGGCATTCATTGTGTTGCAGAGCAGAATATTGTTATTGTGTTAGTTATTACAGATTTGGCTTCATCTTCTCATGTTGTGAAAGATATTCATCTACATGCGAGCTATACCTCCGAGGTGATATCTATTTGTGTTTGAATCAATCATTTATCAATTTATTTTTGCCTTTGTCTTGCAAGGACACGCACTCTCTATCTAACAACGGTGTTGAAAGGCTTGAATGCCATTCTGGGGCTTGACCAATGCAAGCTCCTAAACACCAAAAATCCCAACCCCTCTTCTTGTGATTGCGGGTGACAAGTGTCAGATCACAAAGAGTGGAGTTGTAGAGGAGTGTTACAGAGCATAAGGATCCCAGATTTGATGGAAAAAGGTAGAAAAGAGCACTATCAAGGCTTGGGCGCTAGTCCCTTTTCCCTTCGGGTTTGCAGAGCCAGAAACCTCCAAAACAGTGATAATCAATAGTAGAAAAGGTCTGGAAACCCTCAACAAAAATACTACCTTAGGCTTGGGCACAAGTCCCTTTGCCTCTAACTTTTCAGGACTCTAAACTTTGAAATCTGGTATGTATCTAATCTTCATTTAGTATCTCTGTGTGTGAGCATTTGTCAAAATTCATCTGTTTATTCATAATTTTGCTTAATTAGGGTTTCGAGCATAATTGGGCTTAAATTAACATATTAATCATCAATTTCCAAATTTCCTTATCATTCTAAGAGACAACAAACCTGTAGTTGAATCCTCTTGTAAACATTGTGATTCTACTCGGTTTAATGTCCTTGAATGTATGTAGCGAAAGGAGGATCAAACCCAACTATACATTGAATCCACAAACCCTCTTTTTCTACATTACATTTTGGTGAACCCATGTTTTTAATACATTTTACACCTTGCTGAGTATTATACATCAGATTTTCATTCATACATATCATTTACATCATTTTACATTCATAAATCTTGCAAAAATTTGAAAAAATTTGCATCCTAGGATTGCATGAGGGCATAGTTTGCATCAATTTCATTGCATTTCATATAATATCTGATTTTTACATCAGATCTGATATAAATTTCAAAAATTCATCATCCTACAATCCTTCAAATTGCATTTTCACACTAAAATTGCTAGGGTTTGCTTGAAATTTTGGATTTTTCTCATAACCTAGTAGGGTTTGTAGTTAAAATATTGTTTCAGATTTCACTACTCATCTTTGGAACTCATTCAAATTTGATTTTTGATTGTAGTGTCTCATTATTGTGTGTCTTTAAATTTACATCTCAAATTTTGCATTTACACAGTTAATTTCAATAAAAACTAGTGTATTCACTCATTTTTCCTTAAAATTGCACTTGCATTGAGCATTATAGGATTTTGACATCATTTTCAGATCTTATCTGAGCTATTTCATATCTTAAATCTGATTATACTTCATTCTCACATCATTTTGCATATTTTCATGCCTTCATTTCACTATTAGGGTTTAAATTCTTTGCAGTTTTCACTAGATTTTGACTCATCCTTCATCTAGATTTGCATGATAGGTGTGTTATAGTGAAAATTTTTTCTACATCATTGGACTGATAATAAGGTTTTATTTTTCTATCCCTCATCAATTTCATTAGTACACTACATGTTTTTTAGATATTTGCATTGGAAAAAGTTAAAAAAGTGAACATTGTAGGTGCATAAACAAGCATAAATTGGTGTTGTTTCATCACATTCACCTTAGATATCTTGCATTTTAGATGTTTCACTTATATTCAAACATATATTCATTTTTCATTTGAAAATTTGGCATAACTTTGTATCATTGTGTGAAAATTGGTATCTTTTTAATTACACAGTGTGTATTTCAACACTGGGTGTTTTACACCTTTTTTACATTATTTTTCATCAAAACCTTTAAAACCATCAAATTTGCCTTGTTGTGTAGTACTCTTTCCTTCTACCCACTCGTTTTGTTGTGGAATCTGCAAGTATTTTTACCCAATTTCCTCAAACAAGTGCTTGGGTGCGAAATAGTCTCACATCTAGGGTGTATTAACTATCATAAAACTTTGCATGTCTTGTCTTACTAGATCTCATTGACATTTATGTTTCAATACATTTCATTATAGAATCTTCATCTCATTTCTCTTTGGTATCTTTACATGCAAATATCAAAAACTTTGAGAATTTCTACAAATTCCTTAATATGAACCCTCATGTTCTCACTTACATACAAGCTACGCATCATAAGGATATATTTAAATGTTCTTCATAGCTCTCATAAATACATACCCTTCAGTAGTAGAAGATCTAACAAAACACATTGAGAATGATGAGTGTGAAAGTTCTCTTAATGCTTTGGAACTAATAGCTAAAACATATGATGATGATGATGATGATGATGATGATTCCATAAGTTATCATATTCCTCCTTTAAGTCCCTTAGACATCACTAATGATACAATCACTGCTAACCTTCTTAACAACACCTCACCTTTCTTTCATTCCAATGCTCTCCCTGGACAAGATGAAGCATTAGTGGATGAGAAAAGGTCTTACATTAAATCCTTTAGGGATAGATGTTGAGCATAATCAAGAGGAAAACAATGTTAATTCAATCTTCACTAATAGACTTATTCCATCCACCAAGGGGTTACTATAGAAGTGTAGCAATATTCCTAAGATGGTTGTGCAAGGGGCACCTAATGCACCTTCTTGCTTAAAACCAATGATTACGGTTCAAGGAGATCAAAAACCACCTTGACACCTGAATTACATCCTAACATATGCAAGACAAATCACTCAAAGAAATCAAGGTGTTTAAAATGTGTCGCAACAACCACACCACAATGTGATTGCTCACACATACAACACCTGTAATAATAAACAAAGTAAGCAAGCACCTCATGTGCCTGTCTCTCTTCCATGTTCTCAACCCATGCTCCCTCCACCACCTCATCTTACTCCTAAAAGAGGTCAAGAATATAATCTTGTCAAGCAGCTTCACGCTACTCCGACTAAGATCTCTCTTTGGGATTTAATATAGACATTGCCTACATACCATGGAATCCTCCAATAAGGTTTGAAAAAGGTGATTGTACCACCTTCTGTTAAGCTGACTGATGTAGCATCTTTGTTAGATTGTATGCATGTGACAAAAATAGATATTATGTTTCAACAACATGAATTTCCTTCTATTGAAGTTCAAAATCAGTATGATCCTTTGATTATCTTAATTACAATAAACAAGAAATTGATTAAGTTATGATTGATAATAGATCAACTCTTAATGTTTGTGGTATTAATTTGTTACATAGGATTAAGATTGACACTTCCTTGATTAAACTAGATAGAATTAGCATTTGTGGCTTTGATAATGTTAGGAGACAATCCGTGGGTACAATAACTTTACTTGTAAAGGTTGGACCCATGACAGTATCTACCCTTTTCCATGTTATGCCTAGTTCGCTTTCATATAATATGATTCTAGGTAGACCGTAGATCCATGCCATGGGGGCAGTTCCGTCTACCCTTCATCGATCACTAAAGTTCATTTATCAAAACAAGCTCTACACCGTAGAAGTCGATCCTGAACTAGATAATTGTTTACATATTGAAATGCAAAAACAAGTTAACAATCATCAAAGTCTAAACAACTTACGAGTGGATTCATCAATGCCTCTTACCGAAGATAATGTTGTTTAAGACTCTAAACCATTGAATGCACTTTTTGGTGACGATTGGGGTTCATTAGATTTTACTCCCTCGTATACAGGGGAATTTAAACTTAATAACTCTGACACATCAAAAGTCGTATTGATCTCGTCTAAGCAATCTTTGGAAACACCTGAGAAATGTAAAGTCTCCTTGGTAGAAAATAAAGACAACACCCTTACTTATACTACAAATTATGAGACCTATGAGGCTTCACCATCTTCTATAGAAATGACATCCCTCTATGGTTGAGGATTTAAACCCTTTATAACAACTGCGACTATGTAGGTAATGGTTGTGGTGCAAATCAACAAGGAATCAGAGTACCTTTACAAGTTGTTGGAATTAACTACACAACCGGTATTGGATACCGTTCTTTGAAACCCACTAAAGCTTCTCACCATCCTAAACTTAATGTTAATACAATATCAATGATACCAAAACTACATGCGAGATATCATGAGCTGATAGACAAGAATTGACTGCCAGGAAATATCCCTTTGAATCAGGTAAGTATTTCTCTCCCCTTTAGCCACACTTGTTGTAGTAGCTATTCTAGTTGCTCTCAAGGGTGGCCTCCTCCTAGATATATATATTGTTAGAATTGTATTGTGTTCCCCCTGTTATGTCAAAAAATGTCCCCTTGGAGGCATTTCCCTCTTAAGGTTTAGCTCACGGGTCCTTTAGAATGCATTTAAAGCATCTTGCATGATTTTGATGACTCTCGATGAGAAAACCCTGAAGTTTTATGGCAAATGGGACTCAAGTGATGCACTTAACACAAATCCTACCTGAAATAGGGGGGAGGACTTGGGCGCCTGCACCCTGGTCCTGCCCTATTTTAGGTCAGGGCTTATTTCAAAGTGTCAGTTTATGACCATTATTTAGGTCCTTTGCCAACACGGTAAGTTTAAATTATGAAATTCTTAGTGGGAATGTTTGTAGTTGCATATATAAGAATGATTAGTGATTCATTTGTAAACTAGATGGCATTTTTGATTCATGAGCTTATGTGTAAGTGATTCAAGGCATTCATTGTGTGGCAGAACAGAATTTTGTGTTGTTATTGTGTTTGTATTTGCAGATTTGGCATCCATCTCCTCATGGCATGAAGAACATCTTCCTTCCATGAGATCTTCACTACAAGGTGATATCAATTGTGTTTTCTATCATTTATCATTTAGATTTTGCCTCTATCCTACAGGGATACATACTCTTTATCTGACAATGGTGTTCGGAAGACTTGAATGTCTCTCCGGGGCTTGACCAAGGCAAGCCTCTAAACACCACAACCCCCAACCCACTTTTCTGTGATTACAAGTTACAAGTTGTGGAAGCGAAAGAAGTGGAGTTGCAGGTGAGCAGTGCAGACTATCAGAATTACAGATCAAAGAAGAAAATAGGGACCTGGACTCGGGCACCTGCTCATTAGTCCTCCAGATCCCACAACTGTAAAATCTCCAGAACAGCAGGAACAGGTTGCAGACAACATTTCCAAATCTCAACAAAAACTGAGGCACTGGACTAGGGCACAAGCTCATTAGCCCCCAACTTTTATGTACACCAAACTTCAAAATCTGGTATGTATTTGGTTGTCATTTGATATCTTTGTGTGCAATCATTTTCCGTAATCTGTTTGTTTGTTTATGATTTTACGAAATTATGGTTTTGAGCATAATTGGGCTTAATTGAACAACAAAATCACACAATTCCAATCTTCCCCTATGTTCCAAGTTACAGGAGATCTGTAGTAGAGTTCTCTACTCGATTGAATGTCCTTGAATGTTTAGAGGTGAAAGGAGGATCAACACAAACCATTAAAAAAAACCCTCTTCACTTATCACCTTAAACATTTTGGTGAACCTGTGTTTTTGGACTTTCTTGCACCTTTATGAGTGTTGTACTTCATATTTATATTCACTTCATTCATTCATTTCATTGTTCATCTTATTACATTTTAAAAAATTACAAAAATTGAAAATTTTGAAATTTTTGAAAAAAAAATGGCTGTTTTAGGTTGCATTTTCAAATAATTTGAATTAGTTGCATTTAATTTCAATAAATTTCTATCATTATCATCAGATCTGATTTAAAATACAGAAATTTTCTATTCAACATTCATTTACATCACATTTTCATACTTAAATTGTTAAAATTTGCTTCAAATTGTGCATTTTTCCATATAACCTAGTTTTGCATTAGCTAGGGTTTGTAGTCAAAATCTTGTTTCAGATTTTAATACCATTTTAAAAAACTCATTAGGACCGATTTCTAACTATATTTTTGCATCATATTGGTTTTCTTGCAAAATTTCATGCCTAGGGTTTGAAATCCTTGCCTTTTCACTAGATTTTGGCCTTATCATCTCTCTAGATTTGCATCATAGGCATGTTGTAAAGGATTTTTCTGCACTAATTAGCTATTATCAGGGTTTTTATCTTCTTCCCCTCCTTAAATTATTTACAACACCCTTTTTTAATGGGCCTTTACATTTAGATTTGGTGAAAATTTGCATATTTTGGCTATATTTTCCCTAGTGTTTAACTTATATTGGTACTATAAGTGTGTTGTGACAGATTTTATGGATTTAGGTGACTGATATTACTTCTATAATCTTTTGCACCTCCTAAAGTTCTTTACAATGCCCTTTTCATTGGGTCTTTGCATTGAAAATTTGTGAAAATTTGCATATTTTAGTGTATTTTCACTAGGTTTTGACTTGTCATCACTCTAGGTTTGCATCAGAAGTGTGTTGTGAAGGATATTATTGCTTTATTGGACTGATATCAAACATATTATTTGTTTCCCCTAATCAATTTCCTTACAATACCTTTTCTTTCACTTATTTGCATTGAAAAAAGTTAAAAAATCAAGTATTTTAGGTAATTTTCACACATATTTTTGCATTCATGGATTCTCCTAATCATTCATCCTTGGAAGATTTATTTAGTACATTATAAATCATGATAATTTTTTCAAATTCACTGATAAACATCCTCAAGTCTTGCATCAAATAGCCTACATCTATGGTATTGACTTGTCCATAAGCACTACCTGTGATATCCTTCGAACAATAGCTTATTTTGAAAGCTTTCTCACTATCGTGGGTGTTTTCCCTTCAATCTTGGAAAATCTCACTAATTTCATTTCTAAAAGTAAACATGGGGAAAGTAGTAGTGAATATATTATTCCCTCTCTCCCTTCATTTCATAATGACATAATGGAAATTCTTTATGAGACCTATGAGAATGATATAGCAATGGGTGATTCATCGAACAAAGAGACTTGTCCCAACATAACCCCACTTAGTGAGGATATTTTGGCACAAGAAGAAGACATCATTGATACATTTATTCACACTACTCTGCCATCCCTTATTGCTCTCCCTGGCCAAGATGAAGCATTGGATGATGCAGATTCCCTTTGTGAACATTTGTTTCAACCTGCTGAAACTAAAAATTTACCACCCGATGTTCAAGAACTTCTCAACTACATCTTAAACAAAGAAATAAATCATGCATCTTTCCCTGAACCTTCACATACCTTGGAAAATAATTAAATTTCACATGACATTGAAGAACAAACTATCCCTCAAACCCAATGTATTTCAACACCCTATATATGGACTGAAATGGGCACTAGTGCAGGAGCACCTTCATAAACTGATGCTTCATAAAATAATTTTTGGGATTTGAGTCAATTTTGAAGATTCAATGTTGTAATAAGGTTATTTTGAGTCATTGTTATATGTTTAGGAGACTAGGAGTTTCAAATATGGAAAAATGATGCAAACTTGGAAGGTGAAGAGTCTTGTGGCTCTTGGTTCATTCCGAGATAGTGAGAAACTGAAGAGACAAATTGTAATGCCTTTAAAAAGGCCTTGTATACCTTTGTAAATTCGTGGGTGATTGAAGGGGTGAAATTTTAATAAAGAAAACCATTGTTTTTTTGCATTCTTCTTCAGAAATTCACTATTTTCAGCCCTTGTACAGATCTGTACAGACTCATAGGCACATGCAAGTGTATGTAAGTGATAGTATAGACAATCACCCTCTATTTCATTTTTGTTTCATGCAGATTGGCTTTGTTTTAAGTTAGTTATTGCATTTTTAGTAAAAATTGTCAAAACCCTGATTTAGGGTAACCCATTTTGGGAAAAAAGCCATAACTTTTGTTTACACTGTTAGATCTTTATGTAACTTGGGGAAAATGTCTATACCTATGTTATCTACAATCTGACCAAAGTAATCAACTTCATTTTCATTCGTGTGGAAGTTATGAATGACTGTTCGTGGCATTTCACAGTGAAATTTTTGAGTTTGAACCCTTGTAGCAGAATTACCAGTCCATTTTTAGAGCACATTTTCCAAAGTAACCTATACCCATCTTAGAGTATACTGTGGGGAGGCATAATGGGTATCTAATGCATGTCTTAGGTTGACATTTGAAGGTCTATACAAAAAGATAAGAGGACTATTCTCTTTTTCTAGGGATACAAGCCATTTAGAGGATTTGTGAAGTAAGTGCATGTTCCGGGAGTGATCTGCCTTAACCAATGGGTTGGATGAGTCATTTGGTACCCCAATACAACCTTTCCATGGGAAAACAAAGATTCCTTTCTTTTGTTCTCACTTTTCCATGAAGGACTTGGTTTTGGACCTATAGGTGTGGTTGAGCCTTGTTGAATTGATTCCTCTTCCTTGCATCCCACATGCCTCTGCATCATTTTGGTATCGGAGCTAGCAAAAGCTCTGGGAGGAGATGTTGTATTTGTTCTTGTCACTGAGAAGGTAGGTGAAGAACTAAAGAATATGATTGTGTTGGTGACCGTTATTTTGTTTGCTAAGTTGTTTGGTTGCAGGTGCTTGGTCCATCTAGTTGCGAGAAAGAAGTTTCTGAGGTTATGTGTGAGGGCAGACAAGAGAAGGTCTATCATGACCATTCTCCAATGGAGATTAGGTTGGATAAGGGTGCATAGAAAAACCACAAAGGAGAGAGTGGTAGGTGCATCACCAGGATCTGTTGTTGGGTGAGATGAATGGTTTGGTGAGTTGGTTTGTTGTGAAGCAGTGAGAGAGATGGATACTTGACTGAAGAAGCACTTGATGTTGCAGCCTGAAGAGTACTCCACTAATGGGAGTAGAAGGAGCTTGAAGAAACTCTAAAGATGATGGTAGTTTGTTTGTTGGTTGGTTGGTCACCATTTCTATAGATTGGGAGATTGTAGCTGAGAAGATTGAAGATTGAAGACAGAGGAGAGGCAGAAAAAGACTTTTATTGCAGATACATTTCCAAGGGACTTGGAAATCTTTGTTGGTTGGTTGTATGGTGTAGGAGTACCTTCATAAACTAATGCTTCATAAACTAATTTTTGGGATTTGAGTCAATTTTGAAGATTCAATGTTGTAATAAGGTTATTTTGAGTCATTGTTATGTGTCTAGGAGACTAGGAGTTTCAAATATGCAAAAATGATGCAAACTTGGAAGGTGAAGAGTCTTGTGGCTCTTGGTTCATTCCAAGACAGTGAGAAACTAAAGAGATAAATTGTAATGCCTTTAAAAAGGCCTTGTATACCTTTGTAAATTCGTGGGTGATTGAAGGAGTGAAAGTTTAATAAAGAAAACCATTGTTTGTCTGCATTCTTCTTCAGAAATTCACTATTTTCAGCCCTTGTACGGATCTGTACAGACTCATAGGCACATGAAAGTGTATGTAAGTGATATTATAGACAATCACCCTCCATTTCCTTTTAATTTCATGTAGATTGGCTTTGTTTTAAGTTAGTTATTGCATTTTTAGTAAAAACTATCAAAACCCTAATTTAGGGTAACCTGTTTTGGGAAAAATGCCATAACTTTTGTTTCCACTGTTAGATCTTTATGTAACTTGGGGAAAATGTCTATACCTATGTTATCTACAATCTAACCAAAGTGATCAACTTCATTTTCATTCGTGTGGAAGTTATGAATGACTGTTCGTGGCATTTCATAGTGAAATTTCTGAGTTTGAACCCTTGTAGCAGAATTACCAGTCCATTTTTAGAGCACATTTTCCAAAGTAACCTATACCCATCTTGGAGTATGCTATGGGGAGGCATAATGGGTATCTAATTCATGTCTTAGGTTTACATTTGAATGTTTGGGCAAAAAGATAAGAGGACTATTCTCTTTTTCTAGGGATACAAGCCATTTAGAGGATTTGTGAAGTAAGTGCATGTTCCAGGAGTGATCTACCTTAACCAATGGGTGGGATGAGTCATTTGGTACCCCAATACAACCTTTCCATGGGAAAACAAAGATTCCTTTCTGTTGTTCCCATTTTTCCATGAAGGACTTGGTTTTGGACCTATAGGTGTGGTTGAGCCTTGTTGAATCGATTCCTCTTCCTTGCATCCCACATGCCTCTGCATCAAGCACTTTTTAGGTTCCTCAACAACCTAAATCAACTAGAAAGGGAATTATAAAAGCTCCTACATCACACCATTTACATGACATGGAAAATTGCAATATCCCCTCTCTACCATCATTAATAGACAACCTTCCTACAAGGATACCATTACAAACTCATGAAAATGTGGAAGAGAGAAGAAGAGATAAAGCCTTAACCATTAAGGTTAAGATCAAGATCCATGATGACCGCTAGCCCGGTTGTCCCTACAGGTAAGTATTTCTAACCCTTTACCTCCGTGTTGTTTTTCTCCCATGATGTGTTATGTGTTGTTTAGGCCTCATGGGATGACCCTTGATACTCTTGTAAGGTCAAGGATACTAGGAGATTGCCTATGTTGTGATGCTTCTTCTATTTGTATCATCATTCTTCTATATTGTTTCTCCTCTATTTTCATTGTTTTGTGTTGTGTCTTATGGACGTAGCATTGTAGTTGGTGACTTAGGGGCACCCTCCTATGTGACTGTCCCTAAGACACTTGTTTCTCCTCTCTTGATTTATTATTTCCCCTCCTCTAGTGTTTCTATCTAGCGGGTGGATGATGAAAAACATATTATATTGATACAAACCTAGTCTCCCTTCAATGAGAAATTAAAAAAATGGACCAAGTCCATACATGATGATGGGGTTGATATATATTATCCGACGCTTGGCTAGTAGAATCACTCCGTGTGATCTTGATGTTGTCTTATCACACTTACAAACCATGACAATACTGCTACTCTACGCACTTTGTTTATCTTTGAATCTCACCTTGGTTACACTCAATTTTGAGATTTTTGTGGTATAGCCCCACGGTTATACTCAGTCTTTGAATCTGTAGTATAACCTCAGCTCTCTTTGTGTGAATGATCCTATGCATTGTTGTTTATCATGATTATATGGACACTAACACTTTTCTTGCAAGAATGTGTTTGTGAGAACATTTGGCGATCGTAAAGTACATGTCACCTCCGGGGGGCATGGGCTTTGCGAGAGTCTGTGTTCCCTTGTGTGTTTTCTACCTACGTTAACGTTCTTGATATCAGTACATGATATCAACCACCTTAAGGTGGGGGCATATATAAGGTAAGTTGTCTATTGTAGATGCTAGCAAAGTGTGTTTGTTCTTAGGTGTAGTCTTAAAGACCGGTGCAATGATTCCCTCCTGCACTCTAAGATTTGTTTGAAATCTATTGCAATCATTTAAGCCCTCTACGGAGGTGGGATATCATGCATATCCTTTTTCTCTTAAGCTCTCTGTGGAGGCGGGGATGGTGTATTTCTCATGGAGAGTGCACATCCTATCATTTTCAAAAAGTCCTCTGCAAAGGCGGGGAGCGGTTCTATGACTAACTTAACCCTTAAGGGTGTCTTCGGCGATTGTTGTGGCAAAGCCCAATCGTCGGTGTGTGCCTGTAATGTGCCTGAGATGGTGATGAACCTAGAAATAGGAACACTCCATCACTTGTCTGCCATGTTTTCTTTGTGTCTTCCAAGTGTGTGTATTGTGTGTTTGTTCCCAAGCATAGTCTTAAAGACCAGTGGCGATGAGTCCCTCCTATGCTTTGGGATTTGTATGGCATGCTTGCTTTGTATGGCATGTTTGTTCTCAAGTGCAGTCTTAAAGATTGGTGGTGATGAGTCCCTCCTACACTCTGAGATTTGTTTGGCATGTGTGTTGCCCCATATGCAGTTTAAAGACCGGTGGCAATGAGTCCCTCCTGCATTATGGGTGGTGTATTTACTTTCATTTTACTTGCATCTGCATTTCATATATATGAGAAAAAGAAAAAGAAAATCATCATTGTATTGACTGCATTCACTGTATTCACTGTGTTTTGTGTGTCTTCAATGTTGTCTTCTCCATGTTTTGCGTGATTGTAACTGTCTTCTCCATGTTTTGCATGATTGCAACTGTCTTCTCCATTTTTTGTGTGCCTATTACTGTCGTCACTGTGATCGGCATGTTTGTTGTGCTTGTTGACTGTACTTTAATGCATGTATTGGCCTTGTGTTTATACATACATTAAAGTGGGGGCTAAATGTTATGTCAGAAAATGTCCCCTTGGGGGCTTTTCCCTCTTAAGGTTTAGCTCTCAGGTCTTTTAGAATGCATTTAAAGCATCTTGCATGATTTTGATGACTCCCGATGAGAAAACCCTGAAGTTTCATGGTAAATAGGACTCAAGGGATGCACTTAACATAAATCATGCCTGAAATAGGGGGATGACTTGGGCACCTGCGCCCTAGTCTTGTCGTATTTTAGGTTAGGACCTATTTCAAAGTGTCAGTTTATGACTATTATTTAAGTCCTATGCCGAAACGGTAAGTTTGAATTACAAAATTCTTAGCAGGAATGTTTGTAGTTGCATATATAAGCATGATTAGTGATTCATTTGTAAACTAGATGGCATTTTTTATTCATGAGCTTATGTGAAAGTGATTCAAGGCATTCATTGTGTGGCAGAGTAGAATTTTGTGTTGTTATTGTGTTTGTATTTACAGATTTGGCATCCATCTCCTCATGGCATGAAGAACATCTTCCTTCCATGAGATCTTCACTACAAGGTGATATCAATTGTGTTTTCTATCATTTATCATTTGGATTTTGCCTCTATCTTGCAGGGATATGCATTGTTTATCTGACAATGGTGTTTAGAAGACTTGAATGTCTCTCCAAGATGGGGCTTGACTGAGGCAAGCCTCTAAACACCACAACCCCCAACCCACTTTTCTGTGATTGCAGGTTACAGGTTGCAGAAGCGAAAGAAGTGAAGTTACAGGTGAATAGTGCAAACTGTCAAAATTACATATCAGAGAAGAAAATAGGGACCTAGACTCAGGCGCCTGCTCATTAGTCCTCTGGATCCCACAACTATAAAATCTCTGGAACAATAGGAACACATTGCAAACAACATTTCCAGATCTCGACAAAAACTAAGGCACTGGACTAGGGAACCCGCTCATTAGTCCCCAACTTTTCCATACACTGAACTTTGAAATCTGGTATGTATTTGGTTGTCATTTGATATCTCTGTGTGTGATCATTTTTCATAATCTATCTATTTGTTTACGATTTTAGGAAATTAGGGTTTTGAGCATAATTAGGCTTAATTAAACAACAAAATCACACAATTCCAATCTTCCCCCATGTTCCAAGTGACAGGAGATCTGTAGTAGAGTTCTCTACTCGGTTGAATGTCCTTGAATGTTTAGTGGTGAAAGGAGGATCAACACAAACCATTAAAAACAAACCCTCTTCACTTTTCACCTTAAACACCCCAGTGTTATGTGTTGTTCAGGTCTCTTGGGATGACCCTTGATACTCTTGTAAGGTCAAGGATACTAGGAGACCACCTTTGTTGTGACCTTTCTTCTATTTGTATCATCATTCTTCTATCTTGCTTCTCCTTTATTTTATTGTTGTGTCATGCCTTAGAAGCATAGCGTTGTGGTTGATGACCTGGGGGCATCCTCCTATGTGATTGTTCCTAAGGCACTTGTTCTTCTATCTTATTTTATTGTTTACCTTCTTTTAGTGATTCTATATAGTTGGTAGATAATGAAAAACAAATACCCAAGTAATACGGACCATGTGTCCCTTTAGCAAGCAAAGCAAAAATGGACCTAGTCCATATATGAAGATGGGGTTGATTTATATATCCAAAGCTTGGCTAGTAGAATCACTCAGTGTGATATTTTGATGTTGTCTTATCTTTGCTAAAAAATCATAACAATGCATCTGCTCTATGCACTTTGATTGTTTTGGTGTCTTTCCTTGTTACATTCAGTTCTGAGATGCTTGTGGTATACACCCAATGGCTATACTCAGATTCAAACCTGTTTGTGTAGCCTTGGCTTCTTTGTTTTCATGCATAGCTTTCATGTTTTGCTTAGATTAAGATGTGTTTGTGGGAACATTCGGTGATCGTAAGCACATGTCACCTTGGGGGGCATGGTCTTTGCAAAAGCTCTTGTTCCCTTGTGTGTTTTCTCTCTACCTTAACATGCTTGATATCAGTACACAACATCAACCACCTTAAGGTGGGGGCATATATAAGGTAAGTTGTCTAATGATTTTGGGACTAATGAAGTGTGTTTGTAAGCCCTCTACAAAGGTAGGATGTATCTTCGGCGTGAGTGCACATCTTTATTCTATATTGTAATCAAATAAGCCCTTTGCAGAGGCAAGATAACATATCTCTTGAGCTAGTGTGTATCCTTTTATTCAAAATCCCTTTGCAAAGGTGGGGATGGTGTATATCGTGAGCTAGTGCACATCCTTTTATTTCAAAAGTCCTTTGCAGAGGTGGGGTTGGATCTTGAGACTATCATCCCTGAAGCATGTCTTTGGTAGTTGTTGTGGCATAAGCCCAACCGTCAGGTGTGCCTATAGTGTGCTTGAGATGGAGGTACTTAGTAATAAGCTCCTTCCATCACCTTGTTTGTCATGCTTAGGATGTATAGTATGCCTTTCGCATGCTATACGGCACTCGTGTCTTCCATGTGTCTTCTGTGTGTTTTCCACCTTGTGAGGTTAACCCCCACTTGGGCTTTGTATGGCATGTTTTCCCCTCATGTGTGTGTGTAGCGACGGGCTCCACCTACAATCAATGTTTGTTTGGCATGTTTTTCCCCTTTGGGGTTTTGTGTTGAAATTTTATTTCCATGCATATGTATATGAATATGTTAGGAGTGTTATATCAATGTTATATCAATGTATTCATCATGTTTTATGTGTCTTCAATATTTTCTTCTCCATGTTTTGTGTGCCTATTACTGTCTTCTCCGTGTTTTACGTATTTGTGATGTGTTTTCTCTAATGCTTACCTGAGACTAGGGGCTAGAAATAGTTCCTCAATCTTTGTGTATGAATTAGCTTCAAGCGCTTGGAGTGTTTGTTATGTTTTAACTATACTTTAATGTATGTATGGGTCATAAGATCATACATACATTAAAGTGGGGGCTAAATGTTATTTCGTAAAATGTCCCCCTAGGACTTTTACCACCTACGTTTGGCTCTTGGGTCCCTTAATTTTCATCATGCATGTTAGAAATGAATCCTGAGACAAAATACCCTAAAACCCATGATAAATGGGACATAGGGGACATTGTAGAGCTTAACCCTATCCCAAAATAGGTCCCAAGATAAGGGCGCTCACGCCCTTGCCTTGCCCTATTTTGGCGGGGTCCCAAATTTTAATGTCGGCAAAGTGACCATTAAAGGTGTTCCTTGCCGACATCTTAAGTTTGAATTATGAAATTTAAGTGGGAATGCATATATAAGCATGTTTTGGACTTCATTTGTAAACTAGAAGATGATTTTGAGATTTTGGTTAACTTATGATCATAGAGCATTCAAGGCATTCATTGTGTTGCAAAGTAGAATATTGTTATTGTGTTTCTTATTGTAAATTTGGCTTCATCTTCTCATGCTGTGAAAGATCATCTACATGCGAGATACACCTCTGAGGTGATATCTATTTGTGTTTGAATCAATCATTTATCAATTTGTTTTTGCCTCTATCCTACAAGGACACACACTCTCCATCTAACAATGGTGTTGGAAGGCTTGAATGCCATTCTTGGGCATGACTGAGGCAAGCTCCTAAACATCACAACCCCCAACCCCTCTTCTTGTGATTGCGAGTGACAAGTATCGGATCGCAAAGAGTGGAGTTGTAGAGGCATGTTGCAGAGCATAAGGATCCTAGATATGACAGAAAAAGGAAGAAAAGAGCACTATCAAGGATTGGGCGCTAGTCCCTTTGCCCTCTAGGTTTGCAGAGATAGAAATCTCTGGAACAGTGATAATCAGTAGCAGAAAAGATCCGGAAACCCTCAACAAAAATGCTACCTTGGTCTTGGGCACGAGTCCCTTTGCCCCTGACTTTTCAAGACTCCAAACTTTGAAATCTGGTATGTATCTAATCTTCATTTAGTATCTATGTGTGAGCATTTGTCAAAATTTGTTTGTTTATTCACGATTTTGCATAATTAGGGTTTTGAGCATAATTAGGCTTAAATTAACATAATAATCATCAATTTCTAAATTTTCTTATCATTCCAAGAGACAAAAAACCTGTAACAGAATCCTCTTGTAAAAGTTGTGATTCTACTTGGTTTAATGTCCTTAAATGTATGTAGCGAAAGGAGGATCTAACCCAACTATACATTGAATCCACAAACCCTCTTTTTCTACATTGCACACACTTCATATTCACCACAACATTAACTTATCCTTCTTTACATCAGATTTTGCTTACATATACTCACTTCACTCCCACACTTTTCATATACACCTCCACATAAGAATTCAATCTTGTATATATACCGCACTAGGGAAAAAAACATCAATTAGGTTCGCACAATATATGTACCGTGTGACTTCCTATGATGTCAGCCCAAAACACAATCTAATATGTTTTACGGAGACAACCAAAGCATGTAGCACATTCATATAGGTCATCACAACCTATAATTACTCCCATGACATTGTTTCATACATGTCTTAGCTCCACACAACCTCAACACCTTCAAGTCGGCCGAACTGATGAAGCAACAATAGCATGAACTAACTATTAGTTCATAATTTTGCATGTGGACCACCAAAATGCTTATCATTTGAATCATACACACCTCTGACATCATAACTTCTTACTCAAAACCACATGGCAAGATATTCATCTGCAGTGGAATGCAGAGCATTCCAATAAGTCACTGGTACTGTCATTACAGAGTCAGGTACTCTGTCAACTCTATCTTTCACTCCGGAGGATTTCAAGACCTGAATCTTTGGATTTAGGTTCCCTTGGTATGCACCATCATTACCTTACAACCACAAAGAAAAACTCTTTATGGCAGAGAAATGTGGACTGAAATACAGTGACTCTGTCTTAGGTTCTGGTCAGTAAATGCCTTAGGGAAATCTTCAACATATTATACTTAATTGCGGAGCACCAAAATGAAGGCATATCATGCTTGGATGTATTCTTCATCATACTACACTCAGTAGCTTCTCCGGATCAATACTTAGGATATCGTACTTAACCAAACTAACACAACTATACCTGTATACCTTACTAAACCTCTCTGAACCAACACCACTAAGTCTTTACTCTATGTTGCCATCAATGACAACACTGCTTACTTCCATGCACATCATTCTCTTCATCATCATGCTTATGTTGCTAATAATCTCCCCCTTTGTCATTGATGGAAACATGGCCAAAACTTCTCCCCCTTTGTCATCAATGACAAAGGAACTAATTTTATATCTATAAGTCATAAACTTCTCCCACTAAATACATGCTCCCCCTTACTATTTTATTTCTATACACCAAACTATCAAAATTTGTTTTCTTCTATTCTTCCGCATACGTATAGGAAATCAAAAACTTTTCTACTTGGAGGGAAGGATATCCTTGTAAATATTCTTTAGTTGTAAAATTGTATAATCTCAATGCATCTTGGTAGAGTTAAGTACCTATATCTACCCATTGATCTACAAAAATAACTCTTATGCTTCTTCCACAGATGTCAATGCAGTGGTCATTTGGACAATCCTGTATGCCTCCTTTAACATTCCTGTCAGAGCTGCAATCTTAAAACTAACTATCTCCCTTAGCTGGCTCATCTGATCTTTGATCAATTATTTTTGATTCTGCAGCTTCTTAATGATTGCATGAGTCTTTTCACTTTTAGCTCTTAAATCTCTATTATTATCCTTTAAAGGCTCATAAGACTAAGATTTTAGCAATTTGTGTTTCAAGACCATCAATTTTGTCCCTTATGTCCTTTGTGGTAAGAGGCCGCTATAGGCAGTATTGATACATTACTTTGGCTTCTTCTAGAGCATTTTGAATACTCGTTACACTGACTCCCAACAAGTTATGTGCCTTGCTACATTTATCTGTCAGATCTATCAGTCTCTTATTTCTGATCTCTTCAAAAACTTTCTTCTTAGTAGCCTTCTCTAAGGACACAAAATGACTGTTAACTGACTCCATTAGTTGCTTCACTTGTTGTGCATGAGTCAGAGAAGCATCTCTCTTGGCATCTGGCAACATCTTCTCAAAAACTTTCATTTTTTCTTCTAGAAGCTCATTACCCTCAACTTGAGATTGAAGTATCTCCTCTTGGGTGGTGGCCTGAAAGATAGTACCTAGTTGCAACTTCTTGAGAGGAGAGATATTGGACAAAATAATTTGTCCATCCACATACAACCATTGAAATAGCTATGGTGAGGCCATAGTCTTGACTTTTCTCTGCTCTTCTCCTTAGAATCCTCTCCTTTTTCAGCAGAGTCACTTCCTCTTTTCTTCTTTCCCTTTCCCCTTAGAGAGTTTTACTTCTTCATCAGTTTTCTCTTCTCTCCTTTTGAATATGTAGCCTTCTTTTTCCTTCTCTTCTTCTTCCTCGTCTTCTATAATAATGTCATTTTTTGCTCTTTTAATACTTGTCTCTTCTCCAGAGGCTTGAAACTCCCTTTTCTTCTTCTAGACCAACTGTGGTCCTTCCTCTTCTTCCTCATCAATGTTATGACTGATGTATTTCTCTCTTGTTGCTTTTCCTTTTACCCTTTGCTTCTTGGAAGGCTGTGATTGCATAGAAGCATTGGATGCTTCATTCTTCTCTGTACCTACTGTAGGCATGGCTCTGGAGGATTTTGGAGCAACAGCAGAGGAGGTAGAGGTTGTTGGATCTAGGGCATACAACTGAGAGGGGGGGGGTGAATCAGTTGTATAAAACTACTTGCTCTTTCAAACACTTGATTCTTTGCTGTTAGTTAGTAGCATATCAATTAATCATCTATGGAAGCATAATACATAAACACAAGAGCAGATAAGCATCAACACATTGAACACCAAGATTTTGACGTGGAAAACCCGGTTAAGGGAAAAACCACGGGGTGATTAACCCAAGAATTATTCTCTGTTAGAAGAATAAAGAAAAATAAATGGCACATGCCAATTAGGGCTCACTGCCCGAGCACACTGCTCACAAAGAGGCCCACTGCCTACAAGGAGACACACTGTCTACAAAGTGATAAAAATCATAGTCTTGAACTGGAGAATGACATCTCTACCATGTCCGGATCAGTTCCAATTAAGCCCAAAAACCTCTGTTCTGCCTTTCGCACTTCTCTTCGCTATGCCGCACTCATCCACACACCACACACACCGAAATGAACTCACAGACTGTTATTTATACAAGACATCAACTTAGGATCAAACATCTAAGTCGGCAAACAATCATAAGAGTATCCGCAAGATGAATAACACATCCGGTCGGCCACCACAAGAACATTCGCAGGATGAACAACTCATCCGGTCGGCTAAACAGAGCAAGAACTTCATCCGGAAGAATAACTTCAATTCCGGACTCTACTATCAATGCGGATCAACAACACAACCTCAACACGATCCAAAAAACTTCACAAGCCTGCCTGAATGTCCGGATACATCCGTACTTCCTTTACTTGCTGGAATCTCTTTGTCTTCCTCATCCGGAACTTCAAGAACACAGTCTGTCGCCACTGTCATAATGCAAGAGGTACTTCCAGACCTCCAAATCATACACCACTCAAGATGGCACATCACAAGGACATCCCAAATACTCTTTCCAATCCGCAGATTAGGATTGTACAATTCCGGACCTCACCGGACCTTTCTGTGATCCTCTGTCACCTCTAAGCACTTGCCAGAACCGGTTCCACACAGACAGCCATAACTTCTTCAGGTCTTCATGCGGACCTCTGAAAACTTGACTGAAGCATCTCAAGACTCGTATCTGCAAACCCTTTAATCCGCATCCTCCGGTTCTCAACCTATCCAATATATTTGCCTTCTTCTCATCACTGTTCTTCACTGTTCCTAACTGAGGGTAATTTTCTCAATATCCTCAACACACAGCTCATCCAATCCTTCTTGTCGATGTAATATGAGTATGTTGACATCAATGACAACACTTGTTCACCTCATACTTGCAACAATCTCCCCCTTTGTCATTGATGGCAACATGTGATGTGAAAAACCATCAAGACAAGAACTTCTCCTTTCTATCACAGCTCCCCCTATCAACAACAACTTTTTACATGTCTTCTCTCCCCCTTTGATCATTAACCACTTGTTTTTCACATGTCTTCTCTCCCCCTTTGACATCAATGGCAAAGGGCTCATACTTGCAATTCTAATACATCAGAATCATACCAGCTGCTCCCCCTTAGTAGCAGCTCCCCATCATCAATCCGGATCACAAGATATGACTGTGATATCCACCGGACTGATGCACATCAGTGCATCTTAGTTTATCACCGGAGGGGCCATGACCCCTAACTTCTCCCGGAGATATTCAAAAGAGTCCTTGGGAAGAGGTTTTGTAAAGATATCTGCAATCTGATCCTTGGAGGGAACATACTCCAATCTGACTTCTTCCTTGTTTACTTGTTCTCTCAAAAAGTGAAATTTGATAGATATGTGCTTAGTCTTAGAGTGCAATACCGGATTCTTAGAAATATTAATTGCACTTGAATTATCACAGAAAATTGTGATAGGCTCCTCATATTCAACTTTGATGTCTCTTAGCATCTGCTTCATCCATAAGATTTGAGTGCAACTACCTGCTGCTGCAATGTATTCTGCTTCAGTTGTAGACAGAGATATTGCATCTTGTTTCTTGCTTAGCCAAGAAACCAATCTCTTCCCCAAAAAGAATGCTCCACCACTAGTGCTCTTCCGGTCATCCACATCTCCTGCCCAATCTGCATCTGTGTAAGCATGAAGAGAGAAATCCAGATCTCTAGGGTACCATAGACCATACTCAACTGTTCCTTTCAAGTACCTAAAAATTCTTTTGATTACCATAACATGAGATTCTCTAGGATCAGCCTGGAATCTTGCCACAAGACCAACAGCCTGCATTATATCTGGTCTAGTTTGAGTGAGATACAACAATCCACCAATCATTGATCTATATTTTGTCTGATCTGCCTTTGGAGAGTCATCATCTTTGCTTAACTTACATCCGGTTGCCATAGGAGTGTTCATAGGTTTTGAGTCTTCCATACCAAATTTTCTTAACAATTCTTTCACATATTTGGTCTGAGAAATGAAGATCCCTTCTTTTGTTTGAGTAATTTGCAGACCCAAGAAGAAATTCATTTCACCAAGCATAGACATTTCAAACTCACTTTTCATCTGATTTGCAAAAATTTTGCACATACTATCTCTTCCTCCAAAAATGATATCATCCACAAACACTTCAACAATCAATATGTTTTCATGATCATTTTTGAAATATAAGTTACTGTCAGCAGTACCTTTGTTGAATCCAATCTGCACAAGATGCTTATCCAACCTTTCATACCATGCTCTTGGGGCTTGCTTCAATCCATACAAAGCTTTCTTCAACTTGCAGACCATATCATCATTATCAGACAGTTGAAATCCATCCGGTTGTTCAATGTAGACTTCTTCTTCCAGATCACCATTTAGTTAGGCAGACTTGACATCCATCTGATATACCTTGAAGTCTTTGAAGGCAGCAAATGCAAGAAGTAATCTGACTGCTTCAATTCTTGCCACCGGAGCAAAAGTCTCTTCAAAGTCAATCCCTTCTATTTGAGAGTAGCCTTTGCAGACCAATCTAGCTTTGTTTCTGATTACTTCACCAGCTTCATTTAGTTTGTTCTGGAAGACCCACTTGGTTCCAATTACATTCCTGTCTCTAGGTCTGGGAACAAGATCCCAAGTATGATTTTTCTCAATTTGCATCAATTCATCTTTCATTGCTTTGGTCCAGTTTTCATCATTGCAGGCTTCATTTATTGTTTTAGGTTCAATCTTTGAAATCAGACAACATTCATCCTAATTTTGAGCAACATTCCTTCTAGTTTGTACACCTTTGCTTTTGTCACCTATGATCTGATCTTCAGAGTGGTTCAGTCTTACATACCTTGGAATTTTGGGAGTATCCTGCACTGCTGCTTCTTGATCCGGCTCATTCAAACCTATCTCTTCTTCCTGATTTACCGGATCAGGCTGACTTTGTCTCACCAGAGAGGATTGAGGTTCTTGAACACTGTCTTGGTCATCTTCATCAAACTCATAAAATCTTGAAGGCTTCTCAATTCCTTCATCAACTTTCACATTGGTGCTTTCTATCATCTTCCTCAATCTCTTATTGTAACATCGGTATGCTTTGCTTTGAGTGGAGTAACCCAAGAAAATTCCTTCATCACTTCTAGCATCAAACTTTCCTAGATCTTCATCTCTTTTAATATAACACTTGCTACCAAATACTCTGAAATATTTCACAGTAGGAGTGATGCCAAACCAAAGTTCATAGGGGGTCTTACCGGTGTTGTTTCTGATTTGAACTCGATTAAGAGTGTAGACTGCAGTGCTGATAGCTTCCTTCCAAAACATTTGAGGAACATTTGCTTCCAACATCATTGTCCTGGCAGCTTCCTGAATGGTCTGGTTCTTTCTCTCAACCACTCCATTCTGCTGTGGAGTCCTAGGAGCAGACAACTGTCTCCTTATACCCTGCTTCTCACAAAAATCAATGAATTCACCAGATGTAAATTCACCACCTCTATCAGACCTTAGACACTTTAGTTTCAATCCGGTTTGATTCTCTACCATAGCTTTGAAGATCTTGAACTTCTCAAATGCTTCTGATTTTTCTTTTAGAAAGGTAACCCACATCATCCGGGAATGATCATCAATTAACAACATGAAATATCTATCACCTTGCAGACTCTTGATTCTTGTCGGACCACAGAGATCAGTATGTACTAATTCCAACAGTCTGGTAGAAGACTGATCTTTGCTTTTGAAAGAGACTCTGCTTTGTTTACCTAGCTAACATTCTTTGCACAAACTATTTGTAGGTTTCATCAATTTTGGAAGATCTCTTACGGCCTGAGTATTGCTTATCTTGATGATGTTATCAAAATTTACATGGCACATTCTTCTATGCCATAACCAACTCTGATCAATTTGAGCAAACAAACAACTTTTATTTGAACCAACCAGATGAAAGATATTACCTTTTGTCTGAGTACCGGATGCAATCTCAGTTTCGGAGTTTGTAAAGATTCTGCATTTTCCATTTTTGAACTGGAGATCATAGCCTTTGTCCACCAACTGACCAACACTAAGAAGATTGTGCTTCAATCCTTCAACATACAGTACGTTACCTGTTTTGCTCTTTCCATCGAAGGAAATAGTTCCCCTGCCTCTGATTCTGCCAGCAGAATTGTCACCAAACTTTACCATTCCTCCTTCATACCTTTCCAAATTCAAGAACTTATTCTTGTCACCAGTCATATGGTGAGAACATCCACTGTCAATAACCCAATCATCCTTTTCTTCCACTTGAACAGCCAAAGCTTTTTCAACAACTTTGTGATTGACAGATTCAGAGAGTATTGAATCTTCTTCCTTGATGGCAATAAACACCCACTCATTTCCAGATTTGCTTCCTAGTTCTGATTCATCATCTGTTACTCCTTCATTGTCATCTTCTTCATGAACATAATAGCAATTCTTTTGAAACCTTTGTCTGTTAGTATTAGACCTTGCAGATCTTTCCGGACATCTTGAAGCAAAATGACCAATCTTATTGCAGTTGAAACACTTAAAGGGTAGTTTTCCTTCATACTTACCGGATCCTCTTGGCAGTCTCTTGGCAATGAGGGCTTCAAGTTGAGTTGTTTCTGCTTCTTCTTCTTCCATGTCTCTTCTTGCTTGATCATACCATGACATTTTCCTTGATGAGTTTTCTCCCGGATCAAATCTCTGTTTGCCTTTCACATAGGCACTGGCTTTGAAAGCAGATTCAGTCTTGGGAGGATCATCTCCAAACTCGGTCATTTCAAATGCAGCTAGTTTGCCAGCCAGTTGTTCTCTTGTGACAGTTGTGTGGGCTCTGAATTCATCAATGGCAGCAACCTTGATTTTGTAGGCAGCAGGAAGAGATCTTAGGATTTTGCAGACAATCTCATTTTCATCTAAAGTTCCACCAGCATTTCTGATTCCACATACCAGCTCATTCACTCTTGGCATAAAGGTGTTGGCAAGAGACACTATATGGATTCATGGTTGTTGTCATTGATGGCAACAAAGGTCATCCCACATATCCGCAAGTCATGATGTGTCTCTACCGGAAGTCAGAATAAAGAAAGTTGTGGTCCGGTGAAGAAGAACAGAGCATGTGGCAAGGTCCGACAGATTGGTTCGGACCTCTCAGAGGAAGTGTCTTGGTGCAGTGCGGATTTGGGGAAGTCAAGAGGACTACCTTGAGTGGTATATTCCAAGGATTTAGCCTCCGGTGATGGACAAGGAAAAAGATATGAATGGTTGAGTACCGGATTCCTGAGAGACAGTGAAAACAGAGGAAGAACTGACTGGCAGAGTATCAGACTACTTTCCGGATGGGTTACTGTTGATGACAGAGGTTGTGAAGGCATGAATCATGTTTGGCCGACATGATTAATGATATCTACAAGTATATGCTTGATCCGCATTGCTTGGTGAGGAAGGATTCAGCCGACAGAATGAGAGTTTGTAAGAAACTAAGACTGTTCCGGATGCCGACTAGAAAGGTGATGAAACTACTTGTGCGGATATATATAGAGGATGGATTTAGTTGTGAAGTGTGGTGTGGATGTGGAGAGATATGCGAATAAGTCCAGAGAAAGAGCAGAGGTAGCAAAAGGATCCGGTATGTGAAAGATAGCAGAACAAAGAACAGAGGAAAGATGAAGTGCAGCAGATCAGTGTACTGAGCCTAACCGGAACTGAACTCCAGCATATGCAGATGCTTCCAATCAGTTCAAGACTGTGATTATCATCACTTTGTAGACAGTGTGTCTTCTTGTAGGCAGTGGGCCTCTTGTGAGTAGTGTGCTCGGGCAGTGAGCCCTAATTGGCAAGTGCCATTTTTGTAATTTCCTATTCTTCTAACAGAGAATAATTCTTGGGTTAATCACCCCGTGGTTTTCTCCCTTAACAGGGTTTCCACGTCAAAAATACTGTGTCATGTGTTTCTTACTTCATGGTTAATGTTTTGTGTTTGATTTTATGCTGCTTCAATTAAAAAGTTCAATAAGGGAAATAATTAGGATAACTGATTCACCCCCCCCCTCTCAGTTATCAACAATTGGTATCAGAGACAGGTTCCTCCTAATAGAGCCTAACAGCTTGAGGAAGATCTGGGATTTCAAATGGATGCATATGGTTTAAGGGAGCAACTCAAGACTGCCCTTGAGGATCTTGAACAGTCAAATTCTGAAGTCAGTGAATTAAAGGAAAGACTCAAACAGGCTGATGAATTCATGAGAGAATTAAAAGACAAATTAAGTCTCTCTATGAAAAAGAGAAAGGAGCTGCTTCAACAGTTGGCAAGACAAAGTGAAGAAAGCAATACAAATGAGGAATTGACTGAGCAAACCAAGTTATGTGAAAAGTTATCAAAAGAAGTCATTATGTTAAGACATGAAATGGAATCAGGAACTATAAAGTTTACTCAAGAGATTGAAGAAAAAAGAAAGGCTGAAGACAATCTAAGACAATCTCTTAAAGAAAAATCAGAAGAATGCCACCAGATGGACAGGATTATCAGACACCTTGAATCTGATCTTGAAGATGCCAAAGATAATGAAGGAAAACTTGAGGATCAAATTGCCTCTCTCAAAAGAGACCTTCAAACAGCAAATGAATATAAAGAGAAATTCAAGATAAGTTCTGCTCAACTTGAAGTTCTTCTTGGAAGTCAAAAGAGGACAGATGACAAGTATGGCTTGGGATATGAGAAAGGAGAAAGCTCCGGATCCGGTCAAGAGAATCTTGGATCAGAAAATCCAAGGAGCAGGCCTAGAAGACCTCCGGTAAGACAGCCAAATGCTCAAAGATATCCATCCTTCAATGGATACTGCCACAACTGCAACCACTTTGGTCACAAAGCTAATCAGTGCAGAATGAGAATGAATCAGAATAATTCATCCTTCTCCGGACAGTGCTTCAACTGCAAAAGGTATGGACACAAATCCCATGAATGCAGAATTATGCAAGTAAACAAATCATTCAAAGGTAGATGCTTCACATGCAATAGAATAGGTCATATGGCAAATCAATGCAGATCAAGAGGATATCAGTCAAATATGCAAAGAAATGTTATTTGCCAAATCTGCAATAGGTCCGGTCATAATGCTAAAATCTGCAGAAACAAGAATCAGGACAAAAGAGGTCCGGTGTATAATCAGAATCAAGACAAGGGTAAACAAAAGATGAATGCGGATGAGGTTAGGAATCAGATGAGCAAGATTTGGGTGAAGAAAAGTTCAGAGAATGTAGAGGTTGGATCCGCACTAGACTCTGGTGCTGATATTTCTTCCAGAAATTAAAAGTGAGCTCTGGCTCAGGGGGAGACTCAAAGAAAATCTTGTTCCCCCAGCCAAACAAGTGGTGCCGAATGTGGCACAAGATGCGGATCAAAGGGTTTGTAGATATGAGTCTTGAGATACTTCAGTCAAGTTTTCAGAGGTCCGCATGGAGTTATGAAGAAGCTATGATCGATCAAATAAGACCTGTTCAGGGAAATGCTCCGGTATGATAAAGGATTACAAAAAGGTCCGGAAAGATCCAGAAATGCACTATCTTGTTCTGCGGATTGGACAGAGTGTTTGAGATGATCTTGTAATATGCCACCTCGATTTACTCATGATTGAAAGATCCGGATGATATCCACAGATCAGGACTAATCCGGGATACTCCAAGCTATCCAGACAAGGCAAACCGGAATGATGTAGGTGAAGCATTTATTGCAGACAAGTATTAGGGTTCGCGGAGCAATTTAAGGATTTTCTCAAAGGTCATTTGCTCATTCTGCACTCGAGAAGAAGCGAAAAGTGGAGCTCTGCAACAAGGTTCTTCAAGCACACCAAGGATCTCCCGCCGAAGCTATTGGATAAAGAAATCAATCCAACCACTCCGTGCAAACCGAAGGCGCATAAGGTATTCTCCGTTTTTCATTACCTCACTGCAAATCTTTGAAGAATGGCTACTCCAAACATAGTTAAGATCTCTGATAGACCTCGCCCCTCATTCAAGAAACATCCCTACAAATCATTGGAGGTAGACCCACTAGGAGCCTTCTCTAGTGTTCCTCACGGAGTTTTACACACCGAAGACATTAGGGTTTACATACATGCAAACATTGAGGAATTTGGGGAATTCAAATTAAGAGACCTCTATCACAAGCAGCTGATTGACAATGCCTTTGAGCTTAAACCAGAGTATAAGGATATTCAGAAGAAACAATTTGAGCAATTTATTCATTTCCCCTGTTTTGAAGAGGATGAATGGGTCCGGTATGTACTGAGCAGGATGCATGACAACTTTCTATGGCTAGATAGACCCTGCAAGATCACAAAAGAGGCAATTAGAGCAGTAACTGGCCTATACTCTTCCGGAGTACCTATCCTCAAATCTGTCAAGAACAACATTGTAACTGAGGCCACCGGATCAAAATTTGACAAGAGGGCAATGACCATTGAAGATATTTCGGATCCGGATATCAAATATGCATCAATGATAATAGGATACAAGATCTATCACTCCAGCAGGGAGAATTCTGTATCCGGAACTGCAGTATACACTGCTTTTGAAATGCTAAGGAAAAATGCAGAATATGACCTCTGCGAACTACTGCTAAGCCAATTAATGGAAAATATACAGAAAATCAAGAAGGATAAGAAGAATTCCTTCAAGTATGGTACTCTTATTGTATGTCTATTCTTCTACTTCATGAATGAGCTACCCGGAACAAGTGGATGGGTATGGCAGAATGACAAACCTGTTGCAGTCCAGATAAGAGACTACTTGCATGGACTTGGGGATGCAAAAGCGAGAAATTCAGCTCTATGGGGATACTTCAAAAACTTTCAGAGCATGATGCAAGCAAGAGAGAGAATTCCCCAGTCTCTCATTGAGAAATACAAGGACTCAGTGTGCTTTATGGTTGACACTGATCAGTGCCTGATGGAGGCAGTGGAGCCAAGGACTGTCTGGATCATGCCCATGGGGTATGAAGTTGATGAACAGATAGTGGAGCTGCATGTTCAACACATGCTAAGTCAGCCCAAAGATCCTAAGGCAGAAAGGTTTGGAACCTTTGAGGAGCTGAGTATAAAATTACATGTAGAACTTAGGGAACCTGAGATCAAAAGAAAAGTGAGAAAAGAAGTAGAGCACATTGCTCAAGGTCTTGGCATCTCAAAGGAGGCACTTGATGCCAGCCGGGAAAAGAGGAGGAAGGCCGAGGAAGAAGAGAAAAGCAAAGAAAGTGCTCCGGTTGGAGCTCCCACCCGGACCAGATCAACAAAGAGATCTGCACCTCCCTCAACCAAAAGTTCAAAACCGGAAGTCCAGGCATCCGGTAAGAGATCCAAGACAAAAGCCACAAGGGCTTATGAAAGCCAAAAGGATGAAGAGGAAACAGAATCAGATGAGGGAGTAAGAGAAGTAAAGAAACAGAAGAAGAAAAGATCCGGTAAGCCCTCCACAGGCCAAGACAAGGATGAAATGGCAGAGGTATCTGTTGAGAAGCCCACTCTGTCTCTAGAGAGCATAATCAAGTCGGTCACGGTGGATGGAAACCTTCAACCAATGACTGAATCCTATGATGACTTTAGTGAGGCAGACCAAAAGACTCTGCAGGAAGCCACAGTTAAATATCTGAACATATACAATAAGGCTTTCATTGAGATCATATCTCTCATTCCTAAGAGCCTAGAGAAGGAAATGGAAGTAAGAAAGAATAATGCTCATGCCAAAGATCTTGAGATCCGGGAGCAGATAGCTATTCAGCTATATCCTCAAATTGATCCCAAGACAATGAACATTATCTTCAAGGACTGCAAAGATGAGTTCAGAAGCAAAGCCAGGATGAAACTGACAAAGTGGCTCAAGAAACAGAAGAGATCCTCCGGAAGGCCTTCAAAAGGTTCAATCTTCCTGTTGTAGAGGACTTAGGTGCAGAAACAGCTGCTGATTTGGAATCTTCTGTTCCGGAAGAAGTGAGCCCTGAACAGACAAGTGAGGACTTGGGACCCTCTGCTCCAGAAGAAGTGGCCCATGAACAAGTTAGCATCTCTCCTCCGGTTTCCCCTACAGTCTCCGGATCCAAAGAAGAAGAGCAATTACAGGAGAAGGAAGCAGTGGTGAAGGACAAAGAGGTTGACAGTTCTAAGACTGCAGAAGAGAAGAAACATCTGTCTCCGGCAAGAGACACTGCACAAACTGTTCAACAATTTTTGAGCAAAGAAACTCTAGAGATTGATGAACCGGAGCTTCTAAAAGGCCCATTTGATTTTGACTCTCTCTCTCCAGTACAAACAATGAAGATAGCTTCATTTGCAAATGCCAAGGCAAATGAAAAGCTCCTGAAGTCTCATATGGAAGACTGTGAGTTGATAGAGGCTGCTTCCGGAGTACTTGTGAAGATCATGCCATCAATCCAGATAGATCCGACAGCCTCCACTTCCGGTAATCTAAAAACCTTAGTCAGCAGTGTTGATACACATTTTGATTCTTTAGAAAAATCAGCTGAAGAAAAGGTCCGGAAGGAATTTTTGGATAAGAGATTTTCAGAGATATTAGAATTAATCTCTAAAGACAAAAAGATTGTAAGCATTGGAATAAAGAGCTTAGAGAATGCTCTTAAGGATGGCGGTGATATCTATAAATTTTGTATATCCTGGTCAAAGGCAACAGCAGCATTTGACAAGAAAATAAAAGAGGAACAGGATAAGCTACAAAGCTTATCTCAAAGTTTTGATCCTCTCTCTTCCTCCATAATAAATCAAGAATGTCAGACTATTGCAGTCTTGAACGAAATAAAGAATCTTGAGAAGGAAAGGAAGAACATCACCAACTGGATGGGAGAACTTAGAAGGATTATAATCCCTAAGTTGGAAACCATGCATGAGGCCATCAGTGATGCTAGGACCACCGCCCAAACAAAAGATCCGACAGATCTCAAGCGGGCAGAAGCGTTTGCATTTTTGTTAAGTGGTCACATTTCAATTTTGGACAGAATGAAGCAAAGTTGGGCTACCGAAATGATTCAATTACAGACATCCTTTGCAGACATTCTTCAATATATGTGAGTATGTAAATATGCGGCTAAGTATAAGAAATTTTTGAAAATTTTGATATGCGGACCCTACCCTTTGCCATTGATGTCAAAGGGGGAGTGAGGAGCAGTGAAAAATGAGGAATCCAACTAAGGGGGAGTTCCGGAAATTGTATATAAAGACAGAGCATCAGCAAAGGGGGAGCATAGTGAAAACACTTAGTCATTTTTCACTAAGTGTTGCCATCAATGCCAAAGGGGGAGATTGTTGGCAAGAGACACTATATGGATTCATGGTTGTTGTCATTGATGGCAACAAAGGTCATCCCACATATCCGCAAGTCATGATGTGTCTCTACCGGAAGTCAGAATAAAGAAAGTTGTGGTCCGGTGAAGAAGAACAGAGCATGTGGCAAGGTCCGACAGATTGGTCCGGACCTCTCAGAGGAAGTGTCTTGGTGCAGTGCGGATTTGGGGAAGTCAAGAGGACTACCTTGAGTGGTATATTCCAAGGATTTAGCCTCCGGTGATGGACAAGGAAAAAGATATGAATGGTTGAGTACCGGATTCCTGAGAGACAGTGAAAACAGAGGAAGAACTGACTGGCAGAGTATCAGACTACTTTCCGGATGGGTTACTGTTGATGACAGAGGTTGTGAAGGCATGAATCATGTTTGGCCGACATGATTAATGATATCTACAAGTATATGCTTGATCCGCATTGCTTGGTGAGGAAGGATTCAGCCGACAGAATGAGAGTTTGTAAGAAACTAAGACTGTTCCGGATGCCGACTAGAAAGGTGATGAAACTACTTGTGCGGATATATATAGAGGATGGATTTAGTTGTGAAGTGTGGTGTGGATGTGGAGAGATATGCGAATAAGTCCAGAGAAAGAGCAGAGGTAGCAAAAGGATCCGGTATGTGAAAGATAGCAGAACAAAGAACAGAGGAAAGATGAAGTGCAGCAGATCAGTGTACTGAGCCTAACCGGAACTGAACTCCAGCATATGCAGATGCTTCCAATCAGTTCAAGACTGTGATTATCATCACTTTGTAGACAGTGTGTCTTCTTGTAGGCAGTGGGCCTCTTGTGAGCAGTGTGCTCGGGCAGTGAGCCCTAATTGGCAAGTGCCATTTTTGTAATTTCCTATTCTTCTAACAGAGAATAATTCTTGGGTTAATCACCCCGTGGTTTTCTCCCTTAACAGGGTTTCCACGTCAAAAATACTGTGTCATGTGTTTCTTACTTCATGGTTAATGTTTTGTGTTTGATTTTATGCTGCTTCAATTAAAAAGTTCAATAAGGGAAATAATTAGGATAACTGATTCACCCCCCCCCCTCTCAGTTATCAACAAAAGGTAGTGATGTTTTCATCATCTCTCATTTTTAATCTTTCAAATTTCCCTTTCAGACTTTGCAACCTTGCACTTTTGACAAACTCGTCTCCTTCATACAGAAGTTCCAGTTTAGTCAGGATCTCGTATGCAGTTGGTAGGTCAATAACATTCGAGAGATCTGAGTCATTCAATGCACTTAGAAGAGCTTCCTTGGTTCGCAGATTGTTTTCAGCTTCTGTGATTTCATTCAGAGTTGTCGGACCACCTTGTGGAGGTACATATGGTTTTGAAACCATAGCCAAATATGCTTTTCCCATACATTCCAAGTGACACTTCATGCGACCTTTCCAGAGAGTGAAGTTGGTTCCATCGAACTTCAGACTATCCTTCTTGTATGACGACATCCTGGATCTCCTCAAGCGGTTAAGCTCCTATCAGAGGAACTTAGCTCTGATACCAATTGTTGGATCTAGGGCATACAACTGAGAGGGGGGGTGAATCAGTTGTATAAAACTACTTGCTCTTTCAAACACTTGATTCTTTGCTGTTAGTTAGTAGCATATCAATTAATCATCTATGGAAGCATAATACATAAACACAAGAGCAGATAAGCATCAACACATTGAACACCAAGATTTTGACGTGGAAAACCCGGTTAAGGGAAAAACCACGGGGTGATTAACCCAAGAATTATTCTCTGTTAGAAGAATAAAGAAAAATAAATGGCACATGCCAATTAGGGCTCACTGCCCGAGCACACTGCTCACAAAGAGGCCCACTGCCTACAAGGAGACACACTGTCTACAAAGTGATAAAAATCATAGTCTTGAACTGGAGAATGACATCTCTACCATGTCCGGATCAGTTCCAATTAAGCCCAAAAACCTCTGTTCTGCCTTTCACACTTCTCTTCGCTATGCCACACTCATCCACACACCACACACACCGAAATGAACTCAGACCGTTATTTATACAAGACATCAACTTAGGATCAAACATCTAAGTCGGCAAACAATCATAAGAGTATCCGCAAGATGAATAACACATCCGGTCGGCCACCACAAGAACATTCGCAGGATGAACAACTCATCCGGTCGGCTAAACAGAGCAAGAACTTCATCCGGAAGAATAACTTCAATTATGGGCTCTACTATCAATGCGGATCAACAACACAACCTCAACACGATCCAGAAAACTTCACAAGCCTACCTGAATGTCCGGATACATCCGCACTTCCTTTACTTGCTGGAATCTCTTTGTCTTCCTCATCCGGAACTTCAAGAACACAGTCTGTCGCCACTGTCATAATGCAAGAGGTACTTCCGGACCTCCAAATCATACACCACTCGAGATGGCACATCACAAGGACATCCCAAATACTCTTTCCAATCCGCAGATTAGGATTGTACAATTCCGGACCTCACCGGACCTTTCTGTGATCCTCTGTCACCTCTAAGCACTTGCCGGAACCGGTTCCACACAGACAGCCATAACTTCTTCAGGTCTTCATGCGGACCTCTGAAAACTTGACTGAAGCATCTCAAGACTCATATCTGCAAACCCTTTAATCCGCATCCTCCGGTTCTCAACCTATCCAATATATTTGCCTTCTTCTCATCACTGTTCTTCACTGTTCCTGACTGAGGGTAATTTTCTCAATATCCTCAACACACAGCTCATCCAATCCTTCTTGTCGATGTAATATGAGTATGTTGACATCAATGACAACACTTGTTCACCTCATACTTGCAACAGAGGTCCTAGAGGACCTTCTTGTGCTTGGTGACTCTTTTGGAGCAGTAGATACATCTTTGGGTTTCTTCGTAGTGCTCATAGGTGACATCATTTCCTCAACCTTAGTTCTCATCTTCTTAACATTTTCTCTTATTTCTCCCTCCTTGTGCTTTAGATGCACTTCCATGGATTTCTCTTCATATGTTCCATACCTTTCTATAGAGGTATCTTTCAGTTTGCTGAGCATTAGGTCTTCAAGACCTACAAATATATCTTCTGCTACCTCATAGCCCATCTCCAAAATCTAAACAGTCTTGGGTTCCATAGCTTTTATATAACATTCATCTTTGTTGACCATGAAAATGATATCATTCTTATACTTTTCTACAACCTTCATAGGGATTCTTTCCCTTGCTTGCATGTGCTTATGGAAGGTTTTGAAGAAGCCCCATAAAGCAGTTGTCTGGGCTTCTAGGTTCCCCAATTTTCTCAAATGATATCTAATCTGTATTGCCACCGGAATGTGACCCATCCACACTATATTCTTGGTTCCAGGAATCTCTCTGAGAAAGTAAAATAGCAAGCATATAATCAAGGAACCATATGAAAAAGGGTACCAGGAATCTTTTGTTTTCTACATATTCTCCAATAATTATTGTTTCAGTAACTCACACAGATCAAAGTCTTTATTCTCTTTCACCATTTGGTATGCAATCTATATAGCAGTTGTGGACACAAAGTTTTCTCTATTTGTGAAGAATATCTTATACCTAATCACCATTGATGCATATCTTACTACAGGATCCTTAATGTCAATGACAGTAAGGGCACGTTTGTCAAACTTAGCTCCAATGAGCTTAATTACCACATCATTTTTCATAGATTTTAATGCTTACACTATTCTAGAGAAACATAACCCTGTTATAGCCCTAATTGCCTCTTTGTTGATCATGTGCAGAAAATCCAACCACATGAATTAGTCATGGATAAAACTCAACACATATTTAACCCACGCATCCTCATAGAACATGGGAAATTTGTTCCACACATCTAGCTTCTTCTCCGTCAAACCCTTGTATTCATGTTTCAACTCAAAATCATCATCAGTTAGGTCATTTACCCATAGTTGTCCAAAGTTCACATGATTATATTCATCTATCTTTGTGTGGATGTACATCCTCACATCTTCTATATGTAAAACACCATATGGAATGTCCAAAAAGGCACCATCTGGATCCATTTCCATAGATTTAAATGGATGTTTCTTGAATTTAGGGCGGGGATGGTCTACTACTTCTACGACTTGTGGAGTAAACATCTTCAAGATACTATTGAAAAACTTAGGGTAGAATGGAAATTTGTAAATACCTTTTGATTGCTTCCAGTTAGGGCTTCATGCACAGGAATCTAGAATTGCTTCTTCTTGCTTTTTCACAGCTTCTCTCTCTTGGAATGATTGTTTGCAAATGATCTTTTGTCAAATGAAAAAAATTTATAACCTTTTGCACATAACCTAATTCTCATTCAATGCTCTACTTGAAAAAGTTGTCAAGGCTTCAACATTGATACATAGTCACCTTCACTTTCTCCACAAATTTCCACATCATGGCATTTTCTACCAGAATCTTCTCCAATAGTTCAAATGCATTGATCTACATCACATACTCTTGTGTTGAAGCATCAGCACTATTTATTTGGTGGGGGATGAAAGATTTCCATTAAAGTTCCCCTGAGCCAAAGCCCTCAATTTAGTTTTCAGAGGAAGTATTTGTGCTAGAGACTGGCACAACCCCATCATTCACCTTATTTTCTTCTTTCTTTTTCTAGATCTTGTCCATTTCTTTCTTTATCTCTACCGGATCTGAATTCTTTACTAGATCATTCTTCTTTACCAGATCAACCTTCACATTCTTACTTTTGCAAACTTTAGCAATATGACCTAATTTGTTGCATTCATAACATCTAGCATTTTGAAAACACTTGCTTCCATCCATCCTGGATCTACATTGATTAGCCTTATGCCCAAATTCACTGCATGTATAACAGTAACCATTGAAAGATGAAACCATCATACCTTTATTATAACTCCTTATTATCTAATTTCTACAGTAACTAGCTTTATGACCAAATCTTTGGCATGTAAAATACTAACTGGAGAATGGTTGAACATTTTGATTCATCCTGCTTCTGCATTCCATAGCCTTATGTCCAAATTTATTGCACAAGTAACAATAGCTAGAGTACCTTTGTCCAACTAGTTGTTTGATAGGTGGCTTCTTGAAGTTCTTTTTCTAGTTCTGCACTTGTTTGTTATTACTTTTCTTGACTGCAACCTTCTTTTAATAGTTGTTCTTTTGATTTGTCTTTGAACTTTCACCCTTTTCAAATCCTAATCCTTCTTTGTCCATAGGAGTCTTTTGATTTTCAATCATTTCATCAAGCGGCGTGGAGCTCTTCTTGAATTTGTCTTCTTGATTTTTTGCCTTTTCAAGCTCTGTCTTTAAGACCACTATTTCTTGTTCAAGCCTTGAGCATTCTTCAGATTTGCCTTTTAGGTTTTCATTTAAGCATTCTTCAATTCTTTTTCCTTCCTCAATTTGTATTTTTAGATTGGTGATTGTCTCATTTGATTGATTGATCTGTTCATTTACTTCCTTGTATCTTTCTTTGAATTTCTTATTTTGTTCCCTCAACGTTTTGATGCATTCATCTGCTTCCTTAATATTCTCTTCTAGATCTTTGTTCTTACATTTAACTTTTTCTAGATCTTCAAGGATTAATTCAAGTTCTCCATTTATGTCAACAATGTAGTCTTCTTCAATAAATTCAATAATAGGGATTTCTTCTGGAGGAGTAGGATATCTCCTAGGAGCCATGTGTTCACACCTCAAGATCTTCCTCAAGTGATTAAGCTTTTTCCAAGGAACCAAGCTCTGATACCAATTGTTGAACACCCAGAATATTGAGAGGGGGGTGAATCAGTATTCTCTGAAACCACTTAAGCATTTAAACATTCATTCCACACACCACATTTAAAATGCAATAAGAAAGGAAAGCATGAATTCAATCATTAAAGTACATAACACATGAACACCAGATTTTTATGTGGAAAACCCAAAAAAGGAAAAACCACGGTGAGGATTAGCTCACGTATATATGAATAACAACACCAATTACAATTAGGCTCACTACCAAAAGTACTCACTGTCCATAATAGAGAATCCTCACTGTAGGTGGCTCACTACCTAAGAACTCACTGTCCTAAATAGAAAGAGATAGAAGAAGGGATGGCTCAATGCCAAAATGAACTGCTAATAGTGCATCTAACTTATTCTAGAGATATAGTTCCACTGAATCTCAAATACTGACTTTGCACACTTCATATTCACTACAACCTTAACTTATCCTTCTTTACATCATATTTTGCTTACATATACTCACTTCACTCCCACACTTTTCATACACACCTCCGCACAAGAATTTAATCTTGTATATGCCACACTAAGGAAAAAAATATCAATTAGGTCAGCACAATATATGTACTGTGTGACTTCCTGTCATGTCAGCCCAAAACACAACCCAATACACCTTGCAAAGAGAACCAAAACATGTAGCACATTCATATAGGTCTGTACAACCTATAATTACTCCCATGACATTGTTTCATACATGTCTTAGATCCGCACAACCTCAACACCTTCAGGTCGGCCCAACTGATGAAGCAGCAATAGCATGAACTAACTGTTAGTTCATAATTCAGCATGTGGACCACCAAAATGCTTACCATTTGAATCATACACACCTTTGAAATCCATAACTTCTTCCTCAAAACCACATGGCAGGATATTCATCTTTGGTGGAATGCAGAGCATTCCAATCTATCACCAGTACTGTCATTACAGAGTCTGGTACTCTGTCAACTCTATCTTTCACTCTGAAGGATTTCAAGACCTGAATCTTTGGATTTAGGCTCTCTTGGTATGCACCATCATTACCTTACAACTGTAGAGCAAAACTCTTTATGGCAGAGAAATGTGGACTGAAATATAGTGACCCTATCTTAGGTTCTAGTCAGTAAATGCCTTAGGGAAATCTTCAACATATTATACCTAACTGCAGAGCACCAAAATGAAGGCATATCATGCTTGAATGTATTCTTCATCATACTACACTTAATAGATTCTTCAGATCAATACTTAGGATATCATACTTAACCAGACCAACACAACTATACCTATATACCTTACTGAACCTCTCCAGACCAACACCACTAAGTCTTTATTGTATGTTGCTAGCAATGACAATATTGCTTACTGCCATGCACATCATTCTCTTCATCATCATGCTTATGTTGCTAACAAAAATATTGGTGCTTAAATTCTATTGTAAAGAATTGGTTGAAGGTGGAGTAAAAGGGGAAATCTCAAGTACCCAGTAATTTGAAGAGAGCACACTTCAAGGAAGAAATTTCAAAAATGATTACTCCGTTGCACCATGTTGTTGGAAATGAAGAGTCTAATTGTTGGAAATGAAGAGTCTAATTCTTTTGAGAAGTGGATGTGACAGTTTATTTTGGTGGTGTGTAGTGAGTCCCAACATATTGACTGGGCTAAAATGATCAGTGATCAATTGAATGAGCAACTGGCCAACTTCCATCAAAATGTCTCTTTCTACATGTGTTCGTATTTGTTCTACATTCTGGCTAGCAAAGAGGTTATCTAGGTAGGATTAAGGACTCAAGGGTCTATGACGCCAGATACACCTGTGTATGACTACTTTACTCAACTACAAAGGGAAGTTGGTATTAAAGATTATCATCATGTTAATGATGCTCTTCTCATGTTTTATGTAAGAAAGATTGAAGGGAACCTAGAAATGAGAATTTCCCCTGAAGTTGCTTCCTTGGTTATGAAGTATGGGAGTTTTTACATTTAGTTTGACAGATTCACCTATCTTCGAGTTGGGGATTATGAAAATGCCCCGTTAAAATTGCCAAGGTACTCATGTGATTATTTTATTCTTTTAGAAGTTTGTCACCAAATGGTGACTATGAATAGTAAATATCATGGTATGAAGAAGGGGTATATTTTGCCTATGTCATTATCATTTTTCACTTGCAAAACCAATGACAATGCTAAAAATGTAGAGAGAATTTTGGTAGAATACAATTTTCGCCCCTTTTCTGTGAGGTGTTTCTTTGATAGAAAAAAATTTGTCAAGAGGAATTTCCATGGAGGAAATCTTTATGAACAACAACCACATTTGGAAGACTATTGGGAAGATTGTGCTAATGAGAGATAAGTTCAATGAAGAGATTGGATGAGGTTAACCTTAGACCAAATCTGTGCTTTTAATTTGCCTCTACATATTCCTAGTGGTGTGGATGATAATTTAGATATGATTGATGAGGAATTTCGTGATGTTGCATTTAAACCCTTGCCTCGTATACAATGGTCTGAAAAAGAAGTTACAGATATCAAGACTCAATCCTCCTTTCTTTTGGACAAGACTGAGAGGTGGCTCGAGGGGAAATTTTGTGAGTGTGTTGGATCTTCTTCTGTACAAAAAGAATCTAGATCAAGAGAACAAGGAACCTCCCAAGCCACTGGAACTCAAAGACCTTCAGCTAATGTGGATACAACTTGACATAGAGTTAGTTCACAATCGGGAGGGGATGGAGAAGAGCCTGAAGATAACAGGAGATTAAAAGGTACATGTAAATAGGGTGGTGAACCTATAGCTGGAAGATCAAGAGTAGAGAAGAAATTAGATGCTTTGCAGCAATTACAAGCTAATCACATGACTCCCTGGGTTTTCCCCATGCCTGGTAGTGATTCTTCTCTTTTTCAAAAAATTGGTGAAGATAGTACTTTTCATTCTTTGTTTGAGATGCCATCCTCTCCTGTGTTAAATGAAATTCTTGTACATAATACTCTCAATCAACCAGATAATGTTGTTCTGGGTGCTAGTGATAATAGTACAGTGTTACGATCCCCTTCATGGTTGAAGATAGTAGTTGAGAAGAAGAGGAGATATACTCCTATGACAGACATGAACGTTGATATTGTAGCTAAGTTGTTGCAGACTACACCTAAGCCTAAAAAGGCTAAGAGAATGTCTAGGATGGTGACTGATTCTTCCTTAGGGCATTGAATTTTAGAGATTATAGATCTAATCGGAGATAAAAATGAGAATGAAGTCACAAAGGCAAACTTCAATATGAACAAGATTGACATGGGCCCTCCCATCATAGAGGGTGGCATATATCATACCAAATTTTCTGTAGAGATGCTAGTGAAGAGAGTCAAAGCCGAACATCATGAGAATGTAAAGTTGCAAGCTCATGTGAATGCTTTGACATCTTTTATTCAATCTATTATGAATATTACTTCTTAGTCCTCTGATGTGAATCTAAGCGTTATTGTTGATGGAATGGACCCTAGTATGTTACAACAAATTAAGAGATATCAAACTCTAGCCAAAGCCACCAAACAATGGATAGAAAAAGTTACTATTGATTGTCTGTTGTACATTGAGGAGGCTATGAGATTATATGCTCTTATCTCAGATAAAAGGAAAGGGTTAGCAGCAAAGTTACAAAATGTGAAAAAGGATGAGAGTGGTTTGCTCATGATATCCAAGAGATTATAAAGATTGATACAAATATCTTGGTGGTTGAGAAAGTTTTGAATGACCCTAAAGAAAATGATTATGTTTCATGGTTGGATGCACTCGAATGGAAGTTGTCAGTGTTGGGACAATATAATAGTGAAATAAGGGGAATTCTCAATCCATACCTCATAGACCTTGTAGACATCGGGAAAAATTGTACCATTCTAGAGGTGGATATTGTAACATACACCCCTCTGTATGTGTTGTTCTGAACCAATTTTTTGTGTTTTCTGATGCGTTTGTGTTTAGGGTTTCATGGGTTGTTTTTGCATGTTTGTTTTTTGCATTGCATGTATGAAATATAGAACATATGAACAAACCCAGAAAAACTAAAAGAGATATTGACAAAATAATAATGACCCAGATTGTATTTAGCCAAAATATCAATTATAATAACATGCCTAGATCAAGTTTTACAACTTCGTCTGGATGCTGAAGCTGGACCAACAATATATCACCCTAGAAAATGCTCACAATTCTGTGGAATGAAGTGATATGGTAAAGTAATTTGCAGCAGTTGTTTATTGAACCCTAGGCACCATGAATCAAGGAAACCACAACACCAAATATCACATAAAAGACTCCTTACAATTCCATGATTGTACCAGCAAGTGTACGGCCTCTTGGGAAGGAATATCAGCTCCAAAAATCCATTGAGACTCCTCCTTTTTGCTCTATTCTGTGTTGGTATTAATTGCAACAGCTAGGTGATCAGTTTAGGATGAAAATGCACATTGAAAACCACTTAATAAACTCCACAATGAGCTGTTAGAGGTGTATGGCCCTGCTCAAGAAGGTACGGCCTGCATATGGCTGTTGTAAACTACAATAAACTCCTTTAAATCTCTTGAAATCTATCCTCCAACAGTTTGTTAATGGCTGAACAAACAATCTTCAACAAATAACTTTGTTTTCAAGCTCAAATCTACAAAAAATAAATTCCGCTAAAGCACAAATGGAACTCCTGTGTGAAGCTCCTCCAATCCTCTCCTGATGCAATCTTTCATGCACGAAGAAAGGAAAATTTGCAGAGGTTTTCATCTCTACAAATCGATCTTCAAAACCCTAGAGCCAAGCTCAAACCCAATGCACGGGAAAACTCAATATGAGAGCAATTTTCATAAAACATAGCATAAGGCAAATGAGCCTTCTTTTCCTCTTTTATTACTCTCAATCCCAACACCCAAGAAGATGGAGTTTTATTAATTATTTAATTCATCACTTAACCCCTTGTCTCTCCATGAGGGGGGGCCATCCCTAGGAATGCAACTTTAATTTACAACTTGCGCTTTATAAAAACACTTTATAACTTAAAGTCATATCAAAGTCTCATAAAATAATATAAGCTAAATATTTAATTTGACTTTTATTATATCATTTTGAGCTCTAATCATATCAAGACCATGAATATTGTGCAAAGGACCATCCACAACTACCCTACCAAAAATAGCAAGTGCTCAGCTCATGACTTACTATAAATAGTAAGTCCCTGGAATGACTTCCTAAACATCTCCATTAGCCTACAGAAGTCAAATTATAGGCTAATCCCGGTCCAGTGGTGCAATGAGCTAGATGGGGGACATTATAGTCCGCCCTTCCCAAGATTGCTTGTCCTCAAGCAACCTCAACCCTGGACGCTGCAAAATTTGCTCACCCTCCCAAGTGGCATCCTCTACTGGTAAATTCTTCCACTTGACCAAGTACTCTCTGATAACCTGTTTCCTCAAGTGTCTCTCCTGGGTGTCATGATGGCCTCAGGTACTAGGATCAACTTCCCCTCTTCATCTAATGGTGGAAATTCATCTGAAGGAACTATGATGTGGCCAAGAGCTTTCTTCAACCTGAAAACACGGTATACATTGTGCACCCTACTGTCTGATGGTAACTCAAGCTCGTATGCCACTTTGCCCACTCTTATGATAACCTTAAATGGACCATAAAATTGGGGCTTCAATTTCTTAGGTCCACTCTTCTTGAGAGTGGACTGCTTGTAGGGTTGGAGCCTCAAATACACCATGTCTCCAACCTCAAAACTCCTCTCCACTCGATGCTGATCACCATACAACTTATGTTGATTATGTCCCTGATGCAGGAGCATCCAGTGGTGTAAGGGCAATCTTGCATCACCCAAAAATAAGTTAATTCAAAATCATTGCAAATGTTTTCATTTCTTTCCATAATTAGTGTTTTTGGTTCCATAATCTCCTAAATAATGATGTAGGACTTTCAATTTTTTTCAAACTGCTAAAAATAGCAAACTGCCAGTTTTGGAAAGTTCACCTGCCATTTTAGGAAAGTTTTCATTTAGGCACGGATTGAAGTCAAAACTTACAGAAAATTACATAATGGAAATATAAGACCTTTGGCGAAGGAATCAGGCAAAGATCATTTGTGAGCTGAAAGATATTAAAGTTTTTGTTTTCTAAAAAGGCCCTAAAATTTTTTGAAACAAGATATGAGGCACTAAAACATCCCATAACATCCTAAAAAGTTGATGGAAATCTGTTTACAAATTTTTGGCGCGATAGTTCACATCATGAGCTTTCTGGCTCTTTAAATGGTTTGTCAATTGGACACCTGGATCAAAAGTTATGCTTCCCGGAAGTTGACCTACTTTTAGAGGGAGTTGTAAATTTTACAATTTAGCTGGAGACCACCAAAAAGTGCTATTTATGACTATTTTGGGAACCCTGAGAAGTAGTAGAGTTAAGGGGGCAAGTGTGGAGTCAAGAATAGGTGGGAAAACAGAAACCCTAGCTGATTTGGGGTTATAGAAGGCAGATGATTCTAGAGTCTTGTGATAGGAAACTGTAATGTGTTGCAGCCTGTGGAGGGTTGATTCCTCTGATTGTATTTGAGCTTCTGTAATGTAATAATTTGTTCAAATCAATAAAAGAAAGTTCTATTTTATGTGTGCAATTTTTGTTGTTGCATGTTTTATGATTTACCCCCTTCATCAAGTGGTATCAGAGCAAGGGTTCCTGAGTGTGTAGACAGGTCACTGACCGTGAGGCAGTTTGCACTAAGACCTGAGGTTGTGGGTTTGCTGCGGAGATCAAGATGCCTCCATGAAGAAATCATATTGGGAGGAATGCTTTGACGGAAGAGGGTTTTAGAGCCCTGCAAAGGCAAATCGATGCATTGCAAAAGGAGCTACGAAGAAGGTTTGAGCCAAAAACAAGAGAAGAAAGCGAAGATGAAGCTGAAGAAGAGCTATCTGAGGAAGAACAAGAAGCTGCAGGAGATCCTGAAGAAGTTAGGTTGCTAAGGGCCATAAGATTGGAAAGAGGACCACGATCAAAGTTTTTACATATTCTGGAGATTTGAATCCGGAACAGCTTATTGATTGGATCAATGACATGGAGGAGTATTTTGAGTATGAAGATGTGGAGGACCCAGATCAGGTCAAGTTTGTAAAAACAAAGTTGAAGGGCCAGGCTAGTATTTGGTGGAAGGAGGTCCAATTAAAGAGGAATAGAAGAGGAAAAGGAAATATTACCAGATGGGATCGGATGGTGGAGAAACTGAAGAAGCGGTTCATTCATGTGGACTATGAGATGGAGTTGTTCAAGAAGCTACAAGGACTGAAGAAAGGTAACAAGTTTGTTAAGGAGTATACAGAAGAGTTTTATAAAATTACTATCAGGACAGGCTATGCAGATCCCAACAAGGAGAAGGTAGCCCATTACATTAATGGGTTGAAGACGAGTATTCAAGAAGAGCTGAGCCTAGTCAGAATGACAACCATAGAAGATGCATACCAGTTTTCCCTAAAGGTGGAAGAGAAGTTGAATAAAAGATTTGATAGCAAGCAAAGGGGAAGAGGTCAAGGTGGAAGACCCTATGGAGGTGGTAATGAAGATCAAAAGAAAAGTGAAGAAGCTGACACCAGTTGAAATTAGAGAGGGGATAATGCCTACGACCCTCATGACCAGAACAATGGTGAGCAAAGAGGAAGAGGAAGAGGCAAACCTGGGCAAGGACCCGGAAGAGGAGGTTTCAGAGGAACTTGTTTCCAATGTGGAGAAGAAGGGCATCAAGCATACGAGTGTCTGCAACATCAAGGAAGGACAAATGGAAGACCTGAAGTTAATGCACGAGTTGCACATGTAGATGAAGATGTGCAATTTGAGCATTCTGAAGATGCTGAAAGGGTAGAAACCCTAGTTGTTAGAAGAACTTTGCTGAATGAGGAGAAAGAACCCAATTAGAGGAAGAGTTTATTTCGCACAAGGTGCAAATATGAAGGTAAATGTTGTGACATTATTATTGACAGTGGAAGTACTGACAATCTTGTTTCAGAGTTAATAGTTGACAAGTTGAAGTTGACAAAAGAAAGCATCCACATCAATATCGAATTGCATGGTTGCAAAAGGACCACAGAGCTTTGGTCAATGAGCAGTGTTTAGTGAAGTTCAAGATTGGGGACTACCATGATGAGGTGTTGTGTGATATCATACCGATGGATGCATGTCATATACTATTGGGGAGGCCGTGGCAGTATGATAGGAGCGTTGTCCGTGATGGTCGTGCAAACACATATTCCCTAACAAAGGATGGATTTCATCATAAGTTGAAGTCCTTGAAGGAGGTGGAAGAAAAGGTATGTAGTACTACTAGAATTTGCTTAGTAGATGGTAGGAAATTTTTTGAGGGTATGAAGCATGAGCATCATTTCTTTGCATTGATTCCTAAGATTAGTCAAGAGAAATGTGAAGATGTACCAATAGAAGTCTCAGATATGTTGGAAGAATTTTAGGATATTATCTCTGATAATGTACCAGAAGGTTTACCACCGGTGAGGAAGATAAGTCACCAAATGGATTTGATACAAGGAGCTAGTTTGCCGAATAAGGTAGCCCACAGAATGATTCCTGTAGAGAGTGAAGAGCTGAACAAACAAGTTCAAGAGCTATTAAGGAAGGGACTGATAAGGGAGAGCCTAAGTCCATGTACGGTACCTCTAGTACTAGCACCAAAGAAAGATGGATAATGGAGAATGTGTACAAATTATCGAGCCATCAATAAGATCACGATCAAGTACATATTCCCATTTCCCAGAATGGATGACATAATGGACTATTTGAGTGGAGCCAAGTACTTCATGAAGATCAACCTAAAGTGTGGGTATCACCAAATCCGTATCAGAGAAGGAGACGACTGGAAGATAGCCTGCAAAACCAAAGAAGGTTTGTATGAGTGGTTAGTCATGCCATTTGGGCTAACCAATGCACTAAGCACATTCATGCGGCTCATGAACGAGGTATTGAAAGAATTTTTGGGAAGTTTTGTTATTATTTATTTCGATGATATTTTGATTTTCAGTAAGACTTGGGATGAGCATCTGATGCATATCAGAAGAGTTTTAGAGAAGCTAAGAGAAGAGAAGTTGTTGATTAATCTGAAGAAATGTAGTTTTACAAAGAAAGAGTTGGTATACTTGGGATTTGTTGTCATAGAGGAAGGTCTTAAGATGGACCCAGAGAAGGTGAGGGCTATCATTGAATGGCCTACACCAAGGAGTGCTTCCGAGGTAAGATCTTTTCATGGTTTCCAAAGTTTTTATAGAAAGTTTATCAGGAATTTTAGTAGCATTTATGCACCCCTAACAGAGACAATGAGAGGGGATAGAAAAGAGTTTAGATGGACTAAAGGAGCAGATAAAAGGTTTGATACATTGAAGAAAAAAGTTACAGAGCAACCTATTTTGGTACTTCCAGATTTCAATAAGGTATTTCAGGTAGATTATGATGCTAGTGGTAGTGCTATAGGAGCTGTTTTGAGTCAAGAAGGTAAGCCCATTGCCTATTTTAGTGAGAAGCTTAATGATGCCAAGAAAAAGTATTTTGTTTATGATCAGGAGTTTTATGCAATAGTTCAGGCTTTGAAGAAATGGAGGCATTATTTGTTGCCAAAGGAGTTTGTTTTATATACTGATCATCAAGCTTTGTAGTATCTTAATAGTCAAGGAAAGTTAAATCAAAGGAACTTAAAATGGGTTGAGTTTTTGCAGAGTTATACTTTTGTTTTGAAGCACATGAGTGGGAAGTCCAACAAAGTTGCAGATGCCTTGAGCAGAAGGAAAAATTTGTTGACAGAAATGAAGATGGAGATTGTTGGGTTCGATGAGCTCAAAAGTTTGTATCCTGAAGATCTAGATTTTGCAGAGGCCTGGAAAGCTTGTTTGGAACCTGTTACTTTGGACAAGACAAAATGGCTGGATTTTATAATCCAAGATGGCATGTTGTTTAGAGGAAGACAATTGTGCATTCCAAGGAGTTCCATGAGAGACAACCTGATTAAGGAGAAGCATAGTGGAGGATTGGTTAGACACTTTGGTCAAGATAAGACCATTGCTATTGTCTGTGAAAATTATTATTGGCCACAGTTGCAATAGGATGTGAGGAAATTTGTGCAGATTTGTAGAGTGTGTCATATGGCAAAAGGAACAAGTCAGAATATAGGGCTATATCAGCCATTACCTGTACCAGAGAAGCCATGGGATGATATTAGTATGGATTTTGTTCTTGGTTTACCAAGGACACAGAGAGGACATGATTCTATTTTTGTGGTGGTGGACAGATTCTCAAAGATGGCACATTTTATTCCTTGCAAGAAGACTAATGATGACATTCATATTGCTGAGTTATTTTTCAAGGAGGTGGTGAGATTACACGGTCTACCAAAGAGCATAGTTTCAGATCGAGATACCAAGTTTGTTGGTTATTTCTGGAGGACATTATGGAAGAAGTTGGAGACAAATTTGAAGTTTAGTTATGCACACCATCCACAGAATGATGGATAGATGGAAGTGGTCAATAGGAGTTTGGGTAACCTGCTACGATGCTTAGTAGGAGATAAGCCCAAGGGATGGGATTTGATTTTACCACAGGCAGAATTTACTTACAACAATTCTATCAATAGGAGTACTGGTAAATCACCATTCTGGATTGTATATGGCAATAGCCTGAGAAATGCTTGTGAGTTAAGGAAGCTGGACAAAGGAGAAAAGACAAGTACTGAAGCTGAAGACTTTGCAGAACATCTGAAGAATTTGCATGAAGAGGTGAGAAAGCACATTACTAAGATGAATATTCAGTACAAGGCTAAGGCAGATTAGAAGAGGAGGTATAAGGAGTTCCAGGTAGGAGATGAAGTCATGGTTTACTTGAGAAAAGAAAGGTTCCCAATTGGAACATACAATAAGTTGAAAATTAAGAAATTTAGACCGTGCAGAATCTTGAAGAAGCATGATTCAAGAAATGCATATGAGGTAGAGCTGCCGAGTGGGATTAATATTTCCCCTGTGTTCAATATTTCTGATTTAATAGAATATCATGAGGGTGGCACAGAGGATGGAACAATAGAAGAACAGTGGAGTATTCCAACATCTACTTCAATGGAGGAGATAGAAGAGATCTTGGATAGTCGTGTGGGAAGAAGTACTCAGAACAGGCAATATGAAGAATATATAGTGAAATGGAAAGGAAGGCCTGTTGAAGATTCTTCTTGGTTGTCTAAGGCAGAGGTTAACCGTTTGGGTTTTCCTCACACAAACACCTAAGACGTGACAGGGTCACTTCTCAAATTACCTTGGGTGTCTGATGCAGGAGCATCCAATGGTGTAAGGGCAATCTTGCATCACCCAAAAATAAGTTAATTCAAAATCATTGTAGATGTTTTCATTTCTTTCCATAATTAGTGTTTTTGGTTCCATAATCTCCTAAGTAATGATGTAGGACTTTCAATTTTTTTCAAACTGCTAAAAATAGCAAACTGCCAGTTTTGGAAAGTTTACCTGCCATTTTAGGAAAGTTTGCATTTGGGCACGGATTGAAGTGAAAACTTACAAAAAGTTACATAACGGAAATATAAGACCTTTGGCAAAGGAAACAGGTAAAGATCATTTGTGAGCTGAAAGATATTAAAGTTTTTGTTTTCTAAAAAGCACCTAAAAATTTTTGAAACAAGATATGAGGCACTAAAACATCCCATAACGTCCCAAAATGTTGACGAAAATCCATTTACAAATTTCTTACGTGATACTTCACATCGTGACTTTTTGACGCTTAAAACAATTCGTTAATCAGACACCCGAATCAAAAGTTATGCTTCCCGGAAGTTGACCTACTTTTGGAGGGAGTTGCAAATTTTAAAATTTAGTTGGAGGCCGCCAAAAAAGTGTTATTTATGACTATTTTGGGAACCCTGGGCAGTAGTAGAGTTAAGGGGGCAAGTGTGGAGTCAAGAATAGGCAGGAAAATAGAAACCCTAGCTGATTTGGGGTTACAAAAGGTAGATGATTCTAGAGTCTTATGATAGGAAACTGTAATGTGTTGTAGCCTATGGAGGGTTGATTCCTCTGATTGTATTTGAACTTATGTAAAATAATAAGTTGTCCAAATCAATAAAATAAAGTTCTATTTTCTATGTACAATTTCTGTTGTTGCCATTTTATGATTTACCCCCTTCATCAGTGCCTGTTGTATATTCTCCTTGAGTTCCCTTAGAATGTCCTGGTTGTCCTGCAAAAGATCTTTTGCCTTAGGCACCTGACTATCACCAAGAAAGAGGTCTGTAAAGCATGGGGCATCATAAACATACAGTGCCCTAAAAGGAGTCATCTGAATAGACATGTGATGAGTGGTATTGTAACAGTACTCCCCTAAGTGCAACCATCTGATCCAAGCTTTCTGCTGCCCTGACACATAATTGCATAGGTACCCCTCTAACCATTTGTTCACCACCTCTGTTTGGTCATCTGTCTGCGGGTGGTAACTGGTACTAGGAGTCAACTCAGTACCACAAAGTCTGAATAACTCCTGCCAAAATAAACTCAAGAACTTGTTGTCCCTGTCATTGACTATACTCCTGGGTACCCCGTGTAACCTGAATATCTCCCTAAAGAATAAATCAGCCACCTGACCAGTTGTAAAGGTTTCTGAAATGGTGAAGAAATGTACAAATTCAGTGAGTCTGTCAACCACCACATAGATACAGTCCTTCCCCTGATCCTTTGGTAACCCTGTGATGAAGTCTATGAAGATACATTCCCATTTCTGGTTGGGAATAGGCAATGGATGTAATAGACCTACTGGATAAATATGCTCATGCTTATTCTGTTGGCAAATGGGACACTCACGAGCATACTTCTGCACTTCTTCCTTTAGTCCTTTCCATGTGACCCTTTCCCAAATCTGTTTATATGTCTTGAAGAATCTAGGATGGCCATCCATTGGTGTATCATGGAAATTTTTTATCACCTTATGTTTAAACTGTGAATTAGGCACTAAGAATATTCTGTCTTTGTACATAATCAAGTCATTCACCACATAATACCTCTCATCCCTATTAATTCCCTCAATGACTCCTACTACCCAAGAGTCCTTAGCGTACTCTGCTATAATCATCTCCCTCCAATCAGTAGAGATCTCTCTAACTAAGCATAAGTGAGGTCGACGAGATAAGGCATCTGCAACAATGTTCCTCTTGCCCTTGACATACTCGATGTCAAAATCATATGCATGTAACCTGCTCACCCACTTTTGTTGTCTGTCATTCAGATCCTTCTAGTTCATAAAGTATTTGATGCTATTATGATATGTTTTGATTATGAATTTGCCTCCAACCAGATAAGGCCTGAACTTGGCCAATGCTTGCATTATGGCCAGCATCTCTCGGTCATACACCAAGTAACTCCTCTCAACACCCCAAAGTTTCCTGCTTTCAAATGCTATCAAGTACTTCTCATGCATAAGTATTGCCCCTATTCCCTCTCCAGAAGCATCACACTGCAACTTGAATGGTTTGGTGAAATAGGGAATCGCAAGCACGAGGCAAGTAGACATTAAGTGCTTGAAATGATCAAAGCACTACTGGGCTAAATCAAACCACACAAAGGCTCTCTTCTTTGTCAAATCTGTCAAAGGTGATGTTGTCTATGAGAAGCCTTTCACAAACCTCCTGTAAAAGCCACAGTCCAAAGAAACCCTTAAGCTGTGTGAGGTTTGTAGGTGGGGGGTCAATCAACAATCACCTTAATCTTATCTAGATCTACCCTAAAAACACTAATAATGTGACCTAGATAGAGCAACTCTGTCATGCCTAAGTCACACTTGGATTCCTTGGCATAGAGGGACTTGCTCTCCAAAATACTCAACATCTCCTCCAGATGTCTCAAGTACTCATCACAACTCCTACTGAAAATTAGTATATCATCGAAAAAAATTAATACAAACTTCCGAAGCTATTGTCTAAAAATTTGATTCATACAACTCTGGAAGGTAGCAAGGGCATTGGTTAACCCAAACAGCATCACCAAAAACTCAAAGTAGTTGTAATGACACCTGAAAGCAGTCTTCTCTACATCCTCTGCCCTCATATGAATCTGATGGTACCCTGATCTTAGATCTATCTTAGAGAAATAACAAGCACCATGCAACTCATCTATTAACTCATCAATCCTCATAATGGGATACCTATTTTTGATGGTTTTCTTATTCAATGCCTTGTAGTCGATACACATCATGATTGTCCCATCCTTCTTTTTGATAAGAACAATTGCAGAAGCAAATGGGCTCTTACTGGGCCGGATATGTCCCATTTCCAGTAACTCCTTAATTGATTTTTTCAATTTCATCCTTGAGCCTCTTCGGATGATGGTAAGGAGTAATCATGATGGGCTTGGTCCCATCCTCTAACTCAATAACATGCTATATTCCTCTATCAGGAGGCACTCCTGGTGGTATATCTCCAAACACCTTGTTGTGCTTGGATAAGATCTTCTAGATATCAAGATGATAACTACCCTTTTGTTGTGGTGGGGATTCTGGCATAATGAGGCACTTTGCTACCCACTCAACCTGGTCATGTCTCAGTAACCTCTCCATCCTCTTCAGTGACACCACCCATGGTCCACCATCTGACAAGCCTCTAAGGCATATTTTCTTCCCATTGAATTCAAATCTTATTTCCATCTTTTTCACATTCAAAGTGAACTCTTCTAACTGGCTCATCCAATGCATGCCAAGTACAACATCTATATCCCCAATGCCAACCACATAAAAATAATCCACTAACTCATACTCACCCATGATAATTTTTAGCCCAGAAATCTTCCTGTTGAATGTCATTTTGAATTTGTCAGCTACCATAACTTTGAAGCCTTTGAATTCCTCCACCTTCAATCCCCTTCAAGCTACCAACCCCTCGTCAATGAAGTTATGTGTGGCTCATGTATCTATGAGGGTGATGATACACTGACCTCGGAGTACCCCATGCACCCTGAATGAACCAACCTTCTGAAAACTGGAAAGTTGGGCAAGAGTACCACCACTACCAACATTGTGATGTGATGCTCTCTCATCTCCACTATCCTCATAGTCTGAAGGCTAATCTGAATGTGAATCGGATGCCTCTGACTGTGACTACTCAGCCGAATAGTACTCAATCAACTTGGCCTTAACCTTGTGTGGGCACTTATGTGAGGGATCCCATGGTTCTTTGCAAAGGAAGCAAAGTTTTTTCCTCCTGTATTCGTTGAGCTAGTCATCTGTCAACCTGTTTGGTTTGTCTTTATGCTACTCAACATCTCTATGGAAGGGTCTCCTATCCTTATCTTTATCCCTCCTGTGTGGGAAGCCCTTAGGCTAAAATTTATTCCAACACACTGATGACTCCATATCTCTGGCCTTCTTCATGGCCTCTTGGAGTGAAGCAGGGTCAAAGCCCTTAACCTAACCACATACTGGGTCTGATAGTCCATCAATGAATAGAATGACCAATCTGTGCTCTGAAATATCTGGGACCATAACAAATAGGTCCTGCAACTCAGATATGTAGGAGTCTACTGATCCACTCTGCCTCAATTGTGCTAACTCCTTAAACTGTAACTCTAGGTCTTTTTTGTCAAACATATTGACCAGTCTAGCAGTGAACTCCACATATGAAGTAATCTGATCGTGACCCAGTGTAACCTTCCTGTTACTCCACCACTTATGTGTAGTCCCCTCCAAGTGTAAAGTTACATAGGTAATGGTGTCCTCCTCTGGCATAGGACTAATCTACAAGTAGCTGTCCAATTTCTGGATCCAAACTCTTGCGATGGTCTTACCCGATCCATCAAAGTAGGGAAGTGTCATTTTGCTCACTTTCTTTTGCAACTCCTAGTTCTGAGGTCTTCCTCCTCTGCGAGGTCTATTCTTTATTCTAATGTCAGAGCACTTGGCAAATGTCATCTTGGCCCTAAACTCTGCACTAGATGCTCTCCAATCCCTCATAATATCCTCCTAAAACTCAGCCTATCTAGGGTCTTGTTCAGGAACTTGGTTCCTGGGAGCAAAATTGGGTATACCAGGTCTATCACCTGTTGTGAACTGTGAAGCCCTCCGGTGGGTAACTGATGCCTCACCGTCATCATCTTTATACCTGTGTCTGTCATCCTGGTTCTGGTCCTGTTGTGTGGTTACACAACATGCCCTATTTTTACTTGACAAAATAGGGACCCAACTTTTTTGTTTCTTTGGCTTGTGTTGTTTTTCTACTCTTCGGCAGTCTGGTAAAAGTAAGTCATGCAGGTAACCCTGCATAAGGGAAGTCGGTAAATCATCATGATGAGGTCAGTTAGTCAAAGTTAATATTTCATATCAATAACCTCACGGTTGAAAAGAGTATAAAGTTTCATGCAGGTTTGCCTTTTGGATCACCCTGATATTCCTTAGGGAACGAAAGCTATGACAAGTCAAAGTCCTGGTCAAACCTGATATTCTTGGGGGGGTCATATTCCTTAACATCAGTCACCTTACGTTAGATCACCCTGATGCCAGTTTATCACCCGATAATCATTTGGTCTGCGAACTCCAGACATCAATTTTAGGTAATAACTGCATTTGCAGCACCAGAAGTTATTAGTTGTCTGGATAATGGAGTGGACTGCTCTAAGGATTTTGAATTATACTTGTCTAGAAATATACAGTGTAGTCAAATATTAGGTTTATCCACTGATGATGTCCTGATTGAAAGTTGGTGTAGATTACATGATGAAGAGCATTCAGAAAGGGATTGTGACGCTTGCTTGGTCATGTTGGAGAAGACTCGAATTCTGGAACAGCAAAGAGAAGCAACACCCCTAATGATGAGTTATTTAGAAAATACAATAGCTGAATCAGTTATAGAAGGTAAAGAAGAGGAAACATCCTTCCTTGAGTCATTTTATGGTGAGAATTGGAGTTCTCTACTTCCTAATACAGGTAAGGGTGAGCTAGAGAGAAGGTATGAATCTTTTGAAAATTGTGGAGAAGAAACCACTTGTCAGGATAAAGTCTTTGATTCTGATCCTAATACTTTTGATACGAATAGTGAAGCACCTTTCCTTGAGTTATTCTATGGTAAAAAGGAATGGAGACAGGTGGAAGAATTTAAATGCATTGCTGCTGGTGAAGTTCTCATGATAGTAACCCAGGAAATTGTAGAAAAGAAAATAAATGATGATGTACTATCTAACTTGTCCAAATTGAAAGATCAAATGCAAGAATGTTGCAGGTCAATGGAACAAGATACCTTACTGGATGGAAAATGTAAGTTATTTGATGAACAATTCATGAAAGTTGAAGATGCAGAAAGCTTTGGAGTTGTTGTGCATGATCAGATGCCAGTCCAATGCCATTGTGAAAATGAAACAGGGGAGTATTCCTATCAATTGAGAGTTGTTTCACCTTTACAGTTAAATGATTTAGAAATGATAAATTTATGTATATCAAATTATGACGATACTCATTTAGATGCTGATGTGCAGAAAATTAAAGAAAACATTGAGGTGTTGCCTGAAGTCAAGAATCAGACATACATCCAGAATGAGGAGACAAAGCTGGATAAAGATGAAGGATTAATATTTCAAGAGTCATACATTCTTCAATTTGAAGTGAGACCAGTCATTGAGTTAAGCAATGAAAGTGCAAAGTTAAACAGGAGACCAGCTGTCAATGAAGAAGCATGTCCAACAGAGCCAGAAAAACATCAGGTTGTATTTCTCCTTTCCACAGTAAATAACGTTGAATACTATTTTGATTATGCAAATTCAGGAGATAAGACATGCATATGGAGTAATCATGAACATGATGAGCTTCCCCAGTTGCTGATCGTTAAGAGTTATTCTGTTAAACACAGTGAATCTAGAATACAAGAATATTTTTCAAAATACAAAAATGAATTTGTGAGGGATAGAACCATAACAAGTGCCCTGATGCTCCTGCACAATAAAAGGAAGTATGCAAATATAGGTGTCTTTGGGTCTTATCATGGATTTTATTTGCCTTGTAGGGTTTGTATATAGTTTGGTAGAGTAGTTATTTTGTTTCTTTCCTTGCATTCTTGTTTTGTTTCTGTTGTTTCCTTTTGTAGTTAGTTGTTTGTACAGTTTGCTTAGTGTGTTTGCTTTTGTTTGTTTGCTTGTTGAGTTATGTTTTGGTTAGTCAAGGTGATGCATCTTATCACCCTAAGAAAATAACTAAATTGTTAAGATTCAAGTGATGAGAACAAATTCATATATAGGTTATGATTCATTTAGAGAAGTATTGGTGATCAGGGCTGTGATATTTTTTCATCAGGGTGCCTTTTCTTGACCAAAGTGACTCTTTCACAATGACTCACCTAATAGCCTTGGGTTTGTTGAACACACAAGTATAGATCTTAAGTGAAAAATATAAAGGGACTCCCTTGCTACCAGTGCAATCTCCAACCTAAATCAGCAAGGGACCACACCTTGCACACTAAGCTTACATGATGACATCATATGAATATATACAAAAATTTTGAAAATTTAAAATATATATATATATATATATATAATAAAATTAGGCCATCTAAGTAACCTTACCAGGGCTATAGACACCTGCTGGCAGTGGGACTCTACTTAGGGGGATTGTATAGATAACCTTGTCAGGGCTACGGACACCTGCTGGCAACAAGGCTCTATCCAGGTTGGCTATGAGGGATGCTCCCAAACTATGTAGCTTGACATCAGTTACTCATGCTTTCAACTTGCTTTCAAGATGAGGATAATTAATCATTTGCACACACCTGATCCTTTGTTAGCATTGTTGCCATGATGAAAACTTTGTCATTTAGAAAGATTATGATGCTTATACTTAGAAAGAGTTAGAATACTATATATGAATGTGGTCACCTCACTTGAATCATTGGAATTTGGTTGTTTTCTTTGGTGGCAAGTTGTTGTGTGGTTACACAACACACCCCATTTTGACTTGACAAAACAGGGACCCAACTTTTTTGCTGCTTTGGCTTGTGTTGTTTTTCTGCTCTTTGGCGGTTTGGTAAAAGTAAGTCATGCAGATGACCCCGCATAAGGGAAGTGGGTAAGTCATCATGATGAGGTCAGTTAGTCAAAGTTAATATTTCATATCAATAAACTCATGGTTGAAAAGAGTATAAAGTTTCATGCAGGTTTGCCTTTTGGATCACCCTGATATTCCGTAGGGAACGAAAGTTATGACAAGTCAAAGTCCTTGTTAAACCTGATATTCCTGGGGGGTCATATTCCTTAACATCAGTCACCTTACGTTAGATCACCCAGATGCTAGTTTATCACCCAATAATCATTGGGTCCACGAACTCTGGACGTCAATTTTAGGTAATAACTGTATTTACCCGTCAAACGGCTTCATATATTTTGCGGGGGTCATATTTCAAATATCACCCGATATTTCCAATATCACCCTGCCTCAGAATATCACCCCAGTGCCAATATGTCAATGACGTCATCCAATCTCGATCAACAAAGATATCAGGAAATCACCCTGACGGTGATGTCATCATCCTTTTTACCTCGCGGAGGTATGTATCCAACGATCACCCTGTTAAAAAACATGACAGTGACGTCATCCTGATCTTTCGAAAGGGGGTCACATTCGTTAATATGACTCATCTTCATTAACATGATGATGACGTTAGCTTATCCTATTCCACAAAAGACCTGATATGACGATGACATCATCAATCGGCTTGAACTCCGAAGGTCATCTAATTTCTAACATCTGTCATCTTTTCTAATATGACTGATCTTTCCTAACATGATGGTGACGTAATTATGACCTGATATAAAATGCTCGACATTACTGTGACATCATCTTATTCGGAGGGTGATATTCCTCAATATCAGGGTCATATTTCTTAACATCCTGATTTCCTTCAAAATGATGATGATGTCAGCCTTTCACATTTTAACAAAGCCCGTCCATGATGATGACATCATCATCATATCATGTTCTATGAAGAGAGTCATATTAGTTAATATCCCTCATATTAACTAATGTGCATACCCGGACCCGATAGTTTTATTCAATGGAATTTAGTAAACAAAAGCACATGTATTGCATATGCATGATCTTATTCATGCGATAACTGAAAATGTAAGGCCTGCATATTATATGAAGGGTCACATTACCTTTGGAATACAAAAAGAGCTACCGGAAGGTGAAACTATTTGCAAAACATTTAGAGAAACTCAAAAAATTAGGAAATTTCTGACCTTCCCCTTGGCAGGGTCATAACTCCTAGCTATTTTATCAAAATTTAAACTTTTTGGACTCATTGGAAAGATAAACTAGTTATCTAGTTTGAGTTGCTTAGTTACTTAGGCTTGACACCAAGTAACCGACGAAGTCTTGAGCCCCTAATTTCCCTCCAAAGGCCTCCGAAAATGCAATTTACCAAGATGTAGAAAATACCAAAAAATCATATTTCGGTATTTTTATCAAAAATCACTCAAACGGCCCTGGACCTGATCAGATATTGAAACTATTTTAGGGCCTGATAGCATGTTTTCCAGTCAACGATAGTCACCTAGACCCTCTTGACCACCTATGGACATTTAATTACGCGAATTTTCACAGATGCTCAATATTCATAACCCGATATATATAGGTTTGCACATTCATAGCCTAATAAAATATAAATGTTTATTTTCCTGCTATTTATTAAATGATGATGCTTAATTCTCATCTGTTTGTTGCAGGATGTTGGAGCTGTATGAAGTGGAAAATTGCTAATTGGCAGGCAACATGAATAGGAACTGGGGAGGATATCATCAAATATGCTGTGTGCCAGCTGGAAGGTGGACTGAGTCAAAGATACTGGAATATTCTGTCAGCTGTACTAGCAGGCACGTGTTGTTCATCTGGACCATTGATTATTCTAAGAAGGATCATTGTAACTGTTTCCTGGCCTTTGTTCTATAAAAGGGCCAGAACTTGTCCACATGAAGGGGGGAGTCCTATAGAGAGAATATCTAGCAAAAAATAAGGCCAATTACTATAGAATTAAGAAGAGATTGGATTACTGAGACTAATGAGGACTGAATTGTTGAAATGTCAAGCTTCTTTCTTCAGATCATTGAAAATATACCTATTCTAAAACATACTGAATGGAGATGAAGCTTCAGATTACATCATGATTGTAAACTTTACGTAATCTTCAAGTTGATTTCTAGATATGTAATGGTGAGTGCTATGTTCAACTGGAAGCGCTTTCATTTTATTGCATGTTGTTGTCAACTTTTCCTTTGAAGATTTGCACTGGATCATGTGGATTTGTGGAATGTCCTGGTGAAGTATGATTCTAGTTTTCTTCTCTTCATTGTTGTATGGGAACAAGTATGTGGATCGGTAACCTCAGTCAAGTAATTTTGGGAGTCTTATTTTCCAACCCTTTTTCTCATTTTAATTTCATTGAAGTCACTTCCATAACTGCAAATCATGATAAATAACAAGCAGAACAGAGAAATACGCTAACATCTTGTAGATAATTGAAAATCATTAGCATATTTGAGATAAATGCATGTAGTGTTGAAAATGTCATGCAAAGAATCATAAATAATGGTAGAAATCGTGCAAATATCAACCCGTAGGCACATTATTTGAGTGAATTCATGGTGCAGAGGTAGAATTGTTGGAAATTTATGCAGGGCAGATATAAAGAATTGGATATTTGGAGAAATATTGATGAACTTTGTAGAAAATTACTGAACAACGTAAGGCCCCTGAATGATTAACAGCAACACACATCAACCACTGAGTAACGTCAGTAGATTATGAACTAATCAACGGAGACTTGGGATCATGAACTCTTTGAATTCATCGTATCTTTCAACATGAGTAAAGGTTGTAGTGTAACTTTTCATCTATGTTTGTTTATGACTAACATCATGATCAACATAAATTGGCGCTAGAAGGAGGGCCTGAACAAGGGGTTTCTGGATTTCTACAAATATTACATAAATATTTCATCATTTGAGCTTAATGTCTGCAAATATCTCTTATCTAAGGGGTTTTGATTGTATCTTTGCAAAGATCTAGCTCAAAGATTCAAAGATTAGTTTGATTTTCTGAGCTTTCAAATTTTATTCTGAGATATGATAGATCTCATTAAAATTTCAAAATCCTAAAAAAAAATTTGAAAATGGAGTCTCATTTTGATGGATGCATATGAAGGCAATTGTCAAGTTAACATTTCTTTATTTCAGGAAACTCTGAATAGGCAGCTTTATCCTCAAAATTTGTCTAACTTTGGTTTATCCAGTTGTTGCAGGATACACCAGACTGTAGAACACAGTGAAATTAATTGTCTAACTTTTCTTATAAGGTTGGATCTATATTTGAAAGGAATAATTATTTTTATAGATGTGTTTAGGGATGAAGTCTGGCAGGAAAATGAAGAAATTCTGGAGCAACAAGCAGATGCAGCACCAGAAGTTATTAGTTGTCTGGACAATGGAGTGGACCGCTCTAAGGATTTTGAATTATACTTGTCTAGAAATATACAGTGTAGTCAAATATTAGGTTTATCCACTGATGATGTCCTGATTGAAAGTTGGTGCAGATTACATGACGAAGAGCATTCAGAAACGGATTGTGACGCTTGCTTGGTCATGTTGGAGAAGACTCGAATTCTGGAACAGCAAAGAGAAGCAACACCCCTAATGATGAGTTGTTTAGAAAATACAATAGCTGAATCAATTATAGAAGGTAAAGAAGAGGAAACATCCTTCCTTGAGTTATTTTATGGTGAGAATTGGAGTTCTCTACTTCCTAATACAGGTAAGGGTGAGCCAGAGAGCAGGTATGAATCTTTTGAAAATTGTGGAGAAGAAACCACTTGTCAGGATAAAGTCTTTGATTCTGATCCTAATATTTTTGATAAGGATAGTGAAGCACCTTTCCTTGAGTTATTCTATGGTAAAAACGAATGGAGATAGGTGGAAGAATTTAAATGCATTGGTGCTGTTGAAGTTCCCATGATAGTAACCCAGGAAATTGTAGAAAAGAAAATAAATGCTGATGTACTATCTAACTTGTCCAAATTGAATGATCAAATGCAAGAATGTTGCGGGTCAATGGAACAAGATACCTTACTGGATGGAAAATGTAAGTTATTTGATGAACAATTCATGAAAGTTGAAGATGCAGAAAGCTTTGGAGTTGTTGTGCATGATCAGATGCCAATCCAATGCCATTGTGAAAATGAAACAGGGGAGTATTCCTATCAATTGAAAGTTGTTTCACCTTTACAATTAAATGATTTAGAAATGATAAATTTTTTTATATCAAGTTATGAAGATACTCATTTAGATGCTGATGTGCAGCAAAATTAAAGAAAACATTGAGGTGTTGCCTGAAGTCAAGAATCAAACGTACATCCAGAATGAGGAGACAAAGCTGGATAAAGATGAAGGATTAATATTTCAAGAGTCATACATTCTTCAATTTGAAGTGAGACCAGTCATTGAGTTAAGCAATGAAAGTGCAAAGTTAAACATGAGACCAGCTGTCAATGAAGAAGCATGTCCAACAGAGCCAGAAAAACATCAGGTTGTATTTCTCCTTTCCACAGTAAATGATGTTGAATACTATTTTGATTATGGAAATTCAGGAGATAAGACATGCATATGGATTAATCATGAACATGATGAGCTTCCTCAGTTGCTGATCGTTAAGAGTTATTTTTTCAAACATGGTGAATATAGAATACAAGAATATTTTTCAAAATACAAAGATGAATTTGTGAGGGTTAGAGAGGGGCAAAATTCTCCACTTCCAAATGCAACAGAGAGAGGGGCAAGTCAAAAGATTTCAAATCTAATCATACGCATGCAAGCCACCCGGTTAGGACAGTAACAACCGAACATGGAAACGTAGGATGGAACGAAGGATGAAGGAAGCAAAAAATGGATTGGCCGTGGGTGGAGGAAGGAGAGGATCTAGAGAAATAAAAATGCCCTCTCTTTAGTAACTAAAATGCAACAGAGAGAGGGGCAAAACCATAACAAGTGCCCTGATGCTCCTGCACAATATAAGGAAGTATGCAAATACAGGTGTCTTTGGGTCTTATCATGGGTTTTATTTGCCTTGTAGGGTTTGTATATAGTTTGGTAGAGTAGTTGTTTTGTTTCTTTCCTTGCTTTCTTGTTTTGTTTTCTGTTGTTTCCTTTTGTAGTTAGTTGTTTGTACAGTTTGCTTAGTGTGTTTGCTTTTGTTTGTTTGCTTGTTGAGTTATGTTTTGGTTAGTCAAGGTGATGCAGCTCATCACTCTAAGAAAATAACTAAATTGTTAAGATTCAAGTGATGAGAACAAATTCATATATAGGTTATGATTCATTTTGAGAAGTATTGGTGATCAGGTCTGTGATATTTTTTCATCAGGGTGCCTTTTCTTGACCAAAGTGACTCTTTCACAATGACTCACCTAACAGCCTTGGATTTGTTGAACACACAAGTATAGGTGTTAAGTGAAAAATCTAAAGGGACTCCCTTGCTACCAGTGCAATCTCCAACCTAAATCAGCAAGGGACCATACCTTGCACACTAAGCTTACATGATGACATCATATGAATATATACATAAATTTTAAAAATCTAAAAATATATATATATATATATAATAAAATTAGGCCATCTAAGTAACCTTACCAGGGCTATAGACGCATGCTGGCAGTGGGGCTCTACTTAGGGAGATTGTATAGATAACCTTGCTGGGGCTATGGACGCCTACTGGCAGCAAGGCTCTATCCAGGTTGGCTATAAGGGATGCTCCCAAACTATGTAGCTTGACATCAGTTACTCATGCTTTCAACTTGCTTTCAAGATGAGGATAATTAATCATTTGCACACACCTAATCCTTTGTTAGCATTCTTGCCATGATGAAAACTTTGTCATTTAGAAAGATTATGATGCTTATACTTAGAAAGAGTTAGAATACTATATGTGAATGTGGTCACCTCACTTGAATCATTGGAATTTGGTTATTTTCTTTGGTGGCAAGTTGTTGTGTGGTTACACAACACACCCCATTTTGACTTGACAAAACAGGGACCCAACATTTTTGCTGCTTTGGCTTGTGTTGTTTTTCTGCTCTTCGGCGGTCTGGTAAAAGTAAGTCATGCAGGTGACCCTGCATAAGGGAAGTGGGTAAGTCATCATGATGAGGTCAATTAGTCAAAGTTAATATTTCATATCAATAACCTCACGGTTGAAAAGAGTATAAAGTTTCATGCAGGTTTGCCTTTTGGATCACCCTGATATTCCTTAGGGAACGAAAGTTATGACAAGTCAAAGTCCTGGTCAAACCTGATATTCCTGGGGGGTCATATTCCTTAACATCAGTCACCTTACGTTAGATCACCCTGATGCTAGTTTATCACTTGATAATCATTTGGTCCGCGAACTCCAGACGTCAATTTTAGGTAATAACTGTATTTACCTGTCAAACGGCTTCATATATTTTACGGGGGTCATATTTCAAATATCACCCGATATTTCAAATATCACCCGATCTTGCGAATATCACTCAATATTTCAAATATCACACTGCCTCAGAATATCACTCCAGTGCCAATATGCTGATGATGTCATCCAATCTCGATGAACAAAGATATCAGGAAATCACCCTGACGGTGACGTCATCATCCTTTTTACCTCGCGGAGGTACATATCCAACGATCACCCTATTAAAAAACATGACGGTGACGTCATCTTGATCTTTTGAAAGGGGGTCACATTCGTTAATATGACTCATCTTTGTTAACATGATGATGACGTCAGCTTATCCCATTCCACAAAAGACCTGATATGACGATGACATCATCAATCGGCTTGAACTCTGAAGGTCATCTAATTTCTAACATCTGTCATCTTTTCTAATATGACTGATCTTTCCTAACGTGATGGTGACATCATTTTGACCCGATATAAAAAGCTCGACATGACTGTGACGTCATCTTATTCGAAGGGTGTTATTCCTCAATATCAGGGTCATATTTCTTAACACCCTGACTTCCTTCAACACGATTATGACATCAGCCATTCATATTTTAACGAAGCCCATCAATGATGATGACATCATCATCATATCATGATCTATGAAGAGAGTCATATTAGTTAATATCCCTCATATTAACTAATGTGCATACCCGGACTCGATAGTTTTATTCAATGGAATTTAGTAAACAAAAGCGCAAGTATTGCATATGCATGATCTTATTCATGCGATAACTAAAAATGTAAGGCTTGCATATCATATGAAGGGTCACATTACCTTTGGAATACAAAAAGAGCTACCGGAAGGTGAAACTATTTGCAAAACATTTAGAGAAACTCAAAAAATTAGGAAATTTCTGACCTTCCCCTTGGCAGGGTCATAACTCCTAGCTATTTTATCAGAATTTAAACTTTTTGGACTCGTTGGAAAGATAAATTAGTTATCTAGTTTGAGTTGCTTGGTTATTTAGGCTTGACACCAAGTAACCGACGAAGTCTTGAGCCCCTAATTTCCCTTCGAAGGCCTCTGAAAATGCAATTTACCAAGATGTAGAAAATACCAAAAAATCATATTTTTGGTATTTTTATCAAAAATCACTCAAATGGCCCTGGACCTGATCAGATATTGAAACTATTTTAGGGCCTGATAGCATGTTTTCCAGTCAACGATAGTCACCCGGACCCTCTTGACCACCTATGGACATTTAATTACGCGAATTTTCACAGATGCTCAATATTCATAACCCGATATATATAGGTTTGCACATTCACAACCTAATAAAATATAAATGTTTATTTTCCTGCTATTTATTAAATGATGATGCTTAATTCTCGTCTGTTTGTTGCAGGATGTTGGAGCTGTATGAAGTGGAAAATTACCAACTGGCAGGCAACATGAACAGGAACTGGGGAGGATATCATCAAATATGTTGTGTGCCAGCTGGAAGGTGGACTGAGTCAAAGATACTAGAATATTCTATGTCAGCTGTACTCGCAGGCACATGCTGTTCATCTGGACCGTTGATTATTCTGAGAAGGATCCTGATCCTTGGATCATTGTAACTATTTCCTGGCCTTTGTTCTATAAAAGGTCCAGAACTTGTCCAAATAAAGAGGGGAGTCCTATAGAGAGAATATCTAGAAAAAAATAACGCCAGTTACTATAGAATTAAGAAGAGATCTGATTACTGAGACTAATGAGGACTGAATTGTTGAAATGTCAAGCTTCTTTCTTCAGATCATTGTAAATATATCTATTCTAAAGCATACTGAATGGAGATGAAGCTTCAGATTACATCATGATTATAAATTTTACGTAATCTTTAAGTTGATTTCTGGATATGTAATGGTGAATGTTGTGTTCAACTGGAAGCGCTTTCATTTTATTGCATGTTGTTGTCAACTTTTCCTTTGAAGATTTGCACTGGATCATGTGGATTTGTGGAATGTCCTGGTGAAGTATGATTCTAGATTTCTTCTCTTCATTGCTGTATGGGAACATGTATGTGGATCGGTGATCTCAGTCAAGTAATTTTGGGAATCTCATTTTCTAACCCTTTTTCTCATTTTAATTTCATTGAAGTCACTTCCATAACTGCAAATCATGATAAATAACAAGCAGAACAGAGAAATATGTTGACATCTTGTAGATAATTGAAAATTATTAGCATATTTGAGATAAATGCATGTAGTGTTGAAAATGTCATGCAAAGAATCATAAATAATGGTAGAAATCATGCAAATATCAACCCGTAGGCACATTATTTGAGTGAATTCTTGGTGCAAAAGTAGAATTGTTGGAAATTTATGCAGAGCAGATATAAAGAACAGGATATTTGAAGAAATATTGATGAACTTTACAGAAAATTACTAAAGAACGTAAGGCCCCTGAATGATTAACAGCAACACACATCAACCACTGAGTAATGTCAGTAGATTATGAACTAATCAACGGAGACTTGGGATCATGAACTCTCTGAATTCATCATATCTTACAAGATGAGTAAAGGTTGTTGTGTAACTTTTATTCTATGTTTATTTATGACTAACATCATGATCAACATAAATTTGCGCTAGAAGGAGGGCCTGAACAAGGGATTTCTGTATTTCTGCAAATATTACATAAATATTTCATCATTTGAGCTTAATGTCTGCAAATATCTCTTATCTAAGGGGTTTTAATTGTATCTTTGCAAAGATCTAGCTCAAAGCTTCAAAGATTAGTTTGATTTTCTGAGCTTTCAAATTTTATTCTAAGATATGATAGATCTCATTAAAATTTCAAAATTCAAAAAAAAATTGAAAATGGAGTCTCATTTTGATGGATGCATATGAAGGAAATTGTCAAGTTAACATTTCTTTATTTCAAGAAACTTTGAATAGGCAACTTTATCCTCAAAATTTGTCTGACTTTGGTTTATCCAGTTGTTGTAGGATACACCAGACTGTAGAACACAGTGAAATTAATTGTCTAACTTTTCTTATAAGGTTGGATCTATATTTGAAAGGAATAATATTTTTTATAGATGTGTTTAGGGCTGAAGTCTGGCAGGAAAATGAAGAAATTCTGGAGCAACAAACAGATGCAGCACCAAAAGTTATTAGTTGTCTGGACAATGGAGTGGACCACTCTAAGGATTTTGAATTATACTTGTCTAGAAATATACAGTGTAGTCAAATATTAGGTTTATCCACTGATGATGTCCTGATTGAAAGTTGGTGCAGATTACATGAAGAAGAGCATTCAGAAAGGGATTGTGATGCTTGCTTGGTCATGTTGGAGAAGACTCGTATTCTAGAATAGCAAAGAGAAGCAACACCCCTAATGATGAGTTGTTTAGAAAATACAATAGCTAAATCAGTTATAGAAGATAAAGAAGAGGAAACATCCTTCCTTGAGTCATTTTATGGCGAGAATTGGAGTTCTCTACTTCCTAATACAGGTAAGGGTGAGCCAGAGAGCAGGTATGAATTGTTTGAAAACTGTGGAGAAGAAACCATTGGTCAGGATAAAGTCTTTGATTCTGATCCTAATGCTTTTGATAAGGATAGTGAAGCACCTTTCCTTGAGTTATTCTATGGTAAAAAGAAATGGACACAGGTGGAAGAATTTAAATGCATTGGTGCTGTTGAAGTTCCCATGATAGTAACCCAGGAAATTGTAGAAAAGAAAATAAATGCTGATGTACTATCTAACTTGTCCAAATTGAATGATCAAATGCAAGAATGTTGCGGGTCAATGGAACAAGATACCTTACTGGATGGAAAATGTAAGTTATTTGATGAACAATTCATGAAAGTTGAAGATGCAGAAAGCTTTGGAGTTGTTGTGCATGATCAGATGCCAGTCCAATGCCATTGTGAAAATGAAACAGGGGAGTATTCCTATCAATTGAGAGTTGTTTCACCTTTACAGTTAAATGATTTAGAAATGATAAATTTCTGTATATCAGGTTATGAAGATACTCATTTAGATGCTGATGTGCAGGAAATTAAAGAAAACATTGAGGTGTTGCCTGAAGTCAAGAATCAGACATACATCCAGAATGAGGAGACAAAGCTGGATAAAGATGAAGGATTAATATTTCAAGAGTCATACATTCTTCAATTTGAAGTGAGACCAGTCATTGAGTTAAGCAACGAAAGTGCAAAGTTAAACAAGAGACCAGCTGTCAATGAATAAGCATGTGCAACAGAGCCAGAAAAACATCAGGTTGTATTTCTCCTTTCCACAGTAAATGATGTTGAATACTATTTTGATTATGGAAATTCAAGAGATAAGACATGCATATGGATTAATCATGAACATGATGAGCTTCCTCAGTTGTTGATCGTTAAGAGTTATTCTGTTAAACACGGTGAATCTAGAATACAAGAATATTTTTCAGAATACAAAGATGAATTTGCGAGGGTTAGAACCATAACAAGTGCCCTGATGCTCCTGCACAATATAAGGAAGTATGCAAATACAGGTGTCTTTGGGTCTTATCATGGGTTTTATTTGCCTTGTAGGGTTTGTATATAGTTTGGTAGAGTAGTTGTTTTGTTTCTTTCCTTGCTTTCTTGTTTTGTTTTATGTTGTTTCCTTTTGCAGTTAGTTGTTTGTACAATTTGCTTAGTGTGTTTGCTTTTGTTTGTTTGCTTGTTGAGTTATGTTTTGGTTAGTCAAGGTGATGCAGCTCATCACCCTAAGAAAATAACTAAATTTTTAAGATTGAAGTGATGAGAACAAATTCATATATAGGTTATGATTCATTTTGAGAAGTATTGGTGATCAGGTCTGTGATATTTTTTCATCAGGGTGCCTTTTCTTGACCAAAGTGACTCTTTCACAATGACTCACCTAACAGCCTTGGGTTTGTTAAACACACAAGTATAGGTGTTAAGTGAAAAATCTAAAGGGACTCCCTTGCTACCAGTGCAATCTCCAATCTAAATCAGTAAGGGACCACACCTTGCACACTAAGCTTACATGATGACATCATATGAATATATACAAAAATTTTGAAAATCTAAAATATATATATATATATAATAAAATTAGGCCATCTGAGTAACCTTACCAGGGCTAGAGACGCCTGCTGGCAATGGGGCTCTACTTAGGGGGATTGTATAGATAACCTTGACGGGGCTATGGACACCTACTGGCAGCAAGTCTCTATCCAGGTTAGCTATGAGGGATGCTCCCAAACTATGTAGCTTGACATCAGTTACTAATGCTTTCAACTTGCTTTCAAAATGAGGATAATTAATCATTTGCACACACCTGATCCTTTGTTAGCATTGTTGCCATGATGAAAACTTTGTCATTTAGAAAGATTATGATGCTTATACTTAGAAAAAGTTAGAATACTATATATGAATGTGGTCACCTCACTTGAATCATTGAAATTTGGTTGTTTTCCTTGGTGGCAAGTTGTTGTGTGGTTACACAACATGCCCAATTTTTACTTGACAAAACAGGGACCCAACTTTTTTGTTGCTTTAGCTTGTGTTATTTTTCTACTCTTCGGCAGTCTGGTAAAAGTAAGTCATGCAGGTGACCCTGCATAAGAGAAGTGGGTAAGTCATCATGATGAGGTCAGTTAGTCAAAGTTAATATTTCGTATCAATAACCTCATGGTTGAAAAGAGTATAAAGTTTCACGCAGGTTTGTTTTTTGGATCACCCTGATATTGCTTAGGGAACGAAAGTTATGACAAGTTAAAGTCCTGGTGAAACTTGATATTCCTGGGGGAGGTCATATTCCTTAACATCAGTCACCTTACGTTAGATCACCCTGATGCCAGTTTATCACCCGATAATCATTTGGTCCGCGAACTCCAGACGTCAATTTTAGGTAATAACTGTATTTGCCTGTCAAACGGCTTCATATATTTTGCGGGGGTCATATTTCAAATATCACCCGATATTTCCAATATCACCTGATCTTGCGAATATCACCTGATATTTAAAATATCACCCTAGTGCCAATATGCCGATGACGTCATCCAATCTCGATGAACAAAGATATCAGGAAATCACCCTGACGGTGACGTCATCATACTTTTTACCTCGCGGAGGTACGTATCCAACGATCACCCTGTTAAAAAACATGACGGTGACCTCATCCTGAATTTTCGAAAAGGGGTCACATTCGTTAATATGACTCATCTTCGTTAACATAATGATGAAGTCAGCTTATCCCATTCCACAGAAGACCTGATATGACGATGACATCATCAATCGGCTTGAACTCCAAGGTCATCTAATTTCTAACATCCGTCATCTTTTCTAATATGACTGATCTTTCCTAACATGATGGTGACGTCATTCTGACCCGATATAAAAAGCTTGACATGACTGTTACGTCATCTTATTCGGAGGGTGATATTCCTCAATATCAGGGTCATATTTCTTAACACCCTGATTTCCTTCAACACAATGATGACGTAGCCTTTCACATTTTAACGAAGCCCGTCCATGATGATGACATCATCATCATATCCTGATCTATGAAGAGTATATTAGTTAATATCCCTCATATTAACTAATGTGCATACTCGGACCCGATAGTTTAATTCAATGGAATTTAGTAAACAAAAGCGCATGTATTGCATATGCATGATCTTATGCATACAATAACTGAAAATATAAGGCTTGCATATCATATGAAGCGTCACATTACCTTTGGAATACAAAAAGAGCTACCGAAAGGTGAAACTATTTGCAAAAAATTTAGAGAAACTCAAAAAATTAGGAAATTTCTAACCTTCCCCTTGGCAGGGTCATAACTCCTAGCTATTTTATCGGAATTTAAACTTTTTGGACTCATTGGAAAGATAAACTAGTTATCTAGTTTGAGTTGCTCGGTTACTTAGGCTTGATGTCAAGTAACCAACGAAGTCTTGAGCCCCTAATTTCGCTCCGAAGACCTCTGAAAATGCAATTTACCAAGATGTAGAAAATACCAAAAAATCATATTTTCAGTATTTCTATCAAAAATCACTCAAATGACCCTAGACCTGATCAAATATTGAAACTATTTTAGGGCCTGATAGCATGTCTTCCAGTCAACGATAGTCACCCAGACCCTCTTGACGACCTATGGACATTTAATTACGTGAATTTTCACAGATGCTCAATATTCATAACTCGATATATATAGGTTTGCATATTCACAACCTAATAAAATATAAATGTTTATTTTCCTATTAGTTATTAAATGATGATGCTTAATTCTCGTCTATTTGTTGCAGGATGTTGGAGCTATATGAAGTGAAAAATTTCCAACTGGTAGGCAACATTAATAGGAACTGGGGAGGATATCATCAAATATGTTGTGTGCCAGCTGGAAGGTGGACTGAGTCGAAGATACTAGAATATTCTATGCCAACTGTACTGGCAGGCACGTGCTGTTCATCTGGACCGTCGATTATTCTGAGAAGGATCCTGATCCTTGGATCATTGTAACTATTTTCTGGCCTTTGTTCTATAAAAGGGCCAGAACTTGTCCAAATAAAGGGGGAGTCCTATAGAAAGAATATCTAGCAAAAAATAAGGCCAGTTACTGTAGAATTAAGAAGACATCGAATTACTGAGACTAATGAGGACTGAATTATTGAAATGTCAAGCTTTTTTCTTCAGATCATTGTAAATATACCTGTTCTAAAGCATACTGAATGGAGATGAAGCTTCAGATTACATCATGATTGTAAACTTTACGTAATCTTCAAGTTGAATTCTAGATATGTAATGGTGAATGTTGTGTTCAACTGTAAGCGCTTTCATTTTATTGCATGTTGTTGTCAACTTTTCCTTTGAAGATTTGCACTGGATCATGTGGATTTGTGGAATGTCCTGGTGAAGTATGATTCTAGTTTTCTTCTCTTCATTGCTGTATGGAAACTTGTATGTGGATCGGTGATCTCAGTCAAGTAATTTTGGGAATCTCATTTTCTAACCCTTTTTCTCATTTTAATTTCATTGAAGTCACTTCCATAACTGCAAATCATGATAAATAACAAGCAGAATAGAGAAATATGCTGACATCTTGTAGATAATTGAAAATCATTAGCATATTTGAGATAAATGCATGTAGTGTTGAAAATGTCATGCAAAGAATCATAAATAATGGTAGAAATCGTGCAAATATCAACCTGTAGGCACATTATTTGAGTGAATTCATGGTGCAGAGGTAGAATTGTTGGAAATTTATGCAGGGCAGATATAAAGAACAGGATATTTGGAGAAATATTGATGAACTTTGCAGAAATTTACTAAAGAATGTAAGGCCCCTGAATGATTAACAAAAACACACATCAACCACTGAGTAACGTCAGTAGATTATGAACTAATCAACTGAGACTTGGGATCATGAACTCTCTGAATTCATCGTATCTTTCAAGATGAGTAAAGGTTGTTGTGTAACTTTTATTCTATGTTTGTTTATAACTAACATCATGATCAACATAAATTGGCGCTAGAAGGAGGGCCTGAACAAGGGATTTCTGTATTTCTAAAAATATTACATAAATATTTCATCATTTGAGCTTAATGTCTGCAAATATCTCTTATCTGAGGAGTTTTGATTGTATCTTTGCAAAGATCTAGCTCAAAGCTTCAAAGATTAGTTTGATTTTTTGAGCTTTCAAATTTTATTCTGAGATATGATAGATCTCATTAAAATTTCAAAATCCTAAAAAAAAAAATTGAAAATGGAGTCTCATTTTGATGGATGCATATGAAGGCAATTGTCAAGTTAACATTTCTTTATTTCAAGAAACTTTAAATAGGCAACTTTATCCTCAAAATTTGTCCGACTTTGGTTTATCCAGTTGTTGCAGGATACACCAGACTGTGGAACACAGTGAAATTAATTGTCTAACTTTTCTTATAAGGTTGGATCTATATTTGAAAGGAATAATATTCTTTATAGATGTGTTTAGGGCTAAAGTCTAGCAGGAAAATGAAGAAATTCTGGAGCAACAAGCAGATGCAGCACCAGAAGTTATTAGTTGTCTGGACAATGGAGTGGACCGCTCTAAGTATTATGAATTATACTTGTGTAGAAATATATAGTGTAGTCAAATATTAGGTTTATCTACTGATGATGTCCTAATTGAAAGTTGGTGCAGATTACATGACAAAGAGCATTCAGAAAGAGATTGTGACGCTTGCTTGGTCATGTTGGAGAAGACTCGAATTCTGGAATAGCAAAGAGAAGCAACACCCCTAATGATGAGTTGTTTAGAAAATACAATAGCTGAATCAATTATAGAAGGTAAAGAAGAGGAAACATCCTTCCTTGAGTCATTTTATGGTGAGAATTGGAGTTCTCTACTTCCTAATACAAGTAAGGGTGAGCCAGAGAGCAGGTATGAATCTTTTGAAAACTGTGGAGAAGAAACCACTTGTCAGGATAAAGTCTTTGATTCTGATCCTAATACTTTTGATAAGGATAGTGAAGCACCTTTCCTTGAGTTATTCTATGGTAAAAAGGAATGGAGAAAGGTGGAAGAATTTAAATGCATTGGTGCTGGTGAAGTTCCCATGATAGTAACCTAGGAAATTGTAGAAAATAAAATAAATGCTGATGTACTATCTAACTTGTCCAAATTGAATGATGAAATGCAAGAATGTTGCAGGTCAATGGAACAAGATACCTTACTGGATGGAAAATGTAAGTTATTTGATGAACAATTCATGAAAGTTGAAGATGCAGAAAGCTTTGGAGTTGTTGTGCATGATCAGATGCCAGTCCAATGCCATTGTGAAAATGAAACAGGGGAGTATTCCTATCAATTGAGAGTTGTTTCACCTTTACAGTTAAATGATTTAGAAATGATAAATTTTTGTATATCAGGTTATGAAGATATGCATTTAGATGTTGATGTGCAGGAAATTAAAGAAAACATTGAGGTGTTGCCTGAAGTCAAGAATCAGACATACATCCAGAATGAGGAGACAAAGCTGGATAAAGATGAAGGATTAATATTTCAAGAGTCATACATTCTTCAAGACCAGTCATTAAGTTAAGCAATGAAAGTGCAAAGTTAAACAGGAGACCAGCTATCAATGAAGCATGTCCAACAGAGCCAGAAAAACATCAGGTTGTATTTCTCCTTTCCACAGTAAATGATGTTGAATACTATTTTCATTATGAAAATTCAGGAGATAAGACATGCATATGGATTAATCATGAACATGATGAGCTTCCTCAGTTGCTGATCGTTAAGAGTTGTTTTTTTAAACACAGTGAATCTAGAATACAAGAATATTTTTTAGAATACAAAGATGAATTTGCGAGGGTTAGAGCCATAACAAGTGCCCTGATGCTCCTGCACAATATAAGGAAGTATGCAAATACAGGTGTCTTTGGGTCTTATCATGGGTTTTATTTGCCTTGTAGGGTTTGTATATAGTTTGGTAGAGTAGTTGTTTTGTTTCTTTCCTTGCTTTCTTGTTTTGTTTTCTGTTGTTTCCTTTTGTAGTTAGTTGTTTGTACAATTTGCATAGTGTGTTTGCTTTTGTTTGTTTGCTTGTTGAGTTATGTTTTGGTTAGTCAAGGTGATGCATCTCATCACCCTAAGAAAATAACTAAATTGTTAAGATTCAAGTGATGAGAACAAATTCATATATAGGTTATGATTCATTTTGAGAAGTATTGGTGATTAGGTCTATGATATTTTTTCATCAGGGTGCCTTTTCTTGACGAAAGTGACTCTTTCACAATGACTCACCTAACAGCCTTGGATTTGTTGAACACGCAAGTATAGGTATTAAGTGAAAAATCTAAAGGCACTCCCTTGCTACCAGTGCAATCTCCAACCTAAATCAGCAAGGGACCACACCTTGCACACTAAGCTTACATGATGACATAATATGAATATATACAGAAATTTTGAAAATCTAAATATATATATATATATAATAAAATTAGGCCATCTAAGTAACCTTACCAGGGCTATAAACGCCTGCTGGCAGTGGGGCTCTACTTAGGGGGATTGTATAGATAACCTTGCCGGGGCTATGGACGCCTGCTGGTAGCAAGGCTCTATCCAGGTTGGCTATGAGGGATGCTCCCAAACTATGTAGTGTGACATCAGTTACTCATGCTTTCAACTTGCTTTCAAGATGAGGATAATTAATCATTTGCACACACCTGATCCTTTGTTAGCATTGTTGCCATGATGAAAACTTTGTCATTTAGAAAGATTATGATGCTTATACTTAGAAAGATTTAAAATACTATATATGAATGTGGTCACCTCACTTGAATCATTGGAATTTGGTGGTTTTCTTTGGTGGCAAGTTGTTGTGTGGTTAAACAACACGCCCTATTTTGACTTGACAAAACAGGGACCCAACTTTTTTGCTACTTTGGCTTGTGTTATTTTTCTGCTCTTTGACAGTCTGGTAAAAGTAAGTCATGCAGGTGACCCTGCATAAGGGAAGTGGGTAAGTCATCATAATGAGGTCAGTTAGTCAAAGTTAATATTTCATGTCAATAACCTCACGATTGAAAAGAGTATAAAGTTTCATGCAGGTTTGCCTTTTGGATTACCCTGATATTCCTTAGGGAACGAAAGTTATGACAAGTCAAAGTCCTTGTCAAACCTGATATTCCTGGGGGGGTCATATTCCTTAACATCAGTCACCTTACGTTAGATCACCCTGATGCCAGTTTATCACCAGATAATCATTTGGTCCGCGAACTCCGAACGTCAATTTTAGGTAATAACTGTATTTGCCCGTCAAACAGCTTCATATATTTTGCGGGGGTCATATTTCAAATATCACCCGATATTTCAAATATCACCCTGCCTCAGAATATCACCCCAGTGCCAATATGCCGATGACGTCATCCGATCTCGATCAACAAAGATATCAGGAAATCACCCTGACGGTGACGTCATCATCCTTTTTACCTCGCAGAGGTACGTATCCAACAATCACCCTGTTAAAAAACATGACGGTGACGTCATCCTGATCTTTCGAAAAGGGGTCACATTCGTTAATATGACTCATCTTCGTTAACATGATGATGACGTCAGCTTATCCCATTCCACAAAAGACCTGATATGACGAGACATCATCAATCGGCTTGAACTCTGAAGGTCATTTAATTTCTAGCATCCGTCATCTTTTCTAATATGACTGATCTTTCCTAACATGATGGTGACGTCATTCTGACCTGATATAAAAAGCTCGACATGACTGTGACGTCATCTTATTCAGAGGGTGATATTCCTCAATATCAGGGTCATATTTCTTAACATCCTGATTTCCTTCAACACGATGATGACGTCAGCCTTTCACATTTTAACGAAGCCCATCCATGATGATGACATCATCATCATATCCTGATCTATGAAGAGAGTCATATTAGTTAATATCCCTCATATTAACTAATGTGCATACCCGGACCCAAGAGTTTTATTCAATGGAATTTAGTAAACAAAAGCGCATGTATTGCATATGCATGATCTTATGCATGCGGTAACTGAAAATGTAAGGCTTGCATATCATATGAAAGGTCACATTACCTTTGGAATACAAAAAGAGCTACCGGAAGGTGAAACTATTTGCAAAAAATTCAGAGAAACTCAAAAAATTAGGAAATTTCTCACCTTCCCCTTGGCAGGGTCATAACTCCTAACTATTTTATCAGAATTTAAACCTTTTGGACTCATTGGAAAGATCAACTAGTTATCTAGTTTGAGTTGCTCGGTTACTTAGGCTTGACGCCAAGTAACCGACGAAGTCTTGAGCCCCTAATTTCCCTCTGAAGGCCTCCGAAAATGCAATTTACCAAGATGTAGAAAATACCAAAAAATCATATTTTCGGTATTTTTATCAAAAATCACTCAAATGACCCTAGACCTGATCAGATATTGAAACTATTTTAGGGCCTGATAGCATGTTTTCTAATCAACGATAGTCACCCGGACCCTCTTGACCACCTGTGGACATTTAATTACGCGAATTTTTACAAATGCTCAATATTCATAACCCGATATATATAGGTTTGCACATTCACAGCCTAATAAAATATAAATGCTTATTTTCCTACTAGTTATTAAATGATGATGCTTAATTCTCGTCTGTTTGTTGCAGGATGTTGGATCTGTATGAAGTGGAAAATTGCCAACTGGCAGGCAACATGAACAGGAACTGGGGAGGATATCATCAAATATGCTATGTGCCAGCTAGAAGGTGGACTGAGTCGAAGATGCTGGAATATTCTATGCCAGCTGTACTGGCAGGCACGTGTTGTTCATCTGGACCATTGATTATTCTGAGAAGGATCTTGATCCTTGGATCATTGTAACTGTTTCCTGGCCTTTGTTCTATAAAAGGGCCAGAACTTGTCCAAATAAAGGGGGGAGTCCTATAGAGAGAATATCTAGCAAAAAATAAGGCCAGTTACTATAGAATTAAGAAGAGATCATATTACTGAGACTAATGAGGACTAAATTGTTGAAATGTCAAGCTTCTTTCTTCAGATCATTGTAAATATACATGTTCTAAAGCATACTGAATGGAGATGAAGCTTCAGATTACATCATGATTGTAAACTTTACATAATCTTCGAGTTGATTTCTGGATATGTAATGGTGAATGTTGTGTTCAACTAGAAGCGCTTTCATTTTATTGCATGTTGTTGTCAACTTTTCCTTTGAAGATTTGCACTGGATCATGTGGATTTGTGGAATGTCCTGGTGAAGTATGATTCTAGTTTTCTTCTCTTCATTGCTGTATGGGAACATGTATGTGGATCGGTGATCTCAATCAAGTAATTTTGGGAATCTCATTTTCTAACCCTTTTTCTCATTTTAATTTCATTGAAGTCACTTCCATAACTGCAAATCATGATAAATAACAAGCAGAACAGAGAAATACGCTGACATCTTGTAGATAATTGAAAATCATTAGCATATTTGAGATAAATGCATGTAGTGTTGAAAATGTCATGCAAAGAATCATAAATAATGGTAGAAATCGTGCAAATATCAACCCGTAGGCACATTATTTGAGTGAATTCATGGTGCAGAGGTAGAATTGTTGGAAATTTATGCAAGGCAGATATAAAGGACAGGATATTTGGAGAAATATTGATAAACTTTGTAGAAAATTACTGAAGAACGTAAGGCCCCTGAATGATTAACAGCAACACACATCAACCACTGAGTAACGTCAATAGATTATGAACTAATCAACGGAGACTTGGGATCATGAACTCTCTGAATTCATTGTATCTTTCAAGATGAGTAAAGGTTGTTGTGTAACTTTTATTCTATGTTTGTTTATGACTAACATCATGATCAACAGGTCCCCATTATTCATGTCTTATTGGTTCCTGTCACCGTTGTGTCTATCACCCACATTATCTCTATTCTTATCTCCTCCATTGTCCATGTTTCTATCACCGCCATTGTTGATATTCCTGTCACCTCCATTCTACCTGTTCCTATCACGGTGATTATCCATGTTATTTCTTCCATCTCACAACTATTCGAGGGTATATGCTATCTCCGCTTGAGATTCTCTGAACTCCTGACGAGACTCCCTCAATTCTCTTTCTAAAGCCAACGAGCTCCTGGTGAGCACATTCAGGATCTCACACATGCTAGGTTCCTCAACTTCTCTGTCACCCATTTCTTCTGTAACTGGTTGTAACTCCCCTGAAAAAGGATCCTCTAATGGTACTTCTCCCTCCTCTATCAACCGTGGAGTCTGTATCTCTGGCTCAAATGGATCAACCTGTGATATTTCTCCTTCTTATATTCTCTGTGAGTATCATGTTCCTAGCCTTGGTCTAAAATTATATCTATATGTTGGTCGCACTGCATGTCATATTTAACCTCACAGGATGGCAAGATACACTGCTCTGATACCACTGTAACATACACCCCTCTGTATATGTTGTTCTGAACCAATTTTTTGTGTTTTCTGATGCATTTGTGTTTAGGGTTTCATGGGTTATTTTTGCATGTTTATTTTTTTGCATTGCATGTATGAAATATAGAACATATGAACAAACCTAGAAAAACTAAAAGAGATATTAACAAAATAACAATGACCCAGATTGTATTTAGCCAAAATATCAATTATAATAACATACCCAGATCAAGTTTTACAACTTTGTTCGGATGCTAAAGTCGGACCAGCAATATATCACCCTAGAAAATGCTCACAATTCCGTGGAATGAAGTGATATGGTAAAGCAAGTTGCAGCAGCTATTTATTGAACCCTAAGCGCCATGAATCAAAGAAACCACAACACCAAATATCACAGAAAAGACGCCCTACAATTCTCTTATTGTACCAGCAAGTGTACGACCTCCTGGGAAGGAATATCAGCTCCAAAACTCCATCGAGACTCCTCCTTTTTTCTTTGTTCTGTGTTTGTATTAATTGCAACAGCTAGGCAATTAGTTTAGGATGAAAATGCACATTGAAAACCACTCAATAAACTCCACAATGAGTTGTTAGAGGTGTACGGCCCTGCTCAAGAAGGTACCACCTGTATATGGTTGTCATGAACTGCAATAAACTCCTTTAAATCTCTTGAAATCTGTCCTTCAACAGTTTGTTAATGGCTACACAAACAATCTTCAACAAATAACTTCATTTTCAAGCTCAAATCTACACAAAATGAATTACGTTGAAGCACAAATGGAACTCCTGTGTGAAGCTCTTCCAATCCTCTCATGATGCAATCTTTCATGCATGAAGAAAGGCGAATCTACAAAGGTTTTTGTCTCTACAAATTGATCTTCAAAACCCTAGAGCCAAGCTCAAACCCAATGCACGGGAAAACTCAATATGAGAGCAATTTTCATAAAACATAGCATAAGGCAAATGAGCCTCATTTTCCTCTTTTATTACTCTCAATCCCAATGCCCAAGAAGAGGGAGTTTGATTAATTTTTTAATTCATCACTTAACCCCTTGTCTCTCCATGAGGGGCGCCCATCCCTAGGAATGCAACTTTAAGTTACAACTTGCACTTTATAAAAACACTTTATAACTTAAAGTCATATCGAAGTCTCATAAAATAATATAAGTTAAATATTTAATTTGACTTATATTTTATCATTTTGAGCTCCAGTCACATCGAGACCATGAATATTGTGCAAAGGACCATCCACAACTGCCCTGCCAAAAATAGCAAGTGTTCGGCTCATGACTTACTATAAATAGTAAGTCCTTGGAATGACTTCCTAAACATCTCCATTAGCCTACGGAAGTCAAATTATAGGCTAATCCTAGTCCACTAGTGCAATGAGCTAGATGGGGGACATTACAGATATTATGGATTAAAGTGGAGAGAACTTACTAGATGTAAAAGAGGTAAAGCAGAGCTTTCAAAAGACACTCAGTGAGGAAATTGTTGGTGCTGACACTGTTAATGGCGAGCAAATGGGAAAGCTCAAGAATATTGCAATTTACCTCAGAACTTTCAGGATAGAAATCGATGATGTCCACAGGAGATTCACTGATGTGGAGAGGACAATAAGCAAGTGGAAGCTTTGGGTACACATTACCCTTAGTCCAAGTGGCAAAGTTATAACTCCCATCATTTCTAGGTGCAGGAGCTACAAAGCAAAGCTTAGAGCGTGGATGAACTCGACCAATGCAAGAGAACAAGACAAGGGAGTTGAAGTAGATCGAGGGGAGGACCAAGAAGTTGCCACGTGATGGCATTTCTCATTTTTATGTTATTTCTTTAAACATGCTCTGGAAAACTATTATTTGCAAAGACTTGTTATTATTTATGTTTTAAATCGATTGTCCTCAAGAAGCTATTTTTGTTTCAACAACAGTTATTTATGACAAGGCTATATATACTAAACTTGTCAACGCTTATAGGATCTTTTGGCAAACTTTGTGTGGTTGATAGGTCATTTTGTGTGTTCTATCTTTCAATATTTTCAATATACGAAAGAAGTTTGGGAAGCTGAATTCTTATATCGTAAACTTTGTGTTATGGTGGATGAATGTATATTCTTTTTATGTTGAGTATCTATCATCTTTTTAAATTGTTATTTTATATTGGAAGAATTGGAAGTTTCTATTAAAGCTCATTGTTGTCGATTATTTTTCTTTCAATGAATGATTGCAATGGTGATTATGTTGTGAAGAATATAAGTTTTTTAGTGTGGTTATATGAAGTCTTTGTGCTTCTTAATTCTTTAGTTGTTCATTGAGATTCATTGCCTTTATTGCTTTCCAGTTAAAAGCACCACCTTTTATGCTTTGTGGTCAAAAGCACACATAGTTTTAATTCATTTAAAATCTTTCGAAGGTAGTTGTGCCTTGTAAAACAAGCAGAGTCATTGCAAATATCATTACAATTGTACTCAATTGTTAGTGCAGTTGTCATTGTGTGGGTGTGAGAATATAGAGTTAATGACAAATCTGTAAACTAACACCTATCAAGCTTTGATTAATATGATGCGTGTTTATGTGATGAAGGATAAGGGAGATTTATAAATTTTTTATTGAGGATGTGAATGGTCTAGAGTTGAAGATATATTGTTGAAATGGACGGTTGAGATGCATTATCTTCTAGAGCAAGATAAAAGATGGATGATTAGGATTAATTGCAAATGGATGGATGAGACTAATGGATTGTTAGGGTCGCTTTTAGGGATATCTTTATGTGAATCATTAAAATTTTGAGATGTAGTGTGTAAATGGATGGTGGAGATTTGGAAGATTTTTTACTTTTATTTACTAGTTAGTCATGTGACTAGTTGTATTTTTTATTTGTTTATGTGATTTGAATGAATGATGTGGAAATATTTATTTATTTTGGATAAATGGAGAAAGATGGAATGAAGAAATTATTTAGCTAATTAGTGAAAATAGATTAATTTTTATTTGTTTTAGATGAATAGATGAAATTAGCCTAATAAAATAAATAAAATTATTTAATTAATTAGTAATGTGACGAGGTGGTCTGATTGGTGAACAAAATTAGTTTTACTAAGGTGATATCAACATGATAATGGTGTAAAAATTAGTAAATTTGCATGGTGATGTCAACATGGTGTTAGGAGTGATGTTAGGAAGCAATGTTGATCGAGGTGTTAGAAGATAGTGGATTTTAGGTGTCTACAGTCATAAACATAATGTCTACTACACAACACCATATCATTGATTATATCTACTCATAGAATTCAAATGATAAGAATATTGTAGCTTCTAGTTTTATTTCAACTTAAGCAAATTAAATCTACTCGTCTTATTATCAGGATTGCTCCAAACATGTTAAATCTTCATAAGATGGTAAGTAAAACAACTCAATTAATGGCATACACATACTACAATAAAAAGAGCCTCATCCCAAACATGAATGGTTTGATGCCTACAAATAGAATCCAATAATATACAGTTAATCACTCTAATCTAGGCTCACAAGACTCCACTTACACATGAATTGCTCCAAACATGTTAAATCTTCATAAGATGGTAAGTAAAACAACTCAATTAATGGCATACACATACTACAATAAAAAGAGCCTTATCCCAAACATGAATGGTTTGATGCCTAAAAATAGAATCCAATAATATACAATTAATCACTCTGATCTAGGCTCACAAGACCCCACTTACACATGAATTTTATACCAAAATATGAATTACAGTAAGGATTACAATTATAATCCCAAATCTAAGAAATACAAGGATGAGAATATTTCGAGATAGAAAATAAGATTAAATACAATGATAACATGATTATAACCTTTACTTAAAATTCAAGGCATAAATGCAAACCAAGCAATATACTAAATTGAGAATTATTCAAGCTCCCAAGATATCTTTGAGAAAGGGACCAATGGGGGTCACAACCAATCTCCCAAACATATTACCATCATTGAGCACAATAGATCATGCCACTCTAAAAAACCCCTGAACTACGAAGAGAAAAGATCATGGATACACAACTAGCAATAACATTCTCACATACAAACAAGGGTCTCCACCAAAATAATCCACACAAGGGTCGCACATAGTTTTCACACACCATTTGAAGCATAACACAATCAAGTTTATCTTATTAAATGGTATCCCCTTCATTCTCTTCACATGGGCATATCCCAATTACGAATAGTGAATAGGGGTCAACTCTACTTCTATCTCTAGAGTTCAATCCTAACACAATTTTCCAAAATGATCAAAACATCATGACATGGAAAATGACACCAAAAAACATGACACCCACGTCCAAAAGATAGGAAATCACATTTCCACAATGAGACATTTTTTTCCTACAAAATAAAAAGGTTTCACATGTCCTAAAATCTAAAATTCACATTTTTACAATTTCAAGAATCATGTAAAAAACACAATTATCATTAATGGAAGCTTCAAAATTTCTTCAATTTTCAAAATACAAAAGGCACAAATACCCTCATGAAAATATGAAGCAAAACAATATACTTTTCATATCACATAGGTTTTTGAAGAAATTTTGCCATAGTAATAGTGCTAATTTTTATTTTTCAAAAATTAAAACATAACAAATAAAAGACATAACTAGCTAATCTAAAATTCTTGCCCAAATCACAACCTATGAATTAAAAACCATGATATTGTTTGTAATTTTTAATAAAAAATAAAGTTATGTAGTTGTTCTTGATTGTTAATTAAGAGCAAAGTCTTGTACGTGGTGTTCACATATTTTGGAAAAAGCAATACACAACTTATAGGGCTCTTTAAATGATGTTTTTATAGTTAGTACTTTGAATGATTGATCTTATCAATTTAAATCTTCTAATTTGGTTTAGTGTAGAACAAAAATAACAGTGTAGAACAAAAATAACAGAACTAGATGGAAGATTTTACATTATTAACACTCTTCTGTTACATTTATTAGTGAAATGTTTAATCGTTTCAAAATAATCGACATGTCACTTGTTTCAAAATTACTCCTACGACTGAGAAATCCTCAAATCATACAACTTCTGAAATTTTCAAACATACATTTATGCTTTTTAGAACAGTCGTGTGATACCTTAAAGATAAAATACATATATACTTGTGAAATGATCCGATTTTGTTTCTCCTCACTTGCTGAAAAAACCCAATTTTGTTCCTCAGTGAAAAGACCCAATTTTGTTCCTCCTCTAAACTAACTCATCGAGACTTAATTGCGATTGCAAATATTTAATTTAATTCCAAACAAAGCCATCTATGACCATAAAAATTCCACATAAAAGCTTCTACAATTAGCCAATGCGAAGCTGCCAAGCAAGAATTCCTAACAACCAAGGCCCAAAGAATTCTAGTATCAACTAAAGAGTCCACACATGTAAGATAACAGGTTGGAAAAATAAACTTCTCTGTTGCAAGCCATCAATAAGGCTACTGTTACTAAAATGTTATTAGTCGATGGTACACTGGTATAAATAATTATTATATCAGCGACTATAAGATAGATAACTACCATATGGATACGTGGATTATAGAAAATATATTGAGATGAGTATTTAACAAAAATAAGCCATACAAACTACTCAAATGAACAAAAAAAAGAAATACTAAAAGCCATAAACTTGTAGCTGCCATGAAGGCTCATCAAGTCAATTCAGCGATTGGGTAAATACACATTTTTGTCTCAAATACATACATTTTGCTTCAAAATTACATCATGTTCAGTCACAAGCAGAGCTTGTTCCACAACAGCCAAACTAGACTTAAATTTTAGCCACTTTCATGTTTGCTAACACTAAATGCTAATCTTATTACATGAACTAGAAATCCATGTAGACATAATAATACATATCAGGTAAATGGATGTAAATCCTTTATATATCAGCCTACAAACATGAGTTTTTAAGGATCAAACTAAATATACACGATTAGAGGAGCCAAAGTGTAACAAGATCATGCTCAAATAACAGAATTGTCATTCACAAAAGCTTTGAAATAGATGACAAACATTTTTAAGTCAAAATGGCAATAAAATGATTATGATGCCCCAGAAAGATTTAATAAAGCAGGATAAACTTCAATGCAATCAGCTAAGTCAAACTTCACAAATCTCTTAAATATTCCATGTTATAACACTCAAAGCAGATAACATTTGTCAGAGATTATTCAACACCCACATGCAATCAGCTAAGTCAAACTTCATAAATCTCTTAAATATTCCATGTTATAGCACTCAAAGCAGATAAAATTTGTAAGAGATTATTCAACATCCACATGCAATCAATGTCCAATGACATAACAGCAATCAATGTCCAAAGTAGAAATAACGAGTCATGCTTAGCTAAATAATTATGTTTTTTATAATGGTAAGGGGAGGTTTTTGAAAGGGCCCAAACACTTATAAAAAGAGAGATAAAACAGTGAAGCCAAGCGAAACAATGAAGAGCAACAATATGAAATAGCAGCACTATGGCTGCATTACATCAGCAGACAACCAACAACCAACAATGGTGCAGAAAGCAAACTCAAACAAGCAACAAACCCAAGGAACAACGGAGAATAACCAAATCAGGGCGGTTTGAAACCAGAATGCTCCAAAGAGCTTTGAGCAACCTCAACCATCTTATCCTTGGAGCTGAAATCCTTTCGTGCAAAACTACCTTTTTTAGATGAACCGGAAGGATCCAAAGGGCCACATGAAGTCCTATCCCCCGACACCAATTCCCCTTTATCTCTTTGATGTTCACTTGATGCATACATAATAATTATTTATGAAGTAACAATCACGAGTCACACATTGTTTATGCATTTTAACGTGGACTTCCAATATTATTAGATAAATATTTCCATGCAAAATGACTTCCTATTCCTTCTTTGTTTTTGCCATGTACAAGTGCGGGTGCTTCCAGACTTGAGATCTGTAAATCAAAGACTGGCAACCATACATGCAGCTAGTTGAGATAGCTATAATCTTAGTGCCATCTTCCTGCAAGGTGAGATACCGGGTCACTAACCAGGGGTTCACTAGACATTAAGAAAAACTTCGCTAACAAACTTGATGTCATTTTCCTGCAAGGTTCAATCCCAGATCCCTAACCTGCCAAGCAGGAAATGAAATAGACTCTACACACAAACCAAACTTAAATCATGTTTCAAATCTAAGATAGCGGTCCCATGGAGGGGAGCTTCCTAAAAAAATTCAGCAGGTGCTGCTGAGAAATTTTAGGAGCATTTCACATGCAGGTGGTCCCATAGATTTAGAGCAGTAGACAAGCTTAAAATTTTAAGCTCAGAAATTTTAGAAAGCCTGTGGTCTCATGATATTTTTTAGCAACAAATGCTAAAAAAATAGCTGAATTTTTTTAGCAATAGCTATGCTAAAAATTATAACCGTGTGACGTGGAAAAAAAAATCTCCTAGGATGGTGGGGGAAAATTTCCAGCCCCACCCCAAAGGCACCCACTGGAAATTTCAGAGCTAAGAAGTAGGGGCTCCTATTTTCAAGGATAAGATTCCAATTTATCCTGTATCTGATTTTTCCTCATCTCATGAGACCTCCTGCTCTATTAAAAAAAAAAATCATGAAGCCCCCTCCATGGGGCCACTTCCTAAGTGAATGGTTTTCATCCTGAATGTAAACATAAGCCTTAATGGTTAAATTAAGGAGTCATGATGGAGGGAAGCGAATAAAACCATTAACAATAAAGGAATAGAGTGCTCAAACATAACATACAATACTGTTTGAATTTGTTGCAGGAAAATATCACCGTTGTTGACAAGATTTCAATTTATAACCCGATCCTTTTAGTTTATTTAGATAACTAGAACTAGCTTTTACTATGGATTTATTCCAACATACCAACCATATCTGCTTTGTTCTACACAGCCCTCTTTTACGTAACCAGTGATACTTATTACAAGAATAGTTACACATCCCAACTAACAAATGCTGTAAAGGCATGATTTATCGCTTTGCACACTTAAATGTTTATTAACCTGTTCAGCCCAACATGCAAACACAAAATAAACCTTATTGCAACTGTATATGCTATGGAGGCTAAGCCATTTACAGACTGATCATTAGGTGTGTGAAGGTATCACAGACCTTGATCTGTTAATACATTCTGTGCAGACGTCAAAACACATGCTGTCTAGATTAGCACTGATGATGAAAGGGACTTGAGTAACAAGGTCGGGTTGGGTGTACCCTGTTTTTCTTAAGAATCCTTTTCTTTCCTCTTCGTGCATTCAAGAATATTCGGTCATTTCAAGTTTCTGACAAATGCACAGAAGGAACAACAATGTAGAAATATGCATGTTCATTTCGTCAACATGTTCAACGACACTTGCATTTATATAAGATTTTATCCAGATTCTACTCCATCATCAAACAAAATGGTCTTCAAACAAAAATAAAATCATCCAAATATGACAACTAAAAGTGCTGAATTTACCTAGGACCAAGATAAATTATACTCTTGCTTGGAAAAAACAATCATGCCCCACTTCTCTGAAAGGGGAATCCTAACTACAACTAAACCTATTATAGTGTTCAGTGATTTTCTGTGATTATGTGACATGGGAACATGGGAGCATGATTTCAGGGATGGCAAAAAGATTCCCTGATTTTGGGAATGGCAAGGGGACAGTTATTAAAATCAAGTAAATAGAATGTGCTGAATGTGCAATGACAATCCTCACCCTTTCAGCTTTTTAATGGTTTTTAACTTCTTTTATTTCTATGCACCAAATGGAGCATGCTGTCCAGTCCTGAAAAAAGAGGACAGCCCCTCCAAGTCCCCGAGTCCCCACCACCTCCAGGGAATCACCCATAGCCCTGGGTATGCATCCCCATGGCATGCTCAACCTCCTATGAAATTATCCACTTGTATGTAATGTAGACAACCATATGCGTACTTCCAACTGTTAACTTTGGCAAAAGATACCGGGTGCATCAAACAAAGAAATCAAGAGCAATTAATTTTCTTTGCATTGTTAAAATGTGAGTCAGTAATATACTCAGTATATGCACATAAATTTCTGCTGTTAGCCACTAAATGGCAAACTGAACATGCCACAAACGAACTACATTGTTTCCACATTGGAAGCTATTCAAGCTAAAAGAGAGTATAGCATCAACTTTTACAATACTCGCAAAATAATTGTCAATGCTGTTATTTTTTCTTCTTTGGTCGTCGTTTTCTCCGTGGCTTCTTTTGGGCATCAGAGTTGGAACTCAAGCTGCCACCCTGACTAGAGGGGTTCTTTAGATCCTCCCGACTATTACTCGAGGATGGACCACCTAACCTCCTGTTCGAAACATGGGATCTGGCCTTCCCTGCAGCTGTATGGCTACTGGATGGGCGGCCACCTCTTGATGGAACCCCACTGCTGGTACTTGTAGATGGGTTGGTCCATGGCCGAGGCGGGGGCATCAGGTCCCTAGCAGACTTCTTCTGCAAAAAAAATGGTTCAATAAGCATAAAATTAGGTGTAAACTATGATTTGAAGGCACTACCTTCTCATACTAACCTTGTTTTTCTCATCACTTGACATGCCAGAAGTAGCTTTCCCAGAAGCACTTGAAGCTGGTTCTCTACTTGAAAACAAAAAGAAAAATGTTGAATTTTCTGACTTAACTAATGGTTAACCTTAGGACAAGCCAAAGTTCCTAAGTTATCACCAACTTATGTTTACAAATAACTATAAATTCTGCCTGATATAGCTTGCTTTCATATTGTTACAAAATTTTGCATTTTGTATATATATTCTCTGAATACCAATGAGTTAGATCCTTTCCGTCACAAAATGAAAATGAACGATAAGTTATAGTCACTTTCACCTGGTGCTTTTATCTGTCCATTCATCATCGGCATCAACTTCATCACTAGAGCTTCCCGCCAAGAAGAATTCATCCTCACTAATATCCATGGCTCCATCATCATCACTGCCAGTTTCTGTAAAGATAAATGAGCGCTATAGATCACTCAATAAAAATAAATTCATGTCATTCAATACAATTCTACTTCTGAATAGAGTGAGACTCTCTTGACAAACTAACCTTCGAGATCAACACCTGAGGCTGCAGCAGCAGCAAGGTTTGCTTTAATCTGTTCACGCAATTTATTTCTTTTCCCAACTAGCTCTGGATCATTCGCTCCCATAAATATAGAAATATACTTTTCTGTTTTCGGAAAGAACTGCAAAATAGTTTACCTATCATGTCAATAACAGGATAACTAAACCTAACACTAACAGTTATTCATCAAACTGCATAACTGTCTTGGTACAGGAATAAACAGACATAAATCCTCCAACGTTTATATCCAACAGTTCAATTTCATTCCAAAGAGACAGACCAAGATGCAATGTCAGTTCAGTGATAAATATGAAAATGCAAAATGATACAGGCCAAACATTGAAGCTTATAATATCAAATCCACATTCATGTAATTGATGTAAGAGAAGAAGAATACAATTTAATATAAGTGTGACTTCTATGTCCTATGCCAATACCAAGACAACACCAAAGACAAAACGAGACCATGATGCAGCAAATGAGTCCAATGAAATAAATTCCATATAGAACAATTCAAAGTATGGACAAATCTACATCACAGAAATCAAGATCAGACAGTTTTGAGGTACAATCTAAGCTGGTAGCTGTTGCCAATATCCCATCTAAAATAAGATAAATTTTGGACGAACTAATTTCTGACCTCCAAAAATATTTGGAGTTAAAGAAAATTCAGGCCAGATCTGAATATATTTGGTTAATATGTTATCTACCATTTGTTAGACATATGTGTGCATTCATCCACTATTTCTCTTTTAATTTCCAAAGCACAAAATTCCAGATCATGTAGAATTTCTAGTATGGAGACGAATAATACTTGCTTCAGCCTTCAATTAACGTGCTTTAATTTCTTCCACTCTTGCATTGGTTTTCAACTTTTCAGCCAAACTGCTGTAGTCATTCACAAAAATTACCCCACCATTGAAGCATCATATTTAAGTTGCAAGTAACAGAATATAAGAAAAAAAAAAAGAACTGCAAAATTTACTCAAAAGACAATGGTCCAATGGTTTGGGGATAAGAAATGTTTCAGGAGTTTTTCATACACACGAATTACAAGCATATCATATTCGGATTTAATATAACTATATAATATTATCAAATATATATTGTAATATTAACAAAATATTGTGGTGATACTGTAATATAGATACATTTTTTATCAAAAATTTATAGTTATATAATAATATGTTTAGTTTCACAAAGATTTATATAACAACATTAGAATATCAAATAATGATTTAATATGGATATATAATATTTTTAGATTAATTAGTGAGGGTTTGGTTTTGGGGCCCACACCCTGGGGGCTGTACAATCATCCATTAAGGACTGCATGTCCACTACAAGACTTTACAATTCCAATATGGGCCTAACTGTTGCAGGGATACCACTCCAACTGCAGGAATACCACTGCAACACACACACCGGCATCAAGATGTCACTTTGATGGATTCAAACCTGGATCTCCATCATGAGAACCCTATGGCCTTGCCATTTGAGCACAACAAAACAGATACAAGAAAATAGATATTATATAATATTTATATATTATAACATTAACAAAATATTATGACAAGACTGTAAAATAGATATCATATTTATTAAAATTTAAAATATCGCTTCACATTTATATAAATTTATAAAGATATAAATTAAATAAATTAGAAACATGTTTTCTAGGAGAGAAGCAGAAGATGCTATCTTAAATTCTTTAACAGACTTAACTGCAATTAAGGGCTGAAGATTGAAGTCAATCAAAGAGAATGTGGAAGAGAGGAGACATTGGGCATTATGTGCAATCAGCAGAAAAGTAACCAGCATTGCCATGACAGTTTCTTATACCTTGAGGTAGCATGGGGATCCTGAAATGGACATTTTCGTTGCAGTCACATTTCACAACTGTTTTGACACAAATTGAGTCCCATCCATCCATCTTCTTGAAGCAGCATGGTCGGCCTGAAGCAACCATTTTTGTTGCAGTCACATTTCACAGCTGTTTTGGCACTAAATGGGTGCCACTCATCTAGTTTCCGGTAACAAAATCTTGTAGCTCTCATGTCCAAAAACTCAAGACTATCTTCAAGGAATAAGTGAAAATTGATGTGAGTAGTATGTCTCGTTTCAAATAGTTACCCAAAGCAAATGGGTTGATCTTTCCTTTGTATGTGGAGATATCTACAGTTTTTCAATGAGAAAATTAGTAGGGATTCTAAATGATAAGGAATATTATACATTGGGAGGAAGATTTGTTCCCTGATAATTAATGGACCCCAAAATCATGGTTCACTCCCAGTATAAAAGGCAGGGCCACTTTTAAAAAATAGGTGGTGGAGCTCACTTCACTTACAAAGGGACTACACGTGGTTCAAAAAACAATCGTGTCCATCTTCAAACACGTCATTTCATGTCATCGGAGTGGTTTGTAAATCCACTGTCAAGTTATATTGTAATCTTGTTAAATTGTTAGATGGGGCTAGGTTGAATGCAATGCACTAAGGTTACAGTAGGCATGTCCTCCTTTGAATGAAGCTATTCTAATAAAAAATGAAAAATATGTTCCACTCCCTAGGACACTGACAAGTTACTCAATTAGTTCCATTTCACTAGCTATCATCATTTATCTCTACATTAGTTGTTAATAACTACCTACATGACAAAATCAGCTTCTCACCTGTGATCGGGATTTAACCTTCCATGCCTAGTAATTATCCATTTTGTGACTCCACTGCCAATAATAATACTTGATACCAAAACCTGCTCTGACAACAACTTCATATTAGTCAAAATCCAAATTGTTCTAGGTTGTAGGGACCAGGTAATTTGGTATGCCCCAAACACAGAAGTGATAAACAAGGCCTGACTTGTTCTGGGTTCAAGTTATGTGCCTTGAAATATCTTGCTAGTTCACAATTCATAGTGCAACGGTACTGTTGTGATGTGATCACACATCGCCCCATTGCAAATGGGGACCCCCTCTTTTTTTCTTGCTTTCTGTCTTTGTTTTGCTTTAGGTTTAGTTTTCCTCTGAGCTTGTAGGGTTTTGATAGTGTTGTTTTGCCCAGGTCTCAAAAGTTTCTTACTAAAGGTCTATATGCCTTCATCCTAATGCATGTCCCTGAGACCCTAAAAATGACTTAAGTCTGATATCCTGAAAATCCTGAAAAAATGACTAAGTCTGAAATCTGGTGGATCCTCAAAAATCTAGAATCTGCATGTTAAATCCCATGGAGCCAAGTCCTATCTCAAACATCCTGGAAGTATATTGAAAAATATTTAAAGTATAAGAAATTCAAGAAAATTTGACTTATACTTAAATATATTTTTCAATATACTTCCATTCAGGAAAATCCAAAATTTGACTAAGGCAAGAAATTCCATGCACACCTACCAAACCCGCCCTACCTGGGCGGCCTCACAAGGTAGTCATGGACAAGTTCTTCACCAAGACAATCTCTCCACACAGAGCCTCCAAACCCGCCCAGGTAAAGTTAGGATATTTTCACGAGCTTTTGCCAATTGAAGAGAGTCAGGAAGTGATGATAGAGTCTAGAATTAAGTTCAACTTGCAAATTCCATGTAGCACCTCTAAATCCGCCCAAACTGGGGGCCTTGGCATGAGGTCATGGACTTCACGTCCTGGACATGCATTTATCCAGACACTACCCTCAAATCCGCCCAAGGAAGAAAGTTGTCAAATTTACAAGGTTCTAAGCACAAAAGACAGGGAAATGATGAAACTCCAAGGAAATTTCATGAGTTTGAACGAATCTAAGGCCTCACAAGGTGAATTCCACGCATCACTTCCCAACCCGCCCTTGCTAGGCGGCCTCACAAGGGAGTGGACAATGTCATCATTAGGAGAACTTCTCCAGACACTGCCTTCAAATCCGCTCAAGGAAAAGAGTTTTCAAGTTTGTAAGGTTTTGAGAACAAAGAGATGATAAAATTCTAAGGAAACTCATGAGTTGAATAAATCTAATGCATTTCTAGAAAGAATCCAAGGGTTGTCTCCAAACCCGCCCTACTTGGGCGGCCTCAAGAGGTGTTCATGGACTCTGTCTTGTCCCACATCAAACACTCTACACACTGCTTCCAGGACCGCCCAGGGTGAAAACAACATAATTTGCAAGTATACTCAATGAAGATGATGAAGATGGCACTAGGAAGTTGAGATGATCAAGTTGAAAAGAGTGAAAAGTTTAAGTACAAAAATCCAAGGGTCACTCTCAATCCCGCCCTACCTGGGCGGCCTAGAGAGGTGAGTCTGGAATCTGGTGTCTAAGCATTGAAACCACTCCATCCTGACCTTCCAAACTCACCATGTTGCTTCACACCCATGCAAGATCATTCACGAGGAAGAAAATTGGTGAAGATTACAAGTCAAAAGGCAAAATCCAAACACTATCACCAAGGCCGCCCTTCCTAGGCGCCCTAGACACCTGGGCATGGAGAATGTGTTGATCACTCCTTTCACTCTTCCAACAATGATAAATCAACTGGAAAGCATGAAAAATCACTAAGTCATGCAAACGGAGGAAAGAAGAGCATTAAAGGTCAACTCAGAGAGTGTGCACATTGTATAATCCTCACAACACAACCAAACCCGCCCTTCCTAGGCGGATTTCACTAAGGCAGGTAGATAGAGTCATCAAACATCTCAAGTTTGCCTTTTGACTTCACATAAACACCTCAAAACATCACTAAGTCTTGAAGTTGAAAGAAAATGTCATCAAAAGGAGGAAAGAGTCATCAGATGAACATCAAATGAAGTCTAAGTGATGAAATCCACACAACACCTCCCAGCCCGCCCTTCCTAGGCGGCCTTGACTATCATGCATGGATTCAACGTCCTTCACATCACACATACCAGATGATACCTTCAAACCTACTTGGCTAGGTCGGCCTGACACTGAGACAAGGAATTTCACTCATATCATTCCAGACTGACCCTTCAAACTCACCTAGGCACTTAGGCATGGATTTCACGCGAAAAGGTATGTTTTGAAATGTCATTTTTTGATCCCACATGCATAAGATGAATGTAATTTGTTATTGAAAATCCTTTATATCAAGTCTTAATTTGATGTGTTTCTTCTTGTAGGTGATGGAGGATCCAAGGAGGTGAATGGCGAGAGCTCATACATAAGAAGTTTGGAAGGTGGAGGAGAGCTCTTACATCAAGTTTATCTTACTTCGAAGACTTTGTATGTCTGGATGAGGAAGACATCAACGCCACGCATGAGAGGGAGTCATCTTCCAATGATTCATTCCACGTGCCAAAAGGACAATCGTCATGTAATCTACTCCAAGGACTCGTAGACAACATATCTTCTACTTCATGCAACTGTCCAGAGGCATAATCCTGCACAAGCACAAGGACATCACAAGATGAGAGATGAGCATGATCATCAAAGCGATCCATGAGTTACATCAAGACAACAAGAAGAAAATATTCTAAGTGAACATGAGGTGAACCAGACTAGTTCGTTTAAAGATGCTGAGGTGGCACGTACACATCATCAAGCCAATCACATTCTGCCATGTCATTAATAAAGAGGGCCCATCATAAAGATGCTCCAAATATGCTTCTCACATTGGGAAGCGTGCCTTCATTGTCTCTTTCATGTTCTACAAATAGCAAATTTTGTAACACACTGCCTTGTTGTCTCAATCTCGGCCGTTGATTGCTAAATCAATCTAGGCCATTCATTGTAATTCTTGAGCTCTATATAAGGCTCACTTCTCTCATTTGAAAAGGAGGATTAGAGATACATTAGATTAAAAAGGAGTAGAGTATAGGAGACTCTTCGAAGTCATTGAAGAGATATTGAGAGATTGTTGTAAAGATACACTTCAAGATTAATGCAAGCTCATTGTTGAATATTTCATGGTGATCTTGTGATTTTGGAATGTTAGCATGGTCTTCATTGTCTCCAAGATGGATAAGAATTGTTTCCAAAGTAGCTTAGTTGATAGATTAGAAGTTCATTGATATAATGTTTCTTATGTGAAGATATTTGATGAATCCCTTTTGGTTCATACTTTTCGTGGATTGCCGAAGGTAACTCACTTTGCAAAGTTAGCCTGAACCTTGTTTGCATAAGTTCGGTTGTGGATGCTCGTTCAAACTGCGCCAACTGTGGGTGTTGGGATGGAAGTTCACAACATGAAAATCATATGATTACCTTAGGAGATTGCACTTACTCCGTGTAATTGTTGGTTCTCATGGTGAAGCGGAGCTAGGTTGTGGAAGGGAATTTGTCATCATAGCATGTGCATTATATCATTGTCGTTAGATTAGCCCTCTTAACCCTTGCCTTTTGCCTTTTGCTTTTTGTAGTTGATTAGAAGAAGTTCCATTTCACAAGGAAAGAGTACATATTTGAAATGGAGTAATGAATAAATTCTGCGTAACTCCCTTTGTGTAAACAGCATTATCACATCATACCACTGAGGCTATCCATTGCAAATCACGTACAAGGAACCTTGGAGCGTTCTTGTTTGATCACGTAGTTTAGCATTCGAGACTCTTTGTTCAAGAGAGGATAGAGCACTTGGTGTTTTATTCTAATGTTGTTGTTGTCAAGAAAACATTATCAACAGGTACTTACAATACAATAACCACCTGATAAAAGTGCAAGAGCTATGACTTGAAATGAAAATATGTTGGCAATACAATATCTATAGGAATTTATTTTCCCACAAAGACTTAGTATGCCATGATCAATATGAGGCCAAAGATATATTTTTCACCGTCCCAAACCTTTTGCTAGGGATGGTACTCATAAAATCTAAGTTAACTCCCCACCTTCTAGATCATAGATTCTAAGTTATTTCTTGATCTAGATGAAGTAAATTCAAGTAATAAAGCATCCTTGTAGGATTTCAAATCCTTGCCTTTCAAACACATTTTGTTTATATTTACAGTAACACATAAGATGAACTAACTGTTTCACGAGTTATTATAATTTGCAGTCCCCTGTCACAGGAACTGACCCCATTTTCATAGCCTTTTTGTTGTGCCATATTACCTCCACCATTTCTGCCTACTGTCTTACTTAGCATGGTTGTAATACCCCAAAAAAACTGCCTTATTATTTAGTTGCTTATTGCTGATGATTATGATTAGACATTGAGACATTGTTGTTTTTAGACATTGATCATTGATTTAAATGAATTGTCATTTATAAATGGTTACTCTATGCCAATGTGAGAGGGCGGTCTCATGATTCAGTAGCAACATGGGCAGAGAGATGGCAAAGTCTATGTACCCATCAACCAACCACGAACCCATAAGTAAACCCGTAACATACCTTGTCTTTCGCTTACATAAACTATATTGACCAGTAGACTATCACTCCTAGAAGTGTCAATCATTAAGAGTCAATGATTATAAAGTCAAGTCATAGAGTTGATTGATCTAGTGATTGATGTCGGTTATCTATCCATGTTTAGAAGTCTATGGGTTCATGAAGATTTTAATATAATTAAAAAATTAAAAGAATAAGGTAATTGATTTAAACCTAACTACAGATTACGAGATAATGAAAGGGAATGAAAGCAAGTAAAATCCAATTAAGGATTAACTTTGGACATGAAAAGAAAATGATAAAATAAAGAAATAAAATATTAGGGGTAGCTTGAGTCTAACTCACATTTGAAAGGAAAAAGAAAAAAGAAAAAAACATTTGTTACGGCGAAAGCTTGAGTTCACTCAAGCTAGGATTTGTCTTGCTTTGCTTGAACTTGATGTCAAATGTTGGTTGGCTGCCATGCATAAAAGAATGTAGGTAAGAGGTAGGTGGTGGCAGCCATTCCACTTCCTTATTCTGCAGTTTGAACATCATTCATTGACTGTTTTAGGAATTATGTTGCTTGGAGGACTGTAATACAAGAGGAGGATCTCAAAACTCCTACCCATGGGATAGATTAGATCTCTTCCTTCTGATTTGTCTTTGAAACATTATAAAATAGAGGCATTTTATTTCAAGAGGGCTGCTGGTTGTTGGTGTTGCAACTTGTGGGTTTGCTTGAGATTCATTGGGCAAAAGGACTGTGAGTCTGTATGTGTTTTCTGAGCCTTGAGAGTGGAACAGTCTAGAGAGAGAATGAGAGATTTGGAGTGCAAATCTCTGCACATATAACATTGATTTGGATGGCTCCCTGAGGATATTCACGGATCTTCTCTAGCTAAGCTTTATTTTGGTTTCTCTTTCGAATCTTGGTATGTGTGAAACACCCACCTTATTATAAATGATTAAATTCACCATTTGAACATTTTATTGAGGTGAAAAGGAATAGTTTATCTCACTGTTTTATTTTGTGATTCAGCCATTTCATTTCACTGGGAATAAGGGTTTATATGACTGTTCTAATCTTGACTGCTTTAGCATTTCATTGAGCCATCAACATTAATTTATTTGCTGCTATTATCCTTGTCATTTTCATGTATTTGGTTGGATGACAACAATAGTTTAAATCTGACTTTATTTGCCTTTTGAAATGGGTTCAAATGGTATAAGAAAACAACAGGAATTAAAGGGATTTTTGTATTTGATATGGCATTCTTAGACTCAAAATTGCATATATTTATCTGGTATTAAAAGTGTGATTTCATCCAATACATAGGGCAGAATTGAAATATGATTTCATTGAATACGTTATATGTTGGTAATGGAATCCCATTACATGCATTGATTGTTTTATAATGGAATTCCATTACCTACATGACTGTTTTGAATTGCAATTACATTATATACGCTCAGCTATTTTGAAATGTGAAACATTAGATACCTGGACTGAATATGAAAAACAAACCCTTAAATATTTTTGAGTTGTTCGAAAAGTGGGCTTTTATTACATATATGAAACATGGTGCTTCATCACTGAGAGAATCCGTACCAGTTTGGACTGTTTGTTGTAGTTTATGATTGTTTTTGAGGCTTTTTTGCCTTCCTTGGGCATTCGTACAGCAGCTACAGGGGTCTGATCTGATCAGAGTTTTGTAACAGCAGTGAATGAAGGTGATTGTGATCAGTTTTGGATGGTTTCTACTGAGTATTTTGATGTTGATCAGTTTGTGTACAGGCTTCCCATGATCCAGTATCATTTCAAATGAGATTTGATGTTCTTTGGCAAGTTTGTATACAAGTTTTTGGTTGCAGCAAGGACTGATTATGAGTCTGATTTATTTGTTGTTATCCAGCACTGAAACTAGTGTGAAAAAACATTTATAATTTGTGATTGAACCCTGGATGGTTTGACCGCCAGTGGGAACTGTTAGATTCTTGTTTATGCTGCTTACCCCACTGAATAAGTGGTTCATTGTAAAGGCTTCCCGCTAAATAAGTGGATGTGCCTATGCTTATCTTTTCAGTATCCCCACTGAATAAGTGGTGAATTCCCACTGGATAAGTGGATGTTATATTTTGTTGCAATAGTTGCCTGTATAGTTCCGAAAACACCGTATGCTCTCACCTTGCCCACACTGGGAACTGGGTGATCAAAAAGTGTTTGAGGACATTGTTTAATATTTGTTGCAACTTCCATATAAATTTTAGGGGTGCTTTATTACAGTGGTATCAGAGTTGGTCATCCTGCCAACCTGTTGTTTGCTAACACCCTTTGCAGATTGTCAGTGTCAAAATCAGAAATTTTCAGCCTTCATATTTCATGAATCCTGAAGACAAAGACTTCATCACCTACAAAAGAAGACAACAGCACCTTGGTTCAAATTCCGAAGAAGAAAACGTCATGGGTGAAAGGTTTCCTCAAGACCCAAGTACCAGCGATATTTTGAATGATTTGGAAAGAGGGCAGTAGGAGATGGTAAGAAGTTAACAATAGATGACTAGATTGTTATCTCAGTTCTTGTTAAATCAAAATACTGGTGGTAGCACCCCTCATAATAGGGGTGAATCATGGTGATGCATGTAACTCCAATGGTGGTAGCGATCCACCTATCAATACTAGAACCTCTCGGGCTTCTACAACTAGGCCCTTGATGCTCAATTTTTTGGGACAGCAACAGAACAATGGTAGTGGACAGCAGATTGTAGGTGAGTTTTAATGACTACCATCAAGAATGGCTGTCTCTTGGAGAAGAATTCCATAATGCTATGTCTCTTCATGATTTCTGTCAACTTAAATACAGAAATCGACCAAGGAACCAAAATCATGACCTCCAACGGAAGCTTGGGAAGGTTTCAATTGTTTCATTTGATGGGTCTGCAAAATGCACAGCTAGGTCATGGGTCCAAAACTAAGTTACCAGTTCTGGTACTGGTTCGGGTTCGGGTTCGCAGGTTTGGTCAAAAAAAATTTGGGGTGTGGGTTCGTTTTGGGTTCGTCCATACAAAAACATATAAAAATCAGAAATATATTCATATTTGCAGCAGTAATTAAGTACAGAATACCATAGCATCATGAATATGATCATTTAATAAACAAAACCACACTTGTATTAGAAATTAAAAACACTACAATGTCAATTAGTCAAACACGAATGTCGAATGTCATGATATATATAGTTATTACAATTCAAAAATCAAAATTACAATGCCAAATGTCAACAATCAGCTAATGCCATCACTAATTAGGCATCACTGTCATATGGGTCTTCAAAAATATCATCACCACAATCCATATGAGCATCAACAGGTATTGGTATATTAGTAGAACCACAAAAAGTGGCACTCGCACTAGCAGCGGCACTCTCATGCCCACTACCAATCTCAACATCAACATCAACATCAGCTTCAAGTGCGGCAAGGTGGAAAATGGTAGCATCCAGGTTAGTATGCTCTGGCTCGATATCCTACTTCCTTGAGTCCCCTTGTAGTCCTTGTTTTTGTGTGTAAGGAGGCGCAAGTTGGAATGCACATACACTAAGTCCTTCGCCTTTTTTGAGTGCAACCTGTTACGCTTTACTGAGTGGATGGAGTACGTGCTCCAATTCCTCTCAGAAGCTAATGAACTAGCAACCTATTAATACAAGACAACATTACACAGTTAGAGTTATAAATTAGAAATTTCGAATTTAGAAATGAAACTTAAAAATCTAAAAGATAATAGAACTTACTTGCGCTAAAATTTTTATTGCAAGAGGTTGTACGTGTATGAATGATTGGCCATGGAAGTACCACCACATATAAGCATCAACCTTATATTTGTCAACAAGAGCATCAACACCCATGTCCGTGGAGCTCACAAAATGCATGAACTCGGCTCTAACTGCTTCTCGTATGTCAGGATCAATAAAGAGTCTGCAAAATGCTGCCTTGTACCCCTGGCTAACTTCAGCATCTCTATATGGGGCAACCCTTGTCCCCACAAAAAGGAGTTGAGTACTATAATATTTGGGACTCAGTGCAAAGGCAAGAAGATGCAATGGGGTGGTCATTTTGTCCCATCTCTCTTCAATAATTTGGTGTATTTGATTGAAGAAAGTTTCTCTAGGATCTCGCTCATGTTCATTTATGATGGCTTTCATCTTCTCAATCATTGAGTCGATGCCATCATATACCTCTCCCAAACAAAGGCCTATCCATGGCGGTATAACGGATCATACTCAATATGGGTTCGGTAAAACTGAGGAGATACTCAACACGATCCCACCAATGGTCATCTAGGATCAGTTGCTTAATTTTTTGTTGCCCTTTCAGTGCTAGATTGCCTCCATATGGACCAATTTTGGCTGATGACCATGCTTGAGAGTGCCTCTTTAACCTTCACAAGCCATCTTAAGACAATTGTGTTGGAGGCAAAACGGGTCTCAACAACCTATAAAAATCAAAATAAAAAAAATAAAAAATAAGGCTTCTTAAAAAATAAATTTACAAAACTCAAAACATAAACTTAAGAAAAAATAAAAATTGCTTGAAGCTTCACTTACCTTTAGCAGCTCCAATCTTGAGAATGATATAAAAATGCCTTGTGACATATGGTGGTTGGTGATGAACATCTGGATGTCTTCTACCTCACTATACACCTGTTTGATCCAATCAATTTTTTTGCCAATTTTTTGTAGCATAAGGTTGAGGGAGTGGACCACACAAGGTGTCCAAAAAATGTGTGAGTAACGCTCCTCAATCAATAAACCAGCTGCTCTATAATTTTTGCATTGTCTATTACCACTTGAACCATGTTTTGAGGCCCCGCTTCCTCAATGGCTTGACAAAGAATATTAGCAATAAATGGACCATCCTTCACCTCCCCTTCACAATCGACTGCCTTCAAAAACATAGCCCCTTTAGGGCACAATGCAATAACATTGATCAATGGCCAATTTTTTGAATCTTTCCATCTGTCAGAAACGATGGATAAACCTGTCTCAACCCAAGATTCCCTTATGGGCTTCAATTTATCCTCTACAAACTTCACTTCCTTTTCCAATAAGGTGGTGTGCACCTTCTCAAAACCTGGGCCCTTGTACCCTTTTGGAGCATCATTAATTGCTTTCACCATTTGTTTCCAATACGGTGAGTGAACAACATTGAAAGCTAAGCCATTCATATAGAGACATCTTGCAATTTGTTGATCAGCAACCTCACAAGACTCATTGTGAAATGTCGTTTCCAATGGTCCTTTTGATCTCTTGCATGTTATAGGTTCTTCAACTGTGGGCAAAAATGGGTGGCTCTCTACATGTTCTCGTTCAAATTCTAATGGTGATGCTGATTAAGGGGGCTTCATTCCTCGAGAACCTCTCTTTAGCAAAGGGTGACTTAGTTTACGACCTGATGCTTCCTCTGCTTTTTCTTGCTCTTGGATATATGCAAGGACTTGAGCTTGTGGGATGGGTACACCATTTTTTCCAAGGCAAGCTTTGATGCCCAACCCAAGTATGTTACACAAATGGGCTTTCACCCGACTGTAAGAGCTTCTATATTGAACCCCACAACCGTTGCACATCCCTATATAACCTCCATCGCCTGGAAGTGGTTCTAACATTTTAACATATTTCCAAAGATCTGAGGAGGTTGAACCACTTGCCATTGTAATCCCTATGCCAAAAAATTTAAAAAATCAATAAACAACACATTCCATGAATTCAAAGTTCCAAACAAATGAAATTGAAAACAAAACAAATAAATTAAAACCTAGTTGAGTTTAAAAGCTTTACACATGTGCCATTGATTTATAGTAGATAGAAGAATTTAGAAAAAAGAACAAAAAAGATTCAAAACAAAACAAAAATGTAGAAAAAAATCACCAAAAAAACCAACCTTTTTTGCAAAATTTGCCTCTACAATCCCCTTTGTAGCAAACGAGCTATTGCACACCCGTAGGAATAGCAAAACAATCGCTTTAGATCCTTCACCAATCGATCTTCAACTTTATAGATTTGATGGCAAGAAAAAAAATAGCTCAGCTCAATATGGAAGAGTTTTGTTTTTTCATTTGGAATAGGGAAAATAGACTATTTTTCGTCTTTAAATTGTTTCCACATTATGCTTTTAGGGTTGGAGGAGAGTCGTATAAAAAAAAACAATTTAAAAATGTCAATTTATTCAAAAAACTAAAAGAAACATGTCTTTTTTGCGTCCTGACGCGGGTTCGTTTTGGGTTCGTTGTGGGTTCTGTCTAGGTTCGCCCGGGTTTGTCCCAGACGAACCCACAGTCAAATAAAGGGACCCTGGGCGTATCCCCGGCCGAACCGAACCCGGACCAGGACCCGGGCCGGACCGAACCGAGACCCAGGGATTTCCCTGCAAAACCAATAACATAGGTCTAAAATCTTGACAATTATATTCGTTTAAACCCAATGATGGAGGATGAGTCAATCAAGTTCGCCACTTTACGTCTTGATGGCGATGCTCATGATTGGTGGACACGTGGAATGATCACTCGGTCATAGCCTAATCATCTCCTATGCTGATTTCACTCATAGGTTGATTGACCATGTTGACAAGGACCCTGAAAGTCATTTCAGAGAGCTGGCCCAAGTGATGCTTATTTTGCAGATTTTCAGAGATTGGCTATTATGGTACCTGATGTCTCTGAGGTAAGGCTAACTTACCTCTTCATTGAAGGATTACCTGAACCCTTGAGAGGATGGATAAAAGCTTTGGAGCCTCAATCATTGCAAAAGACTATTAAGAAAGCTAGAAACATGGAGTTTTCAGCTCCAAGAAGTAAATTTCAGTCCAAGACATTCTCTCATAGGAAGGATAAAAAACATTTCCGGAAAGAAATCAATCAGCCCAAAACATTGACTCAAAAGACGGATGATGAGCTCCGTAATGAGCTAAGGAAGAAGAAACTATGTTTCACATGTAAAGAGCCTTGGGCCCCAGAACATAAGTGATATGAAAAGGGCAAATCCCACCAATTAGAAGCTTATGTGACTGCTGAATCTGAATCAGAAAATTCAGAACAGCAAGATGACTCTAAAGTAAGTGAAGATGAAGTGAAGAGACTGAAGTTGCTAAGGAAGTGAAGAGACTGAAGTTGCTAAGGACAATGAAATTTCTTTTGCTCAACTCTCTGGGAATCAAGGAAATGATCCTTTCAAAGTCAGAGGTGTACTTTGTGGACAGCGAATTGTTGCGCTCATAGATACAGGAGCATCACACAACTTCATTAATGAAGGAATTGTGGCAAGGAGAGGTTTGAAACCCGAAGAGTTTGAAGGATTCAAGGTTATTGTTGCTGATGGATTTACACTTTCATGCACCAAGAGGATTCCTCAGTTGAGCATGCAGTTTGGCAATTATGAAGTCAAAGATGACTTTTATGGATAAGCATTAGTGACACAAATGTTGTCCTTGGTATACAATAGCTGAAATCATTGGGTGAAATGTATTTGAACCTGCAAACAATGGAGTTGAAGTTTGAGGTTGTTTTGAAAGGGATTTCTACTGGAGGCCCTCGAGTTGTCACCGCAAAAAGGATGGAACACTTGTTTCATCATGACCAAGTAGAGTGGGCAGCCCAGTGTATCATAATTCCTACCCCTCCTAACGAAGAAAAGAGGAATTACCATCCTAATGTGCAAGCTTTGTTGTCCAAGCAAAGCAAGGCTTTTAGTGGATTGCCACCTGGGAGACATCCTGAGAGAGGAATTGAACATATCATTGAGTTGGAAGAGGGAGCTAAACTGGTAATAACAACTCCCTATAGGCACCCCAAGCGGTTCAAAGATGAGATTGAAAAGACCATCAAAGAACTCTTAGACATGGGGTTTATTCGTCCTAGCAAGAGTCCATTTGCATCTTTTGTTGTGTTGGTTAAGAAAAAGATGGGATTCTGAGTTTATGCATTGATACCGTGAGCTCAACAAAAAAACTATTACGAATCGGTACCCAATACCGAGGATTGATGAGCTCCTAGATGAGCTTCATGGAGCAGTCTATTTTTCAAAGATAGAATTGAGATCGGGATATCATCAAATCAGAATGCAAGACATTGAGAAGACTACATTTAGATGTCATTTTGGGCATTTCGAGTTCCTTGTTATGCCTTTTGGCTTAACAAATGCCCCTGCAACCTTCCAATCTTGTATGAATCAGATTTTTAATATGCAGCTCCGTAAATTTCTGTTGGTTTTTTTTATGATATTCTAATTTACAGCAAGTCTTGGAAGGAACATTTGCAACATCTTGATGAAATGCTTGGTATCCTAGAGGCCAATTCCTTATTTGTGTCATGTCCCCATTTTTGCAAGTAACTTAAAAGTGTCCTAATTGTAAATTAATTTTATAAAGTATTTTAATTGCTTTATAAAATTAATATTTTATTAAGTTACTTGAGTATTTAAAAACACTTTATAAAATAAAGTGTTAGTGTACACAAAAACAAACATTTAAAAAAGGTCATGTGTTAGCATTTAAAATTATAAGTGTGACCGTGTACACAAAAACCTTTGTGAAGGTTTTAAAAGGAGAGCTAAGATCCATTTGGGATCATGCTTGTATTGGTTTTTGTCAAAGTTCTTGTGTTCAGCTGATGTCAAGGAGATGTTCCCTTGCATTTGCACTAGCCAGTTTGGTGATGCTCCCTTACTGTCATTGAGGTGAAGTTGCTTTAGACTTCACAGTTGTACTTCAAAGCTTTGTTCCACATTTCTGTGTGTTGGTGTTTTGGTATTGTTTGGGTTTTCGATATTTGGTCGGAGACCATTTTATCGATTTTCATTGAAGATTTGTATGCAATTTTCTGAATAATGAGATTGACAATAAAGTTGTTGGGCTGAATCTTTATTATCTCTGTGATTGCTATGATATCTCTGAGATTATTTTATCACTAAATATATAAAAGTAATTTATCTGCATTTACTTAACATTGTTGCAAATAAGGAGACAATCTATGACAACCCTGATTAGTCAGATTTACATATTGCTTTCAAAGGATCTAGATTGTGGGACCCAATCTGTCTGAGCGCCTCATTGTATTGATATGTATTGTTTATTTAGAAATCGTGGTTCCATTGACAATATTCAATAAACGTGAGGTATTCTTCTAGTCGCCTCATTTAAGGCAGAGATCATATTAAGGGTGACACGCAGGTATCGCTGGAGAGGTCGTGGGCCCCAGCGTGAAGATATTCCCTTAAACCTCATCGATGCCATCAATTCTCCAAGTTCGTGGAATTGTTTCATAATATTTGAGAAGCTCTTTGACATCGTGAATCGTGAATCTTATCTGCAATCGCTCTGAAGGAATAGAAGAGTCAAACAAGGAATCAAAGATTCTTTTATAAGGAAGTTTGGCCATTATCTTAGCGTCCATTATTGAAGGCAGCGAATGTCTCATCCAGAATTCGTGAGTCACCTTGAAGTCTATAGGGAGTAATTGAAAATAATACACGTAGAAGGCAACGCATGTTTCAAAAGCTTACTTGAGGAATCTATGAGTGTCATCCATTGATAAACAATTTCAGCAACTAGGAATAAGACAAGGCATTGTGAGCAGAGATCAATAAGTCAGCATAACCTACAAGTTTGTAATCTGTGTGGACTATCATCACAGTGGTTTGTTGGTCTAAAATGGTATATGAAACTTTATATTGGATGTAGTTGATATTACCTGTTCTAGTTCAAATCTTTAATTTGAACTTATCTATTTTACTCTAAAATCTGTTTGTGATTTGGCTATACCTCTGATTTGCATGTGCATGAAACATGTTTGACAAAATGTCTATTTGTTCTGAGATGGAAATTGCATAGAAGATATATCATTCAAGTGCTATATTCAATCAAGGAAACAGTTCCAAGCCAACAAACAAATTCAGATATACAAATCAGTTCAGTCCAAATAGCATGTGTGATAAGTGTTTTAGCTTATATCCTAAAAGGGATATTACAATTTGCTAAAGAATCCAAGTGTGAATTTGGATTAACTAAAATTGTTTATCTTAGACATGTAATCAGTGCATAGGGGTTTAGTGTTGATCAGGAAAAAATTAGAGCGATCTTAGATTGGCCCCCACCAAAAAACCTTACCCAATTGAAGGGTTTTTTTGGACTTTGAGGCTTCTATAGGCCATTTGTGAAGGGGTTTTCACAAATGGCAGCTCCTCACTGATCTTACTAAGAAGGGGGCATTCAATTGGTCAAATGCAGCACAAAATACTTTTGATCAGTTTAAGAAAATTATGAGCAGCTGTCCTGTACTTGCCCTTCCTAATTTTTCTAAGCCCTTTGAGTTGGAATGCGGTGCATCTAGTGAAGGAATCAATGTTGTTCTCATGCAGAACAAACACCCAATCTGTTTTGAAAATAGAAAGTTAAGAGGTGCTAAAAAAGGTTATTCGATTTATGACAAAAAGATGCTCGCAATTATGTATGCCTTGGTCAAGTTCCGACAATATTTGATTGGGGCAAGATTCATTGTTAAAACTAATCACAACAGTTTAAAATACTTTCTCACCCAGAAGAACTTGAACAAGAGGCAATAGACGTGGGTCAGTAAGCTTCAAGCTTACGACTTTGACATTGTTTATGTCAAAGGGAAGAAGAATGTGGTAGCGGATGCCTTGTCCAAAAGGCCTCATTTGCATACCATTGTGGAGATCACTGCTGATTGAAGAGATCAAATCACAGCACAATATGCCAAGGATTATTTTGCAACAAGTGTTCTTGAAGGTACAATGCATAATGAAAAGTATAAGGTAATCAATGATTTAATCTTTTACAAGGAAAGGATCTTTTTAGTACCCAATTCCAAAGTTAAACCAATGATTTGAAGGTCATTCATGATGCTCCCTTGGCTGGCCACCAAGGTATTTTCAAGACTTATAAACAAGTTCGTGAGAGGTCTACTTGGAAGGGGCTAAAAAATGATGTTTGTGACCATGTTAGGGAGTGTTTTGTTTGCCAATAGAACAAAAATGAGAACACATACCCTGCTGGTCTGCTGCAACCATTGCCAATTCCCAACCAAAATAGGAAAGTATCACCATGGATTTTACAATAGGACTTCCCAAAGTGCAAGGGAAGGATTGCATCTTCGTTGTGGTGGATAGATTGACTAAACTTGCTCATTTCTTTGCTGTTTCTGTTGTGTTTACAGCTGTTCAAGTGGCAGAATTATTTTTAGAGAAGTGCTTAAATTGCTTGGGCTGCCAAAGAACATAATAAGTGATAAGGACAGCAAGTTCCTAAGACTGTTTTGGCATGAAATATTCAGATTGAGTGGGACTAAACTCACTCCCAACACCAGTTACCACCCGCAAACTGATGGGCAATCAGAAATTGTCAACAAATGGATGGAGGGGTACCTCAGAAATTGTGTGTCAGGACAGCAGAAGGCTCAAGTAAGATGGTTACATTTGGGTGAATATTGTTGTAATTCTTCTTATCATATGTCTATCAAGATGTCTCCATTCATGGCATTGTATGGTTATGATTCATGAAGCTCCTAGCTTCTTTGACTTGTTGTTTGATGATAGTAGAATACCCAAAGCAAAGGATTTTTTAAAGGAAAGCCAAGGCATAATGAAATCTTTAAAGGACAAAACCTCAAGCATGCTCAAAACCAGCAAAAGTTATTTCTTCCAAACATAATGTCTCACTGCTACCAAACTATTTCTTCCATCTGTCTTGTTGTAAGAGCTTATTGCACAGCTCTTGAAACTTCAAGTCAACACTGATAGAGGTGATATTGGGTGTCTTAATAAAATGCTCATAAGCACATGGTAAGCTTTTCAGCGTGATTACCACCATGTCCTCTTCTTCCATCTTCCGACCTATGGCTAACAATTGATCTCTGATGTCCTTGATCTTGAGTAAATGCTCCTACAAGGACGCTTTCTCATCCATCATGATCGAAAAGAGCATATTCTTTAGGAAGAAGGCCCTGTCTTTATCTAAAGTCTCATGTAGTTCTCGCAGATGCTTCTAAATTTCCACTGAGGTCTACATGTCTGAACCTCTGGAAGCATTTCATCATTCACTAATAATTTTATCAACATGACTGCTTCTTTGTCACGTTCATCAAACTTGTCTTGGTCTTTATTCGTAGTCACTAATTGGGTATCGGTACTGAGGACGATCTTTTCAAGGCATCTGCACTCAAAAATCGTCAACATTCATTGCTTCCACATGTTGTAATTTTCACCAATAAAACGTTGGTTGCCTTCCAACATGATGTTGGGTAAAGAGGCCATCTTCCCTCCCGTAAAATGCAATTACAAAGATCAAATAATTGCCTTCCTGTTGAAAATAAATGCAATTACAAAGTAAGATCAAATAACTGCCTTCCTGTTGAAAATTAGTTTTTCCACAAACCCTAGCAAATGAAAATGTCAATACCCTATGCCCTAGCCGTGGGTTAAAAAACAATAAAAAACAACTCCTTAACTATTTGTGAAAAAAATACCTAAAAAGTTCGGCTAAAACCCTAGTTGCAGGTCTGCAAGAAAATGGCATGTCATTCTATGCCCTAGCCAATGCGTGACCCCCCAAAATAAATGGTTGTAGCGGATTTGTTATTCCTACCTATGTGCCTAAAAAAGACCTCTCCCATGTCTAAAACTCTGTCGTATTTTTAGCAAGAAAATCCACCAATTTTTATTTTAAAAAACCACACAATTTTTGAGATAAATCCTTGTGCAATTTTTCCTTTTGAAAAATCACAGTTTTCAACATAAATAACTTGTGAATTTACCAGAAATTAGAAGAAAAAAAAAACTGTGCAATTTCCAGCAACAAATAACTCACAATTTTATAAAAAAAACGCATGATTTTGTTTAGCAAATAAACCCACAATTTTTATCTTAATTTGTAATTCACGATTTTCTACCCTTGACAATTCCGTACATACGGCGCCTTGTGACTCTTCACTGTGCTTCGCAAGCGATTCCACAATCCATCACTGCAGCAACAATCCCTAAGATGACTCACTTTCATAGATCCTAAAGTTCTACTTGGGCTCTGATATCATTTACAAAAATCAAACTCAGAATTATTACCAAGATTATCGATAATAAATAAAGAGCAAAAGCATCCTTATATAAGATTACCAACGCTTTATCCAAAGAGGAGAAGAGCGACAACGAATAAAGCAAAAAGAATAAAGAATATTCCTAAAGTCTATCCTAAAAGCTAATTGCCCATTATAAATAAAACATTACTTTAATAGTTACAAGGTAGAAGGTAGTGATACTCTATCATGCTTGAAACCCACATAGGTAAAAAAAATCTGGGATGTCTTTGTGTTCCTCCCATGATCAACTCTATGGTGGCCACCGATTTCACAGAAATTATTGTGTTCTTCAACCGCCCTATGTTGCATATAATGCCCTATAGTGATTGCCATGGACTAGAAACCATGTGACAACATTGGTCTCTTCATGCTACAACATAACTCTGCTGCCACAAATATCCTCCTTGCCATTGAAGGTCATATTACAATGTCATAAAAGAAATTACAAGTTCTTATTGCATCAAAGCACAATGAAGGTCATACATCATTACAATGTTTGCAACTGTTTTGACAAATGAGTCTTCAACCTACAACTATGTACATGTTACAGCTGTGACAATTATTTGTGCAACACACAATAATGAATATCATCACTATGATGCTCTCAGCTGTTCCTCTTCTCATCTATGATAAGCAAAGTGCCCCACTTACTTGCCCATACAAGCAATTTTAGTTTCCCTCCCTTGTCATTTCACACAAGAAGCAAAACAAGTTAAGTGCTACAATATCAACATTGCCATGGAAATAAAGTATACATGCATACAATACCCAAAATGTATCCACAGTTCTACTTGTGTCCATTTTACCATTTTTTCTGCTTTTGCTAGAAGACTTATATCCCTCTGCAACCAATCAACTATGTTTACCCCTATTTGCCAATACAAGTAGAGTTAGTTCCCTCTCCTTGCCACTTCACACAAATGGTTCAAGCTCCATTTTACGATAACAATATTGGCAAAAAGATACATGTTCACAATACTGAAAAATATATTCATCAAACTGTCCATGTTTCTGATTTTGCTTACCATGCTAGAAGTCATACACCCTCATGAAATAAGCAATTAATTTTACCCTTGCGTTATACAACAAGTGGATGTGCAAATTTATCATCAAAGCAAGAAATATGAAGGCTGGCACTAACCCATCACCTCATACATTCTTCTTCTTTGACATTTAAGTGTACATGCTCCTCATGTGCACCCATAGTGAGTGACACATACTCCTTGCTTGTTTCTTGTTTGTTTTCCAAGTTGTCTTGTTTTGCATGCTCACCCATTATGAGTACATCATACTATTTGCTTTCTCTACAATTATCACAAATAGTCTAGTTTCAACTTCCACACCTGGGAAGTTAAAAACCAGATGCAACTAATGCACACAAACCTGTGGGGAATCGTAAATGGAAATGAGAAACTTCCTACGAATGTTAGTAAGGTACTAGAATGGCAAAGCAGAAATGATAAAGCCATAGTGATTATTGGTCTTGCTCTTTCCGATTTCGAGTTACATCATATAGATCTTGCAAAATCATCTAAGGAAATTTGGAAAAATTTGAACACGCTATTTGGAGCAAAAGTGGTTAATGCTAAATGTTCTTTAAAGCTTCGGCTTTTCAAGTTCAAGATGACTGAAGGAGTCACTATGTCAAGCCACGTAAACAATCTGATATCTCTTCTTCGACAACTAGTATAAGTTAGTGCTACAGTGGATAATGAGGATGCTAAAATCATTTTATTGAACAGTTTGCCTACAAAATTCAGCAATGTCATCTTTACTCTTAGTCAACTTTCTACTAAAACTCTAGAAGATATGATTTCGGCTCTCATAGCTTAAAAAAAGAGGACTATTGCAAGAGATACAGAAGATGAACCTCAAACTAAGGTAGTTTAACTCAAATCCTAGATCAAATAAGGACAAAAGGGGGATAGAATGCTATTATTGCAGGAAAAGGGTCATGCAACTTGGAATTGTAGAAATCGGGCAACTGATGTTCTCAAGGGAAAGATTAGAGAAGCTAATGGAGCCATTGTTGAAGATCCTCTAGATGCTAACGATGGTGGAGAAGTTCGGTTCTTTGAAAACAAGAAGGAATCCAATGTAGTTGAAGCTCAATATTGATAGTTACTCGATTAGCTTGGGAGTCTGGATCTGGGGAGTCATACCCTTACAAGGGTCATGAGACAACATGATGGAGCTCTGTGAGTGTAGCTCAACATGGATTGTTGTCCAATGATTTGGAGGATTCATGATTTGGGAGTTCAAGGAGGTGGTAATCTGGGAACTCGGGAATTCAGCTCAGGAACTATGCCTTTACGAGGGTTACGAGGCAGCTTGATGGAGGTCTACTTGGTTGAAGAACTGTTTTCAGAGGAAAGCTTCTAAAGAATTCATGATTCTGAGTGTTTTTAGTTTGCTTATGTTAGTTTGTTTTGTTTTAAGTACAATAAGTCTTAAGAGGGGGTATTAGAGATATTTAATACTTACTTTTATAATAAAGTTGTTTTAATTACTTAAAAATAGATTAGTCTATTTTTTATATTAGTTTTTTTTTATTTTTAGATAAGTTTACATGCATTATTGTATCTTCACTTCGAACTCTATAAAGAGGTGAATGACTTTGTAATCGAGACATTGAATTTAATAGAATAAGTTTATGTTCTATTTCGTTTTCTAAAACAACTTTTGCTCCTATTGCTACGATGGTCAAATTTTAATTACTTCTCTCCATGGCAGCTCAATTTGGTTGGAAGGTGTATCAGATAGATGGCACGGGCACCTTTTTAAACAAAGATTTGGACAATGAGCTTTACATGGTGCACTCTTGGGGTTTTCAAGTACTTGGTCGTGATCATTTGGTCTATAGGTTGACTAGGTCTCTATACGGGCTTAAGTGAGCTCCACGAGCCTAGCATATAAAAATTGGCCAGCATCTCTAAGGTTCTAGATTCAAAAATCTTTCTAATCTGAATCTTTATGTCAAAAGCGATGGTGATGACATTGTGATTCTTATTGTATATGTTAATGATCTTGACTGGGGCCAATGCCCTTTAACACATGAAATCAAATTTGTGTGCGCCTTTGACATGACTAATCTAGGCGTCCTACACTATTGCCTGGGTCAGTGTAACGAAACTCGCCAAGACTCGCGAAAACTCGGCGAGTCCGAGGCGAGGCACCCTGGCCGAGTCTGGGGGGCTCGGACTCAGATTTGCCGAATTTTTGCCAAAAAATCGCCGGACTCGCCAAACTCGCCGATTCCCGTCAGGCAGACTCGGCCGCTCAAAAAAACGCCAAAAAGTTTAAAATAAAAAAAAAAAAAAAAACATAAAAAAACTTATTTCAATTCATTCTTTTTTAAACTTATAGCTCCTCCTCCACCCTAAAAGCAACATCATTTCATTTTGAAGCCAAAGGGGAAGGAGAAAAGAGAGTTGTGAGCAAAATTTGGAGTGCATTGTAGGGAAACCGGCAAGGAGGTAGAGTAAAAATCGATTGTTGAATCGCATTGGGGCAGCTTCGTAGTTACTTTTGGTGCATCTAGAGGATTCTACAAAGGATTGGAAGGAGCTGTTTATTGATTTCAAGCTAGTTTTAGAGGTAAGTCTGTATTTTGAATGGTTTTTTGTGTTTTTTTTTACCAAAATTTGCATTTTTCTTTACATTTCATTTCTTCTTTCTATTTTATTTTAGTAGATCAAAGAAAGAACCCTAGGTGTTTTTGTAAGCAAACCCTACATTTTTTTTATTACTTTAATAATTATAAATCACAAATGTTAATTTTTTTTGTATTTATAAATTTTATATGTTATTGCAGCAGTGTAGAGATTTTCAAATCATCTTTATCACAATGTCCAAAGAGCCAATTAGAAAGGACCCTTCTTGGAAACATGCTGAAATTATGCCTGGCCAAAAGAAAGGAGAAGTAAAATGTTTTTATTGCAAAACAATTTTTCGTGGAGGCATTAATAGATTGAAATACCATCTTGCACAAATACCTATCCATGATGCTTACCCAGCGGAAAAGAGCCTCTTGAGGTTATACGAGAGGTGAAAGTGCAACTAGAAACATTTGAGCAAAAAAAAGAATTGAAAAGGAAGCAAATAGAGGAGATGGCAAGTGTTGGTGGTAGTGGAGAGTCTTCTTCCATGCCTCCATTTCGTCCTCCAGGTGTTGGAAGTGGAACACCTGCTACTGCTACTACTAGTGCCACTGCCAGCGGCAGTGTTCTTGGGCCTAGAATTCGTAAATCTAGGAATCTTGATTCATATATTTTGCCACGCACCACTCCAGGTTCCCAACCGTCGCTTGAGAGCATGGGTTGGAACAAGGACGTACATGATGTAGCTAAATGTGTAATCGGAGACTTTTGGTACTATTGCACCATTCCATTCCATGCAGCCAGGTAATTCTTTTTTGTTTGATTGTTTTAAAATTTATAGCTTGATTCTTTCTCTTGAATTTTTATATTTAGAGATATGTCGAATTCAAATTTAAACTCTCCATTTTACAATACTTATTTAATTTAATTTATTTGTGACACATGTTAGGTCTCCTTATTGGCAAAACATGGTTGATGCCATTACTGTTTGTGGGGCGGGGTTCAAAGCCCCTAGTGAAGATGACATAAAGGGCCCAATTTTGACAGAAAAGGTGGCCAATGTAAAAGCCACAATAGAGGAGCAACGGTTGATATGGAGGATGAAGGGTTGCACCATCATGACCGATGGTTGGACTGATAGGAGAAATAGGACATTGCTAAATTTTCTTGTTTCTTCCTCAGGTGATTCTACTTCTTACAATGCATTGATTTAGTGATTAATATTTTTAATTTATGCTTTATTGAATCATTGATTTTGTTTATTTTTCAGGTGGCACCGTATTCATCAAATCTATTGATGCTTGAAGACATGTTAAAAATGCCACATTCCTTTGTGAAGCTATAGACGAAATCATGGCTGAGGTGGGTGAGGAGAATGTGGTGCAAGTGGTAACGGATAATGCAGCAAATTATGTTGCTGCCGGTAGACTATTGATGGAGAGGCACCCATCATTATTTTGGACTCCATGTGCTGCCCATTGCCTTGACCTCACATTGGAGGATATTGGCAAGATTCCATGGATCAAAATATGTGTGGAGATGGCAAGAAATATTTGTAAATTTTTATACAATCATACATGGGTCCTCAACCTAATGAAGCAATTCACGCAGCAAAAGGAGTTCGCTTGTCCTGGCATAACCCGATTTGCAACAAATTTCATCACATTACAATCCCTACTTCAGTCAAAAAAAGCTTTGAGGCGCATGTTTGTTGATGAGGAGTGGACTTCCTCATCCTATGCTCATACCAATGCAGGGGCTGAAGTAACAAATTGGATCTTTGATGAGGCAAGATTTTGAACACCTGTTGAGGAGATTGTAAAGGTAAATGAAAATCTAATTATATATTATGTTTTAATTTTTATTCATATTTTTCTTTTATTTGCCTATTTTTGTTCACACTTAAGTTAATGTTTCACTTTCACAATAATTGTAGGTCACTGAGCCTCTAGTAGTTCTCCTACGAGTTGCTGATGGGGAGAAGCCCGCAATGGGCTACATATATGAGGGCATGGATAGGGCCAAGGAGGCCATTAGATCCATCTATGGGGGAGTTGAGGGTAAGTACGTCCCATTTGGGAGATCATTGATAGCAGATGGCACCACCAGCGTCACAAGCCCCTACACGCAGCCGCTTATTACCTCAATCCGGCATTTCAATTCCGCCCTGAATTCAAGGCGGATGAGGAGGTCTTGAGTGGGCTCTACACAATGTTAGAGCAGATGTCGGCTAATTCAATACAGATAGTCCATGAGCTTGAGACCTTTAGACTTGCACAAGGAGATCTCTTTTCTCGTGAGATTTGCAAAAAGAATCGGTCAACATTGCATCCAGGTAAAATCATATTAAGAGCATAATTTAAGTTTTAAAATCTAATAAACTTTTTCTCTTTTTATATTATTATTAAATGTTGAAACTTAAAGTTGGATAATGAGATTGATTTTTTTCTTTTTCTCATCTCAGATGCATGGTGGGATATGTTTGGTGCTAAGGTACCAAATCTTCAGAAGATTGCAATTCGAATATTGAGCCAACCATGCAGTGCTTCGGGTTGTGAGCGCAATTGGAGTATGTTTGAGCACATACACTCCAAGAAGCGCAATAGACTGTTTGTGCAGAGGTTGAATGATCTAGTCTTTGTTCATTACAACCTTCGTCTTTGCCACAGACAAATTTTGGGCACTGACACCACCCCCATCATGCTAGAGGAGGTCGATCCGCAATCTGATTGGATCACTGAGGCTGAGGATCCTATCTTTAGTGATGAGGACCTTGATTGGGTTGACCAGGCGGATAGAGAGGCTGAGGCTGTAGCCATGGCAGAGGAGGAGGTTAGAGCACGAGCAGAGTCAATAGACGCATTACATGTTGGTGTGGGTGGCACAGAGACAGAGGCAGATATTATAGCTACATCATCATCCAGGACCTATCTTAGACACCTTCGTAAGAAGGGTGCACTTGCAGGCTCCTCTGAGCCATAGTGGCATAGACTTCTAGTTTTTGTTTTGATATTTGTTTGGAACTTTTGATGCCATGGATTTCATATTCCATGAGTTTTGTATACATTTGACAATATTTATATATCTAAGTGTGTTATTTCCTTCAGCTACAATTTGCGTTTATACTTATGTGATCGATGTATACTTGTGTATGTGATCAAATTAGCTTCTATTTGATGATGCTATTGTGTCTTTAAGGTTTATTTATTAAAGGGTGCATGAAACAAGTTTTAAATCCTTAAAAATCTCTAAATTTCTTGGGTTTTTCAATTTGCCGAGTTTTTGCCGAGTCTAGGCGCCAAGTCCGAGTCCGAGTCCGAGTCCAAAATCAGCTTGCCGAGTCCGAGGCGAGTCCGAGTCTCGTATCTATGGCCTAGGTGTTGCATTTTAGCAATCTGATCATCTCATCTTCATGGTTCAGATCAAATATGCCATGAGTATATTGGGGAGTTTAGGATGGTAGATTGCAATCCCTCTTCGACACCTATGTAAGCTGGGCTCAAGTTGTCAGCGAATGATGATTTATTCCCAATTGATGAATCTCTATATAGACAGTATGTGGGCAGTCTAATATATCTTATGTCCACCTAACTAGATCTTTGTTTTGCTGTTTAATATAACTGCACATCTCAGGAGTAGTCTGCTGATCTAATGACTAAGCCTCCTGGTCCTGTTTTCTTTGTCAAATTTTGGGACAAAGTTGGGTTGTTTCTGCTTTAGTCATTAGTGGGCGGCAAGGGAGGTAGGGGGGTTGGGGGAGGGTGGGTATTAAATAAAATAAGAATATAAGTTTTAATAAACATTATGTTTATATAAATATGTTTATTAATATCCCATTATAACTTATAACCATTTTGTAACTCCCCACTGATATAATAAATCATTGGGACAGCACACATCGTGCAGTGCCTCATTGCTCTCTCATTCTCATTTCTTCATTCGATCCCTACCAAAAGCTGACAAATAAATATAAAAATGGAAAAGACACTGTGAACTGATTTTTAATTGCAAGAAAGACCATTTAGGTAAACTATACTTAAAATATCTATTTTAAAACCATAACCATGTTTGCATATAAGCCAAATGTAAAGAGTAAGTGCACTAGAATCCAAAAGGCAACCATATTTTCCATGAGCATAATCTTACCACTTACTCTAACATATTCAAGGTCTTCTTTCAACCGAGCAAGTTGCTGAGAAATTTGCCCAGCATGTGCAACCACTTCTTCCCCGGTATGCTCCAAAGCCACACGTTGCTGTTTTTCTAACCGCCGTATCCTCCTCTCTATCTTTCTCCTCTCTGGTTTAACCAGAAAATCCACAAAACCAAATAATAGCAATCATATTCTATGTTAAGCAGATGATATTCTAGTGATAATATATTTTAAATGGGATTTATATTTAGCGAAAGTAGCTTAAAACTTAAAAGGCACATTGTACACCAGAAATTTTGTAAAGTCCCAAAAGCATTCATGTTAAAGGATTTCATGATCTTATACTTCCAAAAGTAAATGCACATACCAAAGAATTTTACTTTTCTATAGCGCAAAGCCATCTTACGCTCAAGTTCTGACTGAGCTTGCATCTCTACAAGCTTCCTCAGCTCTTCCAACTTTTTCTCCTGTGCTTCCTTAACTTCCTGAGGAAGATTCTGGACAGCCAACATCGGTATATATGGTTAAACCCCACCCTAAAAATGAGAATATGACTGAGTGGCTTAAAAAACACCCAGCAGGAATATTGAGGCTATCTATAATGCTATTAAAGACCCACACTTATCTAACATTGATATCTTTATTTAATCCTTAAAGAAATCAAGTTTCGGGTCAAGTCATGAACCATCTCAATTAAGTGTTGCTAATTGGTTTTCTTTAAGGTAATAGAATTATTCCACAAAACACAAAGTGGTTTTTAAAGTCTCATTCAATTCCATTGCTGAGATATGTTAGCTGCGTCCATTCAGTCACACAGCTTGGTTAAAACAATCATTCATATCATAAACAAAGTATTTTTGGATAGAACTTCCAGACGTTCTTCTGCAGTTGTATAAAAAAATCAGAAGTATGGCAATTAAACTTTGCAAATTAAACTGAAATCAATATGCAGAATCAAGGCACTTCCACAACTGAGCTCAGAGAGATGCTGCTGAACCAAATTGTACAGTTCACATGCTAATTCTTTGATGGGTACTTAAGTATCTGACTCTGTTGTCATGGATTTATTTCTTAAAGCTCAGTCATTCATGTGTTTTTTATTCATATTGTATCTGCAGATCTCTAGGTTCCAGCCTATTATTGGCTGCTGCAATGGTCACCATGGACTGTTAGAGAAAATTATATCACTGCATCTGTAATAGGACCATCATAGAAAAAAATTTAATACATTTGCTGATAAATACTTAAGGTCTTATATTGGCTTGCATTGTCTTCTAACCTTTTTACCTGATAATGGATCGAGCAGACTGAAACGTCAGATTGCAAACATAATACACTTAGAAACACACCATTTATTGAGATAACTGTCGTAAACTATCAGGTTATGAAGCGGAATTACTAAATTCTGTATTTCCTAATAGATGGAAGCAAATAACATATATTAATTCCACTAAATTCCGAATTTGAGAAAATGCATTTTATCCTGAGACAATGACTGGACTTCTCATGCAGGGCTAACTGTTCAACTTCATATCAACCTGCTATAGATATGCAGAAACAATCTTTAAAAAGCATGCAGCTAAGCAACACTAACAACTATTCTCAATGTAGATGAAGCATTAAGTTACAAAGACAGTGTGAAATTCCAGACTGTCAATCTTTCCTCAAACATGGGCAACGACCTTCCTTAACATTCTAAATATATGTATAGCAATCTTCTGTAATTGTGCCCTAATAATAATCTGTGTCATGTCTTCCCTGTTCCATGTCAGTTTGCCTGACCCTGTCTGTGATTGATTATCATGACTGTGACCATTCCGACAGGTCCTAAGACACCTGAGCTAAATATCTGGGAATCCAAACATTGGAGTTATCTACCAACTTCCAACTCCATAGCCCCTAAAGCCTGACATCCAATGACTGAATGCTGTCCAAATCAGATGCCTAACTCAGAATTTCCTACTTTTAACCCTTGGCATTTTATTTGCAGTGGAATGCTCAATGCAAAATGTCCTAACCCCAAAATTCATGCACACAGTATCCAACTAAAACCAACATGCTTTCAAATCAAAACTCAGGCAGCTACACAATTTGCATTGTTATGTCACACGAGGTTACAAGCACTCTTCTCACAAAGATAACATCCAGCAATTTCTGAAAATACTCTTGGTAAACATGTCTTCAAACATCCAACTCTTGTCATAAACTGTTGGCATATCTGCACAACATCTGCATCTTTTTCATATGTTTCCCACTTAACCTTGAATGAAAGACTAAAAGTTGTGAAACTATTGCCAAAGCTGATATTTGCTTTGCAATGCCTAGAGAGCCTATCTGCCACCACGTTTGTGCTCCCTTTCTAGAATTTAATCACCAAATGAAATTGTTGGAGAAATCCCATCATTTATTGTGCCTTACCTTTTCCAACTTATTGTGTACTTACATCTATTAAAGAGGTTTGTACTTACATTTCCTTTCTCAACAAATAAAGCTTCCATTTCCCAATGGCTTAAATAAGTGTATACATTTCCTTCTCATATACAAGAAACCCCTTACAGCTCAAGAAAATAATTCAAAATGGTAACAAATTAACTTACCTCCATGCAATAAAATTGCCCCCATAGCATACTGGTGCACAATAGCTGGTGCAGAATAACTGCTGCAAGTTAGGAAGAGAAATAACTAATGCATGGTTGATTTTCTATTTCAAGGTATCAAAAGCACTTGTGTATTCCTTACCCCAATGGAAACTCTTGCCACATGTTGCAATGGCATGCAAAGGTGCTGCTATGTGGAGAAATAAGAAATAAGTTGTCCTCATGTACTAGACTACCCCAACAAATTGCCTTGTTACTATCGCACTCTGGTGTGTGCCAATTTGTAATGCCTAAACTTTAGTTAGATCTACTCTCAATTTATGTCCATATGTTGGATATGTGTTGTATACTTCACATGTTTTGCACTCCCTAATATACTATACACCCCACCACAACTAGGGGATCCAGAGCATCACTACAGCTGAGGGGTATGAAGGCTAATGCCCCCTCCAATGAAGAAGTTCTTGAGAAAAGAAATATGCACCCTTATAGGTGGTTTTTTGACCCTTAGTAATATACCCATTGTTTTGTAATACCACTCAGCAACTTCCTATATTGATGTGCCTATAAATACTTGCACATGGATTAGGGTTAACAACAAGTGTGAAATATCTTATTGTATTGTAAACAGTTGAGTTAATAAGTGTTGTTTTTGCTAGGATTCTTCCTGAAAAGATTTTCCAAGGTAAATTCTCTTGTTATATTGTAAGTGTGTTATTATTTCTTTCTGCTGCATTTAAGATTTTACTAAAATTTCTTCACTTGCATAGATTTATAGGCATTCTTCTCTTCACCATACACCTCATATAGAGGAGCGATTGCTTTGCAAACACACATTTCTCCATGTTACACAAAAACTTTTCTTTCAACACTTGAAAGACTTGCTTGAATGGGTTAGATGTTCTGTTAGGAATTCATGTTTGTGTTCACATGGGTTAGTATAACGTGTGTTAGGTTTGTTAGAAATATTACATCACTAGGATTGGTTTGTTAGAATATCATGTGAGTAGAATTATATTATCTACGATAATATAATATTATAATAGGTTGTAAAATTGTTTGTTTGTTGAGATGTTAGAATGACTCATATTTAGAGTTGTTATAGGAGGTTTCCTATAATATAAGCTATGAGAAATCCTATAAATATGTAATATATTATTGAACGATTGTGTGGAATATAGAAGCATTTTCAGTGTGTGAAATTCTCCATACTTCAATAATTCTGCCAAAAAACTCTGAAATGTTCTTCCCAAGTGGGAAAAAAACCAATATAACATACAAATACATTGTCACACGTATCTTTATGAATGATCTCAATACATCATTCACTAAACAAAAATAAGTACAAACCACACTTGCAAGCCTTGTTTTGTTTTGGGAATTTATATTTCCCTATCCTCCACCATACGAACGTGATCCAACAAGACATCCTTTTGTACCATGACTATGAGTAATCCAAACAGTGAAGTGCTTGGGTGAATGACCCTTCGCTCCAGCAACTTTTGGAATTGTTTCTTGAAGAAATTTCAACAAGGCAACCAATATCCTAATGTTCTTCCGAGAATAATTAATTCTTTAACATTCTGCATCAATCGCACACAATTAAAATTCCAAACAGCAAAAGCATAAACACATACACAAATATTACACCTTCAAATCAATTTTTCATTCCTTCAAAAAAACTTACATGGAAACCTTTATAAAATATTCCTAACAGTTGCACAGTATTTTTATCACTGTGCTACAATTCTTCTATCTTGTGCCTATCTTTATACTATTAAGCTAAAAATCTAATCTTCAAAAAACTCATCTCTCGCAAGAGAAGAGTTGGAAGGTAAGTCTAAATCATTAATGTATATCTAAACTTTATTAGACTTAATTAGCTAAATAAAAGACTTTCACTTTTTCACTTAAGTGAAATGCAAAATAGAATTAACTCGAACCACTTCCAGCACGTTCACACTAAACCTGTGCAGAAGTTCCTCTCCAAGCTAAAAATGAAGCACTTGATTTTACTCAAATCCTTCTTCCCTAGCTGTGAGGATTAATCCTCATCCTTTCCCTTACACTTGCTAGGCCCTTCTCCTTGAATTTTGTCTATCCAAAAAGAGCTAGATTATCATCACCACCCTTCTTGTTGGCTTTTGACTCCATTCGAGTTTCCTCCTAGATAGAGTCATCCTACAGTCTTTCAAAAGAAGATTCTCATGGGCACAAATAACCTGAACAAATGCTTCCCATGAAGATGAGAAACCCTTCAACACCAAATTTACTATCTCTGCATCTTCAACCTTCTCCCTAACTGTTGCAAGTTGGTCATGAAACTAACCTTCATCGGGTAACTAGTAACTGTACCTGATTTAGACATCTCTATGGATCTAAAATAACCTGAACAAATGCTTCCCATGAAGATGAGAAACCCTTCAAAACCAAATTTACTATCTTTGCATCTTCAACCTTCTCCCTAACTGTTGCAAGTTGGTCATGAAACTAACCTTCATCAGGTAACTAGTAACTGTTCCTGATTTAGACATCTCTATGGATCTAAGTTTATTCCGTAAAATTATTTTCCTGTTTATGTTCTCACTCTAGTAAAGACTAACCAAAGCATCGAACATCTCCTTGGTTGTTTTCTTCTCTGACAAATGTAGAATTAAATGATACTTTACAACATCCATTATCATCTACTTGGCCTTTATCTCTTTCTTTTTATAAGTTGCCAACTCCTACAGATCTGTAGGTGGAGACACCTAATCCTTGACAATATCCCAAAGATCATTTTCTTCCAACAACAAAGTCACCTTGATTTTCAAAGGCAGGAAATTTAAAGTACCTTCCAATCTATCCTCGAACTTGACACTAGCTGATGCCATATTTAAAAAATAAAATTTTGCTCAAAAACTCCCAAATCTAAAAGTTGGAAAAATAACTCAAAAGATTTTAAATACCTGCAAAAGAAAGTTTGCCCTTATTGCTCTGAAAAACCCTAATCGCAGGTTACAAAACCTACATTCAATTCAAGAAGAAATATGGCGCGATTTACAAAAACCAATTGCGATTCTTTCCTATTCTCCTGACTACGATTCTTGACCAAACGGGGTGCGATTTAAATCCTGCGCGATTCTTAAGAAATAAATCAAACACATTTTCTTCCAAAAAATATGATGCGATTCCTTTGTAGAAAACCGCTGCCAAAACCCTTACAAAGTTCCTCTTTCCTGGCCGCAAATTCTTCCTTCTTCCTACTTCCTATCTCTGATACCATGAAGAAATTTCAACAAGGCAACCAATGTCCTAATGTTCTTCCAAGAATAATTAATTCGTTAACATTGCATCAATCGCACAACAATTAAAATTCCAAACAATGAAAGCATAACACATACACAGATATTACACCTTCAAATCAATTTTTCATTCCTTCGAAAAAAATTACAAGGAAACCTCTACAAATTGTTCCTAACAGTTGCACAATATTTTTATCACTATGTTACGTTTCCTCTATCTTGTGCCTATCTTTATACTATTCAGCTAAAAATCTAATCTTCAAAAAGCTCCTTATCTCTCATAATTAATTCGTTAACATTGCATCAATCGCACAACAATTAAAATTCCAAACAACGAAAGCATAACACATACACAGATATTACACCTTCAAATCAATTTTTCATTCCTTCGAAAAAAATTACAAGGAAACCTCTACAAACTGTTCCTAACAGTTGCACAATATTTTTATCACTATGTTACATTTCCTCTATCTTGCACCTATCTTTATACTATTCAGCTAAAAATCTAATCTTCAAAAAGCTCCTTATCTCTCATAAGAGATGAGTTGGAAGATAAGTCTAAAGCATTAATGTATATCTACACTTTATTAGACTTAATTAGCTAAATAAAACTCACTTTTTCACTAAGTGAAACACAAAATAGAATTAACTCGAACCACTTCTAGCACAATCACACTGAACCTATGTGGAAGTTCCTCTCCAAGCTAAAAAAATTCAACATTTCTTTACCATATTACTCTTCAAAATTGATTGCCTGTGCAAGCGCATATTTGGTAGAGGAGATTCCATCAGTAGATAAATTTCATGCTCTACTTCCCTTAGGTGGCAATTTTTTGGGAGTTTGGAACACTTTCTTGGAAGGATTGCAATAACTCATCCAAATGTTGCAACCCTTTGTTAGCACAATCATGCACGAAGGAACCCCCAATTGTTGGGAATTGGATGAGACGAAGTTTATTGGTTGTAACAATTTGTTGTCAAATTTGATCAAATTGCCACTTTTGCAAGATAAAACCACTTGTTGGGAATATTACATCTTAGTTAGGTTTGAGTTAATAGTGTGGACTCGTGGAGCATGCCTCCGAAATATGTTTTAGAACACATCGAGACAATAGCTTCCATTAGGTTGTTCGTAATTAAATAAATGTTAGTAGGTTAGTAAATAATGTGTCAACTGATAGTTAGCTTGAGGTAAGTTTTCTAAGTGGTTCGGGTGGTTAGGCAGATGCAAAAGAATGTAATATCAATACAGCAGAAGTGTGATTGAAGAAAAAGAAAAGAGAATTTAACACAGCAGCAAAGAGAAAAAGGAATACATGGGCAGTGATATATATATATATATGCAATAATTGATAACAGCAGAGAATTATTCATTGCAGCCCTTCTATTATACTATAACTTTATCATCCTCTCATTCTATTAATCCATTATTCTATCATTTTTAATATTCGATTATTATAGCATTCATTCTTCTATCATTATATCATTTTTACTCTATCAATCTATCATTCATATTATTCCATCATTCTTTTATTCTATCCTTCTATTATTCTATCATCCTATCGTTCTATAATTCTATTATTGAATCAATCAAATCAGCAAATATCTGAGATATCAATTAGCAATCAAAGGAAGTTATCTTCATTGGAAGGAAGTCATATTAAGAATCAAGCAAAGGAAATATATCAAGTATCTATATTGGCTATACCACAAGTGTTAACAGCAAAGAAGGATATATTACAATCCTTGAACCAAATTTGAAAGAGGTACTTTAACCCAATGAGTCATCACGCTTGGAATGAATGTGAAATGCATATTAGGGGACAAGCAGCAGCACTGGTTCCTTCATCAAGTAGCCCACCACAAGTTGGATGGACGGGTGTTTCTGTCCCTTGTGGGCCAAGGGGGTGAAATCCGGGATGGACGTACCGCCCTTGGGCTTGGTTAAGGAGTACCAGGCTCCCGGCGCCCTATATGCTTTCTCATAGAGTTTCATTATGTGATTGACCATTGGGAATAACCCTGAAATGATTATATGTCTGCTTCGTGTATGATGTGTATACTTTGTGCTTGTTAATATATGTATTGAACTAAATATTGATTATGCTATGATGATTTGATCTTGTTATTTATGTTATGAACCTAGTTCCACGGGGACGCGTCCCCCCCGTAAAATACAGCGGTCTCCACGTCTCCCCGTTTCCGAGACGGGGAGACTTCTGGGAAACGTCCCCACCATCCCCCGCCATCCGCCCGCCGTCCCCCTGCAGTCCCCCCACCGTCCCCTGCCGTCCCCCGCCATCCCCCAGTTTTGCCGATGTATTTCTTTGAGGCATTCTGTCAAACAGTTCACGTGCTTTGTCTATGCTTCCACATTTTGCATACATGTCTATGTTAGTTGTGGTATTTGGCTTTACACCAGCCAATTGCATTTGCTTTAAAATTTCTAAAGCCTGTTCAACAAATCCATTTTGTACATATCCTGCAATCATTGCAGTCCATGAGACCACATTTCTTTGAGGCATTCTGTCAAACAATTCATGTGCCTTGTCTATGCTTCCACATTTTGCATACATGTCTAATTTATAACTAATTTATACATCTTATAGACTTCTACAGTTATACCTCTTTTTATAACTAATTTTTCAAGTACTATATGTATTTCAGCGCACCGCCCCCCCCCGCCGCCCCCCACCGCCGTCCCCCGCCGTCCCCAAATTTAGGCCCCCCCCCCCCGTCCCCGAACCCGAAACGCGTCCCCTGCCGTCCCCCCGTCCCCATCCCCGAAACTCCGTGGAACTATGGTTATGAAGTATTGATCTCACTATTAATTATGCTCTGATGGATGAATTTAATATGAATGATGCTATGAACTGAATATTATCTTAATTATTGATCTTTAATATTTCTAATGTCCCTTTCTAGTGATTATTATTGTATGCAGGTAAAATAATCAAGAGTATCTTAAAAGGGGACATTACATAATCAATGCTATGTGTAACAACGCTCTTGGAGACCTTCATGTTGCATCAGACTATTACACAGTAAGGAGGTCAACTTGGAAACTTTCTAATTCGCATCTTGAGTTAGCTTCTTGTTTGAAGATTGGGTACACTGCATGAGACACTAGATCTTGTTATTGTTTCCCCTTTGGAGCATGGGGGGATTTTGGGATATTTTCCCTGGTTTTGTACCTGTGGATGTGGAGTATGTCTCGATTTGCAGATTGAGTGTAGTTGTGGATGTGGAGTATGTTGCAATTTACATACAGAGTGTTGCATTGTTAATGAAAAGTATGTCTTGATTCACATTAAGAGTGTTGTATGGATAGGAATATGTCTCAGTTCACAAGTATTGATGGACAGTAAGGGCATCCACTGATATGTTCGGTTAGGTGTGTCCTTGTTGGTGTGTTATATTTGGGCTATTGGTCTTTTCCCAGTCCATACCAGTGTTCCTACCTTTGTCCAGAATGATGTAACAAGGGGGAGAATGTTAGAAATATTACATCTTAGGTTTAGTTAATAATGTGGAGCATGCCTCTTAAATATGTTTTAGGACACCTCTACAGTATAGCTCATATTACATTGTTAGTAATTAATTAAATGTTAGTACATTAGTAAATAATGTGCTTGGAACCCCCTCTCTCACTATCTATGAGAACCCCCCTCTCTGTATTCTATCGAGTGGCCTCCCTGCAGATCTTTACCAACAGTAGCCGTGCTTCCACTATAGAAAGGGCCCTACTATCTAAGTAATAGTTAATTTGTGCTAAGTTTTTAAGTGGTTCAGGGGGTTAAATAATGGTTCACAGTAAGTGACTTATATAAGCCAATGCAAAAGACTGTAATATCAATCAATCAATTTTCCAGTATAACATATCTTCATAAATGTAGCTTTCATGGTGTAATCTGCAATTCTTAGGTGCTCTCCATTTCAATACCAGTGCCATCACAAACACAACCACCTCTATCTCAAATAGAACCCCAGTGACACGCAACCTCAGCCCACCATTTTCACTAACATAACTGCTGATAACACAAACGTAACAGCTGGTTTATGTACAGACAAATCTTTGCTGTTTGGCTAAGTTGGATGGAACTTTTAGTTGTGCTAAGGGATAATGTTTTCCTATTCCTTATGGATCAGATGCAATGTATAAGAGGGTTTGTCTGGGACAACCCAAACAGAAAAGCCTCATATTCAACCGCCAATGAATTGATCACCCCACCTTGGAAAGCTATAGTCCTGATTGAGTTAAGTTTTAGAGCCAACTGTAAAAATTAATATCTGATGGATGGGCGTGGGTCCTTAATGAGGATGCTATCTGTTTCTATTTAGTTGATTTAATCCAACTACAATCCATTTGTATTTATTAAGGAGAGTTCATATTTGTGAAAGGAATACCAACAAACCAACATGTATTTCACAGGGGATATAATTGCAACATTGTCCATAGCCATGACCTCTTCTACCAAAAAAATGGCAAATGATAGAATGAGGTCATACCCTGTATGTATGTGAGCAAGCTGATTGAACTTATGTTGGCAAGTTGTTCTATTGAATGAGTTGCAATTTGTGTGAGAACCATAGTTACCAATAATGAAAAATTTGGTTCAAACAAATCAGAAAGGTTGGAATATTCTATACTTTTGGAAAGGTTCTCTTGGATCCGACAAATTTTATTTTAAAACATATTGAAAGATATATATCATAAAATATGCAAAATATTTAAAAATATAAATACACATAATAGTTTAGCTTTTAGGTTAGAATTTTAGTTTTCGTCTATCATTTACATTTCATGTTTGTGCAGATAAGTTTTTAATGTTTTAAAAGTTCTATATTAAAAAAGAACTAAAACTTTAGAAATACAACATTCAGGTCCAAATGTTGAGCAAGTTGTTGTATTGAATGAGTTCCAATTTGTGTGAGAACCATAGTTATCAAGGACGAAAAATTCAATTCAAACAAAACAGGAAAAAGTTGGAAAAATTGATACTTTCGGAAAAGTTCTATTTGATCCAACCAAAAATAAATAAAAAGAACATATTCAAAACTATACATACATAAAACATGCAAACTATTAAAAGAAATACAAATACTTGTAATAATTTAGCTTTTCGGATAGAATTTAAGTTTCAATTTTATTGTTTACATTTCATGTTTTTTCAGATTAACTTCTCATATTTTGAAAGTAATGTATTAAAAAATGAATTAAAAATTCAGAAGTATATAAAACTCGGGTCTGAATTCAAATGGACCAATTCTTTCTTTTCAAAAACATCCAAACCAGATTTAAGTCTAAATTTAGCAAGTATGGTGAGAACAATTTCCACATTTTGTGTCCAAGGGGTTGCAGTGTGATGATAAAGTGGTGCATTTGTAAGAGTGACTCGAGTTCAAATCCCTGCATCACAATATGGCAACCCATGACTCAGCAGACGTGTGTGTAATGGTATGTTAATGCCTACAACCAGTCTAGGCCCAGTGATGTTCCCAGCTATCTGAAAAACAAAAAACAATTTCCACATTCTATAGTTGCATTATTGTACCCCAAACAAACATTCTTGATTCACATTTCCACCTCAAGAAAAATTTTGATGTCTTGCTCATTTTCCCGATCATTGACCATTATAGTCATTTTCTTTAGAAGCTTGAGATTAATTCCTAGTTTGTGTTTTTAAAACTTTCTAGATGAATTTGAGCCCATTTTCTAGATTATCATACCATTGACCACATCTTTACACTCCAGGGTATTATTAAGGAGGCTCGCCACCGCTCTTCCACGGTCTTTTGTCATTTCATAGACTTCAAGAAGGCCTTTGACTCAGTTCTAAGACGCCTCCTTTCTAGCGGATGCGCGATGTGGGCATTTCCAATTCTCTCATTATCGCTGCTTGGAGGCTTTATGAGACAGTTATTGGGCAGCTTCGTCCCTCTCACAGTCTCTCCGACTTTGTGAGGAGTACAATTGGGGTCAAACAAGGGTGTCTTCTCTCTCGGACCCTCTTTAGCATCTGTATTGAAGACTTGGAGGAGTTTCTTCGACTACATACTCATACGGATGATGGTTGCAATTTACAAAAGGTGGTTATTGCCATTCTACTTTTTGCAGATGATGTTGCTCTCCTCTCTCATTCTACCAAACGGTTACTACAATGGCAACTTGATCCCCTTGCTCGCTCTTGTGAACTTCGCCAACTTGTGGTCAGCCTTAGTAAAACTAAGGTTATGATTTTCAACATCTCCAAACGTCTTCTTTCTAGATTCCAGTTCCTATACAAGGAGGTAGTTTTGAAGATCGCATCCACTTACACATACTTGGGGATCCAATTTTTGGTCCCTCCTTCAGCATGGAGTCTACCTCACATTCGCATCTTTGCAAGGGATATGCCTCTCTATCTTGGAACATCAATATTTCCAAAACCACTTCCAAGATATCCCTTCAAACATACGTCTTTTTGATACCATCATCAAGCCTACAGTTTTGTATGGCTATAAGGTTAGGGTGGCTAGCTTAGGATCCGTTGATTGGGCCCATATTAAGAGGGTCTAGACTCTCATGCTGCAATGCATTAGCAAGAGCAAGCAAACTATTCCTCAGAACATTGTCCAGGCTGAGTTTGTTGCCCTGTCGTTGGGTCTCAAGACTATCTTCCAGCTTACTTTCTACATATACAGACTCACATCCATGGGAGATCCCACTTCTAGTCATGACAAATATCCATACTTAGCTCTTCATTCTTTGAAGAGGATTGCTTCATTGGGCCCAATTCAACGCTATCATTGTTGGTACTCTAAGACTAGCTCACTCTTCCTTTCCATTGTCAACTCTATTGATAGACTACCTCCTTTTATGTATTCCTTGGATGCTCCTCCTTGGCTCCTTCCCTCAAAGGAGACCATCACCAAAGCTACTAGAAGGGACATCTACAAGCAATACATCCAGGTCACTTGGACCAAGGGTGTGTTCCCACAAGCTACAAGTTGAGATGAACCACCATATTCCTTGCCCTAATCGGATCTATCATCTTTGCTCCTTCTAGGAGGTAGAGACCGAGGAGCATTTCATCTTCAGATGCCCCATTTACTATGAGATCCGAGGGAGATACTACTACCTCTACAGGGACTTAAGCAACAATCTCTCTATTTCTTCAAATATCCCAACCAACGGCATTTGGCCCTTTATCTTCAGGAGGCCATCACCCTTCGACGTAGATCCTTACAAGAGATCTCTAGGGATTCTAGAGTCCGATCACCTCCTCCTTCCTGCACATCGAAGAGACTAGTTGCTCTAAACAACCTTTGGGCACTGCTACTTCTCTTATAGACATGAATAGACCTGTGAGACAACATCTCTAACAACATCTGCCTCAACATATTCCTCCTCAACATCATGGTCCTGTTTGTTCTCGACGACACAATTCAGCTTTTTCTCATCAACATAGATTTACTCCTATTCGGCCACCCCCCAACCACGGGCAGATGCACATTACGAGTTTTTTCACTAATACAAGGCTTACTTCAACCTTGGAATGGGAGTACCCTGCTTGACGCTCATAGCCTTCAACACTTCTTGATGAGCATTATCAGATCTTGTATCGGTCGAGATCTTGTATCAATGATGGCACTAGTGACAAACGATGATGCATGATCTCCAGCTTTCCTCAATGTTTGCTCTTAGCGGTTCTTGTTCCCTCTTCTTGGATATATGTACTAGTTTCTTGACCGCTTATGTGGGTAGTCCCTTGTTTCGTATTTCTTTGTTTTTGTTATTCCCTTTTGTAAGGCCTTTCTAGGTTTCTCTCCCTAGAACTTTCTCTTGTAAACTATTGTACTCTTGAGTCCCATTGACCTACTTCTGGTCATCTGTGGATATTAATATAATTTCTTCTTTTCTTTCTTCTATTATCATTTCATTTGATTTGAGATGCCCATGGCTTTTCAATGTCTCTCTAAATGCATCTTGTAGTGTGGTCAAATACATCTAATAGTATGGTCACATGTAGTCTCCTTGTCAGCTAATTCTTATCGAAGCATCTCCATACATTTGTTGCATCATTCCTCCATTTGATGTAACCATTCTGGGTTAGGGTTACCACGATGAGCACACTTATTAGTTTTTTGCAACTCTTACCATTTTCTCCATCACAATGTTGAGGATATCATCAATTGAACAAACATTAATCTACAAACATTGGGTATTCATTCCTTGGGTACATTCAGTTCTAAGAGTGACAAATCCCCATCTTGAGGTTTCCAAACTACATTTGCATCTTGGACTTGTTGTGTTTCATGCTTGCCTTTTCCAAGTGGTTTGTGCGACATACAATACTCCATAAAAATATAGATTACAATTTAGATTTCAAGAGAGAGACTTAAGTTTTAGTTTTATCATTTTCATTTCACATTTTCTAGGTTTATTATCTTTTGTAAGAGGGAATTGAAAACATCCCAAGGCCCAAACTGATTCAAGAGATTAGCATGCCCTACTACTAGATACATTATTACATGTGCTTGTTTGTCAAGTTGTGGGTTACCTTATTGCAATGTAGGTGTTTCAACTTGGGCCACTCTCTTTACAAATGCACCATTTTACCATTACACCACAACCCTTGGATCAATTTAGTAATTTTTAGGTTAAAAAAAATTATATAAAAATAATACCTTAAAATTTAAAAATTAGAAATATAAATATTAGGTTCATTTCAAACTGTAACAATTTTGTTGGGCCAAACAGTCCCAACCAGATTCAATCGGTTTTGATAACTATGGTGAACATTGAGAACGATCTCAACATTCTATAGCTACACTACAAAATCCGAAACCAACATTCTTGAGTCATGTTTCAACCTCAAGAACTTTTGATACCTTGGCTCTCTTCTCGATGATCCTTGACCATTGTATCCTATTTTAGTTAAAATTTATTCTTGTGTTATGTTGTTCAAAATTTCAAAAAGATTCGATGAATGATTAATCAAGGGAGCTTAACACATTTTCTTCTACTATTGATTGAGTTGATTCAAGATGCCCATGGTTCTTCCCCATCTCTTTAAATGCATCATGTAATATAGTCAAATCCTGTTGAATCTATTTACAAGTTGGCTCCTTTCGGCCAATTCTTGTTATAGCTTCTCCATATCTTGGTTGCATCTTTCCTCCACTTGATGTAACCCTTCAAGGATACAGTTACCAAGTTGAGTACAATTCATTTATAAATCTACCAAATTCTCTATAATGAGCTTGAGAATAACATCCTTAGCATGAACATCATTCTCCAACCATTGGCTCTCATTCCTATGTTGGTTGTGAAACATACACTATTCTAATACCATTGATCCAGATCTCAAAAAAGGTCTAGGTAAAAAAAACTATGAATTGTTGGAACTCCAATAAGTTATGAGAAGAAGAAAATTATAATAATAATTGCAATACAAAAGTAATTGCAAAATTGGATAGTTAACAAATAGAGGGTTATAATTTGTAATTGTATCCATTAGAGAAGAGAGCAGATACAAAGATATACATCATAAGAGTACATGATATTATGCCTCAATATAAAGAAATGAATGTTGTAAGTTGCCTCAGATGAACACAGAGACAATATGAAATACAAAAGTCTGCAAGTGCCAAGGGATATGTGTCGTCTACTGGTACTCAAACCCTTAACTGTGCCTCAAAAAATGTGCTCGACTCCCTGTACACAAGAACAAGTTGCATGTGTAAAGGCTATGATGCCAAGTTGTATATAATAATTCAGCTTCAGAGGGAATGATTATGGAGTGGGGAAAACTAACTGTAGAGAAACCCTTCTCTGCTCTGTTCTACTATAAGATGTACACGTATAAATGCATAATGTGCTAATGAAGAATACCATAAAAACAACTGACTTGTAAGAGATATTGAATCAACTTGTCTCAAGACTTTGAAGAATCATTAATCAAGTGTCTCATCCAAAAATGTGATGCGACTACCTTCACTGTATGGAGTGGGGAAAATTAACTGTAGAGAAACCCTTCTCTACTCTGTTCTACTATAAGATGTACACGTATAAATCTACGTTACCGGATCCGCATGGGACCTAGCCAGATCCAGGTCCAATTCGAACCAGGTCTGTGATCCAGTCTGGTCTACCTATGGGTCCGGATAAGGTCCACCCAAAACAGGTCAAATCCGTCCTGAACCAACCCAAGTGAACCGGGGGCAAACCCAGGGCCCAAAGCCCGAGCCCGCAGCGAACAAGTGATGAACCCGGCGGCCATCCACCCCAGAAAACGGTTTTTCTATTTTTATTTTTGCTTTTTTTATATTTTAAGTCATATTGACTTTGACTATTCGCCTTAGAATGAAAATGCAACCCTAAAAACACATTTTATACACAAAATAAAGCCATTTGAACTCATTTTGTTTGCAAAACACAAATAGTTTTTATTGTGGCTGAACTTCCATATTTGTTTGTGATTGAATAAAGAGGCTTGAAGATTGATTTTTGAAGGTTGAAAATCTATTGCACCACTATTCCTACACATTTGCAACTATTTAGAGGCTGCCAAGAAGATCAGAGGAGGAGATTTTTGCAAAGAGGTAGGTTTTATTTTTATTTTATTTTTGCATTTTTAAACAACAAACAAATTCTTTTCAACTTCTTGTTTTTTTTTTAAATTTTAGTTTTATATGTATGTATCACTATGCTTTACTAGTTAACATATTAAAAAAGTTTAAGGTTTTTTTGGTCTTCTTTTGACTGCCTTGTTTACAAAGCTTATTGCCACACCCACAAGAATTACAATGGCAGCTAGTTCTAGCTCCACAAGCCAATCTAAATTCAAAACCGATCCAAACTCACCTCTTTGGAAGTATGTTGAAATGATACAACCGGTTCCAGATTGTGAAGGGTACATTTGGAGATGCAAGGGGTGTGATGTGCAATATTCTAGTTCATAGAGTTTGGTGAAAGCCCATTTGTGTAACACCCCTGGGATGGGGATAAAAGCTTTTGCCCGAGAAAGAATAAAAAACCTATACCACCAGAGTAAGTGATGGCATATATCATGGAGCAACAAGCAGCAGATGAAGCAACAAGTCGTAAAGCATTAGCAAGTTTACCAAAGAAAAAAAGTAAAACTCAAGGAATGGAGCCTCCATCTAATCCCATTGTTGTGGTAGAGAGCCGCCCATTTTTGGTCACTCGTCAACCCACAAGCACTCCAAACAAGAGACCAAAGGGACCTTTGGAAACATCATTTCAAAATGAGGCTCGAGATATTGCTAACCAACATATAGCCAGATGCATTTATGCAAATGGTTTATCATTCAATGTTGTTTGCTCACCATATTGGAAAGAGATGTTGAAAAAAATTAATGAGGCTCCACAAGGGTATAAGGCCCGGGTTATGAGAAGGTGTGTGGCACCTTATTGGAAAATGAGGTCAAGAGTGTAGAAGATGCATTGAAGCCCATAAGGGATTCATGGGTTGAGATAGAGGTGTTGATTTCTCCGATGGATGGAAAAATGTAAAAAATCGGCTTGTGATCAATGTCATTGCAATGTCCACTAAAGGGGCAATGTTTTTTAGAGTTGTGGGTTGTGAGGGGGACCTCGTAACGTTGTTCAAATGATAATAGACAACGCAAGAAATTGTAGAGCTACTGGGTTGATGGTTGAGAAATGGTATTCACATATCTTTTGGATACCTTGTGTTGTCCACTCTCTCAATTTAAAGCTACAAAAGATTGGGAAAAAAAATTGATTGGATTAGAGAGTTGTATGCAGAGGCCAAGGAGATACGAATGTTCATCACCAACCACCACATGTCGCAAAGCATATTTAGATCATTTTCTACATTGGAGTTGTTGAAGGTAAGTGAAGCAATATATTTTTCTGTGCTTTAATTTCACATATTCTAATGAGATATAGAGATTTTTAAGACACAATAAACTAATCAAATAGAAGCTACTTTCATCACATCACAAGTATACTTCAATCACATAAGTATAAAAGTGGATTTTAGATGAAGGAAACAATATTTTTAGATAAATAAATATTGTTAAGTGTTTTAGGTGTACAAAACTCATGGATTATGATATCCATGGCATCAAAAACAAAAATCACAATATAGAGTCATGAACTAAGATGGAAAGGAGCTTGTATCGCTCAACCCAGCATTACTATCTCTATGTGGAGTCATGAGTTTGTATCTAAGACAAGTCTGCAGATGTTGCAACAACTATAGGAACATTACTTAGGATAGGGATTTGTTGTGACGTTTTCACACATCGCCCCATTGCAAATGGGGACCTGTTGATGGTGGTTTTAGCACACAACAACGCAGGTGTGATTGTTGGTTTCACAGCTCTTTTGAAAAGTATCCTACCCTAAGTAAGACTACTACAAGGATAATACAGCTAGGTCTTAGCTTGCTTGGAATCTCTCAATTGGAATGTTCTAGCTGTGCCTACAAGGGGTCTTACATGCAATCTACAGATTTTGAAGTTGGGACAGCAAATACATATAAACCCTTTATGATTTCAACTAATAAAACAATGTAAAATGCTGCTGAAATTCCTAATCTAGCAATGGTTTTCAAAGAAAATGCAAAAGAGGTTAGGGTTTTAGAGAAATCCTAAGTGACATTCACAATGTATAGATCACTTTAAGTAGACAAGCACTCTGAAATTTAACCAGTTTCTGAATTACCAAACTGAAAATTGATGTTACGACACTGTAGAAAATGGTGCTATCTTCAATGGAAATCGAAGGATTTTCAGATTACATTCATTCATTAAATACCCAATAGATAGCGCAATTTAATTCTTGAAATGTAATTTAACTTAAGCACATCTGATCAGCCCAGACTAACTTTGCACAGTTATCTACCATCAGCAAATAACTAAAAGTATGGGCATAGAGTGTTCATCAAATACTTTCAGCAAACCATGAACATTATAAAAGCACAACTAACTAACTATGGGAGAGCAAGAAGTGAATCATGAAGACCAAGTAAGGAACACAATACACAAATTCTTATAACAACTACAGAAACTTGCTTTGTATTACTTCAAATGGCAGAATGTCAACAATTCGGCATCAAGAATTCTCTCTTACAAATAATGGAAATGGCAGCGCTTTATATAGACGAGGAGCCATACCGAGTTTTTCAATGGATGGTGGAGATTAACTCAATACCGACAGTCCAGATTACACCAATAAATGCATTTCTAACAGCTCATATCAAATCCCGGATTACACCTTGTCCTTTATGAAAAAGACAAAATACAACTTCTAAATACATTGAATCTAGACATTTTGAATACCCATTAAGTTGTACATGGGAAAAAGTCAATTTCCAAGGCAGAAAGAAGTCAATACGAGGTCACATGATGCCTAAAAACTTGTGTTGATGTAGACTGATGGGATTCCATATGCTGACTGGTTAAGTATGTGGCACTTTTTGATGAAGACATATCCAGTTGGATACTTGTTGGATCGATTTGCTGATTGGAACTAGTGCAAACAGGGCTGGAGTTGAGCACAGATTGTAACATATTCTTCGCAACCTCTGGCAGAAGGCTGATCTTCTTGACATTCTGTATGTACTCACTAGATTCAAGATCTTGGAGAGCTTCAATTGGTCACTTGATGTCTAACATGTCAGCTTCCTGGATCTGAGAATCTTCCTATCGCATCTACTTCATACTGCATTATCTTGCTCAGCCTCATTTGTAAGAAAATAGAACACATAATGAATGATCTTTACAATTGTCGCATAGAAAATCAAAATTTAACCAAATTTAATCATTTTAAACATAATGATGTTCAAACCACATATTTGAGCATATCTAAACTCCTCAGCATCACAATAAGCAAGATATACTTCCCCTTTTAGACTTCAAAAAGATATGATTGTCTTTAGCTGCATCAGTCTTCTTAATTCCACAAACTTCATCCGGACCATCCGACTCTTTGTAATGTTCCATGCCTTAACAATCTTTGACATTGATGTGGATTTTGTTGATACCGGGATCCGGGCTCAAATAACATCGTCCTCAAGCTTATTTGCACTTGTGACCTCAGATTTGAGCAGATTCGACGATGATAGTCCCTAACCTCTTGACCACAATTGATTCAAGGGTATACCACTATGTCTTGACACTGATTAAGATGACTTCTTCATACCAGTCCATCTATGGAGCTTGGATGGTGGCATTTGACCCGTCAGATGGTAGCAGTGTAGTATGAGTGCACTTATGATGTGTGAAATAGTGGGGCTCTGACTTTCTTTATCTTCCAATGACCACCAAATCTCAGTTTTTCTTATCACCTTTGGGGATCCCAATAACAATTCTAGGACACCATCTACTCATAACATTCCTTATTACTATGACAATATGGTATACAATTTTAGAGCTCATAGTCAATGGCTTTGGCCTTTATTCACGACTGTCCCCAATCTTGATTGTCTACAATAGTTACAGCATCACCTCTCTTTGTGCAATAACTGTACCAAACAACGCTTCCCCTTTGTCATGTCTCTAGTGGTCTCTTGCCCATTAACAACTATCCATTGATATTCTTCTTAATCTCAGCTAGCTGCACCCCCATCGATCTTACAATTAGCTACCTTTTAGTCTCGTTGAGTTTGAGTAATCACTATCCCCAGTAGTCGCTTCGTATATGATACTCCTTTACTCTTTATGCTTTGGTGATGTTTAATTCACGTAAGCACACATGCAGGTTGGCGGGAGATTTTGGCATTATGGGACTTTTCGGGGAATAAGAATGTTGCCGGAGCTTGCGGGGAATATAGGGTCGACCGGATATATCCACATGAAGATGAAATCCCCGCAATATCCATTAACTCATAAAAGTCCCGCTTTTCACAACTTATTGATTGTTCATTTGACATATTCTTTAATCCTTCGTGGGTGCAAGTGCCAGTTATATGTATATGTATATATATATATATATATACATATATATATATATATATATATACATATATATATATATGTATCCAACGCGGGAGCTGATATAGCAATATGCAACCCGCAAAAACAAAGATAAGAGGCCCCAAAATATGCGGGCTACCCCTTTTATTTCCACCTCTTTGCCGTCGAGTTCCTCCATTTGAATTAGTTTTATCGAGAAATCATAAGCACCATGCGTCATTCCTTTCATCACCACGCTCACTTCTCCCCTTTTAATAATGATCCCAACCTGACGGTATCCAATGATTCGGCGTTTCATATCTTATAGAGCGAATGATATAATTGCGGAAGTTTGGGTATCAACCAGACTCATTTCTTGTGCCATAAAGTGTTTGCGGGGAAATTCAATGCAACTGGACTTGCGGGGATATTGGACACCACAGACCAAAGTCGGTAGCACGTGATTATAGCGCAAGGTCCGTGTTATGCAATTTTAGCGCTAGCACTGTTTCATCACTTACTAGCCATAGATGTAAGAGGATGTCACGCCGAGAGACCTCAGCCAATTCCCTTGTCTAACAATTCGTGATTTAATCATTGAAGAATCAGCACTCATAGCTTCTTATTAGACTTCTTACTTCTCTCAACCTCCAAGTGATTAAACGAGTGTTGGCGTCATACATGTTCATAACATTTACCCTCAAGAATTCCGATGATCATGATTGCTCAGGTTTCCAAATTATTCTACATCAATCCAATCATGACGACATGTCAACACTCTTTGAGTCAATTTTCTCGGCTGTAAAGATTTGAAAGATTTTCTAAACCCGTCGATAGGCATATTCCTTAATCCTCCTTGGGTTCAAGTGTTAGATTTACTAACTTGCAAACCTGATCTTCTTATTAAAACTCACAATATACTTGCATATATGCACTGATCAATCTAAAGACTCGCTTGCTGCATGAGATATCGTGGCTCTTCCATCTCGCATGGGTTCGCTGTGGCCAGCATCATGCACTATTTGGCGACGAATCAAAGCATTCTGTGGATACACTTCAGCGCTCCTACTAGTAGTATGTCTGCAACTACGACATCCGACAATGATTCTCTTTCATTCATACTTATATGCTCGTGTGTAGGTGGTTAGAGGATGAGGCGGTGACCGAATATGGGAATTGTAGTGGTCACAGAAGTTTGCGGAGAAAACGCCATCAACCAGATATTATACAGTTTGCAGTCAAATTCCCCCTTTTACCTCTCAAAATCTGACAGAAGATGAAGCCCCTATCTAAACCTTGAACCGTCGTATTACTCTTTACATAAATAATGTCTACTATTTCTACCAATATGTATGACAGATCCAAGTTTTGGACTTAACTTATTGTCTTCTTGAAATGCTCACCTCCGGGGACCCTTCGAACGATTTATTGCTCTCAACTTTCGGTTTGCGGGTAAAATGCCATTGATCGAATATCACACAGTTTGCGGGAATTTGGTTTCTGAGGGAGTTTACCAGATAGGTCCGGTTGAAGGGGAAAGTTCCGCGTCATGTTAAGTGTCGATCCCCCACTTTCTTCATCTTATGCATGCTTATGCCAAATATTAGCAAGAGTTTGATGTGCTGGTGGAAGCGGGAAAATTGCACACCACATGATGTATCTAGTGACCTTATAAAATCCCGCAAACCTGTTCCTTTATCTTTTACAATTTGATATGCATGTCCATGCTATTTGCTTGCAATATCCCCGAGGATGATGACATTTGTATAGATTACCTCGCCATGAATGCAAATATTTTGACAAAGACCAATATGACTTAATCTTGCAGATGTCGACGCGATCACATGCACACCAGATAGAGTTCTCATTTTTTTGGAACCGATGGCACGGAAGGAGGGATCCTTGATTAATTACTGAGTGTGAAATAAGCTAGAATTATGAGGTATAAAATGTCAGTCGGGAGATTCGGCAAATTTTTAAGGTTTGCGCGACTTTCGATCGCCTCTGCCTTGGCGGGGATTCGGGGTGCGACAGACCTAGTCGGTAGACAATGTTTTCAACGCTTGCGGCAATAGGTTCAATCATACGCATTTTGTGGGGTTTTGAAGTTCCTCGGACTGGCGGGGATTTCGCCATCGTCCGACTTGGTCGGTAGACAGGCAATGTAGCGCAAGTCGGTTGGAGGGCAATTCAGCACAAAGGTCGGTTAGGACCAGATGTAGTGCAAAAGGACTATCAGACCTACTAGGAGAAATGCAAAGGTCTTGACTTAGCAGATCTTTGGAATAATTTTCAACATAAAACTTCTAACATGACAAAAGTGTGTTCTGACCAATTGACTACTTAAGAGATGGAAAAAAATTCACTTGACATTCTAGACCAAATTTGAAGAAAGGGGGTCCCTATTTTCGAAATGGGGCGTGTGTGAGAGGCACAACAGGCCCCCTCTTGTTTCTCGCTTTCATCATCATTTTGCTTTAGGATTTTGTTTTTTCTCTGAGTCTGTAGATTTAGTAGTGTCAATTTGCCCAAATTTCACCAAATTCTTGCTAAGAAGTCCATCATTTCGTACGAAAATGTCTAAGTCCTTCACTCTGAACATAGAAATCCAGGGTGAACAAGCTATCCCAATCCACAATCTGGGGGTCTTTATCCGAAAATGAAGTCGCTCTCCAAAGTCTAGAAGTCTCTATTCCAAGAGTCCAATCCAGAGTCCTAAGCTCGCCTTAACTTAAACATTCCCTTGGCAAAATTTGTCTTAGAGAGATAAGCTCCTCAAGGAGAGAGAATGTCCTGCTTAGTGAGATAAGCTCCTCAAGAAGAGAATGTTCTGCTTAGTAAGATAAGCTCCTCCAGGAGAGAGGATGTCCTTGTTGCAAGTATGAGGTGAACCAGTGTTGTCATTGATGTCAACATACTCATATTGCATTGACAAGAAGGATTGGATGCGCTGTGTGCTAAGGATATTGAGAAAATTAGCCTCAGTAAGCAACAGTGAAGAACAGTGATGACAAGAAGGCAAATGTATGGTATAGGTTGAGAACCGGAGGATGTGGATTAAAGGGTTTGTAGATATGAGTCTTGAGATGTTTTAGTTAAGATTTCAGAGGTTCGCATGAAGATCTAAAAAAGTTGTGGCTGTCTGTGTGGAACCGGTTTCGGCAAGTGTTCAGAGGTGACAGAGGATCACAGAAAGGTCCGATGAGGTCCGTAATTGTATAATCCTAATCTGCAGATTGGAAGGAGTGTTTGGGATGTCCTTGTGATGTGTCATCTCGAGTTGTGTATGATTTTGAGGTCCGGAAGTACCTTTTGCATTGTGACAGTGGCGACAGACTGTGTTCTTGAAGTTCTGGATGAGGAAGAGAAGAGATTCCAGTAAGTAGAGAAAGTGCGGATGTACCTGGTCATTCAGGCAGGCTTGTGTAGGTTCTTGGATCGTGTTGAGGTTTTGTTGTTGATCCGCATTGGTGGTAGAGCCCGGAATTGAAGATATTCTTCCGGATGAAGTTCTTATTCAGACTAGCTGACCGGATGAGTTGTTCATCTTACGAATGTTCTTGTGGTGGCCGACCGGATGTATTAATCATCTTGCGAATGTCCTTATGGTTGATTGCCGACTTAGATGATTGTTCCTAAGTCGATGTCTTGTATAAATAAGTGTTTGAGAATTCATTTTGAGTGTGGATTGTGGGGATGAGTGTGGTATAGCAAAGCGAAGTGCGAAAGGCAGAGCAAGGGTTTTTGGGCTTAAATGGAACTGATCCGAACATGGTAGAGATGTCATTCTCCAGTTCAAGATTGTGATTCTTATCACTCTGTAGACAGTGTGTCTCCTTGTAGGCAGTGTGCCTCTTTGTGAGCAGTGTGCTCGGGCAGTGAGCCCTAATTGGCATGTGCCATTCATTTTTCTTATTCTTCTAACAGAGAATAATCCTTGGGTTAATCACCCCGTGGTTTTTCCCTTAACCGGGTTTTCCACGTCAAAATCTTGGTGTTCAATGTGTTGATGTTTATCTGCTCTTGTGTTTATGCATTATGCTTTCATGGATGGTTAATTGATATGCTGTTAACTAACAAAGAAGAATCAAGTGTTTGAAGTAAGAGCAAGTTTTTATACAACTGATTCACCCCCCCCCCTCCTCTCAGTTGTATGCCCTAGATCCAACAATTGGTATTAGAGCCAAGTTCCTCTGAAAGGAGCTTAACCGCTTGAGGAGATCCAGGATGTCGTCATACAAGAAGGATAGTCCGAAGTTCGATAGAACCAACTTCACTCTCTAGAAAGGTCGCATGAAATGTCACTTGGAGTGTATGGGAAAAGCATACTTGGCCATGATCTCAAAACCATATGTATCTCCACAGGGTGGTCCAACAACTCTGAATGAAATCACAGATGCTGAAAACAATCTGCGGACCAAGGAAGCTCTTCTAAACGCATTAAATGACTCAGATCTCTCAAATGTTATCGACCTACCAACTGCATATGAGATCTTGACTAAACTGGAACTTCTGTATGAAGGAGATGAGTTCGTCAAGAGTGCAAGGTTGCAAAGTCTGAAAGGGAAATTTGAAAGATTGAAGATGAGAGATGATGAAAACATCACTACCTTTATGCCAAGAGTGAATGAGCTGGTATGTGAAATTAGAAATGCTGGTGGAACTCTGGATGAAAATGAGATTGTTTGCAAAATCCTCAGATCCCTTCCTGTTGCCTACAAAATCAAGGTTGCTGCCATTGATGAATTCAGAGCCCACACAACTGTCACAAGAGAACAATCGGCTGGCAAACTAGCTGCATTTGAAATGACTGAGTTTGGAGATGATCCTTCCAAGACTGAATCTGCTTTCAAAGCCAGTGCCTATGTGAAAGGCAAACAGAGATTTGATCCGGGAGAAAACTCTTCAAGGAAGATGTCATGGTATGATCAAGCAAGAAGAGACATGGAAGAAGAAGAAGCAGAAACAGCTCAACTTGAAGCCCTCATTGCAAAGAGACTGCCAAGAGGATCCAGTAAGTATGAAGGAAAACTACCCTTTAAGTGCTTCAACTGCAATAAGATTGGTCATTTTGCCTCAAGATGTCCGAAAAGATCTGCAAAGTCTAATACTAACAGACAAAGGTTTCAAAAGAACTGCTATTATGTTCATGAAGAAGATGACAATGAAGGAGTAACAGATGATGAATCAGAACTAGGAAGCAAAGCCGGAAATGAATGGGTGTTTATTGCCATCAAGGAAGAAGATTCAATATCCTCTGAATCTGTCAATCACAAAGTTGTAGAAAGAGCTTTGGCTGCTCAAGTGGAAGAAAAGGATGATTGGGTTATTGACAGTGGATGTTCTCACCATATGACTGGTGACAAGAGTAAGTTCTTGGATTTGGAAAGGTATGAAAGAGGAATGGTAAAGTTTGGTGACAATTCTGCTGGCAGAACCAGAGGTAGGGGAACTATTTCCTTTGATGGAAAGAGCAAAATAGGTAATGTACTATATGTTGAAGGATTGAAGCACAATCTTCTCAGTGTTGGTCAGTTAGTGGACAAAGGCTATGATCTCCGGTTCAAGAATGGAAAATGCAGAATCTTTACAAGCTCCGGAACTGAAATTGCATCCGGTGCTCAAACAAAAGGTAATATCTTTCATCTGGTTGGTTCAAATAAAAGTTGCCTGTTTGTTCAAGTTGATCAGAGTTTGTTATGGCATAGAAGAATGTGTCATGTAAATTTTGATAACATCATCAAGATAAGCAATATTCAGGTTGTAAGAGATCTTCCAAAATTGATGAAACCTACAAATAGTTTGTGCAAAGAATGTCAGCTAGATAAACAGAGCAGAGTCTCTTTCAAAAGCAAAGATCAGTCCCCTACCGGATTGTTGGAATTGGTACATACTGATCTCTGTGGTCCGACAAGAATCAAGAGTCTGCAAGGTGATAGATATTTCATGTTGCTAATTGATGACCATTCCCGGATGATGTGGGTTACCTTCCTAAAGGAGAAATCAAAAGCCCTTGAGAAGTTCAAAATCTTCAAAGCTATGGTAGAGAATCAAACCGGATTGAAACTGAAATGTCTAAGGTCTGATAGAGGTGGTGAATTTACATCTGGTGAGTTCATTGACTTTTGTGAGAAACAGGGTATAAGAAAACAGTTGTCTGCTCCTAGGACTCCACAGCAGAATGGAGTAGTTGAGAGAAAGAACCGAACCATCCAAGAAGCTGCCAGGACAATGATGTTGGAAGCAAATGTTCCTCAAATGTTTTGGAAAGAAGCTATCAGCACTGCAGTCTACACTCTCAATCGAGTTCAAATCAGAAACAACACCGGTAAGACCCCCTATGAACTCTGGTTTGGCATCACTCCTACTGTGAAATATTTCAGAGTATTTGGTAGCAAGTGTTATATTAAAAGAGATGAAGATCTAGGAAAGTTTGATGCTAGAAGTGATGAAGGAATTTTCTTGGGTTACTCCACTCAAAGCAAAGCATACCGGTGTTACAATAAGAGATTGAGGAAGATGATAGAAAGCACTAATGTGAAAGTTGATGAAAGAATTGAGAAGCCCTCAAGATTTTATGAGTTTGATTAAGATGACCAAGATGGTGTTCAGGTTCAAGCAACTCAATCCTCTCCGGTAAGTCAGAGTCAGCGTAATCCAGTAAATCAGGAAGTAGAGATAGGTCTGAATGAGCCTGATCAAGAAGCAGCAGTGCAGGATACTCCCAAAATTCCAAGGTATGTAAGACAGAACCACTCTAAACATCAGATCATAGGTGACAGAAACAAAGGTGTGCAAACTAGAAAGAATGTTGCTCAAAATCAGGATAAATGTTGTCTGATTTCAAAGATTGAACCTAAAACAATAAATGAAGCTTGCAATGATGAAAACTGGACCAAAGCAATGGAAGATGAATTGATGCAAATTGAGAAAAATCATACTTGGGATCTTGTTCCCAGACCTAGAGACAGGAATGTAATTGGAACCAAATGGGTCTTCCGGAACAAACTGAATGAAGCTGGTGAAGTAATCAGAAACAAAGCTAGATTGGTCTGCAAAGGCTACTCTCAAATAGAAGGAATTAATTTTGAAGAAACCTTTGCTCCGGTGGCAAGAATTGAAGCAGTCAGATTATTCCTTGCATTTGCTGCCTTTAAAGACTTCAAGGTATATCAGATGGATGTCAAGTCTGCCTTCCTAAATGGTGATCTGGAAGAAGAAGTTTACATTGAACAACCGGATGGATTTCAATTGTCTGATAATGATGATATGGTCTGCAAGTTGAAGAAAGCATTGTATGGATTAAAGCAAGCCCCAAGAGCATGGTATGAAAGGTTGGATAACCATCTTGTGCAGATTGGATTCAACAAAAGTACTGCTGACAGTAACTTATATTTCAAAATTGATCATGAAAACATTTTGATTGTTGAAATGTTTGTGGATGATATCATTTTTGGAGGAAGAGATAGTATGTGCAAAACTTTTGCAAATCAGATGCAAAGTGAGTTTGAAATGTCTATGCTTGGTGAAATGAATTTCTTCTTGGGTCTGCAAATTACTCAAACAAAGAAAGGGATCTTCATTTCTCAAGACCAAATATGTGAAAGAATTGTTGAAGAAATTTGGTATGGAAGATTCAAAGCCAATAAACACTCCCATGGCAACCGGATGTAAGTTGAGCAAAGATGATGACTCCCCAAAGGCAGATCAGACAAAGTATAGATCAATGATTGGTGGATTGTTGTATCTCACTCAGACTAGACCAGATATAATGCAGGTTGTTGGTCTTGTAGCAAGATTCCAGGCTGATCCTAAAGAATCTCATGTTATGGCAATCAAAAGAATTTTCAGGTACTTGAAAGGAACAGCTGAGTATGGTCTATAGTACCCTAGAGATCCAGATTTCTCTCTTCATGCTTATACAGATGCAGATTGGGCAGGAGATGTGGATGACCGGAAGAGCACCAGTGGTGGAGCATTCTTTTTGGGAAAGAGATTGGTTTCTTGGCTAAGCAAGAAACAAGATGCAATATCTCTGTCTACAACTGAAGCAGAATACATTGCAGCAGCAGGTAGTTGCACTCAAATCTTATGGATGAAGCAGATGCTAAGAGACATTAAAGTTGAATATGAGGAGCCTATCACAATTTTCTGTGATAATTCAAGTGCAATTAATATTTCTAAGAATCCGGTATTGCATTCTAAGACTAAGCACATATCTATCAAGTTTCACTTTTTGAGAGAACAAGTGAACAAGGAAGAAGTCAGATTGGAGTATGTTCCCTCCAAGGATCAGATTGCAGATATCTTCACTAAACCTCTTCCCAAGGACTCTCTTAAATATCTCCGGGAGAAGTTAGGGGTCATGGCCCCTCCGGTGATGAACTAGGATGCACTGATGTGCATCAGTCCGGTGGATATCACAGTCATATCTTGTGATCCGGATTGATGATGGGGAGCTGCTACTAAGGGTGAGCAGCTGGCATGATTCTGATGTATTAGAATTGCAAGTATGAGCCCTTTGCCATTGATGTCAAAGGGGGAGAGAAAACATGTGAAAAACAAGTGGTTGATGATCAAAGGGGGAGCAGTAAAGGAAGAGAAGACATGTGAAAAGTTGTTGTTGATAGGGGGAGCTATGACAGAAAGGAAAAGTTCTTGTCTTGATGGTTTTTCACATCATATGTTGCCATCAATGACAAAGGGGGAGATTGTTGCAAGTATGAGGTGAACCAGTGTTGTCATTGATGTCAACATACTCATATTGCATTGACAAGAAGGATTGGATGAGCTGTGTGCTAAGGATATTGAGAAAATTAGCCTCAGTCAGGAACAGTGAAGAACAGTGATGAAAAGAAGGCAAATGTATTGTATAGGTTGAAAACCGGAGGATGCGGATTAAAGGGTTTGTAGATATGAGTCTTGAGATGTTTCAGTTAAGATTTCAGAGGTCCGCATGAAGATCTGAAGAAGTTGTGGCTGTCTGTGTGGAACCGGTTCCGGCAAGTGTTCAGAGGTGACAGAGGATCACAGAAAGGTCCGGTGAGGTCCGGAATTGTATAATCCTAATCTGCGGATTGGAAGGAGTGTTTGGGATGTCCTTGTGATGTGTCATCTCGAGTTGTGTATGATTTTGAGGTCCGGAAGTACCTTTTGCATTGTGACAGTGGCGACAGACTGTGTTCTTGAAGTTCCGTATGAGGAAGAGAAGAGATTCCAGTAAGTAGACAAAGTGCGGATGTACCTGGTCATTCAGGCAGGCTTGTGAAGGTTCTTGGATCGTGTTGAGGTTTTGTTGTTGATCCGCATTGGTGGTAGAGCCCGGAATTGAAGATATTCTTCCGGATGAAGTTCTTGTTCAGACTAGCTGACCGGATGAGTTGTTCATCCTGCGAATGTTCTTGTGGTGGCCGACCGGATGTATTAATCATCTTGCGAATGTCCTTATGGTTGATTGCCGACTTAGATGATTGTTCCTAAGTCGATGTCTTGTATAAATAAGTGTTTGAGAATTCATTTTGAGTGTGGATTGTGGGGATGAGTGTGGTATGGCGAAGAGAAGTGCGAAAGGCAAAGCAAGGGTTTTTGGGCTTAAATGGAACTGATCCGGACATGGTAGAGATGTCATTCTCCAGTTCAAGATTGTGATTCTTATCACTCTGTAGACAGTGTGTCTCCTTGTAGGCAGTGTGCCTCTTTGTGAGCAGTGTGCTCGGGCAGTGAGCCCTAATTGGCATGTGCCATTCATTTTTCTTATTCTTCTAACAGAGAATAATCCTTGGGTTAATCACCCCGTGGTTTTTCCCTTAACCGGGTTTTCCACGTCAAAATCTTGGTGTTCAATGTGTTGATGTTTATCTGCTCTTGTGTTTATGCATTATGCTTTCATGGATGGTTAATTAATATGCTATTAACTAACAAAAAAAAATCAAGTGTTTGAAGTAAGAGCAAGTTTTTATACAACTGATTCACCCCCCCCCCCCCTCCTCTCAGTTGTATGCCCTAGATCCAACAGTCCTACTTAGTGAGTTAAGCTCCTCAAGAAGAGAATGTCCTGCTTAGTGAGATAAGCTCCTCAAGGAGAGAGGATGTCTTGCTTAGTGAGATAAGCTCATCAAGCTCCTCCAGGAGAGAGAAAGTCACGTTTTAGTGAGACAAGCTCCTCAGGGAGAGACCTAGGCCCATCATACAGTTTAAAAGGAAACAAATCCAACAATACAAAGAATCCACGCCAAGAGGAAGGAGCATCAACCAACTCGCGTCTGGGGAGATGAAACCAAATACATGGAAAATATCTCAAGCACCTCCCCAAATACATGAAAAATATCTCAAGCACCTCCCCAAAATACATGGAAAAATATTTCAAGCATCTCACGAAATACATGGACTCATGAAAAGTGCTCCTAGGGACAAGAAGCTCCAAGCAAAGAGAAGGCATGTCAAGGAAGGAAATCCGTGGAAATGAGAATCCACAACAACGAAATACATGGACTAAGGAAAAGTGCGCCTAGGGAGATGAACTCAAATCCATGTATAAATTCCAAGCAACTCACCAAATCCATGTATAAGCAATGAGGTCACTAATTCCAAGGAATAGAGAAAGGTAGAAAAGTAAATCCAAGGAAAACTCCAAAAAGCACTAAAATCCAAATCCAAGGAAAATATCAAAACAATTCTAAAATCCATGGACTTATGAAGGTACGCCTATAGAGATGACCAGCTCACTAAATCCAAGGAACACTCATGACAAGGTCACTAAAATCTAAGAAATAGATATTTGTGAAAGCCAAATCCAAGACTTCATGAAAGGTACGTGTTGTGACATTTTTCACACATCGTCCGATTGCAAATGGGGACCCCTCTTTTTTCTCACTTTAGTCATCATTTTGCTTTAGGATTTTGGTTTTTCTCTACGTCGGTAGGTTTGGTAGTGTTGATTTGCCCAAATTTTGCCAAATTCTTGACAAAAGCCCACCATCCCAGGAGAGAATATCTAAGTCATTCACTCAAAGCATAGGAATCCATAGTGATTGGGCTATCAATCCACTAGCTGGAGGCCTTTATCCGCAGTTTCAAGGGTGAATGAAGTCCCCTCCAGAAGTCTACAAGTCTCCGTTCAATCCTGGATCCAATCCAAGGTTCTAAGCCCACCTTAACTTGAGAATTTCCTTGGCCAAACATGTCTTAATGGGATAAGCAAGTCAAGCACCTCTAGGAGAGAGAGAATGACCTGCTTTGGTGAGATAAGCACCTCAACGTCCAGCTTAGAGAGACAAGCACATCAAGGAGATAGGAATTCATGTCTTAAAAAACTCATTCAGCTCGTTAACAAGAGAGGAAGTCCTATAAGCACGTCAAGCACCTCTAGGAGAGAAAATGACCTGCTTTGGTGAGATAAGCACCTCAACGTCCAGCTTAGTGAGACAAGCTCATCAAGGAGAGGCAAAAACATGCTTTCGAAAAATAAGTTCGTCAAGCACCTCTAGGAGAGAGAACGACCTGCTTTGGTGATATAAGCACCTCAACGTCCAGCTTAGTGAAATAAGCACGTCAAGGAGAAAGGAATTCATGTCTTAGCTCGTCAAGCTCGTCAACAAGGGAGAAATTCATATAAGCACCTCCAAGCACGTAGGCAGGCAGCTCATTGAGTGAAATCCGTGGAATAAAGTCTTAAGGAGCTCCAAGGAGAGGAGTAGGCACGTCAAGACACCAAATGCATGCATTAGAGAATCCCAAACACCTCAAAATCCATGAATACATGAAATCCATGCCTAGGAGTAGGGGTAAAGCAACTTCAAGCAAGGAGAGAGGCATGTCAAGCAACGACATCCATGGAATGGGGAAACGTGCGCCTAACTCCAAGTAGAGAGAAAGGCATGTCAAGGAACCAAATCCAAGGATTTAAGAATCCAAACATCCAAATCCATGGACTAAGGAAAAGTGCGCTTAGGGAAAAGGAATGAAATCCAAGGAAAAGACGAAATTTAAAAGTAAACCCAAGGAAAACTCCAAAAGCACTAAAATCCAAGGAAAACTCCAAGAGGCACTAAAATCCAAGACTCCATCAAATCCATGCCTCAGGAAAAGGAGAATTCCTAGCAAAACAAATCCAAGACATAAGGAAATCCACGCCCAACTCAAAATCAGTCGCCTTTGTGCTAGGTCAACCTAGAGGAGCTTGAATAGCTTAATAATAGAAAATCAGATCTTTATCCAAGTTGAGTTGCCTTTGTGTTAGGTTGACCAAATGACAAGCTTGAGCTGCTTAGTCAAAACAAAATCAAATCTCATTCCTAGGGCAGCCAAGGGAGGAGCTTGAGCAACTTGACCTCCAAAAAGTGAATCCAATCATATAAATAGGCATTTCAAGTCACTTTTCTTCATTTCCAAGCCAAGCCATCCCACAACTCATCCTTTTCTCCATCAAAGGACATACTTCTCCATCATTTTTTTATGCAGATTTCTGAAGAAGCAGCTTGTTAAAGGATCAAAGAACAGGTTTTCTTCATCAAAGAGCAGGGTTTTCTCCACCAAAGAATCCATTTTTCCATCAAAAACAAAGATTTTCAGGGTTTTCTCCATTAAAACCAGAAATAACAGAGATTTTCGAACTTTCTTTCACCTCAAAACAGAGTTTTCTTCACTAAAGAGGCGGATTCTCATCAAAGGAGGAAGGAAATTTCATTAAGCAACTCAGTTCTGACCTGGTTAGGGTCTGATTTCTAAGCAAACAGCCCAAATTTGAAATGAGAAAATTCTGATTTTTGTGTAAAAGAGCTCATTTTTTACCAAAAACAGGTCTGATTTCTAAGCAAAAGGGTCTGATTTCTAAGTAAGGAGCTTAATATTCACCTAATAAAGGTCTGATTTTCTAAGTAAACAGCTCAAATCTGCCCTGGAAAAGGTCTGATTTCTGAGTGAGCAGCTTACAGCTCAAATCTGCCCTGGAAAAGGTCTGATTTCTGAGTGAGCAGCTTAGTCTTCACCTCACAAAACCCGGATTTCTGAGTAAACAGATCATTTTTGACCTAGTAAAGGTCTGATTTCTGAAGAAGCAGCGTAGTTTTGACCTGGTAAAGGTCTGATTTCTGTAGGAAGAGGTGAAATTTATCCAAGTGAAAAACAGATTTCGGAAGTGATTGCTTGCAAATGTTGAGTGTTTTTCTATCTTTCTTCACAAATATATCAGATATTGCATTACGTTCAAGGTTTTATTTGGCATAACTACTCGAAATTTCCTTTGTTTGTGCAGGATAAGTTCCATGAAGAGGATGTCCAAGGATGATCCAAGGTGATCAAGGTGGATGCAAAGAGGAGGGAGTTCCAATGCCAGAGAGGGAGACTGCTTCCAACATCAAGAGGACTACACATGAATGCCAAGGAAAGATGAAGGACTTCACTATTCAAGACATCTCAATCATACAAGAAGGCTAGCATCAGGTCATCAACAGAAGGAAAAGATACACTTCAAATCCAGTGTCAAGGAATCCGGCATCGAAAGAAGAGCGATCCATGGAAATTCAAGGGAAGATCAATCCTTGGAAGTCCAAGAATGAGAAGAGGAACGAGCCCAACACCATAAAGACAAGGATTATGCCAAGAATTCCATGCCAAAGACAAGGACCCAAGTCAAGTGCAACACAAGAAGGAATTTCCAAGTCCAAAACACACTCAAGGAACAATTGTTTGGGTTATGTTGAGGTGGCATTCCATCACCATCAACCAATCAGAGCGTGCCAAGTATACCAAAGGACAAGATAAGTGGGGCCCTCCAGGACACGTGTCATTTTCTCATTGGCCGGAGTGGTGGATCTCATTAGGGTTTTGACTTGACCTAATTGTATTTTTGAAGCCTATATAAAGGCCCATTCTCCTCATTTGGAAGGGATGGAAGAGAAGAGGAGGATTAGAACATTAGACCATTATCAGAGGTGCTCTTTCCTTAGAAGTAGTTAGTTCTTGATAGAGTAGGAGCTTTGGAGCATTAGAGAGACTATGGTGAAATTGTTGTAAAAATACTACCAGAATCAATATACTTTCATTGAAGCTTGGTGAAATTTATGTTATTTTGGGATGTTAGCATGGTTTCTTATTTCTCTTGGATGATTCAAAGCAATTTTAGATATGTTTAGTTGCAGTTCATTGATATGATGAATCCATGTGAAGATATTTGATGAATTCCTTGTTCATACTTTTTGTGGTTTGCTGATGGTAACCTGCAATGTAAAGTTTGCCTGAACCTCTTGTTGCAATAGTTCGATTGTGGATGTTCATTCAAGTGGCCCCAGCTGTGGGTATTTGGATGCACATTTGCAATTTGAAAATCCTTCATTTCCTTTGAAGATTGCACCAATTTCGTGTAGTTGTTGCTCTCATGGTGAAACGAAGCTTGGTTCGAGGGAATTTGTCTATCAAAGCAAGATTCATTATCTTATTGTCCTTAGGATTAGATTAGCTTTCTCTTAACCCTCTCCTTTTGTCATTTCTTTCTAGATAGATTGAGGAAGTTTTCATTCATTCACAAATCCCAGGAGTAAGGTGTGAATTCCATGTCCATGAAGGAGGAGTAATTTCACATAAGTCCCTTTGTGATTACCAGCGAATCACATCATTCCTCTAAGTTTATCCTGTGTCAGTCAAGACCTGACCCAAAAGGAACCTTGGAGCACTCTTGTGTAATCACATAGTTTAGCACCCGAGAGGCTTTTTTTTTCAAGAGAGGATAGAGCACTTAGTGTTTTAAATGTTGCTGCTGTCATAAAAACCACATCAACAGTACGCCTATGGATGAGAAGAATTCCAAGAAAAAGCAAATCCGTGACATAATGAAATCCACGCCCAATCCATGTTAAGCTGCTTTTGTGCTAGGTCAGCCAATAGAGAAGCTGGAGCAGCTTAATCAAAAAATCAGATCTCTTGTGCTAGGTCGGCCAAATGAGAAGCTTGAGCAGCTTAGCTAGGTCAGCCCCCAAAAGGTGGATTCAAACATATTTATAGACATTTGAACTCAGAAATCTTTCATTCCTCCATTTCAAAGAAGCAGATTTCTTCATCAAAAAATACAGATTTCTTCATAAAGGCAGGGGTTTCAATATCTTAAAGCAGGTTTCTTCCATAAGAAGGCAGATTTCTCCATTAAAACCAGAAGTTTTCAGACTGCTTCTTCACCTCAGACAGAGATTTCTTTAGCAAAGGAGCAGATTTTCATCAATAAGAAGACGAAATTTATCCAAATCAAGGGCAGATTAGCATCAAAAAACCAGATTTCTGAACGAGCAGGTCAATTTTGACCAAGGAAAAATCAGATTTCTGTAGAAGCATGTCAAATTTGACCAAGAAAAGAGTAGGTTTCTGAGGAAGGAGGTTGATTTCATCATCTCAAAAACAGAGCCTCACATAAAGAAACCAGAAATCCATTGAAAAGAAGCAGCAAACTCATCAAACAAAAGGCAGGGTTTCATCTCAAAAGGATCAGAAACTCAGTAAATCAGATTGGAAATCCATCGAAAAAGAACAGAATTCTTTAGGAGGGAGTGAATTCCACACAAATGAAATGAAGAAAATATTTTTACTCAAGATGAAATTGATCAATCATGCAAGTTTATTTCATGTTTTTTTCATTACATTTAAGGATCTTGTTCATTATAACTACTCTAGGTTTCCCTTGTTTTGCAGAAATCCAAGACAGGGATAAGTTCCATGAAGGGGATGTGCAAGGATGATCCAGGACAATCAAGGTGGATGCAAAGAAGAGTTCCAATGCCGAAGAAGGAGATTGCTTCCAACATCAAAAGAAGACCAATCCTTGGAAATCCAAGAATAAAAGTAGTGCACAATTCATCAGGAGGATCAAGTTCAGCATCAGGAAGAAAAGGATTATGACAAGAAATCCACGCCAAAGACAAGGACCCAAGTCAAGTGCAACAGAAGAAGAAATTTCCAAGACCAAAACACACTCAAGGGGGACAATTGTTTGGGATATGTTGAGGTGGCATCCAGTCACCATCAACCAATCAAGGCATGCCAAGTGGCTACAAAAGGACAAAATGAGGTGGCGCCCTAGTGCATGTGTCAGCTGTTCACTGGCCAAAATGTTGGCAGCCTTATCTTCTTTCTCACCTACCTCCTTTTAGGGTTTCTATTTGACCTAATTTAGGCGTTGATTTCTAGGAAATCAAATCTTGGCCCTTTTGTATTTTGGAAGCCTATATAAATGCCCATTTGCCTCATTTGAAGGATATAGATTAGACATTAGAATAGGGGAGGAGGATAGAAAAAGAAAAGAGAGCAGCAGTTGCTGTTCATTACTATAATATTTCTCCATTTTTGAGAGCAATCTAACTTCAAGACATTGGCAGATTGTTGCAAAGACATCTCCAAGTTGATACATAAGCATTGAAGCATGGTCTTTATGGCATTCTTTGGATGTGTTAGCATGGTTTTCCAGTTTTCTTGAAGCAAATCAAAAGCTCCATTGTTGTAGATCTGTTTGTTTTAATTTCAGTTTCATTTTTAGTTTTCATTACTTAGACTGGTGGAAGATTTTGCTATTGATGAATGCTGAAGCCCATGTTCATACCATTTGTGATTTGTGGCTTGCAAGTTGCAGTGCATGGTTAGTCTGAACACTTTGAAAGCTTAACTTCGATTGCTTGTTGCATAATACATGTCTATGTTCTATGTATGAGTAATCTGAAAATCGTCATTGAAATACCTCAGAAGATTGCATCATCTTTGTGTAGTTGTTGTCTCATGGCAAAGCAAAGCATGCTTGTGGTTTCCCTTAGTCAATAGCAATCTTTGCATCATAGTAGATTTCTAAACTCTTTCCCCTTTTGCCTTTTCTTTTAAGTTTGTTGTAAGGAGTTCCATTCATCCACAAATCCATATCCAAGGAGTAATAGATTTCATCCATGTCCATGAAGAGGGAGTGGTTTAGCGTAAGTCCCTTTGTGATTACCAGCAAGATCACATCATTTCACTAAGTCTATCCCCGTGCACGTCAAGACCTGACATTCAAGGAACCTTGGAGCAGTCTCACTCAATCACATAGTTCAGCGTTTGAGGTGCTTTGTTCAAGAGAGGATAGAGCACTTAGTGTTTTATTCCAAATGTTGCTGCTGTCATAAAACCCACATCAACAGGATTGACTTAGCAAACCTGAAGTATAAATGTTATTCAATTACTTGGGATCTAATTGGAAAAAAGTCAAAAAGAATAAAAAAAATGTTGCTTTTCCATCTAGCATGGCCCAAAATGATTTTCATTTTTTGCTCTCTAAAACTACTGTGAAGGTTTGGGGGCAACACCCTTGGCCAAGCCCAAATTAAAGCCTTTGAGACCACACAAACCTTTATAGTGCATGTCATTTTTAATAATTTTATCGCTTTTAACCGTCCTTCAAAAGTCCTCCAAACTTTCAAAAAAACACAACTTTCACGCTATGACATTTAACCATTTTTTGCTTTTTATTCTTTTTTTCTCCCTGATTTTCATTTTCTTCGCCGAGTCTTCCCAACAGAACTCACTGAGTTCAACGAGTCTGACCAAACTCTGTAATGTCCCCTTTAAATTTTTCTTATTTTTCCTTAAATATAATAAAATCTGACTCACAATTATAGCAGCACAATTGATTATAAATATGGTATCAACTTCAGAAATTGAAGTTTTAACAATTTATTTTAATTTGAATAAAATATTTAGAATATATTTCAAAAAAGATGGAACTTATCCTTTGTATCTGCTGTTAAATTTTCCCAAATCTGCAGTTATCTATCTTCACTAAAATGTCTTTAAATCTGCCTGAACCAGGAGTTTTCGTCCACTAACTCAGCAATGGAAATTAAGGGGTTTTCGTCCTTTAATTTCAGACCTTGAGGGGTTTCGTCCTTAGTTGCTGAACCACAGTTCACACTCCACAAGGAGTAATAATTGGATATAAGATGTATTCACCATCTCATGCTTCCTTCTCCTTAATTGGTCTTTTCCTTATATACCTTATTCCTCCATTAGACATAACCCTTCACAATGCCCCTTGATTTTTGATAAAATTAAACTTTAATTTTATATTCTATAAGTATATTATATTTTATATTTTAATTTATTATTATTATTCATTATTATTTTAATCCCATTTCAAAAGGGGGACATTACAGACTCGCTGAGTACCTGGGTCACGAGTCCTCGGGACTCGTTTTGGCCTACTCGCCTCAGGACTTGCTGAGTCTTGTGATACAGCCGATTTCATGCATACATCTAAGACCTACAGACTTGCCTGACAGTTATGATAACTTATTGCAGAGGTGAGACTATTAGGTGTTTCACCATTAACAGTGATGGGGTGATTCCTCCTATGGTTAATTCTAACCCCCAGGGCTGCTTGCAGAGACCAACGTACTCACAACCCCCTGATGGAAATTTTCTTGCATTCAAGCTCAAACTCAAGTGTCTTAATCAGAATGAGCTACCATTTGATCCTGAAACTCACCAGCTTAAAAGTAGACAAAACAAATATCAAAATCAACAAATGTGGCATCAGCTTTCCTCATTTGAATCCACCAAATATTCTCCGGTGGAAATGGACATGCTATCTGTCAAAGCTGAATCAGTCAAGGGATGATTTCTTTGAACAATTCCGGTGCATAAACCATGTCACCAAAGACTGTGCTACCCCATTGATGGGGTAATTGATAAAAAAGATAAAAGTGCAAATGTGAATGAGCATTCCCACCACAGGCACTCATAAAGATTAACGTTGATGATGCAGCAAGAGGAAATCCAGGCACAGCAGGGGCTGGATGCATCCATCAAGAAACATTAGTGGCATTTTGATGGACGGGGGGGACTTTCAACCTCTCAAAAGCCTCAAACAACAAATCTAAAACAATCGTGCTAGTAAAAGGATTGATGTTGTCAGTGGAGATACAGATGAAAAACTCCTGGTTGAAGGTGACTTGGTGATCAATATCAATGCAATAAAGAAAGACAAAACTCCAAGTTGGAAAATCAAAATCATTTTAAGAGAAGCCCAAACAATGATATCCCAAATCATGGAAATTTCTTTTCAGCACTGCTTCCAGGAATACAATCACCCAGCAGACTTTTTAGCAAATGATAGGATTCAGCAACTTCCAATTATGGTGTTATTCAGTGAATCTCCTGAAACCAAGGATAGTTTACTACCTATCCCAATAAGCTACCTGGCCATGTAATGTAGCTGAATGGTGGAACCTAGGTGCTAATGTTGAGACAGAAGTAATTGAGAGAATACTAAAATTTGTCTTATTCCTTCTCGAGAAACAGGGAGCACCTTCCTAAGAAATCAGGTGCCTTCAGAGAGTTTATTGCCATACCTGATCCCCTGCTCACAAAGTGACACTCCATATGTAGTGCCACTTGAGATGTAATCATGGCAGAGAAAGGTGGACAAGTTGCACACCTTTTAAGTTTTAAGTATAGGGCAAGAGACAGATGGATGGGCTAAGGGATTGCATTCATAGGGTTTGCCCTGCAAAACAATACACCAGGAAACAGTTAAGCTTGAGTATTTGTGCACAGAACTACACCAAAGCAAGGCAACAGTGGAAAGGAAGGAAATTACTTTCAGAGATTCTGTCAAGAATAGCGTCTTAAGAGGACTTTTGCTGTATCGGAGGAAGCAGATTTTTAGATAATTAAAACCATTATTAGCTCAGATGGAACAGAAGATTGACCCAATGTAAAACAAACCAACTCAAGCATGGCAGATGATTGTTTGTGAAAATTGGCACCTACTGTTTATTTCTTTTCCCTTTTCCAATGGCTGGCAAACTTCTTTCTTCAGGATGACTACTTACCAGAGGAGACTGATCTGGAGATCCTATAGGAAGCTTTTTGGGGAGAAGATGAATATGGGAAATGGGACAAGGCACAAGCCAGTTATACAGTTGAGGCAGCATGAAGAACCATTTGGAAACAAAATGGTCATCCAGGAGCCAACAGAAAGCAAGGCTAGCTCTGTAAGCAAACAACCCCAGCCCTTGGTCTCATGACTTCAAACACTTGAGAAGAGGTTTGAGAAAATATGCTCTCACTACCTCGCCCTTCTTAGGATCGACCAGGCAAGAAGAATCTGGGCAGATGAGGAAGGAAATCAATAAGTGGTTAGGACCGCCTTAGGCCTGTGCTACACCAGCTCCCTCAGGGTTGTCAGCTATCGTAGGTTCAAGTTCTTTCCACTCAGAGCAAGGGCACAAAGAGGAAAAGGGTACCTCTTCCCTCTCCAATCAAAGGATACACTGCATGCCTGGCAGCCCTGCATGAATGGACAATTTACAGGGCCCCACGAAATCCATAGAGAAATTGTTGTCCATGGGGATGGCAATTGAGCTAGCTAAAAAAGTGGCACATGTGCTGAAGTCAAGAGAGGATGCCATTGATTGGAATAAAATAAAGTATGTCTTCCTGATATCCACAGAAGGAAAGGTGGAAAATCAGATCGTCTTTGGGTCTGTGGGCAGAAGACGTATACAGGACAGAGGAAGGTGTAGCAGGTGTGGTTGTGGAGGCAGTCGCAGCTCAGATGGTTGTGAAAGAGTGCAGGGCAGTGGTTTCCCACGTGCTGAGTCAAAGTGGTGGTGTGAGATACTGCAGGTACCTCCCTCCCTAACAATGTGGACTCTATTCCAACAGATAGAAAATCACTGGAGCTGTGTTTGGTGCTTTTTTGGTCCCTGAACCAGTTAGTTTTCATGTTTTTTATGTGTTTGCAACTGAAGACCAAATTATTGGTTTTAACTTTTTAACAAAGATCCAGGCATGGATTCTCAGTAATCAAAACCTAATGGTTACCAAGGGCCAGATCTATGAATCATACATGCAAAAACTGGCAAAAACTTGCAATTACTCATAAGTTATCACTGACCAGCTCCTAAACCATGTCAATCTGACTCAGGCATAATGTTTTTTGCCAAAACCAAATAAAACTCTGAAAAACCCACAAGTTTTTCAAAAAAACTCTCTTTCACCTATTATACTTCATTTTTTCAATTTTCCTTCATTTTTACACTCCAGATTCAAAAATTTACATAGTACAAATACACTAAGGTATTTGAGAATTTTTTATTCAAATGATTGTCCACATCAAACAATTAGAATTTGTAAATCAAACATTCTAAGTTGTAAAGTTGTAATTGACTGAGACTTTGTAGTCTCGGCTCAAAACACAAAATTTACAATTTGTGATTGGCAACATTGAACAAATTCCATTTTTATGTCTTATGTTTGTTTCTAAATTGCCAAATCAGAATCAGGCACGGGTATGGGTGCATGGATACAGTGTGCCAGTACAGTAAATTATTTTTGGAGGACTGTGTACATTCATACAAGGAACATATAAAAATCATAAATGTCACTGCAGATTTGGATGTGACTCGCCCAACGGGCAGCGACAAATGTCCCAACAGTTGGAGAAGCTGTTATTGGACTAACAGCTTTCCTCTGCATTTGAGAGGGGCAGCTCCCTCATATGATGGGGGTTTTGTAGTTTTTGTGTACTTTTAACCTGAAAGTACAAAAAGGAGAGAAAGAAAAACTAAAAGAAAAATGGATATGAAGAAACCCTACCAACAAACACACGAATGTTGATTTGGATTCCACAAACTTATGACAAATTACAAGGGGGGGTTTCACCACAAAAGCTAGAAACTACGTTCCTAAACCAATGTGATGAATTTCACAGCAAATGCTTTAACATGCGACAACGATGAAAGAGGGATAAAACACATATCTCAACGCACGAAGAGATAGGTTATCTGAACACATTCAAATCAAGATACCAAGAAATGATTGTGCTTCATTACATCAATTGCACAGTTAAACCTATGATTTACACAGTGACACAAAAGCATTACCAATCTAACATACGAGAAATCAATAACAATAACTCATAAGTAACATTGGCAGACACGAACCAAATGTACTCTTTATTATTCTTGTGAAATTATACAATTTCAAATTCCTTCATGTACAAAGTGTTAGACCAAAAGTCCTCCAAACAGTCTCTCCATCATTTTTCCTCCCCAAAAAAAGTCTCTTGTAAAAGTTGCCCTTTCTAAAAGTCTTTTCCCAAAAAGTCCCCCCCCATAAGAGTCTCTTCCCAGTCCCCTTTACATTTTAAATGGCCTTGTATTTATAGGCTTACTCCCAATAACTACCTGGTAACTACCTAATAACTACTTTTGTAACTACCCTTTTGTAATACAATAATTTAAAAATAAGCTTTATTTCAGTCAGATTTTACCTAACTTTTCTAGAAACAAAGCTCATTTTCTAACTTTTAAATTACAATAAGTGGCATAAGTCACTTTTATAAAAAGGTAACTTGAGACTTGAAATTTTGAGTTATGGATTTTGCTAAGCTACTTTCCATCTTCGTTTGCTCCATTTTGGTGGTCAACCTCATCGGATCTTGACAACTCCTCTGAATACCTGAATCTTAGACTCATGTGTTCGTGCATACAAAATATGAACTATCAAAATAGCACGTCTTTCACTAACAACACCAGCACAATAGGCGTAGACTAAATAATGCTACACATTTTCTTGCTTTGATTACAATCATAAAATGTTAGTGACATCATCTCCCAAGCCAATTTCTCTAACTTTGCATGTACATCTACTAGGTCATTTGCAACCTAATATCAGATAAGAACGGAAACAATTCTTCTTGTATATGGGTTTTGGTGGATGAACATGCAATGTACATGACTAACAATGTATCCTTATTGGATTCGGTAGTAGGTTGATAAGGTTTCATTACAATGTCTCTTTGCAAATTTTGCACAATGTTCATCATATCTCAGAATGAAAGGCCACCTCCCTCTATTATGGAGGTAATGCCTAAAAGGAACTATTGAGAAAATGTGCAATTCCTCTAAATCCTTGCATGTTGAGGCAACCACTTCAAGTTCTTTGTCTTCTTTTCTCCCCATTTCATGAAATAATAGTAGAGCTGCCTCCATTTGACATTTCTTACAGAGACCTTTTATCAGGACATGAAAAGTCAAAGCATCTGGCAAAACACTTCTTGACAAGCTTCATGTATTTCTTAGCAAGCTCCTCAAACTTATCCCTTCTGATTGTAGAGTAGAAGTCAATACCTTCATACAAGGAATCAATCTCAAGAACAATTTTAGTAGTTACAAACATTTCTCTTTTCTTTCACGTGTTTTCTTAACCTCCTATGGGCTCTTTCATTACTATCAATAATATATTTCTTATTCTTCCTCCTACAAATAAGTCAGAGCCTTGAGGAATTATAAGAATATGTATACACTCAACTCCTTCCTGCTAATGTAGTTTTAGAAAATGAAGAATTTTTTAGAGTACATTGGGTTGTCTTTTCATGAGATATATCCAAAACAAATCACTGCTTGTCATTGTCTCCTCTCGTTCATGTTTAAACTTTTATTTGCAACATCTATGATTACTACATAGATGACCAAGATGATAATGGAATCCATCTGCACTCCTTTTGTAATCAGAGTTTTATAAAGATCCAAAATAATTGCAGTGATAGCATTACATTTTCCACTCACATCCTTCATATCCTCCCACCATACTACAGAATGAATCCCAGAATGTAATAACACCATGCATAGTAGAAAGAACCTTTGCATTTCAACCAGTCCTCTCTACACAGCGTTGTGATATGGAGTAGTGGATAGCATATGGCTTTTCATTAGCCAATTAAATTTTGAAGATATTTCTAAATCCATTACAACAAATCCATCTTGTACCTATCCTTCAATCATTGCATTCGGTGAGATGAACCTCTTTGAGACATTTTATCAAACAATATGTGCTTTATTTAGCTTCCACGTTTTGCTGGCACGTCTGCCAAGGCAATTACAACTTTAACAAAGGATATTTGCAGAGGTCGAGGAGTTTAGCTTTGTCGTTGCCAATTGCATGTGCTTCAAAGTTTCTGCAGCCCTTTCAACAAAACCATTTCGCTCATATCCTGCAATCTTTGCATTCCGTGAGATGACAAACCTTTGAGGCATTCTGTCAAACAATTGTTGCACCTTGTCTATGCGCCCATATTTTCACATACATGTCTGCAAGAGTATTTCCAACATAATATCTGACAAAAATCACATTCCATTATGCTTTATTGGATGCACATAAACTTGATTTAAAGATCCCATCTTGACACAAACCGTGAGTATGCTGGTAAAGATTGCCGAACTTGGTTGCATGCCTTCCAAATGTTTTTGCTTGGAAATACTAATGCATTTTCCGTAAAACCATTTTATGCATATGTTGTGGCCATTGTATTGCATGCAGTGACATTCGTTTGAGGTGTTATATCGAACCTTTTCCAACGCCATGAATACATACACCAAGCTGGTTCTGGTTGCAATTACAACATCTGAATTTTAACCATAAGCACATTTCATTATGCTTTAATGAATGACCCTATCTATTTTGGCGTTCCCATTATGGCGCAAATCAAGAGGATGTTAGGAAAGGCCATGGAACTTGGTTATACACCTTCTAACTGCAGTTGCTTGAGAGTTCCTAAAGTCTTCATAACAAATCCATTTCGTGCATATGAGTAGTTACAATAACTACTTCTTGATTTTGTCATCGGCACTTTGAGTGTTTTCCTCAACTAGTAACAACTTGTGACTTGTGCTTTTGGCAAACCTTTATAAAAGAAACAACTCGATAAGTTTTCAAAAAGTGCAACTTTCCGCCGAGTTATTAAAAATTGAAACCCACACCTTCATTTTAGTTAGCCAAAACTGAAAGTGACTCCTCTTTTTCACTTTTTCCTAGGTAGCTGAAAATCTTATCTCTAACAAGTTCGCCAAAAGTGAAAGTATCCTCCCAATTTCACTTTTTCCTAAGTAGGTCAATAACAACTTGCTTTTTAAAGCAAAGCCTCCACTTAGCCAAATTCACAAGTTAACATGCACTTTTGCCAAATCTACAAGTTAGAATAACTAACTTCTCCCTTTGCAAGTTTCTTTTTGAGGTTAGCCAAATCTACAAGTCACCTCTCACTTTCACTTTTTCCTAAGTTGACGAAGACTTCTGATATTGACTAACCTTCGCACAACTTATGAAAATTTCTAAGTAGCGCCTTTATCAACACTTTGGCGTGCTTTACAAACTTGTTATAACTTGTGAAAAACCATAACTTGTTGAAAATTATAACCTCATGAAAATTTTTATCATTTGCTCGTCAAGCCTGCCCATGCAAGAGAGAAGGAAAACTGGCATAACTTTTCACAGAGCTAATATTTTCTCACGAAATCTTGCCACATTGTCCGTAATAACACCACGAGATCCCCTACCAGATGATTCTGCTCCAACTCTTATAAAAACCATCATTTAATCATTTCCGCAAATTGCCCGCCGAAAAACTAAAGTTTTAAAATCTCGCAAACTAGAAGGCGTATGAGCTTGAAAAGTTGTCACATTAGGTGAAATAGCCATAGAAACGTCCTGTTGATATGTTTTTTATGCACATGCAAACTCAGAATAAATACTAAGTATTAGATCCTCTCTTGAACAAAGTCTCTCAAAGGCTAAGCAAAGTGATCCAATGAGACAACTCCAAGGTTCAAGATATGTCAGGGCTTGACTTGCAATGGATAGACTCAGTAGTTGATGTGATTTGCTGAAAACTCACAAAGGGACTTACGCTGAATATATTCCTTATTCCATTCTAAATATGTTATTCTCTTTCTTGTGAAATGGAACTTACTCTAACCGGCTATGAAAGAAAAGGCAAAAGATAAGGGTTTAGGAAATCTACTCTAAGAACAAAGAAATAATGAAACATGTTGAGATAGACAAACTCCCAATGAAACCAAACTCCGTTTCGCCATGAGAACCAACAACTACACGAAGTCGATGCAATCTTCTAAGGAAACTCAAGGATTTTCATGTTGTAAACTTTCATCCAAACACCCACTGCTAGCGCAGCTTGAACAAGCATCCACAACTAAACTAAAACAAATGTGGTTCAGGCTAACTTTGCAAAATGACTTATCAGCGACAAATCATAAAAAGTATGAACCATTCAAGGAATTCATCAATTATCTCCACATATAAACATTACATCAATGCACTTCTAATCTATTTCTAAGCTACTTGGAAACATTTCTCCATCATATTCGAGAATTTGAAACCATGCTAACATTCCATCACCACACAAATCATCATGAGAACCAACAATGAGCTTCTATTGATTTTGGAAATGTATAATTACAACAATTTCACAATGTCTCTTCAATGACTTCAAGAAGCCTCCTCTACTCTGCTCCTACTCTACCAGCATCTACTCCTACTCTTCTATTTTTGATCTCTCCCCCTGTTACAAATGAGAGAAATGGGCCTTATATAGGCTCCAAAATTACATGAATGGCCAGGATTGATTTGAGAATCAATGGCCAAGATTGAGACAACAAGGCAGTTTGTTACAAAAATTACTATTTTTAGAACATTAAATGCGGATGGATGATGTGGCAGACTGTGATTGGCTTGGTGTTGTGCACATGCCACCTCAGCATTGAGCGAACTGGTTTGATTTTTAATATGTTCACACTGCTCGGAATGTTTTCCCAAATTATGTCACCTTTTGGAGTAGTCTTTGAATCTTCAAATTTTCACCTCTGGAACTTAGCTTCTTTAGACTTGAAACTTGGGAAATTTAGAATTTCTTGTTGTCAATGCCTTAGGGTAATTTATGGGTTTTCGATGCTCACGCTCATTTCTCTTTTCCACTTTCTTGTCTTCATGTACTTGTGCAGGATTTCAGCTCTGGATAGTGCAAGTAGAATATGTCTTTGTTCATGATTGCCGGAGTGGACCTGTGGATGATAGATGCTCTCTCCCTCTGCTTGGCGCATGAAATGGATGCCTCTGATTTCTGCAATGTGGCGTGCACCTCTGGATGATGACTTCCTCTCATGCATGACGAAATAGTGCTCTTCTTCCAAAAATGAAGTTTGTCTTGGATGCATCATGATGATCTGTTGAAGTCCTCTCGGTGATCTTGATGTAAGAACTTCTCGTGTGTTGCAATGAAGTGCTTAGAACTTGAACATTTTGAACGGGTTCTCCTCCATCTTGAAAGGAACTTGAACTCGGGCTACATTCCTTGGAAATCCATCCTCGCTCAAGCTTACCTTGCTCGAGCACTTGTCTTTCACCTACAAAAGGAGATATCATAGGTTATGCTCACATCATAGCACTTGATAAAAGGATATCATCATGTTCAATTCCTTTCAATCTTATGTGAGAAAGAAAGAATACTCATGCAACTTCATCAACTTATTACTATCTTGCCATCCTCAGCTCACTTCACAAACTACATAAAAGAATGAAGGAAAGGCAAAAGTTATCAAAGCACAAAATCCCTTTATAATGCCCTTACTAGCTGCCTGATCTGCACTTAATCTGATCTTGAATTTGTTCTTTTTGATGAACGTTTTGAATGGCAACATGATCTTATATTAATACACATTCACCAATAACTACCTGGGTCGACCAACACTGAATATTCAGGATTTTACTCATGTTTAAAATAAATTTGTTTCCCTGCCTTTCCTGGCCGACTAGACAACATGTAAATTTTGGCACTGATTTTGTGTAAGCATGCATTGAAGGCGCTGATTTTCTTCATGTATGTATAGATGTTCAAAATTTCTAATACAAGGTTCTTCTTAAGGTGTGCCTTTGAGCGCCGATTTTGAAGGTTTATGCATAAGTTTGAAATTTCCACAATGTGAGCATGTGGTAGATCAGCACCTAAGGATCAAAGCGCCTAAAACAATGATGTATGAAAATGATGCAAAATGCAAAGGAGGCTAAAATCAGCGCCAAGAGTGCTCATGTATGATGTTAACTTGCCAATTACGAAGTCATCCTCCAAATGTTCTTGAGCGGCCTTCTTGAATGGTTATGTATAGGTTCAAAACTGGCACAATGCAAACCTCCTCTCCAAGTCCGCCTAGAGGAAAAGCGGACTTTTTTTGCAGTCCCGTATAAACTTTTAATGCAAAGCTCCTCTCCAAGTCCGCCTAGAGGAAAAACAGACTTTTTGTGTGGTAATGTAAAAACTGTTTTATGCAATGTCCTCTCTAAAGTGCGCTTCTTCTATACTTAGCCATTTTTTAGCACCCGAAATCAAAGTATATTTCAAAATATATTTAAGTAATATGAATTTCCTATACTTAAAACATTTTGAAATATACTTTCCAGGATGTTTGAGATAGGTCTCAGATCCATGGGATTTAACATGCAAATTCTAGATTTTTGAGGATCCACCAGATTTCAGACTTAGCCATTTTTTCAGGATTTCAGGACATGCATCAGGATTCTAGAGTTAGTCAATTTTAGGGTTTCAGGACAAGCATCAGGATGAAAGCATACGGACTCCTTAGCAGGAATATGTCGAGACTTAGGCAAAACAACACTACCAAACCAACAAGCTCAAAGAAAAAGAGTGGGTCCCCATTTGCAATGGGGCGATGTGTGATTAGGTCACAACACGTCCCTGTAAAAGGATTTATTTCCATCCCTTGCAGATTTTGAAATTTAATTGTTTTTGTGATCTTGCCGCAAAGCAGAACTACTTCCAGGACTTTGACTGAAACAGGCGAAAAATTCCTCCTTCAAATTGGCAAATGACTTAACACTCAAGGAGAATTTGTGACTAGGGGTGATTCAATATAGGGATTTTGACACAAAAAGTTTAAAAATTGGCAAGTTGAAAACGAGGCCAACAGAGCAGCAAGAGGGTGGTTTTATTGGAGTGTCAATTGAGCAGCAGAGGCAGTTTTATTGCTGTGTCATTCAAGCAGTACAGATGTGATTTCCTTTGTTGTTCTTGCGACTCCTTTGGCATTTGCAGCTCCTTCGATGTTCCTCCAACTCATCCAACACACAAAATGCCATTAATGACTGTCGTTTAGGGTTTAGGAGAGGTCAAAAAGTAATTAAAAAAAGCATACAAAACTTCGTTGCCGCTGGAATTGTCATCGAAATGTCTTTGAAACACCACCTCTGACCTAGAATTGCCCAGGTATGCATGACTGATTCTAGACAATTCCAACCCAAAAAATTCAAATGCTACCAGATTCCATAGGCAATTCAACTCCATACCTGATTTTGGCAGACTCTACCCGGAAATGCTGTATTTTCCTGCCGATTCGGTAACATAGGATTGTTTCTATCTTTATGCACTATATTTGATATGAAACTATGTTCCACGGAGTTTTGGGGATGGGAGATAAGAGAACATCGAGGATGTGCGTGCCATGGACCCAATTTTGGGGACGGCGGGGGGGAATAGCAGCTGGTGGCACATATATATATATATATATAGAGAGAGAGAGAGAGAGAGATGGGAGGGGTCTACGGTGGGGCCCCCAGGGGCAGCACCAATTTTCATAATTTTATCACCATGTTTTCTCCAACACCAGGTCCTCACTATTTCTAACCACATCTTCATTCTTCAAAGAATTGACAGTGAAGCTGGAGAATCTGACTGGTCTAAATGATGAGGGCTGCACAGTTGAAGACAGGAATATCATCATTCTTGAATCTTTTTATATATTTTCTTCTCTGTTTCCTTAGTTCTGGTAGATGAGTTTTTAGAAATTCCTTATCAGCAGATACTCTCAAACATTTATGAAAACTTGATAACAATGAACATCCACCACCACCCAACCCTCACCACTTCCTCCACTCTCTACCAAGACCAAGGTGTCAGTGACATGCAAATTAAGAAATATTTGAACACTAACTTCCTAAAGTTAAGATAAGAGAGTGTGCACCGAGTAAACAAAAACAGTAACAGCTGTTTTAATTGTACATTTTGCCTCCGATATCATGTAAGTATTCATTTTTTCCTCCAAGGTCAACCATTTGTACATGCCATCATGTTGTGTGTCTGTTCAAAGTTTTGACACAAATCAAAATTGTTATCATGACAAGGAGAAACTGTGGGGACATCCCAAAGTTTCCGAGATGTTCGAGGGACTTCATGGAGTTTCCATGCCATCCCAAGAACTTCCTGGCGTCCCCTCAAAGTCCCCGACAGGGGGGGACATCTCAGAAACGTCCCAAGGACATTTCCCCTCTGGTGGTGGCAGTGGAGGGGTGGCAGGATGACGTCTCATCCCCATCCCTGTATCCTAGGGACATCCCCATTTCAGAATGCCAACAGTAACAGCTGTTTTAATAGTGTATTTTGCCTCCAATACCATGTAAGTATTCCTTCTTTCTTCCAAGTTCAACCATTTGTACATGTCATCATGTTGTCTGTCTGTTCAAAGCTTTGACACAAATTATTATCATTATCATGACATAGAGAAACTGTGGGGACATCCCAAAGTTTCCGAGATTTTCAAGGGACTTCATGGAGTTTCCACACCATCCCAGGAACTTCCTAGCATCCCCTCAACATCCCCGACAAGGGGGGACATCTCAGAAGCATCCCCTTTATATGGGGAACATCTGGGGGACATTTCCCCCTCTGGTGATGGTAGGGGGGTGGCAGGGGGGACATCTCATCCTCGTCCCCACATCCTAGGGATGTCCCCGTTTCAGAAATGCCTTGTTTTTGGTGGGGGACCATCCCCATGGAACACTGATATGAAATAACAATATAAGTTTTTTTCCCCTATTTTCAGAAATATTTCATCATTATTTAATTTGCCAAGATTTTCCTGAATCTTTCCCATTTTAAACCTGAGTAATTGAATTCCATTTACACTTTCAGTTTGCCATGTAAATGGAATGCTACTATGCTATGAGTAATTTGACAATGTCATCACTTCTCTGAAAGTTTCTAGTTATAGAAAATGAATTAAAATGCTATTTGAAAGTCCAGACATTTTTACTCTACACAGTCTTTGTGCAAAATATTAAAAATAGATTAATACCTTCAAGGTCTTTGCTATTACCTGGTATTTATTCTATGAAAGGCCCCTAAAAAATGAATACAAAACCCAAAAAAACTGATACACACCCAAAAATATTGATACAGACCGAATACCAGCAAAAACTTTAACAGATGAACCTTTTTCGAGTATTGAATAGTAGGCAAATCTTTACAGTTTAAAAAATAAACAGGAAAAAACCCAGTTTTAATTCTAATATATGTATACAATAATGAATCTAGCACGGTTGTGTAGTTTTTATGTGAAAATTTGGTCAACAGTTTTTCAAAATTTGTTAGCTGCAAATCTTATTATTAGAAATTTTGTGGAAAAATAGCCAAATGGCTACAAATAGCCCATAGAAGATACCCTCTCCAAAACATCTTGATATAGACCCAAAGCAACTTGATACAGACCCCAAAATATTACATACAGACCCAAAACAAAATTGATTAAAACTCAAAACCAATCAATTACAGACCTTAATATATTCAATGGAGACCCAACATAAAATTCATTCACAAATAGTTACAGACCTAAAAATAATCAGTACAGACCCAATTAAAATTAATACAAACCCAAAACAAATTGGTAACAACCAAAAAAAATGATATAGACCTACAACATTTGGTACAGCCCCAAAAAGAAATTACAGTCCCGAAAAGAAATTGATACAACCTAAAAACAAATTGACACAGATCCCAAAATAATTGGTTTAAACCAAAAAGAAATTGATGTAAAACCAAGAACTATCAATACGGATCGAAAAGCAATCAATACAGACCAAAAAAATTGATGTTGACCCTAAACAAACCGATAGGTTCCCAAAAAGAAAACTTTGATACAGACACAATTCTCGAAACAATTTGACACACACATAAATCAAACATCTTGACTCAGACCCAAATCAAGCTTACACAAACCCAAGAAATCAAGCTGATACAGACCCACAAGCAATTGATATGTACACCACAGAAACATTAAAGCTTATTGTGCATATCAATACACATCTAAAACAGAAAAGGAATCTCGTTGGGAACCCAAAGTAAGTTCAAAGAGTCAGAAATAAATCGATACATAAACCATAAAAAATAGATAAAAACATAAGACAAGTTGATACAGACCAAAAACAAATTGATAGAGGCCCCTAAACAATTGACGCAGACCCACAAACGATTGATACAAGCCCAAAACATCTCTTACATACACTCAAAAAACTGGTATTGGTCTGAAACAAACGTATATAGACCCAAGAGATTTAATAAAGACCCAAAAAAATTGATACGAATCCAAAACAAATTGATACAGACACAAAACAAATCGGAAACCTAAAACATATTCATAACGACAAAAATCAAATCATACAGACCAAAAACAAATGATAGAAACCCAAAAAAGATTGATAAGGATCCCAAACAATTCATACAGACCAAGAACGAAATGATAGAAACCAAAAACAAGTTAATAAGGACCCCAAAAAATTGGATAAGAACCTAAAAAATTGCTACAGACCCAAAGACAGTTAGAGGACACTGAAGGTTATTTCAATTGACTACTACAAAACCCTTGAGATCATATTTGACTCAAAAAATACCTTGACCAATATAAAACCCTTGAGATCGCATTTTGAATAGAAATGCATACCTTTCTGAGGAGACGCTGTATTGAACGAATCTGATTTTTTAAGGAAGCTGCTTTGGCCTTCTTCTCCTTCTTGTCCGCCTCTTTACTGCGCACTCCCAGTCCATTGGGAGGGCGACCAGAAACTCTCCGCTTGCCATAATCACCATGAGCCATAATTTTTTCCGAAATTATTGTACCCTGCAATTCGAAATTGCCTATAAAAAAACTATACTGAAATTTTTGATATGAGAATTTAGTAAGTGAGACATTTTTGTTGTGTAGCTAATGTCTTTTGGGTGTTCTTCCGAACAACATATCAAAGCTTTTTCTGAGACTGGTAATATTTTTTGTTTCGTCTAAAAACCCCTCCTCAACCTCCACTTATTTTAGGGTTTTTGTCATCGTAAAAAGAAAATAATACGTTTCACATTAATTATCTAGGACTGAAATTATCTCCTATATATAATTCAGATTTGTTTTTGCAATTTATTGGTATTGGGAGCACCTTCTTTAGCTAAGAGCCAAGGACTTAAAAGATATCCATTCCGCCAAAGTTGTATGGGGCATGATCCTCATCTCATCCTTTATATTGCACATTTAGGGGATTTGAACAATCATGGACGATGACAACCAAGGAACGTACCATCATACTCACCAATTGTGCTCAATCAATTGAGCTATAATCTTTTGGTTAAATAAATATAAATTTTAAATTATAAAATAAAGGTATTTAGCTAAAATTTGAATTATGGAATATGAAATAAAAGACGTATGGAATTTGTTAGTGTTTTCTATCTCTACTTAGTATTCTAAGTCAATTCTTAATAACTCAATGAAGAATGTACCAATTACCTCCAAGGACATGTTAGATACTTGGGGTTGCAATGGCAAGCTTCTATGGTCAAGATAATTGAATGGATGGGGTCAACGTTGAGGGAAGACTCCTCTCTCCTACTATCTGAGCTCTGTAAGACTCAAGAGGGTGTTCCTTTAAGGTCCCATGGATATTATGATAAATTTGGTTCAAGGTTCTTTAGCTGAATAAGCTGTGACAAATATTTATCAATCTTGACCAATTCTTCTAAAACTATTTGCTAATTTGAATAGGCCTTTAAAACACGAATAAGTCCAATCCATTTGTCACTAATTCACTCTATGTTAGTCATTAGCAAATCTAGTTAGGGGATCTTTATAATGCAGCAAAGGTGCATTAACAACTTTATGAGCAGAAGAATAAGAATTCAAAGAAAAGTGTAGCATTATTTTATCCCATTACATGTAATGTAAATGAATAAACAAGATAAGTTATACTTCATGTAGATTTTCATTTTAAAGATGAAATATGTGATTAGAAACTGCTTGTTCTTGTACACATAGTCAAATTCAAACAATCTAAAGAAAATAATTTAAGTACCCTATAGCTCCTAAATAGTTAAATATATTAGGATCTTGCAAGACTTAAACCATCAAATGTCATTACATCCTCTATAGAACAAATCATTCTTAATGATCCATTATTTATACTGAATACCCCATATAATGTGTGAAAAATTTTATAGACATTCAATTAAATGAAAGGAAGCAAAGGTGCAGAATATGCTTCATACACTAATCTATGAGAGGAGGTATCTGCAAAAATTAAACCAACCATACAGTTACAAGGAAATAAACACAAAAGCAATATATCATCACATAGTGATTTATGTGGGGAAAACCCTTTCGAGAGAAAAACTCTACACTCCAAATAAACTCAATGCATGATTTGTAGACACCTAAATCTCACTGTGTCCTAACATCACACCAGATTCATCTTGCATCTCCCCTTTTAACATCAATCTGAATAATCTTCTAATATTAATTAAACAAGTCACATTATTTATAGATCTAAGCTTTCTTCTAACATTAGTTAAATAAATAATGACTATTTATTTAATTAATTAACTATTTCATCCATTTTCCTAATGTTCCAACCTTTAATTGAATAAATCAACATTTATTTAATTAAATCAATCGTCCCCTCATCATTTCCTAAAAATTGAATAAATAAATAATATTTATTTAATTTATCTTAAAAGCCTCCTCAATCATTAGTTGATTAAATAACCTAGTTTAATCAACTAATTAATCATTAACAAATTCCTCCGCCAAATCAACAAAGCCAACCTTGCACAAGGCTCCACATTTACACAAGGCTCTAACAACATGCCACTTGTATGTTTCTCATTCTCCCTTGAGAATGAATCAACCCCATCCCTCCATCACACAAGATCTAAACTTAGTCATCCATCCTCCCCAATTCAAATCTATAAATCTACCATTCCTTAACCCATTTCCAAGAGTTGGAATTAGATGAAAAGCAAGGTCATGCTACTGGAATGAGCAACCATACTTCAACTCAACAACAACATTCAACTTGAGCGCCTATGATCTTTGTCAAAAAGAAGGATGGAACCTTGCGTCTGTGTATAGACTATCATATGCTCAACAAAGCAACAATAAAGAATAAGTATCCTCTACCATGTATTGATGATCCTTTTGATCAGATGTGGGATGCAACAGTGTTCTTAAAGATCGATCTGCGATCTGGATATCACCAGCTAAGAATAAAAGATGAAGACATTCATAAAATAGCTTTCAAAACAAGGTATGAACATTATGAGTTCATAGTTTTACCATTTGAACTTACGAATGCCCCTGCAACATTCATGAATTTTATGAACAATGTTTTCTAAGATTGCTTGGATAAATTTGTTCTAGTGTTTCTAGATGGCATTCTTTATATTCTGAGAATGAGGAAGAGCACTTGCGGCATCTGCAGTTAGTTCTACAGTGACTGAGAGAACATAAGTTGTGTGGGAAGCTTTCTAAGTGTACTTTCTTTCATAAAGAGATACAATATCTGGGACATATAATATCAGCTGAAGGAATTTTAGTAGATCCTACAAAGATCAAAGCTATACTTGAGTGGCCTATGCCAAAGAATGTGCATGAAGTGTGCAGTTTCATGGGGTTAGCTGGATATTATAGGAAGTTCGTATTGAACTTTTCTAAGATCGCAAACCCAACCACTTCACTTCAGAGAAAAGGAAAGCATTTTGACTGGTCAAAAAAATATCAGGAGACATTTAATCAGTTAAAAGAGAGGTTGACAACTACACTAATATTGAAAATTCTTAATCCATAAAGTCAATTTGTTATAATCACTAATGCCTCGGGTGAAGGTTTAGGAGGAGTGCTTATGCAGAATGGGCGAGTGGTAGCCTATGAATCTAAAAAGCTGAAAGCATATGAGCAGAAATATGCTCCTCATGACTTAGAGTTAGCAGTAGTTGTGCATGCTTACAAGTGTGGCGACACTATTTGCTAAGAAAGCATTTTGAACTAAAGTTGAACCATCAAGGTCTTAAGTATATATTTTCCCAACCTCGTATGAATGCTCGACAAAGAAGATGGTTGGAATTGATATTCGACTATGAATTTGAGATAAGTTATATCAAAGGTAAAGAGAACCAAGTAGCAGATGCTCTGAGTCAATGGAGGCATATCTCATCGATTGTCTCTATCCACTCGAACTTCAAGGATTTAGTATTACAAAATCCTGTAGGTCATGAGTACTATGAGCAAGTTAAGTAGGCTCTCATAGTAAATCCTCAATACTCAAGGTATGATGGGTTCTATTTTGAACCAAATGGGCTTTTAAGATACAGAGGAAGGATGTATGCTCCAAACTCTGTAGAATTAAGAAAACTTGTGTGGAAGGAAGTTCATTCCACACCATATTTAGGTCACCCTGGAGTAACCAAAATCCTAGCCGATGTGAAGCCTCTTTATTTTTGGAAAGGAATCAAGAATGGCACTACAAGTTTTGTAGCAAGTTGCCTAGACTGCTAGAGAGTCAAGGTTGAGCATCAACATCCAACAGGACTTTTGTATCTGCATGATATTCTAGAGTGGAAGTGGCAAGTCATTAGTATGGACTTGTGCAAGGTCTCCCAATGTCTCAAAATAGACATGATGCTATTTTAGTGGTGGTGGATAAGGTCACCAAGGTAGCTCATTTTATACCTGGGAATCTAAAAGATGGAGCACTAGTTTTAGCTCACAAGTTTGTGCAAGAAGTGTTTAGATTGCATGGAGTTCCTGAGAAAACCATCTTAGACAGAGATGCATGCATGACATAAGGATTTTGGTAAACTTTGTTCTCAGCACTAAGAACTCAACTCAATATAAGCTCAGCTTATCACCCTAAGACAAATGGTCAAATTAAGAGGGTAAATCAAGTTACAGAAGATTTGTTATAGATGTATTGCATGGATCAGTAATACAAGTGGGAAGAATACCTACCGCTTGAGGAGTTTTCATATAATAACTCCTATCATTTGCTATTAATACGGCTCCATTTGAAGCATTGTATAGAAGACGATGCCAAACTCCTATAAGCTGGGATAAGCTAGAAGATAGGATTAGCATTGGGCCATAAATTTTATCAGAAATAGAAGTGTTGTGCCTTGCACACAAGCCCCATTTTGCCAAATGGAGACCCCCTTTCTTTGCTTTGGCTTGGAGTCTTAGTGTTTCTTTCTTATGACGATGAGAAGGTGAAATTGTGCTTAAAATACAGGAGTTGTTTCAAATTTAATCATTTTGCATGTTTGGAGTCATTTGATGTCTTTCATGATTGGTTTGGAGGTGTCTTGAGTGGGTTTGTGCTTAGGAAGTAACCATATGTCACCTTTTGTGTTGAAATTGGGTGTTACTGCATTTTGTGCTAAAATCTTATGTCATTAGATGTCCTTGAAATTGCTACTACATGATGCATCATGTCAGAATTCCTAGTTTCCAAGTCTTAGGGTTACAAAATCATGTCAAATTTTGCAAGATTTCACTATGGGGTTCATATACCTTCACTCTGATGCATGTTCCTAACACCCTAATTTGGCTAAGTCTGAAACCCTAAAGACCTTGAAAAATGGCTAAGTCTAAAATCTGGTGGAACCTCAAAAATCTAGAATTTGCATATTAAATCCTATGGATCTGGAACCTACCTCAAACATCCTGACAGTATATTTCAAAATATTTAAAGCATATACTTAAATATATTTTGAAATATACTGTCACCCTAGACATTTCCAAATCTGGCGCTAAAACAACCCCTATTGCACTTTGCGCCAAAAACAGCCCCTAGTGCACTTAGCTCTAAAAATCAGTCCTACCACCTAGTGCTAAAAATAGACCTTACCGACTTGCGCTAAAAATTGCTTCCACTGCCTTTTGTCGGTAGGTCCTAAAAACTGCGCTAGGTCAGTCCGCACTAAAACCCCGCTAATATGCCTTCACACTCTTAGCGCTAAATTCACTCGCCACAGACTTGTGCTAGAACCCACACTAGCTGACCTCATGACATACTATTAGTCAGTCCAAGCCAAAAGTCGCGCCTACCCTCTTTCGTATTCCTTGTGCTAAAAACATGGATCATGTACCTGCGCTGAAAACTGCCTTCACTAACTTTAGTCAGTAAACCTCAAAATCAGCGCTAGGTCAGTTGGAGCCAAAATCAGCGCTAAGTCAGTACACCCCAAAATCAAAGCTTTTTGCTAATTTGGGCCAAAAAATGCATTTTTTGAAGGGGAAACTTGGATTTTCTTGATGAATTTGAATTGCATATCAATCTATCACATCATGATGAACATTTTTACCAAGTTTGGGTGGATTTTGGGCATGTTTTACAACAATTTATGCTACTACACCTAAAAAGTCAGTACCCCCCAAAAATCTCACTTTTTACAAAAAAAAATGCTATAAAAAAGTGAAATAAAAGTCCTCAAATGGGTCCTAATGGTTGTAAAAACTTCTCAGATCACCATATTGGCCAAATGGGTACTTGAAAATAGTAAAAAATGTAGAAAATCATGTGAAAATCACTGGATTTGTGAAGAGATCTATAATTAAGCAACATTGAGTTTGAGTTGTTCCTAACTGATCTATGGCTGCAAGTGGACATATCTTGATCCAAATTGATGGAAAATGATTGTTTATGATAAAATTTATGCTTTACATTGTGAATTGCAGGTCTTGGAGGACACCGGAGCTTGTTGGAGCTGTCTTCGAAGGATGAACACACAGAGGTACCCTATCGACCCAGAAATGCAAAATCGACATTCTATCAACCAAATTGCTGCTACATCTACAAGAGAAAGTTAGTATGAAGACCAAGATGATATAGATGAGTGCCAGGAGCAAGAAGATAATAGAGATAATGCCTACATCTTGTTGTTCCTGCAGATCTAGTTGAATGATCAAGTCATGTTCACAGCTGCCTACACATGTTCTAGCAGTCCAAGTCATCAAGAATTGATCCAACAAGCATCCAATTGGATATGTATTCATCAAAGATGTGCTACATGCTCTCCTTTACCAGTCAGCTCATTGGAGAAGCCATTTGTCCTATTAGACAACTCAAAGGTGGCAAGCAACAAGATAATCCAATCAGCATGAGCAATCCCGTCATTCCACATCAACTCATATTTTCAAGGGTCATATGACTTTATTTTGACTTTCTTTCACCTTGAAAAATGGCTCTTTGGCATGTATAACCAAATGGGTATCTATTTTGTCCAGATTCAATGTATCTGCAAGCTATATTTTGTCTTTTTCCTACAAGACAAAAGCAAATCCGGGATTGTAACTACCCACCAACCAAATTAAATGCCATGTAATCTGGACCATTGGTGTTGAGTTAATCTCTACTGTCCATTGAAAAACTCAGTATGGTGCCTTACCTATAAAAGGCCATCATTTTCTCTCATATGAAGTAAGATTTGATAGTGAATTGTTGAGACTCTGCCAAAATTCAGTCAATACAAAGCAAGTTTTACAGGTCGCTGGGAATTTGTGTTTATGTGTTGTCTCATTTTGGATTTCATGGTTCATGTCAATCTAAAATTAGTTTTCATTCAATTGCACTTGTGATTAATTATTCAGATATTTGATGGATTTTCTATCCATACCATTAATGGCTTGTTGATTGTATGTCATTATGCATGGTTAGTTTGGACATATTTATATGAGCTAAGTTCGACTGTGTGATTTCATTAAGCTGCACTAGGGATTGGGTGTTTGATGAAGCCTCTACAATTTGAAAATGATTACATTTCCTTAGAAGATTGCACAATCTTTGTGGCATTGTGGGTTGCCTGGTTAAACAAGGATTCGTTTATTATTATGAATTTGTTTATCTATGTGTTGATCATTCTTGTAGATGTCTATAGGATTTCTTATCCCTTTTCTCTCCCCCCTTTACCTTTTGCATTTTATTTAGTCAAGCTTTGTTAGGTTAGGTTATAAGTAGCATCTACATTACAAATCTGCTGAAAGAATCATAGGGCTTCTGCATACATACTACTTGCATATCTTATAAACCCTATCAAATGTAAGACCCCTTGTTGGCACAGCTAGTACATCCCACTGAAATATTCCGCGCAAGCTAAGACCTAGCTATATTATCCTTGGGGTAGTCCTATCTGGGATAGGATACCTTTTTCAAGAGAGGTGAGATACATGTATTTCACCTACGTTGTTGTGTGCTAAAAACACCATCAATAGAACCGGCGCTCGAAGGAGGGCAGAACAAAGACTTTGATACAAGCTTGCAGTTTTAGTGTTTACTACACATGATGAAATGAATTAAGTAATCAATAGATTCAACTCTAATGGATACACAAGGATTTCAGTCATGAAACCCCTTCATTCTTCAGAGGACTATCTCAGCAGTCATATTATGAAGAGAACTTCCAAGTATATATCCCACTCTTCAAAGAAGTGCTAGATAGGCAGATCAGGGTGAAGTACCCTCCATTAACATTGCTTAATTTTAGTTCACCTCATGTCTGCACTATACATCCTGGAGAACTGCATGACAAGATTGATTGTTTGACTTTCCTCCAAAGATTAGATTTGTACTTAAAAGGATTGCTTCCTATTTTTGATGTATACAAGCCTGAAGTGGGATATAAGTATGATAGACATATTCAGAGCAAGACCTTGCAAGGAGCTACAATACAGATGGATGTATATGCATGTGGTCATGTCTCAGTTAAGAATGCACAAAAGGCTCAGGGTGCAGGAGTTGTAAATCCACCATTCATAATTGATCACAGTAAAAAAGGTAGTTTGCACATTGAAAAAATTGAAGTCCCTCAAGTTCATCAAAATACATATCCAGATGAGGATGGTAGGGAATGCATGTGGTCTGTAAGTCACCCAACTAATGAATATGAGATCCACGACTAGATAAAATCTCTTTCTCAATTAGACAAGTCAGTCACAGGATATGATGTCCCAGCTTGGTTAAAACTTAGTTTTCAGTCACAAGACAATGAGTAAGGCAGTATATAGGGTCATACTTTTATTATTGAGGATGTTGATAAGATGGACCAGGGATCAAACCTCATGAATAGTCATGTTAAGAATGTTGATCAACAATCAGATGCTTCACAAGTATCAAATTTTGAGCCTGAATTTGCTGCTGCAGAGGTACAGAACAACATTTCAATTCAGTGTGCTAAAAATTTTGAGTCTAAAACTAAGTTTGAGCAACATATGGATCAAGTGAAATAGGTGCAAGAACAAGAAGAAATCAGTCACTCAGATGAAGAAAAGTCATGGACAGTAATGCAGGGAGTTATTTCAGTTGACAAATTTAACCTACAATCAGATTGTCTGATGAAGAGTGATCAAATTCTTGACTGCATCAGCCCAGTATACCATGATGACCCATCATATCAGGTTGATATAGTCACTCCAATAGAGTCTCTAGTTGAATCAAATGAACAAAATCAAGACGATGTATCACTTCAAGGTAACATTGAAATCAGGAATCAGGTTATGCAAGAAGGAGACCATGTTGCTGCTACAGACAAAAGGATGGGCAGTCCAAATAGGAAGGTTGTTGATTGATACAGAGGAAGTTTTTTCAAAACATGTGACTGATATGGATGAAGTAGATTCAAGTATATCATGTACTCATTAGGCTGATCTTGTTTATACTTGCATTGAAGAAGATCTCCACATGACTGATGTTGATCTACCGACAATAACTAAACAAAGAAGTATGCAATCCAAGAATGAAAATCTGATGCAGGAGCATCTAGAGGCGTAAGGGCAATCTTGCATCACCTAAAAATAAGTTAATTCAAAACCATTGTAGTTGTTCTCATTTCTTCCCATAATTAGTGTTTTTGGTTCCATAATATCCAGAATAATAATGTAGGACTTTCAGTTTTTCCAAAACTGCTAAAAATAGCGACCTGCCTATTTAGGAAAATGTACCTGCTATTTTTAGAAAGTTTGCATTTGGGCACGTAATGAAGCAAAAACTTCCAAAAATTTACATAACGGAAATATAAGACCTTTGGCAAAGGAATCAGGCAAAGATCATTTGTGAGCTGAAAGATATTAAAGTTTTTGTTTTCTGAAAAGCCCCTGAAAATTTACGGAACGAGATATGAGGCACTAAAACTTCTCATAACATCTTGAAAAGTTGATAAAATCCATTTACAAATTTCCAGCGTGATAGTTCACATCATGAGCTTTTCGGCGCTTAAAACGGTTCATCAATCGGACACCCGGATCAAAAGTTATGCTTCTCGGAAGTTGACCTACTTTTGGAGGGAGTTGCAAATTTCGAAATTTAGCTAGAGGCCACCAAAATGTGTTATTTATGACTATTTTGGGAACCCTGGTCAGTAGTAGAGTTAAAGGGGGCCAGTGTAAAGTCCAGAATAGGGGGGAAATAGAAACCCTAGCTGATTTGGGGTTACAGAAGGCTGAAGATTCTAGAGTCTTGAGGTTGGGAAAGCTGTAATGTGTTGCAGCCAGTAGAGGATTCATCCTCTGATTGTAATTGAGCTTCTGTAATGTAATGAGTTGCCCAATTCAATAAAAGAAAGTTATATTTGCTGTGTTTAATATTTGTTATTGTGTGTTTTGTGATTTACCCCCTTCATCAAGTGGTATCAGAGCCAGGTTCCTGAATGTGTAGACAGATAGTCGACCGTGAGGCAATTTGCACCAGGACCTAAGGTTATGGGTTTGCTGCAAAGACCAAGATGCCTCCACGAAAAAATTGTGTTGGGAGGAATGCTTTGACGGAAGAGGGTTTTAGAGCCCTACAAAGGCAAATCGATGCATTGCAAGAGGAGCTACGGAGAGGGTTTGATCCGAGAACAAGAGAAGAAAGTGAAGATGAAGCCGAAGAGGAGCTATCTGAGGAAGAACAAGAAGCTGCAGGAGATCCTGCAAAGGTTAGGTTGTTGAGGGCCATTTCAAAGATTGGAAAGATGCCCAGAATTGAAGTTTCTACATATTCTGGAGATTTGAATCCGGAACAACTCATTGATTGGATCAATGACATGGAGGAGTATTTCGAGTATGAAGATGTGGAGGACCCAGATCGGGTCAAGTTTGCAAAAACAAAGTTGAAGGGCCATGCCAGTATTTGGTGGAAGGAGGTCCAATTAGAGAGGAATAGAAGAGGAAAAGGAAAGATCACCAGATGGGATCGGATGGTGGAGAAATTGAAGAAGCAGTTCATTCCTGTGGACTATGAGATGGAGTTGTTGAAGAAGCTGCAAGGACTAAAGCAAGGTAACAAGTCTATTAAGGAGTATACAGAAGAATTTTATAAGATTACTATCAGGACAGGCCATGCAGAGCCCAACAAAGAAAAGGTAGCCTGTTACATTAATGGGTTGAGGCTGAGTATTCAGGAGGAGCTAAGCCTGGTCAGAATGACCACCATAGAAGATGCATACCAGTTTTCCTTGAAGGTGGAAGAGAAGCTGAATAAAAGATTTGACAGCAAACAAAGGGGAAGAGGTCAAGGTGGAAGGACTGGTGGAAGAATCTATGGGGGCCGAAATGAAGATGCAAAGAAAAGTGAAGAAGCTAGCACCAATCGAAATCAGAGAGGAGATAACACCTACCGTCCTCGTGACCAGAACAATGGTGAGCAAAGAGGAAGAGGAAGAGGTAGACCTGGGCAAGGACCTGGAAGAGGAGGTTTCAGAGGAACCTATTTCCAATGTGGAGAAGAAGGGCATCGAGCATATGAGTGTCCGCAACATCAAGGAAGGACGAATAGGAGACCTGAAGGTAATGCACGAGTTGCACATGTAGATGAAGATGCACAGTCTGAGCATTCTGAAGATGCTGAAAGGGGAGAAACCCTAGTTGTCAGAAGAACCTTGTTGAATGAGGAGAAAGAACCAAATCAGAGGAAGAATTTATTCCGCACAAGGTGCAAATGTGAAGGTAAGTGTTGTGATATTATTATTGATAGTGAAAGCACTGATAATTTGGTTTCAGAAGAGATGGTTGACAAGTTGAAGTTGACAAGAAGAAAGCATCCGCATCCATATCGGATTGCATGGTTGCAGAAAGACCATAGAGCTTTGGTCAATGAGCAGTGTTTAGTGAAGTTCAAGATTGGGGACTACCATGATGAGGTACTGTGTGATATCATACCAATGGATGCATGTCATATGCTGTTGGGAAGGCCGTGGCAATATGATAGGAGCGCTGTCCATGATGGCCGTGCAAACACATATTCCCTAACAAAAGATGGAGTTCGTCATAAATTGAAGCCCTTGAAGGAGGTGGAAGAAAAGATATGTAGTACTGCCAGAATTTGCTTGGTAGATGGTAGGAAATTTTTGGAGGGTATGAAGCATGAGCGTCATTGCTTTGCATTGATTCCTAAGATTAGTCAAGAGAACTGTGAAGATGTACCAGTAGAAGTTTCAGATATGCTGGAAGAGTTCCAAGACATTATCTCTGATAATGTACCAGAAGGTTTACCACCAGTAAGGAAGATAAGTCATCAAATGGATTTGATACCAGGAGCTAGTTTGCCAAACAAGGCAGCCCATAGAATGACTCCTGTAGAGAATGAAGAGCTGTACAGACAAGTTTAGGAGTTGTTGAGGAAGGGACTGATAAGGGAGAGCCTAAGCCCATGTGCGGTACCTGCAGTACTAGCACCAAAGAAGGATAGAGAATGGAGGATGTGTACAGACTCTCGAGCCATCAATAAGATAACGATCAAGTATAGATTTCCATTGCCAAGAATGGATGACATCATGGATTGTTTGAGTGAAGCCAAGTACTTCACGAAAATTGACCTAAAGAGTGGATATCACCATATCCGTATCAGAGAAGGAGATGAATGCAAGACAACCTTCAAGACAAAGGAAGGTTTGTATGAGTGGTTAGTCATGCCATTTGGGCTAACCAATGCACCGAGCACATTCATGCGGCTCATGAACGAGGTACTGAAGGAATTTTTGGGAAGTTTTGTTATTGTTTATTTGGATGATATTTTGATTTTCAGTAAGACTTGGGATGAGCATCTGATGCATATCAGAAGAGTTCTAGAGAAGCTGAGGGAGGAGAATTTGTTGATTAATCTGAAGAAATGTAGTTTTGCAAAGGAGTTGGTGTACCTGAGATTTGTTGTCTCAGAAGAAGGTCTTAAGATGGACCCATAAAAGGTAAGGGCTATCATTGAATGGCCTACGCCAAGGAGTGTCACAGAGGTAAGATCTTTTCATGGTTTGGCAAGTTTTTATAGAAAGTTTATCAGGAGTTTCAATAGCATTTGTGCACCCCTAACTGAGACAATGAAAGGGGATAGAAAAGAGTTTAGATAGACTCAAGGAGCAGACAAGAGCTTTGATACATTGAAACAGAAAGTGGTAGAACAACCTGTTTTGGCACTTCCAGATTTTAATAAGGTATTTCAGGTAGATTGTGATGCTAGTGGTAGTGGTATAGGAGCTATTTTGAGCCAAGAAGGTAAGCCCATTGCCTATTTTAGTGAGAAGCTTAATGATGCCAAGAAAAAGTATTCTATTTATGATTAGGAGTTTTATGCAATAGTTTAGGCTTTGAAGAAATCGAGACATTATTTGTTGCCAAAGGAGTTTGTTTTATATACTGATCATCAGGCTTTACAGTATCTTAATAGTCAAGAAAAGTTAAATCAAAGGCACTTAAAATGGGTTGAATTTTTGTAGAGCTATGCTTTTGTTTTGAAGCACAGGAGTGGGAAGTCCAACAGAGTTGCAGATGCCTTGAGCAGAAGGCAAAATTTGTTGACAGAAATGAAGATAGAGGTTGTTGGGTTCGATGAGCTCAAAAGTTTGTATCCTGAAGATCCAGATTTTGCAAAGGCCTGGAAAGCTTGTTTGGAACCTGTTACTTTAGACAGGACAAAATGGTTGGATTTCATTATCCAAGATGGCATGTTGTTTAGAGGAAGCCAGTTGTGCATTCCAAGGAGTTCCATGAGAGAGAACCTGATTAAGGAGAAGCATAGTGGGGGATTGGCTGGACACTTTGGTTGAGATAAGACCATTGCTATTATTGGTGAAAATTATTATTGGCCACAGTTGCAACAGAATGTGAGGAAATTTATGCAGAGTTGCAGAGTGTGTCAGATGGCAAAAGGAACAAGTCAGAATACAGGGTTGTATCAACCATTACCTGTACCAGAGAAGCCATGGGATGATATTAGCATGGATTTTATTCTTGGTTTACCAAGGACACAGAGAGGACATGATTCTATTTTTGTGGTGGTGGACAGATTCTCAAAAATGGCACATTTTATTCCTTGTAAGAAGACTAATGACACTGTTCATATTGCAGAGTTATTTTTCAGGGAAGTGGTGAGACTACATGGTCTACCAAAAAGCATAGTTTCAGACTGAGATACCAAGTTTGTTGGTTATTTCTGGAGGACATTGTGGAAGAAGTTGAAGACAGACTTGAAGTTCAGTTCTGCACACCATCCACAGACTGATGGACAAACTGAAGTGGTGAATAGGAGTTTGGGTAACCTACTACGATGCTTGGTAGGAGATAAGCCCAAGGGATGGGATTTGATTTTACCACAAGCAGAATTTGCTTACAACAATTCTGTCAATAGGAGTACTGGTAAATCACCATTCCAGATTGTATATGGCAATAGCCCAAGAAATGCTTATGAGTTAAGGAAGCTGGACAATGGAGAAAAGACAAGTGCTGAAGCTGAAGACTTTGCAGAACATCTGAAGAATTTGCATGAAGAGGTGAGAACGCACATTAATAAAATGAATATTCAGTAAAAGGCTAAGGCAGATCAGAAGAGGAGATATGAGGAATTCCAAGTAGGAGATGAAGTCATGGTTAACCTGAGAAAAGAAAGGTTCCCAATTGGAACATACAATAAGTTGAAAATGAAGAAATTTGGACCATGCAGAATCATGAAGAAGCATGATTCAGGAAATGCATATGAGGTAGAGCTGCCGAGTGGGCTCAATATTTCCCTTGTTTTCAACATTGCTGATTTATCAAAATATCATGAAGGTGGAATAGAGGATGGACCAATAGAAGTGCAGTGGAGTATTTCGGCATCTACTTCAATAGAGGAGATAGAAGAGATCTTGGATAGTCGTGTGGGAAGGAGCACTCGAAACATGCAATATGAAGAATATCTAGTGAAATGGAAAGGAAGGCCTGTTGAAGATTCTTCTTGGTTGTCTAAGGCAGAGGTTGACCGTTTGGGTTTTCCTCACACAAACACATGAGACGTGACAGAGTCACTTCTCAAATTACCCTGGGTGTCTGATGCAGGAGCATCCAGAGGCGTAAGGGCAATCTTGCATCACCTAAAAATAAGTTAATTCAAAACCATTGTAGTTGTTCTCATTTCTTCCCATAATTAGTGTTTTTGGTTCCATAATATCCAGAATAATAATGTAGGACTTTCAGTTTTTCCAAAATTGTTAAAAATAGTGACCTGCCTATTTAGGAAAATGTACCTGCTATTTTAAGAAAGTTTGCATTTGGGCACGTAATGAAGCAAAAACTTCCAGAAAGTTACATAACGAAAATATAAGACCTTTGGCAAAGGAATCAGGCAAAGATCATTTGTGAGCTAAAAGATATTAAAGTTTTTGTTTTCCAAAAAGCCCTTGAAAATTTACGGAACGAGATATGAGGCACTAAAACTTCTCATAACGTCTCAAAAAGTTTACAGAAATCCATTTACAGATTTTTGGCGTGATAGTTCACATCACGAGTTTTCCAGCGCTTAAAACGGTTCGTCAATCGAACACCCGGATCAAAAGTTATGCTTCCCGGAAGTTGACCTACTTTTGGAGGGAGTTGCAAATTTCAAAATTTAGCTGGAGGCCACCAAAATGTGCTATTTATGACTATTTTGGGAACCCTGGGCAGTAGTAGAGTTAAAGGGGGCCAGTGCAGAGTACAGAATAGGGGGAAAATAGAAACCCTAGCTGATTTGGGGTTACAGAAGGCTGAAGATTCTAGATTCTTAAGGTTGGGAAAGCTATAATGTGTTGCAGCTAGTAGAGGATTCATCCTCTGATTGTAATTGAGCTTCTGTAATGTAATGAGTTGTCCAGTTCAATAAAAGAAAGTTCTATTTGCTGTGTTTAATATTTGTTATTGTGTGTTTTGTGATTTACCCCCTTCATCAAAGTTAGACAGTCATGCAAAGTGATGGCTTGGAAGCTTTCCCATGCCAATCACTTGATCATATCATCGAAATGGTATCAAGAATGAGTAAGGATATGTTACTACATGGGAATTCGCCGTATTTTGCTTTAGCCACTTCATGCATAATTCATCCAAATGATCCACATTCTAAAGAAGGTTGTCCAGACTTTCTGTTTGCTTGGGAGATTGCTGCAGCATTCAATAATCCAGAAGTATTTGATGCACAAGACATGATCCACCACTAGCTGAGATTGTTAGGGTTAGCTGACAGAAGATATCAATTCAATGCAAATAAAGATTAAATAGAGGAATGAAAATACATAGAAATAATAACAATGAGGGACAAATTTTAACGTGGTTCACCCAAACTCGGGCTACATCCACCAACAAAGAGTCCAATATTATTATCCAGTAAATCAAAACTAATTACAACCAGCAATCCTTGCAACTCAATATTACTGCAAAATGCTACAATACATCAATGGAAACCCTAATCCTTAGCCACTTTTATCAATCTTTATGTCGGTTACAAAATTAGGTTTTTTTTATGTCGGCCAATAGAAAATAACTCTTGACGCCTTAATAAAATAATAAAAAATTATTAGAGGTTTTGGAGGCACTACCCCTCAACCCCGCCCTATATCATGACAGGGAGCGCGCTAAGGGCGCTGCCCCCAAACCCTCGCAAGGGGCGCTTCCCCTTGACCCTGTTAAATAATTTGGGGGGAAACTGCACCGATAAAAGTGGGGTAAATTTAACCTCTGAGTCTGATTAGGCTCCATCTAACAATAATCTCCCACTTGGAGACTGATCAGACTCCACACCATATCATCTCCCACTCGGAGACTGATCATAACACCGTTGACCCTGTAGCTCCCACTGGAAATAAGCACCCTGGACTCTACTGTTCTGATTTTTTGTTTTCAGTCTTGAAGACCAACTGAAGCTGAAGAGGAGCTCAGCTTCTCCTTTGTCACTGCCTTCGTAAACATATCCGCTGGATTTTCATCTATATGTATCTTTTCCAACCGTAACTGTCCATCATCCAACACTGACCGAATGAAGTGATACCTCAACCATATGTGTTTGGTCTTTGAATGCAACACAAAATTCTTTGCAAGATGTATGACACTCTGATTATATGTATACAGAGAACTATTAGCCTGTCATTTGCCTAATTCTTCCATGAAAGATTACAGCCATATCATCTCCTTGCTTGCCTCTATTGCAGCTACATACTCTGCCTCCATGGTGGATAAAGCAACCACCTTTTACAACCGTAAGATCCAACTCACTGTTGTCCCACCTACAGTAAAGACATAACCTATAGTACTCCACCTGGTATCAATATCTCCTACCAAATCTGAGTCTACATAACCTGCTAATCAGTATTAGAGCCCCCAAAACATAAGTGTTTATTAGATGTACCTCTCAAATATCTGAGAATCCATTTTACCGCATTCCAATGCTCCAATTTGGGATGACTCATATACCTGCTTACAACTCCTACAACATGTGCAATATCTAGTCTCGTGCATACCATGGCGTACATCAAACTCCCTACAGCTAAAGCATATGGTACCTTGGACATTTTTTATTTCTCCTCTTGTGTCTTAGGACACATCTCTTTAGTCAATTTCAAATGACTAGGCAAAGGTGTGCTGACAGCTTTTGCATTCTCCATATGGAATCTCTGCAACACCCTTTCAACATAATCAGCCTCAGATAGAGTCAATTTTCTGTGCTTCCTATCTCTGCAAATTTTCATACCAAGGATTTATTTTGCTGCCCCCAAATTCTTCATAGCAAATGATTGTGCTAACTATTGTTTTAACTCTATTATGTGATCCATGTTAGACCATGCTACAAGCATGTCATCAACATATAAATATAAAATAATGTAACTGTCATTATCCAACCTCTTAAAATAAACATAATGGTTAGAATTACACCAATTGTAGCCTTGCTCAGCCATAAAACTATCAAATTTCAAATACCATTGCCAAGGTGCTTGTTTCAAGCCATATAAACTCTTCTTCAATCTACACATCAATTTCTCCTTATCTTTGACTTTAAATCCTTGGGGTTGTTCCATATATATCTCCTCTTCCAAATCACCATGGAGAAAGACAGTTTTCACATCTAGTTGTTCCAAATGCAAATCTTTAGCAGCCACAATACCTAAAACAGTACGAATAGAAGTCATCTTAACAACCGGAGAAAATATCTCATCAAAATTAATATTTTTTTTCTATGCAAATCCTTTTACAACTAACCTAGCTTTACATCTTTTCTTACCTCCATCTTCCTCTTTCAGCCTATAAACCCATTTGTTTTGTAAAATCTTTTTACCTCCAAGCAACTCACATAATTTTGAATTCTGATTTTTCAGCAAGGAGTCCATTTCTTCTTTCATTGCAAGCTCCCACTGAACCTTTGTATCCACCTGCATAGCTTCATCATACCCTTCCAGTTCACCAGCATCTGTTAACAAAATAGAATACAAAGAGGGAGAAAACCTTTTAGGAGGTCTACTTAGCCTTGTTGACCGTTTAACATTTACTGGAGTTTGTGGTATTTCTTGTTGCTGTTGCGGAGCATGAGGAACCACAGAAATATCATTATCTGGAGTATCATCCAGCACCACATAATCTTTTTTCTTCTTCTCATGTTGCTGCAACTAATCTTTGTACAACACCTTCTCATTGAATACAACATCCTTGCTTCTCACAGTTTTATGATTTTTAAAATCCCAAAGCCTATAACCAAATTCATCAATACTATATCCAACGAAGGTATATTTTTTTGATTTTGCATCCAGCTTGGTTCTATTTTCAGAATCTACATGTGCAAATGCTTCACATTCGAAGGTCTTAAGAAAAGAATAACTCACTTTTTTACCTATCCATGCTTCCTTTGGAATACCACAACCCAAAGGAATTGAAGGACCTCTATTAATTAAATATACAGTGGTGTTGACAACCTCTGCCCACATATTTAAAGGCAGCCTAGCATGCAATCTCATGGTCCTTGCACGCTCCATTATTATCCTATTCATGCGTTCAGCCACTCCATTCTCCTGTGGAGTCCCTAGAACCATTTTTTACCTACGAATTCTATTAAAAGAACAATAATCTTCAAATTCTTTGCTACAATACTCACCACCATTATCATATCTGAGACATTTTAATTTTTTACCCGTCTCATTCTTAACCAAGCTTCTCCATTTCTTAAATGTTTCAAATACATCAGTTTTCTACCTAAGGAAATAAATCCAAACCTTCCTAGTTGCATCATCTATGAATGTAATATAATACCGAGAGCCACCGAAAGAAGATAGCTGAGCTAGTCCCCATACATTTGTATGCACAAGCTCCAACTTTTCATCTTTCTTTTGCTTCCCATCCTTGAGAAAACTAACTCTCTTTTGTTTTCCATACACACAACTTTTACAGAAATCCATATTAATATATTTCAGACCTGGTAAAACTTTCTTAGAATGAAGTACCTTCATACCTTTTTCACTCATATGCCTAAGTCTGTTATGCCACAGTGTTGTCTCAGAACCTGCAGCAATTGTTTTAGTCTCTTCCTGCGAACCTGCAACAACTATTCCTGAACTTGTTTGTTTTTTCTCTGCAACAACTAAAGTAGAAGGAACAGTATGACTTGTACAAAGATATAAGGTGCCTACTTTCACACCTTTTGCTACTATTAAGGCACCTCTTGAAACCTTCCAATTTTTATCAGTAAATGTAACAATGCAACCTTCATCAGCTAGCTGCCCTGCTGAAATTAAATTCCTACTCATCCTTGGAATGTGCCTTACCTCTTGTAGTAGCCAATGATTCCCATTCTGCAACTTAATCTTAATTCTTCCCTTTCTAATAATTTGATAGGGTTTGTTATCTCCCAAATAAACCAACCCAAAATCCCCTTGGACATAATCAAGAAAATACTTCTATGGGGCGTAGCATAAAATGAGGCCCCCGAATCTAAAACCCATGAATCATCAACATTATCTAGGGAAAGAACCAAAGTATCATCTTCAGATTTATTACTTACCACATTTGCCTCATTATTGCTTTCTTGTTTGTCTCCTTCTTTATTTTTTCGAGACCAGCAATCTTTCTTTAGATGACTTGGTTTCCCACAGTACCAGCAATCCTTTTGTCCTCTGGATTGGGATCTCTTGTCCTTTGATTTTCCTCTTAACTTCCCATGACCTCCAGAACCTTTTCCTCTCTCCTTTGATCTGCCCCTGTTTGTTGCATTCAAAACACTACCTGATGTGGACCCTCCTGAGCTTTTCATTCATATGTCCTCGCTAAGGATAACACCAACAACATCATCAAATTTCAAAGTGTTTGAACCAGAGACAAAGTTACTTACAATCATTACCAAGCTATTCCATCTTTCTGACAAAGAACATAAAACCAAGAGAGCCCTCACCTCTTCATCAAATTTCACTTTTACAGAAGTTAATTGACTGGTAATCATATTAAACTCATTTAAGTGATCTGTCACATATCTACCTTTAGTCATTTTCAAATAAAACAAATGCTTCATGAGAAATACCTTATTTGAGGCCGAGGGTTTTCATATAATTTAGCCAAAGCTTTCATTAGTTCACTTGTTGTCGTTGCTTCTGTTACATTGAATGCCACAGATGGTGTCAAGCACAACCAAATGGTTCCCAGTGCCTTTATGTCTAGAATATTCTAATCCTCATCAGTCATTGCTGTCAATTTCTTAGCTATTCCTTCCAACGACCTCCATAAATCCTTTTGATGGAGATAATCCTCCATCTGCATCTTCCATAATTGATAGTTCTACTCATTTAATTTATCTACCTTCAATTTACCCTCATCTGCCATTGCTCCCACTCAACCATGAGACCTTCCTGCAGACGATAATCGAACATAAGCCGCTCTGATACCACTTGTTAGGGTTAGCCGGCAAAAGATATCAATTAAATACAAATAAAGATTAAATAGAGGAATGAAAATACACAAATAATAACAGCAAGAGTCAAGTTTTAACATGGTTCACCCAAACTCGGGCTACATCTACCAACAAAGAGTCTAATATTATTATCCAGTAAATCAAAACCGATTACAACCAGCAATCCTTGCAACTCAATACCACTGCAAAATGCTACAATATATCAATAGAAACCCTAACCCTTAGCCGCTTTTATCAAGCCTTATGTCGGTTACAAAAATAGGGTTTTTTTATGTCGGCCAATAGAAAAATAAATCCTGACGCCTTAATAAAATAATAAAAAATTGTTGGTGGTTTTGGGGGTGCTGCCCCTTGACCCCACCCTGTATCATGGTAGGGAGCGCACCAGGGGCGCTGCCCCTGGACCCCGTCTTGGGGGCACTGCCCCTTGACCCCGTTAAATAATTTGGGGGGAAACTGCACCGATAAAAGTGGGGTAAATTTAATCTCTGAGTTTGATTAGGCTCCATATAACAACAGAGATCCCCCGAAGATGAGAAGGTATTCAATACAATGCAGGAAGGTGATGAACTTACATACCCAACTGATGGTACTGCAAATTAGGTTGTATCTTTTCCCCTTTCACTCAGTCTCAATGGTTATCAATTTGATTATGGTATCTTAGGTAAGACAACTTGCATTTGGATTGATCATGGACCTAATGAACTGCCCCTACTGTTGATTCTGTATGATTGGTACCCTGAACATGAACCTAATATGCCTCTACCTTACTTTTCAAAGTACAAAGATGAACTTGCTAGACTTAGGACACTGACTTGCACCTTGTTACTCTTGCATGTCCTAAGAAATAAATCATGGGGAAGGGTAAATACTTGCTGTCCCAAATCTCTGTACATAGTTCTGCTTGTTTCTAGTTAGGTTTTAGTTAGTTGTTTGTTGTTTGAGTTTAGTTTTTGCTTTTTGTTTTCTGCTTTTCCTAGTTGTTAGTTTTTGGTTGTTTCTTTTGTTTGCTTTGGGTAGAGTAGTTTGCTTTATTCAGGTTAGTTGCTTTTGTTTTCTTTGTTCTGCTTTACTTTTTGTACTTGCCTTGCTGGGGTTCTCCATTTCTTGAATGTGGTGGCAGTTGTGTAGTCCTGTAAAAGGTCCTCTTTGGGTAAGTAATCTAGAGGATTTCTTTGAGAAACTTTAGTTTTCTACTTAGGTCTTCCTATGGGTTCTATTGTTATGCTTAGATAGTATGATGCTTGTTCATAGGAAAGGAGTCATTAGTTTGGTTCACTTGAAGTATTTTCTAGTCATATATCTTTCACATCTTTAAATAATCCTGAAGCTTCTAAGGGAATCTTGGTGATCTTGGGTTAAGTGAAAAATCTATAGGCTCACCTTTGCCACCACTATGATTCCCAGCCCAGCGAAGTTGAACCAATTCGTAGCTCATGTGATATTTATCATGTGCTGCAAGGGTATGTGGTGCTTTCTAGTACTCATATCAAGAGCTAAGCTCAAATGCATATCAAATGAATACTCTACTAAAATTAATACTTCCTAATTTTGCTATAAAAAGTTCAATCAGCTGGAGGAGTCAAGTAACTCTATCAGGGGCTATGGAAGCCTAAGGGGCAGCAGAGCAATTCTTGAGGGAATAGAGACAACTCCGTCGGGGCTATAGACTCCTGCTGGCAACGAGGCAATGTCCAGGTAGTTTAAAAGGTGTGTATCTTTACATAGCTTAATGCAAGTAAACCTTGATGATTTTGGCTGTGGAAGGATGGGAACGAATGCAATTGCACACACTCAGACTTTCAGGATATGGATAGTTGTACTGAGCTAGTGTTCTCTGCTTCTTTGATATTGTATCATGTTGTCCAATTTAATACATGGGAAACACAGAGATTCTGGGTTCGAAAACTGTCGTTTATCTTAGAAATGCTTTGGAGCATTTCTCCAGCAGAGTCGCCATTTGTTGTGCCTTGCACACATGCCCCATTTTGCCAAATGGAGACCCCCCTTTCTTTGCTTTGGCTTGGAGTCTCAGTCTTTCTTTCTTATGACAATGAGAAGGTGAAATTGTGCTTAGAATGCAGGAGTTGTTTCAAATTTGGTCATTTCGCCTGTTTGGAGTCATTTGATGTCTTTCATGATTGGTTTGGAGGTGTCTTGAGTGGGTTTGTGCTTAGGAAGTAACCATTTGCCACCTTTTGCGTTGAAATTGAGTGTTACTACATTTTGTGCTAAAATCCTATGTTGCTGGATGTTGTCCTTGAAATTGCTACTACAGGATGTGTCATGTTAGAATTCCTAGTTTCCAGGTCTTGGGGTTGCAAAATCATGTCAAATTCCGCAAAGATTTCACTAAGGGGTTCATATACCTTCACTCTAATGCATGTTCCTGACACCCTAATTTGGCTAAGTCTGAAACCCTGAAGACCTTGAAAATGGCTAAGTCTAAAATCTGGTGGAACCTCAAAAATCTAGAATCTGCATATTAAATCCTATGGATTTGGAACCTATCTCAAACATCCTGACAGTATATATTTATTTTGAAATATACTATCACCCTAGACATTTCCAAATCTGGTGCTAAAAACAACCCCTACTGTACTTTGCGCCAAAAACAACCCCTACTGCACTTAGCGCTAAAAATTAGTCCTACCGCCTAGCGCTAAAAATCAGTCCTACTGCCTAGCGCTAAAAACAAACCTTACTAACTTGTGCTAAAAATTACTTCCACTGCCTTTTGTCGATAGGTCCTAAAAACCGTGCTAGGTCAGTCCACACTAAAACCCTGCCAATATGCCTTCACACTCTTAGTGCTAAATTCACTCGCCACAGACTTGCGCTAGAATCCACACCGGCTGACCTCATGAGATACTATTAGTCAGTCCGAGCCAAAAGTTGCGCCTGCCCTCTTTTGTATTCCTTGCGCTAAAAAACATGGATCATGGACTTGCACTGAAAATTGCCTTCATTGACTTTAGTCAGTAAACCCCAAAATCAGCGCTAGGTCAGTTGGAGCCAAAATTAGCGCTAAGTCAGTATACTCCAATATCAACGCTTCTTGTCAATTTGGGCCAAAAAATACATTTTTTGAAGGGGAAACTTGGATTTTCTTGATGAATTTGAATTGCATATCAATCTATCACATCATGATGAACATTTTTACCAAATTTGTGTGGATTTTGGGCATGTTTTACAACAATTTATGCTACTACACCTGAAAAGTCAGTACCCCCCAAAATTCTCACTTTTTACAAAAAAATGCTATAAAAACATGAAATAAAAGTCCTCAAATGGGTCCTAATGGCTGTAAAAACCTCCCAGATCACCATATTGGCAAAATGGGTACTTGAAAATGGTAAAAAATGCAGAAAATCATGTGAAAATCACTGGATTTGTGAAGAGATCTATAATTAAGCAACATTGAGTTTGAGTTGTTCCTAACTGATCTATGGCTGCAAGTGGACATATCTTGATCCAAATTGATGGAAAATAATTGTTTATGATAAAATTTATGCTTTACATTGTGAATTGCAGGTTTTGGAGGACACTGGAGCTTGTTGGAGCTGTCTTGGAAGGATGAACACACAGAGGTACCCTACCGACCTAGAAATGCAAAATTGACATTCTATCAACCAAATTGCTGCTACACCTGCAAGAGAAAGTCAGTATGAAGACCAAGATGATATAGATGAGTCCCAAGAGCAAGAAGATAATGGAGATAATGCCTACATCTTGTTGTTCCTGTAGATCTAGTTGAATGATCAAGTCATGTTCACAGCTGCCTACACATGTTCTAGCAGTCCAAGTCATCAAGAATTGATCCAACAAGCATCCAATTGGATATGTATTCATCAAAGATGTGCTACATACTCTCCTTTACCAGTCAGCTCATTGGAGAAGTCATTTGTCCTATTAGACAACTCAAAGGTGGCAAGCAACAAGATAATCCAATCAGCATGAGCAATCCCGTCATTCCACATCAGCTCATATTTTCAAGGGTCATATGACTTTATTTTGACTTTCTTTCTCCTTGAAAAGTGGCTCTTTGGCATGTATAACCAAATGGGTATCCATTTTGTCCAGATTCAATGTATCTGCAAGCTATATTTTATCTTTTTCCTACAAGATAAAAGCAAATCCGAGATTGTAACTACCCACCAACCAAATTAAATGCCATGTAATCTAGACCATTGGTGTTGAGTTAATCTCTATTGTCCATTGAAAAACTCAGTATGGTGCCTTATCTATAAAAAGGCCATCATTTTCTCTCATATGAAGTAAGATTTGATAGTGAATTGTTGAGACTTTGCCAAAATTCAGTCAATACAAAGCAAGTTTTGCAGGTCGCTGGGAATTTGTGTTTATGTGTTGTCTCATATTGGATTGCATGGTTCATGTCAATCTGAAATTAGTTTACATTCAATTGCATTTGTGATTAATTATTCATATATTTGATGGATTTTTTGTCCATACCATTAATGACTTGCTGATTGTATGTGTTAGGGTAAAATAGTATCAACAATGAATATGCAATAAACAACATCAAATACCCATAACTCAATAGAATAATGAAACTAAGAAAGATTGAGTGAAATGAAGCAATGAATAACACAATGCAAACCTCCTCGAATCGAAACTTCTATTGTTGCCTATCAAGATCGTCCTTGTTTGTATGAAGTTGGCCCTCAAAGAGTGCACTCCTTTGCTGTTTTCAAGAATGTCGATAGCGAATGGCTGTGGTGATAAATGTGCGATGAAGAGGAGCTTTAAAGCTTTGGGTGATCTCAAGCAAATTGTATTGGGATGCCAAAGGCACTTTGGTGAATTTCTGCAGAGTAACAATACGAATAGCCTGGATGAATAGAATGGAAGAATAAGGTTCCATTTATAGACTTGGAGGATGAAGATCAATAGTTGAGACGAAATGAGCAGATCAATGGTTGAGAATGGTTGAGGAATGTGCAACAAATAAAAAGAGGACAAGTGTCCCTCTTCCATCATGTAACAGGGTAGTTAACAAAATTGATTGAAGAGTTAATAGAATGGATTGAGGAATTGACAGAATTGATTGATCAGTTACCCGAATAGATTGAGGAGTTGACAGAATTGATTGATTAGTTAACAGTTTTGATTGAAGAGTTAACTAATTTTGATTAGAGGAGAAATAGGACATGTGGGTGAGAGAATATTAGCTAATTAAATACTTGAAATATTTAATTACATGTGCAACATGGTGAGGTGGATTTATGAAATTAGGACTTAGGATAGAAGAATTTAGGATTAATTAAATAATTTAGGATTATTTAATTATGTGAGACATTAGAAGAATTTAGGGAATTTAATTAAATAAATGGATTTTATTTAATTATGGACTTCAGAAGAAATAATTAAATATTTTGATATTTAATTACTTAAGAGGAATGTGAATCAAATAAATAAATTTGTTTGTTTATTTATTTATTGATAGAAGAATTGGGAGGGAAAAATTTTAAGAATATTTATTTAGACTGAATCGTGCCATTTTTAGGCGTATACAGTATGTCATTGTGCATGGTTAGTCTGGATATATCTATATGAGCTAGTTTCGATTGTGTTATTTCATTAAGCTGCGCCAGGGATTGGGTGTTTGATGAACCCTCTACAATTTGAAAATCATTACATTTCGTTGGAAGATTGCACAATCTTTATGGCATTTTGGGCTGCCTGGTTAAACATGGATTCATTTATTATTGTGAATCTGCATATCTGTGTGTTGATCATTCTTGTAGCTATCTATAGGATTTCTTATCCCTTTTCTCTTCCCCCTTTACCTTTTGCATTTTATTTAGTCAAGCTTTGTTAGGTTAGGTTATAAGTAGCATCTACATTACAAATATGCTAAAAGAATCATAGGGTTTCTGCATACATACTGCTTTCATATCTTATAAACCCTATCAAATGTAAGACCCCTTGTTGGCACAGCTAGTACATCCCACTGAGATATTCTACGCAAGTTAAGACCTAGCTGTATTATCCTTGGGGCAGTCCTATTTGGGATAGGATACTTTTTTCAAGAGAGGTGAGATACATGTATTTCACCTACGTTGTTGTGTGCTAAAAACACCATCAACAGGAAGAACATATCAAGTTGATCAAAAATAGATTGGCGGAAGCAAATGATAGACAAAAAAGTTACGTTGATGCTGAGCATACACCAAGGCAATTCTTAGTTGGATAAAAAGTTCTTTTGAGGGTCAAACGTCAAAAGAGTTCCATAAAGTTTGGGAAATCCTCCAAACTAGCTCCTTGATATGTAGGACCCTTCGAAGTTCTCAAACTGATCAATCTGGTTGCCTACAGAATCACTCTACCACCAGCTCTTTCTAGGATGCACAATGTTTAAAGCATAACTAAATAGAGATTTTTGTCAGATATTATAGTTTGAAATGCTCTGATAGACATGTATGCAAAACGTAGAATCATAGAACAGGCACACAAACTATTTATTTGAACGCCTTAAAGAGATTCTTATCTCATGGCGCAGAAAATGCACAAAATGATTTTGTTGAAAAGGTCTTAGAAACTTTCAAACAAATGCAATTTGCAGGTGTAAAATGACATCCCCACGGCCTGCCAAATTGTACCTTCTATAAAGGATATGGATGTCCATCAAAGAATATTTAGAGGAGGCTTTTATTTGATGTTAAATAGTCGTGAATACCCTTGAAATGTCATCTCATGGTTTGCAATGATCGCAACATGCACATATAATGGATGTATTGATAAGTTTCTAGAAGATTTCAAGCAGATGCAATCAGATGGTATAAAGTCAAATTCCATAATCTTTGCTATCTTCTTCCTTACCCGTGCCATTTAATAGGAGCTTCTACAATAAGAACGTCTCAAAAAGATGGCATCTTATGGATTACAAAGATTGCAGAATATGGATAAAATGGATTTATTCAAAAAGCTTGAGATTCTTCTGATGGACGTGAATGCAGACCGTGAGAATGTAGACTTAGTGCATTAGAACTTGAATGATAGTGTGCGTGTGTGAAAATGATCTTTCGTCATGGATATTGAATGAAGAGAACAACGGGGAAGAAAGATACAATTGGTCCTCTCTGTAGAATGCCTTGAGGTTGAGGCAATTAGTGGATGGAAATAACATTTTATGATTTTAATTACGGTGGGAAAATGTGCTTCAATCTACCTCTTCATGCTAATGTTGCTAGTGGAAGACATACTATTTTCATAGTCCATATTTTGTATGCACAAACATAGGAGTCTAATATTAAGGTATTCAAAGGATTCATCAACATTCAACAACGTTTACAATCCACCAAAGTGGAGTAAATGGAGATGGAAAGTAACTTAACAAAATTCATAACTCAAAAGTTACAAGTTTTAGTTACCTTTTTGAAAAAGTGACTTACGTCACTTATTGTAATTCAAAAGTTAGAAAATGAGCTTTGTTTCCAGAAAATTTAGGTAAAATCTAACTAGAATAAAGCTTATTTTTAAATTATTGTATTTCAAAAAAGGTAGTTAGAAAGTAGTTATTAGGTGGTTACAAGGTAGTTACTAGGGAGAACTCTATAAATACAAGGCTATTTCAAATGTAAAGGGACTTTTTCAAGAGACTCTTATAAGAGGACTTTTCAGAGAATTTTGAGCTCACATATTGTACAAAGGACTTTATGAAGTTGTATAAATTCATGAAAGATAAAAAAGAGTGTATGTGGTCCGTATGTTCCAATTGTGCTTCTGAGTTATCCTTACTGGTTTCTCGTATGTTAAATTGGTAATCCTTTGTGTCTTTGTGTAAATCATTGGTCATCTGTTGAAGCATTGATATAAACCATGCCATTGATGTAATGAAACAATCATATCTTGGTATCTTGATTTGAATGTGCTGGAGAAAATCATCTCTTCATCTGTTGAGATTAGTCATCTTCTTTTCATCATTATTGCATATTAAAACATTTGTTGTGAAGTTTATCATATTGGTTCAGGAACGTAGTTTCTAGCTTCTATGGTGAAATCCCCTCATAATTTGTCTTGACTTTGTGAAATCTGAACTAGTATTCGTGTTTCTATTGTTAGGGTTTCTATTAATCATCTTTATTGTTAGTTTTCCTTTTCCTCCTTTTTGTAATTTCAGGTTAAAAGTACACAAAAACCACAAATACCCCCATCATACAAGGGAGCTGCCCCTCTCAAACGCAAAGGAAAGTTGTTAATCCAGTAACAACTTCTCTAACTCTTGGAACAGTTGTCATTGCCTGTTGGGTGAGTCACATTCAACTCTCTAGTGACAAATATGTTTACCAACACCACCTTACAAGGATTAGAAGCTTCTAGCCATGTGAAGATAGAGACAAATGTGGAATTAAATAATAAAATTATTTAATTTTTGGAAAGGAATGACGTGGAATACATTAATTAAATAAATCTTTAATTTATTTAATTAATTTGGATGAGGGATGATGTGGAAATTAATTAAATAAATATAATTTATTTAATTAATTGGGTAGAGGGATTAAAATGGGATTAGTTACATAAACATGATTTATTTAACTAACTGGGTGATGAAAAGGTTACTAGAGAAAAACGTCTCATCAGGTGTCTCAAATGAGGATGTCACAAGACATGGTCAATTTTAGGTGTCTACATTTTGCCCCTCTTTGATATGATGTTGCAAATAAGAGAAGTAACATCATTTCAAAGAAGATAAGGTATGGATAGAGGAAAATGATGACTCAACCACTTGAAAGAGTGACAAGGAGGAATGGATGTAGGGATGGGATATGATGATAATGTAAGGATATGATGATGCCTCCTCGAGAGGATAGGCATGTTGGAAGAACACGGGTAGGCTCTCGAAATGAATGAAACAATAAACGATGGATAAGGAGATGGAGGATGTAAGATAATGGATGGATGAAAGAGATGAATGATACATTATGCTACAATAAAGTGAGCAACCATATAGTTTGACATAGCACTAGACATTATGCACCAAGGTATAAGGACCAGGGTGACGATGTGTCTTGTGCGCCCAACGTAATACAACCTTGTCTAAACGTATGAGGAAGAAAACTTAGAGCATTAAAGTCCTAATGCACAAAAAGTATGATATGACCTTAGATGCAAAGGATAATGTAAAAAAACTATTCCATCATACACAAGATATGAATATTAGCTAGAATGATATGGATTTGATACAAATGCAAGATAAAAAGATAACACACACAAGCAAGCAAGCATGCACATATGATTAAAAAAATAAGGTATTGCCCCTGTCAAGATACAAACCAATGATTAATTGATAATGATTAATGATGATAGTGTTGTCATTGCAGGGAATGATATATCCCTAGATCAACACAATGATGTGGGAATGATATATCCCATTGATGATGATGATGATTGATTGATTTGGTTTACGACAAGATTAGGATCAAGACCAAGGACGTGATTGGATAATTTGACAAGATTGATTGACTTGATTGGCATGGATAAAGGATGACTTGCATTTGGATTTATTTGATGGATTGATTTAATTTGATTTTGATGAATTGATTTGATTTGATGGATTGATTTGATTTTAATGATTTGGTTGATTTGATGGATTTGATTGATCTGATTTGATGGATTTTATTGCTTAGATTTTTGTTGGATATTTGATCTTTTTGTGTTTTTTTGAATTGTTTTTGGTATGGCATTGGATGACAATTTGGATAGCCTTTGTGCTAGACACCAATGACAAGGGAAAACCAAGTCTAGATGCAAGGATGGAGGTCGAATTGGATGGACAAAAGGATGGACGATAGTAAATGGGATGGAAGGCTCATCATAGATGGATGGATAAAAATGATAGGTCATAGTGGATGGGATGGAAGACTCATGATAGATGAATGGATAAAAGGATAGGCAATAGTGGATAGGATGGCTGAGAGGTGTAGGATGTGATCTCCAAAGACTATGTCACATAGGAATAACATGCCCCATTCTTGGTAGTATGCTTAGGACTTTACATGATAAAGCTTATGACGATAGGATGATAGGATTGGTTGGAAAGGATAAGGTATACCAAGAGATATCAAAAGCATTTGTCAACATTTTTCCCCATATCTTTATCAAGATCAAAAGGAGGAAGGGAGGATGAATGGACTCAATAGGACAGATATATGGGTGTAATGGATAAGGATGGTAGGATGGTATGGAAATGGTATGATGGGATAGATAGTTTGAATGAGACAACGTGCCCCCAAGTGTAAGTGACATAGAAAATCAACTTACCCATGACGCCTGTTTGCCAGATTTTCATCATGATACTTATCCAAGGTGCCACCAAGGTGGTTTTCACCATTGGACGAAGGATTTCTCTTTACTATTTTGATTTTTCTTTTTTTTTTCTTCTTTTTTCGAAATATTTGGATGGGATAGGTGGATATGGATAAGAGGGACTCAAGCATCTAGTTCTATGAAAGGTTATAGTCCCATTAGAGATGAATGTCATCGCACATGGACCATGTCAAGTGTCATCATGCTCATAGGCATTGGTAGGGGATTGCATGAGAGGGAGATGGATTAGGTGGATAGTGGATTATGGAAGGATGGAGGATAGTGGATTTTGATGTGGATTATGGATTGAAGGATAGTGGATGGAAGGTTTATGGTAGGGTAGACTAGTGGATTTTGATGTGGATTACATAGGGTTCATGCAAAAGGATGGATGAAAGGCTTATGCAAAAGCATGGACCATGGGAAGGTGATGGGGGAGATATGTGGGATAATAGATGAAGGATGGGAAGATGGAGGTATGTGGGAATGTTGTGGAATGGAAAGGAACTGAAACCAATGGCTGCACACATGGTGATAAACATTGAAGCTTTTGATTTGGAAGAGGTGTAGGAAGCAATTGACATGTTTTCTTAGGGGACATGGTCGATGTAGGAATTTAGGTACCCACATAGACTTAGGATTTTTATGATTTTTATTTTGCTTGTGGGATGAAGGAATTTGAGATTTTTGAATGGAATGAGATTTTTGAGATTTTTGGATGGAAGAGGATTGTTGGGATTTTTGAGATGTGGATGCTTCATTTGACTTGCTTTCTTTTTTATTAGGTACCCAAACCATTTTAGTTTTGGCCTTTTCTTTTGGAGGTATGGGCTTATATACCCTTTTAGATATATTTTGCTTTAATTCTTTGCATTGATGTCTTAAGGCAATAGGATCTTTAGGATTGTTGGCTTTATGGGTAGAGGCATCCAAATTTTTATGTTTGAATCCATTGGGGTTGGTGGAAGCTTCTTGTTTAGATGATGTGTGCATTGATTGGTCATGATTAGAAATTTTAGGGGACTTATGGATGGATGGATTAAAAGTGGATTTTTGGATAAATGGATAAGGGGATTGGATGATAGGGATATTAGGCGTCGGGAGAAGTGGTGATAAAGTGGATGGAGGGATATTAGGAGTTGGAAGTAGTGGAGGTAAAGTGGATGGTGGAAGGTGTATGGTCACATGCTTTTGGGATTTAGAGGATAATGGAGGAGGGATGGAAACATATGTTTTGGGAGTATGATAGGATGCATAAGATTTGGGATGGAAGGATGTGGATTTAGGAGGTATGGAGGTAGTACCAACATCTTGAGATTGTTTTCCTTGGGGTATATATCCAAGGCCATATGAGTGTAGAGGTACTTTGACATGGATAGGCTCCAAAATACCTTGTTCATGAAGCCCTAAGCCTTTACCTTGATAATTCATTTTTTGGAGTACGTGATGGACAATGGGACTATTTGTGTTTTAAACACTAGACACGAGCTCATTATTTGATGGAGAAGGTGAGGTGGTAGATAATGGTTGTTTCTCTCCTAAGGAAGAACACTCATGAATGAAGGTAATAAGACTAATAGGATATGATGGATTTGCAACATGGTCAATAGTGGGTGACGAAGGATCATTAGGATCTTGATTATACTCATCAAGATCCAAGCTATTTGTTTGATCACCTATGGTTACTTGGGAGCCAAGTGTCTCATCAAGGGAGTAGATGTTGTTGTATCATGGATAGGGCTAGATGGGGGATGGATAGGAGCAATTTGGATATCTTGCTCATGGATGGTTATGAGATTATGGATAGGATCAATATGCTCATAGATAGGATCATGATCATAGATAATATCTTGATCATAGAGAAGGTATAAGTTGTGGATGGATTGAATGGAGGGGATTTGATCTTGATTAGAATAAGGGCTTGATATTTCCACATGATTTAGATTAAATTCTTGACATATCTCTTGGTTTGAATGGAAGTGGAGGTGAGAGACTCTTGGATAGGATTGATAGGTTCTTGACAATCACCAACATGAGGGTACAATGGATCTTGACTTGGACTCATGAGGGGAGACTCTTCAATAGGCTTTATGGATTGTGGATTACATGATGGATTTAGAGGATTAGGCATGGTGTTTGAAGGCTCTTGGAGAGGCTCAAGGATAGATGTTTGAAATGGAGACTATTTATTCCTTGCTAATATCCACTGGATCACATCCTTCATAAGTGTATGGGTGGATGGACAATATAGTGGATGGATAATAATGGTAGATGATGTCTTAGGCTTAGGTTAGGATTTGGGTTGGATGGAGGGATAATGGGATTGGGTGGATTAGGACTTGGACTAGATTGATGGATAATGGGATTGGATGGATTGGGATTTGGATTGGATGGAGGGATAGTGGGAGTAGATGGATTAGGACAAGGGCTAGTGGGATTGGGTAGATTTGATTTATCTATCAGAATCTTACCAGAATCTATGAGGTTTATGACCAATCTCTTAAATGTGGGACAATTGCATGTCTTATGACCTTTAATCCTATGGTATGCACAATAGTCATATTCATTGTACCCAAGGGAACTAAGTGCACTTTCCTTGTATGGTTTGATTTTAGGAAGTTCAATGAGTTTTCTTTTAAGAAACCATTGTACAAACATCTCATCCTTATCTTTTGGTGGAGAATTAGAGGAACATGGGGATGAAGGTAATGAAGTTCTTGATGGAGTAGAAGGTTGATGGACCAATGGACTAGGAGTATGGTGGTGTTGAGATAGGACTAGTAGGCTCGTGGATTGGCATTTGAGTGGATGGTGATGGAGGGTACTCATAAGATGCATAAGCTAGAGTGGTGTTCCCCTTGTCAAAGGTAGCATGAGGACTTAAGAGTGCTTGATCTTGGTGCACAGGGTAACTTAGGCTCACATGTTCTTGTTGTGAAGGCACTTGATAGTCTTGTGAATGAATTTGGTGGTGAGGTGAAATGGTGGGATATGTAGGTGGAAGATATTGGGGTATGGATTGATATGGATGTTCTTAGGATGTGAATTGATATGGATGTTGGTTACCGTTGGAAGAAGTGGGATAAGGTTGATGTAGGATGGACTTGATATGCAGATGGACTAGGTTGGTATGAATTTGGTGGGGATGACATATGTGATTGGGGTTTTGACATGATAAGATTATAAGAATGATCTTGGGAATCTCCAAAGATGAGAGGTGCTAAAGGTGTTGAAAAGCACAAGACAATTGAGAGAGGGGGGTGAATCAGTTGTAACCAAAACTTCAAAACCATTAACACATCAACCACTTAATCACTGTTATTATATTTTAAACATGAAAGCATGAAATCAGAAACTTAAACACATTCACACATGAGACACCAGATTTTTACGTGGAAAACCCAATAAGGGAAAAACCACGGTGAGTGTTAGCTCACAATATAATATGTAATAACAATATCGAAAATCAGAGGCTCACTGCCCAGAATGCTCACTGCAAAAAGAAGAGGCTCACTGCCAATGGGGTGGCTCACTGCCAGAGTTAGTGAACTGAGATAGTAGCATCTACTCCATGCCAGGGTTTAGTTCCATTGAAGCACACTGATTCTTCTTCCTTTCTGCCTTCTTTACTTACACACAATTATATTTGCATTTTCACACATCGACACACAATTCATGATTTCATTACATGTTTTTATACAATTCATCAACCTTGGAATTAACATCAAGGCCGACATTACAATCACCAACCATTGGAACAATCTCCAAGGTTGGCAAACATACATACATTAAGATAGGTCTGGACCTAAATAGATTTGAGAGAGAAAAGAGTGAATGCGGACCACACCATGCCTTACCTAGGACTTCATTGCAATCTTCCATGCAACAACATGCTTCCACAATCTTCAAAGCATAACCGCAAGTAGTGAGAACAATCAGGTCAGCCAAGACTTGAGTTAACACTAAGACCTTTAGGAACACGCTTCAACCACGATCCAAATTACACTTTATGGACCAATGAAAAGGTAGGAACATGATATAGAGTCATCCACAAGCACGTTACAATCACCAAGAACATTCACACAACCTCTAAAAACTTTATCCATGAGATACTTCAAGCCAGAGCATTTGAACAATACTGTTGGCCACTGCCATAAAAGAAAGATCGCTTGCAGAGCACCAAATCACGAACCATTTTGACTGAAGGCACATAACATCATTACAAACTTAATTCCAGAACCGCATACTATAAAACTTAAATGTGGAGGAATGCAGAGCATAATACATTCTCCCTGTCACCATTAAATACTCAGAAAAATAGTTTTTACTCTGGTGAACAAAACTCGCTCAAATCTTCACACCAGAGGCTCAAACTTGAAACATAGCCCCTACAGACATCCCTTAACATAACTTCCAATCCAAAAATAAAGATATTCAGTATACAGAATATGCATAGCAAAACACTACACTATACTTTTGCAAGCCAAGAAACTCTGCAACACACTATTTACACTAGGAGAGCAAATTTTCTCAAAATCACTTGGGAACACAATATCAAGAACACTTTCTTAGTATCTTCAACACTTATATAAGTCAATACAAAGCAACTAACTGAACACAAGTAAGCATCAAAACAAGAGCACAGTTGACACCAATGACAAAACAGATATGTTGACATCAATGACAACACTAGTAAGCACATACTTGCAACAAAAGGATCATGACTAAAGTCATTTCTAAAGTGTGATTGCTCAAGAGGATCTATTCTCTCATACATACATGTAAGTACTTCAAGTCGAGATTTTTGTTGGTATGGAGTTTGAGGAATGAGGTTTGACCTTTTAATTATGAAAACCATTTTGTCAAACCAATGTTTATTTGGGATTAGAATGATGGAATGATGAAGGATTTGGCTTAAGCTTGAGAATTGGATGTGGATTAAGGATGAAAATGAATGAAGGATAATTAGGAAAAGGATGAATGATAGGATTGGATGAGGATTAGAGGATTTTGATGTGGATAATGTAGTAAAAATGGATGAAATTGGATTAAGATAATGATGCAGGATGAGATTGGATTAGGGATGAAAGTGATGACAAGGATAATGAGGATGATGTGGAATGTATGTGTTGATAGCTTGACTTAGGCAATGGTCAAGTAAAAGATTTCACATGTACATGCATGAATCACACACATAAGACACAATGACAAGTTTGTCTTTCAAGGTTGATTGTTATGATTATGAATACACTTGAAGACACATCAACAAGCCTAAGATTAATCAAGTGGGTGTGGGGAAAAGGTCTTAGTCTAGGATGTACAAGTGATCTAAGGATGTCTCCAATATACACAAGGTAAGGGTGCCCAATTCTGTGAAATGAAAGTGAAATAATGCCACACAGCCAGGAGAAAGGGGTAATCCACCCTTCACCTTCACTTCCCCAAGGTATAAAGTTCTTGGGGGCTTAGCCTGAATGACAAGATTTCAACTTCCAAGAGGAATGTCTTTCGATTCACTCCTTACTTTTTAGACTCCACCAAAACCTTATAGTCGAGGTCATCCCTTGGAGTGGTGTGTCTCCAAGTAGACCTCCTAGGAAGGGTGGCAACAACAAATCGAGTGGGTGCTTTTTATATCCAAGGTCACCTTACAGTGCAAGGAGAGAGCATACACACACACACACACTTGATTCAAACTCACAATGTTTATTTACCCTTTAGATAGTTGAAATATGTGTTGTGAAGATGAATGTATGAAAGGATGTTTTTGATTCTCAAGATCACGCGAAGTGCATGAGAAGAGCATACACACCCTTAATTACACTCAAATCCACCAAACAATTCAAGCACAAGTTCATTTTAAACCCAAATCCAAATGTGACGATGAAGGCACATGTTCATATTAAGCCCAATTTCAAAGTGTGATTGCAAACAAGTTGTTTGGTGTAATGGAAAAAAGTGAAAGTTGTGTCGAGTGCACCTAGAAATATTTGTCTTCAAATTTGATGATGAGGCATACGCATTGGTGGTGCCTGCTCAGAGTTTAGATTTTGAGCATTTGCATCTACGGCCTTTAAAAAAAAAAACCAAGAATTTTTAGTCCCTCGGCCTCCTGAAGTGCATGTATGTATCTTTGTATGGCCGTTTGTATGTGTCTTTGTATGTACAAGTGTAGTTGTACATTGGCGGACCCGAAAAGAAGTTCAATCGGCTTCAAAAAGTGCAAAAAATGGTTGTATGCATCTTTGTATGCATATCGGGTTGTATATGGCATTCATATATAATTCTGGGCATGCAAAAGTGGATGTACATCGAAGATTCCATCGCAAATTCCTGGTATATTCTACTGTTGTATCAAAATGATTGTATGTATATTCGTATGTTTGATATACAACTGGCTTTATACAACAGCGGACTTCAAAAAGATTTGAATCGGGTTGAATTGTTGTCGGGCCCACAGGTGTACAAGGGGGATTGTATGTATGTTCGATATACAATTGGACATACAAAGGTGGAATGTACAATCTAGGATTTCAAAGTTTATCAAATCGGGCCTGGTGGGTGCATACAAGTGCAGAGTTGAAAAGTCAAAGTGTTTTCCTTTGTATCTTGCATTGTATGTATCTCTGATATACAACTGCATGTACAATGTGAAATATACAAGTAGGTAGGTGCAAAGGCAGACGCGGCCAAGGAGTTAACAACATTGGTGAAGCAGATGAAATCTGCGGTTGTATATTGGGGTTGTATGTTCCCAATATACAATCGGACATACAACGAGCAGATACAAAGAAACATACAAGGTAGGAGCAGTCAAAGTCAACGGTCTTCAGGAACATGGTGGGGCCTACATAGTTGTATGTCCTAGATTGTATGTATGTGCATATACAACGCAAGATACAAAAAGCACATGTACAATATGGACATGAAGGAAGAATTTGTTATGGCAGATTTTAGGTTGGGGTCCATGGGTTTTATATTGCACATTGTATGTATGTGTGATATACAATGTAAGGTACAATGAACTAGATACAAAGCTCGGATGCGATTGCAGTTTCAAAGTGTTTCATAATGATTTAGCGTCCGCCTTTGTATGCAGGTGATTGTATGTATATACAATCTCGTATGCAACCACAGATGCAAAAGGAGATACAATGAATCGCCGATGAAGAGGCCAATGCTTAGCGATGGAGAACCAATCAGGAAGTAACATGTGTCCAAAGGCAGTTGTATGTATATACAACTACATATGCAAAATTTGAATGTGCTGCAGGCAGAAAGGTAAAAAGGGTGAAAAGGCAAAATGTATGTTCGCGATGTGAAAAGTCAAAGGGGATAATGCGCTTGCATGGCGTAATTTCATTGGTTGTGGACTTTTCAGCATGATTTGAAGCCGTAGATCTCAACGGGACGAAATGAATCGACGGCCTGTTTCAATTCTTCAGAGCAGGAGTAATTTTTCTGTATGTTCACTGCATCATTTCGAGCGGGAAAAAACTTAAAAAAAACATGCGAACCATTGTTGCATCCTGAAATCGGTAGGTTGGCATTTATGGCAAAATTGCAGAGGTATGGATTTGAAGGGACATGCTAGCTACCATTTTAAAGGAAAATCTCCAAGCAATGACACACTTCCTGAATTCAACCACTCCCTTCTTCCTCTTCTGCCTACTGCATTGAATGTTTTGGGTGCCATTTTGATGGTGCATTGTATCTGGTAGCATCTCGAAAAGACCATGTAATTAATTGCTGAGTACATGTTCTTGTTATATTAGGATTGTGTCACTCATTTTTCTGGGAGGTGGAAGACTTGGGCAATTTTTGGGAGAAATAATGAAAACAGAGCTTTTTGGTTGTTCTGTCTCTTTTGTGAGTTTATGAGTTGCATTTGAATGCACATTGCATACATGTTCAGTTTCATGTCATTCTTATATGAAAAATGCTTCATGGCATGTGTTTAGCTATTTGTCTCCATGGCTGTATGCATCCCTTCTTTTGAATCTGGTTGCTAAGGGTTACCTAGATTCTAGGATATAGATTTCTGTATTGCATGCTTGATCTCTAACTTCCATTCAAGGAGTGGATTAAACTGTTTTAGGTTAAGTATGAAGAAGAATGTATGGCAGCAGGGATATTTGTAAGTAGAGATAGCTAAATACTCATCCTTGGGTGGTGTTTGTAAGGCAAGCACCAATATGACCCCTTGAAACTTGAATGCCAGTGCAAATCATTCACTTGTATACATCTAGTTGACTCCTTGCCCTGAGATAGGCACCGGTCTGCCCTTGTGTAGTAGTTATGATCCAAAACCCCCTGTCTTGCATCCAAAACATAAACACAAATCATTTCATAATTCCAACCTGTTAGTTTGTAGGAGTAGAAATAGGACCCCTGCATACTCTCATTCTTAACCAGTTAGATATGTCCAAGAACACTGCCAACCTTGTGATTTATCACACAAATCTTGGTCCAAACATGAGAGTATTTTGCCTGTTTTGAGAAGCTAAATCTTTCTATTGGCAGTGAGTCAAAGATAAATCTTTAGCTATAGGGATACCCCCCTTGGTGCGGCAGAACCAGAAGTGAAGGGGAGGTAGCTCACGCAACCTCCTGTATTTGTTGGCCAAATCTGCCTGTGCATTGGAATTGGCAAACCCTTTGCTGATTCGGATAAAAAACCCCAACACGCATCAAGCCACCGTCAAAGCCACAAGACAAAGTATATAGAAAGTATCAAATGATATGTCTTTAATAAGCAAACCTGTGAGCCACTTGTGAGTTGTTTGAGAAAAATTGTCTTTAACAAATGATATGGCTGCAATCAAAGAGTTAGTGACAAGAGAAACAAAAAAAATGACTATAATGCCTATTAAAACGCAAAAAATGACTAAATTATGGAAAAATTGGACTAGGTAATTAAAAAAAATATTTGACTAAAAGTTAAATTATGTTAAAATCTGGCCATATTACAATTAGAAAATTAAACTAAAACCCTATCACACTTAAAGCTAAATTAATTAATCTAGATTAAAAAATGAAATTAAAACTAAAAACTAAATTAGAAATTAAAATCTAAATTACAATTTAATAGTGAAGTAAAATCTAAATACTAAATTGAAATTAAAAATTAAAATGTAAATTAAAATTAAAATTAAAATATAAAGCTAAATTAATGTCGAAATTTAATGCTAACTTAAAATTAAAATTAAAATTTAAAGTTAAGTTAAATTAAAATTAAAATTTAAAGTTAAGTTAAATTAAAAATTTAAATTTAATACTAAATTAAGATTTAAATTAAAATCTAATACTAATACTAAATTAAAATTAAAATTAAAATCTAAATTAACATCTAAGTTAAAATCTAAAAACTATATTAAAAATTAAACTAGGTTACAAAGACAATTAAATTAAAAACTAAACTAAGAACTAAAGGTAACTGTTAAAACAATTTTCTAAATTAAAAATTAAATCACAAACTAATATAAAATTAAACAAGCCGAGGAAAGTTTTTTTGCTCTGCATGTTTTTTTGAAGCTGGCCACCATTGTCTCTCTAGGTTTCCATACCGCGTTCTAGGCGCAGGAACTATAGCCTTTTCTCTGTTCGCCTGCATTTATTGCGGCATTTTGGCCATTTAAATGCCTCCTACCACTTCTAACCCAGCATTTGTTGCTGGTGTTGGCGGTTTCTCAGCTCTGAACAATGGCTCCTCCATTGACCAAGCGTCCCCAGAAATTTGTTCCAAAGGTGTTCCACGAGGTAAGCCCTCAGACTCTCCTGCTAATGTGATCTTACCATCACAAAAATTTGATACTACTTGTTTATGGTTAGAGCATCATACTCTCATTGGTTATTTTGTAGGGAGAACTCCCCCTGAATCTATGCTCAAAGAATGGGTCCAGAAGGCTTGGGTCCCTCATGGGTTCTACCTTGATATGGTCTAGAATCTGACCAAAGGCTTTTTCCTTTTCCGCTTTGTGGAAGTTAGCCATGTTTAAGCTATTTTGAACCATGGCCCTTGGTATGTTTGATCTTCCCTGTTGGTCTTCCAACAGTGAACCCAGTATTTTGTGGCCTCTGATGATACCAAACACAAGGTTCCTGTGTGGATTGAATTCCCTGATTTACCTTTGCCCTGTTTGCATTTCCTGCATGACATTGCCTCTTCCTTAGGAAGAGTTATTTGTGTTGAACCCGATAGGTTCTTTCAAGCACACCCTCAAAGTGTGTCTGTGTTGAGGTGGATTTTTCAAAAGACCTCAAGGAATTTATTGACATTCAAATTGCCCCCTTCAGAACACTCAGAAAGTTACATACTTCAATTTGCCCAATACTTGCTATCGCTGCCAGTCAACAGAGCATAAAATTAGGGACTATCCTCTTGCTGTGCCTAGAACCTGGGTTCCACCCAGGGAGACTGTACAGGCACGCCCAGTAGCAACTATGCCCAAGGCAGTGGTTTCTAAACCAATGGACACTTGGGCAACTGTTACCAATCGCAAACACAGAGTGAAACCCTCAGCGGATGCTCTCCAAACCACCGAAATAGTTAAAGATGTTTCAAAGCTTCCTACGAATGACGGGAAAGACAAAAATAAGAGTCCTCTTGTGCTGCCTTTGCAGCAAGCATCACTGCCAAGGGCAAGAGCCCGTGTCAATTCTTCCTTGTCGCCTCGAAGGCTCTCTCGTAGCTAAGAGCTTCCTGAGGAGGGAGAAATTGTTCACGAGATTAAAAAATAACAAATCCCTCCTCTCCAATTTGGGTCAAACCCCACCGACTTTCTTTAAAATAGTTTTGCTTCCTTTGAAAGCCTGGATTCTGGGGAAATGGTGGAGGATTTTAAATGAATTTTCTCTCTTGGAATGTTCGAGGTCTCACTGACCTCACTAGGAAGTACTTTGTTTGTGATGCTCTCCATCATTATGCTTCCCTTGATGTTCTATGCTTGCAAGAAGTTAAAGTTACATGCTTTCTTTTGTCTTCAGCTTGCCGTTGTATTTGGCAAGCCAGTAAAGTTTTTTCCACTGCCCATGAAGCCAGTAAAGGTGGTGTTGCTACTCTTTTGTCCCCTTGGTGGCATGATTCAATGGTGGATCATGGGGTGGATCCCACCAACCGGTTAATCTGGATGCTTCTTAATATTAATAATCACTCCTTTGGGATTATTAATATCTATGCTTCTAATGACGCGTCAGAAAGATCTGCTTTATGGTGGGGGATTGCGGATGCATTGCCAGTGGCCATGTGGCTCATTTGTGGAGATTTTAATATGGTTGAAACATCTATTGACAAAGATGGTGTGCTACCTTTTCGGTGGCTAGCTGGCAAAAGAGAGGCGTGGTTCCATATGCACAATAAATTAGGTTTTTTTGATCCCAATGTTGGCCACCGTCACTCCAGTTCTTTATGGCATAATTGGTGCAATTTTTGAATTGGAACTGACAGGGTCTTTAAATGCCTTGATCGTGCTATGATTTCTGCACAATCTTTTTTAATTTTTCCACGTCATCCACCCTTCCTGTGCAACTGTTAGTGGATGTGATGTTGTCAGACCGCTTTCTAATTCAGTTTGCCATTGAGTGGCAACTCACTCAGCCACGTGCCATGAAATCTCAATTTTTTTTGAACACTTCCTTGCTTGCTCATCAACCCACCTTGGCTCACATATCAACTATATGGAATTTAGAATACCGTCTGTTGCATTCTACTGGCTGGATTAAGTGGTGGAATGATGTTATTACCTGCACAACGAGGTTTCTTTGCATCTATGCCTGCCAGCTGGCCAATTTCAGGAGAAGGTCCTATGAAGCTACTGTCACTGCTTTGAAATTTGCTTATGAGGCTTTGGCTGCTGAGCCTTTCTCTCCTTCTAAGCAAATCCTTGTGGCCAATTTACGACATAAAAAATAGATGGCTGATTATCATGCTGCTAGAGGAGCACAACTTAAAGCTAGGATGCACTGGCTAAAAATTGGGGACTGTTTTCTAAGGAATTTTTTCGTTCTCTTCAAGCTAAACGTTCCTCACACGGTATTAAGCAAATCAAAGAGGACACTACTATTCATAAAGATCTGCCAGACATTCTCCAGGGTTTTGTAAGACATTATGAAAAAGTTTTCACTGCTCAAGAATACACTCCTGAGCGGCAGACTACTTTGCAGAATTGTCTTGCTGTTGTTCCAAAAAAACTCTCCTCGACCCAGACGCACTTCTGTGATCAATTATTAACCATTGACAACCTAAAAGAAGATGTCTACTCTATGGCTGATGGAAAAGCTCCTGGAATTGATGGTTTTCCTTGTGAGTTTTACAAAGCCCTTTGGGATTGTCTAGGAAAAGATTTACACAATGTTTACCTTGAAGCTTTTCATTCCAATTCTTTAGGAAATATTATAAATCAAGGAAACATTAAGTTCATACCTAAAGCTAGTGATCTGGAGGATATTTGCAACTGGAGACCTATTACACTCCTCAATATTTCATATAAAATCATTGCTAAAGCCCTTTCGCTCAAACTCCGCAACCTGCTTCCTCTGATTGTCCGCCCTGAACAAATAGGGTTTATTAAGTCCAAAGATATTTTATACAATATCATTGTAGTTTAGGAGGGAATGGAATGGGCACGAAAATCAAATCAAAAAGTATTTTTTTAAAAATTGATTTTGCTAAGGCTTATGATCGCATTGAATGGCGCTTTATCCTTGCAATGCTTGCAGCATTAGGGTTTGGACCATCTTTTATTCAGTCTGTCAAAACGCTCTTTTTTGATGCCTCTACTTGTATCACTATCAATGGTCACCAGTCCCATACTTTTGGCCTTTTTAGATCAATCTGGCAAGGATACCCTCTTGCTCTAAGCCTGTATGTTCTTGCGGTAGAAGGTTTTGGTTATCTTCTTGCTCATTCAGTGTCCAATCGGCTTGTTCATGGTATTTCTTTACCTAGTTCTTCTAGCCATCTGGTTAATGGTCATTTTGTTGATGACTCCTTTTTAACACTACTGGAAGAAGTAAATTCTATAAAAAATGCTCTTGGTTGTCTGGAGACCTTTTGTTTAGCCTCAGGTTCTTCCATTCAGTGGCATAAAACATTATGCTATAGGCAGCCAATTCTTCCCATTCCTTAATGGCTTCAGCAATATGGCTAGCGCTGGGTTGGCCATGGTGAAATTTTTAGATTCCTGGGTATTCCTTTTGCATTCTAGGGCACTTCTACTACTCTATGGCAAGCTGTTCTTACCCGTGTGGAACAAAAACTTGCAGTTTAGATTACTAAGTCACTTTCTCTGGCTGGTAAATTCCAGGTTTGTTCTAAGATCTTGGATGCAACCCATGTTTATTATTCTTCTTGTTGGGCTCCTTCAAATAGTTCTTATGCCAAACTGGAAAAAATCCTGAGGGATTTTCTATGGACCTCTTCTGATACTCGCCATGGTTTTCACCATGTTGCTTGGGAGTTTTGCTGCCTTCCCAGAGATTCTGGAGGACTTGGTATTCTTTCTACCCAACACCAAGGAACTGCCTTGGCTATCAAGTGGATTATCCATGCTCTCACTAGCTGTGAGGCATGGAAGGTTTTACTCTAGCATAACATTGAAATGGGGCATCCTTTGCACAAACTAGCTTGGAAGGGAATTGGTTATTCTACTCTTTGTCATGAGAGAACCAATTCAGATCTTGGGCATGTTTGTGGTTAAAAGTATTTGGAAAGCCTACGAAAAAGTTAAACCATGGTTATGCTGGTCTGGTGATGGATTTTGCATTGGTCTTTCTTTCAATCACCTTAATATTTGGTGGTTACCTCTTCTAGCTTCTGCAACTCAACCTTTAGCTAAATTGCCAAGTTTAAAGGCTCTAAAATTTCATAAAAAGGTGTTTAGACCTTACAGGATATGTTCCACCGGTCCACTATGATCCTTTTGGCTTGGGAAGCATTCCGTGTAAAATTTGGTCTTTCAAAAGTTGATAAGCCTACTTATGACAGAGTCATCATGGCTATTCCACGTGATATGCTTCACAAGGTTGGTATTCAGTCCAACAAGCCATGGTGGAAGGACTGGAAGTGGTATCTTGAAACACCAATGCTTCTTTTCAAGCCACAGATGGTTTACAGGTGGCTTTCAGCACATTTGCCCATGGCTGACACTCTCAATAAGCGTTGGCCTATTCATAGTTCTTTGAGTCTTTGGCATTCCAGATTTAAAACTATTTGTTTTGCCATTATTGAGCCAAAGCTTGCTCATTTTTCCTAGTGCATTCTCTTTCAAGGCTAGCCGGTTGGTACTAGGCTGTTTCATCTTGGTGTCCAGGATCACCGTTCTCCTTTTTGTGGACAGTCTGAGACGATACATCTCTTCTGGTATTGTACCAGAGCTCAGCAATTCTGGCTATGTATTCATGATTTCTTTTTCCCTTTCAGACTTGAGCCATTAACCTGGCAAATAATCCTTCTGGGTGACTCACCCAGGTTTCCTGAAAGATTTACTTAGATTTGGCATATTTTCAGGGTGGAGATTTTATTTACATTATGGAAAGATCGTAATTCTTGTATATTTTTAGATAGTAAAATTGGAACTTCAGTTTCTCTTTACATTAAAACAATTATATGTTCTAATGTTCTTCTACAGATTCAAGTGCAAGCTAACAAAGTTGCCTCGGAAGTGGCACACTTACAAGAGTTATTGGATCATTGGGGGAATGCTCCCTGCACTGTGGCTCATGTTCCTCCCTCTCTTTCCTCTATTAGAGCCCGCTCTCCTAACAAACGAAGAAGTCATTCGGCCAGAGATTCTCGGCCTTGTTCCCAGCCTGCTCCGCATCGCGGTGCTCACTGACGCAGGCCCTCGGCCTCTCCACGTCCACGTGGTTGGACTTCTGGCCATGATGCTAGTGCAGCTGGGGATAACGCAGGGTGGCCGACTATGGATAATGTAGGTAATGCCGGTTGGCCTGCAATGGATAATGCAGGATGGAATGCTCCTGGGCCTTCTCATCCACCAAGTACAGGGTGGGATAATACTAAGGTTTTCCCTCGGTTGAATTTGGCTATCTCACCTCAGCACGAGGGGCCAAATGTTCAGAAGGAAGAACAGGAAAATGAAGATGGCTAGGTGATGCCTGATGTCAACTCGGACCTTGCTGATATTTGGGGGAAACTAGATGACAGGGATCCGCCTTCTGCAGGGATGGCATTGGCAACTTAATTCTATTTTTTAGTATGCTTTTATATGGGTTCTGTACCCTTTGATACTTTGTTCTAGATCTTTCTAGGCTTTGCCCATGTGACTATCGGGGTGTGCCTTTTTACCACCCATTACTTTTTTGTGAAGTGTTATTTTATTTTAATAGATAACTTGCATTTTCATAAAAAAAAAAGGTAAACAAGCTAAATTTAAAACTATTTTAAGTTAAAAAAGTAATTTAAAAACTATACTAAAACTAAGCGGTAAAAACTAAGTTGAAATTAAAGTAAAACTGATTAAAAATAAATAAATGAATGAAAAAGAATAATAAGAATTAAAACTGAACTAAAGACTTATTACGTGAGAGGTTGACAGGAGATCGGAGATGGTTGAGTGGTGACATGGGTTTAAGACTAGTTGAAAGAGACGGTAGTGATGATAGTGGAGACGGGGTGGAGAAGTCAGCAACGAAGGTGGTGTGTATGGTAAAAGAGTTTTTGACAATATTGGCACTTACCCCATGTCTCCATGTAGTTGTTTAAGTTATTTTTCTACTTAAAATTAAGTAGTTGGTGTGGCCCCATGGAAATTTACAATTCTGGGAAAGGATAATATAGAATCTTTCCCTATTTTTGTGGAGCAACTACTGTTTAGGAATTGTAAATAAGCTTTGGAAAAAAGGGGGTTTGGAAACTGCATAATGAAAAATATGCCATGTGGTTGCATATAATTCCTTCCCTCTTTTTCTTTTATTTTTCTTCTAAATTAAAATAATTAAAATAATTTATTTTAATCTTTTTATATAATAAAAGATACAAATTAAGGTAACTAAGATAAGCAGAAAATAAATATTCATGGGGTCACTATCTCCACAAATATCTCCTAAAAAACTTGAGCAGTGGCTGCTAGCCAAAATAAGCTAAGCAGCAACATAAGAACATGCCCTTAATGGCTAAAATTCCAGTCCTAGGACATGGGAACAAGCGACGATATATTTCAAGAGACGCAATACTTTGGCAAATGACATGATTTCAATTAAAGCATCAGATGGCTATGGTAATTGAAAACTAATAAGTTTAATTTCTGTGAAGGATATGGTGGAGGAAGTCAGTGCAGATTGGAGGTGAAGACGGGGATAGGGCTGTCGAAGGGGTATTTAAATGGTGGCGACAGTATATAGTGACTGTGTGATGGGGTGTCGATGAAGGGGAAGGCGTAGGATGTAACAGGTGGGAAGGTGGTCGATTGAAGAAGGAATGCAGTCGGTGGGGAGATGGATGGTGGTAGGGAGTGTTGCAAGGGTCAGTTGAGTAACCATAGGTGTCGACGAGGCTTGGATCAAGTGCTGAAGGAAGGATTTAGATACCGACTACTAATTTTTTACAAAGGTAATCTGCAGAGGTCGACATAGGAGTATTGACAGGCGATAGAGAATTTAGAAAGAAAACAAAACCCTGCAACCTGAAACCCAAGTCAGCAACAACATGGACAAAGAGGGGTCTGCAGATCTGTATGGTATGGATCCATACATATCCATAGTATACAGATCTGGGACCCTAATTTTTTTTCAAAAAATTGCAAATTTTTTTAAAGCAAAACATATAGTATTTTATGCCGATCTTCGCCTGTGAGGCCTCCTATACGTGATGGTGAGGTCAGATCTGGCCTAGGAGATTACTTGTAGAAATTTAATTCCAAATCTTGACACAAAACATGTTAGATCACACAAATCAAAGCACATAAACCTGCAAGGCAAGGGTTAGACTAGTGGGGCGTGCCAAAAAAATGTAGATGAAAATTTGGTGCAAAGACAATACAAAGATAATGATGACAACACAATACCTTTACCTTTGAACCAAGTCCTCCACATGTGATAGAATGAAGTAGATGCACGCAAATCTACTAGCTTTGTTCTCTTTAATGGATGATAGATAGGATGGGATGTTGATTGCTCAAATCTACAACATAACACTAGTATGAGGATGATGGATGAGAGGATCTAGAATGATTTGGATAACATGATGATACTTGAAATGTCGATGAAGATGTCCTCCTAAGAACCCCCTTCAAAGTCCCAAATGGCTTGGGTGAGCCTTGATTTATAGGAGATGAGTGATAGAAATGGATTACTAGGATTAGATTAGTGATGTATGGCTAGGATTAAGTGAGACAAGGAGTTGTAGTCATTTGACAAGTGTCTCATAAGGGTTGAATCAGAGGGATTAAAGTCAAATGGCTTCCACCTTACAAGGATTAGAAGCTACTAGCCATGTGAAGATAGAAACAAATGTGGAATTAAATAATAAAAATATTTAATATTTGGAAAGGAATGATGTGGAATACATTAATTAAATAAATCTTTAATTTATTTAATTAATTTGGATGAGGGATGATGTGGAAATTAATTACTTAAATATAATTTATTTAATTAATTGGGTAGAGGGATTAAAATGGGATTAGTTAAATAAATATGATTTATTTAACTAATTGGGTGATGAACTAGAGAAAAAATGTGTCATCAGGTGTCTCAAATGAGGATGTCACAAGACATGGTCAATTTTAGGTGTCTACAACATGAAACTACTAATGTGTGGGTTGTAGGTTTGTATGACATAGATACACTTTCCAACCCTATTTTTTCATTTTATCATTTTGCTTAAGGTGAACTAACTTGTTTGCTTGAATAGTGCATCCAAGGGTGTCCATTAGTCTTCACATCTTGGGAATCAAAAACATCCCTTATGTGGATTAGTCTTAACATATCACATTTGCATTTTCTAAAGGTTAGTGAACTTACTTGTTATGCGTGTGTGATACAATGGTGTGTATGCTCTTCCCTTACACTACAAGATGATCATGGAAATTAAAAGAATCCCTTCATTCAGTTTTTGTTTCATCCAAAAGGCTAGACCCTTATATGCTCTTTCCTGATGCCGTAAGGTGATCTTGGAAATCAAAAGTGACTAGTCCTTTCTTTACTTTCTTTTTAGCAAACCTAGCTTAGATTTCATCACCAAGTGGTGACTCCAACTCACATGTTCCGGCATATAGAAATTTGGGAGAGAATCAAAAGAATCTTCCATTTATCATTAAGGCTAAGCTTGAAAAAAACTTTATAGATTGCAAAGTGGTAGTGGAGAGCTAGTTACCCTCTCGCACCAAGCCATTAGATACACACCTCATTTCACAAATTTTGGCCTCTCGTACTTTTAGGTATATCAAGGACATCCCCTAGAAATCCTTGTTCGACCTATATAGAGAACTTTTAGTCATGCACAAGTTATGATGCACCAATAAGTAGTTATCCTTGAGAAGTTACTCACCACATGCCTTTGGAATTGAGATAATAGGCCACAAACAAACAAAAATCAAGTTTGTGATTAGCTCTCTAAGATCATGAGCTAATACTATCCATAACCAAGCTTAGGTATAAGAGTGAGCTCATAATACAAACACTCCCACTTGAATAATTAGCATTATTCATGTGCTTGATGTGTTTTTACCCTATGTCAAACTCATAAAACAATCCAAAAGCAAACCTCAAAATCGACCTCTTGAAACAAATCCAATACCCTCACTCCATGTGAAATCCAACAATCCATCCATCCAAAATCCAATATCTTGCAAATAATTTCCAAATCCCCCAAAATTAATAGCAAACCCTAATGCAAAATTGAAGCATCATCCTAAATCCAAAACCACACATCACAAAATCAAATTTGATTAAGGACCTAGATTTTTAAACCCCATCAAAATCAAACCAACCATCATTAAAGGTTCTTGACCTAATCCCTCAAATAAAAATCAAACCAAACATTACAAAGGGTCATCATATCAAAACTAATCAATCCTCAATCCAAATCATAATAAAAATCAATCATCAATCTACCTAAGGTCCTCACCTTATCCTCTCAAATTTAAAATCAAATCAACATCAAGTCACATAGGTTCGTTAATCCAATCCCTCCAAGCAAGGTAAAAAACCAATCCATCACCAAGCTACTTAAGGTCCTTCACCTGAAGCAAAGATCAATCACTATCAAGTGACCTTATCCAAGTCAAATAAAAACCAATCAATCTTAATCCAATCAAAAACCAATCAATCATAATCAAAATTGATTCTCATCAAGATACAAACCAAATCAAACATTAAATTGCTCAAAGATCCAATCGAACAAAATCAAATCAAACCATGGTGGATTTGGAATAGGTACACCCTAAGTGGCATAGGTGCACCTGTGTGTGGCATAGGTGCACCCTAATTGGAATAGGCACCCTTATAGATTTACATACACCCTATTTTGGTCAACCCTTTGAAAATTCCAAGATCTCAAATTCTCCAAATCCAAAATCACCCAAGATCAAATCATCTAAAACCCAAAGCATCCACATCATCCAAAATCCCAATTAAGTCGTCCACAATCATCCAACATCTACACTCCAAACCATCATTCTAAATCCAAAACCAATCATTGCAATCCAATCATTTAAGGACTTAGATCCTTTAAACCAAATCAAAACCAACCAACCAATTAAGCTACCCTAAGGTCATAGACCTTATTAATCATCACAAAATTGAAATCAACCTTGATCAAATTGAAATCAAAATTAATCCAAACATCAAGCTACCAAACCAAATCTTAAGCATCAAGCTACTTTATGTCCTTGACCTTAATCAACATCCATCGTCAAGTTACATAAGGTCCTAGACCTCATCTACATCCAAACATAAAAAAATCAATTCAAAATTCATCCCCTAAATCTGCAAAATTAAAACCTTCATTATGTGGCACACTTGCACATTGTGTGGCCCAAGTACACCACCTTGTGGCATAGGTGCCCTTAGGGCTTTACATACACCCTATTTTGGTCTTCCAAAAATCAAATCATCCAAATCCAACAGCAAAAATCAATCGAAGCAATCAAAATCCATCAAAAATTAATTCAATAATCCCAATTCAAATCATCTAAAATCCAAATCATCCATATCCAATCATCCCCAATCTTCCAAATCCAAAATGGCAATCATGGAAATAACAAAACCATTTTATTTTGATGAGTCCCCTCATCACAACCACTCTAAAATTCCCTTTGAATATGATGATGATGATGATGATGATGATAGCCTTGTTGATCAAGATGAACATCACAATGATCCTCTGAAGGACATTATTTCGAGCAAGCTTGCTACTGGATTTAACTTCCCAACCATGAACAATCAATATCCTTTGGACCAAGAACCAACTAGTACTAGCTATCCCTCAAATCCCAATTTAATATATATTGGTCATCCTTATGTCACATTTGACAAGGTAAACACCATGATAGCCCAAAGCCCTCATCACCAATCCATATCTAAACTCCCAACCTTATGCAAACAACTCATAGCCCTCGCCTCCTATACAAATCCTTCATCCTCAAAATCTTTGCAATCTAATATATCCCATCAATCCAACCACCAATCATGCCAAACATACCATCCACAATCCACTCCTGTCTCACACAACTCAGCCTTGATAGATTTTCTCCAAGGATCTCTAGCAAAAAATCATAATCAAAATAACAAGAGCAAATCTATGGCATCATGCAACACCGCTAATCCAATATCGTCCCTATTTAGAAAAAATAAGTGTATTGTCAATGACATAGTCAAAAACCTAAAGCCTATCAAGAATGTCCTAGATCCTCCGAAATCCATCACCCCTACAAGTCTAACTATGTGGGAAAAGAAGTACTGGCCTTTCCAAAGGTCCATCAAATCCAAAATCTATATGAGTCAAAGACCCTTCACCCATCCATGTGTAAAACTAGAAGATTCCATCCATGCATTGATTGCTAAAAGAGAAGTCAAAGAAAAATGACACTCCTCCATTGTGTCAATAAAGCAAATCAAGATATATTAAGAGCTTGTTCCAAAGCATGCTCAAACTCCCCCTGACTAAATCAAGATCCAAGCACCCAAGCTAATCCATTCCATGATCCTATATAATCTCAAGGTTAACACACCCCAATTAATACCATTATCAAACCACAATCCTATCACCTTGGTTCGACCACCTTTGTCTAAGTTGGTCTTCTCGTAGAAGAGTAAATTATAGCTACCACCAACTCTTTCCTATCTAAAAATGGATTCATGTCTTGTTTCCAAAGTGAGAAGCATCCCATTGTAAATTAGATGTGTGAAATCATGAACTTTCAATATAAAGGATTACACCTTAGTGAGCAAGGAATGTGGGAGCCCATACATGTTAATGTAAATCAAGGATTTCAAGGCATCGACTATAAATTTCAAGATGCACAATCTAAAGATGTTGGTAACACCTCTGAGCATCCTAAGGAAACTCCTTCCAACATCAAAGTAGGTTCCTCCCATTGTTTATATGAAGAGTTTGTTGTCACCAACCCTTTCATCTACACCATTATCCCTATCACCAACCTTGACCTTCCATCACTTAAACTCACCATTCAAGATCAACAAAATCACACATCATTTGACTTATTCCAAAATGATGAAGCTATCACAACATTTATTTTGAGATAATTTTCCCCATGGGACCATGGCATAGGCTTTGGAAGTGATTTGGATGCACCAAAATATGAAGCAAAGAGCCCACAAGAATCCAAGATCAGCATGTTGCAAAGCATTTACATGAAATATCAAATCAAAATCAAGTCAAAAATCAAAATGGATCAAAAGGGCAACATGGGACCAAAAATAAAAAAGGAAACACAAATGCAATGTGTGTCCCAAAGTAAAGAGAATCAATGAATCCAAGTGGAGCATCCATATCCGCATCTCCAAAATCTCATTCCATCTTTCATTCCAAAAATCCCTACACCCCATCCAAAATCTAATCTAGCAATCCTAAATCCTAATCCACATACCCCAATCCTAAGTTTAACTTCATTTGGGTTCTTAAAGCCCAAAATCTAATCATCCCTATGAGTCCCGAGTCCCATACATCCAAAATGAATCCAATCGTAGAATGCAACATGGTGTGTGCAATTGTTGGTTCCATTTCCCCTTGGTCTCATGACATTTACTCATGCCTTCACAATCACATCCTTTCATTCACCCCTTTTCATAACCAAATCCATTAGCCAATGTACATCCACAATCGCATTCCATTAATCCAAGCTTTCACCTAATCACTATCAATCCCTCATATAACCTACTTTCCATTTCATTTTTCCTTGGAAACATCCTCTCACATAGGGGCTACAATGGTAACATGTGCACGTTTGTGATAAACCAGGTCTTAGCAATCAACGAGGTTTCTAACAACATCTACAAAATACAACACCAACAACATGGTCTATGTGTAGCAATTATTCAAAATGGGATACTCTTAGCTTACCATGGAAGCAAATACTTGAGTGCAAAAATCCTAAATCCAAATCCATCCATCCCATTTCGGCATCCAAAATCAAAAAAATAGAAAAAGCAAAAAAACCAAAAGAGTAAAGAGAAAAATCATGCAATGGTGAAAACCATTAGATTATGGTGCCTTAGGGAAATACCATGATGAAAACCCATTCTCAGGTTTCATGTGTACACCAACTATCTATGAGCACCCTACACTTGGGGGCAAGCTTTTCCCATCCTATCATTCCCATCCATTCTATTCACATATCTATCCCATTGTCCCCAATCCATTCTCCCTTCTTGCTCTTGACCTTGATAAGGACAAGGGGCACAATGTTGAAACATGCTTTAGACACCTCTTCATATATCCCAATCTTTCATAATAAATATTAACATATATTCTCATAACCATTACAACACAACGTCATGAGTGTCATATCTAGAGTGGGGCATGTTATTCCTATGTGATGTAGTCCTTAGAGATCGCATCCTGAACCCCTCCATCAATCCATCCTAAACCTTGCATCCATCCCATCCACTATCTACAACCCATTAAATATTCCATCTACTCCTCCCTCCATCCATGTCTCTAGATTTGGTTCTCCCTTGTCATTGGTTACAAGCAAAAGGCTATCTAAACACAATTGAATGCAATAATCCAATTTCCCCAAAGTAGTCCATCCAAACTAAGCAATTACAATCCACACAAATCTTGCCAAGCAATCTAGCATATCATCTAAAAGCATCTATTGGTTTTATTCCCAACCTTGTTGCAAGCCTTGATAAGCTTCGATCCAAACCATCATTATTGGGATATATCATTCTCAATCCTCACATTGTCCTTAGGATATATTGTTCCCACATCAACAACGATATCATCATCATCAATCAATAATCAGTTTTCAGCTTGACCAGGGGCAATATCTTTGTTTGTCTTTGTATTGCCTATGCATGCTTGTTTATGTGTTTCATCATTTTGTTTTGCATATATAGTGATCCTTCAATGACATCATGGTCTTTCATATCATGGTGCCATATGGCACATGCTTGCTTGCAACCTTTTTGTAGACACCTAAAATTGACACATGTCTTGTGACATCACCTTGTCGACACCTCTTGAGACATCTTATGACACATTTTTTCCTAGGACCCTTACATACCCCTTTCATCACCTAATTAGTTAAATAAATCATATTTATTTAACTAATCCATTCTAATCCCATTTTAATCCCATTTATTCTCTCATTAGCTAATTAATTAAATAAATTATATTTATTTAATTAATTCCCATTTTTATTCCCTCATCCAAATTAATTAAATAAATTAAATATTTATTTATTTAATGTTTTCCACATCACCCCTCTCCAAAAATTAAATAATTTTATTATTTAATTCCTTATTTGTCTTTATCCTCACATGACTAGATGCTTCTAGAAATCCTTATTACAAAGAAGCCTCTTGACTTAATTCCTCTCATTCAACCCTCATATGACACTTGTCACATGACTACAACTCTAATCCTTGATCCATGTCTCACTTAATCCTAGCCCTCCATCACTAATCTAATCCTAGCCATCCATTCCTATCTCTCATCTCCTATAAATCAAGCCTCATCCAATCCATTTGGAAGGGGATCTTCATACATCATCATGTTGTTGAAATCATTCTATATCCTCTTATCTATCATCTTCATACTAGTGTTATGTTGTGTTATCCTCAAATTTATCTGCACTCAAATTGTAGGATGACCCCTATGAAACTTTTTAGTTTCGTAGCCTACAACTCTAAGCTTGCAAACAAGGCAATCAAAATTGTCCTTGTGTGCAATCTCCTAGCCTCGGAGATTCTGTCTAAGCGTCATCTTGTGTAAGTTTCTCAAAATTTGCAAAACAATTCAAGTTGCAAATTTTAGTTTTTAAGAGTTAGAAACTTTTTATGTAAATGTAGGGGTGGCAAATTTTGCCATCACTACGCCTTATGAGTAACTTTACATGCTAGGGAGGCAAAATTTACCAACCCTACGTGTATCCCCTTTAATTGTTGCGGGGTCAGCAAATTTTGCCACCCAAGCAACAATTAGTTCACACGAAGTGTAATAAATACACTCCAGTCATGGCGTTTTAGGGATTTAAGTAGGTTTTAATTATTTTATTTTCATTGTTGTGTCATCTTTTTGCCTTCGTGATTAACTCTGCACCCTTAGAGAACCCTCGAGTTCGCTGGTATAGATCACTGAGCGGATTCGATTGGCAGATCAAGACTAGAGTTTTCGTCAGTTTTCAGGTTTTGTTGCTGGGTAAGAGTTTCTTCTTCCTTATTTTTCTGCGTCATTGGCATTAGGTTTTCATCGTTCCTTAATTTACTATGTGCTTTCATTTAAATATTTGTGTTTCTTTTAAATAAAAAATTGAAACCCCAGTGTAAACATTTTTTACTCATGTCTTTTTCTGTGTTAGAATGTTGAGTTTGTTCTTCTATTTAAGTCCATTGTTTTTCTACCGTTTTCTCTTTGAATATTTGTTGATCAACATTATTTACCACTAGGTCAAACTTTACTCGACCCCATTCCTAGTTATAGCGGTAGATTTTTGCTGTCATTCCATTTTGAGTTCTTCCAACATTCGAATGATTAAAACTTTGTTTTATTTCTCTTAGCACCATCGGCAATTTTTGCCGACGTTGCTTTATGATGCAGTTTACCTTGATGCAACATCGACGAAAATTGCCGACCTTACACCAAGGTCATGTGTGAAAGTTTTAAACTTTGCCTTAGGTTTTTACCTAGCTGCAGAGGTGGCAAAATTTGCCACCAATGCAGAACTTCAACAAGTTTTACCAATTGGGCATGAGTGGCGAAATTTGCCGCTCATGCTATGACTCAGTTTTACCCATATGTAGTGGCGGCAAAATTTGCTGTCCATACATAATACATTGCACTCAATTTTACTCCATGCACAAGTGACAAATTTTACTTAACTGACATACTTAGCAAAGTTTTACCTTTATGCAGAGGTGCTGAAATTTACCACTCTTGCACAACCCATGCAATACCTCCATGCAAAGGTGCTGAAATTCACCGCCCTTACATCACTCACCCAAAATTTCTCTAACACTGGGAAATTTTCTTTTTTCAACCAATTGCCCACTTTAGCTCTGTTTTTCACTCCCATCGCGCTCTAGCCCCGTAAAGCTCATGTTATTGCTCTAAACTTTCCCATTATTGCAGTTTCCATCAAGTAGATTTTCCTAACATTGCAAAACCCTAAATCTTGTGTTGCAGTTTCTTCTGCACACTTCTCGAGGTCCATCTTTCAATAGAGATTTTTGTGCTTTAGATGACTGATCCATCTCTAAAAAGTCAAAATCCATGAAGTACAAGTACCAGGGGGTTTTTCCAGTGACATCGGTGACTTCCAATGTGGATGAAATCAAGGACACTGAGATTGGTCATGTTGATATGACCGAGTTTGTAGAAAGAACCAAAAAACAACCTCTCAGTCATGCTATGAGGCATATTGTAGAAAGTAACATTCATTGGGTGGCTGCTTTTCCTATTGCCGCACACGATCTTGAGTTTTTCCTTCAAGTGGTAGGTCACTATAACAAAGATAACAGGAGTGTCAGTGATTCCATTGGGAATGTAATCATAAGATTGGATCCAGAGTTCTTTGATAAAGCCTTCATATGTCCTAGCATTGACTCATGTGCAGACATTAACTTTGATTATTCATAGAGGAATATGGTAAAGATCCTGAGACGACAAAGAATATAAACAATACCAAGTGGTTGAAGTATGTAAGGCCAAATCTCTTAAGATGGCCTAAAAGCTTTCCCCATAGTGATTTCATCAAAGAGGTCAGCGACTTGATTACTCTTCTGAGCAGAGTAAGAGGACTACCTACATCTTCTATCTTTCATGAGTGGATGTACTTGTACATCAGGATCATATTGAAGGGAAGGCAATATATATTCTGGGGAGAACAAATCAATAATGCCATTCATGAACAACTCACAAAGATGTCAATTTCATCTAAGTTTTACATGACATTGTATTTTGTTTATGCTGCTGCCTCAATGAGGAGTTTTCCAGGTTTGACATTAGAGGGAGATTGGAGTTGTTCTCGTTTATCAGTATTATCCTCAGTTAACCCTCGATGGAGGAATTCATCACTTCAAAAGGGTGAATGATGCTTTCTTTGTTGTTTTCTTGTGTTTGTTTGTTCCCCAATTGGAACAAAGAAGGGTTTCTGATGAAGCTTGGTCAGTGGTAAATATATATGGTTGTATGTATTTGAAATTTCCTACATTTACTTATCTGAGGGTTGGTTGCTTCATGGGGTATCCTTATATGCTTCCAAGGTACCCTAGTGACAAGATTGTGTCGATGGAACTATGCCGACAAATCATGACTATGCATAGTAAGCAAATGGAGTTAAAGAAACCTGGCTTCAAATTTCCAATTGAGATTGGACGGTATTCCATTTCTACCGCTCATAAGGCAAAAGCTATAGAGTCTAAGATGCAGTTGGTTACAATGAAACTCTATACGAAAAGGGCCCATTTTAATTTTAGAGGGGTAAAAGATAAGATCAAAAAGAAATCTTTGACCCATGTGCCTAGAGTGGAGGATGTTTGAGCTGATCTCCAATCAAAAGAAGAAATTAAAAAAATGGATTACCACCATTTGACTTTAAGTCAAATTGAAGAACTTGAATTGGTTGATATTCCTAATGGCATGAAAGATGACAATATTATGGATCCTGCCTATGCTAGAGAAAATATTGCAGACTATGCTTTGCTAGCTATTCAATGGTCAAAAAAAGAGGTAACTTCTATTCGGCAAAGATTTCAAAAAATTGTGTCTAACACCAATGTATGGCTGGGAGGAAAATGAATTCATTTGAAGGATTTTGTAACCAGATTAGAAAAGGAAACACAAGACAAAGAAACAAGTAAGAAGACAAAATTGAGGATAAAGAATAAAAGTGATGTGCCTAGCTCAAGTAAAACTGCTAAGCCCAAGATCAAATTTGTTTCAACGGGTGGAAAGGAAAACGTAGTTGATGAGGAGCAAGCCACTAAAGAGTCACTTTCAGAGGAAAGTGGTGCAGAGTGCACAATGGAAGCAGACAAAACAAATCAAATTATGAACTATTGAACCAGTTGAACCATTGAACCTGTTGAGCGAAGTTCAAGTCTTCTAGTTGAACCTGTTGAACCATTGAACTCCTTGAACCGTCGAACTCTTTGAACCTTTGGAACTGATTGTACCTATTGACAAGGAAATTACTATCAACAATCTTCGAAGTTGTTATCCTGACATCACAACTCTCTCTGATGGTTCTTGTTCTGCGGATAACAAACTCTGCAACGCAGACACTTTCTCTCTTTTCAGAACCCTAGCACATAGAGATGCTAGGCTCGACTAGCGCACCCCACACTCAATCCTGACACAGAGCATAAACAAAAAAAAAACACAAACTGTACAGATTGATCCATTCCACTGATTTTGGAGAAATCTTGTCAGTGGAATGGCTCAGTAATCCATCCGAATGACAAAATAGAAACTAACTACAGTGACACGGTGAAAGAACACAAAACAAAATGGGATATTTTATTTACTTTTGGGAACTTTTGCACTGAAACAACTCTTCTATCTTCTTACTGTTGTTCTACCATTGATCACCACCACATTACTATACTACTCTCTCAACCTACTTCTTTCTTGTTCGCTGAACTGTTTATACATGTTCTGTTTGTGACAGTTTGCATTGGTGGGAATGCCAACCGTTCTGCAACTGTCAACCCATTCAGTTACAATGCGTTTGCTCTTCAACTATCAGACAATATGACTTGTCCTCGATTTATTCCACTCACACTCACACATGGCACTAGGCCTTACAATTGGTCACTTGGACCTTATACAACACCAAAACATCAAAATGAACATGAAATTAATTAAAGTATCTAGATGCCCCTGCACCATACTCCCAGGTTAACAGAACTCAAGTCCCTTGAGGAACCAGGTTTGAAATGGAAACCCCATGTTTGATGATGTCCTCCTCGCTCATCCAGGTTGCATCCTCATCAGGTAAACCATGCCATTTGACCAGATACTGCTTGTAGGTCTTATGTCGAGTCTTCTTCTGAACCTTTGTGTCTAAAATACATTCCAACTGTACTGGCTGACTTGGTGGAAGATCAGAAATCCATTCTGCATCCCCTACTTCTATCACATCTGAACCAACAACATGGTCTCCTCTGAATAGAAACAGGTCAGACACATTGAAAATGGGTGATATTGCTAAACCTGGAGGAAGTTCAATTTTGTATGCATTAGGCCCAAATTTATGTACAATCTTGCATGGACCTATTTTCTTCATAAGAAGCTTCATGGGCTGCTCCTTCTAAAGTCTTTCCTTCTTCAGATATGCCATTACCAGATCCCCAACTTTGTATTGGACATCCCTTTTCTTCTAATCAGCTCTCTCTTTGTATTTCCCTACGTTCTTCTGGATAGTTTCCCTTACAGCATCATGGACATCCTTCATACTAATTACAAAATCTTCTCCTTGTGCACTCCTTTCCTCCATGTTCTGGAGATCCCTGAGCTCCAAAATTCCCCTGGGATGAATCCCATATACAACTTTAAAAGGGCTATTTCCTGTGCTCCTATTAATAGAATAATTATATGCAAACTCTGCTTGTGGGATGATCATATCCCATGCTTCTCCATGCTGTTTAGTCAAACACCTCAAAAGATTACCCAGTGATCTATTCACAACCTTAGTTTGTCCATCCGTCTAAGGTGATAGGCTGACGTGAAAGATAATTGAGTGCCCAATTTCTTCCACAAAGTGCGCCAAAAATGTCCCACAAATTTGGGATCTCTATCAGTGACAATATTTAATGGCAAACCATGAATTTGAACAATCTCCTTAAAGAATAGACCAGCAATGTGTGAAGCATCATTGGTACATTTGCATGGCACAAAATGAGCCATTTTACTGAATCTATCAACTACAACAAATACACTGTCAAAACCTCTTTGAGTCCAGGGAAGACCCAAAACAAAATCCATATTGATGCACTCCCATGGCCTTTGCGGAATTGGAAGTGGTTGATAGAGACCGGCATTGGATGAAGTTCCTTTTGCCCTCTGACAAATGCTACAAGTTTCTACAAATTTCCTAACATCTGTTTGCATCTTAGGCGGAGTAAAGCCTTCTCACTTGTTCCAACATCTTGTCCAATCCAAAATGACCTCCAAGACTACCGCAATGCTTCTCTTTTATGATGTTCTCCCTCATGGAACACCTAGGTACACATAGTTGGCTACCTTTGAACAGTAGCCCTTGTTGTAACAAATATTCAGAAAAATCAAAATGATAGGAATCTGAAAATTGTGAACAAATTGCATATATCTCTTTGAAGTCCTCATCATCCTGGTACATATTTTTGAGAGAATCCACTCCCACACTTTGCAACTAGATTTCCTGTATAGTACATACCCTTCTATTCAGAGCATCTGCCACCTTGTTGACTTGTCCCTTCTTATGTTTGATGGAAAAAGTGTATGCCTAGAGTTGCTCAACCCACTTCATGTGTCGGTGGTTTAACTTCTCCTGCAAATTTAGAAAACTCAGAGCATGGTTGTTAGTATAAACAATGAATTCTTTCAGCAAGAGATAGTGTCTCCATTTTTTCAATGCTTGAACCATTGCATACAATTCTAAATCATACGTGGAATACTTTCTTTTAGCATCATTCAACTTTTTGCTAAATAAAGCAACAAGTTTGCCTTCCTGACTCAAGACAGCACCGATGGCAAGGTTACTGGCACCCATTCCATAGTAAACAACTTATTAAAATCAGGCAAAACCAAAATGGGTTTCTCTGCTACCTTCTGTTTAAGAATCTCAAAAGATTCATCTGCTACTTTATTCCAAACAAACTTACATTTTTGTCCTCCTTTTATGGTATCCAGAATAGGTGCACAAATGTGACTGAATCCCCTTATGAATTTCCTATAAAAGGTTGCCAAACTGTGAAAACTTCTTACATCACTTACAGTTTTAGGTGCTGGCCAAGATAGAAAAGGATCTACCTTTTTCGGATCCATTTTCAAATTGCCTTGGGATATCACAAATCCAAGGTATGTGAGTTCTTCCTTTATGAAGACACTCTTCTCCATATTGATCATTAGTTTCTCCTCATGTAGTTTCTTCAACACCTATTCCAAATGCTGCAAATGTTCTTCCTTTGTCCTGCTGAAAATCAGAATATCGTCAAGATAGACAACAACAATTTTGCCAATAAAATCTTTCAATACCTCATTCATTAGACGCATGAAAGTGCTTGGAGCATTGGACAGTCCAAATGGCATCACCACCCACTCATAAAGACCCTCATTAGTCTTAAAGGCTGTCTTCCATTCATCCCCTTGTCTAATCCTGATCTGATGGTATCCACTTTTGAGATCAATTTTAGAAAAGTACCAAGCTCCACCCAAACAATCCATTAGGTCCTCTATTCGGGGCATAGGAAACGTATATCTGATGGTGATCTTATTTATGGCTCTCGAATCAGTACATAACCTCCATTTGCCATCCTTCTTGGGAGCTAAAATTGTAAGTACAACACACGAACTAAGACTTTTTCTTCACCAAGCCCTTATCCAACAGTTCTTGCACTTGTTTAGCAATTTCCTCATTCTGAGCAGGTGTCATTTTATAGGCTGGTTTATTTGGTAATGTGGATCCTGGGATGAAGTCAATCTGATGACTTGCATCTCTCACAGGGGGTAGTGTATTGGGCATATCCTCCACCATGATACTCTTATACTTGTCTAATAATTCCTGCACTTCCTTAGGGACTTTTTCCTTGCTGTTTTTAGACAAATCAGAATTGTCTTTAGGTTTCAAAATCAGAGCATACCCCTGGGTTCCCTCTTCTTTTAGAGTATGGATAAACTTTTTCCCACTTACTAACATGATACTTGAGCCTACATTCTTGTCTACACCCTCTTCTGGTAAAGGATCCATCTTATACTGTCTACCATTCTTGGTGATAACAAAAGAATTGGATTTACCATCATGCTGGGCTTGTACATCATACTGCTAAGGTCTACCTAACAGTAAATGGCATGCATCCATGGGAATTATATCACACAAAAGTTTATCCCCATATTCCACTATCTGAAATTCTACCCAAGCTTGTTCATCAACCAAGACTTGTTGCCTTTTGTTCAGCTAGGACACTTTGTATGGACTAACATGTGGCAATCTTTTCAAATTCAATTTCTCTACCATTTCTACTGAAACTAAATTTTCAGTTGAGCTAGAATCAACAATTACCTTACACCTTTTGCCAGAAACTTTACAAAGAGTTCTGAATAGTGTCTTCCTTTGGGGTGGTTCCTTGTTCTGTGGCACTTTCAACATTTTTCTTCTCATCATGAGATTCTCTCCATCTTGTGCTAGAGCTGCGCTTCCCATAGGTGAAGTCACACTCTGACAATCTTCTTCCTGAATCAGCTAGCTCCTTCTCTCTCCTACATGAGAGCTTGAGGCTTTCTTCAGACACTTGCCTGCTGTGTGCCCAATTTGGTTACAACTATAACATCTTCCCATGAAGACATTAGGATCTCTGCCTGGTCCACCAAATCTGCCTCTTCCATTAGGTCTCCTTCCTCTGAAACCCCCTATGGAACCAGATTCTCCACTATGTTCTTGTTGACTGGACTCCCCTTGATTTTTCTAGAGAAATTATTTCTGCCTTTGAAATTCCTTCCACCTCTACCTTTGTTCTGCTGTTCTCCTTTTCTTTTTAATTTCTCTTCTACTCTTAGTGCCACCTGGAAGCTCTTGTCCACTGTTTCGGGTGTTAGAATGGTAATTTCATCTTGAATACTATATTTCAGTCCATTAATATACCTGGTGACTCTTCCCTTTTCATCCTCAGCAAGTCCACACCTTAGAGACAATTTGTGAAATTCCTCTGTATAGGTGGATATATCCATATCCTTCTGTCTGAGATTCTAAAATTTCCTATATATTTGCACTTCGTAATCTACAGGTAGGAACTGAGCCTTGATCCTCTCTACCATCCAACTCCAGGATGAGATCATGCTCTTGCCACTCTTCACCCTTTCTCCCTGGGTGTAGTTCCACCACGTGAGTGCAGCAGCTTTCAATTTCATCTTTGCAAACTTGACTCTTTTATTCTCTGGTACCTCCTTGTACTCGAAGTAATTGTTCAAAACCTCGACCCATTCGATGACTTCATCTGTGTCCATCTTTCCACTAAACATCAGAATCTCCATTTTTGATTCAGACGACTCCTTATCGAGTGTCCTTATGGCCTCCATATATTGTTTCTGGTTTGCAAATATATCTGCCTGTTCTGGGGTTGTTTCCTCTTCCCCATCTTCTTCTTCATTAGACTCCTCATCTAATTTCCTGACTTTTCTCAAGGTCTTCAACTCAGCCCGGAATGCTTCCTTGACCCCAGCTTTAATTTTCTCTTCCATTTCCCAAAATTTCTTGGCCACGTCAGTGGTCATTCCCTTCGGAGGCATATTGCTAGCCTCTCCTTCACTCTCGTCTGCTGACATACACAGACTTGTTCAAAACACGTCACCACATAGAACATCCAAATCTCTAATACCAAAATGGTGCAGAGTGCACAATGGAAGCGGACAAAATAGATCAAATTATGACCTATTGAACCGGTTGAACCATTGAACCTGTCGAGCGAAGTTCAAGTCTTCCAGTTGAACCTGTTGAACCATTAAACTCCTTGAACCGTCGAACTCTTTGAACCTTTGGAACCGATTGTACCTATCGACAAGGAAATTACTATTGGCAATCTTTGAAGCTGTTATCCCGACATCACAACTCTCTCCGACGGTTATTATCCTGTCAATAACAAACTTTGCAACATAGACACTTTCTTTCTTCTCAGAACCCTAGCACATAGAGATGCTAGGCTCGACTAGCGCACCCCACGCTCGATCTTGACATGGAGCATAAACAAAAAAACAAAAAAAAACACAAACTGTATAGACTGATCCATTCCATTGATTTCAAAGAAATCTCGTCGGTGGAATGGCTCAGTAATCCATCTGAATGACAAAATAGAAACTAACTACAGTGACACGATGAAAGAACACAAAACAAAATGGGATCTTTTATTTACTTTTGGGAACTTCTGCACTGAAACAACTCTTCTATCTTCTTACTGTTGTTCTACCACAGATCACCACCACATTACTATACTACTCTCTCAACCTACTTCTTTCCTGTTCGTTGAACTATTTATACATGTTTTGTTTGTGACAGTTTGCATCGGTGGGAATGCCAACCATTCTGCAACTGTCAACCCATTCAGTTACAACACGTTGGCTCTTCAACTACCAGACAATATGACTTGTCCTAGATTTATTCCACTCAGACTCACACATGGCACTAGGCCTTACAATTGGTCACTTGGACCTTATATAACACCAAAACATCAAAATGAACATGAAATTAATTAAAGTATCTAGGTGCCCCTGCACCAGAAAGGGAAGAAATTGATCAAGAAGAAAGGCAAGAAATAGGAACAACATGAAGAGCCTGATATGTCTTCTCATGAGGATGTTTTACAAGAGCCACATGCTTCTTCTTCCTTGGACATTTTGCCAATTTCTAATGTCACCCCCACTGCCACAGTCACTCCTGTTGTTCCAATTAGTATTCCATCTTCTGGGTCTTCTCAATCTGTGCATCCATCCCCTTCATCTAGGGCCACTTTTGATAATCTCAAGCAGAATTTGGAAACTGTTTTTGGTTCTTCCTCCTCTTTGCCTAGTCTATCCTCACCTTCATTTGATATACATGCCCAATATGATTTTGAGAAACTCTTGACTGATTCTGGTGGAATTCCAAATGTAGATGTTCCTAGTGTTGTTTTCACTAACACTTCACCTATTGTAACTTCAACTTTTGTGAGTGCAGTTTCTCCTACACCAACCATGACTACTGGTTTAAATGCAAGTCTGTCTACACTCCCTCCTTGGCTATCATCTCATGCACTAAAGAGGAAGAAGGAATCCATCTCTCCAGACAACTTTGACTTTGAGAAATTGACACCTGTGAAGACCAAGACCAAGAAGAAGCTGAAGGCTCTTTCTAGGCTATTTGAAGATAAGGGTCACAGATATGCAGAAATAGCTCAGCCTCCTCTCGATGTATCCATTGAAGAGTTTGATATGAATGATTATTCAATTTCAAGAGTTGAGCTGGGAAAGATCACTCACGAGAGTGCTAAAGCCAATGTACAATATACTTTGAATTCTCTAATTGTGAAGTTTGATCATGAGAAGAAGATGAAAGATCAGTACAAAGCCAAGGCTGAACAGTTGACTGCAGTGCTCCAGAAAATTACATTGTCTTCTGAATCAATGGAACATGTGGCTATCACCATGGAAGACCCTATCATTCAAAAGGTTGAAAAAGTTCACGCAAAAGGTAAAGTGGTTGGGGAATTTTTGGATAGAATGTTGGCACAAGGATCACAACTCTTAAAATCCTCTATGAAAAAAATGGAGAGGATGGAAAGTGTAAGAGCTGAGTTGGATAAGGTTGTTGATACTTTTTGTAATGAGCAACAAGTCTTGGAGGACAGTCTACATGATTGGACTAACATGAAGAAACTAAAGTTGGGCACTTTGGTTGAAATTGGGATCATTCCCAATCGAGAAACATATGTGGAAATCAAGGAAACTATGATTCACAAAATAAATGTCATCAAAGAATTAATTAAAGATTTGTAGAATGCTCAAGAAGTTAGTGAAGATAATGATGTAAATCTTGTCAACAAAATTGAAGAAATTCCTTGTGCATTTCTTGATGACAATCAAAAGTTTCTTTCCATAGATACAATGATACATGCATTCAATAACATGATCCAGAGGGAGTTCAAATATCAAGCTTTCTCAGTGGCTTCTATGGATAAGTTGTTGGATATATAGTTGACCTTGGACAATCTCAAGGTAGTTCAGGGTAGGCATGAGAAATCTAGCAACACCATGAAAGATTCCATAACTAGGGCTCTTTCTATTTCTAAACATACTTCAGGACCTGATGCTGATGAAGTACAATCAGTAATGAAGAAATATGAAGATTTCATGAAGAAAGACGGTGGAGAAGATTGATCATGCTTTAGTTTATTTCTCAAATAATTTTCATGCTTTATGTTATTAGTTTTGGACATATTTACATGTAATTTTTGAATATGTAATTACATGTAAAAATAGAGAAAGTCCTAAATCAATTTGGACTTCTATGTTGAATAAGTTAAAGTAGTTATAGTTTTCCTATTTTTGCTCTCGACCTCTCACTATAAATAAAGAGGGCCTCTTTTGTAAATGGATACCTTTTTTGTTTGAAGTGAAGCTCTGCTAATTTTGTGAATCATATTTTAAAATTTGTGTTGAAAGTGCAAATCAAGAACTTATCAATAAAAGAAGTGAATTTGTCTCCAACCTTTGTTTTGGGAATACTTTTGTTGTATGAAAGAGTGTTCTTACGTCTCTCTATTCAAATTATCTTGAAGTTGATTTGTGGGTGATCTAGTATTTCATTGTTGAGATGAAGTCAAATTTAATACTAGTAAACTTTGTGTTATCATATTATCTTTGGAGATATATGTTTTGTATGTGAGTGTGGTTGAAATATTGCAGACTTTGTGCCACAAGTATCCTCTATATTCTTGTGAGTTTATGGTGTTGTGAATTAATAGTCTTTGAGCTATAATTTGTTGCACGGATTATTTAAGTGAAATCATCGTGGAAAGTGGCAGAAGACTTTGTGCTCCTGTGGATTTTCTAGTTACTCTTATGTGCTGGTACATCTTTCCTGTTATTCTTTCATCTAACGAAATTGTATATTGGTTATTATTACTACAATTGGTATTATTTAGTTCCTTAGCCACTGTAATCATCAATGTCTTTATTGTAATTCATTTCTCTTATTCTGAAGAAAGAGAATGTTAATGGAAACACCCTCATGTATAATTGTAGTGTAAATAAGCATAGTTTAATTATTAGTTGATTAAGATAGCAATAAGAAGGGAGCCTCCCCTTTCTTAGAGGAGAGATTTAATCTCATCATACTATGGTTGATATAACCATTTTGTCCTCAGCTAGTTGAGAACAAAATATTCACCCAAGAGTTTTTGGTGACTCTATTGGGGATCGAACATGCAACCAAGAGCCTCATGCCTTTGGTTGAATTATACCGGCCCAATAGCTTGTAATAGGTTTTTTGTATTATTTATCTTTTGTTTGTTAAATTGCATTCTAGAAGAACCAAGTTATACACGAAGCAGAAGAGCCCAAAGATTTGTAGATCCTATTTTTGAGTTGATGCAACAACATAATTTCAATCTTCTGCCTACGAGATCTCTTCTTCAACGTACACAGAGTTTTACTCCCACCAATGCAAGATCTCCCATACTAAGTGAAGCTTCTAGTGTTCTTAGAGTTCCACCTATTGTACAAGTTCAAAGGTTTGTTATTCCTTCTTTCAACCAAGGAAGAATGGCTGCTCCAGGTCAAGTTGCTCAAGGTCTGTGGGGTAATGCTTTCAAGCCCTTGAATCTCGCTCCACCACTACATGAACTACCTCATGGTTCAAGGAATAATTTTCCTAAGTTCTACGGTGATGGAAAAGTTCACCCTGATGAACACATTGTGGCTTTTTATATTGCTTGTGGTGTTCTAGGAGTGGAACATGAAGATGTGTCTATAAGACTATTTGTTGAAACACTTCAGGGTGTAGCTGCAGATTGGTTTATCATCTTCCATCACAAGCTATCATTGGATGGAATATTCTCCAAACCAAGTTTGAGGCTAGGTTCAAGCCTGCCAAGGATGCACATGCACTATTAGCTCAACTTACACAAATGAAGAAAGAGCCGTAAGAACCCATGCATGAGTTCATTGCAAAGTTTAACAAGCTGACAAATCAGATTTTGGCTACTGCTCAATAGACAACTAAAAATTTGAAGTGTTTCTTCATTAACACTCAACTGCCAGAAGTAAGTTTTCTTCTATGACGGGTAAATCCGACTGATTTCATAGCAACTTGGAGCTTGACTACTGAGATTGAGGATGATCTAATCCTCGCCGAAAAGATAAGAAAAGATACAAACAGAGCTAGAGGGCAGCCCTCTACAAATACACTTTCTATTAGCACCACGAATCCTATGGTGTAGAAGTTGGCTAATGAGTTGTTAGCTTTTAAAAAGCAAATGTCTCAGAATATGTCCATCCCCTCCTACAAGGACATACCAAGGAGAACGTTTCCCAATGCTCCCAATTATCAAGGCAACGCTGTAAGAAATCAAGGTCAAAACAAGCTTCCTCCACCACAAGGAAGGCTTGCTTTGGAAGCACCGCCAGTAAATGAAACAATGGGTTACTATGAAACTGAGCAAGATAATCTTCCCCAATCAGATTTTGATCAAGAAGACAGTGCTAATCTCTTCATGGAGGGTGAAGAAGAGTTGGCTAGCGACTCTAATATTGGGTTCCTAAATTTTGAAGATGAGATGGAACAAGAAGAAGCTATATTTGGTGAATCTTATATTGTTCTCACACAGTCAAAAAATTAATCTAACCATCAACATGTGGCTGATAAAGGAAAGTTAAGGGAAGATCCTCGTCCCGTAGTTATCATTGCTAAGAGGGGCACTCCTTTACCTTTCCAACCAAGAGATGTGGCTGGCGATAAACAAGTAAGTACATCTGATTCTCCTACTTCATCTTCAACATCTAAGACCCATACCCCTTATGTAAAACCTCAAAATGAGAATATTCCGTCTTCTATAGCTAGCCCATATCAACTTTTTGATATTATAGATCATGCTAAAAAGACAAAGATTCAAATGTATGAGGTCAAATATCTACAGGCTAATCCTAACCAATTTGGAAGATTAGCTAAGTTTGTTAAAAACAAAGCTGCCCTTGTTGGGCAGGATTCTTCCAAAACTATTCCCATTGTCCCTAAAATAAGACCTGCTTAGAGCAATCTAGTTGCCTCTCCTTCTACCACCATAGGAAAAATTGAAACATTTTATATTTCCTTGCTAGTAAATTGTCATAAACTCAGTAACTATGTTGTACATTCTGGAGCCTCTGATAATGTCATGCCTGCCAACGTAGCAAATGCCTTAGGTTTAACTTTAACTAAGACTTTTGGTTATTTTTTCTCCATGGAGACGAAACAAGTTCCTCTCATAGGGCAAATCAAGGATGTAGAGTTCGTATTCATTGCTTTCCCAAAAAAGAGAATAAAGATGACAGTTCTGGTGGCCGATGTTCCAGCTTCATACGAAATATTACTGGGACAAAACTTTTGTAAGGATGTTGGTGGAGAAATCAACATGGATTGGTTTGAGGCAAGGATACCCATCAAAGGTGTCATGCAAAAGATTCTTCCTAAAAGAGAAACTAAGTATACTGTAACCAAGTTTGAAGGTTCAAAGGCACAAATTCTTTTCAAATCTTCAGGTATGGGTAATTATTTTCTAACTACTGATGAGGTTTCCAAGACATCAAAAGATGACTCAAATGAAAGCCTGATGATAGAGGATTCTTCTTCTTCAAGTGAAGAGTCCCCTAGTCTTGAGAACATCAAATTGAAAAGTTCAAATGATGTTTGGACTTTAGAGTTTGACAGTAGCTATTCTTCAATGGGATCTGGGGTTGGAATAGTACTCATATCTCCAGAAGGAGATATCTTTCCTTTCTCCTATAAGCTATGATAGGGAGGACTATGGGTTTAGAAAACCTAACTTAGTTGAAACACTTCAAGACCTATGTCATACCCCAAGTCTCCCTACCAGTTCAAGTGCTCTTAGACATTTCCTACCCAAAATGCCTAACTCAAACTAAACAGTCTATTACAAAAGTGAAAGACCTACTTGTCTGTTATTCTCAACACAGACACTACTTTCTTGGTGTGAGGTATTCTTCCTTGTCCTCACTGCTTCCAAGATTCCCAATTTCCAAGACTTATAGCCTTTTTGAGCCCGTTATCAACCCTCCTCTCTGGGTCCAGGGTTCTGATTACTTGGTGCTCAATTCTTCCTACTCTATTTTTCACCCCTGTCTTCTTAGACTGCAACTTGCATGCCTAGCCGGGCTATAGCACAACTCGCCTAGTACAAGTTCACATGGCCGCTTTCTGACAAACCATTCACTACAATAGAAAGAAAAACAAAAAAAGAGACTCTACTTGATGCCCCCTCCATGACTGTATAGAGGATATGCGAGGACATCAAACCAGAGCCATTATGTACAAATAGAAACAAAGAAATAATAGGAAAGAAAACTAATTGCTTTATTTTAGACTAGGATATTCACACACTCTACATAATTTCACAAGCAAATCAAATAGTCCAAGTTTTTTTTATTGCTATGAAAAATGCTTATTACATTTGCAGCATTCCAGGCTTCCAACCCCTTCACAAAATAAATCTGGCCTTTTATAGTTTCTACCCTTGTCCGTTATTAGACAGTTAGGGTTTCTTACATTAGTGTTGTTCCTGGCCGTTCCATCAGCCTAACACATTGGCATCGCTGGCATCCTTTCTGTAGTTAGGGTGATAGCCCGACCCCTTTTACAAATAATTGACAGTCTACTTACTGTGGTTTGCTTTTTGCTGGCAATCGTCGGTGTGACAATGCCTATCGGCATCCTCACATCTCATTCCCCCGATAGCTTACTTCCCTTCGCACTTGTCGGTGTGACCTTCAACATCGGTCAACTTTCAACTTATCCCACCGATTACCTCAGTCATCCCGATGAGCCTTCGGATCTCCTTCATCGGTGTGACTAACATCATCGATGAAACCTTTCACCTCTCCACCGATGGCACTCGTCATACCGATGACCTAACACCAAATTCACTTTCGCCAAGACTTTAACCTGTCAGTGTAACTTTACACTTACTCTCTGATATCAATACTCTTGCCGACCATTCTATCCCATCGGTGAGACTATATGCTATCAGCTCGACACAACTTTGTTCACCCGATAGTCTTTCTCACACCGATATAATAGTTTACAATTTTCGGTCAACCCGATACACTAGAACCAAGAGAAAATCAAAGAAAACTTATGACCAACATATTTTATGACTACTATGGTCATCACACCAAAATGCATTATATACATATGGGCTCACTCCAAGCCCCTTGGTGCTCCTGCACCATACTCCCCCTGCGCGGAAAAAGTCAAGTCACCTCCGGTGACAACAAGGCAAAATCAATGCCCCACTTCTTGAACTTAGACTCTGCAATCCAGGTAGCCTCTACTTCAGGCAAGTATTTCCATTTGATCAAATGCTCCATGTACACACCGTGTCTGGTCTGTTTCTGCACTTGAGAATACAAAATTCTCTCAGCCTGTGGTTTGAGTGTAGGTGGCAAGGTCACATCACTCATTGTCTGTGCAGCTTCTAAACTAGATCCACCTGTTGCTGAATGAGGACCTTTATAATGTACCAGGTCCTGAACATTGAACACTAGTGAAATTGCCAAATCTGCTAGCAAATCAATTTTGTAGGCATTTTTGCCATACTTGTTCAGAATTGTGCAAGGAGCAATTTGTCTCATCTGTAGTTTAGTTGGCATCCCTCTCTGCAATTTGGCTTTGTTCAAATGAACCATGACTAAATCAACAACTTCAAACTGAACATCCTTCTTGTGTGCATCTACCCTATCCTTGATTTTCTGAGTATTCTCCATTAATGTCTTCTTTACCTGTTCATGTATCTCCTTCATAGATTGTGCAAAATCCTCTGCATGACCACTTCTATATTCCATGTCTCCAAGATGTCGGAGTTCACATACACCTCGAGGGTGCATTCCATACACTATCTCAAATGGACTTTTGCCAGTAGTCCTATTCATGCTGTCATTATAGGCAAATTTTGCCTGATAAATGACCTGATCCCAACTCTGTCCATATTCTTCTGTCAAACACCTTAATAGGTTGCCCAATGTCCTATTCACCACTTTTATTTGGCCATCTGTCTGTGGATGATAGGCTGATCCAAAAGACAGATTTGTCCCTAGCCTCTGCCATAGAGTTTTCCAAAAATGTCCCATGAACTTAGCATCTCGATCAGACACGATGCTTGCTGGAAGTCCATGAATCCTTATGACCTCTTTGAAAAACAAATGTGCTATATGACTGGCATCATGAGTCACCTTACAGGGAATGAAATGACTCATCTTGCTAAATCTATCAACAACTACAAAAATACTATCAAAACCAGTCTTAGTCTTTGGTAGACCAACTACAAAATCCATACTTACATAATCCCATGGTCTGGAAGGAATGGGTAATCCCATGGTTGATACAGTCCAACATTTGAAGAAGTTCCCTTGGCCTTCTGACAGATGATACACTGCTCCACATACTTTCTGACATCTTTGTGCATCTTCGGCCAATAGTAGAACCTTTGGACTAACTCCAATGTTTTGTTCAGACCAAAATGTCCACTCAAACTGCCATTATGCTTCTACTGTATGAGATTTTCTCTCATGGATCCTTTTGGTACACACAACTGTCCACCTTTGAACAACAATCCCTGCTGTAATGTGTAATCTACAAATTCACTATGAAAGTGATTTTCAAAATCTTGACAGACCTTTTATGCTTCAGCAAAATCTTCGTCCTCTTTGTAAAGAGCTCTGAACTCTTCCATCCCTATACTTCTTAATTGCACTTCTTGTACTATGAGCAGCCTCCTGCTTAAAGCATCTGCTACTTTGTTGAGCTGTCCCTTCTTATGCTTAATTGTAAATGTATAAGACTACAAGTACTCCATCCACTTGATATGCCTATGGCTCAAGTTATCTTGTGAGTTCAGAAAACTCAAAGCTTGATTGTCTGTATACACAACACATTCCTTAGGTAGGAGATAATGTCTCCATTTTCTAAGTGCTTGGACTAGAGCATAGAGCTCCAAGTCATATGAAGAGTATCTGCTCTTTGCTTCATTTAGCCTCTCACTGAAAAAGGCTACTAGTCTATTCTCTTGGCTTAGTACTGCACCTACTGTAATATTGCTAGCATCACATTCTAAAGTGAATAACTTATCAAAACTAGGCAACACTAACACTAGCTGTGTGGCTACTTCTTTCTTCAACAATTCAAAACTCTTATCAGCTGCTTGTGTCCATTGAAACTTTGTTTTCATCCCACCTTTGATTGTATCAAGCATGGGTGCACAAATAGCACTGAAATTTCTTATGAATTTTCTATAAAATTGAGCTAAACCATGAAAACTTCTCACCTCAGTTGCTGCTCTAGGAGTAGGCCAATTCAATATGGCTTCTACCTTTGACATATCCATCTTCAATTCTCCTTTGGACAACACAAAACCAAGGTATACCAATTCCTACTTCATGAATTCACACTTCTCCAAATTTATGGTTAGTTGTTCATCATGTAACTTTTTCAAAACAGTATTTACATGTTCAAGATGCTCTTCTTTAGTTTGATTAAAAATTAAGATATCATCTAGGTAAACAACTACAAATTTACCCGTATAGTCCTTGAGGACTTCATTCATGAGCCTCATGAATGTGCTAGGAGCATTTGATAAACCAAATGGCATAACAAGCCATTCATATAGTCCTTCTGTGGTCTTGAAGGTTGTTTTCCATTCATCACCTTCCTTGATTCTGATCTGGTGATAACCACTTTTCAGATCTATCTTGGTAAAGTATTTAGCCCCTCCTAAACAGTCCATAAGATCTTCAATTCTGGGAATTGGAAATCTGTACCTTATGGTGATCTTATTGATAGCTATGGAGTCTGTGCATAGTCTCCATGTTCCTCCTTTCTTTGGTACCAACACTGTGGGCACTGCACAAGGACTTATACTTTTCCTAATCAGTCCTTGGTCAAGCAACTCTTGCACTTGTCTAGCTATTTCCTTATGTTGTTCTGGAGTCATCTTGTAAGGAGCTTTGTTAGGCAAAGATGCTCCTGGAATCAGATCTATCTGATGGCTAATAGTTCTTTGTGGAGGTAGTGTTGCTGGTGTTCCATCACTAATTATGTCCTTATACTCTTCCAGTATAGTCTGTACCTCTTTTGGGACCACTACCTTTTTGTCTTTTTGCTCCTCCTTAGGCTTTAGTATGATAGCATAACCAATACCATCCTCTTTAAGAGTGTTCAAAAACTCTTTTTCACTCACAAGTAAGACATTAGGACTTTTTGTCTTATTTGTTTCTTCATCTTCCAATGATTGAATTTTAAAGGTGACACCATCTTTTTGGAAAGAATATGCATTCTTCTCACCATCATGTATGGCCTTCCGGTCATACTGCCATGGTCTGCCCAATAAGAGATGACATGCATCCATGGGTAGGATATCACAGAGTACCTTATCTTTATATTCACCTATACCAAACTCTACCCAAGTTTGCTCATTGACTATCACATGCTGACCTTTATTTAACCATGCGACTCTATATGGATTTGAATGAGGTATTCTTTGCAAATTTAATTTTCTAACTGCTTCATTTGACACTATGTTATCAGTAGACCCTGAGTCGATGATTACTTGACATACCTTATTCATAATCTTGCATCTGATTCTAAATAAAGCTCTCCTTTGGCTTGGTTCAGCTTTCACCGGTTCTTTGATCAAAGTTCTCCTTACCATGATGTTCTCTCCCACTTCTGAGGCTAGACTAACTTCAGGTGATTTGCTGCTTGAAGCATCATCTTGTACATAATGATTTCTTTTATCGACTCCTTGAGAAGAAGATGTGCCCTTATCAGGACACCTATATGTTGGATGGCCCAATTGACCACAATTGTAGCATTTCATAGTGGCAAAGTAGGATCCTCTGCCTGATCCTCCTGATCTTCCTCTATTAGATCCCCTTCCTCGATAGTTTCCTCTACTACTAGTCTCCCCACTCTGCTCTGTGAGTTTGGATTCTCCTTGGGGCCTTTGATCAGTGTTCCTACCACCATAACTTCCTCTTCCTCTGCTGTCTCTACCTCTTCCTCTTAATCTGCTGCTTGACTCTTGTTTCTTCTTGCCATTCTCCTCTACCTTTAGAGCTAGCTGATAGCTTTGATGCATTGTTGTAGGACTGAATAAACTGATTTCCTCTTGAATACTCCACCTCAAACCATTGAGATATCTTGCTACTTTTACATTTTCATCTTCCATCACCTTAGACCTCAGGCATAGTTTTTGAAACTCCTCAGTGTATGCATTGACATCTAATTCTCTTTGTCTCAAATTTTGTCATTTCTTGTGCAGCTAGACTTCATAATCTCCAGGCATGTAGACTTCTTTGACTTTAGCCACCATACCTTTCCAAGTAGCTATAGGTTTCTTGCCTTCTTTTTCTCTTTCAGTTTGAACAAATTTCCACCACGTCAAAGCAGCTCCTCTGAGTCTTGATTTAGCCACCTTCACCTTTTGTGCTTCAGTCACTCCATCACATTCAAAGTGATTTTCTATACCTTTTATCCATTCCATAACCAAATCAGGTTCCATCTTTCCACTAAAAAGAGGAACACCTTCCAATGTCTTACCACTCATGGCTTTTAAGGCCTTCAAGAAAGGTTCTTCTTCCATCTTAGTATCAGGTGTGGGCTCTTCATCTTCTATAGACACACCTTTTTCCTTATCTTCAGAATTTTTAATTTTCTGACTGACTTTTTCAGTCTTTACAATCATTTCTCCTAGCTTATTTTCCATGTCTGCCAATCTTTCCTGTAGGAGCCTATTCTCCTCTTCTTGTTCATCAACTTTCTTTGCCAATTCTGCATTAGTCACCATCTCTTTGGATGAACCTATAGACCCACTTGAACTCGGTGATGACATACAACTTCTTCTATTCCAATCTAGGAATAGCCCAAATCTTTACAAGGCTCTGATACCAATTTGATAAGGAGGACTATGGGTTTAGAAAACCTAACTTAGTTGAAACACTTCAAGACCTATGTCATACCCCAAGTCTCCCTACCAATTCAAGTGCTCTTAGACATTTCCTATCCAAAATGCCTAACTCAAACTAAACAGTCTATTACAGAAGTGAAAGACCTACTTGTCTGTTATTCTCAACACAGACACTACTTTCTTGGTGTGAGGTATTCTTCCTTGTCCTCATTGCTTCCAAGATTCCAATTTCCAAGACTTATAGCCTTTTTGAGCTCGTTATCAACCCTCCTCTCTGGGTCCAGGGTTCTGATTGCTTGGTGCTCAATTCTTCCTACTCTATTTTTCACCCCTGTCTTCTTAGACTGCAACTTGCATGCCTAGCTGGGCTATAGCACAGCTCGCCTAGTACAAGTTCACATGGCCTCTCTTTGACAACCCATTCACTACAACAGAAAGAAAAACAAAAAAAGAGACTCTTCTTGATGCCCCTCCATGACTGTACAGAGATATGCGAGGACATCAAACTAGAGCCATTATGTACAAATAGAAACAAAGAAATAACAGGAAAGAAAACTGATTGCTTTGTTTTAGACCGGGATATTCACACACTCTACATAATTTCAAAAGCAAACCAAATAGTCCAAGTTTTTTTTTATTGCTATGAAAAATGCTTATTACATTTGTAGCATTCCAGGCTTCCAACCCCTTCACAAAATAAATCTGGCCTTTTATAGTTTCTACCCTTGTCTGTTATTAGACAGTTAGGGTTTCTTACATTAGTGTTGTTCCTGGCCGTTCCATCGGCCTAACACATTGGCATCATTAGCATCCTTTCTGCAGTTAGGGCAATAGCCTGACCCATTTTACAAATAACTGACAGTCTACTTACTGTGGTTTGCTTTTGCTGGCAGTCGTCGGTGTGACAATGCCTATCGGCATCCTCACATCTCGTTCCCCCGATAGCTTACTTCCCTTCGCACTTGTCGGTGTGACCTTCAACATAGGCCAACTTTCAACTTCTCCCGCCGATATCCTCAGTCACCTCGATGAGCCTTCGGATCTCCTTCATCGGTGTGACTAACATCATCGGCGAAACCTTTCACCTCTCCACCGATGGCACTCGTCATATCGATGACCTAACACCAAATTCACTTTTGCTAAGACTTTAACCTATCGGTGTAACTTTGCACTTACTCTCCGATATCAATACTCTTGCTGACCATTCTATCCCATCGGTGAGACTATATGCTATCGGCTCGACACAACTTTGTTCACCTAATAGTCTTTCTCACACCGATATAATAGTCTGCGGTTTTCGGTCAACCCGATACACTAGAACCAAAAGAAAATCAAAGAAAACTTATGACCAACATATTTTATGACTACTAAGGTCATCACACCAAAATGTATTATTTACATATGGGCTCACTCCAAGCCACGTGGTGCTCCTGCACCAAGCTACAATTTGATAATACCAATAACACTGCCAAGTATGAATCTCTGCTGTTGGGGATGGAAGTTGCTCGCACAAAAGGAATCAAGAATCTCCATGCGCAGGGAGATGCAAAACTAATTGTTTGTCAGGTAAGAAATCTTTACCAGACTAAAAATGAGAGGTTAAGGCATTACCGTAGTTGCGTTTGGGATTGCATTGAAGATTTTGATGCGTTTAACATTTCTGTTGTTCTAAGAGATTTCAATGATAGAGCAAATTCATTGGCTGTATCAGCTACTCTTATGGTTCCTCACAAGGATTTTAAGGGTAATAAATGTACCATTGAGTTGGTCTTTAGACCAAGTGTTCCTGATAATTTTGACCATTGGCAAGTCTTCATTGGCGATGATCAAATCATTGCGTTCTTGGAGAAAGCAGAGAATTTCAGTGAACTCTATTTTGAAGGAAGTGATTCTCCTCCCTGAGAATCTACATTTGATATTGATCAAGAAACAGGTGAGGAGATATTGTAGTTGAAAGGAAACAAGATTCCCAAAGGTCTGGTTTCCCTTGAGAAACTTTTTGATATGCACGACCGCTACATCAAACAGCAACAACAATCTGGAATAGGTTCATCTACTGAGTTTGAGCAAATGAATCTAGGAACGAAAAGTGATCCTAAAAGGGTTAACATTGGGAAATGCTGCACGACGGATGAGAAGTTCAAGTTTGTGACACTCTTGCATTATTACATTGATGTGCTAGCCTACTCATATGATGACTTGAAGTCATTTCGACCAAAGGAAGTTTAACATGAGATTCCACTCAAGATGGGATCTTTGCCTCACAAATAGAAATAGAGGCAATATAATCCAAAAATCTCAGGACCATTTGTAGGAGCACACACAACACTGAGAGGGGGGGGATGAATCAGTGTAGTAAAAAAACTTTATCACCTTTCAAATTTTTATGAACTTTGATTTCACAATTACAGAAGCTTTCAAACAGATATGGAAAACATACAAAAATCAACTCATAAGATTTTGACACAAAATATTCCTGAGTGGAAAACCCTCCTGGGGTATAAAAACCACTCAAACTACCTCACTGTCTTAAATGATGAAATTTGGTTTTACAATTGTCTCACTGACAAATACACTTCTGCCTCACTGGCATATTGTTTTTCGTCTCAAGTCTCACTGACTATCATTATCTGAGGAACAATGAATAAAGTAAATTAGGGGGTTTCCCTGTTTCAATCAAATCTCAAAACCTTATCTCTCCTATTCAAAATTTTAACAAAAATACACTTTTCTGCAAACTAATGTATTGAATTGACATCATAAATTATTCATCATCTTCAAATCATTTAATTAATCTGGTCTTCAAACACTTTTCATACCTCTGCAACACACCAAAAACTTCATTTCAATTTTACCAATAAATAAACCTTCTTCTCAATTTTAACATCCTGTAACTCTGCAAAAAAAAAAACTGATGTGCCATCTTTTTTGCAAAAACAAAACTGACATAAACCTCTTCACAAAAATCCTCTAGTTCATCTCACAGCCGATTGATCTCTCCTCTGTCAAAAACTTTTCCACATTTTTCATGATCAACAACCTTGAAAAACAAAAATCACACCTTTTTATTATCACACTTCAAAAGAAAAAAATCAAAGTTTTCATCTTGAATAAAATCTTGTCGATCCACATTCCAAATCTGACAAAAAAACATCTTGATAAACTTTCTAACTTCAAACCTTCAAACTTCACATCTTATGGTCTTCGCTGTCACACAAAATAGAAACAAATTTGATTTTCTTGCTTTTTGTGAGCACATAAAACGTCAAATTTATGACATGCCAACCGAAGCTCCATTTAAAACTCGACCATCCGATAAGGAAACCCTGCCATCTGTCTTTCAAATGTTGGACGTCGATGAGCATTTCCCGCCAAGTTAGAGCATCCGCTACCTGGTGACCGGGCACCCTAGGCGATGGGGCCGGTAAGAACAATGGAGTTTCAACCCTTAAGTTATCACTTAAGCCACGACAACCTCCTCGACCGGTCAACTTGATATTATAATAAAAGTGCTTTGACAGTTTTAAAAGGGTTTTATGATAATGACTTAGGTCTTTTTTTAAGGTCTTTGACATACATATGAAGGATTAGACATTTGCAACTTTATAACATACGACATGTGACCTGATTTAACAATAGAACAACACACTGATTAACTATATTTTGGCATGAGATACAATATACACAACTTGTGAATATGACAAACCAATTTATGGAAAGCAACAAATGATTATGACCAATGAACTTAAAAGACAAAACTTGAAAATCAAATGTCACACTTTGAAACAAATAAGTCAAGTATACCATTTGAGACTGAGCAATTGTGATTCACTGAGATGACCAAGACTAGGCAATTGTGATTCACTGAGATGACCAAGACTAAGAGGCTGTGATTCACTGTAATCCACTGAAACCTTCACTAAAACTTCACTGAAAAGATTAACCCACTGTAACTTCACAAAACTGTTTCACTGATAAATCTGAGAGATCATAACCAAGATCATCAACATTTTGACATCAATGAAAAGACAACAATACTCAAGATAGAAGCACTACAAAAGCACTACAAAACTCCCCCTTTGTCTTTGACATTGATGGCAAAACCATAACTCATTTCTCCCCCTTTTTGACATAAAAATGTCAAATGCAAAAAAAATACCACAACCAATAGAGTCCTATTCTTTTAAATGCAATCCTCTGTCATAAAAAAAACTGTCAATCTCCCACACTCTACTTCACACTGATCAAATGCACAATATTGTAACACTGCCAACCACAAAAAAATATGTACAAAAACTATATACAAACTATGTACAAATGTAATGAGATTCAGGACATCAAAATGATAAAGAAGACAACTCCCCCTAAATCTAATATCTCTGTAACTTATTGAAGAGAGACAAGAGACAGAACTCCTAATCTCTGTCTCAGAGTTTCAAATGTCTCCTTTGTCAAAGGCTTTGTGAAGATGTCAGCGAATTGATCACTTGTATGCACATATTCCAAAGCAACTTCATTTTCAATCACCTTTTCCCTTAGAAAATGATATCTTATAGCAATGTGCTTAGTTCTTGAATGCATTATAGGATTCTTTGACATATAGATAGAACTAGTGTTATCACAAAGAATAGATACAGGCTTTTTAACTTCAACCTTAATATCAAGAAGTGATTGTACCATCCAAAGTACCTATGTGCAACATGAAGAAGTAGCAATATACTCAGCTTTAGCTGTAGATAGAGAAACACAATCTTGTTTCTTACTATGCCATGCAACCAATCTACCACCCAGAAAGAAAGCTGCCCCACTTGTACTTTTTCTGTCATCAGGACACCCAGCCCAATCTACATCTGTATAGGCAAGAAGTGTAAAATCATTGTGTCTAGGATACCATAAACCAAAATCAAGTGTACCCTTAATATATCTAAAGATTCTCTTAACAACATTCAAATGTGATTGTTTAGGATAAGCTTGAAATCTTGCAACCAAACAAATAGCCTGCATAATATCAGGCCTAGAAGCAGTGAGATATAAAAGGCTCCCAATCATAGATCTATACAGAGACTATTCTACTTCAGGTGATTTATCATTTTTACTTAGCTTATGCCCTGTCTCCATAGGAGTACCCAAAGGTTTGCAATCATCCATTTTAAATCTCTTTAACATCTCTTTGGCATATTTATTTTGTGAAATAAATATTCCCTTTTCAAGCTGAGATACCTGAAGACCAAGAAAGAAAGATAATTCTCCCAACATAGACATTTCAAATTCTGACTTCATGATGTTAGGAAATGAATGACTCATATCATCATTGTTACTACCAAAAATGATATCATCAACATAGATTTCAACAACCAGAATATCCTCACCTATGATTAGATAGTACAAATTACTGTCCACACCTCCTTTTGTGAACCCCTGTTCTTGCAGAAACTTATCCAGTCTATAATACCAAGGCCTTGGAGCTTGCTTTAAACCATATAAGGCCTTTTTCAACCTATAAACATGATCTGAATTATCTTTATTCACAAAACCTTCTGGTTGTTCCATGTAAACTTCTTCTTCAAGAACTCCATTTAGAAAAGCTGATTTTACATCCATTTGGTAAACTTTGAAATTTTTATAAACTGAAAAAGCTAAAAACATTCTTATAGCTTCTAATCTAGCAACAGGAGCAAATGTTTCTTCAAAGTCAATTCCTTCAATTTGTGAATACCCTTTGCAAACCAATCTAGCTTTGTTTCTAACAACTTTACCTTTATCATCAAGCTTATTCCTAAAAACCCATTTTGATCCAATGACATTCTTACCTTCTGGTCTTGGAACAATTTCCCATGTTTTGTTCTTTTCTATTTGGCTTAACTCCTCTTCCATGGCCTTAACCCAGGCTTCATCTTTGCTGGCATCAACATAATTCTTTGGTTCCATTTCAGATATCAAACACACATGTGCTTGATTATGTGCAGCAGCAAGCTTTCCTCTTGTTAACACACCACTGTCCTTATCCCCAATGATCAACTCATGAGGATAATCTCTTTGACATGCCTTTAAAGAAGTCTTTGTCTTATCATCAACTAATTTTTTAGAACCTTCTTCCTCTTCCTGAATTTCTTCTTCCTTTTGTGAATGATGATCATCTTCTTTGTCATGAATTAACTGTACACAAGGCTGCAAATTCTCATCCACTTTAACATTAGTACTTTCAATTATTCTTTTGAGCCTTTTGTTAAAGCACTTATATGCTTTACTGTGTGTAGAATAACCAAGAAATATGCCTTCATCACATCTAGACTCAAAACTACACAAGCTATCATTATCTTTCTTGATGTAACATTTACTTCCAAAATTTTTAAAGTAACCAACATTAGCTGACTTACCATACCAGAGTTCATAAGGAGTATAATTTGACTTTACCCTTAATTGAGCTCTGTTTAAAGTATATACAGCTGTATGAACAACTTCTCTCCAGTAGATGTTAGGAAGATTTGCATCATGTAGTAAGGTTCTTGCCATTTCTTTTATAGTCCTATTCTTTCTTTCAGCTACTCCATTTTGTTGTGGAGTTCTAGGAGTTGAGAATTGTCTTCTTATCCCATGTTTTTCACAATACTCCTCAAATTCCTTTGAAGTATATTCTCCTCCATTGTCTGACCTTAAACATTTTAGCTTGAAATCAGATTCCTTTTCAACCATCTTCTTGAAGATTTTGAATCTTTCAAAAGCCTCTGATTTATGCCTTAAGAATGTTACCCATGTCATCCTTGAAAAGTCATCAATGAGAAGCATAAAATATCTGTCACCTCCCAATGCTTTAGTCCTTGTAGGACCACATAAATCTGAATGCACCAGCTGCAGAGGTTTTGATGTGAAATACTCCTTAGGTTTGAAACTGACCTTGGTTTGCTTACCCAGTTGACACTCTTTGCATGTAGTATTACTTGGTTTTGAAATATGAGGCATGTTTCTAACATTGTGATTCCTGCTGATTCTTACAAGATTGTCAAAATTCACATGACCAAGTCTTCTATGCTACAACTAGCTTTCTTCAATTTGACCCATAAAACAAATATTGCTACCAACACTTTTAGTTTTAGAGTTATGAAGATTGTAGATGTTACCACTAGTTCTTAGACCAGCTGCAATAACATTACCTGATTTCTTTTTGATCTCACATCCATGTGCATCAAAAATAACATTAAAACCATTGTCACATATTAGACTAACACTTAACAAGTTATGCTTTAGTCCCTCAACAAAATACACATCATGTAGTGGTGTTTCATCATCAAGAAGAATTGTACCTTTGCCTTTGATCATAATGCAATCATTATTTCCAAACATAACAGAACCTTCATTAATGTCTTCAAATTTAACAAATTTATCTTTGTCTCCTGTCATGTGGTTGGAACAGCCACTGTCAATCACTCACTGTTCCTTCTTTTTGGCATGAAAAGCAGCTTGTGCAATCATAACATCAAGGCACTTATTGATTACCTTAGGTTTCCAAACAAGCAACTTCTTTTCATGACTTAAAGAAGACAAACCTGAAACAATATTCCCTGTAGTTTGCTGCATTTGCAAAGAAGGTCTACAAAATTTGGCAATATGCCCAAATTTTTTACAATTGTGACATTTCAACCTTCTTAAAAACATGAATGGGTTCCTTGGAAATAAATGCATTTCTCTTTTGACTCCAAATCTGCATTCACTGGCTTTATGTCCAAACCTGTTGCAACAAAAACAATATCCAGTAAAGTGAGCATTATACCTGAAAGTTTCATTCCTTTTGTAGTTTGTTGTCCTTATGATTGATTTGTCATTTGTACTAGCCTTTTGAGAACATTGTCCCTCTTCAAATCGAAGACCTGATTTATCTTTGAATCCTTTTTGTCTATCAAGAAGATCATCAAGTTTATCACTACTTCTGCACATATCAAGTCTTCTTCTCAGATCAACAATTTCAGCTTCAAGTGTATGACATTCCTTGTCCTTATTATTCAACTCTTTGTTTTTATCATCAATAATTCTCTTACTTTCTTCAAGAGACAAAATTAGATCAGTAATCTGTTTCTCATAACAAGTTAATTTATCATTCATGATATCATTTTCCTTTTGAAACTGACTTCTTTGTGCAATGATTTCCTTTTTAAGTTTCTTGACTTGACTTAATGCACACTTCAATTCTCCTTCAAAGTCAATAACAGCTTCACAACTGTTTGACTGTTCCTCACATTTTTCATTTTGAACTTCATTTAGAATAGCCATAAATAAAGTCTGTGCATTTTCATCAAGAAAATCATCTGAATCACTTTCAATCATATCAACATTTTTGATGAACAAACTTCTTTTCTTTCTGAAATTATTTTTCCTTCTAGAAACAAACTGTTTCTTTTTGAATTGCTTCTTGTTTTCATCTTCATCACTGTCTAGGTCTTTGTAAGGACACTGAGCTGCATAGTGTCCAATCTTTCCACACTCAAAACATTTGAATGGAAGTTTACCTTTGTACTTACCAACAGATCCCTTCTTCAACTTGCTTGCAAGAGATATTTCTTGATCATCATCCAATTCTTCTGAATCAGAAATCTCTTTTTCTTTTCTGACTGATTTGAAAGTAGCTTCTTTGCTTGAAGGTATGTCATTACTAATTCTCATCTCATAAGCTGTGAAAGTGCCATGAAGTTCATCAAAGGTAACCTTGCTTAAGTCTCTTTCTTCAACTGCAGACACTTTGGATTCATATTTTGGATTTAAAGTCCTTAAGACTTTTGTAACAACTATCTTTTCTTCCAGTGTATCACCCAGTCCTCTTATAGCATTTACAATTTCTTGAACTCTTAGAAGATATTCTGCCACTTTCTCATCATCACTCATCTTGAGACTTTCAAATTTTGCTCTGTAGGATTGTAGTTTTGCTTCTTTGATTTTATCATCTCCTTGATAAATATTAGATAGTTTGTCCCATATTTCCTTGGCTATTTTACACTCCATGATTTTGACAAGTATGTCATTGGTAAGACCACAACATAATGCATTTTTAGCCTTAGCATTATTTTCATATGCCCTTTTCTCATCAGCTGTGGTAGGAGGACTTGTAGTAGTATATGCAGTTACAATGGCAGCATACACATCATACCCCAAAGATAACAAATATGATTCCATCCTGAATTTCCAAAAAGCATAGTTAGACCCATCAAACATAGGTGCTTTGTAATTTGAGTAACCTTCTTGACTTGCCATGATAAGTACTCTAGAGAAAATAATCTACCCAAGCTGATTAAGCTTTGACAGGGTACCAGGCTCTGATACCAATTGTAGGAGCACACACAACACTGAGAGGGGGGTTGAATCAGTGTAGTAAAAAAAAACTTTATCACCTTTCAAATTTTTATGAACTTTGATTTCACAATTATAGAAGCTTTCAAACAAATATGGAAAACATACAAAAATCAACTCATAAGATTTTGACACAAAATATTCCTGAGTGGAAAACCTTCCTGGGGTATCAAAACCACTCAAACTGCCTCATTGGCTTAAATGATGAAATTTGGTTTTACAATTGTCTCACTGACAAATACACTTCTGCCTCATTGGCATATTGTTTTTCATCTCAAGTCTCACTGACTATCATTATCTGAGGAACAATGAATAAAGTAAATCAGGGGGTTTCCCTGTTTCAATCAAATCTCAAAACCTTATCTCTCCTATTCAAAATTTTAACAAAAATACACTTTTCTGCAAACTAATGTATTGAATTGATATCATAAATTATTCATCATCTTCAAATCATTTAATTAATCTGGTCTTCAAACACTTTTCATACCTCTGCAACACACCAAAAACTTCATTTCAATTTTACCAATAAATAAACCTTCTTCTCAATTTTAACATCCTGTAACTCTGCAAAAAAAAAAACTGATGTGCCATCTTTTCTGCAAAAACAAAACTGACATAAACCTCTTCACAAAAATCCTCTAGTTCATCTCATAGCCGATTGATCTCTCCTCTGTCAAAAACTCTTCCACATTTTTCATGATCAACAACCTTGAAAAACAAAAATCACACCTTTTTATTATCACACTTCAAAAGAAAAAAATCAAAGTTTTCATCTTGAATAAAATCTTGTCGATCCACATTCCAAATCTGACAAAAAAACATCTTGATAAACTTTCTAACTTCAAACCTTCAAACTTCACATCTTATGGTCTTTGCTGTCACACAAAATAGAAACAAATTTGATTTTCTTGCTTTTTGTGAGCACATAAAACGTCAAATTTATGACATGCCAACCGAAGCTCCATTTAAAACTTGACCATCCGATAAGGAAACCCCGCCATCTGTCTTTCAAATGTTGGACGTCGATGAGCATTTCCCGCCAAGTTAGAGCATCCGCTACCTGGTGACCAGGCACCCTAGGCGATGGGGCTGGTAAGAACAATGGAGTTTCAACCCTTAAGTTATCACTTAAGCCACGACAACCTCCTCGACCGGTCAACTTGATATTATAATAAAAGTGCTTTGACAGTTTTAAAAGGGTTTTATGATAATGACTTAGGTCTTTTTTTAAGGTCTTTGACATACATATGAAGGATTAGACATTTGCAGCTTTATAACATATGACATGTGACTTGATTTAACAATAGAACAACATACTGATTAACTATATTTTGGCATGAGATACAATATACACAACTTGTGAATATGACAGACCAATTTATGGAAAGCAACAAATGATTATGACCAATGAACTTAAAAGACAAAACTTGAAAATCAAATGTCACACTTTGAAACAAATAAGTCAAGTATACCATTTGAGACTGAGCAATTGTGATTCACTGAGATGACCAAGACTAGGCAACTATGATTCACTGAGATGACCAATACTAGGCAACTGTGATTCACTGAGATGACCAAGACTAAGAGGCTATGATTCACTGTAATCCACTGAAACCTTCACTGAAACTTCACTGAAAAGATTAACCAACAGTAACTTCACAAAACTATTTCACTGATAAATCTGAGAGATCATAACCAAGATCATCAACATTTTGACATCAATGAAAAGACAACAATACTCAAAACAGAAGCACTACAAAAGCACTACACCATTCTAGATGAGATTCAAAATATGCTTAATGCCCAAATAATCTTTCCTATTCGCCATTCAATGTGGATAGCCAATATTGTTCTAGTGAGAAAAAAGAATGGAGAGATTCACATTTGTGTGGATTTCCGTAATTTGAACCAATCGTCATTGAAGGATAATTAGCCCTTGCCGGTAATGGATCAAGTTTTACAAACGGTGATGGGTTCAGAGATGCTGTCCATGCTTGATGGTTTCTTAGGATAGAATCAGGTGGAGGTTAGCGAAGAATACCAACATAAGACTGCTTTCACCACTCCCTGGGGCACGTTTGCATAACGTAGAATGCCTTTTGGATTGATTAATGTCAGCGCTACTTTCCAGAGAGCAATGGTGTTGGAAAGAGACACTACTCTGACATGGACTTGTATGTTGTCATTGATGGCAACAAGGCTCAGAGATCTTATCACCATGACAAGAAGAGATAACTTTGGAAGGACATATTGGAATTCAGATCTGGTTGATAGGTCTGGTTGGAAGAAGTGACTAAGTATGGGTATTTACAGAGTAAAGGACAATCAGTGGGTTAGTGTGCTTCCACAGATGATGATCTGGTAATGCGGTTCAGGAATGATGTTAGTAATTGTTTGATGATGCTATGCTCTAGAGATTAAGTCTTGACTTCCTTCGGAAGTCATTTGGAAGAAATAACTAAGTACGGGTGAACAGAGGTATAGCAGAGACAGTGAACAGGGCTCATTGTAATAGTCTGCATTCCTCCACAAGTGAGTATTTTGTTATGCAGTTTTAAGGCATTGTAAACACTTTTATGAAGTGTCTAATTCTAGAGTTGTGAGATCTGAAGTTCATCGAAAAGATAGTTACAAGCTGTTGAGTATCGGTACAGTGTTTGATAGAGTCTGAGTTGTAATGGTCTGCATTTCTCCGCAAGATGATATCATGCCTTGCGGTTCTGAGGGCAAGATTGGGAATGCATAAAGAGTCCATGATATGATTTTGGAAGTGTTTTGTGATCCGTAGTAAAAATTGTAAGTCTACAAATGAACCTGTTAAGTGTGCTCTTAAGGAACATGCCAACTAATATGATAAATCATTGTGCGAAGAAGAGATAGTGTGTGAAGGATCTATTTAAGTGATTGAATGGTTAGATCTGACCTATTTGAACATGTTTGGGCAAATATTTGGGTCCACATAACACATAGTGCATTGGATTGTGCCGACAAGTTACACCTTTCTATGTACATGTTTCACTTCTTGGATGCCGACCTGATTATGGATCAAATCATGATGCAGATATATATGAGCAATGAATTTTGATTGAGAGATGGTGTGGATATATGTGATTAGATGTGAATATGCGAATAGAAGAGTAGTTACATAGGTTAGTGATAATGAAGACCTGGGATTCAAAATTTAGTTACTAAATGACTGTACCCTGACATAGTGATAGACGCTTATGCAATATTCAATTTTCATTTGCAATTTTCTTTGTACTTGGCATTGAGCCTTTTTCATCAAGGCAGTGAGCCTCCATTAGGGTTTAATAGCCCTCAGGGTTTAACAACCCTTACTGTAATCTTGTTAGGTTTAGGGTTGAGGCAGTGAGCCTGCTAGACCTAGTTGTACTTCATGGCAGTGAGCCAGCATGTTCCAGGCCTATGGAGTGATCAAGCCTGAACATCATTATTTTCAAAGATTGCAATATATATTTGAGAGCTAATCCTCTCCGTGGTTTTTCCCATTTTTGGGTTTTCCACATAAAAATCTTGGTGTCTATGTGTCATGTTTTTATGGTTGCTGTTCATATGCATGTTGTGCCTTTGTTTAATTAATTTTGGAAAATGGTTTAAAGTTAAAGTGCATCAAAAGATTTTTAGAACACTGATTCACCCCCCTCTTAGTGTTCCTAACATTCAACAAATGGATCTTGCCTTTCATGATGAGATGGGTAAGTTCATTGTTGTTTATCTTGATGACTTAACAACCATTTTTTCCAAAAAGTGTCAAGATCATGCTTATCATCTAAGACAAGTTCTGGAAAGATGTCGGCAACATGGTATTTCCTTAAATCCCAAAAAGTCCATTTTTGGGGTGACGAAAGGTAAGCTTCTTGGGCATATTGTGTCCAAGGAAGGTACAAAAATTGACTCTAAATGAGTCAAATCTATTCAAAGTCTTACTTTGCCTTCAAGTAATATAGTTGTACACTCCTTTGGGAAGGTGAATTTTCTGCGAAGGTTTGTTCTCGAGTTCATAGAGAAAACTCGTCATATTGTAAATATGGTGAAAGGAAAGTCCACTTTCTGTTGGAGTGCAGAAGGATTTCATCATGTATAGTTATGCTTCTGAGCATACTCTGTTAGCGATTCTGGTACAAAAAAAAAGGAGGGCATTGAATCTCCAATTGTGTTTATGAGTTATCCTTTAAGAGATCATGAACTCAAGTATTTTGCCATGGAGAAACATGCCTATGCTGTGGTCAAGGTAGTCAAGCATTTCAGGTACTACATCTTGAATTCTGACACTACTGCCTTAGTACCAAATTCAACAGTTAAGAATATTTTAACACAACAAGAATTTGGGAGTAAAAGAGGCATCTGGATTGCCAAGATCTAGGAGTATGATCTAGATATCAAACATACCAAGTTGGTACATGGGAAAGGTTTGTGTCAGCTCATCACTGATAACGTGCCAAAAGAAACAGGTGATGAAGAAGCAGAGAATGAGTTAGTTCCCACCATTCTATTTGTTAGCACAATGGATGAATGGTACACTAACATTGCATACTTCCTCACTTATGGTGAATGTCTTGAACACCTATCCTACAAAGAAAAGAGGACGATCAAACTCAAGGCTGTAAATTTTGTTCTTTGGGACAATGACTTGTATAAGAGGAGTCTTGATGGAATTTTCCTATGTTGTGTCGATAAAGCACAATAAGGTAAACTATTGGAGTCATTTCATAGTTTGGCATGTGGTGGGCATTTCTCAGAACTGGTGATGGCTCACAAGATTTTGCGAGCTAGATATGATTGGCCCATGCTTTTCCAAGACACATACAACTGGGTGCATAAGTGTGAACTATGTCAACAGTTTGTGGGGAAACCCAAGTTGGCAGCATTACCTCTCAAGCCAATAATATTTGAGGAACCTTTTCAGTAGTGGGGGATTGACTTCATTGGCACAGTAAATCCACCATCAAGTGCAGGGTACAACTGTGTTCTCACGACATCTGATTACTTCACCAAGTGGGTGGAGGCTATTCTGGTGAAGCATGCTACTTCTGAAGTAGTTTATAAGTTCCTCAAGGAAAATATAATATCAAGGTTTGATGTTCCAAACAAGATAGTAGAAGATAATTCTACTTATTTTTCTTCTCAAGAAATAACTAGTTTTTTCTTTGAGTATCGGATCATTCTTGCTCACTCTTCTGATTATTACCCTCAAGGGAATGGTCAAGCTGAGTCTAGCAATAAGAACTTGGTTACTATCATTAGGAAGCTAGTCAATGAGAATCAAAGGACCTGGCACAAGGCATTGTTCGATGCATTGTGGGTAGATCACATTACCCCCAAAAGAGCAATTGACATGTCACCATTTCAGTTGTTGTATGGATTGAATGCCAAAATACCAATCACACTGGAGTTGCCTACTTTGAAGTTAGCCAAAGCTCATGAAGATGGAACTTTTGATAGCTCCATTGATAAATGCATAATGTTCCTTTCTAAACTTGAGGAACAATGTGTAAAGGTGGTGGATCACATTGCAGAACACCAGAGTCAAGTAAAGAAAATATTTGACAAAAAGGCAAAATCTCAGAATTTCCAAGTTGGTGATCAAGTCCTGTTGTGGGATAAAAGAAGAGAACCCAAAGGAATGCATGGGAAGTTTGATTCCCTTTGGAGAGGTCCCTTTGTCATTCATCAACTCTGTGGTGAAAATAGTTTCCTTTTGGAGTATTAAGATGGGACACCTTTTTTGCTGCTTCATAGTAGACAACATTTGAAGCTTTTCTCACAATGAAGTGATAGATAAGTTTGTAAATATTTGTACAGTTTTGAGTCTTTTTGTGTCTTTTTGTTGTGTCTTCTAACTCTATAGCCTAATGGGTGGATGAAAGCACTTAGAGACTAGAGTTCTTCTCCCTTTGATCGTTTCAAAGGATGATCGAAGGAAGCTCCCCAGTTAGAGCCAACTGTTATCCTCAAATTTAGCTGCACTCAAATTGTAGGATGACCCCTACGGAACTTGTCCATTTCATAGTCTACAACTCTAAGCTCGCAAATGAGGCAATCAAAATTGTCCTTGTGTGCAATCTCCTAGCCTCAGAGAGTCTGTCCAAACATCATCTTGTGTCAGTTTCTAAAAATTTGCAAAATAATTCAAGTTGCAAATTTCAGTTTTTAAGAGTTAGAAACTTTTTATGTAAATGTAGGGGCGGCAAATTTTGCCGTCACTACACCTTATGAGTAACTTTACATTCTAGGATAGTAAAATTTTCTAACCCTTCGTGTATCCCCTTTAATTGTTGCGGGGTCGGCAAATTTTGCTGCCCGAGCAACAATTAGTTCACACGATGTGTAATAAATGCACTTAAGTCATGACAGTTTGGGGATTTAAGTAGGTTTTAATTGTTTTAAATTTTCATTGTCATTTCATCTTTTTGCCTTTGTGATTAACTCTGCACCCTTAGAGAATCCCAAGTTCGCTGGTATAGATCACTGATCGGATTCGATTGGTAGATTGAGACTAGAGTTTTCGTCGATTTTCAACTTTTGTTGCCAGGTAAGAGTTTCTTCTTCCTTATTTTTCTACGTCGTTGGCATTAGGTTTTCATCGATCTTTAATTTACTATGTGCTTTCATTTAAATATTTTGTGTTTCTTTTGAAGAAATAATTGAAACCCTAGTGTAAACATTTTTAACTCATGTCTTTTTCTATGTTAGAATGTTGGGTTTGTTCTTCTGTTTAAGTCCATTATTTTTCTACCATTTTGTCTTCAAATATTTGTTGATCGACATTATTTGCCACTAGGTCAAACTTTACTCGACCCCATTCCTAGTTATAGCGATGGATTTTTGCCGTCATTCCATTTTGAGTTCTTCCAACATTCGAATGATTAAAACTTTATTTTATTTCTCTTAGCACCATCGGTGATTTTTGTTGATGTTGCTTTATAATGCAGTTTACCTTGATGCAACATCGGTGAAAATTGCTGACCTTACACCAAGGTAATGTGTGAAGGTTTGAAACTTTGCCTTAGGTTTTTACCTAGTTGCGGGGGTGACAAAATTTGTCGCCAATGCAAAACTTCAACAAGTTTTACCAATCGGGCATGAGCGGCGAAATTTTCCGCCCATACATAATACTTTGCACTCAATTTTACTCCATGCACAAGTGACAAATTTTGGCAAACCAACATACTTGCAAAGTTTTACCCTTATGCAGAGGCACTGAAATTCGCTGCTCTTGCACAACCCATGCATTACCTCCATGTAGAGGCACTGAAATTCGCCACCCTTACATCACTCACCTAAAATTTCTCTAACACTAGGAAATTTTTGTTTTTCAACCAATTGTCCGCTTTAGCTCCATTTTTCACTCACGCTCTAGCCCCGCAAAGCTCATGTTATTGCTCTGAACTTTCCCATTATTATAGTTTCCATCAAGTAGATTTTCCTAACATTACAAAACCCTAAATCTTGTGTTGCAGTTTCTTCTGCATGCTTCTTGAGGTCCATCTTTCAATAGAGATTTTTGTGCTTCAAATGATTGATCCATCTCCAAAAAAGTCAAAAGCCATGAAGTACAAGTACCAGGGGGTTTTTCTGGTGACATCAGTGACTTCAAATGTGGATGAAATCAAGGACACTGAGATTGGTCATGTTGATATGGCCAAGTTTACAGAAAGAACCAAAAAGCAACCTCTCAGTCACGCTATGAGGTGTATTGTAGAAAATACTATTCATTTGGTGGCTACTTTTCTTGTTGCCGCACACAATCCTAAGTTTGTCCTTTAAGTGGTAGCTCATTATAACAAAGATAACATGAGTGTCAGTGATTCCAATGGGAATGTAATCATAAGATTGGATCCAAAGTTCTTTGATAAAGCCTTCATATGTCCTAGCATTGACTCATGTACAAACATTAACTTTGATTATTCACAGAAAGAATATGAGAAGGATCTTGAGATGACAAAGAAGATAATCAATACCGAGTGGTTGAATTCTGTAAGGCCAAATCTCTCAAGATGGCCTAAAAGCTTTCTCCATAGTGATTTCATCAAAGAGGTTAGTGACTTGATTACTCTTCTGAGCAGAGTAAGAGGACTACCTACATCTTCTACCTTTCATGAGTGGATGTACTTACACATTAGGATCATATGGAAGGGAAGGTAACAAATATTCTGGGGAGAAAAAAATTAGTAATGCCATTCATGAACAGCTCACAAAGATGTCAAATTCATCTAAGTTTTACATGACATCATATCTTGTTTATGCTGCTGCCTCAATGAGGAGTTTTCCAGGTTTGACACTAGAGGGAGATCGAAGAGTTGTTCCTGTTTATTAGTATTATCCTTAGTTAACACTCAATGGAGGAATTCATCACTTCAGAAGGGTGAATGATGCTTTATTTTCTATTTTCTTGTGTTTGTTTGATCCCCAATTGGAACAAAGAATGGTTTCTGACGAAGCTTGGTCAGTGGTAAACATATATGGTTGTATGTATTTGCAATTTCCCACATTTACTTATCTGAGGGTTGGTTGCTTCATGGGGTATCCTTATATGCTTCCAAGGTACCCCAGTGACAAGATTGTGTTGATGGAACTATGCAGACAAATCATGACTGTGCATAGTAAGCAAATGGAGTTAAAAAAAACTTGGCTTCCAATTGACATTGGCTGATATTCTATTTCTACCACTCATAAGGCCAAATCTATAGAGTCTGAGATGCAGTTGGTTACAATGAAACTCTATAAGAAAAGGGCCCATTTTGATTTCAGAGGGGAAAAATATAAGATCAAAAATAAATCTTTGACCCATGCGCTTAGAGTGGAGGATGTTTGGGTTGATCTTCGAACAAAAGAAGAAATCAAAAAGATGGATTACTGTCGTTTGACTTTAAGTCAAATTGAAGAACTAGAATTGGCTAATATTCCTGATGGCATGGAAGATGATGACAATATTATGGATCCTACCTATGCCAGAGAAAATATTGCAGACTTTGCTTTGCCACCTATTTAATGGTCAAAAAAAGAGGTAACTTCTATTTGGCAAAGATTTCAAAAAATTCTGTCTAACACCAATGTATGGTTGGGAGGAAAAGGAATTTATTTGAAGGATTTTGTAACTAGATCAAAAGAGGAAACACAAGAAAAAGAAATAGGTAAGAAGATAGAATTGAGGACAAAGAATAAAAGTGATGTGCCTAGCTCAAGTAAAACTGCTAAGCCCAAGATCAAATTTATTTCAAAGGGTGGAAAGGCAAAAGCAGTTGATGAGGAGCCATCTACTGAGGAGCAAGCCACTGAAGAGCCACTTTCAAAGGAAAGGGAAGAAATTGATGAAGAAGAAATGCAAGAAGAACAAGAACAACATGAAGAGCCTGATATGTCTTCTCATGAGGATGTTTTACAGGAGCCACATGTTTCTTCTTTCTTGGACACTTTGACAATTTCTAATGTTATCCCCACTGCCACAGTCACTCCTGTTGTTCCAATCAATATTCCATCTTCTGGGTCTTCTCAATCTGTGCATTCATCCCCTTCATCTAGGGCCACTTTTGATAATCTCAAGCAGAATTTGGAAACTATTTTTGGTTCTTCCTCCTCTTTGCCTAGTCTATCCTCACCTTCATTTGATATACATGCCCAATATGATTTTGAGCAACTCTTGATTGATTCTGATGGAATTCCAAATGTAGATGTTCATGGTGTTGTTTTCGCTAACACTTCACTTATTGTAACTTCAAATTTTGTGAGTTCAATTTCTCCTACACCAACCATGACTGTTGGTTTAGACACAAGTCTGTCTACACTCCCTCCTTGGCTATCATCTCATACACCAAAGATGAAGAAGGAAGCCGTCTCCCTAGACAACTTTGACATTGAGAAATTGACACCTGTGAAGACCAAGACCAAGAAGAAGCTGAAGACTCTTTCCAGGCTATTTGAAGACAAGGGTCATAGATATGCATAAATAGCTCAGCCTCCTCTTGATGTATCCATTGAAGAGTGTTATATGAATGATTATTCAATTTCAAGAGTTAAGCTAGGAAAGATCACTCACGAGAGTGCTAAAGCTGATGCACGATATACATTGAATTCTCTAATTGTCAAGTTTGATCATGAGAAGAAGATGAAAGATCAGTACAAAGCCAAGGCTGAATAGTTGACTGCAGTGCTCTAGAAAATTACATTGTCTTCTGAATCAATGGAACCTGTGGCTATCACCATGGAAGACTCTATCATTCAAAAGGTTGAAAAAGTTCACGTAAGAGGTAAAGTGGTTGGGTAATTTTTGGACAGAATGTTGGCATAAGGATTACAACTCTTAAAATCCTCTATGGAAAAAATGGAGGATGGAAAGTGTAAGAGCTGAGTTGGATAAGGTTGTTGATACTTTTTCTGATGAGCAACAAGTCTTGGAAGACAGTCTATAGGATTGGACTAACATGAAGAAACTAAAGTTGGGCACTTTGGTTGAAACTGGGATCATTCCCAATCGAGAAACATATGTGGAAATCAAGGAAACTATGATTCATAGAATAAATGTCATCAAAGAATTAATTAAAGATTTGTAGAATGCTCGGGAAGTTAGTGAAGATAATGATGTAAATCTTGTCAACAAAATTGAAGAACTTCCTTGTGCATTGCTTGATGACAATCAAAAGTTTCTTTCCATAGATACAGTGATACATGCATTTAATAACATGATCTAGAAGGAGTTTGAAGATCAAGCTTTCTCAGTGGCTTCTATGGATAAGTTGTTGGATATATAGTTGACCTTGGACAATCTCAAGGTAGTTTTGGGAATGCATGAGAAATCTAGCAACACCGTGAAAGATTCTGTAACCAGGGCTCTTGCTGTTTCTTAACATACTTCAGGACCTGATGCGGATGAAATACAATCTCTAATGAAGAAATATGAAGATTTCATGAAGAAAGATGATGGAGAAGATTGATCATGCCTTAGTTTATTTCTCAAATATTTTTCATGCTTTATGTTATTAGTTTTGGACATATTTACATGTAATTTTTGAATATGTAATTACATGTAAAAATAGAGAAAGTCCTAAATCAATTTGGACTTCTATGTTGAATAAGTCAAAGTAGTTATAGTTTTCCTATTTTTTCTCTCGGCCTCTCACTATAAATAAAGAGGCCCTCTTTTGTAAATGGATACCTTTTTTCTTTGAAGTGAAGCTCTACCAATTTTGTGAAGCATATTTTAAACTTTTTGTTGAAAGTGCAAATCAAGAACTTATCAATAAAAGAAACAAATTTGTCTCCAACCTTTGTTTTGAAAATACATTTGTTGTATGAAAGAGTGTTCTTATGCCTCTCTATTCATATTATCTTGAAGTTGATTTGTGGGTGATCTAGTATTTCATTGTTGAGAGGAAATCATATTTAATACTTGTAAACTTTGTGTGATCATATTATCTTTGGAGATATATGTTTTGTATGTGAGTGTGGTTGAAAGATTATAGACTTTGTGCCGCAAGTATCATCTATATTCTTGTGAGTTTATGGTTTTGTGAATTAATAGTCTTTGAGCTATAATTTGTTGCACAAATTATTTAAGTGAAATCATCATGGAAAGTGGCAGAAGACTTTGTGCTCCTGTGGATTTTCTAGTTACTCTTATGTGCTGGTATCTTTCCTATTATTCTTTTGTCTAACGCAACTGTATATTGGTTATTATTGCTACAATTGGTATTATTTAGTTCCTTAGCAACTGTAATCATCAAGGTCTTTATTGTAATTTGTTTCTCTTATTCTGAAGAAAGAGAATATGTTAATGGAAATGCCCTCATGGATAATTGTAGTGTAAATAAGCATAGTTTAATTATTAGTTGATTAAGACAACAATAAGAAGGGACTCTCCCCTTTTTGAGAGGAGAGATTTAATCTCATCATACTGTGGTTGATATAACCATTTTATCCTTAGTTAGTTGAGAACAACATATTTACCCAACATTCTGCAAAAATCAAGAGCAATCAACATCTCATTCTATCCATCATATCATAGAGAATATAGCTAGTAGATTTGGGTGCATGTAATCCATTCTATCGAGTGTGGAGGACTTGGTTTAAAGGTGAAGGTATTGGGTATTTGTCATTTATCTTCTTATTACCTTTGATCAATTTTTTTGCATACATTTTTAGCAATGCCCCTTTGGTCTAACCCTGCTTGTTGTAGGTTTATGCGCTTGAATTTGTGAGATCTAACATATTTTGTGTCAAGATTGGGTAATCAAGTTTTGTAGGTCATCTCCTACACCAAGTATGACCTCACCGTAGCATCCGAGAGGCCTCGCAGGTGATTTTTGACATAAAATACTCTATACTTTGCTTACTGCAAAATTTTTGAAAACTTTTTGAAATTTTTTTGTTGCATATCTATACCATACGAATCCACTCTGCGCAGGCACTTGTTTTTATTTTTCTAATCGCCGCCGACTACCACTTCTTCGCCACTCATCTACCACTTCCTCCCGTCGACGTTTGTTGTCCACACATCCCCATGTTGATTTTAATATCCTTGCTGACCCTTAAAAACTCCTCGCCGATTCCTGTTCTACCCCCTGTCGCCACGTTGATCTACCCTCCTCCCACCTCCATCGCAACCTTCCAACACCTCTGCTCCTATCACCACCATAATCCTCACCGCCATCGTATTAACACCCGTCACCATCCTTGTTCCCACCTGCCTCTACCCTGTCGACACCCTCTGTTGACATCCGCTCCCATCCTCCACCTCGCCAATACTCCTATCTCCTCCACTGACACCCCTGGTCGCTGCCCCAAACCACCCGTCGACACTTGCTCTCCCATCCACAATCCCTATCAACATCTCTTCCTTGCCTCCCATCGACTTTTTTGACCTCACAAAACCCTCGGCCCCTGACACCCCTACTTGTGGTCCCCTTTGTGTCTAGGGGGCTCGCCTTTCACCCCCTCTTTTTATTTTCTTTTTTATTTTTCTTTTCCGACTATCCCTGATCACATGGGTGACTAGGGGCCCGGTTAACCACTAGCCGCTTGACACTAACCGCCTACCCTAAACCGCCCATGTGACCAATATTTTTGGCTAACTATTAGCAGTTAGTGTAACCACTTGAGCCTGCGCTCATCCTCCTCAAGCTCTAAAAGGGCTATTTTTGATGCAGGAGCATCCAATGGTGTAAGGGAAATCTTGCATCACCCAAAAAAAGATGTGTTTCAAAATTATTGATGTTCTTTCCATTTATTTTCAAAATTTGTGGTTCTAGTTCCATAATCGCTTGAATAATGATGTAGAACTTTCAGTTTTTTCAAACTGCTAAAAATAACAACCTGCTATTTTTAGAAAGTTTGCATTTGGGCACAGATTGAAGTGAAAATTTACAGGAAGCTTCATAACGAAAAAATAAGACCTTTGGCAGAGGAATCACGCAAAGATCATTTGCGAGCTAAAAGATATTAAAGTTTTTGTTTCCCGAAAAACACCTGAAAATTATTCAAACTTAGGTTTGAGGCACTAAACGGCCCCGTACGGGCCTAAAAATGGCCGGAACTGGCAGAGCAAGTTCTTAGCATAGAGAACTCCATGAGCTTTCTGATGCATAAAACGGTTCGTCAATCGGACACCCGGATCAAAGGTTATGGCTCCTGGACATTGACCTATTTTTGGAGGGAGATGCAAATTTGGAAATTAGGTTGTTGGCCGCCAAAAAGGCTATTAATAACCATTTTTGGGAACCCTGGGCATTAGTAGAGTTAAGGGGGAATGTGTAGAGTCAAGAATAGGTGGGAAAGCAGAAACCCTAGCAGATTTGGGGTTACAGAAGGCAGATGATTCTAGAGTCTTGGGATAGGAAGCTGTAATGTGTTGTAGCTTGTGGAGGGTTGATTCCTCTAATTGTATTTGAGCTTCTGTAATGTAATAAGTTGTCCAAATCAATAAAGAAAGTTCTATTTCCTATGTGCATTTTCTGTTGTTGTGTGTTTTGTGATTTACCCCCTTCATCAAGTGGTATTAGAGCAAGGGTTCCTGACTGTGTAGACAGATCACCGACCATGAGGCAATTTGCACCAGGACCTGAGGTTGTGGGTTTGGTGCGGAGATCAAGATGCCTCCACGAAGAAATCATGTTGGGAGGAATGCTTTGATGAAAGAGGGTTTTAGAGCCCTACAAAGGCAAATCGATGCATTGCAAGAGGAGCTAAGAAGAGGGTTTGAGCTGAGAACAAGAGAAGAAAGCAAAGATGAAGCTAAAGAAGAGCTATCTGAGGAAGAACAAGAAGCTGTAGGAGATCCTGCAGAAGTTAGGTTGTTGAGGGCCATTTCTAAGATTGGAAAGAGGCCCAGGATGAAAGTTTCTACATATTCTAGAGATTTGAATCCAGAACAACTTATTGATTGGATCAATGACACGGAGGAGTATTTTGAGTATGAAGATGTAGAAGACCCAGATCGGGTCAAGTTTGCAAAGACAAAGTTGAAGGGCCATGCCAGTATTTGGTGGAAAGAGGTCCAGTTAGAGAGGAATAGAAGAGGAAAAGGAAAGATCACCAGATGGGATCAGATGGTGGAGAAACTGAAGAAGTAGTTCATTCCTGTGGACTATAAGATGGAGTTGCTGAAGAAGGTGGAAGGACTGAAGCAAGGTAACAAGTTTGTTAAGGAGTATACAAAAGAGTTTTTTAAAATTAATATCAGGACAGGCCATGCAGAGCCCAACAAGGAGAAGGTAGGCCGTTACATTAATGGGTTGAGGCCGAGTATTCAAGAGGAGCTGAGCCTGGTTAGAATGACCACCATAGAAGATGAGTACCAATTTTTCCTAAAGGTGGAAGAGAAGCTGAATAAAAGATTCGATAGCAAGCAAAGGGGAAGAGGTCAATGTGGAAGGACTGGTGGAAGACCCTATGGAGGCCATAATGAAGATCAAAAGAAAATTGAAGAAGCTGGCACCAGTCAAAATTAGAGAGGGGATAATGCCTACTGCCTGTGATAGGTAAAAATCAGGTTAATAAGATCAAGCATAGCCATGAAAACCTAACCTTACCATCATCAAAGAATCTAATCCAAATGAAATCAAAAGCATGCGATTCAAGAACAATATCACCTAGATTGTATGATTCTTTGTTTATGATGTGGATTGCTTCTTCAACAATGAACAATTATGAAGATAAAATTTGCCATGATGGATGGATGATGAAGCTAATATGCTAGATGGTTGTTAAAGTGCTCAATATGCTCAGGATGATAATGTAGTCACTATATGATTGCTGGATAGATGTAGTATGGAATGAGAGGATGTTTATATAGAACTCAAACAAAATCAATCAACGGTGGAGATTCGGTGGCTATGTGAATGGTTAAGATTGAATGATAGTCATAGGTGAATGTGAAGATGACAAGTGGAGAGAAGATAAGGCTTATGTGTGACCGTGTACATAAAAAGTACTACATGTGAAAGATATTAAATAAAAGATGTAGTACCACTTATCTTTTTTAAATGAAAGAGGCACACATGTCGGCTCATGAGATAAATGATAAGAGAAATTAATTAAATAAATAAAATTTATTTAATTAATTGGAAAGTGGGCTTATGAGAGGAATTTTTAATTAAATAAATAAAATATATTTAATTAAAAATAGAAGAATGAAGATAATTAAATAAAGATTGTTTAATTATAGCTTAGAGGAAATAGAAGAAATAGCTAATGAATTAATTAAATAAATATAAATTTATTTTATTAATAGAAGTAGATGTGTTAGACAAATGCAAATGATGGATAATGCAATGTTTGAATGCTAATGCTAATGAATCAATTTTGGGTGTCTACATTTTGCCCCTCTTTGATACAATGTTTGTTAGAGCATTGTGTCAAAGAAGATACAATATTCATTCGATAAACAAGGTTATGCCCCAGTGTAACTGGCAGGTGATGCCCCCTCGAGAGGTAAGCCAGGCTAACCAGGAAGGGCTGGGTTGGCTCACGATAAGATGAAAAGCTAGGAAACAAGGTTGACACGAAGAAAATAGGGGTTGGGTGGGAGAAAATGGGATGATGCAGAAGAAAAGAGGCTTTGGCATAGAAGAACTAGGGTTTGGAGAGGGGCTATAAGTAGGTCCTTCAAGGGCAAATAGGCTCATTTGTGCTTAGTTGTGGTCATTTGTTTATAGAGATCTAGAACTCCTTAGAGTTGGTATGCGACGAGAGTTGGAGAGCTATTAGGATGGTGATTCCACAGAGAGATCATTGTGCCAAGAGAGTTAGGACACATGGATGACTAGAGGGAGTAGGCATACTAGTATGTATCGAAACTTTTGCTAAAAGCATGATTTTGACAGGCTAGAAGCGTCATAAATGCACACACGTCACCATAAGCGACTAGGTTTTAGGATAGGTAGTTCAGGTCGCTTAGGAAGAGAAACAAGTCGCTTAAGGTAGTTGAGGTCTCTTATAGGTACAGCTTGGTCGCGTATGGGATAACAGGTCACTTCCAGTCAGCTAGACAAATATAGGCAAAATGCACATATAGATAAAATCAAGTCACTTATGGGCTAAAAGCAGGCGCGTATATATGTTCAGCTCGCTTGTAAAGAAAAGATGCTTGCGTATAAGATAGAGATTGCTTATAGGCAAAAGGTATATGCATATAGAAATATAGCTCGCACTTGGTCAATAAGCAGTCACATCGGGAAAGTAGGTCGCATATGGGCAAGAAAGAGATGCATGTAGAAAAATAGGTCGCATGCAATTAGCAGATAAGCGCATATGGAAAAATGAGTCACAGTAGATAGAGGCTGGTATAGTAGTAAACAATCTAGTTTTATAGCAGTTGTATGTAGCGAAAGGGACTGACATGATGAGTGAAATGATGCAGGATATACTACTGCCTTTGTTATCACGAAAGCCACATCCTAGGGATTTGCGGTTGGTGAGATTGTTGGATGTAGAGGAGCGGCTAGTGTTAGAGATCCTCAGATTAGAGTATGTGTCTAGATTGGAGCTAGTGTAGGCACATCGAGGATTGATGACGGCGATGGTGGAGCAATGGATGAGCGAGCATAGTTCTTTCTTGTTGCCGATAGGAGAGGCTACGATCACACTAGAGGATGTGTTCTGGATTCTGTGTATTCCTATTGATGGGGACCGAGTAGCTTATGATCCTGATATGGGTCTAGCTGCATTTATGAGATTGTTCGGGGCACCAGACATTGGAGCAAAGGGCTTAGAGATTCCTATGGCGAGGATGGAGGAGTTATGTGACAGACTGCAACGAGTGGTAGTAGCTATTATCGGATGGCTAGTGGGAGATAGACGAGCGAGAGGGTTTCCAGTAGGATGGGGGACAGTGATGGAGGGCATGTTGTCCTATGGGATGAGATATGCATGGGCCTAGTGTGTGCTTGGACAACTCTATCATTTCCTGCATGATTGTGCATATATGTTCGGGGCTAGTATGTCTGCAGGAGTTACAATTTTGCATGTGTGGGTGTATGAGCATATTCTAGTGATGAGACCAGAGGGATGGGTGGTGAGAGTAGCGGGAGAGCCTTATGATAGGATGTATAGAGGAGCTTTGACATATCGGCAGCGCAGAGGGCTAGTGTACTGGCGGAGGATGTTGGATGAGGTAGATAGATTTATATGGAGGCCATGGTTGGGATGCGAGAGATAGGATGAGGAGGATATTGAGCTTGTCTATGCGAGGTAGGTGAGATATATTTTTGGACGTGAGATATACATTATAGAGCGCTATTTGCCTGAGAGGGTTTTGAGATAGTTCAGGTTACCACAGGTAGTACCAGTTGGGGAAGCCATTTTTGGGAGAACATGATAGGAGGTGTTTGATTGGGGGCTGGAGGTTGTGGTTGACACGGTTTTGGCAGAGAGAGATGGGCTACAACTAGTTGTATGGCAGTGGGGACAGGGTCCTACAGATCCAGGCACGCTACCAGATTATGATGCATACCGGGGATAGCGAGACTGACGCGGGTTGGAGAGATAGGAGAGATAGGGATGGAGAGACTAGTCAGGAGGAGGCGACGACGGGCTCCACCAGTGCAGGCTATTGTATCGAAAGCACCAAGGATACAGATACAGGGATAGGTGTAGGGACAGCCTCAGATACTTGCACAGCCTCAGGGACAGATATTAGGAGGTGACGATGTTGGGATTCAGCAGGTGTAGAGGAGGATTAGAGAGGAGAGGAGATGGAGGCAGCGGGCTCAGATGCGATTAAGGAGAGTGGAGTTGGATAGACACCAGACAGTGATTGGCTTACGATATGCTAGGGCTCAGGCTCAGACATACTAGGCTCAGTTATAGGTTAGAGTGCAAGCTGGGGATGGACAGGATGATGGTGCACTTGCTAGAGTGACAGGGGAGAGAGATGCAGCTGGCAGAGCAAGCAGATGATGAGATTAGAGTGAGATACTACCATATAGCAGATGCAAGTGATTAGGGCTGAGAGAGATGGTTTGTGGATAGAGAGGGATACAACTGTGCAATAGCTACAGGGGATGACTAGAGAGTGAGATAGAGTAGTGGCTGCAATGGGTACAGATGGGGCTACGATGTATTTGGCCACACAGTTGACACAGGTACAGGCAGAGCTACGGAGAGTACAAGGTAAGGTGAAGTATTATAGGGGCTTATACTATGGGGCTGTGCCAACAGAGCAGAGGTAGCCTAGCTTCAGGAGCAGATCAGGAGCTTCAAGTTCATGGAGGATAGGTGGTCTCGATCTATAGCATCAGTGATGGGGCCACAGAGAGATAGGGGGACAGGTGCATGACCTAGTGGTGACGGTCAGGGCGAGGGAGCTGCCAGTAGTCAATAGGGCTACCTTGTTTATGTATATTATGTTGTATCATGATGAGGCCTAGAGCCACTTGTATATACATTCTTTATGGCTTAGCTTGTATATGTAGACACTTGTTGGTGCAGGAGCACCTCAAAATTTGAAGAATCTGGAAGATTCTGTATATTTTATGTTATACCCAAAAATGTTATGTTTGTAAAGGCCTTCGAGTCATATTAGGAGACTGTATACGTGTCATTAAAGAGTGGTAACCGAACAAGATATGTAACCAAACTATTTGGTATTATAATCAATGGATGTTGGTGGTTCACCTTCCACCACGTGTGTAACTGTCTAGGTAGGTGTCTTTAAATAGGCAGTTCATGTTTGTTAGACAGGGAGATACAGAGTCGAAAGAAACTGTATGTATATTCTGAAATAGAAGGAATAGAAAGGGTTTGTGTTCTGGTGTTATTATAGGGGATATCGTTCAGAGTCATTCCACTGGTGGATTTCTATGAAACCAGTGGAATGACCTCCTTGTTATTTATTTTTGTTTTCTATTAAATTTTAGGTGTTTTCTGTGTGATTGTTCGGTTTCAGGGTGTGGAGAAAGTTAATGGCGTGAATTTTGGATTGTGTTTATGTGGTTCACTGAACATACAAGTACTATGTATACCACTAATGTATGAGGAGAAGCAATTTCTATATATATCGTAGATGTATATGAGCATCCTACAGTTGTATGTTGAAAAGATACAAGTTGTGAGTATCCGTCAAATGTATGTTGCTGATAGTGTATATGTATATCACTATTGTATAAGAAAGCATTTTGTGTGTATACTGCAAAAGTATATTGCTGTTGCATAAGCAAATGTGCATGTCAAAAGATGCAAGTAGTGACCGGTAAGAATGGTAAAGGAGAACCGGCGATAGAAGGTGATACATTGTATATGCTAAGTCGAAGGGCATCGACATGAGAAGAGTCATCGGGTGGATGAAATTGTGTTGAGCCGATAGCATATAGTCTCGCCGATGGAGGAAGTCTGAAGATTGAGTGGTTGGCAAGAGTATCATCATCGGGGGATAAGATTAAAGTCTGGCCGAAGAAGCGAGTCTGGCTGACAATGAAGCCTCCACTAGCATATCGGCGTGAGATGCATATCGGTGAGCGAAAAGAAAGCTACACCGATGCTCAAGGTCTGGCCGATGATAGTAAGATATCTTACCGCTATGTATCGGGGAGAAGATGGGTATCGGTGAAAGAGATTTTGGGCAGGCCGATAGAGGAAGTCTTGCCGATAGGCAATATAAACGAAACAACATCGGTGAGAGGTCTGACTGATTGGTATGTTGAGGGGATAGTATCGGTATGACCGAAGGCATCGGTATAAAGATTTTGAGAGTGGCCGATAATGCATGTTTTATCGATGGAGAATAATGAAGGTATTTTGATATTGTATGGTCTTTATTGAAAGGTGATTAAGTTAAACCCTAGGTATGGTGGGTTATAATGGGTTTCAACCTGTTTTGTATGCTTCCACTGTGGTGCTCTGCATCACTTGTATATTGACACATGTATATATCTATGATGGCATATTGCTTATCTACATGATGTTGTAATGGATGCACTGTTGGTATTATGATGGTTATGCATGTTGTATTTGTATTTTTCATGGATTATGTATGGAAGTTTATGCAAATGATATGAATGGAAATGTATGATAATGCAAATATGTAAATGGTAATGATATGATATGGACTCACACGTATAGATAAATGGTAATGATATGATATGTGATGGACCTCTATATGCCTAACACACTTGTTTTGCAGGATAAGAGATGTGGAAGAAGGACGATGGAAATGATTGATCTTGGTTGAGGACTATATAGACAAATAAATGAGATGAATAGATGGTATGATGGGCAACTTTAAAAGTAATTGCTCAAAATGAAAAGAAATGCAATCCTTATGTTTGATATAGCATGTGGATGTTATGCACCAGGGTATAGAAAACCAAGGTGTCAAGATACCCAATGCAAAACTAGCATGCTACAGTCTTGTCTGAACACATGAGGTCAAGATGTTGAGCCAACATGCACAAGATATGAATAGCAGCTAGTATTTCGAGATGGACTTTGACTCTACAAGCAATGGTTTGAGCTTATCTCCACTACGCGTAGTGACACCTTGTTGGTTATTGTATACACCTAAAAATGACACGACTCTGTCTAAATAACTATTTTTAATATTTATTTAAGTCTACCATCCTCTATCAATAAATAAATAATTAAATTTATTTATTCGATTCATATTCCTCTAAGTTAATTAAATATCAATATATTTAATTATCTCTTCTAAAGTCAAAATTAAATAAAATCCTTTATTTAATTAAATTCTTCCAAGCAATTAAATAATTCTAAATTATTTAATTAAGTCAAGTCTATTCCTCCAAATTTAAATAAATCATTTAAATTTATTTAAATCCTCTCACTTTCTAAAAATAAAATATAATAAAATATTTTATTTATTCTTCTAAATCATGTGCAAGTAATTAAATAAATTTATTTATTTAATTTGCTTTCTTATCTTCTAATTCCTCAATTAAATAAATTTATTTATTTAATTTGCTTTCTTGTCTTCTAATTCCTCAATTAAATAAATTTATTTATTTAATTTGAATTCTTATCTTCTAAATCTTCTAAAAATAAATTCTTCTTGTCATGCAAAAGCAAAAGCTGAGTTAACTGATCTAAAGCTATCAATAAAACTCTTAAATTAGAAAAATATGTTCTAATTTAAGAAATAAAAACTCATCCTCATCAAGAAAGTAGTTAACTCAACAAAGCTTCTTTTTGAATGACACATGTCCTTCTTCTATTCGCGCACGTTCTCTCGAACATCCTCCTCTGTTGATCTTCTCATTTCTTCTCCACCATTGATCTTCTCTCACACAACTCTATAAATACAACCCTCTTCTTCTTCATTTTATATCCATCTGATGGTGAGCGCACAACAAATTCCACTGATTTCAGGTCCTAATTCCTCACAATTGGCAAAAATTAACAAATGAACCGCCGAAACATTTCCCTCGGCCGGACAGCCACCGATACATCTCCATCGTCGGTGAGGCTTCCTCTATCGGCTGAGTCTTCCGTCTTTCTGCTGATATCCTAATGGTGGTTAAGTTCCTCCTCTCCTTAACTATGACGGCTCCCACATTGCTTAAACATAACCGCGTCGGTATGACTCTTCCTGTCGACAAAATCCCTAACTTGTCTTTCGATGCCACAACTCTTATCGATGGCCTTTACCTTCGGCGTAACCTGTTATGTCTGTGAACACTTGCAATCCTTGGCCGATGCACCGATGAACCAACACAGCGATAGGTCGTTAGGGTTTTCAACTCTCACATAATCTGATCTACACTCTACGCCTAGCACATAGATATGCTAGGGTATGCTACTGTGCACACTCCACAATTTGGAACATCTACACTGCCGAACCATGAAACAAAATAGGAAACAAAAAAAACATATTGTACAACGAAGCCATTTCACTGATTTTGACATAAATCTTATAAGTGGAATGCTTCACATTGCCATATCGCAACAACGAAAAGCATAGGAGAATGGAAATCTACAGCTAAACAATTTGTAATTGCAGGAAATAGAAATCAAATTGGCAGAATAGAATAATCTTTATTTCTCCTTAGCACAATCACATTTACATTCGATCACACTCTTTTTTTCAATCTGATTACAATATCCCTGATCTATATGCATTTGATTCATTTCTTAGAGGTTTATAAGCTTGACAGAGGAACACCAACCCTACTCCAAGCGGCTGGGAGAAAAACTAACTAATTCCAAGCGGCTGGGAGACCAACTGTCTAACAACTTGACAAATGTAACCTAATTACTTGGGAGTTACAAACATAGGTTCTAGGTCTTGAAGAATCTAGATACAAACAAAAATGACATGCATTGGTCAAATAGACCTTATTACAACAGAAAACATGATTTAAAACAAAACATGAATTTAAATGCCTCATGGAGGCCACCTTGTGTTAGGTGTTCCTGCACCATACACGCCACCTAGGAAAGAACTCATGTCCCATGAGTTGAGTTTATGTCTTGCACCACCGTCATCCTTCGCTGCATCATGCCTTCCCCACGATCTCTGGACTGCAACTTGCTTCCATGGAATCAAAAACTCATGCCTAGCATTGTAGGCTCTACTCACACCTTGCCATGAGTGAGTGCTTGCAACCAAACCCATACTTTGCTCGCCATTCTGCCTTACTATCATCTCTGCCTAAACACCTCCATCCAAAACCTTGTTTGAGGCTTCTTGTACTACTGCTATGGTAGAATATGTTTTCCTTGCAACTCTTGTTGGCTCTAGAGGACAAACAATGGTCCCTATGAGGATAGCATCCTCTTCTTTCCAATCAACTTGTGGCTGCTTGTAGACCTGCTCTTTGACCTTCATCTGATCCATCTCAGACATTACCATCTGATCTCCATCATTCAAAACTAAAATCACCTTCAAACTGTGATCTTTGGTAACCTCACTCCTTGAGGTATCCTCAACTGTCCTTGTCTCTTCTTCAGGCATCTTCATAGACTTTTTCTTACCCACCAAAATGATCTTGGCTACCTTCTTTGCTTTAGCATCCTCCTGCAATGGTGTCATCACAAAAGTCTTTCCATCCTTCTTGATGGTGTATGTGTTAGCATATCCATCATATAATGCTTGCCTATCAAATTGCCATGGCCTACCTAAAAGTAGGTGACAACACTCCATGGGCAAAATGTCACATAAAATTCTCCTCTTATATTCTCCAATCTGAAAATCAACATATGCTTGTTCATCTACCAAAAGTGATTGGCTATCACTTACCCAAGATGCTCTGTAAGGAGTTTGATGAGGAATTCTTTCTAGGCTCAATTTATCCACCATTTCCCTAGACACCATATTATCTGTCGAACCAGAATCTATGACTACCTTGCATATTTTACCTTTGCTTTTGCAATTGATCCTAGAAAGAGCTCTCCTCTGTGATGGTTCAGTCTGCACTGGTGCTTTGAGCAACGTCCTCTTGATCATCAGATTTTCTCCCACTTCTGATGTCAAATTCACTTCAGGAGATGTCACACTCCCTGCATCCTCTTGAGTCAATGTGGTTCTTCTCTCATTGCCATGAGAGGTTGAGGCCTTCTCTGGACACTTATAAGCCGGATGCCCTATCTGATTACAATTATAACATCTCATAGTGGAGAATTTGGATTCTTTGTTTGATCCATTTGTCCCACCTCTTTCATTTGGCCTTCTTCCTTGGTAGCCTCCTCTGCTACTTGAGTCTCCAACTTGCTCTTCTTGGCTAGACTCACCACTAGGCCTCTGGTTAGCACTTCTTCCTCCAAAAGTGCCTCTAAAATTTCTGTCACCTCTTCCTCTACTCTGCTGCTTACCTTTCCTCTTCAACTTCTCTTCAGCTCTTAATGCTACTTGAAAGCATTTTTCCACAGTTTTAGGGGTAAACAAACTTATCTCATCTTGAATATTGATCCTTAGACCATTTAAATACCTTGCTACTTTGGCTTTTTCATCCTCCATGTACCCACAATGAAGAGTGTATTTGTGAAACTTGTCGGTGTAAGTAGCCACATCCATATCCTTTTGCTTAAGGTTCTACATCTTCCTGTAAATCTGCACCTCGTAGTCAGATGGAAGGAACTGGGACTTGATCTTCTCCAGCATTCTGCTCCACGAAGAGATCATACTTTTCCCATTCTTTACCCTCTCTCCTTGGGTGTAATTCCACCATGTAAGGGCAGTACCTTTGAGTTTAGTTTTTGCAAACTTAACCCTCTTATTTTCAGGAACTTCCTTGTATTTGAAGTAGTTGTTTAGAGCCTCAATCCACTCCATAACTTCATCAGCATTCATCTTTCCACTAAACATGGGAATATCTATTTGAGCCTCTGAAGAGTCCTTGCCAATTGCCTTGATGGCTTCCAGGAATTGCTTTTGTTCAGCTGGTATCTTTGCCTCTTCTTGTGCCTCTACTTCTTCCTCTTTCTCTTCTTCTTCATCTGAATCTTCATCTACCCTTTTTCCTATCTTCATTGCCTTCAATTCTACTTGGAGTGCTTCCTTGACCCTAGTTTTGATCATCTCTTCCATCTCTTGAAATTTCTTGACCACTTCGGTGGTCATCCCCTTTGGAGGCATATTGCAAGCCTCTCCTTCGCTCTTTCTGTCTAACATAAACATTCACAGACAGCACCCAAACGTCAACACTCCTGCAAATCCTCAATTTGACTACAACACAATTCTCAATCAGCTGTCCATCCTACATGCTGCTTCATAGACCCATTCCTCTCATCCAACAACAGATCCTAGAGATGCACTACCACTCTCTCTCGCAGTAGCCTCACTCTGCACCCTCTTCTAGCCAAACCTCTATTGGTGAATGGTCACGACAGACCTCATCATCGTCTGCCCACACACTACAAGAATAGGATTCATTTGCTTCAGAAAATCAAATACACAACTGCCTAGACCTTTTGCCAGATTTGATACCAATATGATGGGGAGCGCACAATGGATTCCACTGATTTCGGGTCCTAATTCCTCACAATTGTAAAAATTAACAAATGAACCACTGGAACATTTCCCTCAGTTAGACAGCCACTGATACATCTCCATCGTCGGCGAGACTTCCTCTATCGGCTGAGTCTTCCATCTTTCTGCTGATACTCTGATGGTGGTTAAGTTCCTCCTCTCCTTAACTGTGACGGCTCCCATGTTGCTTAAACATAACTGCATCGATATGACTCTTCCTGTTGGCAAAACCCCTAACTTGTCTTTCGATGCCACAACTCTTATCGATGGCCTTTACCTTCGGCGTAACCTGTTCTGTTGGCGAACACTTGCAATCCTTGGCTGATGCGCCGATGAACCAACACAGTGATATGTCGTTAGGGTTTTCAACTCTCACACAGTCTGATCTACACTCTACGCCTAGCACATAGAGATGCTAGGGCATGCTACTATGCACACTCCGCAGTCTGGAACATCTGCACCACCAAACCATGAAACAAAACAGGAAACAAAAAACACATATTGTACAACGAAGCCATTCCACTAATTTTGACAGAAATCTTATAAGTGGAATGCTTCACATTTCCATATCACAACAACGGAAAGCACAGGAGAATGGAAATCTACAGCTAAACAATTTGTAATTGCAAGAAATGGAAATCAAACTGGCGGAACAGAATAATCTTTATTTCTCCTTAGCACAATCACATTTACATTCAATCACACTCTTTTTTTCAATCTGATTACAATATCCCTGATCTATATGCATTTGATTCATTTCTCAAGGGTTTATAAGCTTGTTAGAGGAACACCAAGCCTACTCCAAGCGGCTGGGAGAACGATTCCAAGTGGCTGGGAGAAAAACTAACTAATTCCAAGCGGCTAGGAGACCAACTGTCTAACAACTTGACAAATGCAACCTAATTACTTGGGACTTACAAACATAGGTTCTAGGTCTTGAAGAACCCAGATACAAACAAAAATGACATACATTGGTCAAATAGACCTTATTACAACATAAAACATGATTTAAAACAAAACATGAATTTAAATGCCTCATGGAGGCCACCTTGTGTTAGGTGCTCCTGCACCACCATCATTTGAGTAAACTTATGCTGCAAGAACTATAGCGCACCATTGGCACTCCATTTTCATATCATTCATCATCCATCCATTTCCTAGTGTGTTGAAGATTCATCTTTAACACACTAAGTATCAGAGCCATCTCTCCTTGTCATCTTAAGGAATCAAAGCAGGGAAGCAAGCTTCCTAAGGGCCATCTTCATCACCAAAAGATCAAGAAAGAGTAGGCAAGCAATGGAAGTCACAAGGTAAAAGGTTGTAAGTATCTCTCTTCTTTATTTTAAAATCTTTTTTATCTTCATATTCCATTGATGTTTGGGTTTTTATTATTCAATTGATTATCCCATTTTTACCCTTACATTTTTGGCACCCACTGTGGGGCCCTTGCCCCTAATCTAACCAAAAATCTGAGTTTCTTAGTGACAGGTTTTGTACAAGTTTCGTGCAGACTTCTGATAGGTTCATCTGGCGCATACATCCTCTGATCCAGCGCACTTGCCTCCTGTTACGGCACATGCAGAAGTTTGGCTCATACATCCTCTAATTTGGTGCGTTTACCTCCTATCTCGACGCATACAAAAGTCTGACACATACATATCATTTTTTGGCGCATACATTACTTGTTCCGGCGCCCGCAACATCCTGGCACATACACTTCAATACACGATGCTTACATTCTGTTTCATGGTGCATATGTTAAAATGACGCTTCTGTCTATTCTTCCTATGCTTTTGATATCTGTCTTAGCGCATCTGTAAAATGACGCTTATAGCCTCTATTTCTGCGCATTCAGACTGTATAGCGGCGCATTTGATTTCTCATTAGGGTTTTAGGATTTCTAGTGATTTTTCAGGATTGATTCTAACGTTTGTCTTGCAGGATTAGGAGCTGGGTAGATCACTTAGCTGCATTGATTAATTCACTTAGTTTAATTAAGGGAAAAAAGTTAAATTTTTTTTGCATGCATGCAAATCTCATGTAGTCTTTAACTAGGAGGATAGTAACTGAACCACTGCTATCTTTGCATTGTTGCTTTCTTTCCTAGTTTAGAACATTGCAAATCTCACAAAAGGAATGAACATTGCTATCTTTTTAAACACTTCAAAGTTAACAAATGCGTGAGTGCCCAAGTAGATATCCCATTTAGTTTTTTTTCCTTTTAACTAGGTTTGGATTAATCATTGTCTTTTGTGACTGTTGAATGATAATAGGCTTATGCTCTCCCCTTTATTGGGTGACCAGAACGCCAGAGTTGTTATTCCCTTTGTATAACTTTTAGAGGGGTCTGCCCTTGGATGCCTGCCTGTCCAAGTGGGAATGACCCTGAGTGGTAACAGGGTAAAGCCAAGCCCTACCAATCCACTTAAAATAAATTGTGCTTGAGGCGAAAGCCTCCTACAATGAGTGCTGCTGTATTACACCAACGACCAACATCCCCCAAAACCCTCTAAGGCGTAACCCTTGGAGGCTGGGAGACTCCATAATGGAGAGTAGTGCCGCCACTTGTGTAACCATTTGAACGGTTGCCTTGACTACTTAGCCACTTTTTTAGTATACCAAAAACCCCTATTTGTTGACACAAAAGGCAGAGCCTTTGAAGTGACCCTGATTCATGTGATTCTTAGTAGAGGTAGCAGGGACAATCCTAAGGTTCGGTGGGGGTACGAGCCTAAGGAAACCTGGATCTGGTATGCATGAGAAGTGAGTGCCGTGGAGGGGAGCCGGTGCTACCAGATCCTAGAGCTACACGTTTTGAATATGCACAGCCAGGGGATTCAACAAATACTGTCCTATCCAGCCTAGGTTGTACTTATTCTTGTGTCAAAAAGTCCAAACTACAAAAAAATAACAAAGGATAAAAATCATGAAAACTTCTATGTGCTTGCTATGTCTTTTGCCATAATTGAAACTCAACATTCAAGAAAAGACCAAGTTTTCACCCAAAAACAGAAAAATTTCAAAAAATGTTCCAAAAAACTCTATAATTTCAAGCTAAAAACCAGAACGACGCTTTTGATTCAATCTACAGCGTATTTGCGTAGACTTGCAGTGCATTTGTTACCTATTGCAGTGCATTTAAAAATTACCAAATTGACGCATTTGATCTGACCTGTGGTGCATTTACACTTTGTTGCGGCACATTTATTGCTACGCATCCAAAACAGAAAGCTATTCCGTACCTTCCAAGAGAAAAACTGTCAACTTTTCAAAAACCATTTCAAACCTATCTCAGTTTTCCAAGATCTGATTAGAATCGTGCAAATCAACCATTTCCCTCTTCTTCCACACCACAACTATTTTTCATCATCCAAAATCTCACAAAATTCTTCCAAAATCCAACAAGGTTAGAACCAAGCTATTCTTGATCGCATCACAATCTCAAACAAACCTAGTGAGTCTCCACTATCAAGGATCACTTATCCTTCTCTCTCAGAACTCCACTAGTGGCTTGTGCAAGACTAGTCCACATAAAGTAAATGGATTTCTATCATCCTTACTTTGACTATCGTTTTGTACACCCAACTTGTTTGACACCAACTGGATCTAAGGAGAACCTTGCTCAAATCTTGTCACATCCTAGCACCTTGCTAAAAAACTCACTTCATCCCATCTATCGTCACCTTGCATGGTCTTAACAAGGTCACAAAAACAAAAATAGATTGAAATGGCTTAGAAAACTATCCCAAACTCTCACGAAAGTGATGAGGAAATCTCTATGGAAGAGGTCCTCCAAACGCAGCAAGACCGAAGATTTCAACGCATAATGGATAAGGTACTTGCCCAAGACCCTACCAAATTCTTTCTTCACTTAGTACATCTAGGAGTCAAGCTCCCTAAAGACTTTGATGTAGAAGCTCTAAAAGAAACTAAGGAAGAAAGACACCCCGAGGGAAACACACACAAGGAAACACCCTCAGACAAACGCAAAGCAACCATTGATTCCACAAACACCTTGAGCTTAATGACCCAACAGATCCAAGCTTTACAACAACAATTCATGGACATGCAAACAAGAGCATCAACTAAGCATTACTCCCTAGAGGATATTTCACCATATCCTTTTGATAGAACCTTGATCATGATACCTTTCCCCTCTAAATTTGAGGTGCCAAAATTTGATAAATACCGAGGAAAGGGTGATCCAAGGGACCACATTAGGGAGTTCAACACTGCTTGTCTTGAAGTCGCACACAATGATACTTATCTTATGCGACTATTTCCACAAAGCTTGGGAGGAAAAGCCATGGAGTGGTTTTCTAGACTACCACCTGACATTAGAACATTTAACGAACTTGTGGACAAATTTGTCACACACTTCTCCTATAATATTGAGCATGACACCTCAATCTTAGATCTTTGTAACACCAAGCAAAAAGGTGGAGAATCTTTCGACGCCTTCCTACAAAGATGGAGACAGTTGGCAAGTAAGTGCCCACATCAAATTCCTGAAAAACAAATGCTGGAAATGTTTGTCCATAACTTACAAACTGACCTAAGCTATCAGATACAAGTCCAATGTCCTACTTCCTTCAGCAAGGTCATTGAGATGGGTCTAATCATCGAAAAAGCTTTAATCACCAAAGGTCAAATAAAGCTCTATAAGGACACTCCTAGTACCAACACCAATGTCGATAAACTAAGATTCTGGACAAAGAACAAAAACATTGTGAACGATGGGGTGGTAGATGCCAAGAATGCGGCACCAAAACAACCAATCTTCAAGTTATCAACTCCTCAAAACAACCCCCCACAAAACAAACCAAGAAACATTGAATCATGGTTTACAAATTTTCAACCTAGGAGAAAATTCACACCTTTGGGAGAATCATTGGAAACCGCCCTACGGAAGTTAGTCACAAGTAAGATCATAACTCTTCCAACTGCTCAGGAATATGAACCAAAAGTCAAACCTCATTGGTGGAATGACAAAGACTTCTGTGAGTTCCACCGAAATAGGGGGCACAAAACCAACGACTGCATTGCGCTCAAACACACTATCCAAGACTTGATCGAACAAAACAAAGTGTCACTTGATGGACATACCTCTAATAGTGATCATCAGGTATTCAAGGATCCTCTTCCCAACTATGAGCAGGGAGGACCTTCCAACCAAAACAACAGTGGATCTAACAATGCAAATTACACAAACGTCAGCTTTGACTATGTTGTTAACCATATCTCAGAAAGTGATTCACACATCAATGTGATCACTATAAACATAGATCCAGATTGCAATGTTACCACCCACAATAATAGAGTCACTCTCAAAGGAGCCTCCGCCCCTCTGGCTAATCAGTACAGTGTCTTGGATCAGCTACATAAGACACCTGCACATATCTCCATTCTTGAACTTCTGCATCTGTCCTTGTCACATAGGGCCATACTTGACAAAGCTCTTTCCGAAGCCTCCATTCCAATGAACCTCACCGAAGAACAGTTTCAAACCATGGTAGGTCACATTACCTCACCTCACTCCCTATCATTCACTGAAAAGGATGATATGTCAATCACCCAACCCCATAATGCCTCTCTTCATATCGAAGCCTTCATACACAAACACAAGATAAAAAGAGTCCTAATCGATGGAGGAGCTGGTTTGAATATTTGCACCTTGAAGCTAATCCTTACATTGGGGTTTTCAGAGAAGGCTATATATCCAAAAAAGAAAATCACTATCAAAGCCTATGATGAGGAAGAGAGAACTTCCAAGGGAATTGTAATTTTACCAATCAGAGTGGGACCTATAGTAAAAGATGTGGCTTGCTAAGTCCTTGATATGGAGCTAGCATACAACATTCTTCTTGGGAGACCATGGATACACGCTCTGAAAGCAGTACCATCAACATACCATCAATGTATCAAATTCCCTTATGAAGGTCAAGAGATCACCATCCAAGGTGACCCCAATCCATTTCAGTATTGTAACTCCATTCATCCTAAACCTGAAGTGGCGATTCCTAATAACCGTGCTTCTGCTTCATCATCATCTTGTGTTGACCCAACTTCACTTGCTTCCACATCAAAAGCTTCCCAACCTGACCTCAGGATTAAAGATAAGGGCTTGGGTGAGTACACAATCTCCCAATCCCTCCATTTGGCACAACTCCCCCTATCTCCAAGATCATATGGAAGACCTACTCTAAGCAAATCCAAAGCAGACAAAACTACCAAAGGTCTGCTTTTCAAATGGGGAAGCCTCGAAGATGAGAGTGATGAAAAAGATATCCTACAATGGTTATACAAGGATGAAGGCAATTCATCAACACAATAAGACCATCACACTATACAAACTGAACAATATGGTCAAGGATTCCAAATGCTACAAAGAATGGGATATGAAGGACACAGTCAACTTGGTTCAAGAAAAGATGGTATCACTAAACCCATCCAACCTCATACCTTGACAACTCGAGACACTACAGGGCTAGGATACACTGGAACATCAAGAAACAATAGAGCAAATAAGAATAAAGGCAAACAACCAGAAACATCTACTAGTAATCTGGTTGATCAAATTTAGCAACTGCAATTGGGGAGTGAGATTGATTCCAATGAGTATGAGTGGGATAGTCTCTCAGAGCTATCTTGTGATGAAAAAGGTATCGATGTTGTCCACGAGTATGACCCAACCCATGCAAATGAGAGACATGGTCCAAGGGCTAGACCACTAGAGTCTGACCCGCATAATAACGATAGTGAAAGTTGTGAGGAAAGAATGATACCCTCCTTGACGGATCCACTAATAGAGAGTACCATCATAGACTTTGTCTGTGCTTTTAACAACTCTATCTTAACCTTCAACACCATCTAACCAGACCAACCCAATGATCCCTTACCATTGGTGCACCCTGAACTCATAGATTGGGACTTATAAGGCACCACCCCTGAGCTCAACACCTTTGAGAACGATGAAGCCATCATAGATTATCTTGAGCTTAGAGATCATATACCCGCAAGGGACCACAAAGTTGGCTATGCTATAGAACTCAACGAGAAGGCCTATTTTCGAGAGAGTGCCAAGCCTTTCAGTCTCAAAAATGTCAAAATGAAAGAAAGATCTAATGGTGAAAGCTGCTCTGCGGTAGTGTTAGATCATGAAAAAAGTAAAAATATAGATGTATCCAACGGTGAAAACCTCTCTGAGGCACCGAAGGATGGAAGGCTTGACCCTCTACCCAATCTTACACATCAAGAGAGATCTTCAATCTTGATAGAACTAGCAGAACTGATCAATGTCAGCATAGGTGATAATCCCAGAATGATCCACATGGCACAGTCTTTAACAGAACAAGAAAAGCCAACATTCACCGACTTCTTCAAGAGGAAACAAATCAACTTTGCTTGGACATATGCAGACATGCCAGGGTTAGATTCGAATCTCATAATGCATCACTTATCTTTAGCTCCAGGAGCTAAACCAGTAAAGCAAAAACTCAGAAGGATGCACCCACATGTGGCCCTCATGGTGAAAAAAGAACTAAAGAAAATATTGGATGTCGGATTCATTAGACCAATAGACTATCCTGAGTGGGTTTCAAACATAGTACCAGTCGCCAAACTAGATGGCAGAGTTTGAATATGTAATGACTTCAGGGACCTGAACAAAGCTTGTCTGAAAGATGATTTCCCCTTGCCAAACATTGACATGATTGTAGATCTCACGACAGGGCACACCATGCTGTCACTAATGGATGGTTTTTCTGGATACAACTAGATAAAAATTGCACCTGAAGACCAACACAAGACTACATTCACATGTCCTTGGGGCACCTATTGTTGGTGTGTCATGCCATTTGGTTTGAAAAATGTCAGCGCAACATATCAGAGAGCTATGACCACAATCTTCCATGACATGATGCACACTATAATGGAAGACTATGTTGATGACATTCTGGCAAAATCACTCACAAGAGAAGGACACCTAGTAGTACTGAACAAAAGCTTCACAGACTAGAAAAGTTTAATGTGTGTCTCAATCCAAAGAAGTGCGTGTTTGGAGTTACCTTAGGTAAGCTACTTGGATACATAGTGTCTGCTAATGGAATAGAAGTTGACCCAGCTAAAGTGAAGGCCATCATGGAAATGCCACCTCCAAAGAATCTCACTCAATTAAGGTCTCTATAGGGAAAACTACAATCTATCATAAGATTCATTTCTCAATTGGTAGACAAGTGCCACCCATTTTCCCACCTCCTACATAAGAATGTCCCTTTCAAATGGAACGATTCATGTGAACAGACATTTCAGCAGTTAAAAGAGTATCTCATGAAGCCTTCTGTATTGATGCTACCGATTCAGGGTAAACCTCTGCTATTGTATATCTCGGCCACACCAACAGTCTTGGGAGCTCTCCTTGCACAACAAAATTATGAAGGGAAAGAACAAGCAATCTACTATATCAGTCGAACACTCGTTGGATATGAACTACAATACATGCCAATTGAAAGAGCATGTCTCGCTGTAGTCTTTGCCTCACAAAAGTGGAGACATTACATGTTGTCACATTCTATCAAACTGATAGCAAAAATTGATCCACTCAAGTACTTACTCAACAAAGCATCCTTAACAGGTAGATTGTCCAAATGGGTCATGCTTCTCAGCGAGTTTGATATCGAATATGTAGATAGGAAAGCAATAAAAGGCCAAGTACTTGCAGAACAACTGGCAGATGCACCTCTAACAGATGATAGCCCTTTGAGCTTTGAATTTCCAGACGAATCTATCTTTCACATAACCACAACCTGGAAAATGTACTTCAATGGATCATACACTCAGCATGGATCAAGAGCAGGTATCTTGTTGATCACACCTAAGGGCAACACCATTCCTAAATCATACAGACTACTCTTTCCCTGCACTAACAATGTAGCAGAGTATGAAGCCCTAGTCATTAGTATCAAGCTAGCAGTTGAACAGAATATCCAAGAACTTCAGGTATATGGTGACTGACAGCTGGTCATAAATCAAGTAAATGACGACTACCAGACAAAAGATGAGAAACTAATCCCTTACAAAAGAATGGTAGATGACTTCAAAGAGTACTTTGTCAAGATCTCTTTTGAGCATATACCAAGGATTGAGAACAACGCTGCAGACGCCATGGCAATGATTGCATCTCTCCTCGATATTCCAGATAATCAATCACGTTACGAGTTCTTGGTAGAGCCAGTGTCCTGTCCTGCATATGACACCCTTGAATCCCATATCATTTGCCACATTGTTGGAGCCGATTCCCCCTCTATGGAAAAATATTTGCCTATCTTAAAGAGAATACCCTCCCACCTAATCTCTCTAATAACCAAAAATGAACCTTCATCCATCAAGCATGCCAGTATGCCATTGTTGCCAATACCCTATATCACAGAGGTCTCGATGGTACTCTCCTTAAATATCTCGATAGTGAGGAATATCAAACCACCCTAAACGAAGTGCACGATGGTATATGCGGAACCCACTCTAGTGGCTCTACCCTAGCCAAGAAACTCATATGCATGGGATACTACTGGCCAACAATGGAACAAGATTTCTATCATTTTGTAAAGAAGTGCAAAAAGTGGCAAATCCATGGGAACCTGATACATGCACCAGCACAGGAGCTACAACCATTAACGACTTCTTGGCCTTTCTGTCAGTGGGGACTCAACTTAGTGGGCAAGATTCACCCTTCTTCATCCAGTGGCCATAAATTCATAATCACCACCACCGAGTACTTCACGAAGTGGATTGAAGCCGTGCCCTTAGCCAATATCACAGGCAAGCAGATTGCCTCTTTTATCTTGAACTATATCATTTGTCGCTATGGTATCCCTTCGTCCATTGTCACGGATAATGGAAGCCCTTTCAAAAATTAGGATGTTAGGGAACTATATGACAAATTTCATATCCAGCACCACTTTTCAAGCCTCTATTACCCCCAAGGCAATGGCCAGGCAGAGGCATCAAATAAAACCATCTTGAAAATCCTAAAGAAGACTGTCAATGATGCTGGTCGTGATTGGCATGTCCAATTAAATCCCGCTCTGTGGGCCTACCGTACAAGCATACGCACACCCACAGGTGCAACACCATACTCCCTAGTCTATGGATCTGAAGCTATCTTGCCCATTGAAGTCGAGATCCCATCCTTACGAGTTTCATTAAAAGGCCTCATATCTGATGAAGAGTACAGAGTGTCCAGACTTTGAGAGTTAGAGCTGCTCGAAGAGAGAAGGCAACATGCCTTTAACCACCTAAAAGCTTATCAACAACAGATGTCCTGAAGCTATAATCACAGGGTAAAACCCTGAGTATTCCAAGTTGGTGATCTCGTCCTCAGAGAAAATCCCAAAAATTAGCAAGACCGAGAAAAGAAAGGCAAGTTCGAACCTAACTGGCTGGGTCCCTATGTCATCATTGTAGCCTATGGGTTAGGGGCATGTCAATTGGCTACATCTAAAGGTGAACTGTTTGATGATCCTATCAACAACATGCATCTTCGCAAGTTCTATACCTAAACCCCAATGCAAGGGAGTCAAAAATAACAAAAAAATTAGAAAAATGATAAAAAACAAACAAAAAATTAGAAAAATAGAAAAAAAAAGTCCTCTGGTGAAAACCTGGTAAATAGGCGCTTGGGATAGGTACCATGATGAAAACTTGGCAAACAGGCGTCATGTGTACTTTTAGCTTTCGTGCAAATAAAAGCAAGTGGTGAAAACCTGGTAAACAGGCGCTATCTGCGACAAACCACTTCCTCCATCTGTTGTGACTTCATATCTCTTGTGTCCATCATATCGTTCATCTTGAACCGCTCCTTTGAATGTTGTCAAACTACGTCACCTCTGAGCTATCACGTAGGCAAGGCCATTCTCAATGCGCCCTCGAGGCTCCTTTCCACTCCACTTCTTTCCTCTCTATTCCTTTCTATCCATTCTATTCAGTGTCGTCTGTCCTGCTGTCCATATCATTTCTGCATCTTCGCCATCACCTAGGTCTTAGGTCCATCAGGTTCACTCCGAACTACATTGCCTCTGCATCGTCATTTATGCAAAGCCATTTAGCAATACGCCGTCGAGGCACTAGGTCAGTCCCTTAGGGTCCGTTTTACCAGGCATGCATGCAAGCACAAGCAAAGCACGCTTCCAAGAAAAAATCTTGACACAGAACATCAACCTATCCAAAGCAAAGAAAGCAATTATCCAAAACACTTAGACCGATTCTATATCAATTATGGCAAGAAGACACATCTAATGCAAGAATTTTTTGTGAACCAGTTAACTTACAAGATCTTGATTTTTTGTTATTATGTCTTTCTATGCTACTCGAGGATGCCAAAAGCTAGAGATGCTATGATGGGGGCATACTCATTTTCTTTGTCTATTGTTTGTGGATCAAACTTTAGTAATGTGACGACTTTTGTCTAACGACATGATTAGTAAGAGATCATCGAGGACTTTCGAAGGTCTGAGCATGAAAAGGGGCAATCCTTGTCTGTTGAAACGCAAGAAATACTCAAGTCATCTAGATTCAATTTTGACTAGATGCTTGTATTAACTTGATATATCAAAATCCATGTAAGTAATACTCAGGTCATCTTGGTTTAATTATACCTAGATGCTTGTATTTTCTTACAACATAATAAAAGCCCAATGATGAAATAAGCACTTCAAAATACTTGCAATATCAAGATGACAAATATCCATATCCATAACGTATCCAATTGCATTTCATATCCATATCCGTGTCCATATCCATATCCATATCCATATCCCATATAATAAAATTCTATGTAGAGAATCAATGTTTACAAATAAAAGCTTGTGATTTCTTCTATCGAGTCATTCTTCTATCGATCAAATTTCTGTCTTCATATCTCTCGTCAATAGTTTTAGCTGTCAATCCGAGCAGTGATCAAAATGCAAGTCTATGCTTAAATCCATACCAATCAAATCAAGTCAATATTGTCAGATGATCTAATCACAATCAGTGGTCTTGATCCTTTTCTGGTCGTAAACCAACTCGATCAGTTATAATCAAACATTTGTCTTATACAGGATGTAGCATTGTCGAAATCAGACCAATACACGCGTCTTACATGACATGCTTCATTTCCTGAAACCAGACACTGTCCTTCATGTTGCTCTAGGGATCTATCGTTCCCCGCCATGACAACACTATTGTATATCGTTATCAGTATATCGTTGGTTTACCGCTTGACAGGGGCAATACCTTGTTTGTTCTTGTATCATTTGTGCATACTTGCTTACTTGCTTGTGTGTGTTATCATTTTATCTTGCATCGTGTATCATTCGGCTCTTTCTTCAAACCATTTTTTTCTTCATCCTAGCCTATCTTCCACCTTCTTCTTCGTGAGATTGTCCGTCTCACGCCTTCTACCTTCTTCTCGTCTAATCTCCCGAGGGGGCATCCTATCGTCGTTAAACTTGTACCAGGGGCAAACTGGGGCATGTATCAATTTCAGACAATCTTATTCTTTGAAACAACGTGATAAAACACATTGCATCAAAGAGAGGCAAAATGTATACACCTAAAAATGACATGACTCTGTCTAAATAAATATTTTTAATATTTATTTAAGTCTACCTTCCTCTATCAATAAATAAATAATTAAATTTATTTATTCAATTCATATTCCTCTAAGTTAATTAAATATCAATATATTTAATTATCTCTTCTAAAGTCAAAATTAAATAAAATCCTTTATTTAATTAAATTCTTCCAAGAAATTAAATAATTCTAAATTATTTAATTAAGTCAAGTCTATTCCTTCAAATTTAAATAAATCATTTAAATTTATTTAAATCCTCTCACTTTCCAAAAATAAAATATAATTAAATATTTTATTTATTCTTCCAAATCATGTGCAAGTAATTAAATAAATTTATTTATTTAATTTGCTTTCTTATATTCTAATTCCTCAATTAAATAAATTTATTTATTTAATTTGCTTTCTTATCTTCTAATTCCTCAATTAAATAAATTTATTTATTTAATTTGCTTTCTTATCTTCTAATTCCTCAATTAAATAAATTTATTTATTTAATTTGTTTTCTTATCTTCCAAATCTTCTAAAAATAAATTCTTCTTGTCATGCAAAAGTAAAAGCTGAGTTAACTGATTTAAATCTATCAATAAAACTCTTAAATCAGAAAAAATATGTTCTAATTTAAGAAATAAAAACTCATCCTCATCAAGAAAGCACTTAACTCAACAAAGCTTCTTTTTGAATGACACATGTCCTTCTTCTATTCACGCACATTCTCTCGAACATCCTCCTTCGTTGATCTTCTCATTTCTTCTCCACCATTGATCTTCTCTCACACAACTCTATAAATACAACCCTCTTCTTCTTCATTTGATATCCATCATTCGAGTAAACTTATGCTGCAGGAACTATAGCACGCCATTGGCACCCCATTTTCATATCATTCATCATCCATCCATTTCCTAGTGTGTTGAAGATTCATCTTCAACACACCAAGTATCAGATCCATCTCTCCTTGTCATCTTGAGGAATTGAAGTAGGGAAGCAAGCTTCCTGAGGGCCATCTTCATCACCAAAAGATCAAGAAAGAGTAGGAGAGCAATGGAAGTCGCAAGGTAAAAGGTTGTAAGTATCTCTCTTCTTTATTTTAAAGTCCTTTTTATCTTCATATTCCATTGATGTTTGGGTTTTTATTATTCAATTGATTATCCCATTTTTACCCTTACAGTTATATGTATGGAGCTAGTCTTGACATAGAATAGTCTCAAGTGCATAAGAGACTGTTTAGCTTCTCAGATGCTAGAGATATTGATATGTAAGATGCTAATCCCAGCACATACAGGATACTAATACGTATAGGAAGAGAATAAGATAATACCGTAAACACGACATACGAAAGCAAGATGACCATGCCCCTTTCCTTACTTCATCGCAACGTACCAAGATATAGATAGATCAAGGCAGTCTTGATTAGGCATAGAAAAGGGACAAAAGATAAATCAAAAGATAAAAAATAAGATACTTTCATCACGTTCTCTTGCCAAATTTAGGTGCTCTTAGATGGATTTAAGCTGGGGCCTTGTTAAGAGGAAAGCTGCATCCTGTTGAAGGTTAAAGATGTTGATAAAATACTACAACAAATGTTGGCTTAAGGCATGGAGACAAATAGCTTCTGGCTTATTCTTGATTGGTTAAAGTGCTTGAGCTTTCAGTATACACATAGTCTACTTCTTGCTTGAGCTAATCAAAAAGAAGAAAATGAAAGATGAGAGAAAATGAAGAAGATGGGGTGGATCATCTGTGCTTGAGTACTGGAAGCTTCCTTCGTATTCCAGACTACCTACATACCCTGTGTCCACGGATATTTATGATGATGATGAGACATGACGAATATGTAGTTCTGGGTTTTATTGATGATGTGTGTGATGAAAAATATAAGAATGTGAGATGAAAGATTGGAGGATGATTAGAAGAAAGATGAAAGATAGATGATGAAAAGAGGGGCTATCATTTTTCCCTGAATCAGAGTGCTTCCTTCACATCTCGGATTGCCTACATACCCTGTATCCACGGGATCAAGGCTTTAATGATAGAGCTGGGATATAGTTCTTGCTTATTACGCTGGTGAGTGATGTTGAAAGAATCAACTTATTACTTCAATAGGTAAAATAGCTTTAGTGCCGTACATAAGAGCATAAGGTGTAGCTCCAGTAAGAGTTCTGATACTTGTTCTATATACCCATAAAGTAGGATGGAGTTGTAAATGCCAATCACAACTAGCTTCATTGACTGTCTTTTTGAGAATCTTGATGATTGTTTTGTTAGAAGCCTCAGCTTGGCCATTTCTCTGAGGATAGTAAGGGGTAGAGAATCGATGTTGGATATGGAACTAGTTGCAAAGATCTCTAACCTCTTGGTTCTTGAAGGGACGGCCATTATCAGTGACAATAGCTTGAGGAACTCCATAGCGGCAAATGATATAGTGTAGGATAAACTTGGATATTTGCTTGCCAGTGATATAAGTCATTGGTATGGCTTCCACCCACTTTATGAAATATTCAGTGGCGGTGATAATGAACTTATGACCATTTGATGAGGTAGGATGGATTTTACCTATGAGATCAAGTCCCCACTGCGAAAAAGGCCATGGAGTAATGATAGGCTGAAGCTCATGTGTTGGTGCATGTATTAAATCTCCATGTTTCTGACATTGTAGACATCTCTTTGCGAATTATTGTGCATCTTTTCCATGGTTGGCCAATAGTATCCTACTCGTAGAAGTTTCTTAACAAGACCAGGGCTAGCGGAATGCGAGCCACATACACCTTCATGTACATCACGTAAGGCCACTTTTGCTTCCTCAGAATCAAGACATCTAAGAAGGATACCATCAAGACTCTGATGATAAAGGGTATCTCCCAAGATAGTGTAACGAGAGGCTCGACGGATAACGGTTTTGCGTTGGGTGTTAGATAATTGAAATGGAAAGGTTTGATTGCGGAGATACTCGTATAAGTCCTCGTACCACGACGAATTGAGACCAACAATTTCACATATAAGCTTAGATTGTGGTACTTCAAATGCTGGAATCAGAAGTTGTTCAACCAGAAACTCACATTTATGTGTATTAGATGGCATGTCTAGAAGAGACCCAATCATAGCCATGGCATCTGCTGCTCTATTCTGTAGCATTGGGATTTGTTCAAAGGTGATATTGTCAAAGTACTTTTTAAAATCATCAACCATTACCTTGTATGGAAGAAGCTTCTCATCTTTTGTCTGATATTCATCTAAGACCTATTTGATAACTAGTTGAGAATCACCAAAGAATTGTAACTGTTTGATAGCCCATTGTACTGCCATGTGTAATCCTGTAATTAAAGCTTCATACTCTGCTATGTTATTGGTACATAGAAATGCAATTCTATATGATTTGGGTATACAATCTCCTTGAGGGGTAACAAACAATATCCCTGCTCCTAATCCATGTTGTGCATAAGATACATCAAAATATAGATGCCACCATGTTGGGGAAGTTAAATTGAACAACCCTTCATTAGGGAATTCTGGATATATTGGATGAATATCTGTGATGGGTGCTGCAGCTAATTGATCAGCAATGACTTGTCCTTTTATGGATTTTTGATCCACATATTGTATGTCAAATTCACTTAAAATCATAACCCATTTTGCTAATCTTCCCGTAAGGATTGCTTTAGAAAGAAGATATTTGAGTGGATCCACATTAGATATGAGCTTTGTCATTTGGTTCAACATATATTGTCACAACTTTTGGGAAGCAAACGCTAATGCTAAACATGCTTTTTCCATAGATGAATAATTAAGTTCATATCCCACAAGAGTTCTGTTGATGTAGTAGATGGCTTGTTCTTTTCTTGAATCATCATGTTGAGCTAGAAGGGCACCCAATGCTACTATTGTTGATGATATGTAGAGCAATAATGGGTGATCAAGCACATGAGGTACTAACACAGGAGGTGTTGCCAAATATTGCTTTATTTTATCAAAGGCCTGTTGACATTTTTCATCCCACTTAAAAGGTTCACCCTTACGAAGAAGATATTGAAAAGGATGACATTTGTATGCTAGTTGTGATATAAATCTACGGATGGACTATAACATTCCTTGTAAACTGTGGAGCTGCTTGAGATTTGCTGGCGGAGGCATTTCCATGATGGCTTTTACTTTAGCTAGGTCCACTTCTATCCCTCATTGAGACACAATGTATCCCAACAGTTTTCCAGATGTTACTCCAAATACACATTTCTTTGGGTTTAGTCTAACTTGATACTTCTCTAATTGATCAAAGATTTGTGCTAATACCTGTAGATGTCCTTCTCTTGTCTTAGATTTTCCTAGGATATCATCAACATAGTTTTCCATGATAGTGTGAAAAAGGTCATGAAAAATAACTATCATGGCTCGTTGATAAGTGGCTCCAACATTCTTGAGACCAAAAGGCATTACCACCTAGCAGTATGTGCCCCATGGACAAATGAATGATGTTTTATCTTGATCTTCCTTTGCTATTCTGATTTGGTTATATCCTGAAAATCCATCCATCAAAGATAGCATTTCATGTCCAGTTGTGAGATCTATGATGTTGTCTATGCTTGGTAATGGAATATCATCCTTAGGACATGCTTTATTAAGATATCTAAAGTTTGTGCAACAGTGAACTCGTCCATCAGGTTTTGCTACAGGTACCAAGTTTGAAACCCAGTCTAGATAATCAATAGGCTTTATGAACTTTGCTTCTAACAGCTTCTGAATCTCTGCCTTGACCAATAAAGCTACTTACAGATGCATTTTGTGCAATTTTTGTTTAATAGGTTTTGCATTAGGAGATACTGCTAGGTGATGTACCACAAATGATGGATCTAGACCCGGCATGTCAGCATAAGTCCATGCAAAATTTATAGCTCTTTTTATAAAAAATGCCATGAAGTCTCTTCTTTCTTGCTTTGATAGTGATGCTGCCAAAAAAGTGATCTTTGGATTCTACTCTGTACCCAAGTTCATGTCTTGTGATTGTTCAACTAGCACGGTTGATTTCTCATGATAGTCACTGGCAATAGGAAGATCAAATCCCCCATCCTCAGGCGCCTCAGAGAGGTTTTCACCTTCGGATATGTCCTTTATTTTTACTTTTTCATGGTCAAGAGGTGCCTTTCAGTTTTCACCTAGTGACCTATTTTGTTTGATTTTGTTTATTTCACTTTTGCGACTGAAGGATTTGATACTTCTGCCAAAATATGGTAGTTTAGGTAGATCCATCATGAAACCTGCTTTGTGATCACCCAATGGAATGCCTTGTCCTAAGCCCATAAATTCTGCAATAGCTTCATCATTTTCAAATGTATCTAATATCGGTGTCCCCTATTGGTCCCAATCGACGAGGTTAGGATATACAAGTGAAAGGGTAACAGAGGAATGGCTATGGCTAGAGGAGGTTGTGGAAATCATGAAGATGGAGTTTTCTTGAAAAAGGTCAATAATATGAAGGGAGGAGTCATCGATAGTATCCAAACTAGAAGTGTCTCCTGCCGAGGAGGGTCCAGCGTCCATATCGGAAATACACTTAATGTCTTTGGAATGCGGTACCTCTGGCTGATAGCCAAGGCCTTGCTTATTAAACTTCTTAGACACAACAATGGGTTCAAGAGGTCCTTGTTCCTGTGATCCCAATCCACCATGTCTTTTGTAGCCCATGTTCTTTATGATGCGGAACCCATTGTTATATCTCTCCACTTCAAGTTGTACTTGGTCATTTTCATCAAAGAATATCCAAGAGTCGATATCATCAATGTCTTCATCATCTAGGAATCCACCTTTAATGAATACTATGGGTGGAGCTTTGATGACAACTGGGGATGAAGGTGGCTTAGATGTAGAAGGTTTACCATGAGATTTGGGAGACAAGGGAAGGGTGCCAACACAACAAGATTCTTGCAATGTGTATTTACCAGGACCATGTTCGGTGTACTTGATACAGAGATTGGAAGTGACTTTGCTAGATGATGGCTTGAGTAGGTCGGATGGATCTATATAGGATGAAGATGGATATGCCTCGGTGTTGATAGGAATGCAGTTCAGACTCTGGTATTTAGCTTGAAAGGCACGACAAAATTCAAATGGATTGGGATCAACATGGATAGTAATCTCAACACTGTTATGTAGAAATTTAAGACATTGATGGTATGTAGAAGGAATTGCCTTGAGGGCATGTATCCATGGATGACCAAGGATGATGTTATAAGGAAGGTCAATATCAAGAACCTAACAATGGGTTTTAGTAGTGACCGGCCCAACTTGGATAGGAAAGTAAATAATCCCTTCAGTATCTCTCTCGACATCATCATATGCTCTGATAGTAATGACCTTTGAGGTGTCAACATCTTTTTTAGAATATCCCAATTGTTTTATTAATTTCAAGGAACATATATTAAGACCATCTCCACCATCCACCATGATTCGTTTGATACAACATTGTTTGACAAACACTTCAATGTGGAGGGCTTCGTTGTGTGAAGGGTGAATGGAGGGTTGAAGATCTTTATTAGAAAAGGTTAAATGACAAGGGGCTGCAATGCTAGCGACCATAGATTGAAATTGTGTGATATCAATATCGTTAGGCACTAAAGATTCTTGTAAGGCTTTGTCAAGGATAGCTTTATGAGCAGGGGATATGCGAAGCAACTCAATAATGGATATATGCATAGATGTTTTGCCAAGGTGATCAAGGATATTATAGTTAGAGAATGGTCGAGGAGGATGGACAGGTGCTCCTTGAATGGTAACTCGACCTCTTCAAGTGGTTACAATGTAGTCAGATGCTTTGCCTTGGATAGTAATGGTAGAAATACGAGCATGGTCAATGCGGCCAATAGTAGATGATTCATAGTTATACTGAATGGCATTCCCAACATGAGGGTTACTTGATTTGTCATGAGATGGAAGTGGATTCTTGAAAGCATCTAGATCATAGTTCGATGTCGATTGCTGTGTAGGTTAAGTTGTTGAAGGTGTAATTTTGATTAAACCTTGATTGATACAATCTTGGATAACATGTTTTAAGCGCATACAACCATTTGTTTTATGTCCTTTAACTCTATGGTAATCACAATACTCATTTTCTTTATACCAAGGAGCTTTGAAGAGTGATTCACCGTTGGGTGGCGCATCCGGTAACATAATTGTTGTCACATGAAATTGCACCCTGCTTGAATGGGACTCCAAGCATTCCAATGACACAATGGGAATGATCTCTAAGTGTGGGACTTTGCTAAATGAGATCAAACCTCTAGAGAAGGCCGGCTTCCTTGACTGGATATCACCTAAACTATTGAATTTTTGGGGTGAAAAGGGGAAGAAATGTGCTGAAATGAAAGATAAAGCAACAATACTTAAAAACATGAAAGGGTGATGCACCAGACAGATTTAAAGAAATTTCCACAATACTAAGAAGATGCACAATGTAATCAAATACAGCAAGTAGGTATACACAGATTAGATCAGTCTAGCAGAGGTGAGAAGCAATATGATTGAGAGGAATAAAACATTCATAGACAAACCATATGCAGATTCACACAGAACTAGAAAATCAGTAAAGAGGTAAAAATAACTTGCATATGTTCAATGGAAAGGCACAATTACAGTATATGAAAACCCTGTTTGGAAACAGAAAAGCCTTAATGCCAAAAATTTTCCAACCCTTCTTACATCATAAGCCTCAGCTTATATAGCATTTCAAAACTAACCTAGGTCGATTACAAAATCCGCTCAGGGAGCTGCAATCAGAAATATCCTTGAAAGGACATCCAGCTGACAGGAGTAATGGTGCCGAAAAACCTGGAACAGGGGCAGATGGAAGATATTTCTGAGTCATCAATGCAAGCAGCTACATCATCGATCTTATCCTTAGAAATGGCAGAGGATAACCTAGCATTGAATGTGAGCAGCTGCTTTTGATAGTTCTCGACAATTAGGCGGCGGAGGAAAAGACTGGAGATGAAGCGGTGGCAGGATATTTTGGGCCATCAATGTGAGCTGTGCCCTCCTGTACAACAATAAATGCAAAAAATATCTTCACCAACTCAAGAAAGTTGCTACCAAAAAAGTCCACCCGATCAACATGAAGATCTGGATCAAAAATGGAAGTGGGAACCCTCCTGAAGAATTCCCGCCAAAGTCATCATCCTGATATTTTCAAATTTCTGCAGGAAATGATTATCCCACAGGCAACCAGAGAAGATGCCTCCATCACTTTATAAGCTAGGCCGTGAGCATATATAATGTCAGTGCTTTTGCTCCCGACGGCATCATCATAAGCCTTAACATCATCCTCCTTCTCATCATGTTCCGTCAGCAAGACTCCCCAATATTGGCAGGCCGATTACATGTTAGCCCGATATAGAAGGTCACCCCGATATTTGAAATTAGCCTTGAGCCTCATCATCATCCTCAAGACCCTCCTGATACGAAATATCCTCCTACCAGAAGTAACATGATATAAAATATCACCCCGATGTTTGAAAATTAGGATGACGTCAGCAGCATGTCGGGTGATCCAACGATCATGAAGTGAAAACATAACATCAGGATGATCTTCAAGTAAGATCACTTGATATTCAAATGTGATGACCCCTTAGAAGATTGGGTCATACTTAGAAACTTCATAGCACCAACATCAGGATGATCTTCAACTAAGATCACCCGATGTTAAAATATCACCCCGATACAAAAGGTCGGGTTGGCAGAAATATGATGACCTTCGCAAGAAAGATGATCTTCCCCTGGAATGGATCTGGATGATGTCAGCGGCATATGGCTTGGTTTATCACTGCAGTTACCCTGATGTCATCATCATGTTATCGGATGGGGGGATAGTTGAAAGATAGGGTGATATTTGTAACATCGAGTGATATTGGGAAGATCAGGTGATGTTCCAATTATCACCCGATGTTTGAAATATGACCTGATATTTGAAATATCACCCTTCTTCCAAATATCAGGTTTGACCAGGCTTATGACCTTGCATAACTTCCTCACTTTGGCAAATTTCAGGGTGATGTTTTAAGCAAACCTGCCTATCTTTTCAAGCTCTTTCACATGGTAGGCCTCTTTAGGCAAGCTTTAGATTTTTGAAATTGGGTTAAGACCTCAGGATCACAAATATGGCTTTCATGGGGATATGCATATTGACTAATCCCGCTTGAATTATTTTGACTCCTACTAGAGGAAAAAATAGGTCAACAATAATATCACCCACTTGGAGAAGTTTACGAAAGACAACTTCCATAGGTTCCACTAATGGTGTAAATTGTCAGCGAGGATTTGAAGTTTGTCATTGTCGAGTTCATTGAAAAGGTTATGTTGTTGTAGAAGCTGCTTGAATGTTAATGGGAGCTTTCATAGTTTGTATGTTCTTTGTGTCCACAGCACCGTCATTGACAACATTCTTGTTTTTGTTCCAAAAGCAAGACTTATCATTGGAGTTTTGAGGATAGTCTTTGTTATCGTGAAAAATCTTGATAGTGCCTTTACCAATTAAAGCTCGTTCAATAATGGTTCCTTTAGAAACAAGTTCATCAAAGGTGCTATCACTTTGTAATTGTAGTTGGAATGACAGCTTAGGATGAAGATTATGAACAAAGATATAGAGTTGTTGCTTCTCAGGTATTTCCCATGATAGTTTGCTAACCATATTATGCCATCATTGAGTAAATGAAGAAAAGGCTTCACCATTGCATTGTTTATTGTTGACAAGGTCATTCATGTTTACCTCATGTTCAATGTTAAAAGCAAAGTGTGATCAAAACTTATTTGCTAATTCCGCAAAAGACTTAATTCCCAGAGGTAAGTGAGAGAACCATTCAAGAGCTTGTCCTGCTAAGCTTCGAGGAAATAGTCTCAAAAGATATGTATCGTCATGAGAAACATAGAGACATGCCACAAAGAATTCTCTAAGATGGTCTTCCAGATTTCCTTTTCCTTTGTACTTGTCAAATTGTGGAATTTCAAAGTGTGGCGGAAAAGGTGTCATATGAAGTGATTTGTCAAATGGATAAGCGCATATGTTTTCTAAAGAAAATGTCTTCTTGCTTTGTCCTACCGCTTGGTTAATCATTTGTTGAACATCCGCTATAGATAATTGCTGTTGTTGCAAAGGGGGTGAAACATGGTATGATGTATATTGAGGTTCCTGTTGTGGAATATATGAAGCCATGACTATTTGTTGAGGTTGCGTACTCACAATGTATGTCAAAGGATTGGTATATGACCCATATGTGGTTGAAGATTACTGTCCTTGAGACACAAGCGGTGGCTAGGTATATTGTGACGAATTAGCACCAAGATTTTGCATCACATGAGAAGTGGAAGATTGATCGACATTGGTTAATGGTTGTGAATTTGGAGTTGGATTTGTGACATTGTAAGTGATGGAAGGATTGGTGGATGTGAAAGAAGGATGGACAATTGGATTTGTATTTTGGACAACATGAGGATTGGTATATGTCATGTGTTGGGTGACAATAGGCAAACCTTGAGTAGCATAAGATGGATTGATGGTTTGTGAAGGATTGTAAGAAGATGATGGAATGGATGTAAGTTGCTCAACATAAGTGACCGTAGTGCTAGGATTAGCTTGAGAAACAATAGGCGGGTCACTCATGTCAATAAGACTAACATTGGGATTGTAAGATGTATTGGACGGATTAGTGGAGATAGTGGAGATCATATTAGCAGCAGTAGGAATATGAGATGTGGTGTCCACATGTGATGTAGTGGATTGCGATGGTTGTTAAGCTTAGACCGTTGGTGTTGTTTGGATAGTTTGGGAAGCTTGTGGACTATGGGATATGGGGATAGCTTGTGATGTTTGGGGAGTTTGCTCTTGGGCCACATGGATAGCTTGTGTTACTTGAGGCATAGAAATGGTCATGGTGGGAGAAGGCGTATGTTGGGGAACATGGAAAGGTGGAATGTTTAGATTTTGTGAAATGAAAGGAAGTACATCGGTTGGAGTTATCAAAGGTTCTAAAGTGTACTCCGAACGTGGTGGATCTAATGAAGTAACAATAGGAAATGAAAGAGATGGGTTGGAAGATGGAGTTTGTAATATGGTAGGGGATGGTGTGACTATAGTGGATGGTCCCTTTGCAACAATAGTGGGAGTGTTTAGATCGTGCTCTCTAATAGCAGATATGTCAAAATCTCTTGGTAATTTAGCTCCCATGCAGGCAAGTTGCAAGAAGTAGCGATTAGGATCAGATAAAACAAGTCTTTCAAATTGATCCCATACATGTGTATCTCAAAATTCTAATAAGTCTTCTTGGGATTGTTCCTCATAAGTCTCCAAAAATGTTTGAGGTTGCACTTGTTGTGAAGATGACTTTCCAATGGTGTACCCCTGGGGCATAAACATATGAGGAGGCATACCAGTCATAAACTGAGTCGCGTCTCTAAGAGGTGTTGATCTAGATTGTTGCATCTTAGCTTCCATCTCAGCTTGCAATTTGGCTTCTATTTCAGCTCTCAATTTGGCTTCCATTTCAGCTCTATATTGACTCCTAGTTTGAGGCATGATGAATGATGTTGAAAACTAAACTTTAGCTTGTCAAGGTTTTGAGACCTAAAAAGATGATGGTTTGCTGATTGTTTAGTTGCTGGTTGTTGGTTGTTGGTTCGCTATTTGCTTGGTTGGCTATTTGCTTTGTTGTTGGTTTGCTTGGTTGGCTATTTGCTTTGTTGTTGGTTTGCTTGGTTGCTTTGTTGGTTGGACTTCCCTAGAGAATAGCTCACACACTCAAGGGAAAAGTTGTTTGCTAAGGTTGCTATGTTTCTGATGTTGCTAAAGCTAAAGCCAAAAGATGATGCTTTGCTGGTTGATCAGGTTGATTGATTTGATGTTTGGTTTGTTGGTTTGGGATCTCAAAAAGATGAAAAGCTCACAAAGTTCAATTGGTTGGTAAACTCAAAGTAGGAGACAAAGTCTAAGTATCTGCTAATGATCAGAGATAGGTCTGAAAGCTAATGCTAAGTCTAAGCAAGCTGGAATTGTAGTTGATTCAGCTTAGTCACTAAGATTTGCTGGTATTTGACCATAGGCGACAGGTAATAGCTCATATGTGACTCAGAAAAGGTGAAAAGCGACTGGTAATAGCTTAAATATGATCTAGTTTTGGTTCAGATAACATGCTATAGTGTTAACCAGAGGCGAGCCAATTCTCCACAAGCAATCAATATTGACTCAGAAGCGATTTACTGTTAAGAAAGGTGACGCAGTTTAGACCAAAGGCGATTGACTGTTGTTTAAAAGTGATCCAGTTTAGGCAAAAGGTGACTGACTATTGTTTAAAGGCGATCTAGTTTAGGGAAAAGGTGACTGAATGTTGTTTAAAGACGATCCAGTTTAGGCAAAAGGCGACTGACTGTTGTTTAAAGGTGATCTAGTTGTCTGTATGCAGGGAGTTTAAGCTCAAAAGAGATTGTGTCTGTCAGGAAATATGTCTGACTTGTGTTTTTTGACAAGAAAATAGTAATTGTAGTCACTCACACTCACAACAATCACAAACTTGTACAACCTAGGCTAGGAAAGGATTGTATTTGTTGAGTCCCCTGGCCGTGCTTATTCAAAGCAGATAGCTTCAAGATCTTGGTAGCACTGGCTCCTCTTCACGGCACACACTTCTCACACATACCAAGATTTGGGTTTCCCAAGGCTTGTCCCCCCACCAAACCTTAGGATTGTCCCTGCTATCTTTTCTAAGAACCACGTGAATCAAGGCGGTTTCAAAGGTCCCACCTTTTGCATCAACAAATAGAAGGTTTTTGGCTACTACACAAAGTTGCTAATAAGGGCATTTGTTCAGGTGGCTATACGTGCGGTAGCACTACTCTCCGTTATGGAGTCTCCCAGCCTTCAAGGGTTACGCCTTGGAGGGTTTTGGGGGAAGTTGGTTGTTGGTATAACATAACAACACCCATTGTTTGTGGCTTTTGACACAAACACTTTTCTTATATAGCGGTTTGGAAGGACTTGGCTTTAGCCTATTACCACTTGGGTCGTATCCCTTCTCACACCGGGAAGGCAGGCCCTCTAAAGATAATAACGAGTTCTCATACATCCAAAATCCATTTGATAGGCAAGGGGAGAGGATACTTTTGTTATTAAATTTGGGTTACAATCAAGCACATGCAAGCAATCAAAAAAGATAAATCAAGCATGGAGTAAACAATGATTCTTTTTAAGCACCAAGCCCAAATGTTCCTAATTTAGTGAAAAACCACAAGTCTTGGACCGATCGAAGCTACAACAGATATGTTAGTAGTTTGATAACCTCCTTTTCTTGGACAATCGATAAGATGCTGCACAAACACCCAATTAGTAGCCAAGAAAACTAAATTGTAAATGATAAGGACTGAAAATGACAGTTTACCAGAGGTGATCAACTGTTGATCAGAAGCAAACTGTATTCTGCCATAGGTGAGATGTTACAGATCAGAAGCGATGTCAAGAACGCCAGATGCAGATTGATAAAGCTCATAAGTGATGTAAAAAAGAAAGAGACGACTGGTTACGGGTCATAAGCGACTTAGATCTGCAAGTAAAATAGAATGTAACAAAAACCTTAGTTTTATAATAAGCGATCTAGATAGCTAAAGGTGATCACTGTTAGGTTAAAAGCAATTCAAATAAAGGCATAAGCGACCACTGTTAGCTTATAAGCGATGTGAAATAGGCAGTAAGTAACTACTATTTGCTCATAAGCGATCCAGGAATGCTAAAAGTGGCAGGTTTCAGTTCAGAAGCGATGTGTATATTTAGACAACGACCGATTTTCTCTCAAAAGTGACTGGAACTTGCCGTAAGCGCTTAGAAAATTTGATCTTCACAAAAACAACTTCAAATAGAAAAGTTAATCAAGGACGTGAATCCCACCAAGCGTGCCAAAATGTGATAGGTAAAAATTAGGTTAATAAGATCAAGCATAGCCATGAAAACCTAACCTTACCATCATCAAAGAATCTAATCCAATGAAATCAAAAGCATGCGATTCAAGAACAATATCACCTAGATTGTATGATTCCTTGTTTATGATGTGGATTGCTTCTTCAACAATGAACAATTATGAATATAAAAGCTTCCATGATGGATGGATGATGAAGCTAATATGCTAGATGGATGTTAAAGTGCTCAATATGCTCAGGATGATAATGTCGACACTATATGAATACTGGATAGATGTAGTATGGAATGAGAGGATGTTTATATAGAACTCAACCAAAATCAATCAACGGTGGAGATTCGGTGGCTATGTGAATGGCTAAGATTGAATGATAGTCATAGGTGAATGTGAAGATGACAAGTGGAGAGAAGATATGGCTTATGTGTGATCGTGTACATAAAAAATACTACATGTGAAAGATATTAAATAAAATATGTAGTACCACTTATCTTTTTAAAATGAAAGAGGCACACATATCGGCTCATGAGATAAATGATAAGAGAAATTAATTAAATAAATAAAATTTATTTAGTTAGTTGGAAATTGGGCTTATGAGAGTAATTTTTAATTAAATAAATAAAATTTATTTAATTAAAAATAGAAGAATGAAGATAATTAAATAATTAAAGATTGTTTAATTATAGCTTAGAGGAAATAAAAGAAATAGCTAATGAATTAATTAAATAAATATAAATTTATTTATTTAATAGAAGAAATAGATGTGTTAGACAAATGCAGATGATGGATAATGCGATGTTTGAATGCTAATGATAATGAGTCAATTTTGGGTGTCTACACCACCCTTGTGACCAGAACAATGGTGAGCAAAGAGGAAGAGGAAGAGGCAGACCTGGGCAAAGACTCGGAAGAGGAGGTTTCAGAGGAACCTGTTTCCAATGTGGAGAAGAAGGGCATCAAGCATACAAGTGTCCACAACATCAAGGAAGGACAAACAAAAGACCTGAAGGTAATGCACAAGTTGCACATGTAGATGAAGATGCGCAGCCTGAGCGTTCTGAAGATGTTGAAAGGGGAGAAACCCTAGTTGTCAGAAGAACTTTGTTGAATGAGGAGAAAGAACCCAATTAGAGGAAGAATTTATTCCACACAAGGTGCAAATGTGAAGGTAAGTGTTGGTATATTAATATTGACAGTGGAAGTACTGACAATCTTGTTTAAGAGGAGATGGTTGACAAGTTGAAGTTGACAAGAAGAAAGCATCCACATCCATATCGGATTGCATGGTTGCAAAAGGACCACAGAGCTTTGGTCAATGAGCAGTGTTTAGTGAAGTTCAAGATTGGGGACTACCATGATGAGGTGCTGTGTGATATCATACCAATGGATGCATGTCATATGTTGTTGGGGAGGCCGTGGCAGTATGATAGGAGTGTTGTCCATGATGGTCGTGCAAACACATTTTCCCTAACAAAGGATAGAGTTTACCATAAGTTGAAGCCCTTGAAGGAGGTGGAAGAAAAGGTATGTAGTACTGCCAGAATTTGCTTGGTAGATGGTAGGAAATTTTTGGAGGGTATGAAGCATGAGCGTCATTGCTTTGCATTGATTCCTACTATTAGTCAAGAGAAATGTGAAGATGTACTAGCAGAAGTCTTATATATGTTGGAAGAATTTCAGGATATTATCTCTGATAATGTACCAGAAGGTTTACCACCGGTGAGGAAGATAAGTCACCAAATAGATTTGATACCAGGAGCTAGTTTGCTGAATAAGGCATCCCACATAATAACTCTTGCAGAGAGTGAAGAGCTAAACAGACAAGTTCAAGAGCTGTTAAGGAAGGGACTGATAAGGGAGAGCCTAAGTCCATGTACGGTACCTACAGTACTAGCACCAAAGAAAGATGGAGAATGGAGAATGTGTATAGATTCTTGAGCCATCAATAAGATCACAATCAAGTACAGATTCCCATTGCCCAGAATGGATGACATAATGGATTGTTTGATTGGAGCCCAGTACTTCACAAAGATCAACCTAAAGAGTGGGTATCACTAGATCTGTATCAGAGAAGGAGACGAGTGGAAGACAGCCTTCGAAACCAAAGAAGGTTTGTATGAGTGGTTAGTCATGCCATTTGGGCTAACCAATGCACCGAGCACATTCATGCGGCCCGTGAACGAGGTATTGAAAGAATTTTTGGGACATTTTGTTATTGTTTATTTGGATGATATTTTGATTTTCAGTAAGACTTGGGATGAGCATTTGATGCATATCAGAAGAGTTTTAGAGAAGCTTAGAGAAGAGAAGTTGTTGATTAATATGAAGAAATGTAGTTTTGTAAAGAAAGAGTTGGTATACCTAGGATTTGTTGTCTTAGAGGAAGGTCTTAAGATGGACCCAGCGAAGGTGAGGGCTATCATTGAATAGCCTACACCAAGGAGTGCTTTTGAGGTAAGATCTTTTCATGGTTTGGCAAGTTTTTATAGAAACTTTATTAGGAATTTTAGTAGCATTTGTGCACCCCTAACGGAGACAATGAGAGGGGATAGAAAAGAGTTTAGATGGACTAAAGGAGCAGACAAAAGCTTTGATACATTGAAGCAGAATGTTACAGAGCAACTTGTTTTGGCACTTCCAGATTTCAATAAGGTATTTCAGGTAGATTGTGATGCTAGTGGTAGTGCTATAGGAGCTGTTTTGAGTCAAGAAGGTAAGCCCATTGCCTATTTTAGTGAGAAGCTTAATGATGCCCAAAAAAAGTATTCTATTTATGATCAAGAGTTTTATGCAATAGTTCAAGCTTTGAAGAAATAGAGACATTATTTGTTGCCAAAGGAGTTTGTTTTATAGACTGATCATCAGGCTTTGCAGTATCTTAATAGTCAAGGAAAGTTAAATCAAAGGCACTTAAAATGGGTTGAGTTTTTGCAGAGCTATACTTTTGTTTTGAAGCACAGGAGTGGGAAGTCCAACAGAGTTACAGATGCCTTGAGCAGAAGGCAAAATTTGTTGACAGAAATGAAGATAGAGGTTGTTGGGTTCGATGAGCTCAAAAGTTTGTATCCTGAAGATCTAGATTTTGTAGAGGCCTGGAAAGCTTGCTTGGGACCCGTTACTTTAGACATGACAAAATGGTTGGATTTCATTATCCAAGATGGCATGTCGTTTAGAGGAAGCCAGTTGTGCATTCCAAGGAATTCCATGAGAGAGAACCTGATTAAGGAGAAGCATAGTGGGGTATTGGCTAGACACTTTGGTCAAGATAAGACCATTGCTATTGTTGGTGAAAATTATTATTGGCCACAGTTACAACAGGATGTGAAGAAATTTGTGCAGAGTTGTAGATTGTGTCAAATGGCAAAAGGAACCAGTCAGAATACATGGCTATATCAGCCATTTCCTATACTAGAGAAGCCATGGGATGATATTAGTATGGATTTTGTTCTTGGTTTACCAAGGACATAGAGAGGACATGATTTCATTTTTGTGGTGGTGCACAGATTCTCAAAGATGACACATTTTATTCCTTACAAGAAGACTAATGATGTTGTTCATATTGCAGAATTATTTTTTAGGGAGGTGGTGAGATTACATGCTCTACCAAAGAGCATAGTTTTAGATCGAGATACCAAGTTTGTTGGTTATTTCTAGAGGACATTGTGGAAGAAGTTGAAGACAGATTTGAAGTTCAGTTCTGCACACCATCCACAGACTAATGGATAGACCGAAGTGGTGAATAGGAGTTTGGGTAACCTGCTACGATGCTTAGTAGGAGATAAGCCCAAGGGATGGGATTTAATTTTACCACAGGTAGAATTTGCTTACAACAATTCTGTCAATAGGAGTATTGGTAAATCACCATTCTAGATTATATATGGGAATAGTCCAAGAAATGCTTCAGAGTTAAGGAATCTAGACAAAGGAGAAAAGATAAGTGCCGAGGCTGAAGACTTTGCAGAACACATGAAGAATTTGCATGAAGAGGTGAAACAACACATTAATAAGATGAATATTCAGTACAAGGCTAAGGCAGATAAGAAGAGGAGATATAAGGAGTTCCAGGTAGGAGATGAAGTCACAGTTCACTTAAGAAAAGAAAGGTTCCCAATTGGAACATACAATAAGCTAAAAATGAAGAAATTTGGACCATGCAGAATTTTGAAGAAACATGATTCAGGAAATGCATATGAGGTAGAACTGTCGAGTGGGATCAACATTTCCCCTATTTTCAACATTGTTGATTTATCAGAATATCATGAAGGTGGAACAGAGGATGGAGCAACAGAAGAACAATGGAGTATTCCGGCATCTACTTCAACAGAGGAGATAGAAGAGATCTTGGATAGCCGTGTGGGAAGAAGTACTCAGAACAGGCAATATGAAGAATACCTGGTGAAATGGAAAGGAAGGTCTGTTGAAGATTCTTCTTGGTTGTCTATGGCAGAGGTTGAATGTTTGGGTTTTCCTCACACAAACACTTGAGATGTGATAGGGTCACTTCTCAAATTACCGTGGGTGTCTGATGCAGGAGCATCCAGTGGTGTAAGGGCAATCTTGCATCATCCAAAAAAAGATGTGTTTCAAAATTGTTGATTTTCTTTCCATTTCTTTTCAAAATTTATGGTTTTGGTTCCATAATCACTTGAATAATGATGTAGAACTTTTAGTTTTTCCAAACTACTAAAAATAGCAACTTGCTATTTTTAGAAAGTTTGCATTTGGGCACGGATTGAAGTGAAAATTTACAGGAAGCTTCATAATGGAAAAATAATACCTTTGGCGGAGGAATCACTCAAAGATCATTTGCGAGCTGAAAGATATTAAAGTTTTTGTTTCCTGAAAAACACCTGAAAAATCATTCAAACTTATGTTTGAGGCACTAAACGGCCCTGTACGGGCCTAAAAATGGCCAAAACCAGCAAAGCGGTTCTTAACACATAGAGCACTTCGTGAGCTTTCTGACGCATAAAACAATTCATCAATTGGACACCTAGATCAAAAGTTATGGATCCTGGAAGTTGACCTATTTTTGGAGGGAGATGCAAATTTCAAAATTAGGTTGTTGGCCGCCAAAAAGGCTATTAATAACCATTTTTGGGAACCTTGGGCATTAGTAGAGTTAAGGGGGAAAGTGTAGAGTCAAGAATAGGCAGAAAAATAGAAACCCTAGTAGATTTGGGGTTACAGAAGGCAGATGATTCCAAAGTCTTGGGATAGGAAGCTATAATGTGTTGCAGCCTATGGAGGGTTGATTCCTCTAATTGTATTTGAGCTTCTGTAATGTAATAAGTTGTCAAAATCAATAAAGAAAGTTCTATTTTCTGTGTGCAATTTCTATTGTTGTGTGTTTTCTGATTTACCCCCTTCATCAATTTTTTTTTTTTTTGCATACCAAATTAGATTTTTGTGAAACCAATGGTGTTAGAAAGATGATTCACCTAGCTCCATTGTGGCATAGGTTGTTGCAATTATGTGCCTAATCGATGTTGTCATTGATGTCAACATATCTATGTTGTCATTAGTGTCAATTGTGCTCTTATTTTGTTACTTACTTGTGATGAATATTGCTTTGCATAAGTCCTGAAGATCATGAGAATATGTTTCTGATATTGAGTTTCCAAGTGCTTTTGAGAAAGTTTGCCCTCCTAATGGAAACAATGTGTTACAGAGTATCTTGGTTTGGTGATGAATAGTTCAGTGTTTTACTCCGCATATCTCGTAGATTGAATATCTTTGTCTGCGGTTTGGAAGATATTTAAAGGGAAGCCTTTAGATGTTATATTCCAAGTTTGAGCCTTTGGTATGAAGATTTGAGAGAGTTTTATTCACCAGAGTAAAAACTATTTTTGTGTGCATTTAGTGGTGATAGGGAGAAAGTATTTTGCTCCGCATTCCTTCGCATTGAAGTACTATGGTCTTCCGTTCTAAGAGTTAAGTCTGGGATGATGTTATGTGCCTTGAACTCAAATGGTTCATGATTTGGTAGTCTGCAAGCAATCTCTTCTTTATGACAGTGGCTGACAGTGTTGTTCAAGTGCTCCAATTTGAAGAATCTTCTTGACAAAGTGGTTAGAGGTTGTGCGGATGTTCCTAGTGATTACAATGTGCTTGTGGATGTCTCCTAATCATGCTCCTACCTTCTGATTGGTCCACGAAGAGTAATTTGGATCATGGATGAAGACTATTCCTAAAGACTTAGTGTTGACTCTAAGTCTTGGCCGACTTGGTTGTTTTCACTACTTGCAGAGATGCATTGAAGATTGTGGAAGCATGTTGTAGTGTGGAAGATTGCACTTGAGTCCCAGCTAAGGCATAACTTGTTCTGCATACATCTTTTCCTTAGCTAATTTTGTTTAGGTTCAGACCTATTTCTGTGTACATTTGTAATGCCGACCTTGGAGATTGCTCTAATGGTTGATGAATGTAATGCCGACCTTGATGTACATTCCAAGGTTGATAAATTGTATAAAAGCATGTAATGAAGTTGTGAAAAAGATGTATTGTGCAAAAATACGAAGATAAGTGAAGAAGTTTAAGAAGAGCAAAGCAAAGGAGTTATATTGTGCTTTAATGGAACTGAACTTAGGCATGGAGTAGATGCTATCAAATCAGTTCAAAAACCTTTGGCAGTGACCCACCCCTTGGCAGTGAGTCGATCTTGGCAGTGAGCCCTAACTTTTGCCGTGAGCATTTTCGGCAGTGAGCCTTTGATTTTCAGTATTGCTATAAATTATTATTTTTTGAGCTAACATTCATCGTGGTTTTTCCACGTAAAAATCTGGTGTCTCATGTGTGATTGTGCTTAAGTTTCTGATTTCATGCTTTCATAGTTTAATCATAATAACAATGATAAAATTGATTGATGTTGATGTCTATAAGAAGTTAAGTTTTGGTGACAACTGATTCACCCCCCTCTCAGTTGTCTTGTGCATTTCAACAATTGGTATCAGAGAAAGGTTCCTTGGAAGAAAGTCTAACAACTTGAGGAAGATCCAAGATGTCACACAAGAAGTATGCCCCACAGTTTGATGGAACAGATTATGCTCTTTGGAAGGTACGAATGAAAAGTCATCTCATTTGTCTTGGTTATGGTGTTTGGAAGACAACAGAAACAAAGTATACTATTCCTCAAAATGGTCCATCAAGTGATGATGAAATCAAACAATATGAGTTAAATGGAAAATCTAGAGATGCTCTGTTAAGCACCTTGTCCAACACTGAGTTAGTAAAAGTCATGGATCTGGAAACAACCCATGAAATCTAGGAAAAGTTGAAGAATTTATATGGAGATGATTCTGTAAAAGGTGCCAAAATGTAGAACCTAAAAGCTAAGTATGAAGGTCTAAAAATGAGTGAAGATGAGAACATAACAGTCTATTTACAAAAGGTTGATGAAATTGCCAATGGAATAAAAGGTCTTGGAGGAACTGTTGATGATAAAGAGGTTGTGTTGAAGATTATTAGGTTATTGCCTAAATCCTACAGTCACAAAGTATTTGCAATTGAAGAAATCATGACTGTGAAAGATATTTCAAAAGATCAGTTGCTTGGAAAACTTACAACCTTTGAGACGAGAGAGTTTGGTAATGCCCTGCCTAAAACAAAGACTGCGTTCAAAGCTAGTACTTCAGTGAAGACTTCAAGAGACGAGAAGTATGTTATGGAACCTGATGATGACTTTGAGGAGATTGAAGCCAAATTTGTGGATAAAATGCAAAGAGGTATCGGTAAGTACAAAGGCAAATTACCATTCAAATGCTTTTCATGTGGTAAGATCGGTCACTATGCTTCTAGGTGTCTGGAGATAATTGAAAGAGGTAGAAAGAAATTTGAAAGTAAACCTAGGGTTGTAAAGAAATGTTATATTGTTAGAGATCTTGATGATGATGGTGTAACAGATGATGAGTTTGATGATGCCAGTACTAGTGCAAATGAATGCTTGTTTATTGCTATTAAGGAAGAATCTGTATCTGCTAATCCTACTAGCTGTGTGAAGGAAGAAAAACTAGTGGAAGAAAGTGCTTTGTCTGTTCAGGTGGAGAAAGATAAGGATGAATGAATTATTGATAGTGGATGCTCACATCACATGACTAGTGAAAAAAAATAAGTTTGTAAGTCTGGAAAGGTATGATGGAGGATTGGTTAGGTTTGGAGATAGTGCAGTTGGTAAGATTTGTGGAAAAGGATCTATTTCTTTTGATGGAAAGCATAATACTGATGATGTCGTATATGTGAAGGGTTTAAAACATAATATTTTAAGTGTTGGTCAGATGTGTGACAAAGGTTATGATCTAAGATTCAAGGATAATGGATGCAAGATCATGGAAAGCTCTGAAACAGTGATTGCTACTGGTAAGAAGACCAGAGGTAATATTTATCAATTAAGAGGAACTAGTGATTACTGTTTGTTGGCTCAGACATATGAGAGTTGGTTGTGGCATAGAAGGATGTGTCATATCAATTTTGATAACTTGGTGAAGATAAGTTTAGTATAGGTTGTGAGAGATTTGCCTAAGCTTGTAAAGCCTGCTAATACCGTTTGCAAGGAATGTCAATTGGGAAAGCAGACAAGAACAAGTTTCAAAAGCAAAGAACAATTTTCTGTCGGATTGCTAGATCTAGCGCACATAGATTTACGTGGTCCTACAAGGATAAGAAGTCTACAAGGAGACATGTACTTTATGTTTCTTATTGATGATTATTCTAGAATGACTTGGGTCACTTTTCTAAAAGATAAATCAGAAGCCCTAGAAAAGTTTAAATCCTTCAAGGCAATGGTTGAGAATGAGATAGACCTGAGAATCAAGTGCTTAAGGTTTGATAGAGGAGGTGAGTTCACATCAAATGAATTCAATATTTTCTGTGAAGAACAAGGGATAAAAAGACAATTGTTTGCACCAAGGACTCCTCAGTAAAATAGAGTTGTTGAAAGGACAAATAGGACAGTTCAAGAAATTACCAGGACTATGATGAAGGAGGCTGACCTACCAGAAGTGTATTGGAAAGAAGCTATACATACTGCTGTGTACATCCAAAACAAAGTTCAAGTCAAAGGTAACAATACTAAAACTCCTTATGAATTGTGGTATGGAAGAGTTCCTACAGTGAAATATTTCAAAATTTTTGGAAGCAAATGTTATATCAGAAGAGAAGAGGAACTAGGCAAGTTTGATTCTAGGAGTGATGAAGGAATCTTTCTTGGATACTCTACCAAGAGTAAGGCCTACCGGTGCTACAACAAAAGGCTGAAAAAGATTGTTGAGAGTGCTAATGTAAAGGTGGATGAAGACAATGAAAGAATATCATATATGAATGGCTATGAATCAGATGAACCCATTACCACAACAAATGAAAAGAAAGTTGAACAAGAGGACAGTCAAAATGAAGAAGAAAAGGCTCCAGAAAGTGCAGTTAAGACTCCTAGGTATGTAAGGATTAATCATTCTGAAGATTAGATTATAGGTGACAAAAGCAAAGGGGTACTAACAAGGAAAAGAGTTGCAGAAGAATAGGTGAACTACTGTTTGCTTTCTAAGATTGAATTTAAAAAAGTTAGTGAAGTATGCAATGATAAAAATTAGGTAAAAGCTATGGAAGAAGAGCTGATGCAGATAGAGAAGAATCAAACTTGGGAACTGGTTCCTAGACCTGCTGACAAAAATGTAATTGGACCCAAATGGGTTTTCAGAAACAAGATGAATGAGAATGGAGAAGTAGTAAGGAACAAGACAAGACTGGTATGCAAAGGATATTCTTAGGTTGAAGGGATAGATTTTGAGGAGACCTATGCTCCTGTGGCAAGAATTGAAGCAATTAGAATGTTTTTGGCATTTGCAGCATTTAAAGATTTCAAAGTGTATCAAATGGATGTTAAGTTTGCATTTTTGAATGGTGAGTTGGAAGAAGAGGTCTACATTGAACAACCAGAAGGATTTAAGTTATCAGACCAAGATGACATGGTGTGCAGATTGAAGAAGGCGTTGTATGGATTGGAGCAAGCCCCTAGAGCCTGGTATGCAAGGTTAGATAAGTATTTGTTGTAATTAGGGTTCAATAAAGGCACTGCAGACAGTAATCTCTATTTAAAATCAATGATAATCAAATCCTGATTGTTGTAGTCTTTGTTGATGACATTATCCTTGGAGGCAATGAAGGTATGTGCATGAAATTTGTAGGGGAAATGCAAAATGAGTTTGAGATGTCTATGTTTGGTGAAATGAATTTCTTTTTGGGTCGATACTTTCATAAGCTTCTACCTAAGGATACTTTTGAGTATCTCAGAGAAAAGTTAGGGGTTATTACCCCTCCTTCTCTAAACTAAGATGCATAGGAATACATTAGTCCAGTGGTGCCCAAAGCCTCATTCTTTGATCTGGATTGATGTTTTAAAGGCTACCTCTCAGGGGGAGTAGCTAGATGTTGCTGATATGTGTTCCTAACAAAGAGCAGTAAGTTTTATAGTGTTGATGAAAGAGCAATTTTAGTTTGATCAAAGCAACAGAGTGCAAGTATGTGCCCTTTTTCATTGATGTCAAAGGGGGAGAGAAATCATGTGAAAAAACTTAAGGGGAGAAAGAGTGCAAATGTATAAAGAGAAAGGGGGAGAAGGTAATCAGTGCAAAATCTTGTCTTGATGGTCTTTATAGTTTTTCACATCATATGTTGCACCATCAATGACAAAGGGGGAGATTGTTGCAAGTATGTGCCTAACTGGTGTTGTCATTGATGTCAACATATCTATGTTGTCATTGGTGTCATCTGTGCTCTTATTTTCTTACTTACTTGTGATGAATATTGATTTGTATAAGTCCTAAAGGTCATGAGAATATGTTTCTGATATTGAGTTTCCAAGTGCTTTTGAGAAAATTTGCCCTCCTAATGGAAACAATGTGTTACAGAGTATCTTGGTTTGGTGATGAACAATTCAGTGTTTTGCTCCGCATATCCTGTAGATTGAATATCTTTGTCTACGGTTTGGAAGATATTTAAAGGGAAGTCTTTAGATGCTATATTCCAAGTTTGAGCCTCTGGTATGAAGATTTGAGAGAGTTCTGTTCACCACAGTAAAAACTATTTTTCTGTGCATTCAGTGGTGACATGGAGAAAGTATTTTGCTCCGCATTCCTCAGCATTGAAGTACTATGGTTTGTGGTTCTAAGAGTTAAATTTGGGATGATGTTATGTGCCTTCAACTCAAATGGTTCATGATTTGGTGGTCTGCAAGCGATCTTTTCTTTATGACAGTGGCTGACAGTGTTGTTCAAGTGCTCCAATTTGAAGAATCTTCTTGACAAAGTGGTTAGAGGTTGTGCAGATGTTCCTGGTGATTACAATGTGCTTGTGGATGTCTCCTGATTGTGCTCCTATCTTTTGATTGGTTCGTGAAGAGTAATTTGGATCGTGGATGAAGACTATTCCTAAAGACTTAGTGTTAACTCCAAGTCTTGGCTGACCTGGCTGTTTTCACTACTTGCGGAGATGCATTGAAGATTGTGGAAGCGTGTTGTAGCATGGAAGATTACACTTGAGTCCTAGTTAAGGCATAATGTATTCTACATACATCTTTTCCTTAGCTAATTTTGTTTAGGTCCAGACCTATTTCTGTGTATATTTGTAATGCCGACCTTGGAGATTGCTCCAATGGTTGATGAATGTAATGCCGAACTTGATGTACATTCTAAGGCTGATGAATTATATAAAAGCATGTAATGAAGCTATGAAAAAGATGTCTTGTGCAAAAATGCGAAGATAAGTGAAGAAGTGTAAGAAGAGCAGAGTAGAGGAGTTGTATTGTGCTTCAATGGAACTGAACTCAGGCATGGAGTAGATGCTATCAAATCAGTTCAAAAACCTTTGGCAGTGCGCCACCCCTTGGCAGTGAGCCCTAACTTTTGCAGTGACCATTTTGGGTAGTGAGCCCTAAGGCAGTGAGCCTTTGATTTTTGGTATTGCTATAACTTATTATTTTGTGAGCTAACACTCACCGTGGTTTTTCCCTTATAGGGTTTTTCATGTAAAAATATGGTGTCTCATGTGTCTCATGTGTGATTGTGCTTAAGTTTTTGATTTCATGCTTTCATAGTTAAATCATAATAACAATGATTAAATTGATTGATGTGTTGATGTCTATAAGAAGTTAAGTTTTGGTGACAACCAATTAACCCCCCCTCTCAGTTGTCTTGTGCATTTAAATATAGGTCTCATTAGTCATTTTGATTAGGTTTATTAGTTATACTCAGTCAAACACACCCTTTGTTTGTAATCTTCAACTCGCTATAACTTTTGCAAAACTCAGCCAATTTTGACAATTTTTTTTGAAACAACATAGAATTTCATCTACAATATGATCATAACATATAAATTTTTGTCACTATCCATCTTTATCATAATTTTCTAGATTTCCCTTTTTCATCTAATAAGTGGGTTTGCAAGTGTTTTTGTTCTTTTTTTTTGTTTTAGTGGAATAGGGGAAGACATAAGGCATTGCATCAACATCAGATCTGAAGACAAACATTCCAAGTGTACACAATCTAATTTTACATTCTCAATTGATCACAGAACTTGTTTGTAATATCAAACTTCAATTTGGGCTTAAAATGAATGCTTGTTTGCATCATCATACTTGAATTTGGGCATAAAATGAAAATGTGTCTGCAACATAACATTTGGGCTTGGACATAAAATGAACTCGTGCTTGCTTTGCTTGGTGAATTTGAGTGTGGTTTGGGGTGTGTTGTGCCTTGAACACACACCCCAATTTTTGCATGATCAAAATGGGGACCCCCTCTTTTGCTTGAGTCTTTTGGTGAGTTTCTTAGCCTCTTTTGGGTGTTTCAGCTTGTTATGAGTGCTCTAAGTCTTGGTTGAGTAGTTTGGTTTGATTACACAAGTTCATGATCCATTGTATTATGTTGACATATTTTAGAAATTTCTTAGGTCTTAGTTGTCTCACCTAGTTTTAGATGCACTTTGATGATCTATCTACTTTTATGATTTTTGATATGCTTTGATTGGGGTGGTTTTGGCATGTTTTGGCTTTGATGAGTCTTGAACAAGTATGTGCTTCATTGTTTCATTTGGTCTTAGTTTGCATGGAGTTGTGGTGAATGGTCTTGTCTCATTTTATCATGCTCATAGCCATATTGACAAGTCCTTCATGGTTTATTGATTAAATCCAATCATTCTTTCACCTAAAATGGTCAAAAAATAGTCCTAAAACTAAATTTTGACAACCCAAAAACCCTAGGAAAGCCATGAAGAAAGTTGAATTTTTGATCTTGTTTTAGCCTCTATAATGGACTCAAAAGACATATTTAAATTGATGGGAGGATTTATAAAGTAGATAATATGGAAAGGTCAAGAGGATGCATAAAAAAACCAAAGGAATCAAAGGGAAACCACAAATTTAATGACAATATAATCCCAATGAAATATCAACAGAGATAGACAGTCAGTAATTTGATCATATCTCTGGATATGCAATTTGGGTATGGGTAATTTCTTGTGGGGATATAAAAAGATAAATTTGGAAGCTTTCCTAAAAATATTAGAAAAACCCATATCGTGAAATAAAAGTTATGGAGGCCTCAATAGACTATTTCTTCTCATGGCAGGTTTACCAGTTTTTTAAAAACAAACAAGTTTTAATCATTATTTGTTAACTTGCACATGACTGATCCATGATGAAAATGGATATAATTTGATATGTATTGAATTAAAATGATTTTTTTTGAGGAATTTGATGCTTGTATTTATTGGTTGTAGGTTTAAGAGGTTGAAACATGACGGGATCAATTGGAGCCATCATGGAGAAATGAAAACCTAGAGGCACCTTGCTGTCCCAGCTATGGACAAATGTGATTTTCATGCCCAGATCACTACTGAACCTACAGATTGAATTTAATTTGATGTCAAGGATGATGACTACGAACCCTAGGAGTTGTATCAACACAAAAATTAGACCTAAGCTACTGTTGCACATGCACATTTGGAGCCCAAAATGTTGGAAAATGATGGAAACAATGCCATGCAACTGTTGGAAGATGAATTGTGACACCTTATACTTGATTTGCAACCTCAAACATGACTGATACAACCTTCTATAAGTTCTCATCTTGCTGTTCAAGGTTTGAGATGGAGATTTGAGGTGGAAAAATGGAGAAATCATGAAGTATGAAGGCTGTAAATACATTTTTTATGATAGATTTGGTCACCTACAACTAGATATTGTTGCTTGCACATGGAAAATAAATATCTACAGCCACCCATAATGGAGAAAATGACTTTCTATAGTTGATTATGTATTTTTTTATTAATATTTGTCTTCCTACAAAAACTTGTCCGGGAGTTGTAGTTACAAATATTTTAATATTTTTTGGCTTCCAAAAGTTACTTTTTATCATATTTGGAAAACTTAGTAACAAAAAGTAAATAAAATATTACTTTTTGATACAAAGGGAAGCTTGTTGAGGAAGCTAGATGGGATGAAGTGGAATATTCCTTGCCACCAAAATTAACTTTTGTGTTGGAGCATCAAATGTGAGCCATTGGATCAAATTGATCATATCCATTGGATTTTAGGGCAAAAAAACTTAGTATGGAAAAGCTGATTTGAATATGTATACAACTAAAACTCATTGTAAGAGAGGTAGAACCATTGAGAATTGGTGAAGAACTATGCAGTTCCTATCGGTGTTTTGAGAGAAATTCATTGAAACTCATTGGAAATCATTTGTACTATTGGGATTTGAGGGCAAATACATAGTATTTTCTGATTTTTCATGATATTTTCATGGTTTTCTCCACACCAAGTTTGGAAATTGTTGATGTTTGTCAATATTTTGAGTTTAATACAAGTTTACTTCATGGTTTATAGTCAAGATTATGAATGGAAATTGTTGAGATTTGTTAAACTTGTCATCATACAAAGTTTGCTTCATGGTTTCTAAATACCAAGTTGGGTATTTCTTTCATTTTCAGTTGAAGATTCATGGATATTTGATGAGTTTTCAAAGTGTTCATACCACTAGTAATTTTTTGATTGTAAATTACCTTGTGTGGTTAGCTTGAATATCCATAAATTCACCATCAAAGATTGCACCTCCTTGAAACTTGATTGTTGGGTTTTCATGATCAAATCAAGGATGGTTAAATGTGTTTGCAAACATGCGTATCCTTTATTGAGGCTGAAATGATTAAACAGGTTTAAGTTTTAGTTATATTTCTTAGTATCTTTCTCTATCTTACCTTCTTTTACACTTTTTTATTAAATCTGGTTAGTGTAGAGTTAGAATATGTAACATGACATTTCATAATGCTCATAAATAACCATAATTATTCATCTTAACTAAAATTAATATCACATCTTGATTAACAAAATCATAGTTAAACAAAATGAATTATCATCATCATCAAAATTAAGTATATTATTCTTTTCTAGAACATAATAAAACTTAGAATTACATTATCCAGAAATACCACAATAGTGAATGACCATCACTATACATGTACAAAGCTATGCTCAAGGCATCAAATATAAAAATATACATAATAGTTGAGTATTCAGTCATATAAAGAAAAGCACTGTGTTTGGAACTTTGACATTTGTCTTTGTAAGCCTTGACTTGTCTTCTACTTGGGAGGAGAGCATCATCCAAGTACTTTTCCCCCAACCATAGATCGGCGGTCCCTCGCACAACTTCCTACCTGGAAGTGGCCCTAACCTTCATGGAAGGTATAGATATAAGGAACCATTAGGTTTTACCATATGAGTATCTGGTGTTGTGTCCATGATGTTTCACGATCATACAACTATAGATCCTCTCTAACTATGTATGACGCTACTGGAAACATCATGCCATCTGGATCACTGTGGACCGACAATGCATGAGAGACGGATGCATTACTTTGGCCAAAGATTTACATACATATACGTTTCATAGTGAACATAGTCATATGTCCACCACCTTGAATCGACTTAGAAGTTATCTCATCCTACAATGTTCATAGTTTGACCCTCATTTAGGTCTAGGATAAATAAGTTTAATTCATCCTTAGTCCAAATCTTGGACATTCAACTCCTATCATGGGAGTACGTCAAATATATTATGTTGCTTTTGTAACAGGGAACCTGTGACTCCTCATCACTCTGTTCCTTTTTTAAACATGGCAACAGTCAAACTGAGCTTTCCAACTTAGAACCTTCCTAGGTTCACAGTTTCATGTTGACTTACCATAGGGTTTATGTTCAAGTTCATAACTTCAAAGACTTATATTACAATAGTCCAATAATACGGTCTAACAAAAGACTCAAACTCATATACCACATGAGTTCATAGCATTTTTATACTCCCTTCATAAAGTTTAGCCACTAGGAAGGAAGTGGGTTTCATTTACAATACAAAGTAAGAGATTAGACTAAACTTAGTTTTCATTCTTAAAAAGAAATAAATATCAAGAAGAGAAGACTCTTCAATAACCCCAACATGCATTTAATGCTACCCTGGAGTAATAATATTAACTATCATTTATCAAACCCCCATTCCTAAACAAGGAGTCAATACAGATACTCTTTTAAATTTAAGGACTGCATTATGGTTATCCTAATAACCTTCTTTAGAAGTCAATCACTGTGGTTGTAGTTCTCAAGAATGGTAGCTAAGTGCTCCATGCACATTCACTGGTTAAAGATTCATGATGGATACCATTATGGTTTGGGGAAAGGTTCTGGGCCCACATGTAAAACCTGTTTCTCCAAAGCACATACCATATCATAATAGTTTTAAACACTTTATTTACTAAGCACGGTCGGCTCGAGCACAATAATAATAGCTTTAGGGTGTCATTAAATCATTTCAATCCATGCCATATCGGCAGACAATCATATTTACATGCTATAGTAAACCCCAGCTCAGCCCGAGGGCCTCAAGCGACTTGGTCATCAATTGGAATTACAAGTTTGCAATATAGTTTCGTATATGGCCTCAAGGGCCTATAGGTGCTCTCTGTATTGTATGTAATGTCAAAGTTATACAAACAGAGTATAAGACATTGAGGATCTGATTATATTAACCTATACAATGCTTTGGCCTCATGGGCCTTCGTAAATCACTACAGAGTAATAATCACAAGTTTAACTTTTATATGTCGACACTGTCGACCACATACACACAGTGGTAACATTTAGTTATCATGCTAACTGATAGAAGTCTTACAAGTTTACAAACCATACATGTAGGTATTGTATATGATTATTAGAGTCGGCCTATCGACGGCTCTTAGCTGAGCGTTATCAAATTTCCAACTTGTTGATATCTATGACAGTAGTTTTCTTCCAAAGAACTTGGTGTATATTCACCTATTCTTTCTCTCTCTAGCACCACTCCAGAAATATTACTTCCCCAAAAAGACTTTTTCCTTCTCTTTTGCATGCCTTACATGCGATAAGCTTGCCACCTTCGAGCTCCACAAAGGGAAAGTGGTTATCCCACTCTGCCACTCTGTGGCTTTGTTCGGTTATCACAGTCTATTACTTGCCATTATCAAGTGGACAATGAGGGTGAGGATCTAAGTGGATCCGAAATGGCCTCCACTCATTCCACTAACTATGGGTGATGTCGGCCTAATCACTCAAAACACATATACATTAATAATAGAAAGGAGCTTGATTACAAGACCAAAATGATTATACCATAGTAAACTTCCCATGCATCTACATTATGTATGAGGGTAACCATAACAATCCAAGATGTCATCAAACGCCATCATCACCAATATGGTGACACAATCAAAATGTGATTTAGGGGTTGAGTACCACTCCCCCTTCTTCGCTATAAAACCCTCAGTATAATATAAAAATGAAAGAAAATAGATTCAATACCCCGGTTTAGAAATAAATAAAGAAACAAGGAAGCACTCGACCACCTAGAGAGACTATCTCTTGACTTACGTCAATGTTATATGAAAATTGTTTAGTCGAATTGACGTAAACATCGTCGAGATAACCCAAACTGACATGACGACACAAAAAGGAAAATGACTAGCAAGAAAAAGATGCAACTCACTCAAACTTACGAGGATTCTTAAGGGCAAAAAATCTGATACTTAGATGGCAATTTGACCCATTTCCCAACATCTATCTCTTCCTCCCGGATGATACTCTCCTTCCATCTTCAAAGGAAGATTCTTTTCCTATTCACACTCACCATCATAAAATCATGATTAGTGTATCATCATCTGATTCATAATTCATAATAATTAAATAATCATATCAACATGTAATCTCATGTCTAACTAACATTAGTCAGTATCCATGTAATCAATGATTAAATTAGATATTTCTACAACATCTAATCATTAAACTATGGTTAATCATCTTGATTACCACACAACAATAAGATTAAGCTAAATCATAAGTTGGGGATGTAAAATATCTCCCCCCATAAGAATCATCATCCCTGATGATTAAATGTCTTTAGAGTTAACCAACATAATAAGAAAAATGTTTTGTGAGCATAATAAAAAGTTTTTCAAAAGAGATGGGGAAATCTCACATAAATATTCTCATAGTTTTCCCAGGTGGCATTTTCCTCTGCATATTGGTCCCACTAGGAATTGCATTGAGTTATCTCTTTGTTATGTAAGTGTATCTTACAAGTTTCAAGCACCTTGATGGGCTCGATCATCACCACCCCTGGGTCCTTCACCTATATAGCATTCCAATCAAGAATAGGAATTTGATTATCTCTAGCATTAAACTTTTTCAAATAGGAAACATGAAAAACATTATGCATCATGGCAAAAGTTGGCGGTAGAGCAATTCTGTATGCAACTGGGTTGACTTCTTCGAGAACTTCAAAGGAACCCATGTATCTGGGTGTCAGTTTGGATGTCTTCCTAAATTTAATGGAACTCTTTTGAGGTTTTACCCTTAAAAGGACTTTCTCTCCCACTGAGAAATGCCTTTCGATGTGCTTAGCATCTGCATAACTCTTTTTCCTATCATTGGCTTCTGCTAGCCTTTTCTTAATCAGATGGACTTGCTCTTCTATGTTTGACAACATTTATGGACCAAGGCTAACCCTATCTTCTAGCTTGTCCAATCTTATAGGGGTTCAACACTTTCTTCCATATAATGCTTCAAATGGGCCCATCTTAATTGGAGAGTGATAGGAATTATTATAGGCAAATTCCACCAGAGGGAGACAATCTTCCCATATGTATTGCTGATTCATACAATACATTCTCAACAAATCCTCCAACACTTGGTTTACCCTTTCAGTTTGACCATTTGTCTCAGGATTATAAGTAGAGCTTATGTTCAACTGGGTTCCAAGTGAAGAGAATAAGGTTTGCTAAAACCTCGATGTCATTCGTGCATCCCTATCTGAGATAATCTTATCAGGAATGCCATGGAATTTGAAAATATCTTGAACAAATTTACAGGCTATGATGGGTGTCCCATCTATCAAGTTCCCAGGTATAAAATGATCGGATTTGGTGAGTCTATCCACCACAACTAGAATAACATTGTGCCTATTCCTTGACGTAGAAAACCCTTGCACAAAGTCCATGCTTATGATTTGCCATTTCCACTTAGGAATTTCATGAGGATATAAGAGTCCTACCAGGTGATGGTGTTCCACCTTCACCCTCTGGCATTCTATACATGTAGCTACAAAGTTTGCAGCATCCCTCTTCATTCCTTTCCAGAAATATAGGGGTTTCACATCAACAAGTAACTTTGTTATTGGTGCAGGGGCACCATCATAGTTCAAATTTTCAAAGTTTTGTAAATAAGGTCTTTTGGTAAATTTTGGTGTGATAAGTCTTTTGTCAAGTAAATAAGGTCACTATAGACCATTTGTAATGTTGAAGTCATCTAGGGGGTCAATTTGAGTTCATATTATCATATTTGAAGATTGTCAAAATAATGTTGTCATGAAAAGATGAAAAAAGTGCAAAGAGTGGAAGTTGAACAATCATGGGACTCAAAAGGTGGTTGGAAACTATTGGTTCCCTTGAAACATGTTTAAATATGCCTAAAAACCTTGAGGAAAATATATTGAAGACAATTTGGAATTAAAATAATGTTAAGATACTCTGTTTTCTAAAGTTTTTACTATTTTCTTGCTGTTCCTTTGAATAGTACGGCCCTGTATGGACGTGTCAGGGTCTGAGCCTGATTGGAGATGGAAGCATGTTGAATCTACGTTCTATTATTTCTTGTTGCATTCAATTTCATTGAGAAAGGAGATAGTTATGGTTGTTTTCCTAAAACTGTCCTAGACTGTTGAAAACCCTCAACTGGAGTAACAGTGAATAAACAAAATTGTATTTCTCTGATTATTAACCGGTGGTAAATTCTAGTTTTGGATAAAATGCTCATTCTTGCATCCACTTCCATATTCCAAAGTTGCAGATAAAGAAGATGAGTTTTGCTATTGGTTCTTGATGCCCTAGGACCGTGTTTTCATGTGTATCAGACTGGTAAGGCAACATGGTGTAGGAGCACCCCTTCATCAAGTCAATTGTATGTCTAAGGGAGAAGATTAAAATCTCAATGTCTTAGGCATTTCTATATTTAATGTAATAAGGTCTGTTTGACCAATATCTGTTATTGTAGGTTGCATCTAGGTTTCTGTGTAAGTCCCTAGGACACTTGTCGATCTATTAATGACAAGGTTGTTAGTCAGTTAGAGTTTGTTAGAGGGTTGTTATCTCCCTGCCATTTGGAATTGTCTCCCAGCTGCTGGGAACCAAGTCGGTACTACTCATAGTGAGTAGATAAATACCCTAAGTCAGATCGATTTGAGAGATATAGGGGAGATCATATGTTAGATAGAGCAGTAGTTGTGAGATTGAGTTGTGGAACTGTGGAATCAGATATCTGTATACATTTCTGAAAGCAATAAGAAGATCCTGTTTGTGTTATCTTTCTGGTTTTTGAATTCACTATGTGATTGATATTCTGGATTGCATTTGAGATGGGTTCTTAACCCATTCCACTGGTTGGATTACTTCGTAATTGGTGGAATGGCTGTACATATGTGTTTATGCTTTCGTTTTGTTTTTCTGTTTGTTCAAGTTCACATTTGCAGGGTCATTTGCAGCATGCTTAGATAAACCCTACCATCCTCATGTGCTAGGTTGGCAAAGTGCAAAAGTCTGTATGTTTGCAGGAGAAATAGTTCTGTGCAATCGCTAAGTATAAAGTGGGTCAAAACAGTGAAAATTGGCGTGGTTTCAATAGACATACAAATTGTGTATATATCACTTTTGTATGCAGGATATACATTCTGTGAGTATATCGCTATCGCATGTTCCTATGTATATCGCATTTGTCTATCATAGTTGTATGTGGGGAACATACATCATGAATATACAAGTCTATTGCATATACAAGGGAGAGAGAAAGCTTCAGGTACATGCAAGGTGGTCAAAGTCGATCAAACCCTTCGGATGCATAATTGAAATGCATGTTGTGGATGTACATTGTTGATATACAGTCTCTGTGTATATCACTGATGCATATCAGGTTCATTCCCTATGTATCCCACATTTAAATGGTTGTGAGTATCCCGCAGATGCATATGGTAGATTGTATGTGATGAATGTACATCGAGTTGATACAAGGAAAGTCAACGGTTGACTTCAGCGAATGCAAGTTCGAGTTGTATGTTTTGAATGTATATTGGAATATACATTCTGTGGATACATTGAGTTATATGCAGGAGGTGATTGGGAGTTAGCAGTAGGAGGAACCGACACAGCAGGTAAAAGGTTGTATGTACACAGTCAAATGTATTGGTGTAACATATATGATTAGAGTATGGTTATTTTGTCCGACCGATAGGATGATGCCTAGCCGATGAGTGAACATACAAAGGTAAATGTATGTTGGTAAGTAGGTGATACCTATCTTGCACGTTTCTATTGGCAGCTCTGCATCATAGTGGTATCAAAGCAAAGGAGTATCCTTTGGGAAGGAGAAAAAGAAAAGATGTCAGGTGAAGAGGAGTCACAAGAGATTCCAGCAAGGATGACCAACGCTGAGTTGGCTGTTCTAGTAAAGAAACAAATTGCAGAGAGCAAAATACTTAGAGCTCAGAATCAGGCTTTGAAAGATGAGTTGGAGAAATTGAGGGACAAAGTAGGTTCTGGTAAGGAGGAAGATAGGGATGAAGAGGAGATCCTTAGACAAGAAGAGATAGAGGTTCCTGCAGACCAGAGACCCTTACTTAATGCCCTCAAATCCATGGAGTGAAGGACCATGGATATGAAAATAGACCTGCCAGTGTTTGTCGGCAAAATGGATCCTGATTCAGTGATGGAGTGGATAGACTCCTTGAATAATTTCTTTGAAACAGAGGAAATACCAAACCATCAAAGGGTGAAGATGGCCCAATCCAAAATGAAAGGAGTTGCACTAACTTGGTGGAATTTCATCCAAGATGACACGGTGAAAGAAGGAAAGAGTAGAGTTGCTACTTGGAAGAAGATGGTGGCTTTAGTGAAGGAAGCCTATGTTCCATTGGATTACAACATCCAATTACATAAGAGGAGATAAAATTTGAAGCAGAAGGAATTAGATGCCAGTTCATACACTGAAGAATTCATGACACTATGTGTCAAGACAAAGGTGAAAGAGAATGAGGAAGAGAGGGTAGCAAGGTATCTCAATGGTTTGAGATTTGCCATCCAAGAAGATTTAAATCTGCATAATCCAGATACAGTTCAGAAGTGCTATCAATTGGCACTCAAAGTGGAAGAGAAATTAAAGAGAAGACAAGAACATAATAATAGAGGAAGAGGAAGATAGCAAAGAGGAGGAAGAAGTCCTTTTAGAGGTAGAGGTAATGGGTTTGGACACCAAGGTGAATCTAATCTAGAGAACAGCAAAGGAGACAACAGTCAAGCTCAAGGGGGAAGTTACAATCACAATGGAAACTTTAGGGGCAGAAGACCACCATTTAGAGGGAGATCTCAGGGTAGAGGACCTCTTAGATGTTACAATTGCAATCAAGAAGGCCACATAGCCAACAAATGTCTAGAAAAAGCAACAAGTTCAATGGGAGAAAGAAGGACAAATTTGATCCAAGAATCTGACTGTCAAAGCATGACAAGCTCAAACACTTACCAAAGTGTGAATACTCCTGATGGTTATGGGTATCCTGAGAAAGGAGAATCTTTGATGATTAGGAGAGCAGTGACTACAATGAAGGTGCCTGACAGAGAACCCCCACAAAGAAAGTCTCTTTTCAAAACTACTTGCAAAGCAGGAGGAAAGGTGTGTAGAGTTCTGATTGACTCTGGATGCACTAAAAATTTTGTGTCTGTTGAAATGGTAGAAAAACTTAAGCTTAGAAGACTGCCACATCCTTGTCCATACAAAATTTCATGGCTCACTCAAGGTTAGCAAACAATCGTGGAAGAGCAGGCTTGGGTGGAGTTTCAAATTGGACCATACAAGGACAGATTATTGTTTGACATAGCTCAGATGGATGTTTGCCATCTCCTATTTGGAAGACCATGGAAATATGACTTGAAAGCACAACATGATGGAGTTAGAAACACATATTCAATCACCAAGGATGGTAAGGTGATAGAGTTATTACCATTGATGGAGAATGAGGTAGAATCAAAAGGAAAAGAAGTCAAGGTAATGATGGTAGAAGGTAAACAATTCATGAAAGAGATAGTAGATGAAGGTGCAGTAGTTATGCCCTAATTCCATGCCTGAAGGTGAATAAGGAGCAACAGCAAGAAGTTAAGGGAGAGAAGAGGCAAAGGTTTATAGATCTGGCTGTCCAAGAGCTATTAGACAAGTACAAAGGCATCATCTCTGATGGAATGCCAAGGTCCCTACCACCTATAAGGGACATCATCCATTGTATAGATTTGATCCCAGGATCTACACTTCCAAACAAGGCAGCATACAAGCTTACCCCAGAATAGAATGTAGAGGTAGCAAGGTAGATTGAGGAATTGTTAGAGACAGGCCTAATTAGCAAGAGTTTAAGCCCATGTGCAGTACCGGCTGTACTAGCACCAAAGAAGGAAGGCACTTGGAGACTTTGTACTGATTCCAGGGCTATTAACAAGATAACAATCAGGTATAGGTTCCCAATACCAAGAATAGAAGATTTTCTTGATTGTTTGGGAGGTGCTAAATATTGCACAAAAATAGATTTAAAGAGTGGCTATCACCAGATCAGGATTAGGCTAGGAGATGAATGGAAGACTGCATTTAAAACCAATGAGGGGTTATATGAGTGGAAGGTCATGCCTTTTGGTTTGTCCAACGCCCCCAGTACCTTTATGAGGCTGATGAATGAGGTCTTGAGAGAATTTATAGGCAAATTTGTCATAGTATATCTAGATGACATCCTGATTTTCAGTAATACAAGGGAAGAACATCTCAAACATCTAGACCTAGTTCTCAAAAGGTTACATGAAGAGCAACTTATGATCAACTTGGAGAAGTGTTTGTTCATACAGGAGGAGATCACCTATTTGGGTTTTGTCATCTCATAGGGAAAGCTGAAAATGGATCAAGAAAAGGTAAGTGCTATATTGTCTTGGCCAACTCCTAGCACCATGAATGATGTCAAAAGTTTCCATGGGTTAGCAACCTTCTATAGGAAGTTTATAAAAGGGTTTAGTCATGTCTGTGCACCCATGCTTGACACCATAAAAGGAGGACAAAAGTGTAGATTCACTTGGACAAAGGATGCAGATGATTCATTTGAAACATTGAAGCAGAAGGTGGCACAACAGCCAGTCCTTGCACTTCCTAACTTCAACAAGATTTTTCAAGTAGAATGTGATGCAAGTCACATGGCAATTGGAGCAGTACTCAGTCAAGAAGGGAGGCCTATTGCATTTTTCAATGAGAAACTAAATGATGCTAAGAAAAAATACTCATCATATGATTTGGAGATGTATGTTCTAGTCCAGTCACTTAAAAAGTGGAGGCATTACTTAATGCAAAAAGAATTCATAGTGTTTACAGACAATCAGGGCCTTAGTTTCATAAATAGTCAAGAGAAACTGAACCATAGGCATATGAAGTGGGTGGAGACTTTGCAAGCTTTCACCTTCACACTCAAACACAAGAAAGGGGTCAAGAATAAGGTAGCAGATGCTTTGAGCAGGAGGGCTCTAACCATACATTAGATCCAATTAGAAAGTGTTGGCATTGATTCCTTAAAGACTATGTATGATGCTGATGAAGACTTTGGAGAGATCTACAAAGTATGTACTTCCTTTGGAGATAAATATCATGTTGAGTACTCTGAATTTCTGATACAAGATGGATTACTTTTCAAAGGTGGACAATTGTGTATTCCACGGTGCTCTATGAGGCTGAATATCATTATAGAGAAGCATTATGGGGCCATGGCAGGACATTTTGGTCTGGATAAGACTCTTGATCTTGTGAAGAGGCATTACTATTGGCCGAAGCTACAGTTAGATGTGAGGAGATTTGTGGAGGCATGTGTGATATGTCAAAAAGCAAAAGGGAGATCAACTAATGCAGGTTTATATCAGCCACTGCCCATTCCTTCTAGGCCATGGGAGAGCATAAGCATGGATTTTGTGTTGGGTTTACCTAGAACAAGGAAGGGATATGATAGTGTTTTGGTTGTAGTAGACAGATTCAGTAAAATGGCACATTTCTTGCCATGCAAAACCACTTGTGATGCTTCATATGTTGCAGATCTATTTTTCAAGGAAATAGTGAGGATACATGGATTGCCATTGAGCATAGTGTCAGATAGAGATGTGAAATTTATTGGCCATTTTTGGAGGACTCTTTGGAAGAAGCTTGGTACCAATTTATCCTTCTCGTAAGTTTATCATCCTCAAACAGATGGACAGACTGAAGTGGTTAACCGTTCATTGGGAAATCTACTAAGGTGTTTGACAAGGCAGCATGGAGAGAAGTGGGATAACATCCTATCATAGGCAGAATTTTCCTATAATGACACCGTCAATAGTAGTACAGGGAAATCACCTTTCTAGGTGGTCTATGGTATTCATCCAAGAGGTATTTTGGAGTTAAGAGATTTACCTGTAGAAGAATCTATTTGTGCAGATGGACAAGCTTTTGCATCAGCTATCAAAGAGGTGCATGATCAGGTCAAGCATCAACTCCAACAAACCATATTGAAGTATAAAGCCTATGCTGACAAGAAGAAGAGGGATGTACAATTTGAGGTTGGAGATTTGGTATGGCTTCATCTGAAGAAGGAAAGGCTCCCAAAAGGTAAATATACCAAACTAATGCAGAGAAAGATTGGACTATGTTAGATTTTGAAGAAATGTGGACATAATGCTTATGAGATCCAACTTTCTTCTGATCTTGGATTGTCACCTATTTTCAATGTATGTGATTTAACTCCATATAAGCATAATGCAGATGTAGAATAGGAACCATTGCAGGGTACAACAGATGATGATATTCCCAAACATGATCCACCATAATTACAGAAGATTTTAGACTCAAGAGTGATAAAGAAGACAAGGGACAAAGAGTATATGGAATACTTGGTGGCTTGGCAAGGGAAACTTGATTCAGAGGTAGTTTGGATGACTGAAGAGCAGATCATCAAATAGGGTATATGTCTTCAAACTCTCATCTCAAGTGGACTTGAGATTTCTTCTCTCAGGGAGTATGGTGCAGGAGCACCCCTTCATCAAGTCAATTGTATGTCTAAGGGAGAAGATTAAAATCTCAATATGTCTTAGGCATTTCTATATTTAATGTAATAAGGTCTGTTTGACCAATATTTGTTATTGTAAGTTGCATCTAGGTTTCTGTGTAAGTCCCTAGGACACTTGTCGATCTGTTAATGACAAGGTTGTTAGTCAGTTAGAGTTTGTTAGAGGGTTGTTATCTCCCTACCGTTCAGAATTGTCTCCCAGCCACTGGGAACCAAGTCGGTACTACTCATAGTGAGTAGATAAATACCCTAAGTCAGATTGATTTGAGAGATATAGGGGAGATCATATGTTAGACAGAGCAGTAGTTGTGAGATTGAGTTGTGGAACTGTGGAATCAAATATTTGTATACATTTCTGAAAGCAATAAGAAGATCTTGTTTGTGTTATCTTTCTGGTTTTCAAATTCACTGTGTGATCGATTTTCTAGGTTGCAGTCGAGATGGGTTCTTAACCCATTCCACTAGTTGGATTACTTTGTAATTGGTGGAATGACTGTACATATGTGTTTATGTTTTTGTTTTGTTTTTTTGTTTGTTCAAGTTCACATTTGTAGGGTTGTTTGCAGCATGCTTAGATAAACCCTAGCATCCTCATGTGCTAGGTTGGCAAAGTGCAAAAGTCTGTATGTTTGCAGGAGAAATAGTTATGTGCAATCGCTAAGTATAAAACAGGTCAAAACGGTGAAAATCGGCGTGGTTTCAATAGACATACAAATTATGTATATATCACTTTTGTATGCAAGATATACATTCTATGAGTATATTGCTATCACATGTTCCTATGTATATCGTATTTGTCTATCGCAGTTGTATGTGGGGAACATACATCATGAATATATAAGTCTATCGCATATACAAGGGAGAGAGAAAGCTTCGGGTACATGCAAGGTGGTCAACATCGGTCAAACCCTTCAGATGCATAATCAAGATGCATGTTGTGGATGTACATTGTTGATATACAGTCTCTGTGTATATCGCTGATGCATATCAGGTTCATTCCCTATGTATCCCACATTTGAATGGTTGTGAGTATCTCGCAGATGCATATGGTAGATTGTAGTGATGAATGTACATTGAGTTGATACAAGGAAAGTCAATGGTTGACTTTGGTGAATGCAAGTTTGAGTTGTATGTTTTGAATGTATATTGGAATATACATTCTGTGGATACATTAAGTTATATGCAGGAGGTGACTGGGAGTTAGCGGTAGGAGGAACCGACACAGCAGGTAAAAGGTTGTATGTACACAGTCAAATGTATCAGTGTAACGTATGCGATTGGAGTATGGTTATTTTATCCGGCCGATAGGATGATGCCTGGCCGATGAGTGAACATACAAAGGTAAATGTATGTTGGTAAGTAGGTGATACCTATCTTGCACGTTTCTGTTGGCAGCTCTGCATCACAACAAAGTGAAGGTTTTGGGGTCTTGTTGATAAGTTTAGTGTTCAACATAAGTGGATTTGCCTTGGAAATTTTGTTAATTTGTATTGTGAAACCTCTTCAAATTAGGGTTTGTTAAAACAAAGGTATTTGAGATCCTTTATACCATTGTTCTATTATGACAGAGTTAAGACAAAACTGTGTTTGGCTAGATTTTGTAGTGTTCCATATTGAATGGTCTTAAAACCTTTTGAAGATCACTTATTTAGGTGTTTTCAATTTCAATAAAAGTTGTGTTGAAGCTTAGGAAGTCCTCTGTATGTTGAATGTCAAGGTGGGCAAGTTTGAACCATTTCAAGGAAACCTAATAGGCCTAAGGAAAGGTTGGTGATTTAGTGAACCTGTGGCTGTTTCAGTTGATAAAAGTTGTGGATTCATACCATTTGAGACTTGCCAAGAACATTGGAGTAAAGAATTTTGATCGGAGGAGAGTTTATCTTGTGGTTTCTTTGGAAAACAAGACTAATTGCCCCTCTGTTCAACGTACCAGTCAATTTTAAGTGATGATGTTCCAAAACAAAGGTATGTGCTTTTGAGATTTGTTGAAGAACTACTTAATGGGTATTCAAAATGGTCAATACAATTTTGGTTTGCAGTTTGTATAAGACGTTAGTTCCAAATAAGTCTCTGTGAAGGGCTACAAGGAGTTAGGACACTTTATAAGGGAATGGTCAAGAATTGAAGGGGAAAACTTTGGTAAGGGGTTGGAATGGTTGTGTCTGAGTCCCTGAGGGGTAAGAAGAGCTCTAGAAACCTTGTTTGGTTTTGAAGAGTTGAAGACCCTAATTGTGCCTTTGTAGAGGGAGATTACCTAAGAGAGGAAAGCCTATGAAATTTGAAGAATTTGTTGGTATGAGCCCATTGTTGTGAAATATGCCTCCATTGGATTGAGTTTGAACCCCTACATTGCATCAATTGGTATCAGAGCTCAGAAGGTCTGGGCAAGAGAGTTTGGTGTTTGTGTGTTTGTGTTTGTGCAGGTTGAAAAGAGAACCTGGTTGCCAAAAGACTAGGTAGAGAAGAAGAGAAGAGGCCTAGGTGAGGCAAAGACAAGGAGAAGCAAGGACCGACTTGCTAGAGGAAAGATGGATTTGTTTAGAAGGTACTTGCTGGCTGGGGGTTCACAAAAGAAGAAGCAAGAAAAGAGAAAAGAGACAAGTGTGAAGAAGGAAAAAGATGACAAGGCAGAACTAGAAAGTCTTAAGCAGGAGGTACAAAAGTTGGGTCAAGCTATGGAACAGATGAGAAGAAGGATGGAAGATGAGATGGAGCAGTTGTTGAAAAGAGCACTAAGTTGGCACTTATCAATGAAGAGGAAGGTTACATGGCCCATCAAGAAAATTGTCCAAAGAAGAATGAGACAAGCAAGGACAATAGTAATAGAGGAAGAACAAAAGCAATCTCAGATAGAGGAAGAGGTTAGCAATGAAATGGTGAGTACATCTATGACTGTTTTGACATCAAGCATTGAAGAAGTTTAGAAGGACAAGGTAGACATAGTTATGGATGAGTCTTCATACTATTTTTAGTTGTTTGAGTTTAATGAGCAAGATGAACAAGTAGAGAAGGGTGTTGGTGTTGCTGATAAAGTTGGTGTTGATACTCAAGTTGTTGATGAAGAGTTGTAGACCAAGATGTTTCAGTTAGATGTTGTCATGTTGCAGGGGTCACCAAGAAAGAGCAAAGAACCCATTGCTGGTAATGATAGTAATCAAGTTGTTTTTGATGTGGTCATTATCCAAGTGAAGGTATCTAGAGATGCAGATAGGAAGCAACTTATTCCATTTGACAGACCTAAGCACCTCAACAACAATTTGGGAAAACCTAAGGTGAAGATGAAGAAAATATTGAATTGTTTTAAGGAGGATGGAATGCAGGGATTTTAAGATATCAGTCAAAAACTTTCAAACATATTTCTCATGTTGATTCAAGTGGACTTGAATTCTTTTTAGTCCAGGTCTATGGTGTAGGGGCACCATGATAGTTCAAATTTTCAAAGTTTTGTAAATAAGGTCTTTTGGTAAATTTTGGTGTGATAAGTCTTTTGTCAAGTAAATAAGGTCACTATAGACCATTTGTAATGTTGAAGTCATCTAGGGGGTTAGTTTGAGTTCAGATTATCATATTTTGAAGATTGTCAAAATAATGTTGTCATGAAAAGATGAAAAAAGTGCAAAGAGTGGAAGTTGAACAGTCATGGGACTCAAAAGGTGGTTGGAGACCGTTGGTTTCCCTTGAAACATGTTTAAATATGCCTAAAAACCTCAAGGCAAATGTATTGAAGACAATTTGGAATTAAAATAATGTTAATATACTCTATTTTTTGAAGTTTTTACTGTTTTCTTGTTGTTCCTTTGAACAATATGACCCTATACAGACGTGTCAGGGTCTGAGACTAATTGGATATGGAAGCATGTTGAATCTACTTTCTATTGTTTCTTGTTGCATTCAATTTCATTGAGAAAGGAGATAGTTATGGTTGTTTTCCTAGAAACTGTCCTCTACTGTTGAAAACCCTCAACTAGGGTAACAGTGAATAAACAAAATTGTGTTTCTTTGATTATTGACCGGTGGTAAATTCTAGTTCTGGTGAAAATGCTCATTCTTGCATACACTTCCATATTCCAAAGTTGTAGATAAAGAAGATGAGTTTTGCTATTGGTTTCTTGATGCCCTAGGACTATGTTTTCATGTGTATCAGACTGGTAAGGCATCAAAGTGAAGGTTTTGGGGTCTTTTTGATAAGTTCAGTGTTCAACATAAGTGGATTTTCCTTGGAAATGTTGTCAATTTGTATTGTGAAACCTCTTCAAACTAGGGTTTGTTAAAACAAAGGTATTTGAGATCCTTTATACCACTGTCCTGTTATGACAGAGTTAAGACAAGACTGTGTTTGGCCAGATTTTGTAGTGTTCCATATTGAATGGTCTTAAACCCTTTTGAAGATCACTTATTAAGGTGTTATCTATGTCAATAAAAGTTGTGTCGAAGCTTAATAAGTCCTTTGTATATTGAATGTCAAGGTGGGCAAGTTTGAATCGTTTCAAGGAAGCCTAATAGGCCTAAGGAAGGGTTTGTGATTTAGTGAACCTGTGTTTGTTTCAAGTGATAAAAGTTGTGGATTCATGCCATTTGAGACCTGCCAAGAACACTGGAGTAAAGAATTTTGATTGGAGGAGAGTTTACCTTGTGGTTGCTTTGGAAAACAGGGCTAATTGCCCCTCTGTTCAGCGTACTAGTCAATTTTAAGTGATGATGTTCCAAAACAAAGGTATGTACTTTTGAGATATGTTGAAGAACTCCTTAATGGGTATTCAAAATGGTTAATACAATTTTGGTTTACAGTTTGTATAAGAAGTTAAGTCCAAATAAGCCTCTGTGAAGGGCTACAAGTAATTATGACAATTTATAAGGGAATGGTCAAGAATTGAAGGGGTAGACTTTGGTAAGGGGTTGGAATGGTTGTGTTTGAGTCCCTGAGGGGTAAGAAGAGCTTTGGAAACCTTGTTTGGCTTTGAAGAGTTGAAGACCCTGATTGTGCCTTTGTAGAGGGAGATTGCCTAAGAGGAAAGCCTATGAAATTTAAAGAATTTGTCAGTATGAGCCCATTGTTGTGAAATATGCCTCCATTGGATTGAGTTTGAACCCCTGCATTGCATCAATTGGTGTCAGAGCTTAGAAGGTCTAGGCAAGAGAGTTTGGTGTTTGTGCAGGTTGAAAAGAGAACCTGGTTGCCAAAAGATTAGGTAGAGAAGAAGAGAAGAGACCTAGGTGAGGCAAAGACAAGGAGAAGCAAGGAGAGACTTGCTAGAGGAAAGATGGATTTGTTTAGAAGGCACTTGGAGGCTGGGGGTTCACAAAAGAAGAAGCAAGAGAAGAGAAAAGAGATAAGTGTGAAGAAGGAAAATGATGACAAGGCAGAACTAGAAAGTCTTAAGCAAGAGGTACAAAAGTTGGGTCAAGCTATGGAAGAGATGAGAAGGATGGAAGATGAGATGGAGCAGTTGCTGAAAAGAGCACTAAGTTGGCACTTATCAATGAAGAGGAAGGTTACATGGCCCATCAAGAAAATTTTCCAAAGAAGAATGAGACAAGCAAGGACATCAACAATAGAGGAAGAATAAAAGCAATCTCAGATAGAGGAAGAGGTTAGCAATGAAATGGTGAGTACATCTATGACTGTTTTGACATCAAGCATTGAAGAAGTTCAGAAGGACAAGGTAGACATAGTTATGGATGAGTCTTCATACCATTTTCAATTATTTGAGTCTAATGAGCAAGATGAACAAGTAGAGAAGGGTGTTGGTGTTGCTGATAAAGTTGGTGTTGACACTCAAGTTGCTGATGAAGAGTTGCAGACCAAGATGTTTCAGTTAGATGTTGTCATGTTGTAGGGGTCACCAAGAAAGAGCAAAGAACCCATTGCTGGTAATGATAGTAATCAAGTTGTTTTTGATGTGGTCATTATCCAAGTGCAGGTATCCAAAGATGCAGATAGGAAGCAACTTATTCCATTTGATAGACCTAAGTGCCTCAACAACAAGTTGGGAAAACCTAAGGTGAAGATGAAGCAAATATTGAATTGTTTCAAGGAGGATGGAATGCAGGGATTTTAAGATATCAGTCAAAAACTTTCAAACATATTTCTCATGTTGATTCAAGTGGACTTGAATTCTTTTCAGTCTAGGTGTATGGTGTAGGGGCACCATGATAGTTCAAATTTTCAAAGTTTTGTAAATAAGGTCTTTTGGTAAATTTTGGTGTGATAAGTATTTTGTCAAGTAAATAAGGTCACTATAGACCATTTGTAATGTTGAATTCATCTATGGGGTCAGTTTGAGTTCATATTATCATATTTTGAAGATTATCAAAATAATGTTGTCATGAAAAGATGAAAAAAGTGCAAAGAGTGGAAGTTGATCAGTCATGGGACTCAAAAGGTGGTTGGAGACCATTGGTTTCCCTTGAAACATGTTTAATATACCTAAAAACCTTGAGGCAAATGTACTGAAGACAATTTGGAATTAAAATAATGTTAATATACTCTGATTTTTGAAGTTTTTACTATTTTCTTGCTATTCCTTTGAACAATATGGTCCTGTATGGACATGTCAGGATATGGGACTGATTGGAGATGGAAGCATGTTGAATCTACTTTCTATTGTTTCTTGTTGCATTCAATTTCATTGAGAAATGAGATAGTTATGGTTGTTTTCCTAAAAACTGTCCTAAACTGTTGAAAACCCTCAACTAGGGTATTAGTGAATAAACAAAATTGTGTCTCTGATTATTGACCAATTGTAAATTCTAGTTTTGGAGAAAATGCTCATTCTTGCATACACTTCCATATTCCAAAGTTGCAGATAAAGAAGATGAGTTTTTCTATTGGTTTCTTGATGCCCTAGTACTATGTTTTCATGTGTATCAGACTGGTAAGGCAGCAAAGTGAAGGTTTTGGGTCTTGTTGATAAGTTCAGTGTTCACCATAAGTGGATTTGCCTTGGAAATTGTTGTACGCAACCAAAGTTTTTGCTTCATTAAGGCATTTTGAAACAAGTCTAGAAAATTTTTCGTCAAAAAGTCAAAAAAGCAAAATTTCTAAAAATAGACATCGAGTTAGGTTTTTTGGGTTTCTTGAGATATGGATGTTGGCAAAACTTTCTAAAAATAGAAAGTTTCTAAAAATAGAATCTCCAAATCAGATGTCGCGCTCGATTCTCATTGGTCGATTTTGCTTCACGATCGGCGCGGTTCAGATGGAATCTTCAAATGACCAAGTTTTCCCTACTGGGTCATTTTTGCTTTTTCGTAAGGTGAAGCATGAGCTTGAAAGTCATCAACACAAAAAAATTCACCTCCCAGAACTCTTCGATGAGTTTCCAACGCTGTTTCAACGACGCAAAACTGACAAACGGCCGTCGACTCGATGATGCACGCAAAATGATGCAAGATGGATCCAAGGTGAATGGGAAAGTTTGAAAATCACAAAAATGGCTAAGTCTGGTGAAACTGGGTGCCCCAGGAGGCTTGGGGCACCCATCTTCTCCTGTGTTAGTTTTTTTTCACGTTTTTTGAGAAACGTAAAAAATGCTTCCGTCAGCTCCTTTCTGGTTGGTCAAACTTGGTCAAAAGTTAGTCAAAGCTAGGATTTCATGACAGATATGTTTAGACTACTCAGATCACTCTCTGTCCCACCTCGACAGTCGTCAGAATGACCTAAATCAAAGATCGAACGGGAGTCGTTGGCACGAAAATCGAGAAAAGGTACAAAATTGAAAATTTTTGAAAATTTTTCTAAGTGTTGAGAAACCAGGCGCCCCAGGAGGCTTGGGGTGTCCATCCTCACCAGTGTTAGTTTATTTTTCATGTTTTTCTTGAAAAACGTGAATCTCCTTCTGTCAGCCTGCTCCAGTTCAGTGTTGATCAGTTTGGCACATTTTTCGAGGCAAATGGAAGGTATAATTAGCTTAGTTTTCATCAGGCTTGCATATTTGCTAGATCATCAGACTCATTTTCATCCCAGTTGATAGAAATCGATAGCCAAACAAGGGTCTTGTGCCTCCGGAATGCGCACGCAAACCAAGAAATTGAAAAAGTTGGAAAAACTAAAAAAATGGCTAAGTGTTGGGAAACTGGGTGCCCCAGGAGGCTTGGGGCGCCCAACTTGAGCAGTGTTAGAATATTTTCATGTTTTCAGTGTTTTCTGACATGCCTTGTTACCAATCTTCGCCCGTTGGCAGTTTCGGGGAGGTCAAACTTGGTCAAACGATGTCAGATCGTCGAACGGAGGCAGGGGATGGAATCTTAGTTGATCAATCTCCAAAATGTCAGGATCAATTAGCTTTTTCAGTTCATGATCAACATTTTTCCGCCTTGTCAAATTCAGAGACAGGCCATATTTGAGTCAAAACGAGTGTTGAAGTGTCGAAAATGAAGAAAATTTTGTTAACACTTCTTACAACTCGCGCATTCGATGACATCATCAAAGAAAATATTTTTTGTCATCTTGCACATGAAGCCATAGGCTCCTACAAAATAGGGATTCTTTCTATTTGAAGACATCCACTTGGATTTATGCTTTAAAAGATGCTTTCTTCTTGGATGAGGATGAAGTTTTCTTCTCACACAAGTAAAGTTGCTTTTTCGACCAAAAGATTTATAAAGACAAGCTTTGGGTTTCTTTATTTCATTTTCTTTTGTAGGTTGCATCCAGAGGAAAGATTTTATTTTTCTTTCAACAAAGATTCGAAGACCCAAACTAGGTGCTTTTTCAGTGTTCTTCATAAATTCGGGTTGAGGAAGAAGAAAGGCTTGCTTTTTCAGGGTCCTTATTTCAAGGAGATCATTTTTCAGAAATCCAACTAGAGCTTTTTCAGTTTTCGTCGAGATGGGTCCATCTAGATTATCATCCTCTTGAAGATTAGGAGTTGTGCTTTTTTTCAGGAAACTACTTTTTTCTTGTTTTTTTGAGAAAATCTCCGCTTTTTCAAAATCTGACAATCTGGGTTGCTTAGAAACGGAATTATCTACAAAACCCATGTGCCAGCTTTTTTAGCTCACACTCTGCTTTTTCTAAAAATCAGCAAACAATTTTCAGCCATCTGTCTAATATTTTTTCCAACATAGGCGTGTTCACAGTCGATTTTCAAATCTTCCAGTATGCAGTACTCTCCAACACAAATCAGACACAAACAACATTGGTTCATGATTACCTGAAAACTTGTGAAACAGACTTGCATAAAGTACTTCCAGTAATCAATTTACACTTCTTGGAGGATGCAGGAAATAATGCTATCAGGAATCTTGGACACTCCGGTTTACTTGCAGCGGCATCCTTTCCTATCACCGTGCAAAGTATTGAGTTTGTGATTACTTGCGTGACGCATTACAATTCAGTCACAAGAGAAATTCAGTCAGGTGATGGACCTGTGCTCTGCAGCTTGAGGCCAAATGACATTCAAAAGTGTTTTACAATACCTATTTGGAGAGAGAACTTAACTGTTTCACTTGAAGAATGCAAGAGGGTTTGGAACAATGATAAGGAAAAATACAGAAAAAAGATTGGTCAGAGGTGGTTGAAAGAAAAGTAGAATGTTATGCCAAAGAATGTTGGACGTGGAGAATTCAAGGAGGAGCATGAAATAATGATTACTCTGCTAAGTCGTATCACGGGTCAAGCAGATGCAAACAAATTTCAGCCTTGGATGTTTTACATCATGTCCCAGATTGTGGACGGAACCGAATTCTATGATTGGTCGGCACTAATCAGTGATTGTCTCCACCAACAAATAATTGATTTTCAAAGGGCTCATGAATTCCATATGATATCATACCTTGTGTATTTGATGGCTTTTCAAGGTCAATTCAGAGGTTTGAATGTTGTTGGAACTCTGGGTACTCAGCATGTGTATCACCATTTCCCACAGTTAGAGATCTCTCAAGCTAAACGACATTACAGGCAGGTGAATGATGCATTCTTGATGCATGCAGTGTGAGACATGGACAAGGAGTTGCATATACAGTTTTCTGTAGAGGCTAGAATAGCAATGGCAGAATGGGCTGATTGGTTTATCCAGTTTCCTACTTTTTCCTACATCAGAGTATATGGCTTCTCAGGAGAGCCAACCATGTTGCCGCGATATCCTACAGATGAAATAGCATTTATGGAATTTTTGAGGCAAGATTATCAAGTGCATACATTTTTGCGTAGCAGACGCAAGACTGCCTTTAATTTTCCACTTGGGATGAGTATTTACAGATGTAGATCTGGAGCAGATGCCAAGGCAATCGGTAATGAATCATCTAGATATGGTCTTAAGTTTTTTGACAAGAGATCTTCATATGATCCCCGTGGTGTTTATGCATCACATCTTGGTCAGAATTGTACACACAAGTTTGCAGTTGAAGACTTCTGGGCCAATTGTGCTGATGAGTATGAAGGGCGAGGACGCAGTTACAGCAGGTTCACTCTTCAGCAAATGTCTGATATCCTATCAGAAGACATAGAAGGTTTGATAGAGAGTGGTGAAGTTCTACTTCCCATGTATTTCAGAGACCAAATTGAGCAACAACCGTTGCCGCTAGTTAATTGGTTAGTAAAAGAGAGTACTTCCATTGAGGAGAGAACAAGTCGAGTGGTTAAAAATAGTTTGATATTCTTGAAGACTAAGCGGAAGGATGATATTCCAGTAGCAGAGCCACCAGTTGTGCAACCATCAGAACCTTCCACTTCCAAGTCAAAACAAAGAGTAAAAGCTATGAGTGTTCTCCCAGAGGGAACAAAAATGGCAAAGTTAAAGAGGAAAAAAGACGAGTCTCCAGCTCATGTCCAACAGGAACATCCACCAGTTGAACCAGAAGCTCCTGTTGAAACAACGCCGCATGTTGAAGTGTTACCTTCAGATCATGTATCTCCACCTTCTTCACCGATCCCTTCTCCTATTCACATAGATTCAGAGCCAGATTCACCGGTTCGCAACTTTGATGCAAGCATTGATTCATCAGGAGCTGATGAGGTGAGAACTGAGTTTCCAAGAGAGGATGGCTCATCCTGGCTTGTAAACATTCTGGGAAGGAAGAGAAGAAAGCCCTCATATCAGCTAGATTTAACAGAGCTAAAAAGCATCTATCAAGACACAATAGACAAGCAGCTGAAGAAGCAGATTCGCATTGAGAAGAATGCGGATGGAGAAATCATTCTTGAGACTGCAACACCTCTAGAAAATAGAAATGCTAATGATGTCGAGGTTGATGACTTCACGGTTGTCAAAGCTAACCTTGGTAGAAGCACTCGCCATACAGACATCAATCTCTTCGAGGTTGCAGCGGATAGCTTGAAGGAAAGGGTGTTGAGATATGGAGAAGACAAGGCAGCTCTCAAAGCTAAGGTTCGACAGTTGCGGCAATACATTTCCAACCTTTTCCATGGCACTTCACAGATTGATTTGCTTCTTCCACCAAGTCTTGGATCACCAGCCGATCAGCGACATTTCAATAAGTTGGTCCTCTATGGGAGGCACATGGACAGTTGGGTAGAAGAATTTGTGACTAAAGGGAGAGTTGTACTTGCAGAGCTTTATCAGTTGAAGTACAATGCTCATGATTTATGCCAAGGCATACAGGGGTTGCTACAGATCATGATAGAAAATAGGCCGGTGTTTGAGATCATTATCTCTGACTTGAAGATTGCACTTGATACTGTTGATTCAGCTAAAGATAAGAAGACAGTTTCTACTTGGAAAGTGCAATATCTTTTCACAGTAAAAACTTATGACAGTATGATTTCAGAGTTGACAGAATGGAAAGAAAAGGTAGTCGGCATCCTCAAGTTCATCAGATCCTATGTCTCTCAGGTCCCATGTTCATATGAGAAAGAAGATGGCACCCTGTATGATCTCGGGGAAGTGCAAGCAGAGGTCCAGACTCTCGTCCACAACAACTTTAATGATGATATCAATGCCAGCAAGATGAGTCGTCTTGCCGCAACGACAATGAAATTTGACAAGGCTTCGGGTGAAGCTCACAAATTTCTTCAGATGGTTGCCAATGGTGAAGAAATGTTAGAGAATCAGAATATTGTTCTAGAGAGTATCAGTGTTCCTGGCAGAGATGCGGTCACTCGCTTTTTAGAAGATATTGTTTCCTAGAATATCGATGGATGACATCACCAAAAAGCTAGAATGTTGATGAGGATGCATTCCAAAATAAAGCGGCTTTAAAACATATGCTTTTTGTTTTAAAGCATGTGCTTTCATCCTAAGCTCATCCATTCTATATTTAGAAAGAAATCACCTTGTGATAGTTGGAATCTTTTTGCTTTAAAGCAGATTGCTTTAAAGCATTTGTTTATTGTATCTTTGTCTTAGAATAGTAATAAAGCTTGCGAGTTGGCAAGTTAGGGTTAATCAAGGAGATTTTAGGGTTCCCCACTCCTTTGATTTTAGTATAAATAAGGGCATCCTTGCCCATTGTTTGTAATGACTTTTGTGATAGCAAATTTGCTGTGCCTATTCTAGCCTGCAAACATTATTATTCCAGGTGTTTGTTCACTTTGTGTTCAGTGTTCTCTGGTGTTTGATCGCTTACTGTATGCCTACCTTTTACTACAGTATTGCTGTCCTAGAGTTGTAATAAACTTTCTGATATTGAATAGAAATCTCATGCCTACTTTGCTCTGATATTCTATATCAATTCATCAAGTTTTCGTTGTCAAATGTGTAGCTTCTATGGCTTTCATTTTCAGCTTTCATCATTAAAGTACTCTTAGTCTTGTGGTGTAAATCTGGAGGAAAACTACTTGAGTTTTTGTGTTAACAATCATTCCCCGTTCACTTTCAACTTCCTTTGCTCTGAATTTACTCAGGAGGTTGAAAGCGTCATTAGTCTATGCTAGTTGTAGTAGAAGTTTTATTAAAAAGGAAAAAACCTCTTCTACAGCGTTTAGAGTTTTATAACCTTGTGCTTGCAGCTGAGAATCAAAAAGAAGATAGGCGAAGTTTCATTCAAGTTATCTTTTCAGCGAACATCAGCAAGAAAGGGAACTCCCCCTTCCAATAGGAGAGCAGTTTATTTGTACATAGCTGTCCGTTTCCAAATCACATACCAGAGCTGCGAATTGAAACGCCAACAGAAATGTTGTCAATTTTTATTGTGAAACCTCTTCAAACTAGGGTTTGTTAAAACAAAGGTATTTGAGATCCTTTATACCACTATCCTGTTATGACAGAGTTAAGACAAAACTGTGTTTGGCCAGATTTTGTAGTGTTCCATATTGAATGGTCTTAAACACTTTTGAAGATCACATATTTAGATGTTATCAATGTCAATAAAAGTTGTGTTGAAGCTTAGGAAGTCCTCTGTATGTTGAATGTCAAGGTGGGCAAGTTTGAACCGTTTCAAGGAAGCCTAATAGGCCTAAGGAAGGGTTTGTGATTTAGTGAACCTATGGTTGTTTCAGTTGATAAAAGTTATGGATTCATGCCATTTGAGACTTGCCAAGAAAATTGGAGTAAAGAATTTTGATTGGAGGAGAGTTTACCTTGTGGTTGCTTTGGAAAACATGGCTAATTGCCCCTCTGTTCAACGTACCAGTCAATTTTAAGTGATGATGTTTGAAAACAAAGGTATGTGCTTTTGAGATATGTTGAAGAACTCCTTAATGGGTATTCAAAATGGTCAATACAATTTTGTTTTGCAGTTTGTATAAGAAGTTATGTCCAAATAAGCCTCTGTGAAGGGCTACAAGGAATTAGGATAGTTTATAAGGGAATGGTCAAGAATTGAAGGGGCAGACTTTGGTAAGGGGTTGGAATGGTTGTGTTTGAGTCCCTGAGGGGTAAGAAGAGCTATGGAAACCTTGTTTGGTTTTGAAGAGTTGAAGACCCTGATTGTGCCTTTGTAGAGGGAGATTACCTAAGAGGAAAGCTTATGAAATTTGAAGAATCTGTTGGTATGAGCCCATTGTTGTGAAGTATGCCTCCATTAGATTGAGTTTGAACCCCTACATTACATCAATTGGTATAAGAGCTTAGAAGGTCTGGGCAAGAGAGTTTGGTGTTTGTGTGTTTGTGTTTGTGCAGGTTGAAAAGAGAATTTGGTTGCCAAAAGACTAGGTAGAGAAGAAGAGAAGAGAGCTAGGTGAGGCAAAGACAAGGAGAAGCAATGAGAGACTTGCTAGAGGAAAGATGGATTTATTTAGAAAGGTACTTACAGGCTGGGGGTTCACAAAAGAAGAAGCAAGAGAATAGAAAAGAGACATGTGTGAAGAAGGAAAAAGATGACAAGGCAGAACTAGAAAGTCTTAAGCAGGAGGTACGAAAGTTGGGTCAAGCTATGGAATAGATGAGAAGAAGGATGGAAGATGAGATGGGGCAATTGCTGAAAGAGCACTAAGTTGGCACTTATCAATGAAGAGGAAGGTTACATGGCCCATCAAGAAAATTGTCCAAAGAAGAATGAGACAAGCAAGGACATCAGCAATAGAGGAAGAACAAAAGCAATCTCAGACAGAGGAAGAGGTCAGCAATGAAATGGTGAGTACATCTATGATTATTTTGACATCAAGCATTGAAGAAGTTCAGAAGGACAAAGTAAACATAGTTATGGATGAGTCTTCATACCATTTTTAGTTGTTTGAGTTTAATGAGCAAGATGAACAAGTAGAGTAGGGTGTTGGTGTTGTTGATAAAGTTGGTGTTAACACTCAAGTTGCTAATGAAGAGTTACAGACCAAGATGTTTCAGTTAGATGTTGTCATGTTACAGGGGTCACCAAGAAAGAGAAAAGAACCCATTGCTGGAAATGATAGTAATCAAGTTGTTTTTGATGTGGTCATTATCCAAGTGCAGGTATCCAGAGATGCATATACGAAGCAACTTATTCCATTTGACAGACCTAAGTACCTCAACAAGAAGTTGGGAAAACCTAAGGTGAAGATGAAACAAATATTGAACTATTTCAAGGAGGATGGAATGTAGGGATTTTAGGATATCAATCAAAAACTTTCAAACATATTTCTCATGTTGATTCAAGTGGATTTGAATTCTTTTCAGTTCGGGTGTCTGGTGCAGGGGTACCATGATAGTTCAAATTTTCAAAGTTTTGTAAATAAGGTCTTTTGGTAAATTTTGGTGTGATAAGTCTTTTGTCAAGTAAATAAGGTCACTATAGACCATTTGTAATGCTGAATTCATCTAGGGGGGTCAGTTTGAGTTCATATTATCATATTTTGAAGATTGTCAAAATAATGTTGTCATGAAAAGATGAAAAAAGTGGAAAGAGTGGAAGTTGAACAATCATGGGACTCAAAAGGTGGTTGGAGACTATTGGTTTCCCTTGAAACATGTTTAAATATGCCTAAAAACCTTGAGGCAAATGTACTAAAGACAATTTGGAATTAAAATAATGTTAAGATACTCTGTTTTCTAAAGTTTTTACTATTTTCTTGTTGTTCCTTTGAATAGTACGGCCTTGTATAGATGTGTCAAGGTCAAAGATTGATTGGAGATGGAAGCATGTTGAATATACTTTCTATTGTTTCTTGTTGCATTCAATTTCATTGAGAAAGGAGATAGTTATGCTCATTTTCCTAAAAACTATCCTAGACTATTGAAAACCCTCAACTAGGGTAACAGTGAATAAACAAAATTGTGTTTCTCTGATTATTGACCGGTGGAAAATTCTAGTTTTGGTGAAAATGCTCATTCTTGCATACACTTCCATATTCCAAAGTTGAAGATAAAGAAGATGAGTTTTGCTATTGGTTTCTTGATGCCCTAAGATTGTGTTTTCATGTGTATCAGAATGGTAAGGCAATAGAGTGAAGGTTTTGGGGTCTTGTTGATAAGTTCAGTGTTTACCATGTTGGAAACAAGGTAGATAACTAAGAGGGGGGGTGAATCAGTTATCTCAAAATTTCCTTATCTTTCTTTTCCTTTTGTTATCTTAATAATCAATGTTGCATCAAAACATGAAAGCATATGTAATCATAGGAACAAAAATAAAATCAACACACATAACACAAGGATTTTTACATGGAAACCCTGTTAAGGGTAAAACCATGGGGTGACTAAGTCAAGATTGTATTCTTTGTTAAAAGAATAAAGGAGTACAAAATGGCACTTGCCAATTAGGGCTCACTGCCCGAGCACACTGCTCACAAGAGGCACACTACCTACAAGAGACTCACTGTCTACAGAACTTACAGAAGATAATTAGGTGTTTAAACTGAGGAGAAGCATCTACAAATGCAAGAGTTCAGTTTCGGTTAGGCATAATACATTGATTTGATGCACTTCATTCTTCCTCTATTTTAATGCTGTTTCTCTATCACATACTGGACTTGAATTGCTACTCTCACACTTATCACTGCTTTTCTTCACACTTTATTTCATAATATGTTCACCACACACCCTTACATGCTGAAATCTATCTAGTATATATATCTGCATCAAGGATTTCATCAACTTTCTAGTTGGCAACAAGAACACTTAAGATATTTGCAAGTTACTGATCTGTCAGCTAAATCCATGCTTGATTTGTGATGTGTATCAAAAACATAGGCATAGAGATCATTAATCATGTCGGCCAACAATGTATGATCCCACAAATTGCTTGATCAAGACCTTTTTCACATCCGAATTCAAGTCTGATACTTTTCTAGTCAATTCTTCCTCTGTCTGCTTTACCTGATAGGAACCCAACACTCAGATTCTCATGTCTTTTCCTTGATTTATCATCGGAGGCTAAATCTTAGGAGTACAGTAGTCATGATACCCTTCTTGACTTTCCCAAGTTTGCAACTTATTGAGTTACACCATCTGAGAGATCTGGACCTGATTGTCAGACCTTGTTATATACTCTGTTCTTGTTCATCAGACCAAAACATTCTTCAATCTGACTTCTGGTATAGGCATACTATGTACTGCAGATGTGTGGGATAGACTTTGTTGCCATCAATGACAACACTTATGAAGTCACATAGTGTCTCTTGCCAACAATCTCCCCCTTTGGCATTGATGGCAACACTTAGTGAAAAATGGCTAAGTGTTGCAGTAACTCCCCCTTAGTTGATGCTCTGTCTTTTGCACTATTTTACTGGATCTCCCCCTTAGCTGGATTCCACATTTTTCACTAATCCTCACTCCCCCTTTGACATCAATGGCAAAGGGCAGAATCCGCATACCATAATTTGCAAAAAATGTCCTATACATGGCCGCATAAGTATATATATGTTATACTTACATATACTTAAGTATGTCCGCAAAAGTAGTCTTTAGCTATACAAAATTTGTGGCCCAACTCTGCTTCATCCTATCCAAAATGGAGATGTGACCACTCAACAAAAATGCATATGCTTCGCCCTTCTTAAATCTATCGGATCACTGGTCCGGGCTGTGGTCTGAGCATCTGTCAAGGCCTCATGCATTGCCTCTAGCTTAGGGATAATTAGCCCTCTGAGTTCACCCATTCTGTTCATTATGTTCTTCTTTTCTTTGTCTAGCCTCTTTATTTCATTTATGATAACAATAGCTTGGCATTCTTGATTCATTAGAGAGGTAGTGAGGGAATCAAAATTCTGAGATAAACTTGACAGTTTTCCTTCTTGTTCTTTCACGTTCTTCTCAATGTCCTCTGTCACTTTGGGCCAAGATAAACATAATTTGTATATGTCCCCACCATCTTTAAGAGCATTTTCAAGGCTCTTTGTTCCAATGTCTAGGGTCCTATCATTAGTAATAAGTCCTTGCACTTTAGTGAATCTTTTTCCCACAAACTCCTTCTGGACCTTTGCTTCTGCTGATTTCTCTAGAGATTCAAAATGAGTATTAACAAAATTTACTAAGTTTTTCAAATTACCAGATTGTGAGGCTGAAGGATCCTTCTGATAGGATGGCATGATCTTCTCCAACATTCTGGATGCAATCTCTAATAGTTCACAGTCCTCCATGTGAGATTTCAAGAGTTTTTCTTTTGCTTTGGCCTGAGCAAAAGATGCTATTTTCATTGTCTGAACTAGGGAGAGAGAGTCAAAATTCAGTGGTCCTTGAAATAGCTCAAGTTCATCTATCTCCATCATTTCTCTATTTAAGAAGTTCTTCACTGCCTCTGCAGTGTCTCTTGTTAGAGATTGAGATTTCTTTGAAATATCAGAAGACTCATCATTAGTCTTTTTTGCTTGTCCTTCTTCTTTTCCCTTAACCTCTTCTTCTTGAATATTCTTCTCCTCTCTTCTCCTCTCTTCTACCTTCTCCTTTATCTTCTGAGTCTGGAATGTCTACAGTGGGATCCAAAGGAGAGATGTCACCTATGTTTATTGCTTCATAAACTTCCTCTTCTAGAATAGAGGAATCCAAGTCCTTAGACTTCTCTTCATCTATTTCCTTTGATCCTTCTACATCCTTGTCAGAAGTTTCTTCATTGGTTATATTTAATCCTTCAACATCCATGGTAGAAGGTTCTTCATTTGTTTCCTCTACAATAGGAAGATTGAATCTCTTCAAGGCATTCCAGAGGATATCTTTTGTTTCATTTGCTACTTGGTCAGTTTCTCCGAGCATGAGTTTATTCATTCTTGCCTTACTCTGGAACTCATCCTTACAATCCTTGAAAATCATGTCCATTTGTTTTGAAGTGATAGAAGGATAAAGCTGAATTGCTATCTGCTCCCAAATCTCTAGGTCTTTTGCCTTTGCATTCTCTTTTCTTAGCTCAAGTACCTTTTCTAGACTCTTAGGAATTAATGATATAATTTCAATGAAAGCTTTATTGTAAATGTTTAAGTACCTGACAGTAGCTTCTTCCAATATTCTCTTGTCAACATCACTGTATTCATCATAGAACTCTATCACTGGCTGTAGGTTCCCATCCATAGTAACTGCCTTGATGATGTCATCAATGGAAAGAGTGGGCTTTTCAACAAATTCCTCTGCCTTGTCTTCCTCATTTTTACTAGCAGAGAATTTCCCAGATGTTTTCTTCTTCTTCATTTTCTTGATTTCCTCATCAGATTCTATTTCTTCATCACCTTTAAGGCTTGTATATGACCTTGTGGCTTTGGTATTTATCCTCTTTTCTCCTTTTCTAGATGTCTTGACTTCCAGTTTGGTAGCCTTTGAGATTTTAGGAATGACAGGTGCAGAGCTCTTGGAAGATCTAGTCCGGGAGGAGGCTTGCACCAGAACTTTTCCTTTCTTTGCTTCTTGTCTCTCTTTCTCTGCCTTCTCCATTTTCTCTCTATTTGCATCTATTGCCTCTTTTGATAAGCCAAATCTTTTGGCAATTTCTTCAACTTCCCTTCTTACTTTCCTCTTTATCTCCGATTGTCTTAACTCAACATGTATTTTTACACTTAGCTCTTGAAAGGTGCCAAACCTTTTTGCTTCGGTGTTCTTAGGCTGGCTCAATAGGTGTTGAATATGTAGCTCCAAGATTTTTTCATTGACCTCGTATCCCATAGGCATTATCCACATAGTTCTTGGCTCAACTGCCTCCATTAGGCATTGGTCAGTGTTAACCATGAAGCACACTGTGTCCTTGTATTTTCAACTATGGATTGAGGTATTCTCTCTCTGGCTTGCATCATGCTTTGGAAGTTCTTAAAGTAAGCCTAGAGGGCTGTGTTTTGGGCTTGAGCATCACCAAGTCCATACATGTAATCTCTGATCTGAATTGCAACCGGTTTATCATTTTGCCAAACCTAGCCACTTGATCCAGGTAGCTCATTCATATAATAGAAGAATAGACATAGTATTAGACAACCATATTTAAAGGAATTCTTCTTATCCTTTTTGATCTTCTGCAGGTTTTCCAATAGTTGATTTAGAAGAAGTTCACACAGGTCATAATCTACATCTTCCCTCAACATCTGATATGCTGTATAGATTTCTGTGCCAGACACAAAATTCTCCCTACTCGAATGATAGATTTTGTAGCCGATTATCATTGAGGTAAACTTGATATCTGGATCTGTGATGTCATCTATGGTCATTGCTCTTTTGTCAAATTTAGATCCGGTGGCTTCAGTTACTGTTTGGTTCTTCACAGATTTAAGTACAGGTAACCCATCGGATGACTTCAGTCCGGTCACTGACCTGATGGCATCTTTAGTTATCTTGAAGGGCCTCATTATCCACATGAAATTATCATGCATTATGCTTAGAACATACCGGACCCAATCATCTTTTGCAAAACATGGGAAATGTATGCAATGTCTAAAGTGTTTATCCCGGAGGTCCTTGAATTCAGGTTTGAGTTCAAAATTCTCATCTATTAGCTGTTTGTGATATATGTCCATCAATTTTGAGTCTCTAAATTCTTCAATATTGGCATGGATATAAACCCTAACATCTTCTACATGCAATACTCCGTGCGGAATGCTTTTCATGCCTTAGGGTTTGAAGCAGGAGCCTGAACAAATCGCTGGTTGAATTCATTTTTTAATTGATTTTGTAGAATCTTTGTTGCAAAGCTCTTATTTCTTCTTCGTGAATGCAAGTGTGCAAATAATGAGTGAAAGAATCATTTTATCCTTGCACAAACCCTAATTTCCTTTTTTAATAAATGCACAACTTAAGTTATCCGGTTGCCCTGTTTTGAGAGAGATCTTCTCGAATCACTGCGCTGAACTTAGAATCATTGTTAGTGAGGATTGACAATGTATTTTCTTTTCTTCAATCATGCCATGGGTCTGCAGATCAAAGTATTTCAATTTTGAATCATACCGGATCTATCTATGAAATTCTGCTTTACCGAATAGCTGTCAGAACCAGATTAACTTGAGCGGTTAAAATCTTGTAAAACTCCATGCAGATCTTTCATATTTTTATTGAAGGTTATTTGGAGGTTTTTCTGAGAACCCTTTAATCCGCAGCTTTAGATGTTTACTCAATGTGCCAGATTTAGGCACTAGTTGACTAGCTAGGGGAATTTGTTTTTCTCTGTGACTCCCCCTGAGCCAGAGCTCACTTTTTTAGTTTATGGAAGGAATATCAGCACCGGATTCTAGTGCAGATCCATCCCCAATACTTTTTGTATTCTTCTTTACCCAAATCTTGCTCATCTCCTTTTGAACTTCATCCGCATTCACTTTACCTTTGCCCTTATCTTGTTTCTGATCATGTTCCACCGGACCTTTTCTATCTTGATTTCTGCTTCTGTAGAATTTGGCAATATGATCGGATCTATTGCAATTGTAACATGTAACATTTCTTTGCTTATTTGATTGATATCTTCTTGATCTGCATTAATTAGCCATATGTCCCATTCTATTTCATGCAAAGCATCTACCATTGAATGAATTGTTTATTTGCATATTTCTACATTCATGAGATTTGTGACCATACCTTTTGCAATTAAAACATTGTCTGGAGAAGGATGGATTATTCTGATTCATTCTCCTCCTACACTAAGTTGCTTTATGACCAAAATTCTTGCAATTGAAGCAATATCCATTGAAGGATGGATATCTTTGAGCATTTGGTTGCCTTACCGGAGGTCTTCTAGGCCTATTTCTTTGATTTCCTGATCCAAAGTTCTTCTGACCGGATCCAAAGCTTTCACCTTTCTCATATCCCAAGCTACGCTTATCATATACCCTCTTTTGGCTTTCAAGAAGAACTTCAAGTTGGGCTGAGCTTATCTTGAATTTCTCTTTGTATTCATTTGCTGTTTGAAGATCTTGTTTAAGAGTGTCTATTTGATTCTCAAGTTGTTCTTCATTGTTTTGAGCTTCTTCAAGATCAGCTTCAAGATGCCTGATTATTCTATCCATTTTGTGGCAGTCCCCTGTTTTCTCCTTGAGGGATTGTTTTAGATTATCTTTAATCTTTCTTTTTTCTTCAATTTCTTGAGTGAATCTCATAACCCCTGATTCCATAACATGCCTTACCATAATGACTTCTTTTGATAGCTTCTCACATAGCTTATTTTTCTCATCCAGATCTTCATTAGTGTCATTGACTTCACTCTGATTGGCTAATTTTTGAAGTAATTCCTTTCTCTTTTTCACAGAGATACTAAGTTTTTCTTTTAGCTCATTTATGAAATCATCAGCTTGTTTAAGTCTTTCTCTCAAATTATTGACTTTAGAGTGGGATTGTTCAAGATCATCTAGGGTAGATTGAAGTTGTTCCTTCATACCATGTGCATCCATTGAGATTCCCAGATCGTCCTCAAGTTGTTAGGATTTGTTTAGAGGAACTTGGCTCTGATACCAATTGTTGGAAACAAGGTAGATAACTGAGAGGGGGGGGGGTGAAGCAGTTATCTCAAAATTTCCTTATCTTTCTTTTCCTTTTGTTAGCTTAATAATTAGTGTTGCATCAAAACATGAAAGCATATGTAATCATAGGAACAAAAATAAAATCAACACACATAACACAAGGATTTTTATGTGGAAACCCTGTTAAGGGAAAAACCATAGGGTGACTAACCCAAGATTGTATTCTTTGTTAAAATAATAAAGGAGTACAAAATGGCACTTGCCAATTAGGGCTCACTACCTGAGCACACTGCTCACAAGAGGCACACTGCCTACAAGAGACTCACTGTCTACAAAACTTACAGAAGATAATCAGGTGTTTAAACTAAGGAGAAGCATCTACAAATGCAAGAGTTCAGTTTTGGTTAGGCACAATACACTGATATGATACACTTCATTCTTCCTCTATTTTAATGCTGTTGCTCTATCACATACTGGACTTGAATTGCTGCTCTCACACTTATCCCTGCTTTTCTTCGCACTTTATTTCATCATATGTTCACCACACACCCTTACATGCTGAAATCTATCTGCTATATATATCCGCATCAAGGATTTCATCAACTTTCTAGTCGGTAACAAGAACACTTAAGATATTTGCAAGTTACTGATCTGTCTGCTGAATCCATACTTGATTTGTGATGCGTATCAAAAACATAGGCATAGAGATCATTAATCATGTCGGCCAACAATGTATGATCCCATAAATTGCTTGATCGAGACCTTTTTCACATCCGGATTCAAGTCTGATACTCTGCCGATCAATTCTTCCTTTGTCTGCTTTGCCTGACTGGAACCCAACACTTAGATGCTCATATCTTTTCCTTGATTTATCACCGGAGGCTAAATCTTAGGAGTACAGTAGTCATGATACCCTTCTTGACTTTCCCAAGTCTTCAACTTACTAAGTTACACCATCTGAGAGATCTGGACCTGATTGTCGGACCTTGTTACATACTCTATTCTTGTTCACTAGACCAAAATATTCTTCAATCTGACTTCTGGTATAGGCATACTATGTACTGCGGATGTGTGGGATGGACTTTGTTGCCATCAATGACAACACTTATGAAGCCACACAGTGTCTATTTCCAACATTCCATAAGTGGATTTGCCTTGGAAATATTGTCAATTTGTATTGTGAAACCTCTTCAAACTAGAGTTTTTTAAAACAAAGGTATTTGAGATCCTTTATATCACTGTCCTGTTATGACAGAGTTAAGACAAAACTATGTTTGGCCAGATTTTTTAGTGTTCCATATTGAATGGTCTTAAACCCTTTTGATGATCACTTATTTAGGTGTTATCAATGTCAATAAAAGTTGTGTTGAAGCTTAGGAAGTCCTCTATATGTTGAATGTCAAGGTGGGCAAGTTTGAACCGTTTCAAGGAAACCTAATAGGCCTAAGGGAGGGTTTTTGATTTAGTGAACCTTGGTTGTTTCAGTTGATAAAAGTTGTGGATTCATGCCATTTGAGACCTTCCAAGAACATTGGAGTAAAGAATTTTGATTGGAGGAGAGTTTACCTTGTGGTTGCTTTGGAAAACAGGGCTAATTGCCCCTTTGTTCAACATACCAGTCAATTTTAAGTGATGATGTTCGAAAACAAAGGTATGTGCTTTTGAGATATGTTGAAGAACTCCTTAATGGGTATTCAAAATGGTCAATACAATTTTGGTTTGTAGTTTGCATAAGAAGTCATGTCCAAATAAGCTTTTGTGAAGGGCTACAAGGAATTAGGACAGTTTATAAGGGAATGTCAAGAACTGAAGGGGTAGACTTTGGTAAGGGGTTGGAATGGTTGTGTCTAAGTCCCTAAGGAGTAAGAAGAGCTTTGGAAACCTTGTTTAGTTTTGAAGAGTTGAAGACCCTGATTGTGCCTTTGTAGAGGGAGATTGCCTAAGAGGAAAGCCTATGAAATTTGAAGAATCTGTTGGTATGAGCCCATTGTTATGAAGTATGCCTCCATTGGATTGAGTTTGAACCCCTACATTGCATCAGTTACTGTAGGATGTCCCAAATATGGTGCAGAATGAACCTCCTTCCACACCATATTCCTTAACTCCACAGAGTTAGGTACATACATCCTTCCTTTATACCTTAATATCCCATACGGTTCAAGGTTAAATCCATCATATCTCAGATTATAGGGATTCTCCACAAGGGCCTGTTTTACTTTCTCGTAAAACTCATCTCCCTTAGACTTTTGTAGTACCTAATTCCTAAAATTAGAATGTATGTAGATCATTGAGGAGATATGTCTTTTCCTACTCAAGGCATCTGCCATTTGGTTTTCTTTTCCTTGGATATATTTAATCTTGAAATCATAATTTGAGATGAACTCCAACCATCTTCCTTGACGAACATTTAGATATGGTTGAGTGAATAGATATTTAAGCCCTTGATGGTCTATTTTTAGCTTAAAGGATTTTTTGAGCAAGTAGTGTCTCCACATTTGCAGTGCATGAATGACTGCTACCAGTTCCAAATCATGAGGGGCATAGTTTTGCTCATAAGTTTTCAATTTTTGGGATTCATATGTAATGACTTGTTCATCCTAGACTAGTACACCACCTAAGCCTTCCCCTAAGGCGTTAGTAATGACTACAAATTGACCCTCTGGGTCAGGTACTTTCAATATTGGTGCTGAAGTCAATATTTCCTTCAGTAGGTCAAAGGCCTCTTAGCACTTATCTAACCACTCAAATCTCTTTCCCTTTCTCTGCAAGGAAGTTATGGGGTATGCAATTTTTGAAAAGTTTTTCACAAACTTCCTGTAGTAACCTGCAAGGCCCATGAAACTTCAGACCTCATGAAAATTCCTTGGTATCAGCCATTTCAAAATAGCCTTAATCTTAGCAGGGTCCACAGCTATTCCCTTAGCTAAAATTATGTGGCCCAAATATTGCTTGAAAGAAAGTACATTTAGAGAGCTTGCCATATAGTTTATGCTCTCTCAACCTTTAAAGAACAATCCTTAAATGCTGAAGGTGTTCTTCCTCATTCTTAGATTTGATTAGAATGTCATCAAGGAAAACTAGGACAAACTTGTCTAAACAATCCCTGAACACATTGTTCATTAAATTCATAAATGCAGTAGGTGTGTTTGTTAACCCAAAAGGAAAGATAGTAAACTCGTAATGCCCATACCTTGTTCTAAAGGCCATTTTTTGGATGTCCTCATCCTTTAACCTCAATTGATGATACCTAGACTGAAGACCGATCTTGGAAAATACAGTCGCTCCTCTCATTTGATCAAAAAGATCATCAATGCGAGGCAATGGGTATTTATTCTTAATTGTTGCCTTATTTAACATGTGGTAATCTATGCATAACCGCAAAGTTCCATATTTCTTTTTCACAAATATGACTAGTGCTCCCCAGGGTGACACACTGGGTCTAATCAGCCCTTTATCTAACAATTCCTGTAATTGAGCCTTTAGCTCCATTAACTTTGTAGTGGTCATTCTGTAGGGAGCTTTAGATATAGGTTCCAATTCTAGAATTATATCTATGGAGAAATCAAAATCTCTTTTAGGAGGTAATTCTAGTAGCTCATCAGGAAATACGTCCTCAAAATCTCTAAGAAAAGGATACTTGTCCATAAATGATCTCTCTTGATCTACGTACTCCTTCCCAATTTCATTGAGCTTATGCGATTCGTAAAACATTAAATCATCTTGGAAATTGGTTTCCTTAAAACCATTTAGTTTTTCCATCTTGACAATAAAAAACTGGCATCTTTTTCTTTGAGCTCTTTTCATTTGTAGGGCATAAATTTATCTTAATTTGACTTCCCTAGGGTTCCCTTGTAAAAAGAATTTGTTTCCTAAGTCATCAAGACATTCTACTATTTTGGCATAATAGTCCACTTTGGCTTGATGTCTCCATAACCAATTTATTCCAAGGATAACATCGTATGAGCCTAGTGGGGTTACATAAAGGTTTACTTTAGTAGAGAAATTTAGAAGAACAACCCTAGCCTCAACAAGAATTGCTCTACTTGAGCCTTGGTCTGATTTGCATATTCCACTGACCATGTGTTTTCCATATATTCAACTTTTCTAGGAATTTTGCTTAAAATGTTAGGGGAAACAAAACATTCGGTAGCACCAGTATCTATCAAAATTGAAATTGGGAGACTAGATAAAATACCTGTAGTTTCAATGGGAGTAATTTGGTATTTGGCCTACCTATTGTCCAAGGCTGCATGAATGCGTTGCTGGAATGCTACCTATTGAGAAGGTAGAGGGTTTCCTCATGGTTGTGCTCCCCGCGTCTTGTTAGGACATTGGTTGGCATAATGATCTCCACCACACATATAGCATCCTCCCACGAGCCCTCTCCTTTCCTAAGGTTTCCCAGAATTGTCTCCATTTTTCTTTGAGTGGTTATTACCCTTTTTCTCCCCTTTAGACTCATGTTGCTTATTCTTGGCTCCTTTATCATTTTTCTCAGCAAAATCCTACCTTTTCCCCTTTTTCTTAGAAGATTGGGAGGATTGGGACCAATTAAACCTCTTTCGGCTTCTTTCAATGTAGCAGACATAGCTTTCAGTTTTTGTTCCTGTTTGATGGCCTTCTCATAGACTTGGTCCATTGAAGTGGGACCATGCATGTCAACTTCACCCTCAATTTGGGTGTTCAATCCCATTATAAACTTTTGGATGCAAAATCTCTCATCCTGTTGGTATTGTGACACATACTTAAGTAGGCGAGTGTGTTGAAATGCACAAGACAACTGAGAGGGGGGGGTGAATCAGTTGTAACCAAAACTTAAATTCTTTCAAACATCAACACATTAACCACTTAATTATGATTTAACCATGAAAGCATATAATTAGATACTTAAACACATTCACATATTCAACACATGAGACACCAGAGTTTTACCTGGAAAACCTAATGAGGGAAAAACCACGGTGAGTGTTAGCTCACAATATAAATGATATATCAAAATTTACGATAAGGCTCACTGCCTAGAATGCTCACTGTAAAAGAAGTGGCTCACTACTAAGAGAAGGGGCTCACTGCGAAAAGGGTTCACTGCTAGAAGTTGGTGAACTGAGATAGTAGCATCTACACTATGCCAAGGTTTAGTTCCATTGAAGTGCAATAAATCTCCTCTGCTCTGCTCTACTTTTTCACTTTGCACTTATCTTCACATCTTCGCAACATCTATGAGTTGTTCATGACTTCATTACATGCATTTGTACAATTCATCAACCTTGGAATGTACATCAAGGTTGGCATTACAATTATCAACCATTGGAACAATCTCTAAGGTCAGCATACGCACATATATTAGAATAGGTCTGGACCTAAACAGATTTGTGAAGGAGAAGAATGATTGTGGACCACACCATGCCTTAGCTAGGACTCAAATGCAATCTTCCACGCAACAACACGCTATCACAAACTCCAAAGTATAATCGCAAGTAGTGAAAACAACCAAGTCAGCCAAAACTGGTGTTAACACTAAGACCTTTAGGAACACGCTTCATGCATGATCCGAATTACATTTTGCGGACCAATCAAAAAGGTAGGAACATGATCTAGAGACATCTACAAGTAAGTTACAATCACTAAGAACTTCCACACAACCCCCAAACACTCTATCCAGAAGATTCTTCAAACCAGAGCACTTAAACATTACTGTCAACCACTGCCATAAAGGAAATATCACTTGTAGAGCACCAAATCATGAACCATTTGAATTGAAGGAACATAACTTCATTACAAACTTAATTCTAGAACCGCAGACTATAAAACTTAAATATGAAGAAATGTAGAGTAGAATACATTCTCCCTGTCATCATTGAATACTCAGAAAAAATAGTTTTTACTTTGGTGAATAGAACTCACTCAAATCTTCACACTAGAGGCTCAAACTTGAAACATAGAAACTACAGACATCTCTTAAAATAACTTCCAAACTACAGACAAAGGTATTCAATATACAGGATATGTGGAGCAAAACACTGTACTGTTCTTCTCAGACACTTGCTCAAACTCATTCAAATAATTTCCTTAGATGTTGACCTTAGGTGTTGACATCAATGACAATACTTATTGCTCATACTTGCAACAATCTCCCCCTTTGTCATTGATGGCAACACATGATGTGAAAAATCATCAAGACAAACAAACTTGCTTTGCTTCTTTGCTCCCCCTTACTTTATGCTTTCTTTGGCTGCAACTTTCTCCTTAGTTTTTTCACATGAACTTCTCTCCCCTTTGACATCAATGGCAAAGGGTGTTGGACCTTTTCTCTCTTTATTTGTTAAGGCTCAATTTAGATCTTATTAATACTGCACTACTCCACCTGTCAGCAACACTGCAAAACTTACTGCTCTTTATTAGGAACTCATATCAGTAACATCTACCTACTCCTCCTGAGGGGTAGCCTTCAAAACATCAATCTAGATCAAAGAATGAGACTTTGGGAACCACTGGACTGATGCACTTCCCATGCATCTTAGTTTAGAGCAGGAGAGGTAATAACCCTTAACTTTTCTCTGAGATACTCAAAAGTATCCTTAGGCAGAGGCTTTGTGAAAATATCTACAATCTGATCCTTTGTAGACACATATTCAATTTTTACTTCACTCTTTGTTACCTTTTATCTCGGAAAGTGATACCTTATTGATATATGCTTTGTTCTTGAGTGCATCACTAGATTCTTTGAAATGCTTATAGCACTTGTATTGTCACAAAATATTAAAATCGGTTCTCCATACACAACTCTTATATCCTTCAATGTTTGCTTCATCCATAGCACTTGAGTACAACAACATGTTGCAGCAATATATTCTGCTTCTACAGTAGACAACGAAACTAATTCTTGCTTCTTTCTTAACCATGAAACCAATTTGTTACCCAATAGGAAAGCACCTCCACTTGTACTTTTTCTATCATCAGCATCTCCAGCCCATTTGCATCTGTATAAGCACTAAGAGTGAAATTAGTATCTTTGGGATACCACAATCCATAGTTTGAAGTTCCTTTTAAATACCTCATGATTCTTTTGACTGCCATCACATGCGACTCTCTAGGATCTTCTTGAAATCTTGCCACAAGACAAGCTGCATGCATTATATTTGGTCTAGTATGGGTTAGATAAAGAAGTCCTCCAATCATGGACCTATACTTTTTCTGATCAGTCTTAAGTGATTCATCATTCTTGCTCAGCTTGCAACCAGTTGCCATAGGAGTACATACTGGTTTAGAATCCTCCATTCCAAACTTCTTCAACAATTTTTTTCACATATTTGGACTAAGAAATGAAAATTCCTTTTTTTGATTGAGTGATCTGCAGTCCTCAAAGGAAATTCATGTCCCCAAACATAGACATCTCAAACTCCTTTTGCATTTCCTCTACAAATTTCTTACACATACCTTCATTGCCTCCAAAGATAATATCATCAACAAAGACTACAACAATCAGAATTTGATCATCATTAATTTTGAAAAAGAGATTACTATATGTAGTACCTTTACTGAACCCTAATTGCAGCAAATACTTATCCAACCTAGCATACCAGGCTCTAGGAGATTGCTTAGTCCATACAGGGCTTTCTTCAATCTGCACACCATGTCACCTTGGTCTGATGACTGAAATCCTTCTGGTTGTTCAATGTAAACCTCTTCTTCTAGCTCTCCATTCAAGAATGTAGACTTTACATCCATCTGGTACACTTTGAAATCTTTGTGTGCTACAAATGCCAAAAACATTCTTATTGCTTCAATCCATGCCACAAGAGCATAAGTCTCCTCAAAACCTATACCTTCAACCTAATAATATCCTTTGCATACTAGTCTTGCTTTGTTTCTTATTACTTCTCCATTTTCATTCATCTTGTTTCTAAAAACCCATTAGTTCCAATTACATTCTTATCAGCAGGTCTAGGAACCAATTCCCAAGTTTGATTCTTCTCTATCTACATCGGTTCTTCTTCCATGGCTTTTACCCAACTTTCATCTTTGTAGGCTTCATTTACAGTTTTAGGTTCAATCTGTGAAAGTAAACAGTAGTTCACCTATTTCTCTACAACTCTTTTTCTTGTCAATACCCCTTTGCTTTTGTCACCAATAATCTGATCTTCAGAATGATTAATCCTTAAATACCTAGGAGTCTTAACAACACTTTTTGGAGCCTTTTCTTCTTCAACTTAACTGTCTTCTTGTTCAAAATTTCTTCATTGACTGTAATAGTAGGTTCATCTAATTCATAGCCACTCTGATATGATATTCTTTCTCTTTCTTCATCAACCTTCACACTAGCACTCTGAATGATCTTTCTTAGTCTCTTATTGTAGCACTGGTAGGCCTTACTCTTAGTAGAGTATCCAGGGAAAATTCCTTCATCGAACCTAGCATCAAACTTGCCTAACTCTTCTTCTCTTCTGATATAAAATTTGTTTCCAAAACTTTGAAATATTTCATTGTAGGAACTATTCCATACCACAATTCATAATGAGTTTTAGTGCCATTACCTTTAACTTGAACTCTGTTTTGAATGTAGACAACAATATGTATAGCTTCTCTCCAATATACTTCCTATAGGTCTGCATCTTTCATCATTGACCTAGCAGCCTCTTGAACTATCCTGTTCTTTCTTTTAACAACTCCATTCTGTTCAGGAGTCCTAGGAGCAGACAACTATCTTTTTATCCCATGTTCTTCACATAAACTATTGAATTCATTTGATGTAAACTCACCTCCTCTATCAGACCTTGAGCATTTGATTCTTAATTCTAACTCATTCTCAACCATTGCCTTGAAAGCTTTGAACTTGTCCAGGGCTTCTAATTTATCTTTTAAAAAAGTGACCCAAGTCATTCTAGAATAATCATCAATAAGCAACATAAAGTACCTATCTCCTTGCAAACTTCTTGTTCTTGTAGGACCACACAAATATGTATGCACTAGCTCAAGTAATCCAACAGAAGATTATTCTTTATTCCTAAAACTTGTCCTTGTTTGTTTCCCCAATTGACATTGCTTTAAAATAGTATTAGCAAGCTTCACAATCTTAGGCAGATCTCTCATAGCTTTTACTGAGTGTATCTTTACCTAAGTTGTCAAAATTGATATGACATATCCTTCTATGCCACAACCAACTCATCTATCTGAGCCAACAAACAACAATCATTAGTTCCTCTCAAATGATAAACATTACCGTGAGTCTTCTTACCAGTAGCAATCACTGTTTTGGAGCTTTCCATGATCTTACATCCATTATCCTTGAATCTCAGATCATATCCTTTGTCACACATCTGACCAACACTTAAAAGATTATGCTTTAAACCCTTCACATATAGAACATCATCTATGTTATTCTTACCATCAAAAGAAATAGACTCTCTTCCACAAATCTTACCAGTTGCATTATCTCCAAACCTAACCAGTCCTCCATCATACTTTTCCATACTTACAAACTTACTTTTATCACCGGTCATGTGATGTGAACATCCACTGTCAATAATCCACTCATCCTTATCTTTCTCAACCTGACAGATAGAGAGGGTACTCTCTGATGGAGTCAGGTTATCATTGATGTCAAAAAGGTGATGGAGTTCATTTGACATCATGTTGTTTACAAGAGACAGTGGATTGATACAAATAACACGGAATGGTCTTCAGCTGTGGCATGATCTTCATTTGATCACAGTTGTGTTGAGGTGTCTTTCAGGTTGTCATAGATGTTGGGATTGATCTTCATATTAGGACATCAAGATCATCAAGATAGTCAGGAGTTATGAAGAATAATGTCAGTTCATGTTTTGATAAGATCATCATCATATGCAGGGTTGACTTGATAAGTGTTAGCTCATTGATAACATTCATGTATCAATCATACTCACTTTATTGGTGTTTCAAGTGCTTATAGGATCACAGGAATACATTGATGACACTATGTCTGCAATAGATGCCTTCCTTGTTGGATGATCAGTTAGATGAAATCATGTTGTTAATTGATTGATGCTTCTAATAGTTCATATGGTCTGAGTTGGTTGATGATAGCTCATGGCACAAAATCATAAGTTGCAAGGCATTTTGTGTGATCTCAGTTAAGAAATCAATGTCATGGTTCTTTTATTTGGTTGCAAAACAAAGTGGCAAAATATATTCAATCTATACAGGGTTATGCAGAGTTATTTAGTGTTATCTCTATGGTCATGGTGTGCAGTTATCTCTGTGGTAATTGTTTCAAGTGCTAGGAGGTTAATTTCTTGAAATCCTAGTTCTAATGCACTAAATGTGTATCAAAAGGTTGTTTAAGTCTTTAAAACCTTTGTTCATATTTACCCATCTACATTTGTGGCACTTTTGTTATATTGAATTGGTGACTTGTTATAAAGGGTTTACAACTTAAATGTCACTGTGTGGAGGGTTTAAGACCATGGGGCAACTGGCCCCTTTCCTCCTTTTCACCGATGGAGCAAGTCCTCTACATGTGCGGGCTTTCAATGTTTTTGAATTTAAATTTTTATCAGTGCCAAAAGGTCAAGAGGGCACGGGTTTGTGTGAGCTCGATGCATTAAGAAAAATGCTATTATTCTTCCTTGAATATTTGTGAAGAGTTTAGAAATTTTTGAAGCCCAAATAGTTTCCTTTTTAAAACTTAGTAATTTCCTTTTAAATCTTTTTGGTCGGTCCCTTATGTCATAAATGTAAGGAGTTTTTTTTTAATAAGGAGATTTTTATTGTTTTTTCTAAATAAGAAAAATCTTTATGAAGAGATTTTTGTGAGGATATTGGAAGTCAGAAAAGAGATAAACATCAAAATTTTTTGAGGAGATTTTTTAAGAAAAATTGGTGAATTTTTTTGAAGGATATGAAGAGTCTTGTTGAAAAGAATATGAAGGATCATTTTTTGCATAGAAGATGAACAAATTTTTTTGAAGGAGATGAAAGATTGGAGAATACAAAAAGAATATTCAAAATAAAAATTGAAAAGAAATTAATTTTTTGCAGAGATGTAATTTGTTTGGTTCAAGATTTGTTGCAGGTTCTTTATGAGAAAGAAGTTGAAAGGTCTTCTTTCATCTCTAAGAGGGAATATGAATGGGATTTTGGTTTTGAAGATTGAAGAGGTCAGATTTAAAAATGCAAGAATATCAAGGAATATAAAAAGATTTTTCTTTGCAGGTGAAAGGTTATTCAATTTGTATAAAATTGTTTTTCAGGTGCATTGATGAGATGTCTTGGGAGACAGAGATGAAAAATACAGATGATGAGAGATTGAATACATATTAATGATGAAAATAATTTGATTATACAGATGACCAATTTGCAGAGTAGAAGAAATATTGAATCAAGCTTTGATTGTAGTGATTGATGAAAAATTGAATATGTAGAGATAATTTAAATCAGGTGCTAGGATTGAGTGATTGTGTGTAATTGAAAAGAGAAATGAAGACATTTTTCTAATAAATCCTTTTGAAGAGAAAAGAACAATGATAAGATGATACTAGGTTTGTAATGCAAAGATAATCAGATGAATTGTTATGCAGGTGTGAAGGAATTGAGAATTGAATGGAAATAGAGTATCCCTCTGATCTGGTTTATAACTTATATTGGTGATTTGGTTTGCCAGTGAGGCCTTGTATTAGCCAGTGAGGCTTATAGGTTAGTGTGACCTTAATATTTGTCAGTGAGACACGTATTGTAGCCAGTGAGGCATGTTTTATCAGTTAAGCCAGTGAGGCAGTTCTGGAGTGGTTTTTCTACCCCTGGAGGGTTTTCCACTCGTGCAATTCTTGTGTCTTGATTCATGTTGATCATCTCTCTATGGTTATATGTTTTACTCTTGAGTTTTTGTTTTCATTCTCAGTTATGTGCATATGTGTTTGACAAAGTTATGTGCATATGTGTTTGACAATTCAATGATAACTTTCTCTTCTTGTGCTCTCCAAGTTAAAGTTTGTAAAAAGATTAGAAAATTCACACAACACTGATTCACCCCCCCTCTCAGTGTTGTCCTTAACTCCTACACTCTCTTCCTCTGGTTTTTCTTCCTTCACACAACTAGTAGGATTAGTTGAAACATGTTCTTCCTTAATAGCAATAAACAAGCATTCATTTGCACTAGTATCATTAGATTCATCGTCTATCACACCATCATCATCATCCTCTCTAACATAATAGTATTTCTTTATGATCCTAGGTCTACTTTCAAATTTCTTCTTACCTCTCTCAATTCTTTCTAGACACTTGGAGGCATAGTGACCAGTCTTACCACAAGAAAAGCATTTGAATGGTAATTTGCCTTTGAACTTACCAGTACCTCTTTGCATTCTGTCCACAAAGTTGGCTTCAATCTCATCAAGGTCATCATCATATTCCACATCATATTTTTGAGCTATTGAAGTCTTTTCTGAAGTGATGGCTTTGAAAGTAGTTTGTCTTCGACAGAGCATCGCTAAACTCTCTCATCTAAAAAGCAATAAGCTTCCCAAGTAACTAATCCTTTGTAATCTTGTTCACACTCATAACTTCTTCAATTGCTGACACCTTGTGACTATAGGATTTAGGCAAAGATCTAAGAATCTTCAGCACAACCTCATCTTCATCAACAATTCCTCCAAGACCTTTGATTCCATTGATAATTTCATCAACATTTTGCATGTAGATTATTATGTTCTCATAATCACTCATCTTCAGGGATTCATACTTCACCTTTAGATTTTGTAGTTTTGCACTCTTTACAGAATCATCTCCTTCATACAAAATTTTCAACTTATCCCATATCTCATAAGCAGTTTCCAGATCCATAACTTTCACTAACTTAGTATTAGATAAGGCATTTAACAGAGCATCTCTAGCTTTTCTGTTTAACTCATAATGTTTGACTTCATCTTCAGATGATAGACCATTTTGAGGAATAGTAAACTTTGTATATGCCATCTTCCAAACACTATAACCAAGATAAATGAGATGACTTTTTATTCGTACCTTCTAGAGAGCATAATCCATTCCATCAAACTATGGAGATTCCTTCTTGTGCACCATCCCGAATCTACCTCAAGTTGTTAGGCTTTCTTCCGAGGAACCCTTGCTTTAATACCAATTGTTGAAATGTACAAGAGAATTGAGAGGGGGGGGTGAATCAATTGTAACCAAAACTTAACTTCTTTCAAACATCAACACATTAACCACTTAATTATGATTTAACCATGAAAGCATATAATTAGAAACTTAAACACATTCACACATTCAACACGTGAGACACCAATTTTTTATGTGGAAAACCCAATGAGGGAAAAACCATGGTGAGTGTTAGCTCACAATATAAATGATATATCAAAATTTACAACAAGGCTTACTGCCTTAGGGCTCACTGCCCAAAATGCTCATTGCAAAAGAAGTGGCTCACTACCAAGAGAAGGGGCTCACTACCAAAAGGGCTCACTACCAGAAGTTGGTGAACGGAGATAGTAGCATCTACACTATGCCAAGGTTCAGTTCCATTGAACCACAATAAATCTCCTATCCTCTGCTCTACTTTCTCACTTCGCACTTATCTTTGCATCTTCGTAACATCCATGAGTTGTTCATGACTTCAATACATGCATTTATACAATTCATCAACCTTGGAATGTACATCAAGGTCGGCATTACAATTATCAACCATTGGAACAATCTCCAAGGTCAGCATACACATATACATTAGAATAGGTCTGGACCTAAATAGAATTGTGAAGGAGAAGAATGAATGAGGACCACACCACGCCTTAGCTGGGACTCATGCAATCTTCCACGCAACAACACGCTATCACAAACTCCAAAGTATAATCGCAAGTAGTGAAAACAACCAAGTCGGCCAAAACTGGTGTTAACATTAAGACCTTTAGGAACACACTTCATGCACGATCTGAATTACATTTTGCGGACCAATCAAAAAGGTAGGAACATGATCTAGAGACATCCACAAGCACATTACAATCACCAAGAACTTTCACACAACCCCCAAACACTCTATCCAAAAGATTCTTCAAACTGGAGCACTTAAACATTACTGTCAACCACTGTCATAAAGGAAAGATTGCTTGTGGAGCACCAAATCATGAACCATTTGAACTGAAGGCACATAAAATCATTACAAACTTAATTCTAGAACCGCAAACTGTAAAACTTAAATGCGGAGTAGAATACATTCTCCCTATCATCATTGAATACTCAGAAAAATAGTTTTTACTTTGGTGAACAGAACTCACTCATCTTCACACCAGAGGGTCAAACTTGAAACATAGAAACTATAGACATCTCTTAACATAACTTCCAAACTGTAGACAAAGATATTCAATATATAGGATATGCAGAGCAAAACACTGTACTGTTATTCTTAGATACTTCTCAAACTCATTCAAATAATTTCCTTAGATGCTGACCTTAGGTGTTGACATCAATGACAATACTTACTGCTCATACTTGCAAAAGAGTGAACTTTTCCCAGTATTCATTCATAGACAGTTCACCCTATTTTAGATTCTAAAAATATATAAGCTTCTGGTCATAAAACAGCTGAGGCAACCATCTTTGCCTAAAGAGTTCCATGAACCTGTCCTAGGTAAGACTTGTAGACCTCAAGCCTAACTCCATCTTTTTGTTCATCTACCATGTGGATGCTTCACCTGCCAACTAGTATGCTTCCCATATCACTTTAGTGATCTCAGTGTAATTTCTTATTTTGAAATACTTTTCCATCTCCGTAAGCTATGTAACATGACATTTCATAATGCTCATAAATAATCATAATTATTCATCTTAACTAAAAGTAAGATCTTATCTTGATTAACATATCATAGTTAAACAAAATGAATTATCATCATCATCAAATTAAGTATGTTATTCTTTTCTAGAACATAACAAAACTTAGAATTACATTATCCATAGATACCACAATAGTGAATGACCATCACTATACATGTACAAAGCTATGCCCAAGGCATCAAATATAAAAATATACATAATAGTTGACTATCCAGTCATATAAAGAAAAGCACTTTGTTTAGAACTTTGACATCTGTCTTCGTGAGCCTCGGCTTGTCTTCTACTTGGGAAGGAGAGCATAACCTTTTTCATGTCTTGGTAAAATTCTAAATCCATATAGCTTCTTCTATCCTCTTCTTATCTAGCCTCAGAGTTATTCTCTATCATTATGACGTGCCTCATCATCACCCCCATAATAAGCTTCCTGCCTGGGTCCTTGCCAACCCCTGGCCTCCTGCTCGAGAGTTCCTACTCTCGCTCTTGTCTCCTGTAGTAAAGCAAGGATATGGTCAAGTTAGATTCAGAGTGCCCTGAAGGTTGCCCTTCATCCTAGCTATCTCCCATCCTGGTTCTTATCTGAACCTTGCTGCAATCTACTTCTCCCTGAAGTTTGTAGATTAATCATGGATTAGTTTTCCATATCATTGAATCCATTCATAACATAAATCTATTCTCATTCATGTAATCTTTAACAAGAAAGGAAAGATTTTCCAAATTTTTTCAATTGCATTATAATTTTCCATGGATTACATATAATCCATCGCAAAATTACAAAATTTTATTTACATCTTGCTACTGCAAGTCATTATCAGTTTGGGATACCTTCCCATGTTTATATCTCAACCTTGAGGTTTATCACCTCAGTTTTAGGAGGTGGACGTACTCGTAGGTACTCATCCACAACCTCCTTATTTACATCAAAATCCTTAGGATTGCTTTCCATAGTCGATGCTTTAGGTGTAGAGGGTTCTGATGATGCATCATTAGAGTTAGGAGCAACAATCCTAACTATTTTCCTCAACTCCTACTTGATGCATTTAACAACATCAATGAAGGTCTCCTCATCAGTCAACCATGCTCCTACTAAGCAACCAGTTTGTTTAAGATGTCTCATTCTTGAGGCTCACTCCTTCAAGGTCTTAAGATAATGTAGGTAACCTCCATTTTTCGTTACCTTCTTTCTGGGTGTTGTTCTAATTCTTACCATTCTGGCATAGATCATCCAAACATTAGCATCTGTTAATATTGGATAAAAATAATCATCAAGTAGTGAGCTCATAGGTCCATGTATTGAACCTGGTAGCTCTGATACCATATGTAACATGACATTTCATAATGCTCATAAATAACCATAATTATTCATCTTAACTAAAAGTAAGATCACATCTTGATTAACAAAATCATAGTTAGACAAAATAAATTATCGTCTTCATAAAAAATAATCATGTTATTCTTTTCCAGAACATAAAAAAACTTAGAATTACATTATCTAGAGATACCACAATAGTGAATGACCATCACACATGTACAAATCTATGCTCAAGGCATCAAATATAAAAATATACATAATAGTTGACTATCCAGTCATATAAATAAAAGCACCATGTTTGGAACTTTGAAATTTGTCTTTGTAAGCCTTAGCTTGTCTTCTGCTTGGGAAGAAGAGCACCATCCAAGTGCTTTTCCTCCAACCATAGACCAGCAGTGCTGCGCACAACTTCCTACCTGGAAGCGGCCCTACCCTTCACAAAAGGTATAGATATAAGGAACTGTTAGGTTTTGCCATCTGAGTATCTAATGTCAAGTGTCCTTCATGATGTTTCATGGTCATACAACTATAGATCCTCTCTAACTATGTATGACGCTACTAGAAACATCATGCCATCTAGATCACTGTGGACGGATAATGCACATAGAGACAGATGCATTACTTTGGCCAAAGATTTACATACATATACGTTTCACAGTGAATGTAGTCATATGTCCACCATCTCGATTCGACTTAGAAGTTGTCTCATCCTACAGTGTTCATAGTTTGACCCTCATTTAGGTCTAGGATAAATAAGTTTAGTTTATCCTTAGTAGAAATCTTGGACATTCAACTCCTATCATGGGAGTACATCAAATATATTATGTTGCTTTTGTAACAGGGAACCTATAAATCCTCGTCACTCTGTTATGTTTTTCAACATGGCAATAGTCAAATCAAGCTTTCCAACTTAGGACCTTCCTAGGTTCACAGTTTCATGTTGACTTACCATAGGGTTTACATTCAAGTTCATAACTTCAAAGACTTATATTACAATAGTCCAATAATACGGTCTAACAAAAGACTCCAACTCATATACCACATGAGCTCATAGAATGTTTATACTCCCTTCGTAAAGTTTAGCCACTAGGAAGGAAGTGGTTTTCATTTACCATACAAAGTAAGAGATTTAGACTAAACTTAGTTTTCAATCTTGAAAAGAAATAAATATCAAGAAGAGAAGACTCTTCAATAACCCTGACATGCATTTAATGCTGCCCTAGAGTAATAATATTAACTATCATTTATCAAACCCCCCCCTAAACAAGGAGTCGATACATATACTCTTTTAAATTTAAGGACTGCACTATGGTTATCCTAATAACCTTCTTTAGTAGTCAATCATTGTGGTTGTAGTTCTCAAGAATGGTAGCTAAGTGCTCCATGAACATTCACTGGTTAAATATTCATGATGGATATCATTATGGTTCGGGGAAAGGTTCTCGACCCACATGCAAAACCTATTTCTCCAAAGCACATACCATATCATAATAGTTTTAAACACTTTATTTACTGAGCACAGTCAGCTTGAGCACAATAATAATGGCTTTAGGGTGTCATTAAATTATTTCAGTCCATGCCATATCGGTATGCAATCATATTTACATGCTATAGCAAGCCCCAGCTCGGCCTAAGGGCCTCGAGTGACTTGGTCATCAATTGGAATTACAAGTTTGCAATATAGATTCGTATATAGCCTCAAGGGCCTGGCGGTGCTCTCCATATTGTATGCAATGTCAAAGTTATACAAACAGAGTATAAGACCTTGAGGGTTTGATTATATTAACCTATACAATGCTTTGGCCTCGCAGGCCTTCATCAATCACCACAGAGTAATAATCACAAGTTTAACTTTTATACGTTGACATTGTCAACCACATACACACAGTGGTAATGTTTAGTTATCATGCTAACCGATAGAAGTTTTACAAGTTTACAAACCATACCTGTAGGTATTGTATACGATTATTGGAGTCAGCGTAGCGACGGTTCTCAACTGAGCGTTATCAAATTGCCAACTCGTTGATATCTATGACAGTAGTTTTCTTCCAGAGAACTTGGTCTATATTTCCCTATTCTTCCTCTCCTGAGCACCACTCTAGAAATATTACTTTCCCAAAAGACTTTTTCCTTCTCTTTTGCATTCCTTGCATGCAATAAGCTCGCCACCTTTGAGCTCCATGAAGGGAAAGTGGTTACCCCACCCCGCCACCCCGTGGCCTCATTTGGTTATCACAGTCCATTACTTGCCATTATCAAGTGGACAATGAGGGTGAGGATCTAAGTGGATCTGAAATGGCCTCCACTCATTCCACTAACCGTGGGTGATGTCAGCCTAATCACTCAAAACACATATACATTAATAATAGAAAGGAGCCCAATTACAAGGCCAAAATGATTATACCATAGTAAACTTCCCATGCATCTGCATGATGTATGAGGGTAACCATAAGAATCCAAGATGTCATCAAACAACATCATCACGAATATGGTGACACAATCAAAATGCGATTTAGGGGTTGAGTACCACTCCCCCTTCTTTGCTATAAACCCTAAGTATAATATAAAAAGGAAATAAAATAGATTCAATACCCTAGTTTAGAAATAAATAAAGAAACAAGGAAGTACTCGACCACCTGGCGAGACTATCTCTTGACTTACATCAAAGTTCTAGGAACATCGTTTAGTCGAATCGATGTAAACATCGTCGAGATAACCCCAATTGACATGACAACACAAAAAGGAAAACGACTAGCAAAGAAAAGACACAACTCACTCAAACTTACAAGGATTCTTAAGTGTGAAAAATTTGATACTTAGATGTAAATTTGACCCATTTCCCAACATCTATCTCTTCCTCCCAGATGATACTCTCCTTCCATCTTCGAAGGAAGAATATTTTCCTGTTCACACTCACCATCTTAAAATCATGATCAGTGTATCATCATCTGATTCACAATTCATAATAATTAAATAATCATATCAACATGTAATCTCATGCCTAACTAACATTAGTTAGTATCCACATAATCAATGATTAAATTAGATGTTTCCACAAAATCTAATCAGTAAACTATGGTTAATCATCTTGATTACCACACAATAATAAGATTAAGCTAAATCAGAAGTTGGGGATGTAACATAATAGGGTTTTCAAACTTGCATATTGCTGTTGTAAGGTTCATATTTCATGAATGCAAGTTAGTATATTTCTGGTCTTAGGCTAAAATGATGCATTTTATGGTAATATATGTTTATATCAGTTTGCTAATGCATTGCTAAATCTGAAAACTAATTTGCTTATGTGCATTTTAACCTTGGTTGTTGGAGTTTGTCTAGATTCATGTAGGCCCCTTGATTGGAACAAGAAAACACATCATACAACTAAGTTATCTTGTGAAGGCCAAGACCTAGATGTACAAACCTTGGGGCAATCATCTTCCATTCTTTGGGATTTGATTCCTTTCAGGAGAGATAAGATACTTAAGTATTTTATCTAAGTTGTGTGCAAAAACACCCATCAACAGGGTGTGTATTCTCTTCCCTTGCACTTCACGTGATCTTGGGAATCAAAAACATCCTTTAATACATTCATCTTCACACACACATTTCAATTTCTAAGGGTAAATTAACATTGTGAGTGTGATTCAAGTGTGTGTGTATGATCTCTCCTCGCACCTCAAGGTGATCTTGGAGATAAAGAACACTACTTGATTTGCTTTCATCACCCTTTTACGAGGCCTACTTGGAGACACACCACTCCGAGGGATGACCTCAACTCTAGTGTTTTGATGAAGTATAAAAAGTGAGGAGTGAATTGAAAGACACATCGACTCTTGGAAGTTGGAATCTTGTCATTCGGGTTAATCCCCCAAGAATTTTATACCTTGGGGAAGTGAAGATGAAGGGTGGGTTACCCTTTTCTCCTAGATGTGTGGAATTATTTCACTTTCATTTCACTAAATTGGGCCCCTTGTACCTTGTGTATATTGGGGACATCCTTAGACAAACTTGTTCATCCTATCTTAAGACCTCTTGGCCACACCCATTTGACTAATATTAGGCTTGTTGATGTGTCTTCAAGTGTCTTCATAAATCCAACAATCAATTTTGAAAAGTCAAACTTGCCATTATGTCTTGTGTGTGTTATTTATGCATGTACATGTGAAATATTTTGTTTGCAAATTGCCCAAGTCAAGCTATCCACATAAACACATTCCACATCATCCTAATTACCATTGTCATCACTTCCATTGTAAGCCAAGTTACCTTTGTCATAATCCAAACCCTAATCATCCTAATCATCCATCCTAGTGATCTTAATCATCCTTGTTATCCATCTCATTATCCCTAATCATCCAACTTGTCATATCCACATCATCATAATTATCATCCAATCTAATTCAAGTCCTTCTAATCCTCATCCAATCACCCCATCCTTCATTATCCTTGTCATCCACCCAATCATCCACTCCCAATCATTCCAAATCATCCAATCTTATTGTTCCTAACCATCCAAGTCATCCTCATCATCTTAAGTATCGAATCACTCCATCCTAGTCATCCTAATCACCCCTCTTATCCACCTCATCCCTAATCATTCTAAGCCTCCATAATCAACTAAACTAACCCCAATCTATCCATAATCCAATCAATTTCATCCATCTCATATCCTAATCACTCCACATCACCAATCTATTCATAATCCAATCAATTTCATCCACCTCATATCCTAATCATATCCTAATCACTCCACATCATCATTCTAGTTCATAATCCCATCAATTTCATCCATTTCATCATCCTAATTATTAGCCCATGTCATCCTACATTATTGTATTAATCCAACTTCATCCACATAATATTCATTATACTCTATTCTTCATCATTATAATCATAATCCCATTCTTGAGCCCCATCTAATCCATCATTTGTAAAAATGGTTGTGATCATTAACAAGCCTAGGACAAATCCAAAACCCAAAATCACAATCCTAGGATGCTATCCTTCTAGCGCCAATGATGATGAGCACCTTGTAGATCATGATGCATATTTTGAGGAACAAGCTGAGCTACAAAGACTTAAATATATGTGTAAATCCATCCCAACATTAGAGAACAAGAACCTAGAGGATGATCCTTATGTAACCCAAAGAATGTTTGATGAACTTAAGAGGCTATGTAAAAAGGAGCAAACCGCTACCCCACCACAACACCAACAATTCCAACAACAACAATTCCTAGACCAACAAATCATACAAAAACAACTACTACAAAACATACTCCAACGTAATACAACCATACTACAACAAACCCAACAAATCATAGCCACCTACCAATCCCAAACCCAACAAACATAAACACAACCCCTATCCATTCAACAACCACAACCAAAACCTTCATTTAACATATCATCCACTACACCTTTCTCCATACAACATAAACAACTTCCATCGCAATACTACGAGTCATCCCCCTCAACTTCATACCAACCCAATCCATCCACATATCATGCCCATTATACATCAACCTACCCCACTTCATCTAATATCAACCAATACTCATATCAATTCACACCCCAAGATCATCTAACTACATATTCCAACATTTTACCTCACCCCCAAATCATTTTACAAGACTATCAAGTTCCTTCACAACAAGAACATGCAAGTCCTAGTTACCCTTTGCACCAAGATCAAGTGTCCTTAAGTCCTCATGCTACCTTTGACAAGGGGAACACCACTCTAGCTTATGTATCTTGTGAGTACCCTCCATTATCATCCAATCATATGCCAATCTATGCTGAGCCTACTAGTCCTATCCCAACACCACCATGTAACCCTAATCCTAATCCATTCACACACACAACTTCCACTCCATCAACCCCTTCATTACCTTCTAATCCATCAACTCATTCATCTTATCTCTCACCATGTTCCTCCAATCCTCCACCAAAAGATGAGGATGACATATTTTTAGAACAATTAGTCCAATAAAAATTGATTGAGCTACCCTTGATATAACCATATGATCCAAATTTCATTAAAACCTATTGGTATAATGAAAATGATTATTGTGCATACCATAGGATTAGGGCCCATAAGACATCCAATTGTTACACACTTAAGAGCTTGATAAAAAACCTCATAAAATGTGGTAAGATTGTGCACACTAATCCCAATCCCAATCCATCCAATCCCATTATCCCTCCATCTTGTCCAAATCCTAATCCATCCAATTCCATTATCCCTCCATCTAGTCCAAATCCTAATCCATCCAATCCCATTATCCCTCTATCTAGTCCAAATACTAATCCATCCAATCCCATTATCCCTCCATCTAGTCCAAATCCCAATCCATCCAATCCCATTATCCCTCCATCTAGTCCAAATCATAATCCATCTAATCCCATTATCCCTCCATCTAGTCCAAATCCTAATCCATCCAATCCCATTATCCCTCCATCCAATCCAAATCCTAATATATCCAATATCATTATCCCTCCACCTAATCCTAATCATAAGCCTACAAATTCAATCCTTATTATCCATTCATTATATTGTTCATCCACCCATACACTTATGAAGGATGTGATCCAATGACTGTTAGCAAGGAATCAACTATCTCCATGTCATCAAACACCTATCCTTGAGCCTATCAAACATCCTTCAAACACCATGTCTATTCCTCCAACCCCATCATGTAGTCCACAACCCATAAAGCCTATTCAAGAGTCTCCAACCATTAGTCCAAGTCAAGATCCATTGTACTCTCATGTTGTTGACCATCAAGGGCCTATCAAGCCTATCCAAGAGTCTCCCACTTCTACTTCCATTCAAGAAAATTAAGAGCTATGTCAAGAGCATAATCTAAAGCATGTGGAAACATCAACGCTTTACCCAAATCAAGATCAAATCACCTCCATTCAACCCATCCATAACCTATATATTTTCTATGATCAAGATATTATCCATGATCAAGTTCCTAACCATGAGCAAGTAATCCAAGTTCAACCTATTCATTACCAATATCTTCTTTATGATCAAAATATTATCTATGATGAAGAGCCTATCCATAATCAAGAGATTATCACTCCACCTATCCATAATCCCATAACTACCCATGAAAAAGATATCCAAACTACTCCTATCCACCCTCCACCTAGTCCTATCCATGATCTACAAACATCCTGATGCAGGAGCATCCAAGGTGTATGGACAATCTTGCATCACCAAAAAATATTTAATTTCTATTATATGTTTTCAATAATGTTTGTGGGCTTTGAGAAATTAATATTTTAATTTGCAACAAATGTATTTTCTAGGGGCATATTGGTAAATGTAATTTTTGGGGAATTATGCTCTCATAAATGTTTCAAAGGCATAAATGGTGGAATCTTCCATTTGGGCATCCCATTTCTACATGGGACCACTTGGTATGCATGTTATTGCATGTTCAATTGCATTCTTTGCATGCATTTGCATGTTGGCCACAAGTTTTGCATGTTGTTGCATGTCTGGGTAGTGACTATGAGACCTAGTCTCGGTATAATAAGCATAACTTTCTCATTTCGGATCAAAATAGAAAAAGTAAAAATATTCTAGAAATCTAGGAAGGAGGTGCACAAAACCCAGAAACGTTTTTAGAAAATTCAGAAAAATGAGGGAGAAGTGATAGGAATAAAGTGACGGGTTTTCTTGGTGGTTTAGTGGAGGTTGTTTTGAGAAACTAGTAGTGGTTTCTTCTCACACAATTTCTATATATTGATGCTTGTTCATTTGGTGAGGGGAGGTTTTGAAGAAGTTGTGGTTGCATACCCAGATGCTTCCAGATTGAGTCCAAGATGTTGTAAAAGAATTTTGTTGCAAATTTTTCATGTATGAATCAAGGAAGCTCATAAGCTTCAGGAGATTGTAATGCATTTTCAGATTTAATAAAAATCCCTATTGCAGACTTTTCTTCATTTTCTGCTATTCTATTTTATTTTTCAGCCTTCTTGCATAGGCTTGTGTGAGTTTTTGTCTTGCAGATTTAAAAGGGAGAGTATCCCTTTTCATCACACCCACTTCCCTTGATGAGACACTTGGCTCCCAAGTAAACATAGATGATTAAACAAATAGCTTGTTTCTTAATGAGCATAATGATAATCAAGATCCTATTGATCCTTTATCATCCAATATCGACCATATTGAAAATCCATCATCCCATCCCCTTGGTCTTACCACCTTCATTCATGAATGTTCTTCCTTAGGAAAGCAACAACCACTATCCACCACCTCATCCTCTCTATTAAATAATGAGCTTGCATCTAGTGTCCAAAACAAACACAATCCCATTGTCCATCGCATGCTCCAAAAAATGAATTATCAAGGTAAAGGCTTAGGCCTCCATGAACAAGGCGTTTTGGAGTCCATCTGTGTTAAAGTCCCTCCACGATCATATGGCCTTGAATATATACCCCAAGGAAAACAATCTAAAGATGTTGGTACTTCCTCCATTCCTTCTAAATCCACTTCTTTCCATCATAAACCACACCATATCCCCAAAACATATGTTTCCATCCCCCCTCCATTGTCATACAAATCCCAAAAGCATGTGACCATACACCTCCCTCCATCCACTTTACCTCCACTCCTTCCAACTCCTAACATGCCTATCTTCCAATCCACTTTACCTCCACTACTTCCAACTCCCAACATCCCCATCCTCAAATCCCCTCATCCATTTATCCACAAATCCACTTTTAATCTGTCCATCCATAAATCCCCTCACATTCTCAATCATGATCAACAAGTGTACACATTGACCAAACATGAAGCTTCCACCAAGTCCTTCAAAAATAAAAATTTGGATGCCTCCTTCCATACAACACAAAATCCTAAAAATCCTCATTCCTTAAAGCACAAATGCAAAGAATCGAAGAAATATCCATCCAAAAAGATATATAAGCCCATATCTCCAAAAGAAAAGTCCAAAACTAAAATGATTTGGGTCCCTAAGAAAAAATAAATCAAGTAAAATGAAGCATCCACACCTAAAAAATCCCAAAAATCTCACTCCTTCCACAAATCTCAAATTCCTTCATCCCAATCCCAATGTAAAAATCATAAAAATCTTAAGTCTATGTGGGTCCCTAAATTCCTACATCGACCATTCCCTAAGAAAACATCGCCATTGCTTACTACACCTCCTCCAAATCAAAATATTCAATGTTTATCACGGTGTGTGCAACCATTGGTTTTGGTTCCTCTCCATTCCACAACATTTCCACATATCTCCATCTCCCCATCTTTCATCCACTATCCCACATATTTTACCCATTATATCCCTATGGTCCATGCTTTTGCATAATACTTCCATCCACAATCCACATCATAATCCACTATCCTTCCATCCATAATCCACATCATAATCCACTATCCTTCCATACATAATCTATAACTTAATCCACTATCCTTCTTTCCACAATCCACATCATAATCCACTATCCTTCCATCCATAATCCACATCATAATCCACTATCCTTCCATACATAATCTATATCTTAATCCACTATCCTTCTTTCCACAATCCACATCATAATCCACTATCCTTCCAACAATAATCCACATCATAATCCACTATCCCCCATCCATCCCTGCATAAAACTTTCATAATCTAAATCATAATCCACAATCCTTCCATCTATAATTCACATCATAATCCACTATCCATCCTTGCATAAACCTTCCATAATACACATCATAATCCACTATCTACCTACTCCATCTCCCTCTCATGCAATCCCTTACCAACATCTATGAGCATAATGACATTTGACATGGTCCATGTGTGACATCCATCTCTAATGGGACTATCACCTTTCATGGAACTAGATGCTTGAGTCCCTATCCTCTTCCAAATCCTTCTTGTCCATATCCCTCTATCCCATCCAAATATCCCATAAATAAAAAAGAAAGAAAAAAAAGAAGAAAGAAAAAAAATCAAAATAGTAAAGAGGAATCCCTTCATCCAATGGTAAAAACCACCTCGGTGATGCCTTGGATAAGTACCATGATGAAAACCTAGCAAATAGGCATCATGTGTAGGTTGATTATCTATGTGATTTACACTTGGGGGCACATTGTCTCATCCAAACTATCATATCCAACCTATCATTTTCAAACTATCATTTCCCATCCTATAATATCCTATCCTACCATCCTTAGCTATTATACCTACATACTTATCCCATTCAATCCATCCATCCTTCCTTCCTCCTTTTGATCTTGATAAAGACATAATGGCAAAAAGTTGAAAAATGCTTTAGACATCTCTTGATATACCTCATCCTTTCCAATCATTCTTATCATTCTTTCATCATAAGCTTTGTCATGTAAAGTCCAAAGCATTTACACTTATAATGGGGCATGTTATTCCTATGTGACATAGTCTTTGGAGATCACACCCTAAACCTCTAATACATTCCATACTATTTATTATCACCCATCCTTTTATCCATTCCTCTATCATGTGTCTTCCATCCACTATTACCTATCCTTTTATCCATTCATCTATCATGAGTCTTCCATCCCATCCACTATCACCTATCCTTTTATCCATCCCTCTATCACGAGCTTTCCATTACACACAATATCACGTATCCTTTTATCCATCCATCTATCATGAGTCTTCCATCCCATTTATTATCGCCCATCCTTTTATCCATCTATATAATCCCACCTTCATCCTTGCATCTAGACTTGGTTTTCCCTTGTCATTGGTATCTAGCATTTAGGCTATCCAAATTGTAATCCAATGACATCCTAAAACATTCCAAAAAATATAAAAAAAAAATATTTCAAAAATACAAAAAAAACATCAAATATCCAAAAATCCAAGAAATAAACCAAATGCAAGTCATCCTTAATCCATACCAATCTAGCTAATCAATCAAGCCAAATTATTCAATCACATCCTTTGGTCTTGATCCTAGTCTTGTTGTAAACCACATCAAATCAATCAAATCAACCACATCAAATCATATCAATCAATCAAACATCAATCATCAATCATCAATGGGACATATCGTTTCCACATCCTTGTGTTGATCTAGGGATATATCATGCCCCACAATGTCAACACTATCCTTATCAATTAAATCTTGGTGTTTCTTCTCATGGCCAACAATACTAGTATCATCATCATCATCATCATCAATCATCATCAATCATCAATGGGATATATTGTTCCCACATCTTTGTGTTGATCTAGGGATATATCGTTCCCCACAATGTCAACACCATCCTTATCAATCAAATCCTAGTGTTGATTCGCATGGCCAATATTATCATCATCATCATTATCAAATCAATAATTATCAATCAATCATCAGTTTATAGCTTGACATGAGAAATTCCTTGTTTGTTTTTGTATCATTTGTGCATGCTTGCTTGCTTTCTTGTGTGTGGTATCATTTTATCTTGCATTTGTATCAAATCTATATCTTTCCAGCTAATATTCATATCTTGTGTGTGTTGGAATAAATTTTTGCATTATCCTTTGCATCTAAAATCATATCATACCTTTTATGCATTGGGACTTTAAAGCTCTAAGTTTCCTTCCTCATACATCTAGACAAGGTTGTATTACATTGGGTGCACAAGACACATTGTCACCCTGGTCTTTATACCTTGGTGCATAATATCTAGTGCTATATCAAACTATATGGTTGCTCACCTCATTGAAACATAATGTATCATTCATCTCTTTCATCCATCCCTTATCTTTCTTCTTCCATCCCTTGATCAATCCCTTTCATTTTGAGAGCCTACCCATGTTCTTCCAACCCACCTATCCTCTCGAGAGGGCATCATCCTATCCTTACATCATTCAACCTATCCTTATATTGTCATCATATCCTTACATCCATTCCTCCTTGTCACTCTTTCAAGTGGCTAGGGCATCCTTTTCTTTCATCCATACCTTATCTTCTTTGAAATGATGTTACTTCTCTTAGTCGCAACATCATCTCAAAGAGGGGCAAATGTTGACACCTAAAATTGACACATGTCTTGTGATATCACCTTGTTGACACCTCTTGACATCTTATGACACATTTTGTCCTAGGACCCTTACATACCCCTTTCATCACCTAATTAGTTAAATAAATCATATTTATTTAACTAATCCCTTCTAATCCCATTTTAATCCCATTTATTCTCTCATTAGCCAATTAACTAAATAAATTATATTTATTTAATTAATTCCCATTTTTCTTCCCTCATCCAAATTATTTAAATAAATTAAAGATTTATTTAATTAATGTTTTCCACATCATCCCTCTCCAAAAATTAAATAATTTTATTATTCAATTCCCTATTTGTCTTTATCCTCATATGACTAGAAGATTCTAGAAATCCTTATTACAAGGAAGCCTCTCGACTTAATTCCTCTCATTCAACCCTCATATGAAACTTGTCAAATGACTACAACTCTAATTCTTGATCCATGTCTCACTTAATCCTAACCATCCATCTCTAATATAATCCTAGCCATCCATTACTATCCCTCATCTCCTATAAATCAAGCCTCATCCAAGCCATTCAGAAGGGGATCTTCATATATCATGATGATGTTGAAATCATTCCAAATCCTCTTATCTATCATATTCATACTAGTGTTATGCTATAAAAACCATAAACAATCAACATCTCATTCTATCCATCATATCATAGAGAACATAACTAGTAGATTTGGGTGCATCTACTCCATTCTATAGAGTGTGTAGGACTTGGTTTGAAGTTGAAGGTATTAAGTATTTGTCATATTTCTTCTTATTACCTTTGATCCATTTTTCTACATACACTTTTCTTTTGGGTTAGTCCTCTACACATATGGCACAATGCCATCATGGTTCCTCATACCATGGTGCATCATGTCCTATTCTAAACCAAACACCAGGTTGCTCAACCTCCTAACATGCACCTAGAATCCATCCCATCCATTTACATATCCCTCCCTTCCATTAATCAACTAATATTTTATCCTCACCATTCATCCTTTACCTTTTTCTATTTGTTATCCCTAATCCCTTCATCCATCATTTACATCCACTTCTATCCACCTTTCTTTTCCATTCATCCTTGAACATCTTTACTAACATCTTTCTCATTCATTTCGAGAGCACACGTGTTCTTCAAGCCCGTGTATTGTCTCAAGGGAGCATCCCTAACCCAAATATTTTCATCCCCCAAGTGGCTATATCTACTTTCTTTGAAATAGTGTTACCTATCTTAGTTGTAGCACCATCTCAAAGAGGGGAAAAATGTAGACACCTAAATCTCACCGTGTCCTAGCATCACACTAGATTCATCCTGCATCTCCTCTTCTAACTTCAATCTGATCAATCTTCTAACATTAATTAAGTTGCATTATTCAATTAATAAATATAGTCTTTTTTCCAACATTAATTAAATAAATTATAACTATTTGTTTAATTAACTAACTAATTTAGTCCTTCTTCTAATGTTCCAACCTTTAATAGAACAAATCAATATTTATTTAATTAAATTGTCCCCTTATCATTTCCCTCAAAAATTGAATAAATACATAATATTTATTTAATTTATCCTAAAATCCTCCCCAATCATTAGTTGATTAAATAACCTAGTTTAATCAAGTAATTAATCTTTTGCACATTCCTCCACCAAACCAACAAAGTCAACCTTGCACAATGATCTAAAAAATAACATTTTTAATCCTCATCCTCCATTCAATCAAGAAGATCTAAACCCTCCATCTCTCCTCAATCCTTGCTCTAATCATGTGCATCAATCACAAGATGCCACTTGTAGGTTTCTCATTTCCCTTGAGAATGAATCAACCCCATCCCTCCATCATACAAGATCTAAGCCTAGCCATCCATCCTCTCCAACCCAAATCTATAAATCTACCATTTGTTGGCACCCAAATTTTCAAGCCTCATATTTGCTAAATCTTGTCAAATTCCTAAAAAATTTCTAAGGGGTCCCTATGCCTTTACCTTTATGCATGTTGTTGAATCCCTAAATTTGGCTAATTCTGAAACCTTGAAACCCTAAAAATTTAGCTAAGTCTGAAATCTGACGGATTCTCCAAATTCTAGAATTTATAGTTTAACTCCTATGGATCCGAAACCACTCTCAAACACCCTGACATTATATACATAAAATATAAGAAAGGTAAATGATAAAAGGTAAATACTAACTGATACTTAAATGTTTATTTTATGTATATACTATCAGTTCTTTTTTCTTTTTTCTGCCCTTTTGTTCCTATGGGTTTTTAGGACCCGCATAAACTTTTGCACCAGGTTCTTGTGGGACTTTGGAATCCGCAGGAACTTTTGAATTTTTTCCAAAAGTTCTAAGTTCCTCCATGACCCACTAGCTGAAGATCTTCGAAGTCTAAAATCCTTCTGGACCCCCCTAAATTTTCAAGTCAATTTGAAGGTGCAAAAATTTTTTTTTTTTTTTGAGAAAATGGATAAGTATTTTATGCAGTTTCGGGTCAAACTTTCATTTTCGACCTTGGCCACTTTTGGTTCTAACAGGACTTCAGGACCCACCAGAACTTTGGAACATTTTCCAAAAGTTCCAAGTTCTCCTTCTGTCCCACCACCCGCCGGAGGCCCGAAAACGCTTAGAAATGCTAGAAAATGCGTCACCAACTCTCCAAATTGCCATTAATGCAAAGCGGGTGGTTGAATTTGATGTTTTTATTGTAGTAGGTGGTTTTTTTAGAGTTTCCCCTCCCATTTTTCCATAAGATCTGAGTTGCAAGTGCAATAAATGGGAAATTGAAATTCATTTTGAGGGTTGGTCGTTGGACCAATTGTGTGGTCTGGAAATGCCCAAGGAAGATTTTTGGGCATCAAATGAAGTAAAAGTCTTGTCTGAAAGTGAAGAAATGCATTTGATACAATGTAGAAAGGATTGTCAAAGCACATCTATATATAGTGGTATGTCTCCATGATTGTTTGTAATGGTTTAGGGAAGTCTTTTAGTTGCAGCTAGGGTTTCCTCTTGCCACATTTGCTGGCACAAATGTAATTGCAGATTTGATATATGTGACAGAATATTAATTCATTGTAAGTGTTGTAATGGTTATTTCTATCTTGTGTATGGATTATTGCAGTTCTTTTATGGATTATTAAGTATGTCCTTGTATAATGTGTAATTTATGGCTTGTATGTAAATGCATATCTAGTTCTGTGGATGTTCTATCAGATATTTCTCCTTCCTCCTCATATTCTTTGACTCTGTTGCCTGATGGAATAGGCACCGTTCCATATTAGGGAAGGATCAAACACTTTTTTAATCAAACTCTATGCCTTGTTCATTGTAGGAGTAGGATTAGGTTAGGTTCTACATGTTGTTCATGGTTTTGTTCAATAACCAGGGATAAATCTAAAGTGATACAAAATTGTTCTAATCATTGGTGAATCATGTACATGAATGCCTGCACTATGTATGTTGTGTATGTAAAGATAAGTGGAATCATCTCAAGGAATGCAATATTTCATATTTGGGTGCACATGCATAGTCCAGTAATCAACTTAATTAGAGGTTTCAACAGCAAGCTTATTTTAATCTAGTGATAGTTTTGGGGATTAAAATTGTATTTGGGTATTGTTGCAATATTATGAGTTCTGGGAATATTTTATGCCTCTAGGAATATCCCTCCCAAGTCTAGCTAATCTTGAAGTGTAGATGAGTTTACTCACTCCTGTAAGTTGGCCAAAATTGCCCTAAACTTGTTGACAAACCTCTTTCCAATCACCTTGATGAAACCCTTGGCTTGGGTGATTGAATAATGTTTTAGGGTTTTGGGTTGTAGTTATTTTGGGAACCAACATTTTGGTGTCATTTCCAGGGATGAATTAAAAGGTTATTCTATTTTATATACCTCTATAACAATCATCAAGGTTTGCATCAATTTGTTGTTTGCATTTTGTTACGCATAGAATTTCGCTTCCCATCAACTTACGCCAACATTTTGGTTCCATTACCGAGGATGTACTACTTTGGTTCAGATTTGAAGACCTTTGTAATAGTGATCTACATTTGTACATTTTTTGGGTAAGTTTTTCCTCCCATCAACTTATGCCAACATTTTGGCACCATTACCAGTGAGAGATTATTGCTGGGTTGAGAAGAATTTGAAGACTATGCTGGTTGGAGAACCCAGAATTATTTTGCAGCCTTGAAGACTGTCACACTTCAAGATTTCCTCTTTTGGAAGAGGTGGTGACTACTTTCAAAGAACATGAAGATATTTGTTGCTAAATCAAAGACCTCATTTCAAGGTGCAACAACTGGTGAAATAAAGGTACATGCGGTTTTCTTCTTGACCTTTGAGGATTGTTGTTCTTGTCATGTTGAAGGAACAAATTTGTATGCCTCTCTTTTCTTCCCTACATTGTAGGATGTTTTAGTCATGGTCAATTAGTATGAACATGGATACCCTAGGGATGCTCCTTCCTATGCATCTTCTTATGTTGCATACCCTAGAAACTATCATGCTTTTGACCATTCTGGAAATGCATATTACAGTCATGGCTCTGCATGTTATGCAAACCCAAACCTATATGCACACATGAAAAATCCAAATAAATCAGCAATGCAAAAATGTGAAATTGATAAGACTAAACAATTGCTATAATCTTTATGGCAGCAAGAGAAAGAAACATAAAATTAGGTCAAGCTGCTAGAGTCTAGCGTGTAATCCAATGTTTGCCCTATTGCCCCAAAAAATTAGTTTGCTCAATCCCTTTTTATTCCCTTGGATCTGATTTACAACCAGTTATACCTCTCTTGGGTTGATTACAAAATGATGAGTACGCCAACCAAGGTCTACAAACAGTTGCCCAAGTTTAATGGGTACAAAATTTGGGAAGGGGACACACATGTTGATGTATTCTCATAATTTATGGAAAAATTTCAGTTTAAGGATGAGGATATGTACATGAGATTTTTTGTTAGGTCATTACATAGAAAGGCAAAAGAACATATCCAAAATTTTCTAGGGTAGTCCTTTGCCTTGTGGAATGAACTTGTGGTTGTGTTTGAGAATGAATTCGCCAAAGGTCTTGACCCTGTTGATTTTGTCATAGAGCTAGAAAAAATTGAAAGACAAGAGGGAGAGTCAAGCAAGGATTTTGGTCATAGGTTTGTTGTTGCTCTTTCCCATATTCCAAATGATTTCAAACATAACACTCCCACTTGCATTGATGTTTTTTGAAGCATATGAAACTGGACTGAGTTATGTGTAGGAAGATTTCAAAATTAAAAGTATGCAGTGGGCATATTTTTCCCTAGATTCCATAGAGAAGATAAAAGATGACTACATAAAGGGTTTGTTGACTAAAAGTGTGTGTACTATTGGTAATAAACATGTTGATATGAACAACAGTGTGGATACAAACAATTAGACGAATGTAGAATCAAACTATGATGATTATGTAATCAGGAGGGTAGAAAGTGAAGGTGGTGTATTATATAATAGTGATGCAGATGATGAAAGTAGTGTATGCACCAGCCTTTTGTTGGATAGTTCATCAATAGAATATAAAAATGATAATATCAATGATGACTTCCAGCCAATGTTCATGTATGTGGTTCAGTGAACAATGAGGATGATGTGTATGGGGATGAACATTTAGTAGGATCAACTTGTGAGGTTGATCATATAAAGTGTACATAGGTAAGTGAAATAGAATGTGAGTAAGAAATTGGTTTCTTGTTTGAGTGAGCTTTTCCTTCAAAACCTAGAAAGCTTGCTCACACTTCTCTGTCCACTCAAATCTTTTCCCTTTCTTTTGGAGTGAAGTGATCGGTGCTGTGATTCTAGAGAACCCTTCTACAAACTTTTTGTAGTACCCTGCAAGTCCCATGAAGCTTCAGACTTCAGTCGCATTTTGTGGTGCAAGCCATTCCACTATTGCCTTAATTTTCTCTGGATCTACTACAATCCCTTTTGTTGAAATGCATAACCTAGATAATGCACCTTGTCTTGATAGAAGGTACACTTGGATAGCTTACCAAAGCATTTACACTCTCTTAAGCATTGTAAAACTATCCTCAAATTCCTATCATGCTCCTCAATAGATTTGGAATAAATCAAGATGTCATACAAGAATACTAGTACAAAATCATCCAAGTAATCACTGAATATGCTGTTCATTAGATTCATGAAAGCTGCGGGAGCATTGGTTAACCTGAATGGAACCACTGTGAATTCGTAGTGGCCATAATGAGTCCTAAAAGTTATCTTCAAAAATATCCTCATCCTTAATCCTTAATTGGTGATAGCTAGAGCTAAGGTCTATTTAGAGAATACAATAGCTCCTTTCATCTGATCAAAGAGCTCATCAATCCGTGGAAGTGGGTACTTATTCTTTATAGTTTCCTTATTTAGCATCTTGTATTCAATGCACAAGTGTAAAGTCCCATCCTTCTTCTTCACAAAAATGACTGGTGCACCCCACAAAGACACACTAAGTCTAATGAACCCCTGGTTCAACAACTCTTTCAATTCATACAACTTTGTTGTGGTCATCTTATAGGGTGATTTTGATAGAGGCTCAGTCCCTAGTAGAAAGTCAATTGAAAAATCAAACTCCCTCTTAGGTGAAGACTCTATTAACTCAATTGGAAACACATCCTGGAATTCCTTAAGGATTGGGTAGTCATCAAGTACTAGGTCCATGTTGTCAAGATCTCTAACTTGGACTGCATAAATGGAACATCCTGTTGATAACTGAGAGGGGGGGTGAATCAGTTATCTTAATTATTTGACTTTCTTTTCTTCTTTAATAATTAGTGCAGTATCAAAACATATAAGCATATATGAACATGAGAGAAGAAAGAAATCAACACACATAACACAAGGATTTTTACATGGAAAATCCTGTTAAGGGAAAAACCAGGGGGTGACTAACCCAAGATTGTATTCTCTGTTAAAAGAATAGAAGTGCAAAATGGCACTTGCCAATTAGGACTCACTGCCTGAGGACATTGCTCACAAGAGGCTCACTGCCTACAATAGTTTATAGAAAGAAACTAGGTATTAGAATTTATGAGAAGCATCCACATATGCTGAGGTTCAGTTCCGGTTAGGCTCAATATACTGATCTACTGCACTTCATTCTTCCTCTGCTTTAGTGCTGTTGTTCTATCACATACCGGACCTGTATTGCTACTTCCACACTGCTCTCTTCTTTTCTTCATACTTCACAACACACCACATCATTCTCCACATCAAAATCCATCTAGTATATATATTCGCACAAAGGATTTCAACATCTTTCTAGTCGGCATCTGGAATACTCAAGATTTTCCCAAACTTTGGTATGTTGGCTAAATCCATGCTTACTAAGAGATGCGTATCAAAAATATAGTTATAGGAGTCATCAATCATGTCGGCCAACCATTAATGATCCCTCAAGAAACTTGATCACCATCAATTTCTCATCCAGATTAAGGTCTGATGCTCTGCCGGTTAGTTCTTCCTTAGTCTACTCTGCCAAATAGGAACCCAACACTTAGGTGCTCATATCTTTTCACTCTTTCATCACCGGAGGCTCAATCTCTAGAATATATCATTCATGGTACTCCTCTTGGCTTCCCCAAGTCCGTACTTTGTTGATATACTTCCTCTGAGAGATTCGGACCTAATTGTCGGACCTTGCTGCATGCTCTGTTCTTGCTCACCAGACCAAAATACTCTTCAATTTGACTTCCGGTATAGACATACCATGTCCTGTAGATGTGTGGGATGGACTTTGTTGCCATCAATGACAATACTCATGAAGCCACACAGTGTCTCTTGCCAACAATCTCCCCCTTTAGCATTAATGGCAACACTTAGTGAAAAATGACTAATTGTTATAACAAACTCCTCCTTGGTTGATGCTCTATCTTATGTACACTTTTACCAGAGCTCCCCCTTAGCTAGATTCTACATTTTTCACTGTTCTTCACTCTCCTTTTGACATCAATGGAAAAGGGTGGAATCCGCACACCAAAATTTGCAAAATTTAACCTATACATAGTCGCATAAGTATATATACAAGTCATACTTATATATACTTAAGTATATCAGCAAAAGTTGTTTTCAATTGGACAAATTCTGTTGCCCAACTTTGCTTCATCCTGACCAAGATTGAAATGTGACCACTTAGCAAAAATACAAAAGCTTCTGCCCTCTTTAAGTCTACCGGATAACTGGTCCAGGCTATGGTCTGGGCATCAGTTAGGGCCTCATGCATTGCCTCTAACTTAGGGATAATTATTCCTCTTAGTTCACTTAGCCTGCTTATTCTATTTTTCTTCTCTTTCTCAAGCTTTTTTATTTCATTTATAGCTGCAATAGTTTGACATTCTTGATTCATTATGGAAGAGGTGAGAGGATCAAAATTTTGAGATAAACTTGATAGTTTGCTCTCTTGTTCTTCTACCTTCTTGGTAATATTTGCTGTCATGGTGGACCAAGATAGACAAAATTTGTATAGATCTCTGCCATCTTTAAGAGCATTTTCTAAGCTCTTTATCCCAATATCCAAATTTCTCCTATCATTTGTTATAAGTCCTTGTATCTCAGAGAATCTCTTACCCAAAAACTCTTTCTAGACTTTCTCTTCAGCTGCTTTCTCCAAAGAATCAAAATGTGTGTTAACAAAATTAACAAGAGATTTCAAATTACCAGATGAGGAGGCCGAAAGATCCTTCTGGAAGGATGGCATGATCTTCTCCAACACACCGGATGCAATCTCTATCAGCTCACAGTCTTCCATATGTGACTTCAGAAGCTTTTCTTTTACTTTGGCTTGGACCGGAGAGAGGGAGTCAAAATTGAGTGGTCCTTGGAATAGCTTCGGTTCATCTAATTCCATAATTTCTTTAGTTAGGAAGTCTTTAACTGCTTCTGTAGTGTCTCTTGCCAGAGACAGAGTTTTCTTTCCTTCTGTGGTCTTAGAACTGCCATCTGGGGTTTTCTCTATTTGATCTTTTTCTCTTCCCTTGACCTCTTCTTCTTGACTAATTTTCTCATCTTTTCTTTCTTCTCCTTCAATTTCAGAGTTAGTAGGGGGATCCGGAAGAGAGATGTTTACTTCTTCAGGAACTTCCTCTTCTAGAGCAGAGGAATCCAAGTCTTGAGTCCTCTCCTCACCGATGTCCTTTGGCTCTTCTATATTTTTCACAGTAGATTCTTCTTTTGATGTACTTAGTCCTTCGTCATCCATGGCAGAAGGTTCATCACCTAAGTCCTCTATAATAGGAAGATTGAATCTTTTAAATGCATTTCAGAGGATATCTTCTGTTTCTTTTTCCACTTGGTCAGTCTCTCCAAGCATAAGTTGGTTCATTCTTGCTTTTCTCTGGAACTCATCCTTGTAGTCCTTGAAGATCATGTTCATTTGTTGAGGGGTAATGGAAGGATAGAGTTGGATAGCAATCTGCTCCCAGATTTCTAGGTCTTTTGCCTTGGCATTGTCCTTTCTCATTTCAAGTTCCTTCTCTAGGCTTTTGGGAATCAGAGATATAATTTCAATGAATGCTTTATTATAGATGTTTAGATACCTGATTGTAGCATCTTGTAAGATCTTCTGGTCAGCTTCATGGAGGCAAACTTGATATCCGGATCAGTGATATCTTCTATTGTCATTGCTCTCTTTGTCAAATTTTGATCCAGTAGCCTCACTTACAGTTTGGTTTTTGACCAATTTGAGAGTAGGTAACCCACTAGATGAGTGCAATCCAGTTATCGCCCTAATAGCATCTTTTGTGATCTTAAATGGCCTCATCAACCACATGAAGTTGTCATGCACTCTGCTTAGAACATACCAAACCCATTCATCTTCTACAAAACAGGGGAAATGGATGCAATGTCCAAAATGCTTGTCCTGGATGGCCTTGTACTGAGGTTTGAGTTCAAATGATTCATCTATTAATTGCTTCTGATAGATATCCATCAGCTTGGATTCCCCAAATTCCTCAATATTCACATGAATGTATGCCCTAACATCTTCTACATGCAAAACCCTAATTCCCATGCATAATGCTAGAGAAGGCGCCTAAAGGATCAACTTCTAGAGATTTGTAAGGGTGTTTCTTGAACTTAGGGCGCAGCCTATTAGTGATTTTGACAACATTCAGAGTAGCCATCTTTCAAAAGATTCAGAGAGAGATATTCAAGAGCAAAAATACCCTTTTTTTTGCCTCTAGGGTTCATGATATGAGCCGGATAAGATTGTTGGTTGAATCGACTTCTGTGGTTGAGCTTTGAGAGGTTTTGAGGCAATTTTGTTGCAGAGCTCCTTCTTTCTTCTTCTTGAATGCAAATGTGCAAATGATGAACAAGAGAACCCTTATATTTCTGTGCAAACCCTAATTCCACATTGCAATAAATGCACAACTTAAGTCATTCCGATTGCCTTGTTCTCCTTGTTCTGAGAGAGATCTTTCCAGATTACTGAGATGCAATTAGAGTGGTTCTTGGTGATAAATGACAATCTATCTCCCTATTCCATTTATCCGTAGATCAAGATATTTGAATTTTAAATCATACCGGATGTAACTGTGGGAATCCTGCTTTTACCGGATGACTGTTAAACCGGATCAATCTTGGATGCTTAACCTCTTGAAAACTTCTTGTGGATCTTCCATATATTTACTAAGGCTTATTTAGATATTTCTCTAAGAACCCTTTAATCCGCAACTTTCCATGTGCCAATTGACTGGCTGGGGGAATTTGTTTTCCTTTTTGACTCCCCCTGAGCCAGAGCTCATCTATTTAGTTTCTGGAAGGAATCAGCACCAGATTCAGGTGCGGATCTATCCCCAACATTTTTTGTACTTCTTTTTACCCAAATCTTGTTCATCTCCCTTTGAACTTCATCCGCATTCACTTTTCCTTTTCCTTTGTCTTGATTTTGATTATGATGCACCGGACCCCTTTTATCTTGATTCTTACTTCTACAAAGTTTGGCAATATGACTGGATCTATTGCAATTGTAGCAAACAACATTTCTTTGTAGATTTGACTAATATCCTCTTGATCTGCATTGATTAGCCATATGTCCCATTCTATTGCATGCAAAGCATCTACCATTGAATGAATTGTTCATTTGCATATTTCTACATTCATGAGATTTGTGACCATGCCTTTTGTAGTTAAAACACTATCCAGAGAAGGATGAATTAGTCTGATTCATTCTTCTTCTGCACTAATTTGCTTTATGACCGAAGTTATTGCAGTTGTAGCAGTATCCATTGAAGGATGGATATCTTTGAGCATTTGGTTGCCTTACCAGAGGTCTTCTAGGCCCATTCCTTGGATTTCCTGATCCAGAGTTCTTTTGACCGGATCTGGAGCTTTCCCCTTTCTCATACCCCAAGCCTTGCTTGTCATCTACCCTCTTTTAGCTTTCAAGACGAACTTCAAGTTGAGCTGAGCTTATCTTGAATTTCTCTTTGTATTCATTTGCTGTTTGAAGATCCCTTTTAAGAGTGTCTATATGATTCTCAAGTTGTTCTTCATTGTCTCTAGCTTCTTCAAGATCAGATTCCAGATGCTTGATTATTCTATCCATTTTGTGGCAGTCTTCTGACTTCTCCTTGAGAGATTGTTTTAGATTATCTTCACTTTTTCTTTTCTCTTCTATTTCTTGGGTGAATTTCATAACTCCTGATTCCATTTCATGTCTTACCATAATGACCTCTTTTGATAACTTCTCACATAACTTGGTTTTCTCATTCAAATCTTCATTAGTATCATTGGCTTCACTTTGACTTGCTAATTGTTGAAGTAGTTCCTTTCTTTTCTTCATTAAGATACTCAGTTTTTCTTTGAGTTCATTTATGAAATCATCAGCTTGTTTGAGTCTTTCCCTCAGGTTATTGACTTCAGAGTGAGGTTGCTCAAGATCATCTAGGACAGACTGAAGTTGATCCTTCATGTCATACATATCCATTGAGATTCCCAGATCTTCCTCAAGTTGTTAGGCTCTGTCTAGAGGAAATTAGCTCTGATACCAATTGTTGATAACTGAGAGGGGGGGTGAATCAGTTATCTTAATTATTTGACTTTCTTTTCTTCTTTAATAATTAGTGCAGTATCAAAACATATAAGCATATATGAACATGAGAGAAGAAAGAAATCAACACACATAACACAAGGATTTTTACGTGGAAAACCTTGTTAAGGGAAAAACCACGGGGTGACTAACCCAAGATTGTATTCTCTGTTAAAAGAATAGAAATACAAAATGGCACTTGCCAATTAGGGCTCACTGCCTGAGCACACTGCTCACAAGAGGCTCACTACCTACAATAGTTTATAGAAAGAAACTAGGTATCAGAACTGATGAGAAGCATCCACATATGCTAAGGTTCAGTTCCGGTTAGGCTCAATATACTGATCTACTGCACTTCATTCTTCCTATGCTTTAGTGTTGCTGTTCTGTCACATACCGGACCTGTATTGCTACTTCCACACTGCTCTCTGCTTTTGTTCGCACTTCACAACACACCACATCATTCTCCACATCAAAATCCATCTAGTATATATATTCGTACAAAGGATTTCAACACCTTTCTAGTCGGCATCCGGAATACTCAAGATTTTTCCAAACTCTGGTATGTTGGCTAAATCCATGCTTACTAAGAGATGCGTATCAAAAATATAGTTATAGGAGTCATCAATCATGTCGGCCAACCATGAATGATCCCTCAAGAAACTTGATCACCATCAATTTCTCATCCGGATTAAGGCCTGATGCTTTGCCGATCAGTTCTTCCTCAGTCTACTCTGCCAAACAGGAACCCAACAGTTAGGTGCTCATATCTTTTCATTCTTTCATCACCGGAGGCTCAATCTCTAGAATGTATCATTCATGGTACTCCTCTTGGCTTCCCCAAGTCTATACTTTGCTGAGATACTTCCTCTGAGAGATCTGGACCTGATTGTCAGACCTTGCTGCATGCTCTGTTCTTGCTCACCGGACCAAAATACTCTTCAATCTGACTTCCGGTATAGACATACCATGTCCTGTGGATGTGTGGGATGGACTTTGTTGCCATCAATGGCAATACTCATGAAGCCACATAGTGTCTCTTGCCAACACATCCCTTCCTTGAGGCCGCCTTTAATTGCATAGATGAAATTTGTCAAAGCTCAAGGGGTCTCTGAAAGCCATGAATCTCAACATGATTTCCAAGGTCATCCAAACATCTTACAATCTTATCCTCAAAATTCATAATAGACTTGTGTTCAACCAACCAATTGATCCCCAAAATCACATCATATGACCCTAAGGGTGCTATATAAAGATTGACCTGAGTCTGAAAACTTGGAAGGTTTAACTCACTACAAGAAAGACAAGAATCTACCCTTTTTTCTGCCCGATTTCCATACCAAACCATCCTTGAATTAGCCATGTGTCCTAGTCTAATAGATAATTTGGAAACTACTTTTGGGTCTACAAAACATTTAGTTGCAAGCCAATATCAATTAATATAGAGTCAAGATGGCCATAGAGCTTACCTGTACACTGAATTGGTGCTGCTTGGAAGTCAGCCTGTCAGTTGTCTATAGCTGCATGGATCTGATGTTATGGTGCTCCTTGCTGATTTCCTTCTCTTCGCCCTGATGAATTTTGAGGAAAAACATTGGCACAATGTTCACCTCCACATACATAACATCCACCACTAGGTGCTCTTGGTCCTTCAGGCCTATCCCTTCTGTTATTGATGTTTTTGAAGTTGCCTCTCTTATTGCTTCTATTTTGATTCCCTCCATTTTTGTCTTGGGAGTTGTTACCTTTCTTAATATTTCAAATTTGATGACTGTTGTTTCCTTGATTATTGTTGTTGTTTTGGAATTTCTTATTCCCAAATTTAGCATCTCAGTTCTTGGGGTAATTGGCTACTTGTTGAAGCTTTTGATCCTATTTGATTGCCTTCTCAAAAACTACATCCATAGTCAAAGGGTTATGGATGTCTACATCTGCTCCAATCTAAGGTCTTAATCCCATGATGAACTTTTAGATCTTGAATCGCTCATCCAACTGATACTGTGTCATATACTTAAGAAAATGGGAGAACCTTTCTGCATATTGAGTCACTGACATATTACCTTGGTTCAAATTCTAAAATTTAGTCATCTTATCAAAGAAGAGTTGAGGTAACCACCTCTTTCTAAAAAATTGGAGAAAGAGTTCCCACATTATCCCCCCTGGTAACAACCTCTTTTTAGCTTTTTCATTGTCCCACCAAGTAGCTGCTTCACTAATGAGTTGGTATGCACCCCACATAGCCTTGGTCTCATTGGATATATTACAGAGTTCAAAATACTTCTCTATCTTGATGATCTAGGCTTCTGCTCCATCTCTGATGGTTTTGCCATAAAATTTGGATGGAGAAACCTTCTTGAGGTCCTTACCCATTTCCTCTACAATTCTACCCCGATTGTTTCCATTATCCTTATTCTCTTGGTTCCGTTTCTCATTCCCTTGATTCTCATTTTGGTTCTGACCTCCTCGATTTACCCTGATCTCTTGCTCTAAATTTTCTATTCTAGTTCCTTGCTGGGTCAGGAGGTTGAAGATTTGCTCCAACCTCTCATTTTGCTCATTGCTTGATCCACCGCGGTTTGTGTTTCTTGTATCCATTATGGTTGGTTAGGATCAACTTGCATCCAGATTTGCATCTTAGCATAGTAGACAAAGGCCCTAGTGTTTAACCTAGTGCTTTGATGCCAAATGTAAAGTACACATCCCAAAACTATAACACAAAATTAATTAACCATCTCAAACACATTAATATAAAATGGAAAAGATACATCTTCAATATATGCAAAAATGTTAAATTACATCTTAATAAGTACACGTGCCTAACCCAAGAGTTAGCACAAGAAATGATGCAGGGGCATCTTCATGGAGTTTTAGTCTTTCTTGTGTTTTCTTTGTTTTGGCTTGTGCTCAGCTCCTTGTGGCCAAATTTTGGTTTTTGTAGTTTTGTATGTTCTTATTGGGGGGCATAGCAAACATGTCATATATCTTTTTGTGCCCATGAACCTTGTCTAATGTTGTTTTTGTTTCCTTAATGCAATTCCTTGATCATATGTGGTTTTTGACCACGTTGTCATTTGGGGGCGCAAGAATCAGTTAGGGATCCTTCTCTTAACAATTTGTCTCAAGAGAAAAGTAGTTGCTTTTGTTTTTGGTGGTGGATGAGTCTGTAGAGAGGGAGGCACCATTCTTGGCTTTAACACAGAGGCTCTATTTTGAGTTTGGTTGAGGCAGTGAAGTTTTCTGTTCTTTTATTTGTTTGTGGCAACTAAGTTTTGTTGTGTTTGGGAATGGCTGAGTCTGTAGAAAGGTGTTGTTGTGGATGTGGCAACGATGCTCTATCCTGTGGTTGTATGAGAGTGAAGTTTTTTTTTTTTTTGAAACAGAGAAGATTAGTTTTGGTTTGAAACCACGAAGGGCTCTATTTTGGTTTTATTGGCAGCAATATTGATGTTGTGGATTGACTGGCACATCACAAAGTTACATGGGAATATTAATGTACAAACTCTTGTCCATAAATACATGATAATAATAGCATAAACAACAAGTGTTTTGTGTTCTGGCATTGAATGTATGAAGTGTAAGCTTCCATCAGTCCTTTGTCTTTGCTAGCGGGTTCCCTTTGTATACAAGCGTTGAGCCTTCTTGCATCAAAATCAAATAAAAGAATCAGAGTTCTATTTTCTTTCTTTATGGGTTTCTCTCCATGTTCCTCATCTAGAATTTGGGTTTCTTGGTTAGGATAAACTCCATAAAGCAAGGAGTGAATTCGTAGGAATAATGGATAATTGAGATTATAAGGAGTGCCACTTGGTTTTAATGCCGAGTCCATATCTTGTATGGAGCAGTACACATTGATATTGCTGGTCATTTTAAAGACACATTTGAAAACATGTCTCTATTTCTATTTAGTTTAACCCTCTACTCTACATATGTGTATGATCACAGTTGCAGGCAACAAGAAAATAAAAGGGAAAACAAAAAGTTTGGATTTAGATTATCTTGTTTGTCACCAATTTTTGGTATTAGAGCAACACGTGAGTGGGTCATTGTGGAGTGGGCACAATGCCACCAAGAAGAATGTGAGGAGGCACAAGAGGAGGTGGTCAAAGAGGCCATTATGATGAAGGTGTTTTAGAGATGCTACAAAACATTACAACACGGTTAGATGCCATGGAGCAGGCACAACGAAGAGGAGCAGTGGCTGGAGATGTTAGTGACATTGAGGAATAAAAGGAGTAGCAAGCCAGAGAAGAGGTAGTTCAAGGCAAAGAAGAAGCTGAAGGATTTGAGAGATTGCTAAGAACAGTAATGAATGTAAGAGCAAGGCCGAAAATTGAAGTGCCTATTTATTCAAGAAGCCTCAATGGTGAGGAACTCATTGATTAGATCAATGATCTTGACAAATACTTCAAATATGGGGGTGTACCAGAAGAAAAGAGAGTCAAATTTGCATGCACAAGACTCAAAGGCCATGCTGCAATGTGGTGGGACTATGTCCAATTGGAGAGACGAAAGAATAATAAAGAAAAGATCACTTAATGGGATCGAATGGTTGCTAAGTTGAAGGCAAAATTCCTTCTGGGAGATTATCAAACCAATATTTTCAAAAGACTGCAAAATCTCAAACAAAAGGACATGTCGGTGAAAGAATACACGGAAGAGTTCTACAGGTTGGTCATTTGATTAGGCCATATTGAAGAGGATATAGAAAAGGTAGCTAGATACCTTAATGGGTTGAGGTATAGTTTATAGAATGAGTTAAGTCTATTGTTCCCAAGAACACTTGAGGAAGCCTATCAATATGCTATCAAAGCAAAGGAGAAGCTTGCAAGAAAGCAAAGTTAGCAAAGTAGAGGTAAAGGAAGAGGCTATAGAGGAAGCGGACAATAGTCTGGAAGAGGACAACAATCAAGATGAAGGGGCAAGTAGTTCTAGTGGGACAACCAATCCAGAAAGAGGAGGCTATCAAAATAGAGGAGGAAGACCATTTGCAAGAGGTGGTTTTCAAGGAAGAGGAAGAGGTTTCACAAGAAAGTGTTTTAAGTGCAACAAGTTTTCTGGTCATAAGAGTTGGGAGTGCCCTGAATTCCCTCAAGGAGGTCACACAAGGCCTGAAAGAAGTAATCAGATTGTACAAGTAGATCAAGAAAGTGTAGGGTCACCCTCTCATCACATGGAGGAACCCGAGAAAGGAGAATCTTTGCTGTTCAAAAGAGTTCTCTTGAAGCCACCAAAGGAGAATCACGAACCTGTGCAACAGAGAGCCCTATTCAAGACAAAGTGCAAGGCAAAGGGTAAGTTTTGCAAACTTATTATTGATAGTGGTAGTATGGATAATATTGTAGCCATTGAAATGGTGGAAAAATTAGGCCTTAAAAGAACTAAACACCCTACACCTTATAAGGTTTCTTGGTTACAAAAAGGCCATCAATTGTTGGTAGATGAACAAGCTTTGGTTGAGTTTCAAATAGGAAGATATAAGGATAGTGTACTGTGTGACATCATGCCTATGGATGTGTGCCATGTGCTTCTTGGTAGACCTTGGCAATTTGATCAGAAAGCCATGCATTATGGGAGAAGTAACACTTATACTTTTGAGAAGGATGGTGTGAAGCATACATCCTTTGCAAGAACAAGAAGAGGACAACAGTAGTAGTAGCAGAAGTAAAGTCATGTTAGTGAGTGGAAAAGAATTTCTACATGCCATGAAAGAAGAGGAAATGGGATATGCTTTGGTACTTAAGCCCAAGGTTGTGCTTACCTCTACAAAGATAGATGATTTGCCAAATGAAATAGAGGATATACTACAAGAGCACTTGGACATTGTAGTTGCTGATCTACCTAATGAGCTGCCTCCCATGAGGAGTGTTAGTCACCATATGGAGCTAATTCCATGAGCTAGCCTTCTAAACAAGGTTGCATATAGATTAACTCCCAAGGAAAATGAGGAGATTTAGAAACAGGTTGAAGAGTTACTTGAGAAGGGGTTGATAAGAGAGAGTCTTAGCCCTTGTGCTGTACCTACAGTTCTTGTACCCAAGAAAGAAGGTGAATGGAGAATGTGCACAGATTCCAGAGATATTAATAAGATTACTATCAGGTACAGGTTTCCTATTCCTAGGATAGATGACCTTATGGATTGCTTGAGTTGCTCTATGTATTTTTCAAAAATAGATTTGAAAAGTGGCTATCACCAGATTCAGATCATACCTGGGGATGAATGGAAGACAACATTTAAAACTAATGATGGGCTCTATGAGTGGCTGGTTACGCCCTTTGGGCTCACAAATGCACCTAGTACTTTTATGAGGCTTATGAATGAAGTCCTGAAACCATTCCTGGGAATGTTTGTAATAGTTTATTTGGATGATATCTTGGTGTTTAGCAAGTCTAATGAGGAACATCTACAACATCTAAGGATGGTTATGCAAAGGTTGCATGAGGAGAAGTTGTTGATCAATCTCAAAAAGTGTGTGTTTATGCAAACATAATTGGTTTATTTGGGCTTTGTGGTATCTAAGGAAGGGCTGAAAATGGATAAAGAAAAGGTTCAGGCCATTCTTGACACCAAGGAGTGTGTATGAGGTGAGGAGTTTTCATGGGATTGCTAGTTTCTACAGGAAGTTTGTAAAGAATTTCAGTCATATAATGACACCTATACTTGACACAATTAAGGGTCACAAGAAGTAATTTGTATGGACTCAAGAGGTTGAAAGGGGTTTCAATTTTCTCAAGAAAAAGGTAACCGGACAACCCATACTTACTTTACCTGATTTTAGCAAAGTATTCCAAGTTGAGTGTGATGCTCGTTCGAAGTCAAGAAGGTAAAATGATTTCCTATTTTAGAGAGAAACTCAATGATGCTAAGAAGAAATATTTTGCATATGACCTTGAATTTTATGCATTGGTGCAATATTTGAAGAAGTGGAGGCATTACCTATTTCCCAAGGAGTTTATTGTCTACACATATAACCATGCACTTCAGTTTATTAACAACCAACATAAGCTGAACCAAAGACATGCAAAATGGGTAGAATACCTTCAGAGTTTCAATTTTGTGTTGAAACACAAGAGTGGGCAAGCAAACAAGGTTGCTAATGCATTAAGTAGGAGAAGTTTATTGCTATAGGAGATTCAGTGTAATAGTGTTGGATTTGAAATTTTGAAGGAGTTATATGTTGAGGACATTGATTTCAAAGAAGCATATGAAGCTTACAGAAGTCCAATCAGCAGAGATAGGGGTCCTTGGATTGAGTATATGCTACAGGAAGGTTTGTTGTTTAAAGGTTGTCAATTGTGCATACCTAGGGGATCAATGAGGGAGAATCTCTTGAAAGAGAAGCATAGTGGCAATCTAGGAGGACATTTTGGGCAGGATAAAACTTATTTGTAGTTGAGTACACATTATTGGCTACAAATGTGGGCTGATGTCAAAAAGTATGTGGAGAGATGCAGAGTATGTCAACATGCAAAGGGGAGAAGTCATAACACATGATTGTATCAACCATTGCCAGTTCCACCTTAACCGAGGGATTCTGTAAGTATGGATTTTGTTATGAGTTTGCCTAGGACTCAAAGGGGCAATGATTCTGTCTTTGTAGTTGTGGATAGGTTCTCTAAAATGGTGCATTTTATCCCATGTAAGAAGACTAGTGATGCAACCAATATTGCTAATTTGTTTTTCAAAGAAGTGGTTCGTTTACATGGTATTCCACAGAGTATTGTATTAGATAGGGATACAAAGTTTGTTGGGCATTTCTAGAGAACCCTATGGAAAAAGTTGGGAACACATCTTAGTTTCAATTCTGCCTATCACCCCCAAATGGATGGCCAAACCGAGGTGGTGAACAAAAGTCTTGGTGACATGTTGAGGTGTCTTATGGGGAACACACCGGGAAACTGGGATAGGGCCTTGGCATAGGCTGAGTTTGCTTACAATGATTCTCCTAATTGGAGTAGAGGTTTCAGTTCTTTTTATATTATTTATGTCTGCATCCTAGGGGTGTCTTAGAACTCAAAAATCTTGGTGACAAAGAGAAAAGAAGTGCAGCTGGTGAAGAGTTTGCTCAAATAATACATGACCTTCATGAGGAGGTGAAGGTGAACATTGTAGGAAGCAATCAACAATACAAATAATATGCTGATAAGAAGCAGAGAGAGGTTCATTTTCAGGTGGGTGATCTTGTATTGGCTCATCTTAGGAGGGAGAGATTTCCTACAGGTGAATATAACAAACTGAAAATGAAAAAAATTGGTCCTTGCAAGATTCTTTGGAAGTTTTTAGCGAATTCCTATGAGATTAGCCTTCCTTCGGGCATGGGTATTTCACCAATCTTTAATGTGGTAGATTTGTATCCATTTCAAGGTGCTACAAGTGAAGAAAAAGTAGAGTTAGAGTTGAAATCCGTTGAAAACCAGCAGGTGACCAAACCCGTTCCACTAGAAATTGAATGCATTCTGGATAAACAATTATTGAAGAAGACTCGCGACAAAGAGTATTTCAAGTATTTGGTGAAGTGGCATGATCATCCTTTGGAGGATGCTTCGTGGTTAACTGTACCTGAAATTTCTGCCTATGGTCATTCAATCGATCACCTCATGAGCAGGAGCTCATGCTTTCCTTTTGTCTCCAGGGGAGCCTGATGCAGGGGCATCTTCTCAGAGTTTTAGTTTTTCTTGTGTTTTGGCTTGTGCTCGGGTCCTTGTGGCCAAATTTTGGTTTGTATGGTTTTGTATGTTCTTATTGGGAGGCATAGCAAACATGTCATATATCTTTTTGTGCCCATGAACCTTGTCTGATGTTGTTTTTGTTTCCTCAATGCAATTCATTGATCATATGTGGTTTTTTACCACGTTGTCATTTGGGGGCGCAAGAATCAGTTACGGATCCTTCTCTTAATGTTTTGTCTCAAGAGAAAAGTTGTTGCTTTTGTTTTTGGTGGTGGATGAGTCTATAGAGAGGGAGACACCATTCTTGGCTTTAACATAGAGGCTCTGTTTTGAGTTTGGTTGAGGCAGTGAAGTTTTTTGTTCTTTTTTTTGTTTGTGGCAACCAAGTTTTGTTGTGTTTGGGAATGACTGAGTCTGTATAAAGGTACTATTGTGGATGTGACATCGAGGATCTGTCCTATGGTTGTATGAGAGTGAAGTTTTTGTTTTGTTTTCAAACAAAGAAGATTAGTTTTGGTTTGAGACCGTGAAGGGCTCTATTTTGGTTTTATTGGTAGCGATATTGATGTTGTGGATTGACTAGCGCATCACAAAGTTACATGGGAATATTAATATATAAACTCTTGTCTAGAAATACATGGTAATAATAGCATAAATAGCAAGTGCTTTGTTTTATGGCGTTGAATGTATGAAGTGTAAACTTCCAATAGTCCTCTATCTTTGCTAGCGAGTTGCCTTTGTATATAGGCGTTGAGCCTTCTTGCACCAAAATCAAATAAAAGAATCAGAGTTCTATTTTCTTTCTTTATGGGTTGCTCTCCATGTTTCTCATCTAGAATTTGGGTTTCTTGGTTAGGATAAACTCCATACAGTAAGGAGTGAATTCATAGGAACAGTGGATAATTGAGATCATAAGGAGTGCCACTTGGTTTTTAATGTCGAGTCCATATCTTGTATGGAGAAGTACACATTGATGTTGCTAGTCATTTCAAAGACATATTTGAAAACATGTCTATGTTTCTGTTTAGTTTAACCCTCTTCTCTACATATCTGTATGATCACAGTTGCAGGTAGTGAGAAAATAAAAGGGAAAACAAAAAGTTTGGATTTAGATTATCTTCTTTGTCACCAAGAAAATATGAAACACAATGATACAACTTTGGCTCTCATGCCAAATAGTCAATTCTTTACAATAATAATGTACATATACAAGAATAATACAAGTAATGATAATGAATAAAGTCACTGTTGTTGGCTGCCACTAACCCACATGGTCATCCGCAAAGCCAAAGATGAAAACATTGTCCAGGCACTTTTCTACCAAACCACGAAGCTTTACGCTTCCTTGAAATCCTTCCTAACATGAAGGATACCCGACCTTGCATGAAGTGCCTAGCAACCTGGTAACAATAGGCATGAGGGAAAACCTGGTGCAATCTGATGTCTACATGCATTTCTAACTAGAATGTGCATTTTTCTACAATCAAGATGTGGCAGAGAAACATATCAATATAAACTAGGTGGTTATTCATCTTTTTCAATGAAAACATAGCTTTGACCAAAGCACTTATGCATATACCGGCAAATCCTGAAAAGAGGATCAACCTTCTCTGTTAGCCCACATTCGGCGTAGAAAAATAAACTAATTTCTTACAAAACAATTCATGAAACACATGCATTTGTCCATAAACAGATACTATTACTTTCTTGCAAAATTTAACGTGAATATTCTTTTCTACCAAGTACAAGATCTTATGATGATTTATGCATGTTATGCTTCTAATAATGATTTCCATGCATTATTTATTTCACTTACTCATACTATTTTTACTCATGTTTTTAACCATTTCTTATTGATTTGCAACATGGATAAGAGAATCTTGTATATAATGAAAAGATGCCAGTATTGATCATGATGGAACTTACATAGATCTCTCTCTCTCTCTCTCTCTCTCTCTATATATATATATATATATATATATATATATATATATATATATATAGAAATATATATGTGTATAACCATATCTAGATACACACATATATATTAACCATATATATATGGTTTATATATATACACTTGGTTAAATACATACCACATTGCATACACAATTATCTCAAAAATAATAAAGGCTAGATCTATGAATTCATATCCGGAGGCAAGATCAGATTTATAAAACCGTCACGTTTAAAATTTGTGATAAGGAAATGAGAAGAATCATATTTTCTATCAGTTTCAGATTCATATTTGCTGAGTTAAAATAACAAAAACACCATTAAGAGAGGGATTCATTCTCTAAGATTTGAACAAACATTACAACATGGCAAACTTAAGTCATGATTGTTGAGTAAAAAATTAACTTAATGGGCAAGGCCAAATCTGTGGTTAACTAGTTGAGCACCTTTAGAGAAGGCTGCAAGCACCCTGGTGGTAAGGTGAGGTTGCCTATAGCAAACCTATAGGTGATCATAAAGCTGCTACAGGAGTCCAGCCAACTGCTACAGGAATCTAGTTTACATCTACAGGAATCTAGTTTATGGCTACAGAAAAATAGAGGAAGCAAGCCGACAAGATAAAACAAAGGTGGCTAAGAACGTTCACAAGATGATAAAAGAGAATACTCAGGTCACTTAAGAATATATATAGGTCGTTTAAGACCAAAATGTAGGCCAAAGGCATAGTATACAGGCCAATAGAATGGTAAAAACAGGTCGATAGGATGAGTAAACATAGGCTAAGAGAATAACAATCAGGCCGATAGAAGTACATAGGCCACTGTAACAACAACATGCAGATATAAATATCATAGGCCGATAGAAAGGATCTTCAAGCCATTATGTTTAATATAGAGGCCGATAGAAATTAAGTTTAGGCCGATGGAATAATATACAGGCTGTTAAGAATTAAAACACAGGCCGATACAATAATACAAAACAAAACTTGAAAAAAAAAAGTTCAGAAAAAGGTACCCAGTTATCCACGATCTCCTCTGTAGGTCGCTCTCTTGCCTCCTATCGTCGATGATTTCTGTTGTTTGTATCTTTCTTCCCCTTTTTTTGTCTTTTCTCTCCTTTTTAATGAATGTGCTCCCTTCTAAAATTGGCGTTCCCTTTTTAGTTAAGCTTTTATTTTCTTTCACTACAGTATACATATGTTTCATGCATGAAAATGAGGGTGCGTGAGCACCCAAAGTGCCTTGATTCTTTAGCTTTAATTCAAACTTCACTTAATACTGCAGTTACACCATATTTATCATGCATATGTGTATGTTTATATACATATATGTGTGTGTGTGTGTTTATATTTTAAATTATATATATGTATATATAAATATAGACATATATATAATTATATTAAGTCTATCTAAAATATTGTATCATGCATGTCTATATATATATTTCTGAAATCAACCTATATAGTTTTATTAAATCAAAAGATGAAAAGAAGCATGATTTCATGGAAAACCCATGCAATTGAAAAGAACGTACTTAGTAAACAAAATTACATAATTAGCTAATTGTTAAACGTCAACCACACCCAATATCCAATGTAAACTGCACAATCTTGACTACGTATCCATGTTACGCGAATGCATAATGAAGCCATTCATTAAAGCAATATGAATGATGCAATATGTATGAAACTAAGTGAGTGTGTGCATGCATCGGGTTTTTCCGTCATGCCAACTCTTGCCGGTGGCTAGGATGCTTCTACCTCAACCATGTTCTCATCTTCGACACATTCCTGCACTCAGTCGCACTTAGATTCTTGTCAATAGGTTAGTCTATATAATCATAGCCGAAGCACAAGTAAGATATAAATCTATATTCATTAACATAATAATCCATCATTATATCAACTTTCAAATTTATGTAATTTTAACATTAACGACAATTTACCTTTATGCACATGAAATCACCCAATAGTAAAACAATCAATCTAATGTACAATAGTCTCGTCAATTATACTGAATTATAAATGAAATCAAAAGTTGAGATGTGACAGCTTGGGCATGACAAGATGACTGATTGATTTTTGTTTTTGAGCCTCTGGGTCTTCTTCATGTCTAGTTTCAATAATTAATCTTTTTTGTCATAATAGTTCTAATATCTTGTCATGATAGTATATGGAAATCCATACACATTCATGGATGTTTAAACAATTTTCAGTTGTGTGATGCTTCTTGATTATTTGAACTGCATAGTAGTGAAATTGTAGCTAGAGTGATGAGATCTTGTAATTTTTAGTTCTCTGCTATAAGTTGTTACATTAATTATCTACTATAAATTGTTTCATATTCATCTTTATTAGGCGCAATCTTATGCATATTCTAGGTTTCTAAACATTACTCATGAAGTATGTTATGGTAAATGAAATCATATATGGGGATACAAATCAAATTTACATTTGTAGTTTTTGATAATATAAGGCGGAAAAACCAGGGGCCGAACCCTTACAAAGAAGAACCCAAAAAGGGCAAAAAAGGCTCAGAAGACAAAAATAGCCAGAACCACCACAGACAGCTTACATACAGCTGATATACAGTAAATAGAAACTATCAGTAAAAAACCAGCTAACAGAAAGCTTAGAAAGAAGACTAGGAAAGGATGTCTTCCCAGCCTTTAAAAAGAAACTCAAACATTTTGTCAAATTCCTTAGCCCTATTGTCATCAACACCATGAGTGAGGACTTCATGTTCCTGCAGCAGAGAGAGATTAGCCATAGCCGGCCTACAAAGCATGCTTGTAATGAACCTACCAAGAGAAAAGACCCTCTTCTCCAGAAAATCCACCCGCCCCTTCAACTGAGACAAATCATCAGAATGATTACCTTTCTCATTTACTTCCTCCTCCATACCACCTTCAACATTTTTACAATCCTCCTGAATAAAATCAAGGTCTGTAGGAACCTCAGTGGGAATCGAGTGAACATCATTCCCATTGTTATCATCAGTGCTAGTAGCCTCCACATGAGTAGTAGTAGCTCCCACGTCAATACAGTCACCAATGGGAGCAGAATTTTCAAACCCCTTATTGCCCTTAGTATCAAAGGTCTCCGTAGGTATTTCTTGCCCATCAATCTCCTCAACACCACCCGAATCTTCAATAACAATCTCCTGAATATCATCACTCTTGGGCTCATCCTCCCCCTCTTGAGTAGAGGCTTCAGAATTGCTTCAGATTTGTAGTTGTATGTGTAGTTTGATAGTAATATATTATTGGGAGATCTATTAGGTCTACAAGAGCAGTAAGTTAGTGTAAGGAATGTTCTATGACAAATCTTTCAGATGTCCTTATGTAAAGGGTGTGGCTAAGTTGTGTAACCTATTTTCCTTTCATCTCTTTAATTGTCCTATAAATATATCATGGAATACCCTAATTGGCCTTGTAGAGCAAAACGTGTAGAAAAGTTGCCTACTCTCATTAGTTGGCTCATAATTGCTTGCAGTTTGAGTATGAGTCTTACCTTGTCAATCTAAACCAGCTTAAGTTCCCAAAGTTTAGATCTCAGAGTGCATCCTCTAGAATTACAAGATACAATTTAGAACACTAATACTTAGCTTTGTGACCGAAGAATGAATGATCTATATAAAGATTCTAGAATTTGTGATGTCTCAAGATAAGTAATGGATGATGATAGTTTGTGGATCAAGGTTGAGTTGATGCTCACAAAATGTCCTATACCTATAGAAATGATCAAAAAATCTGCATAATTTTATTTTTTGTTTTGCCTATTTCATCTCTACTTCCTTTGCACTTTCTAATATTTGAAGATTGATGGTATTTAGAAGTACCTTGGAAGGGTTATCGCTATGTTTCTAGGGGAACCATTCTCGTAGGTTAGTTTGCAACAATGTGTGTAAACAACGAAGACAACAAATATTCCTAGAATGAATGTGCAAATCTAGATTCATTTTATAGCACCAAACTAAAGTGTTTCCTTTCTTATATGCAAATGATATATGAATAATGCTTGGAAGATGAGATGTGAAATGAATGTCATTAAATGCCTTTAAGCACATAGCTCACCAAATCACACAAATTTTTACTTAGTCAATTTAGGGTGGGAAAATAATGGGCAATGGTTGGCTAAATTTTGAATTTGAACTTTAAAAAGGTTGACCACACAACCATGGAAATGAGCCTAGGTGGATAATGAATAAATTGGAATAGGTCTATGGATATGTGTAATAAATGCATAGTTTAAGTGAATGGATCAAGGTATGTGCGAGTATAGATAAGGTGGGGGATAAATATAAGAATAGGTGTGTATAGATATAAGCAAAGATTAGGAAGATGAATCCAACTTCATGCAAAATTATGTCATTTGTCAATATATACATATATTAAAACATTCTCCCAAAATAAATAAAAAATAACATAAATATTTAAATTTCACGCATTACAATATTGTAATTATATAAAACAATCAACTTATAAATTAAGGAAAAATCATGAGTGGCCACTCAATTTTCTTCTATAGCATAGTAGCTTTAGATGATTATCTCACTATTTACAATAGATACTCTCATGGATGCCAAAAACGTGTGGACCTTCTAGACAGAGAGCTTTTAGAGGTTCTATGCATCATTAGTCCCTTTCCTATCTAAGTTGATGATGGTACTCTTTTGTCGTCTATATCTCGTGACCCCAACTTTCTTAAAACGGTCCACTCCTTGAGCCCACATTTTTCAAGGGCCATCACAAGCATGGAATACGGAATATTATTAGAAGCATCTCATTATGATTTTTCTTGAGAATAATGTTTCAAGGACAAAAGCTATAACTATCATCATATTGTAACTACATCATAAATCTAACGGTTAACACTTTCAATTTGAAATGGCATGTTTCTTTTTTTCTACGTATGACATGCTGCAATAACAAAAGACACATTTTTGTTATGAGTAAATTTGTATTTATCCGACTTTGATGTCCCTACCACTTGTGAATATGAGCTGTTATATTTTTGTTGACTAGACTTGTTCATCTCAATTTTTGGTATTTGAATGTGTAAGGATGAGCAATGTTTACTAATACTTTTGGGGAATCTTTCGATCATGAGTGTCGAGTTCTCCTCAGTTAGACCCTTAGATGGACTAATTCAATGATGGTGAACTAAGGTCAAGGACAATAGGCATGCATGCAATATGCTCCTAGGATGATGGTGGAGTGTTGATATAATCCATTTTATCCACTTGCAAATAGGATTCTAGATTTACATTATATGATTCTTTTCCTTTAAAGTTAGTTACATTTTTTAAATACACCACTTTAATATGTAATTTGGAACATTCACACTTTAGATCAAATGTAAAAAAAAAAGCAAAAATTAAATTTAAAATTTTAATTTTAATAACTAGAATCCAAGAACAAAAGTGATCCAAATCCAATTTGCTTACATAACTAAACCAAAACAAAAAATAAAATATTTATAAAATTAAATAAATTTTTAAAATAAATGTTATCAAATTTCAAAAATAGATAACATTAATCACTATATACCTAAAATATGAAAGAAAAGAAAACAAATATACAAATTTCACCATTACAATAAAATTATTATTTTATTTAAAGAAAGTTAAAAAAGAGTTACAAGAATATTGAATGTATAGATTGCTTCTACATGAAATGCAAGGTATTTGGTAAAGGGTCTCATGCTTTCAACGAATCCAAGTTCAAGTTTTGTTTCTTCCAACATAAACTAGGTTTAATTTTATAAAGAGCAAGTTCACCTCAAACTAAAAGATATGATATTATAAATAAATTATGGGTGTAAAATATTAGCATATCTATCTTTAGAAAAATCTACGTAAAAGATGCCCAGAGATAGGTGTTTATTCCCACTTTAATGACAAATCCAATTACAAATAGGCGCCTCACAATGATATATCTTGACCTCTTTTAAATATATTTTTCTAAAGATAGGTATGCTAGTTTATTTTACTTTAGAACTATTTTATTTATGAACACATAAATTTTAATTTTTAGTGAAAAATTATTTGATTTTATCTACATTGTTTACTTTATTCTTCTTTTAGGCAATTTTAAAATTTTACACTTTCAACCTTAAATCTTTTACTTAGTTTTTTTCAACTCATTTTATATTCTTTTCATTGTTCATTGTTTCCCCCTTTACCTGAATAGACGGTAGATATGAACTTAGGTGAATCTAGAAAGTAATATCAAATTTTATTTATTTATTTATCTTCTTCTTTTACTCTAAAGGTTCAAATGTATTATAATTTTAAAAAATTAAATTAAATTTGCGTTTAAATAAAAAATAAAATAATTTCTTAAATGGAAAAAAAAAATTATTTGCTTCACATGTTTAGGTATTTTTTTATATAAGAGATTTATTAATTTAAAAACTAATTTATTTCTAATGACGTATTTTGTAACACACTTACACTAAAGAACTATAATATTTCAATTTAAACCCCTTGTAATTGTAATAAAGGAAATTACTATCATTTTACTCACAACGCCCTTAAATCTTTTTCCTACTTTTTTAACCTCTCTATATTGTTTTCATCCTTTATAAAATATATAATTAATAAAATTAAAAAATATATAAATATAATTTACTTAAGACTTATTTTATTTACTAAGAGTTATTTTATTTTATAGTTTATAATTTTAGTTTTTAAAATATATGTGGGCTATATTTTTATTTTTTTAACACACCATTACACTCCACCCCTTACCATTGTAGACGCCTCTCAACATAATTAATGTATAAAATATTTAGTACTTATATTTGGGTTTGGTCTCAAATGTCAATTTAAACTATATATTCAAAACATCTCTTTTTATTTTTTTATATACAATTTACCTTTAAGTTTAGTATGAAAATAATATTAATGTTAACCTCTTGGTGTAGACTAGAGGATTGAGCCATTGAAAGACACAAATAATGGTCACAAAACCCTATTTGCCCATGTATACGTTAGGGGCAGCGTATAGGGGGTTTGCCCTATTGGTCCTTGGGCTATTAATTCCTCTATGGTTAAAAAATAATAATATTATTAATTTTATTAGTTGAAAAGAAATTAAATTAAATTTTGATTTTTTTAATATTCAATTTATTTTAAGGAGTCTATTAATGAATAATGGTTATTTTAATGATTATTTTTTATTTATATATTTTATCAATAATTATACAAATGAATTTATAAAATACATAAATAATAATAAATATTTGTTTTTTAGATAATTTAGTGGGGGTTTATTAAGGGGTATGTCCTTAAAAATTATAATTGTATATATTCAATGTCACTTTATAATATCAAAAAGAGACCTAGCTTACAAAATGGCATTATAGCTCAACACTAAACATAACCAAAAACTTATAAGCGTAGCACTAACAAACCAAAATTTAGTCAACTAACTATTGCACAACAAAAACTAACAAAAAAACACCTTAGAACCTAGACCACATGTCACCCAAACATAAACCCTCAATAGAGCCACCCTTAGATGATTCCCTAACACTCATGGTTGGTTGGTCACATTAGCATGTACCTCTTTTATCACCTCCTTAACCTGGTTCACTACTCCAAGAGATATTTTCCCTAGAGGCCCTACCAACAAGGGGAAGTGCACTCCATGGATAATTTCTCAATGGCGATGAGCCCTACAGATAGTATGACTACAAAATACTAGAATAATGAAATTATTGCCCACATTCAATCTACCATGAGTGAGACACATACAACCTTGCTAGAAACTTTCCCACATCATGACATAGACACAAAGCACTCCCACTTCACAGTGTAGTTTTCCCAACTCCTACCTATCATTTTTTTGAACCAACAAGGAAGTTGAGGCCTCACCTTATTCTTATGCTTCACCATCTCGGTAACATCTTCTTTCTTTTCCATTACCATCTCCCTAAATTGATCAAGGAAAAATAATTTTAGAAGTCAAAGCCTTAATTCTACATCATCAATATAAAATTTGAGATTAGTAATAAAGTCTCAAGGTATATTGTCACCTTAGGCCTACAACTTGCTTCCAACCCATTTTCATCTAACATGCCTTTAATAAAACCTAATGCTAATTCAAACTCATGTGAAAAGATAATTTTCAACCTCTTGTCTGAGACAATGCCACATACCTTCAACTCCTTACCCTTGCCTAAACTTCACTTTGTTTGCCATCTTGCACCAAAACCAAAACCAACACACAAAGTGACCAGGCAAATACTCTCACTAAACATGCTCTGACTCAAGACCCTTCGATGCCTCCTGATATCAATTCCTTGGCATGCTCAAGCTATTAACACAACTAATATCACTTTCCACCATATCAATGCCAGAGGATTTAGTGCATGCATTCTTGCCAATCCCCATCCTCCATATTACAAATGAGAATAAAAACTCCTTATTTAATCACGTATACCACGCACCTAATTTAGGTACTTTGCTAGGAAATGATAAATGACAACCTCAATTCAGGAACTAAAACAATTATAAGGCCTAAAAACTTGTCAACTTAAGCTTAGCTTGTATTTTCCTAAAGGCTAAAAGCTTAGGTGCCTATCTAGATTAGTCCACGAAATTTGGAACTCACTATATATGGTAGTAATAAGCTCTTGATATCCCTTCATTTTCAAGATAATTTGTCATAGAGTTTAAATGTCACTTGCAATGATGAAAGTTGATAGAATCAAATTTCTCCTTTAACCCAAAGACTTATTCTCCATATCTATTTAGCATCTAATTCAAACTGTTCCCTTTATTAATAGTATTGATTACCACCATCAAATCATTTTAAACTATTTTTTTCAAGGTTTTAAGCAACTTTTTACCCAGACCTGTAAGCAACACTTCCCATTCCACTTCATTGTTTGTCCTTATAACTTAGAAGAGTGATCCTCCATAATTCAAACCCCCTTTAGAATCATGAAGCAAAAAACCACCACCTACCAAACCTAGATTCCCTTTGGATGCCCCATCAAAATTAAACTAATATAGGTTTCTTCATGAGACACTCATCATTCTCCTCTATCTTGTTATGTTACTTTATTCCTCCTATTCTTCTTACTTGAATTTCTTTTCTCTCATATCTCTTGAATGAGGATAGAGTTTTCAAGCCCCCAATTCTATAGCACCATATTCTCATAGATTGATAAGGAGCATTTATCCTTTCAAGTGTGAGGTTGAGCATACTATTTTATTGAAGTGTAGATACTATTCCAACAACAGTCTTTTGAAGAATCTGTATTCCTAAGGATCCTTGAATTGTGTTCAAGCCATAAGCCTCACAATATGCTCATTAGCACTAGATTCCAGAGACTATGCAAATTTGTACATCCTCATAGCCAACTATAGATTAGCATCCTAATAGGAGTTAAAATCACCGAATTTATCCCCATCCTATATAACAATTTATACCAAATTGATGTAGAGAAAGGGCATAGGAGGAGTAAGTGGTCAACTATTTTAGATAGCACTTGGAGGGACCATAAAAAACTATTTTTATCATATTGTCATAAGTTAAAATTTTATTTAGCACTGCTAACCATGTAAATGTGTTGCATTTATGAGTAACATCCTTACAACATATTAGCTTGCTAGGCCAATTCTTTAAATATAGGAATTGCTTATGTTTTAGTGTAGTAAGTAACCTAATGCTACTTTATATATACCATTTGGATGCTCAATCCATTGTGCCTTGTCAAGATGATTGAGACTAGAAATCACAATCAAATGTAGGATTGAAGATAGAATTATCTTCTACACTTCAAAGATGGGATCCTTTGCAAAACTCTTACATATTTTCATCTTCCTCCTATTCACATTTTTTCTCCCCCCCAATGGTCATAAATTCTAGTACCCTAGAGACCTAAAAGAATTTCCTTCATCTCCACTAGCTCTAGGATAGAGTTTAAAGGAGATTGCCCCACCTAAGGGCCATTCTAGAAATCTACACTTTCAACATTCCCCAAATCCTAGGTTATCTTGTCTTTTATGATAATAATAATAAATGTTTGTTTTTGATAAAGTCAGCTGGAAAAAGGGTCCAGAACCCTATACAAAACAACCCAAAGGGCAGAGCAAAAGCCTCACACAAGCCAGAAACGGTGCATTAACAATAGACTAATAGCATAACACAGAGTAACCTAAAAACCCAATAGAGCTAACTTTAAGCAAAAACCAACAACAAAAAACATAGAAGAAACAACTAAGGATTCCCATCAATCCGATGCTTAGGGAGGAATTTGAACATATCCTCATAATCCCCTAGGCTGTCAACCCCAATGCCTTGGATCTTGTCGTTGAAATCCTTCACAATAGAAAAGGCAATAGCAACATGGTACAGGACTTTGGTAGCAAACCCCGCCATCACTTTTCAATTCTTTTGCAGTTTCCGGTCACATCTCATTTTGTGGACTATATTATTATTCTAGATTAGTGAACATTTACTATGATTATTTTTACTTTGAGTAAATTCCACGTGTGTGAAGGTAATTATCATAATGTTATATTTGTGTGAATTAGAAAGTTGATTTAATATTAAATATTATTGATGTGATTATAATGTTTTGCTTCGGCTATGATTTTTCGGGAACTAACCTATTGACGTCAAGTTGAGTGCGAATGAATGTAGGTACTCGTCGAAGATGAGAACATGGTTGAGGTAGAGATGTTCTAGCCACTTGGCAAGAACTATTTGGGATGGATAACCCTGATACACTCACACACTCACATAGTCTCATATCATATTGTATTTTATGGCTTTAATATGCATTGTTGTATGGATAATGAATGTGATTTATGTTTAATACTTCGATAAATAATGTGTTTTAATTGCTATAAAAAGTCCTTTTCGAATGCATGATTTAATTATAAATATTAAAGTTCTTTCGATTATATTTAAAATGGTGTATTTTTTTAATTTAATAATAAATAATAATAAGTGTTTTCCTTTTTTATATAAATATTATTGTTTGAAAAACAATATCTAATTTAGAGTTAAAACAATTATGTTTAAATAGATAGATATAAATTATTATCATTGCAAATACTTCTTGAGCTGATTTAAGTAATTGTATTTTATTAAAAATAGAAAAAATATATTAATAATATTAATATTACATTTAGAATATAATTAAAACAATTAAAAGAACTTAATGTCATGCAAATGACAGAAATATATTTAGTTACTGTCATGCAAGTGATAGAAATATAATTAAGATAATTTATTCCATTTTTAAAAGGAATTCAAAGCCTCTCGACTATAAAAAAAAAAATTCATGCAAAATAGAGGTAAACTTCAGTTATCAAAAGCAAAGGAATTCTAAAAATTGGACGCCAAGTTTAGGGCAGATTTTTAATAAAAGCAAAAAGAGTTAGCAGAAAGAGACCACCATCTGCAAGTGACCTTAATCTCTTCTTCGGCAGCGAAAGAGAGAAACTCGGGTTTTAACAGCAGAATAAGGATGATTTCCTTGCCAGGAACAAAGGGAACACAGGGCAGCAATTGAAGGGTAGGCGACTATCTTTTGCCATCGACAACTTGAAAGATCCAGGTATTATTCTTTTGTTTTTGGAAAGTTCTGTATGTTACACTGTTAAAACGTAGGTTGTGATTGTCTACTTTCTGGTCTGTGTTACATCTTTGGGCGGCCAATACTATGTTTTCCTTGCTATGATTTAAGACTCCCTGCCGTCATCTATCAGGGACTGGAATTGAATCAACCTTCTGTTGTGGCGTTTGACCTCTTTATTTTGCTCGACCTGCTATTCCTTAGCCTATAGAACAACTATCTTTCACCGTTGAGTATTTACTCAGGCCTACATTTGCCAAAGTCCACCATCACCAACTTCCTTGTTTGCTCGATTTTAACCTTGCCATCGCTTAGAAGGTGGGCGGCCTGCTATTTTTATTCATTGTCTCTGCTTTTCTTTGTTTTCCTGATATAATACTAAGTGAATTGACCCTTTTCTTGATCTTGAAGCATCCATTTGAAACCATAGTTAAACAAGTTATCCAAGATACTAATAATTTATTCCCTGGCAGACTTTAATTCTTTCTTTCTCTGATAATGCTATTAGAAGTCAATATTTTGCTAGAAGTCAGCCTCTACTTCTTGATCGAACTATGTGAAATTAACTCTTAATTTTAGGCAGTATTAGGTTCCTGTTGCAGTCGTGTATTATTGGATCAGAGGTCCCTACTATAGCTATATTTTATCTATTTTATTGTTGTTCAAAAACCTATTTAAAGTTACTGTCGCTAGTTAGATAGTAACCTGTTGTGAATTTTTGATTACTTTTATTTTAACTTCCTGTCACAGTTGTGACAGTAAGGTTGTTGAACGATTTAGGAAACTTATTACATTATTAATATTGAATGAAATAGTTTCTATCACAGTTGTGACAGTAAGTTTGTTGAATGACTTAGAATACTTATCATGTTATGAATTTTTAAGTGGAATATGGACTAGGAAATAAAATCAATTTAATAGATTAATAGATGCAATTTGTGTGAATAAATGATGAATTCTTGCTTGAAAAGTGTGTTTCATGAATGATGTTTTGGAAAGGGAGTTAGAGATGGTTTATAGGCGAATATGGGTTGTTATTTATTTATTGTGAAAGAAAGTAGATTTTTAGCTATGAGTGTTTTGGGTTACTTTTGGGCTTGGATGCCGAATGTGGATTATCAGAGATGGATTTTCCTCTTTTCAAGAATTGAACCTGTAACTATTTTTCAAATGTTTAGATCTAAACGAGCAGTCATTGAAAAAGATGAATATTTATCTAGAAAACTTTATTTATATATATCTCTGCCACATCCTGTTGTGAGACAATCTGCATTTCACTATTTAGAATTGCACATTAGACATCAGGTTGCATCGGGTGTTCCCTCCTACTAGTTATTTCTAGGTAGCTAGACATTTCGTGTAGGGTTGGGTTTCCTTCGTGTTATGTAGGGATCCAAGGAAGTGTAATTGCTTCATGGTTGGGTGGAAAAGTGCCTGAGCCATGTTCCCGTCTCTCGGCTCGCAGGAGAACCATGTGGGTTCATGGCAACTAGAGAGTTGTTTTGATTAAAATTATACCTATTGTACATATTTATTGTAACTTGTAATTAGATGTATTATGGCATAAAAGCCAATGGACTTTGTATATTATTTTGTAGTGCTATCACCTAGATTGAGCACGTGATTTTATAAGATTTAATGACTTTTATTGATTCATATTTATGAGATTTATCTTTTACTTGAGATGTAATTAAGTGGATTATTTACTTCATGTAAATTTTGTGATGGTTTGAGTACTTTACATTTCCCAACCTTAGACCTGAGATCAGCAACCTCCTCTGCAATCTTTTCACACAGGGTGCATTTCCTCTTGTCCTCCTGATCATGGGAATCCTTCTTGTCCTTCGAGTAGGGAATTTTCATTTTAGGGAAGTGACTAGTGCCCTCTTCCTCCTACATAGACTCCTTAGGTGTGCCCCCTTCATCTTCTCCCAGAGTGTCTTCCACAAACTCTGACTCACCCGACAACTCAATTCCTTGAGGATTAGTTGAAGGAATACCTACAATGTGGTTGGACCTTCTGACCCACTATACAATTTTACCAGAATTTCCCAACCCATCGCCACCTCCATCTTGCTTAGTAACTGTTGATCACAAAGAATATTGAGAGGGGGGGTGAATCAGTATTCTGTAAAACTTTTCTTTCACATATTTATTAATCCATTTACCACATTCAATAACATGAAAGCAAAACAAACATAAAAAGAGTAGCCACAAAGTCATAACACATAGACACCGAGATTTTTACATGGAAAACCCAAAAGGGGAAAAATCACAATGAGTGTTAGCTCACAATATATTATGATAGCAATACCAAATTAAATGAAGGCTCATTGCCCAAGGACTCACTGTCCAAAGAAGTGATCACTGCAATAGGCTCATTGCCAAGAGATGACTGCTGCAAATGCATCTATAGAATGCTGAATTTTAGTTCCCTTAATAGCTCAGTATACAGACTCAAATGTCTTCATAATGTTTGCCCTGCTTCACATATACTCTGCTCTTCTGCCCTTACTATCTTTTTCTGATCACAAAACTACCTTAGATCGTACACACATTGAGTTCACACTATATTCACACTCTCTCATACCTCCAAAGCTGAAAACTATCAAGTATATATATTCACATCAAGAATTTCCTCAAACTAGGTCGGCATGCAAAAGATAAAATTTATATATTCAAGTTATACTTTGTCAGCCTGTTATTGTGCCCAAACAACAATGCGGACCCAATCAATCATGAAAGACTCTTCATATAGAACCACTTAGATTAATGATTCAATCATATATCTTCACCGCATATCGATCTAACATGACTGTCGGGTTAACCCTTAAGTGCACATCCAAGTAGCTTGACTGTCGTACCATAAATTTCAATGCGAACCATATGAGACTTTGAAATTCATAACCAACATTCATTATGGACCTCTTAACATACCTTCAGAACAGCAGGACATAATAATCTTTCATAGAAAAATGCGGATCTAAGAACTATTGTTCTATCATAGAGAAATACTGTCAACCTGAAAGTTGATACTGGAGAACTTGTAAAATGTGAACGAATGAACTTCAATCTCTAAAAATTTAGATTTAGATGCTCATGGCATGTACAATGCCTCAAAACCACAAATCAAAATATTCATTAGCGGAGGAATGTGGACCAAATTACTTAGGTACTCTGCACTGTTTCTGACTTAACTCTGTTCATCCAGAATTAAACATTTCACCATATGACTTCCAGAGGAAATCAGGACTTGAACATTGAATCATGACTTCATGAAATAACTATGAGTAACATACTAGAACCGCTTAACAAGATCTTCAATTGCGGAGGAGTACCAACTGAATTATTGTCACTGTCTCAATGTGATGTCAATACTTAATCAATTTGGCTAAGTTAACCTTACTGGACCAAAATATTGTACACACCTTTGTCTCAGGAGTTGTTTTCAAACATGTCAGGTTGTTGCCATCAATGACAACATCATATCAACAGTGTCTCTTGACTATGTTGCTAACAATCTCCCCCTTTGGCATTGATGGTAACACTTAGTGAAAAATGCTTGTATTGCTCCCCCTTACTTTGTATACTCTATTTTTCTACTCCCCTTTAGGTGTTTGCCCATTTTTCACTGGTTTTCTTCTCCCTCTTTGACATCAATGGCAAAGGTGTATGTACAAGTAGCAAAATTGTGTCAAAACTTCAAAACCATCATACTTTGCTGCATATGTACAGGTACAATCTTCCATCTTAGTTAGTAGTAGGAGGTAGAATATCATTATAGATGGTCTTTATCAAAGCTAACTCTCCATCCCATCTATTCTTTGCACTATCCAAAATTTGAATGTGACCATTTATCAAAAAGACTAATTTTTCTGCCTTCTGCACATCTGAGGGTGTATGAATTATTGTTTTTACCTTCAAAGCTTCTTCTACAAGATTAGTCATTGAATCTATTTTAGGACTTATCAGCCCTCTTAACTGGCACAACCTATTTTTAACTTCTTCCCTCTTTTTCAACATATTTCTTAAGTCATTATGGATGTTTACAACTTGTATCTCTCTACTATTTATTGATTCAACTGTCATATCATATGACTTAGAGATATTTAACAATTGGAGTTCTAGATCCTTGATTTTTTCTTCTAACTCCTTAGTAACATCTGGTCATGATAAGAAAAAATTGTATATATCATATGATTCCTTAATGGCCTTCTCTATACCTTTGATTCTATTGTCTAGCAGAATTGCATCATTATCCATCATGGTCTTTAGTTCAGATAACCTTTTCTTGTTATATTCTTTTCTAACCTTTATTTCTGTAGACTTTTCAAATGGCTCAAAATGTGTACTTACTGAGTTTATTAGTCCCTTGAGTTGATCTATTGGTGGCAATGATGTGTCTTTTTGGTGTGAAGGCATCAACTTCTCCAAGATACCGGATGCTTCACCAATGAGTTCATTGTCCTGTATGTGTGACTTTAGCATTTCTTCCTGTGCCTTAGCTTGAACAATTGATACCAGTTTGAATTTCTACATAGGAGACATTAAAGCCAAATTTATTGGTCCTTGCACAAACTACTCATCTAGACTTTAGGTTCCTTGTTGTTTCTCCAAAAAAATTCTTTGATAGAATCAACTGGATCTTGTAAGGCAGTAGTGTCTCTTGTCGTTTCTTCAAACACTTGGCACTACTCGGGTGGTACCAGATCCATAGCCTCTTGTTCATCAAAATTTTGCTCCGGTGCAGGGCTCTTCTCAGCTTGTTCAAGTTCTTGATCATCAACTTGTTGATTAGGAGGACTTGTCCCTATTTGGTCCTTGTCAGCTTTGTCTTGATCATTATCAGCAGGGGCTTGATCAAATTCTTCCTTTTCTGAGGCTACTTCCTCAAGGTCTTCCTCAATTTTCTCAAGATTTTTCTCTTCCTCTTGCTCTTCCATTGCTTTGTCTTTTATCAAAGGATTTGTATCAGTTTAGTCCATGCCTTGATCCATGCTGACTTTAGGTACAGAATTGTCATCACCAATATTTTGTTCTTCTCTGTCATATATAGTTGGGAGATGAAGTTCCTTTAGAACTTCCAGAGTGATATCTTCAGTTTCCTTGGCTAGCTTCTCAGTGTCACCTATCATGAGAGTATTTGTCCTTTTCTTTGTTCTAAATCTCTCTCCAAGTGCTTTGAAGACCTTTGCCTTTTCTTCTGAAGAGATCTCAGGACATAACTTTATCAATATGTATTCTCTAAGCTCAATGTCCTTTGCCATAACTGCTTCCTTTCTGATAGTCATAATGCTGGCAAGGGTGTCAGGGAGATCAGTTACTATTTCAATGAGAGCTTTATTATAGATCTCCAAATATTTGATTACTGCAGACTCAATGATGCCTTTGTCTGCATCATTATATTCATCATACAGTTGGGCTATAGGTTTTATATTTCCATCAACTATTATAGCCTTTAGGACATCCTCCAGATTAATTATGGCCTCTCCTTTCTCATGCTCTGCTTTCTTCTCCTTATTTCCTCCTTTCTGCTTTCCAAAGGGCTTGTCTTGCTTAGAATCAGAGGCTTTATTTGATTTTGCTTTCATCTTTTTAACCTCTTCATCTGTTTCTATTTCTTCATCATCTTTAGCCACACTGACATGTATTCTGTGTCCTTTGGTCTTTTGCCTTTATGACCCTTGTCAGTGGTTTTCTTGGAGGGTGCTTCTGTAGATGGGGTAGGACCTGGGGATTTTGAGGTTGTTTCAGCAGATGTGGAACCTCTTGTCCTCTTCTTTAGAGCTACAGGTGCCTCTGTCTTTATCTCTTGCACTTCCAGAGCCTTGCCATGCTCACCTTCAAACTTTCAATTGTTCTTGCCCTTGTTTTAGCAACTTCTTTTGTAATCCCTATGCTCTGGGCATATTTCTCTACCAATTTCCTCATCTTTTTCTGAGTTTCTAGTTTTCTTAGTTCAACATGAACTTTTACAGATAATTCTTCATAAGTGCCAAATCTTGGATCAGAGGTATCCCTAGGTTTGCTTAACATGATCTTGGCATATCCATCTAACACATCTACATCTACTTCATACACCATTGGCATAATCCAGACTGTTATAGGCTCAGTAGCCTCCATCATACATTGATCTTTGTTGACAATGAAACATATATCATTTTTATATTTCTCAACAATTGATTCAGGTATCCTTTGTCTAGAATGCATAGCTTTTTGAAAATTCTTAAAATAGCCCCACAAAGCTGCATTATGTGCATCTTTGTTTCCTATGCTATTTAGGTGATTTCTAATTTGAATAGCAACTAGTTGACTGCTAGACCAGATCAACTTGATTCCTAGTAATTCTTGCATGAAATAGAAAAATAGGCACATGATCAACATACCAAATTTGAAGGAATGTTTGTCTTCTTTTTTCTTCTTTATATTCTCCATTAGTTGCTGTCAGAGTAATTTACATAGGTCATACTCTGCATTCTTCTTCACCATCTCATAAGCTATGTATATAGCAGTACCGTAAATAGAGTTTTCCCGATTTGTGAAGTAGATTTTGTATCCGATTACCATGGATGCAAACCTAACTACATGGTCTTCAATGTCATTGATTGTCAATGCCCTTTTATCGAATTTGGCTCTAGTGGCTTCTGTCACTGTGCTATTTTTTACTGCCTTCAATATAGGTACTGTGCCAGTAGAATTCAATCCTATGATTGCCCTTATAGCATCCTTTGTGATCATGAATTGTGTATTGAGCCTGTTGGCCTCGTTTTCATCGGCCCATATAATCACTTTCAAAATCGTGGTAAATTTCCAATGAATAACTTTTGAAAGTGCATCCAACTCCGGATATACACCACGGTGGCACATTTATAAGGTTTTGAAACCTATTCTGGTACCCAAAAGGCACTATGTCAGATATTTTAATAAGTTTTAGAACTATTTCAAATCTCTGACGAACTTGTTGAAGTTTTCAAAAACACCAATGAAAGAAGAAACCTGCATGAAACGGTTACGGACTTCCTACTCTCCACATTCCTTGAAAACTGCCTATATTTGCTGCGAGTGCCTAGAAATAATGCGATATTTCAAATTATTGTGTTTGCATGTGTGACCAGTGCGCTTGCAGGCTTCAGAAACTTTTGAGGACATGCAACTATTCGATGTAAACCTAGACTCCATGCCTCTGCCCACGTCAAGATGGATATGGACGAAATGAGGACTTTTGTCCAATATTATAGTTGTAAATGCTTTGATAGACATGTATCCATAATGCACGGAAAGATTAGACAGCACACAAGAACTGTTTGACATAAATGCCTCAAAAGATTACAGTTTTGCGAATTGCAATAACAACATAATATATATATCAAATCGATTTGTCCCAAAAGGGTTCAGAAACTTCAAGGTAAATAGAATTGGCGGTTATAAAGCCAGACCCTCGACCCTCGCTAGTCTCCATCCACGAGCATCCTTTTGAAACCGGTTATAAACATCCATCAAAACATAATTGAAAGTGGATTTTTCTTAGATTTAACAGTTGCAAACGCCTCAGTCAATCTTGACTATGTGGAAGAATAGAGGAATCATGTGAATTGTTTAATAGAATGCCTCTGAGAAAGGTAATCTCATGGATTACAATCATTTTAGGATACTTACAAAATGGATTTGTTGAAAAGACCGCTGAAAGTTTTAAGCAAATACATTGGGAAGATGTAAAACTAAGTTCCACAATCTCTGTCAACCAACCTCCTCTTGGCTCATGCCAAAATAGGTGATTTACAATTGGGAATAGGCATCCATCAAAGCATGTGAAATTGGCACTCTTTTTTTTATGGTATGTTGTAGTTGCAATACTTTGGTGGACATGCATGCAAAACCTTGAAGCATAGGGAAAGAGCACATGAACTGTTTGATATAATGCCTCAAAGAAATGCGGTCCCCTGGAATTCAATGACTTCAGGGTTGTGTAAAATTGATTTGTTGAAAAGATTTGTTAGAGACTACAAAGAAAATGCAAATGGCCGGTATAAGCCATACCTAACAACATGGCAAGCATCCTATATTTTGCCTGTGGATGGATGAGAGTCACAGAACAAGGTAGGGATGCCCATCAAATATAATCATAATTGGATTATTATCCAAATATTGCAGTTGCAAGTGCCCCGGTAGATATGGATGCAAAATGTAGAAGCATACACAAAACACACTCAAACCGTTTGATAGAATGCAATAATTGCAGACAATGCATCACTATATGGAATCTATGTTTATGGGCAAGAAATTGTTCAAATGCCACCTGTGCATGAAAGAGCAAATGCAGTAGCTAGTCTCATTTCTAAAAACAAAGTGAGCTCATTTTTATTAACAGTATCCAAACCTCCATCTCCTAAAAGTATTGTTACCAGTGAAGCTTCAAAGTTTAAACAAGGGAGGGAATGAGATAGAGATTTTAAACATGATTGCAAGTGTCAGTGATGATAATATATCAGAAACATCAGAAGTTTGTGATAGCTTTGACAGAGTGCAAGATAGTGTTGGAAATGGCCAACATGAACCCGAAATTCGACATCATCATTAGGTCGTCCAATTGAACACACTGCAAGTTTTGAATCCATCTATAGTTCAATACATAGTAATGATTCAGATGTTGATGAAGCTTTTGTTGGGCAAGAAAATGATTATGGGACTGATGGAATTATGGAATGGGCCAAGAACCACAACGATGAGTTGTTACAGATTATTTACAGTTACCATTCTCTTCCTTTGCCATCAAGAAGACACATATTGCATTTCAACCACTTGACCATTTACCAAAATTGAAGTATCACAGACCTGGAGACTTTGGCCCTGAAATTGATGGGTGGGAGAATATCACAAGTCTGATCCCACATAACATGTTTAGAGGTATCCAACATCGAACCTCATGTGTTTGTGTGTAGTAATGTATTCATTAGTGTGAAGATCAATTCATAGGTATGTGAAGTAAGAAAGAATGCACAATGTCTCCTTCAACTGTCTTTCTTTGCAACATGCCAAGATTTGAAGAACTACATGATTTCCAAGAAGATCCTTACAAACATTAGCTCCATAACAAAGGAAGGTGGCCTTTCATTTCGAGATATGATGAATATTGTGTAAAATTTGCAAGGAGATATTATAGTGAAACCTTATTAATCTACTTCTAGAAGGATTCTTTCTATTCTTATCTTATATTTGGTTGCAAAGGACCTGGTAAATGTGCATGCAAAATTGGAGAAATTAGCTTGGAAATGGATGTTAATGGCTTTTTAGTTACAATCAAAGTGGGAAAATGGCCAAAGTTACTCAATCTACCTCTATCATGCTGATGTTGTCAGTGAAGGACATATATTTCCATAGTCCATATCCTATAGATGCGAACACAGGAATCTAAGATGTAGGCATACGGAGGAGTCATCAGTATCTAACGAAGTGTGACTACCAAAATGGAGCAAATGGAGGAAAAGGGTAACTTAGAGAAATTTACAACTTGAAAGCTCCAAGTAAATTATGCCACTTATTGTAATTAAAGTTAGCCTTTTGAATTTAACTTTGTAAAAGTTAGGTTTATCCTAACTCTTCTCATAAGGTAGTTATTCTAAGTGCCAAAGTTGGGTAGTTACTCTAAGTAACTATCTTTATGAAAAGAAAGTTAGTTATTTCAAGTAGGTGCACTTAGAGAGTTAGTTATACGAAGTAGTTACAAAAAGTGGTTAAAGTAGTTACCTTAAGTGGTTACTAACCTCACCTATAAATACAACATTGTAATTGAATCAAAGGGGGTTCCACTTTTTCACATGACAGTGTATGAAAGACTCGAATAGTGTTATTCAAGTTTGAAAGCAATAAAGAAATGTTTTGAATGTGTGTTCAACTCAATTTCATGTGTTGTTATTGGTTTTCATATGTTTCATCAATAATGATCATGTGCTTTCCTTTCAAAGTTGCATTGTGAGAAAGATATTTCGCATCAAGTTTTGGTATCTCTACTTGGATGCATGGAACTTAAATTCATAAGTTTAACTCTTATTTCATCATTAGTGTTTGTTATTTCTTTATTTTTTTCTTCTTATAATTCTAGAAAATCCAAATACCCCTATCATATGAGGGAGCTATCCCTCTTAAAAGTAGAGAGGAATCAACATAGACCTGTGATTCTTCAACTGTTGTGAGCACGTTGTTGCTAATCCAAGGGCGAACAGAGTTACTGAAGAAGATTATTTTAAAGCAACAAATTTGTTTACCAACAGAGCCACATTGATGTAGAGGAGCTTGGAACACTTAAACAAACTCAACTTATTCACCTTTCAAGTCTAGAACCATCAAACAATAGCCTTTCATTCATGACTGTCCCCTTTTCCTAGTAGCCCTCAAAACTTGGTTTTTTTATCATATCTTTTGGAGAAGGTCATAAACCTAGAAAATATTTGCCATTTCAGATACCCATTTTTTTTTTGACAACATATCTTCATTTGGGATAGGGTTGTTTTGGAACGATACCCTCAATAATTCGCTTGTAATGCTGCAACTAGGCCTAATTAGGACAACAAAAGAGGTTTTTTTGACATAATTTCCCAACAAGACTTCAAACCCACAAACTAAAACCTGTTTTGGATACCCATTTGGCTCTTTTATGACATATCTCAAGTGCAGGTGGGGTTACTTTGGAACACAAGCCCCTAAAATTGACTGTTCCGATGTCCTAAAGGCCTAATTCAGCTAGTTTGCATGAGGGTTTATTGGATCTTTAGACTGTAGGCCTCTACTCACCTCACTAACACCTCAAACACATCAAATATGGTCTACATAAGCTTGCTAAACTATTTTCCATCCTTCACCATTGACCTTTCTTCAAACCCCAACTCTTAGCCATCAAATTAAGCATAAAAATCATGAAAAAGTAACTAGGGCAGCAACAAATTCATGTAACTAGCCTTCCCCTACATCTGTAAGCATACAAATTGAAAAAACAACCTAAACTATCTTGTTCCACTGATTTACAAAAGTTTCCATTGGTGGAATGGCCTTTTATTCCCTTTTTAGACTCTCAAACCCTTAAAATGAGGGTTTCAGGAAACTTTTATTCAAAATTACTTCAAGATACAATGTTCTCCTTCTTTCTCACCTTCACAAGGCTCTTTAAACATATTACATCAATTATTTTCCCTGCCCCTTGAGCTTCCAATGACCAAAAACCTTCCCTTCACAAAGTGACTCTTCATATTCCATTTCTTGCACTTTTGCAATTTTGACAATATTTGCAAGATTTTACAATATTTGACAACAAAACTACCTAGAGACCTAATCAAAGACTTAAATACATTAAAATGGTCCTAGCATGACCTCATTACACTCATAACATGATTAAGACTTCAAATATTACAAGGTTGTCTCATGGTGGCATGAAATTCACATGGTGCCCTGCACCATACTCCCGGGCAAAGTTTTGCCTGAAGTCCTCTTGAGGACAGTGTTACATAATTAATTCAAGCTTTTCAATATCATTCTTCAACCTCCAAGTAGTCTTTGCACTCACCAACAACTGAAAACTTGCATTTGCCTTTGTCTTTAACCGGTTCTTCATTGTTGAATGTTATCTTTCATTTGATGCTTGATCCCTAACCTGTTCTTCTTCTGAAAATGGTGTTGAACCTACTATTTCAGCATCTCCATGGCTGCATCCTTCATGTGCTCTTCCTCAGGCATATACCCATTTCTCTCACTGCTTCATCACACAATCTCTCACAACATACTATCCATCTACCCAACAAAAGATCCTGGAAGATGCACCTCTACCCACTCTCTCTCTCAATGGTGTAACTCTCTCTTCACCTTCTCCCCAACTTAATCTTTGTTAGAGGATAGTGATCATAGACCTCTTCCATGTCCATAGAAAACACACCTTCTCATAACTCTTTTCTTGTAGCTATAAGATGGACCACAAGCACCTGCAACCAACACACTTCGCAATCCACCATATCAACCAGCTCTGATACCAATTGATGTAGAGGAGCTTGGAACACTTAAACAAACTCAACTTATTCACCTTTCAAGTACGGAACCATCAAACAATAGCCTTTCATTCATGACTGTCCCCTTTTCCTAGTAGCCCTCAAAACTTGGTTTTTTCATCATATATTTTGGAGAAGGTCATAAAACTAGAAACTATTTGCCATTCTAGATACACATTTGGCTATTTGATAACATATATTCAATTGGGATAGGGTTGTTTTGGAACGATACCCTCAATAATCCGCTGGTAATGCTACAACTAGGCCTAATTAGGACAACAAAAGAGGTTTTTTTGACATAATTTCCCAACAAGACTTCAAACCCACAAACTAAAACCTGTTTTGGATACCCATTTGGATCTTTTATGACATATCTCAAGTGTAGGTGGGGTTAATTTGGAACACAAGCCCCTAAAATTGACTGTCCCGATGTCCTAAAGGCCTAATTCAGCTAGTTTGCATGAGGGTTTATTGGATCTTTAGACTCCAGGCCTCTACTCACCTCACTAACACCTCAAACACATCAAATATGGTTTGCATAATCTTACTAAACCATTTTCCATCCTTCACCATTGACCTTTCTTCAAACCCCGACTCTTAGGCATCAAATTAAGCATAAAAATCATGAAAAAGCAACTAGGGCAGCAACAAATTCATGTAACTAGCCTTCCCCTGCACCTGCAAGCATAATCAAATTGAAAAAAAAAAACTAAACTAACACATTCCATCGATTTACAAAAGTTTCCATTGGTGGAATGGCCTTTTATTCCCTTTTTAGATTCTCAAACCCTTAAAATGAGTGCTTCAGGAAACTTTTATTTAAAATTACTTCAAGATACAATGTTCTCCTCCTTTCTCACCTTCACAAGGCTCTTTAAACATATTACATTAGTTATTTTACCTGCCCCTTGAGTTTCCAATGACCCAAAACCTTCCCTTTACAAAGTGACTCTTCATATTCCATTTCTTGCACTTTTGCAATTTTGACAATATTTGCAAGATTTTACAATTTTTGACAACAAAACCACCTAGAGACCTAATCAAAGACTTAAATACATTAAAATGGTCCTAGAATGACCTCATTACACTCATAACATGATTAAGACTTCAAATATTACAAGATTGCCTCATGGTGGCATGAAATTCACATGGTGCCCTGTGCCACACATGAACTCATCATGTACTCTGCTTAGTACGTACTGGACCCATGAGTCTTCTGCAAATGATGGAAAGTCAATGTATTGCATGAATTTATTCTTATCTAGTTCTTTGTATTCCTCTTTCAATTCATAATACCCACCACACAGATGATTCATATATAGTTCTCCAAGTTTGCTATCATTGTGTTCATCTAGGGCAACATGGATGTAAGCCCTAATGTCTTCTTCAAGCATCACACCATAGAGTACTTTCAAAAAAGTACCATCAGGATCAACTTCCGTGGATTTGTGTGGATGTTTCTTGAATTTAGGTCATGGTCTCTCAGTGATATCAATAACATGAGGTGTAGCCATTTTTGCAGGAATTCAAATAAGTTCACAGTAGGGTTTCAAACTGAAAAAATACCTCTTTTGCTGAATTAGGGTACACTTGATTTGCTTTGAGATGCTTTGGAAATTGTTGTAGTCATTTAGAACCTTGCTTCAACTCTCCTTGGACTTTTGATAGCTCAAATGTAAGGTGAATTGTTTGTCGTATGAGCTCCTTTTTAACCCTTATTAAGATAACCTAGTCATCATAAATGCTTGTTCTCCAAAAGTTGTCAAAACTCTTCACTGTAGAATACAGTCGATTAGGATTGCTCCGCAATGCTCTGCATTTGAACCTTTTCTACCAGAATTTCTTTCAAAAGACATGTCAAATAAAACTTTTCATCATGTCTTCATGCCAGATCCCAACACTGACTGTCTAGCCAGGGGATTAGGATTTTCAATACAGTTCCCCCTGAGCCAGAGCTCCCAATTTACTTCCCAGAGGAAGTATCTGCAGCAAAAGCTAGTGCAAATCCATCCCTGATTTCATTAACATCCTTCTTAATCCAGACCTTGCTCATTTCCTTCTTGATTTCCACCAAATTAGCCTTGTTCTTACCTTTATCTTCTCTCTGCTATGTTTTCCTCTTCTCTGTAGGATAGGCTCTTTTCTCATTCTTGCTTCTGCATAATCTTGCAACATGTCCAAATTTATTACAATTGTAGCATACCACATTCCTATGTCCCTAATTCCTTCTATTGATTGGATTCATTCTTGATCTGCATTGGTTAGCCATATGCCCAAATCTATTGCATGAAAATCACTTTCCATTGAAAGATTGAGTATTTCTTATATTGTTAAAACCATTCCTTATCAGACTTCTGCATTCATTTGATCTATGATCAATTTTCTTGCAATTAAAACATTGACCAGAGAATGATGGAACATTCTGATTCATTCTACTCCTACACTGAGTAGCCTTATGACCAAACTTATTGCAATTAAAACAATAGCCATTGAAATATGGGTACCTTTGAGCATTTGGTTGCCTGACCGGAGGTCTTCTTTTGTGATTCCAGAACTGATACTTTTTTTTCCTCATCTCAATGTTTGCTTGACCTAATTTAGAACTTTGTCCTTTTTCAAATCCCAAGCCTTGCTTGTCATCTAAACATTTCTGACTTTCAATCAACTCCTCAAGCTTTGCAAAGCTTATTTTGAATTTTTCTTTATAGCTATTGGCTGCTTCTAGATCATATTTTAAAGGTAACACATCTTTTCCCAATTTTTAACATTCCTTAGATGTATTCTTCACAACCTGATTCAAATATTCCTCAACTTTGGTTTTTTCTTCAACCAACCTTGATAGACTGTCTATGGATTCATATGCTTCTTTTAGTTTCTCACTTAGCTCTTTTCATCTTTCCTGGGACTTCTTGACTTGCTCCTTTAGTTTCAGAATGCAATCATTAGCTTCTTTGATATTTTCCACCAAATCTTTGATATCTGCCTCAGACTTGTCAAGATCTTCAAGATAAGCTTGTAGTTGTTCATTGTTAACATATATACAATCACCAATTTTAATGGTACCTGGATGACTTGCTTCTAGAGAAGTGAGATATCCTTTTGCTGCCATGTGTACACCTTCCTAGATCTTCCTCAAGCTATTAAGCTCCTTCCAAGGAACCTTACTCTGATACCAATTGTTGATCACAAAGAATATTGAGAGGGGGGGGGGTGAATTAGTATTCTATAAAACTTTTCTTTCACATATTTATTAATCTATTTACCACATTCAATAACATGAAATAAAAACAAACATAAAAAGAGCAGCCACAAAGTCATAACACATAGACACCAGGATTTTTATGTGGAAAACCCAAAAAGGGAAAACCACGGTGAATGTTAGGTCACAATATATTATGATCTAGCAATACTAAATTACATGAAGGTTCACTGCCCAAAGACTCACTATCCAAAGAAGTGCTCACTGCAATAGGCTCACTACCAAGAAAGTAGAAGAGAAGATAGAAGAAGGATTGGCTCACTGCCAAGAGATGACTACTATAAATGCATCTGCAGAATGCTGAAGTGCAGTTTCATTAACAACTAAGTATATAGACTCAAATGTCTTCATAATGTCTGCCCTACTTTTTCTGCTCTGTTTCACATATACTTTGCTCTTCTACCCTTGCTATCTTTTCTTGATTACAAAACTGTCTTATATCACACACACATTGAGTTCACACTATATTCACACTCTCTCATACCTCCAAAGCTAAAAACTTTTGAGCATATATATTCACATCAAGAATTTCCTCAAACTAGGTCGGCATGCAAAAGATAAGTTTGTATATTCAAGTTATAACTTGTCGGCCTGTTATTGTGCCCAAACAACAATGCGGACCCAATCAATCATGCAAGACTCTTCATATGAGTCTAGACCTATTATAGAACCACTTAGATTAATGATTCCAATCATATATCTTCACTGCATATCAATCTAACATGACTGTCGGCTTAACCCTTAAGTGCACACCCAACTAGTTTGACTGTCATACCATAACTTTCAATGTGAACCATATGAGACTTTGAAATTCATAACCAACATTCATTATGGACCTCTTAGCATACCTTCAGAATTGTAGGACATAATAATCTTTCATAGAAAAATGCAGATCTCAAAACTATTGTTATGTCACAGAGAAATAATGTCAACCTGAAAGCCGATACTGGAGAACTTGTAAAATGTGAACGAATGAACTTCAAGCTCTATAAATATGGATTTAGATGTTCATGACATGTATCTTCAATGCCTCAAAACTACAAATCAAAATATTCATCAGTGGAGGAATGCAGACCAAATTACTTAGGTACTCTGCACTGTTTTTGACTTAACTCTGTTCATCCAGACTTAAACATTTCACCATATGAAGTTTCCAAAGGAAATTAGGACTTGAACACTTAATCATGACTTCACCAGATAGCTATGAGTAACATACTAGAACCGCCTAACAAGATCTTCAATTGCGGAGGAGTACCAACTAAATTACTGTCACTGTCTCAATGTGTTGTCAATACTTAGTCAATTTGGCTAAGTTAACCTTACCGAACCAAAATACTGTACACACCTTTGTATCAGGAGTTGTTTTCAAACATGTCAGGTTGTTGCCATCAATGACAACATCATATTAGCAATGTCTCTTGACTATGTTGCCAACAGTAACAACATCCAAATCCATAAATTTTGACACAGCCACTTCATATTGAAAATCCTCCTTCCCTTCCTTTAATTTTTTATGGGGATGGGACCTTCCTCTTCCATTTCCATCACTCTCTTAACATAGGAGACCTCCCCCTTCTTGACATCAGTAGCCTAAGATTTGGGGCTCTTTCTTAGTTTCTTTGGGGTGGTTTTTCCTTTGGGGGTTTTAGAACCAGATTTAGGATTAGGAGTTTCGGTCGATGGGGAGTCCTAGATTTCCTTAATGCTAGGCCAATCCCCAGGGACAACTGAAGGGGAAACCACCTCTTTTTCAAACCCAACAGATTTCTTCCCTTTACCTTTAGCATTAGGGCTAGCAGCAACTGGGTTTGGAGGGGAGTCATGGAGCACACTGACCTTAATATGAAATCTTTGTTAATAAGAAGAGAAATGGTATGTTTTCAATGGTCATGGTTATTCTTGTTGATGTGGGTTTACAATTTTCATAGTTTTTTGTGGGTTGTTTTCATTGTAAGTATTCCTTGAACAATCTGTAAAAGGATGTATGGTAGTTGTAGCTTTAGTTGTATTTTCCTTTATGACTAGTTATTGTTCTTCTTTTATGACAATCTCTCTTTGAGGGTTGTTTTCTCCTTTGTAATCTTGCATTATTCAAAACAAAACAAAAAACAAGAGAAATGGTAATTGCAGTTAACCTCTGTAAATTTTTTAGCTCTTAACATATTTTCCATTAATATTTTACATAATAACAAATCTAGCAAAATATAAATTTAAATGAGAGCAAATACAAATCTAGCAAAATTCAAATTTAAATGAGAGTAAATCACAAAGTAAACCTAAGTACCTCCCTCTAATTTGTTATTGTGATTTATTTATATTGTGCAAATAATTTTTTAAAAATAAAATCACATTAATTAAATTATGTATTTTTCAAAGCTTTTATAAAAGTATATTAGTAAAGGGTAAATAAACTTTTCCTAAGCTTAATCTAGGCTAATCCAATAAGATGCAAACACATAAGCATAAATTAAACTAAATTAACTATGGTGGATTCTATGTGCATATGTGATTTTGAATTAGATGCTAATGTAGGAAGTAAATGGAATGTGATAAGGTATACTTGCTCTAGCCTCAAGGACAAATAACTAATGAAAATTCTAGAATTTGTCTATCTTAGATCTAGAGGAATAATGTTTCTCTACTTAGAATGTCATGCAAGAACTATGTTCTATCCTAGGTTGAGTCCACACCTCTAGGTCACTTCTACATCTACAAGTTCATCCTCTTCTACGTGGAATCTAATCATATTTGTTATGCACTCTTGCTATATGATTTGTCAAATTTGCCTCTATCTGCTCTACTATCAGGAATGATAGTATTTATTAATACCATTAGAAGGTTACTAGAATTCTAGGGGACAAATTCTCCTCTATCAACCCCTAGAAAGGATTGGCTCTATGATCATGTGAAAAGGATCAATAGACAACAAGCAATGCCCTAGAATGAATATGTGTATTTGTGTGTTTGCTCTATAATAAAATAAAGTATGCTGACTTTGATGATTATCCCAAAGTATACAACTTGGCTTATTTCAAGAGACTTCATGCGAATCACCACTCTGTCAGCCACACATATTTGGGACTTCAATCTTCTTTGAGGAACACACCATCCTTCGTAGAACATCTTCAAGATCATCTGCAAGAAGTGTAAATCATCCGGTCAGTCAAGCTTAGGAAGAACATCATCATACGGAAGTAATTCTTCAATTATGAGCTCAATCTTCAATGCAGACCACCAACACAAACTGTACACAATATAGAGACCCCCACAAGCTTGCCTGATTCACCAAGAACATCCACACCACTTCTGATAACTGAAATCATTCTCTTCTTCATCCAGAATCTTAAGAACAGTCTGTCATCACTGTCATATTGAAATAGATGCATGCAGACCTCCAGACCATGAACCAATTGAGTTGTCAATTCCCATTGACTTCCTAAACACTCCACCAAATCCACAGAATAAGATATTGCATTTCCAGATCTTATCGGACCTATTTGTGTCACTCTGTCACATCTGAACATCTACCAGAACATGTTTTACTCATATGGTCATAACTTCTTCAAATCTTCATGCAGACCTCTCAAATCTTTACTAGATCACCTTTAGACACATATCTACAAACCCTTTGATGCGCATCCTCTGATCTTCATCTTAGCTGGGATCTTCACTTCATAGAGCTTCACTATCTTCACTGTTCTTCTCTGTTTCTGATAGGACTAATTTTCTCAATATCCTCAGCACACAACTCATCCAATCCTTGACATCAATGCAACAAGAGTATGTTGACATCAATGACAACACCGATTAGGCCCATACTTGCAACAATCTCCCCCTTTGTCATTGATGGCAACATATGATGTGAAATTTTTTTTTAACCATCAAGACAAGAACTTCTTCTTATTGACTGACATAGCTCACCCTATCAACAACAACCATTCACATGTCTTCTCTTCCTTTACTGCTCCCCTTTTGATCAGCAACCACTTTTTGTTTTTCACATGTCTTCTCTCCCCCTTTGACATCAATGGCAAAGGGCACATACTTGCATCACTCAGAATCATACAGACTACTCCCCCTGAGTAGCAGCTTCCTATCATCAATCTAGACCACAAGATGTGACTGTGAGATCCATCAGATTGATGCACATCAGTGCACCTTAATTCAGAACCGGAGGGATAATAACCCCTAACTTCTCCCTGAGATACTCAAAAGAGTTCTTAGGTAGAGGTTTAGTAAAGATGTCTGCAATCTGATCTTTAGAGGGCACAAACTCCAATCTGACTTCACTCTTGTTCACCTGCTCTCTCAAAAAGTGAAATTTGATGGATATATGTTTTCTCTTTGAATGCAACACTAGATTTTTTGATATATTTATTGCACTTGAATTATCACAGAAGATTGTGATAGGTTCCTCATACTCCACTATGATGTCTCTTAACATTTGCTTCATCCACAATACTTGAGTGTAATTGCCTACTGCTACAATACATTCTGCTTCTGCAGTGGATAGAGATATTGCCTCTTGTTTCTTGCTTAGCCAAGAAACCAATCTTTTCCCTAAAAAGAATGCTCCACCACTGGTACTCTTTCGGTCATCCACATCTCCTGTCCAATCCACATCTGTATATGCATGAAGAGAGAAATCATGATCTCTAGGATACCATAAACCATACTCAACTGTTCCTTTTAGATATCTGAGAATCCTCTTGATTTCCATGACATGAGATTCTCTAGGATTAGGTTGGAATCTGGCAACAAGACCAACAACATTCATAATGTCAGGTCTAGTTTGAGTAAGATACAGTAGTCCTCCAATCATTGACCTGTACTTTTTCTAATCAGCCTTAGGAGAGTCATCATCTTTGCTCAGTTTACATCTGGTTGCCATGGAAGTATTCATTGGTTTTGAGTCTTCCATTCCAAATTTCTTCAACAATTCTTTCACATATTTGGTCTGTGAAATGAAGATTCCTTTCTTTGTTTAAGTGATTTGCAGACCCAAGAAGAAATTCATTTCCCCAAACATGGACATCTCAAATTCACTTTTCATTTGATTTGCAAAAGTTTTGCACATACTATCTCTTCCTCCAAAAATGATATCATCAACAAATACTTCAACAATCAAGATATTTTCATGATCAATTTTGAAGTACAAGTTACTGTCAGTAGTACCTTTGTTGAAACCAATCTTTAAAAGATGCTTATCCAGTCTTTCATACCAAGCTCTTGGGGCTTGTTTGAGTCCATCCAATGCTTTCTTCAACTTGCAGACCATATCACCATGATCAGACAATTGAAATCCATTTGGTTGCTTAATGTATACTTCTTCTTTCAAGTCACCATTCAGGAAGGTAGACTTGACATCCATCTGATATACTTTGAAATCCTTGAAGGCAGCAAAGGCAAGAAATAATCTAACTGCTTCAATTCTTGCCACCGGAGCAAAAGTTTCTTCAAAGTCAACTCCTACTTGGGAATAACCCTTGCAGACCAACCTGGCTTTGTTTCTGACTACTTCACTATCTTCATTCAGTTTATTCCAGAAGACCCATTTGGTTCCAATCATATTTTTGTTTCTAGGTCTGGGAACAAGATCCTGAGTGGGATTTTTCTCAATCTGCATCAACTCTTCCTTCATTGCTTTAGTCCATCTTTCATCATTGCATGCTTCACTTACTATTTTTGGTTCAATTTTTGAAATCAGACCATACTTTTCTGAGTTTTGAGCAATCTTTCTTCTTGTTTGAGCACATTTGCTTTTATCACCTATGATCTGATCTTCAGAGTGATTCAGTCTTACATACTTGGGAGTTTTGGGAATTTCTTGCACTTCTATTTCTTGGATAGGTTCATTCAAACTTATCTCTTCTTCCTAATTCTCCAGATTAGTCTGGATTTGAATTTCAGAAGGAACTTGAACTTCTTGGACCAAAACATTATTCTGATCATCTTCTTCATATTCATAAAACCTTGAGGGTTTTTCAATACCTTCATCAACCTTCACATTTGTATTTTCTATAATCTTTCTCAATCTCTTGTTATAACACCGGTATGCTTTGCTTTGAGTAGAATAACCCAAGAATATTCCTTCATCATTTCTAGCATCAAATTTTCCAAGGTATTCATCTCTTTTAATGTAACATTTGCTACCAAAGACTCTGAAATACAGTGGGAGTGATGCCAAACCAGAGTTCATAAGGGGTCTTACCAGTATTGTTTCTGATTTGTACTTGATTAAGAGTATAGACAGCAGTGCTTACAACTTCTCTCTAGTAGATCTGAGGAACATTTGCTTCCATCATCATGGTTCTAGATGCTTCCTGGATGGTCCAATTCTTTCTCTCCACTACTACATTCTAATGTGGAGTCCTTGGAGTAGATAATTGTCTCTTTGTCCCATGTTTCTCATAGAATTCTATGAATTCTCCGGATGTGAATTCTCCACCTCTATCAGACCTGAGACATTTTATGTTTAATCTGGTTTCATTCTCTACCATAGCTTTGAATATTTTGAATTTCTCAAGAGCCTCAAATTTTTCTTTCAGAAAAGTCACCCACATCATCCAGGAGTGGTCATCAATTAATAACATGAAGTATCTATCACCTTGCAAACTCCTGATTCTTGCCGGTCCACATAGATCAGTATGTACTAAGTCCAATAATTTGGTAGAAGATTGTTCCTAACTTTTGAATGTGACTCTGCTCTGCTTACCCAACTGACATTCTTTGCACAGACTATTAGTAGGTTTCACCAGTCTTGGAAGATCTCTTACAACTTGAGTGTTGTTTATCTTGATGATATTATCAAAATTCACATGACACATTCTCCTATGCCACAACCAAGTCTAATCAATTTAAATAAATAAACAACTTTGACCGGTACCAACGAAGTGGAAGATGTTACCTTTTGTTTGAGTACCAGATGCAATCTCTATTCCAGAGCTTTCAAAGATCTTACATTTTCTATTTTTGAATCGGAGATCATATCCTTTGTCCACCAACTGTCCAACACTGAGAAGATTGTGCTTCAGACCTTCAACATATAGTACATCACTGGTTTTGTTCTTTCCATAAAAAGAAATAGTTCCTCTACCTCTGATTTTGCCAGCAAAATTATCACCAAATTTTACAACTCCTGCTTCATATCTTTCCAAATCTATGAACTTATTTTTGTCACCAGTCATATGGTGGGAGCATCCACTGCTAATGACCCAATCATCCTTTTCTTCAACTTGGGCAGCCAGAGCTCTTTCTATCATTTTATGATTGATAGATTCAGAGGGCATTAGATCTTCTTCCTTGATGGCAATAAACACCCAGTCACTTCCGGATTTGTTTCCTTTCTCTGATTCATCATCTGTTACTCCTTCATCATCATCATCTTCATGAACATAGTAACATTTCTTTTATAATCTTGATCTGTTTGGATTTACCCTTGAAAATCTTTTCGAACACCTTGAGGCAAAATGACCAATCTTGTTGTAGTTAAAACATTTGAAAGGCAATTTTCCTTCATACTTACCAGATCCTCTTGGCAGTCTCTTTGCAATGAGGGCCTCAAGTTGTTTAGCTTCTAATTCATCCTCTTCTAGATCTTTTCTTTCTTTCTCATACCAAGAGATTTTCTTGAGGAACTTTCTCCTGGATCATATCTCTGTTTGTCTTTTGTAGAGGCACTAGCTTTGAATGCAGATTTAGTCTTGGGAAGTGTATCACCAAACTTAGCTAACTCGAATGCAGATAACTCACCAACCAATTGATCCCTTTTGATAGTTGTTAAGGATCTGATTTCCTTAATAGCAACAACTTTGTGTTTATAAGTAGGAGGTAAGGATCTGAGAACTTTAGCAACAATTTCATCTTCATCCAGTACTCCACCAGCACATCTAATGCCACAAACAAGCTCATTTACTTTTGTCATGTAAGAAGTGATATTCTCATCTTCAGTCTTCTTTAAGTTTTTAAACTTTCCTTTCAGACTTTGTAGCTTTGCACACTTTACACATTTGTCTCCTTCATATAGATTTTCAAGCTTTGTCCAAATTTCATAGGCAGTCTTCAAACCCATAACATTTGTCAGCTCTGAATCAGACAAGGCACTCAGTAGGGCTTCTTTAGCTCAAAGATTATTCTCTGCATCTCTGATTTCATTTAGAGTTGTAGGGCCATTTGTTGGGGGAACATATTCAATTGAGGTTATGTTCCAATACTGATATCCCATGCATTGTATGTGACATTCCATGCATCTTTTCCAGGTAGTGAAGTTTGAACCATCAAACCTTGGACTGTCCTTCTTGTAGGTCGACATTCTAGATCTCCTCAAGTAGTTAAGCTTCTTCTAGAGGAACTTAGCTCTGATACCAATTGTTAGTTTCAAGACAGACAACTAAGAGGGGGGAGTGAACCAGTTGTCCCAAAATGTTCCTTATATTAACCACTTAAATCCTTCTTGTAATTCAATAGCATAATAGTAAATCAATCATGGAAACACAATGCAACAATTCAAGAGCAGAAACATATTAACACATATGACACCAAGATTTTAATGTGGAAAACCTGGTTAAGGGAAAAACCACGGGGTGACTAACCCAAGATTGTATTCTCTGTTAGAAGAATAAAAGAAACAAAATGGCACATGCCAATTAGGGCTCATTGCCCGAGCACACTGCTCACAAGAGGCCCACTACCTACAGGAGACACAGTGTCTATAGAATAATAAGTATTACATACTTGAACTGAAGAATAGCATCTTCACCATGCTTGAGTTAGTTCCATTTAAGCTCAATTCTTCTGCTCTGCTTTTCGCTCTTCTCCTCTCTACCACACTCTCATCTTCACCAAGATGTTTTTGAAATGACTTCACAATTCTTATTTATACAAGACATTGACTTTGGGATAATCATCAAAGTTGGCATACTTTATTTAATTACAGAGCAAATACACAAATACAACTTGACTTATTTCAAGAGACTTCATGCAAATCACCACTCTGTCGGCCACAAATATCTGGGACTTCAATCTTCTTTGAGGAACACACCATCCTTCACAGAACATCTTCAAGATCATCCGCAAGATGTGCAAATCATCCGGTTAGCCAAGCTTAGGAAGAACATCATCGTCCGAAAGTAATTCTTCAATTATGAGCTCAATATTCAATGCAGACCACCAACACAAACTGGACACAATCTAGAGACCCCCACAAGACTGCCTGATTCACCAAGAACATCCACACCACTTCTGATAACTAAAATCATTCTCTTCTTCATCTGAAATCTTAAGAACAATTTGTCATAACTGTCATATTGAAATAGATGCTTATGGACCTCTAGACCGCAAACCAACTGAGTTGTCAATTCCCATTGACTTCCTAAACACTCCACCAAATCCGCAGAACAAGATATTGCATTTCTAGATCTTACCAGACCTATTTGTGTCACTCTGTCACCTTTGAACATCTACCAGAACTGGTTTTACTCATATGGCCATAACTTCTTCAAATCTTCATGCGGACCTCTCAAATCTTTACTAGATCACTTTTAGACACATATTACAAACCCTTTGATGCGCATCCTCTGATCTTCATCTTAGCTGGGATCTTCACTTCATAGAGCTTCATTATCTTCACTGTTCTTCTCTGTTTCTGATAAGACTAATTTTTTCAATATCCTCACCACACAACTCATCCAATCCTTGACATCAATGCAACAAGAGTATGTTGACATCAATGACAACATTGATTAGGCCCATACTTGCAATAGGTTAACCCACAAGAATTTATACTCTGTTAAAAGTGTTACAAAATGGGAAGGCACATGCCTTCAGGCACACTACCCAGAGGTCACTGCTCAAAGGAGGCTCACTGCCTACAAAATTTGATTACAAGAGTTCATTGAAATGTTTGAAATGAAGAATAGCATCCAACTATGCAAAATAATAGTTCCAATTAAGCTCAGTACACTGACTTTACATACTTCATCTTACTATGCCTTGCTTTACTGTTCTGCCATAATGCAGAGCTTAGATCTCCTTGCTTCGCACTTGATACTACTATACTTTACACTCATCCCTTCATATTAGCACATTCACACCCCAAAATTCTTGAATCCATCGATCATATATATCTACTACATGAAATTACATCAACTGCAGCTGGCCTTAAGAAATCTTGGAAACTATTTCAAGAACACTGTTCTATCGGTTGAATCCATGCACAAACATCAATGTGGACCAAAACTTATGCATCCAAGTCACCTCACATGTTGGCCAATACCACTGGATCTCATAAATTACTTGACCAACCAATTCTCTTCATCCACACAATGATCAAACACTTAGTCTGCTTGTTCTTCACCAAACTGAACTATCTAACCAAAACCTGATACTTAGATGCTTGTAACTTACAATCCCTTCATCACCAGAGGCTAAAATATTGGATTTAGATAGCCCTAACATTCCTTAGATCCGCAACACAATATGATTTCCTGTGGAGAAATGTAGACCAAAATGTTGAACCCTGCCATATGCCCTATTCCTGTCTATCTGGACTTAGACAAATCTGCAATCTGACTTCTGGTATGAACAGATGATACAAGACAAATCTGCAATCTGACTTCTGATATGAACATATGATACAATGCGGATGTGTAAGATGGATTTAGTTTCCATCAATGACAACATCTGACATGCCTAGTAGTGTCTCTTGCCAACAATCTCCCCCTTTGGCATTGATGGCAACACTTAGTGAAAAATGACTAAGTGTTAGAACAACTCTCCCTTACTATGTGCACTTGTGATTTCCAATGCTCCCTCTTTGATGAATTCCTCATTTTTCACTGTTTTTCCTATCCCCCTTTGACATCAAGGGCAAAGGCTAGGATCCGCATATAAAAATTCATTCTAAAATTTTATGTACATGGGTCAAAACTCTAAGTATATACTTCCGCATATGAACACACAGTCCTTAAGCCTTGTTTATCAGCACAAAGATATCACCAAAAATGTTTTTCAACTGTGAAAATTCAATATCCCAGTTCTTCTTTATGCTGCCCAAAACAGATATATGCCCACTGAACAAAAATGCCTGTGATTTTGCCTTTTGAAGATCAGTAGGATCACAAGTAGCAGAAGCAGCTTGGGATTCTGCCAGTATATCATACATAGTCTCTAACTTAGGAGAAATCAATCTCTGGAGCTCATCCAATCTGCCCAAAACTTTAGCCTTTTCCTTCTCCAAATTACTCAATTCATTCCGCAAACTCACTACTCGGCATTCTTTAGTTATTACAGACTCAGTTAAAGGACTATAGGACTGAGAAATGTTAAACAATTTGAGCTCTAAGTCCTTAATCTTTTTCTCAATATCTTCAACAACTTTAGATGGATTTAGACAAAACTTATAAATCTCTACACCTTCAGAGAGGGCATTTTGAATACTCTTTACACTAGTGTCAAGCACCGATTTATCATAGCTAATTATTTTCCTTATTTCAGCAAATCTGTTCTCATTATATTCATTTCTGACTTTAACTTCTGCTGACTTCTCAGAAGTTTCAAAATGAGTACTAACAAAGTCTATCAGACTCTTTAACTGACTGGAGGGGATGCTGATGAGTCCTTCTGAAATGTAGGCATGATTTTTCTCCAAAATCCTAGATGCAAGACTAAGCAACTCACTATCTTCAATATGGGATTCCAAGATTTCCTCTCTAGCCTTAGGTTGTGCAATAGAGGCCAACTTCATCTTCTATGCCATTGATAGAGTATCAAAATTGATTGGTCCTTGTATTATATCCTAATCTTCTGCAACTTGTTTGTCTCTCTCCAGAATTTCTTTCACTGCTTCTACAGTGTCTCTTGCCCAAAATGATCTTTCAAATTTATGTTCTTCAGGGCTTCCATCTTCTCCCTTTTTGGAGTCAACCACATTGTCTTGCTCAACATTTTCATTCTTTTTCTCTGCTTCTGTCATCTCTGCATCATCATCAGAGGCATCCTTGCTTTTATCTATATCAGAAATATCTTATGTATTCTCTTCCGGAGGATTTTGTGTATCCTCAGCAATAGCATTATCATCCTTTTTATCAAATTCCTCAACATCTAGAATGGAGGAATCAATTTCATCATCAATTTCTTCTTCAACAGTGGGAAGATTATGCATTTTCAATGCATTTAGAAGAATCTCCTGTTGGAAACAAGGCAGATAACTAAGAGGGGGGGTGAATCAGTTATCTTAAATATCTTAACTTTCTTTTCTCCTTTAACAATTAGTGTAACATCAAAACATATAAGCATACATAATCATGAGAGAAGAAATAAAATCAACACACATAACACAAGGATTTTTATGTGGAAAATCCTGTTAAGGGAAAAACCACGGGGTGACTAACCCAAGATTGTATTCTCTATTAAAAGAATAAGAAGTACAAAATGGCACTTGCCAATTAGGGCTCACTGCCCAAGCACACTTCTCACAAGAGGCACACTGCCTACAAGAGACTCATTGTCTATAAAGTTTATGGAAGGTAACTAGGTATTTGAACTGATGAGAGGCATCCACATATGCTAAGGTTCAATTCTGGTTAGGCTCAATATACTGATCTAATGCACTTCATTCTTCCTTTGCCTTAGTACTGTTGTTTTGTCACATACCGGACTTGTATTACTGCTTCCACACTTATCTCTGCCTTTCTTCGCACACTATATCCTTACACACACACCTTCATACTAGAATCCATATGGTATATGTATCCACACCAAGGATTTCAACAACTTTCTAGTTGGCAACCGGAATACTCAAGATATTTGCAAACTACTAATCTGTCAGTTGAATCCATGCTTGATATGTGATGCGTATCAAAATCATAGACATTGGAGTCATCAATTATGTCGGCCAATATTTTATGATCCCTCAAATAGCTTGATCATCATCAATTTCTCATCCGGATTGAAGTCTAATACTCTGTCGGTTAGTTCTTCCTTAGTCTGCTCTGCCTGTCTAGAACCCAACACTTAGATGCTCATATCTTTTCCATGTTTTCTCATTGGAGGCTCAATCTCTAGAATATAGTAGTCATGATACTCCTCTTGGCTTGTCCAAGTCTGCAACTTGCTGAGTTACACCATCTGAGAGATCTGGACTTGATTGTCAGACCTTGCTGCATGCTCTGTTCTTGCTCATCGGACCTAAACAATCTTCAATTTGTCATCCGGTATAGACATACTATGTGTTGCAGATGTGTGGGATAGACTTTGTTGCCATCAATGACAACAATCATGAAGCCACACATTGTCTCTTGCCAACAATCTCCCCCTTTGGCATTGATGGCAATACTTAGTGAAAAATGACTAAGTGTCGTAACAAACTCCCCCTAGGCTGATGCTCTGTCTTATGTACTATTTTACTAGAGCTTCCCCTTAGCTGGATTCCACATTTTTCACTACTCCTCACTCCCCCTTTGACATCAACAGCAAAGGGTGGAATCCACACACCAAAATTTGCAAAAATCAACCTATACATAGCCGCATAAGTATATATACATGTTATACTTACATATACTTAAATATATCTGCAAAAGTGGTTTTCAACTGTACAAATTTTGTTGCCCAACTCTGCTTCATCCTATCCAAAATTGAGATGTGACCACTCAACAAAAATCCATAAGCTTCTACCCTTCCTAAGTCTGCCGGATCACTGGTCCAGGTTGTGGTCTGAGCATCAATTAAGGCCTCATGCATTGCCTCTAACCTAGGGATAATTATCCCTCTAAGTTCACTCATCCTACTTATTACATTCTTCTTCTCCTTTTCAAGCCTCTTTATTTCATTTATAATGGCAATAGCCTGGCACTCTTGATTCATTATGGATGTGGTGAGGGGATCAAAATTCTGAGATAAACTTGATAGTTTACCTTCTTGTTCTTTCACCTTCTTTTCAATATCCTCTGTCACTTTAGACTAGGATAGACAAAAGTTGTACATTTCTCCACCATCTTTAAGAGCATTTTCTAGGCTCTTTATCCCAATATCCAGGGTTCTACTATCATTAGCTATGAGTCCATGTACTTCAGTGAATCTCTTTCCCAAAAATTCTTTTTGAACCTTTTCTTCTGCTAATTTCTCTAAGGAATCAAAATGAGTGTTGACAGAGTTTACCAACGATTTCAAGTTACCAGATGGAGAGGCTGAAGGATCCTTTTGGAAGGATGCCATGATCTTCTCCAGCATCCTAGATGCAATCTCTATCAGCTCACAATCTTCCATGTGAGACTTCAGAAGCTTTTCTTTTGCTTTAGCTTGGGCAAAAGATGCTATCTTCATTGTCTGGACTGGAGAGAGGGAATCAAAATTTAGTGGTCCTTGAAAAAGTTTCGGTTCATCTATCTCCATCAACTCTTTGTTCAAGAACTTCTTTACTGCCTCAGCAGTGTCTATTGCCGGAGACTGAGTCTTCTTTTCTTTTGGAATCTCTGAACTGTCATCAGAGATCTTCTTTGTTTGTTCTTCTTCTCTTCCCTTTACCTCCTCTTCTTGACTCACTTTATCTTCTTTTCTTCCTTCTCCTTCAGTTCCTGAGTTTGGAATGTTTGCAGTGGGATCCGAAGGAGAGATGTTAACTTCTTCATGAACTTCCTACTCCGGAACAGAGGAATCCAAGTCTTTAGACTTCACCTCATCTGTCTCTTTAGACCCTTCTACATTTTTCTCAGTAGATTCTTCTTTTGATGCATTTAATCCTTCAACATCCATGGTAGAAGGTTCTTCATCTATTTCCTCTATGATAGGAAGATTGAATCTTTTAAAGGCATTCTAGAGGATGTCTTTTGTTTCTCTTGCTACCTAATTAGTCTCTCCAAGCATTAGTTTGTTCATTCTTGCTTTGCTCCGGAACTCATCCTTGTAGTCCTTAAAGATCATGTTCATTTGCTTCAAAGTAATGGAAGGATAGAGCTGAATGGCAATCTGTTCTCAGATCTCTAAGTCCTTTGCCTTAGCATTCTCCTTTCTCAGTTCAAGTACCTTCTCTAGACTTCTAGGAATTAATGAAATGATTTCAATAAAGGATTTATTATAAATATTTAGGTACTTGACTGTAGCTTCTTCCAAGATCTTTTTGTCTGTGTCACTATACTCATCATAAAATTTTGTTACTGGTTGTAGATTCCCATCCATAGTGACTGTCTTGATGACATCATCAATAGAAAGAGTGGGCCTTTCAACAAATTCTTCTGCCTCTTCTTCTTTGTTTTTACCGGTAGAGGATTCCCCGGATGTTTTCTTCTTCTTCTTCTTCATTTTCTTAACTTCCTCATCAGACTCTGTTTCTTCATCATCCTTTTGGCTTATGTAAGCCCTTGTGGCTTTTGCTTTTGTTCTCTTTTCTCCCTTTCTAGATGTCTTGGCTTCCAGTTTTGAGGCTCTTGAGCTCTTAAAGGTGGTAGGTGCAGAGCTCTTGGAGGATCTAGTCTAGGAGGAGGCTTGCACCGGAACACTTTCTTTTTTTGCTTCTTGTTTCTCTTTCTTAGCTCTTTCTATTTTCTCTCTGTTTGCATCAACTGCCTCTTTTGATATGCCATATCTCTTGGCGATTTCCTCTACTTCCTTTTTATTTCCGGTTGCCTTAGTTCAACATGAATCTTTACACTTAATTCTTCAAAGGTTCCAAACCGTTCTGCCTCAGGGTCCTTAGGTTGACTCAGCAAGTGTTGGATATGTAGCTCCAAGATTTTTTCATCAACCTGATATCCCATTGGCATAATCCAAACTGTTCTGGGCTCAATTGCCTCCATTAGGCATTGATCAATGTCTACCATGAAGCATATTGTATCCTTATATTTTTCAACTATTGTTTAAGGAATTCTTTCTCTGGCTTGCATCATACTTTGGAAGTTCTTAAAGTATCTCCAGAGCGTTGTGCTTTGAGCCTTAGCATCACTAAGTCCATACATATAGTCTTTGATTTGTATGGCAACTGGTCTGTCATTTTGCCATACCCAACCACTTGATCCGGGTAGCTCATTCATATAGTAAAAGAACAGACATAGTATTAAGCCACCATACTTGAATGAGTTCTTCTTATCCTTCTTGATCTTCTGCAAGTTTTCTAACAGTTGGTTCAGAAGAAGTCACATAGGTCATAATCAACATTTTCCCTTAGCACCTGATATGTTGTATAAATTGCAGTTACAGACATAGAATTCTCCCTGGTGGAATGATAGATGTTATAACCAATTATCACAGAGGCAAATTTGATATCTGGATCTGTAATATCTTCTATTGTTATTGCTCTTTTGTCAAACTTAGATCTGGTAGCTTCACGCACTATCTAGTTCTTGATAGATTTGAGTGTAGGCAACCCACCGGATGAGTACAATCTAGTTACTGCCCTAATGGCATCTTTGTTATCTTGAAGGGCTTCATCAACCACATGAAATTGTCATGTATTCTGCTAAGAACATACCAGACCCATTCATCTTCTGCAAAATAGGGAAAGTTGATGCAATGTCCAAAATGCTTATCCCAGAGGGCCTTGTATTAAGGTTTGAGTTCAAAAGTTTCATCTATTAATTGTTTATGGTAGATATCCATTAGCTTAGATTCTCCAAATTCCTCAATATTGGTGTGGATGTACACCCTAACATATTCTACATGTAAAACCCCATGCAGAATGCTAGAAAGAGCGCCTAAGGGATCAACTTCTAGGGATTTGTAGGGGTGTTTCTTGAACTTTGGGCACGGCCTATCAGTGATCTTAACAACCATTGGAGTAGCCATCTTTGCAAAAGATTCAGAGAGAGATATTCAGAAATGGAAATACCTTTTTATGCTTTTAGGGTTCACAATAAGAGCCAGAACAGGTCACTGGTTGAATCAGATTCTGCTATTGATCTTTGAGAAAGTTATAAAAACTTGATGTAGAGCTCTTCCTTTCTTCTTCTCGAATGCAAATGTGCAAATGATGAGTAGAAGAACCCTTTTATCTCTGTGCAAACCCTAATTTCCTATTGCAATAAATGCACAACTTAAGTTATCCAGTTGTCTTGTTTTGAGGGATATCTTTTCAAATTATTGAGATGCACTTAGAATCATTTTTGTGATAGAAGATAATGTCTTTTCTTTCCTCCAATCATGTCATGAATCCGTAGATCAAGATATCTCAATTTTGAATCATACCGGATGGATGTCAAACCGGATCAATCTTGGATGATTAAACTCTTGCACAATTCCATGCGGATCTTTCAGATTTTTACCAGGGGTTATTTAGTAATTTTCTGATAAAACTTTAATCCACAATCATTCGAAGTGCCAAATTTAGGCACCAATTGACTGGCTAGGGGAATTTATTTTTCTTTTGACTCTCCCTGAGCCAGAGCTCATCTGTTTAGTTTTCAGAAGGAATATCAGCACCAGATTCTAGTGTAGATCCATCCCCATCATTTTATGTACTCTTCTTCACCAAAATCTTGCTCATCTCCCTTTGAACTTCATCTACATTTACTTTGCCTTTTCCCTTGTCTTGAGTTTGATTATGATGCACCAGACCCCTTTTATCTTGATTTTTACTTCTACAGAATTTGGCAAAATGACTGGATCTATTGCAATTGTAACAAACAACATTTATTTACATATTTGACTGATATCCTCTTGATCTACATTGATTAGCCATATGTCCCATTCTATTGCATGCAAAAAATCTACCATTGAATGAATTGTTAATTTGCATATTTCTACATTCATGAGATTTGTCACCATACCTTTTGCAGTTGAAACAATGTCCAGAGAAGGATGAATTACTCTGATTCATTCTTCTTCTACATTGAGTTGCTTTATGACCAAAGTTGTTGCAATTGTAGCAGTATCCATTGAAGGATGGATATCTTTGAGCATTTGGTTGCCTTACCGGAGGTCTTCTAGGCCTGTTTCTTTGATTTCTTGATCCAGAGTTTTTCTGACCGGATCTGGAGCTTTCACATTTCTCATATCCCAAGCCACGCATGTCATCTACCCTCTTTTGGATTTCAAGAAGAACTTCAAGTTGAGCTGAGATTATCTTGAATTTCTCTTTGTATTCATTTGTTGTTTGAAGATCTTGTTTAAGAGTGTCTATCTGATTCTCAAGTTGTTCTTCATTATCTCTAGCTTCTTCAAGATCAGATTCAAGATGCCTGATTATTCTGTCCATTTTGTGGCAATCCTCTGTCTTCTCCTTGAGAGATTGTTTTAGATTATCTTCAATTTTCCTTTTCTCTTCAATTTCTTGGGTGAATCTCATAACCCCTGATTCCATCTCATGCCTTACCATAATGACCTCCTTTGATAGCTTCTCACATAGCTTATTTTTCTCATTCAGATCTTCATTAGTATCATTGGTTTCACTCTAACTTGCTAATTTTTGAAGTAGTTCCTTTCTCTTTTTCATAGAGATACTTAGTTTTTCTTTTAGCTCATTTATGAAATCATCAGCTTGTTTGAGTCTTTCTCTCAAGTTGTTGACTTTAGAGTGAGATTGCTCAAGATCATCTAGGGCAGACTGAAGTTGTTCCTTCATACCATACATATCCGTTGAGATTCCCAGATCTTCCTCAGGTTGTTAGGCTCTATTTAGAGGAACTTGGCTCTGATACCAATTGTTGGAAACAAGGTAGATAACTGAGAGGGGGGGTGAATCAATTATCTTAAATATCTTAACTTTCTTTTCTCCTTTAACAATTAGTGCAGCATCAAAACATATAAGCATACATAATCATGAGAGCAGAAATAAAATCAACACACATAACATAAAGATTTTTACATGGAAAACCCTGTTAAGGGAAAAACCATGGGGTGACTAACCCAAGATTGTATTCTCTATTGAAAGAATAAGAAGTACAAAATGGCACTTGCCAATTAGGGCTCACTACCCGAGCACACTTCTCACAAGAGGCACACTGCCTACAAGAGACTCACTGTCTACAAAGTTTATGGAAGGTAACCAGGTATTTGAACTGATGAGAGGCATCCACATATGCTGAGGTTCAGTTTCGATTAGACTCAATATACTGATCTAATGCACTTCATTCTTTCTTTGCTTTAGTGCTGTTGTTCTGTCACATACCGGACTTGTATTGCTGCTTCCACACTTATCTCTATCTTTCTTTGCACACTATATGCTTACACACATACCTTTATACTGGAATCCATCTCGTATATGTATCTGCACCAAGGATTTCAACAACTTTCTAGTCGGCAACTGAAATACTCAAGATATTTGCAAACTACTGATCTGTCAACTGAATCCATGCTTGATATGTGATGCGTATCAAAATCATAGACATTGGAGTCGTCAATCATGTTGGCCAATATTGTATGATCCCTCAAATAGCTTGATCATCATTGATTTCTCATCCGGATTGAAGTTTGATACTCTGCCGGTTAGTTCTTCCTTAGTTTGCTCAGCCTGTCTGGAACCCAACACTCATATGCTCAATCTCTGGAATATAGTAGTCATGATACTCCTCTTGGCTTGTCCAAGTCCACAACTTGCTGAGTTACAACATCTGAGAGATCCAGACCTGATTGTCAGACCTTGTTGCATGCTTTGTTCTTGCTCATCGGACCTAAACAATCTTCAATCTATCATCCAGTATAGACATACTATGTGCTACAGATGTGTGGGATAGACTTTGTTGCCATCAATGACAACAATCATGAAGCCACATAGTGTCTCTTGCCAACATCTCCTGAGTATCTTCAACTATCTTATCAATCTCTCCCAGCATGAGCATATTCATTCTAATTTTACTCCTGAAGTCCTCTTTCACTTCTTTGAATATCAGGTTCTTTTGATCCGGAGTAATTTGAGGACACAATTTTATTAGCACATGCTCCCAAAGCTCAAAATCTTTAGCTTTTGTATTCTCTTTTCTTATTTCTAGAATTTTTGCAAGGCTTTCCAGAATTTCAGAAGTTATTTCAAATAAAGTCTTACTATAGATATTCAGGTATTTGACTATTGCTTCCTCCAAAACTCTCTTATCAGCATCAGGGTAATGATCATAAAATTTAGTCATTGGTTTCAAGTTTCCATCTACAGTGATTGGCTTAATGATGTCATCCATAGAAAGAGTAGGCTTCTCAACATAAGCCTCTGTCTTATGCCTTTTGCTAGACTTTTTGCTTCCAAAGGGCTTCTCCTTAGACACTTTAGTAGCTTTGGTGTCTAAGGCCTTCAACTCCTTAACCTCATCATCTGAGTCAGTTTATTCTTCATCCACTTTCTCCACACTGACATATGTTCTTTTTCCCTTTACCTTTGTCCTTTTGCCTTCCTTACTAGTAGGTTTTTCTGCAGCAGGAGAAGGTGATGCACCGGAGGCTGAACTAGAACTCCTAGTAGTCCTTGACTTAGAAGGGGTTTCTGCTGGAACACTTCCCTATTCCCTATTCTGCTTCTCCTTCTTAGCTTTCTCTGTCCTTTCCCTGTATTGTCTCACAGATTCCTTGGTAAGGCCTAGATTTTCAACCAACTGCTCAACTTCTTTCCTCACAGTCCTTTTGATTTTAGGAGCCTTGAATTCAAGATGCAATTTTAGTGAAATTTCTTTATATGTTCCAAATCTCTCCTCAGCTAGATCCCTAGGCTGGGTCAATAGATGTTGTGCATACAGCTCTAATACCTATCCATCCACTTCATACCCCATGGGCATGATCCACACAACTCTAGGCTCCACTATTTCCATTTTGCATTGATCAACAATAACCATAAAACAAATGGTGTCCTTGTATTTCTCAACCACATCCCTAGGTATTCTCTCCCTAGTCTGCATCATACTCTAGAAATTTTTGAAGAATCCCCAAAGTGTAGTTTTTTGTGCATCATAATTACCCAGAAAACTCAACTGATTTCTAATATGGACTACTATGGTTGGTTGTTGGACCAATATATATTCTTATTCCTAGGGAGCTCACTCAAGAAATAAAATAAGACATATGATTAGCGTACCATATTTGAATGAGTACTTCTTGTCCTTGAGCTTAAAATCTTCATCTTTTAAGTGATTCATAAAAAGATTAGCAAATCTTGAGTCACCATGCTCCTCTAGAGGTGCATGAATGTAATCCCTAATAGCCTCTGTGTGAAGAACTCCATATGGAACTCCAGAAAATGCTACCATCGGACCAACTTCAGTGGACTTGAAAGGGTGCTTCTTAAACTTTAGCCTAGCTTGCTCAGTGATGTTCACAACCAGAGGTGTAGCCATTTCAAAAGATTACAAGTTCAAAGCTTCATAGAAAAATACCTTTTTCTTCACGGAATTAGGGTTAGTTGTTGAATTCGTTCTTCACACTTCAAATCTTTGAAATGTCAGCTCAAGCACTCTTCTTGTTCTCTTTGAATGCAAAGTGATTCAAGTGTTTGAATGAATGACCTTTTATCCTCCGCAAAACCTAATTCTTCATTGTAATAAATGCTTTGCCCTAATTCATCTAGTTACTCTGTTTCTGAATATAGTTAATCTTTAATTGCTCTGCAGTCAATCACATTAGCTTCTTTTCTTCCAGAATTTGCTTTAATAGTTCTACAATAGACTCCTTTATCTTCATTCATTGTGCTAGATTCAGGCACCCACTTACTAGTCGGGGGAATTAAATTTTCAATGCAGCTCCCCCTGAGCCAAAGCTCCTGATTCAATTCTCAGAGGAATTATCAGCACCAGATTCCGGTGCGAACCCATCACTATCATTCATTAATCTTTTCTTCACCCATTGTTTTGTTTATTTCATTTTGGATCTCATTAACATCTACTTTTCTCTTGCCTTTGTCCAACTTCTGCTCTATTTTTTCTTTACCTGCCTGTGAGTTCTTTTTGTTTTTGCAAAATTTAGCAATATGTCCGGATTTGTTGTAGTTGAAACACACAATCTTATTTTTTTGATAATTACATGTTGGAGCAAGTTTAGATCTGCATTGCATTGCAATATGCCCAAACTTATTGCAAGCAAAACATCTTCCATTGAACACTTATTTGTTCTTAGGAGGATTCCTTGATCCACTTCTGCATTCCTCAGCCTTATGACCTATCTTTTTGCAATTAAAGCATTGACCAGAGAAAGATGATGCATTTTGATTCACTTTACTTCTACATTGATTAGCTCTATGACCATACTTATTGCATTTGAAACAATTTCTATTGAAAGATGGATACCTTTGAGCATTAGGTTGTCTTACCAGAGGTCTTCTAGGATTCCTTCTTTAATTTCTTGCTTCAGGATTTCTTTGACTAGATCCAGAGCTTTTACCTTTCTCAAATCCCAGACCATGCTTATCATCTACCTGTTGTGATGTTCACAACAGGCCCCATTATGCTCCTTAGCAAAATGGGGACCCCTGCTGATGTTTTGCTTTTTGCTTCTGCTTGTGTTTTTCTGCTTTCTGGCGGTTTGGTAAAAATGAAGGTCAGGTGCATCATCATCATGATATTGGATGAGGTAGGTCATCATCATGAGGTTAGTTTGTCAAAGTTCATATTTTATTGCTGTGACCTCATATTTAGAAAGAGCTTGAAATTCCATGCAGGTTTGCCTTTTACTTCACTTAAAAATTCGTCCATATGTGGAAGTTATGCACAGTCAAAGTTTTGGTCAAACCTGATAATCGCAAGTGATCATCATATTTTTTTCATGTTATCAAAGTCATCATGATCTTGGTCTATCACCCGATAAAAATCATGCAGTCACAATATCTGGACGTCAATCTTAGGTGGTAGTGCCCTTTACCCGTCAAATGGCCTTATGCGCATTATGCGCATCATGATTTTTTATTTTTATTTTTAGGAGGGTCATATTTTATAAACTTGGTTTTGCTGTATGAAGACATCATCATCATATTTGAAACGCCCCCCCGATAATATCCTGAGGTTCAAATATCATGATGACGTCAACTTTAAGTCACGGCAAGTTTCCCCCGTCGAGCGGTCTTTGTATCGCGAGCATCATCATGATATTTTTGCATCGCCTAAAATTATAATATCATGCTGATAATATAAGATCACCCTGACTTAGAAAATCCACCGTCGGCATATTTGCATGCGCATGTTAAAAAACCTATCGGAGGATCATCATCATGATATTTGCTGAGGTTCGCTAAGATGATGATGACGACTTTATATCCTCCTGATCTCCTTTTGCATGATCATGATCATCATCCTGATCTTTCACAAGAGGGTCATTCGCTGAAATTCGCTAAGTGATAGAGACATCATCATGATATTCACAAGAGGATCATCATATTCATATCCTCCTGATCTCCTTTTGCATGATCATGATGATCACCCTATCTTTTTGAAGAAGAAGGCGATATTCCATTCCTCAACAGCATGATCATATTTTACAATATCACCCTAGCGCAAATATCATGATGACCTCAACTCGTCCTTGTGCTCCAAAGAAAAAATATGATGATGACGTCATCATGATAATTCGATGAGGAGCATCATCATCATATTTTTTTTTTTATCCTGTCATATTGTCAAGATCATCATGATCTTGTTTGTCCACCTGATATTTCGTAAAGTCCTCCTGCCGATGAAGTAAGACCTTTTGAAAATATCCTGATGATCCTCATCATCCTAATTTCCCTTCGGCAGGATATTTTCCAAAACATGATCCGGTTAGCGAGATATCATGATGACGTCATGTTCTAAGTTTAACGAAAGCTCCGGATATCATGATGATGTCATCCCGATCTGAAAAACGAAGAAGCAAATATCCTGATGATCATCATCATCACATTTTCCCTTCGGCAGGATATTTTCCAAAGCACGATCCGGTTCCCGAATATGATGATGACGTCTTATTCTAAGTTCGACAAAAGCCCCAAATATCCTGATGATCATCATCATCCTGATCTTTCGAGAGGGTTGCCTTGGCCGCAAAGGGGTCATATTACATTCATCATCCTGATCATGCTCCTTAGGTGACCCGATATCACAATTATTCCCCTGATCTTAACTAAACATGATGATGACATCATCTTTTGCGTTTTAATGGAGCCCGAATATGACGATGACGTCACCATCATTTTCCTTTCCTCAGCAGCAGCAGGATCATATTCCATATCCTCCTATTCTCCTTCAAACATGATGATGATGATGATGATGATGATGATGTTGTTCTTTTCTCCAATATGCAGAAGCGAAACATCCTGATGACGTCATCTGGACCTTCGGAAGGGAGTGCATCATATTTCCAGAATATCATGATGATGAAGTGAATATCGACCAACATGTTTTTTTTTTTTTGACACGCCGATAGCGATAGTCATGCCGATGGGCGGGAAATGGGGCGGTGGAATTTTAAAGTGTTTTTTTTGGCGCCTATGGCATTTTCCCGGTCAGCGATAGTTGACCCGATGAATTTTGAGCAGTCTGAACGCATTTTGGGTGCGTTTGAGGAGTATTCTGGATCCGATCTCCGCGATTTTGCGCAGTCACCTGGATTTAAATGATTATTCTAATTTCCTGCTATTTATGTGATAAATGAAATACTTATTGCTTGTCTTGTCTTGCAGGCTTGCAGTTGAGGAAGCAGCTGGAAAGTCAACACAGTGACCTCATGGAGGAAGGAAATCTGATCTCAGGAGCAAGAAGATAAGGATGAAATGCGAAAAGTCAAGGCCATTCAAGTAAAGAACAAGGTTGCAGCTGAGAGTATTACTACAACAGACAAACAGAAGTTATTACCCAGCTGCCGGAACTTCTCAGAAGGGGCAATATTTCGCCCAGATTTGACACTGCTCAGAGATATTTTGAAGAACTGGTTCACCTGTATTTATTGCTGTAACCAAGGGTTTGAACCAGGGGTTCAGTTAGGTTTTTGCTGTAGTGAGGACAATCAGAATGTCTTTATATTGTGCCTCTCTACACTATAATACTTTACAACAGGGATTTTAGGAAAACAACAGTGGCTACAACAGGATTTTTTTTTCTTTTAGGAACATACAGCAAGTTAGCATAGTTTAGTGTAGAAGAAGGAGGTCGCCTGTTTGTCTGCAGTAAGGTGCGCGTGGAATGTCTGGCTGCCTTACTGTATCTGTAAAGCTTGTAAGTTCTCTGTAGTATGATCAATGAAACTAAGAGTCATTCCTACATTGTAAATCATGTATGACTATTCGTTTCTAATACAATAGAATCTGGAGTTCTGCATCTATCTTCTGAGTGTTCTCCTGCTCTTCTTTGTGTTTTGAAATATCTTCTTTAAGAGCTTGCAATTTTAAATGTATGTTTGTGAAAATGCTCAGAACTTACATTTAAGGTTTTTACTGTGGATTTGATCAAATTACTGTGGTATTTACATAGTGCATAACATAAACAATTAGATCCTTTGGTAGATTAAATGAGGTATAGATTAGATCTTTCTAACTTTTCCCAACCCATCTGAATATTTAGCTGAAAACGTAGAAATCTAAAGGAAATTGTCTCAAATTTGAAGAAGCATGTATAACAGAGCTATAAGTAGACAGTTTTCATAGGTAACACTTGTATGCAAATGAACAGAATACTTGTTGAAATCTATGACCTTTTTTGCATATTCTTAGTCCAGTAAGCCACCAAACAAACCTAAACTACGTAAGGCCCCTTGAACATTACAGCTTCACATTGACCAACTGAACTTGACCAACCGAACCATTGTAGACTTGGGATTAGTTGAATCTCAAATGATTCCTTCTTATCTTTCAAGTATAGTTTCAGTTCATTATACGTGAATTTTAACTTATTGTTATGATTGCATCAAAACAGTCATCAACACTACCTTCTTCTGACTATCAAGCAACACCTCAATTTTAGCTGAGCTTATCTTGAATTTCTCTTTATATTCATTTGCAACTTCTAGGTCATATTAGAGAATGACAATTTGTCTTTCAAGTTGATCCTCATTATCCCTAGTTTCTTGTAGATCAGATTCTAGATGACTAATTATTATGTCCAATCTGTAGCACTCTTCTATTCTTTCTTTCAGAGATTGATTTAGTTTTTCCTCAGTCTTCTTCCTTTCCTCATTTTCCTTGGTTAGTCTCATCACCTCGGATTCCATTTGATGTGTTAGGACAACAGTTTCTTTTGCTAGCTTCTCACATTCCTTTATCTTCTCCTTCAGGGCCTCATCTATCTCATTGTCTTCATTCTAATTTTCTAGTTGATGAAGTAGCTCCTTCCTCTTTTCATTAGATTTGCTCAGTTGTCCTTTTAAGGTCTCAATGAAATCTTCAACATCTTTAAGGTTCTCTTGCAGATCTTTGATTTTTTATCTGGATAGATCAAGATCTTCTAAGGCTACTTGAAGTTGTTGATTGATACCATTAGAATGCTTGAATGAAGCCATTGAAAACATGTTCCCAGATCTTCCTCAAGCTGTTAAACTTCTTCTAAGGAACTTGGCTCTGATACCAATTGTTGAAATTAAGGAACACTGAGAGGGGGGTGAATCAGTGTTCTGTAAAACTTAATATTATGTCCCTTTATTAATTTACCACATACATCCAAAGGAAAGAAGCATGAACATAAGAGTAGAAACAATAAGATCATAGCACATGAACACCAAGATTTTTACGTGGAAACCCGGTTATGGGAAAAACCACGGTGGGGGTTAACCCATAATAATTTATAATTTCTTAAAAGTATTACAAAATGGGAAGGCACATGCCTTCGGGCACACTGCCCAGAGCTCACTACTCAAAGGAGGCTCACTGCCTACAAAATTTGATTACAGGAGTTCACTGAAATGTTTGAACTGAAGAAAAGCATCTAACTATGCAAAATAATAGTTTCGGTTAAGCTTAATACATTGACTTTACACACTTCATCTTACTCTGCCCTACTTTACTGTTCTGCCATAATTCAGAGCTTAGATCTCCTTGCTTTTAACTGCTATAGGCCGAGAGGCCTATAGACTCCGAACACCATCTAAACTTCTCTATGCCCACCGGTTTCATCAATGCATCTACAACATTCTTCAAAGTATCTACCTTCTCCAAATTTACCTTTCCATCCTCAACCATGTCTCACATGAAGTGAACTGAACATCAATGTGCTTTGTTCTAGCATGGAAAGTTAGATTCTTCGCAAGGCAAATTGCACTCTAACTATCACAACTGATCATGATCTGACCTGCATCAACACCAATATCTAAACACAATATCTTAAGCCAAGTGTCTTCCTTACAAGCATGAGTTTCTACCATATACTCAGCTTCTGTCATGGACAAAGCAAGAACAGGTTAATAGCACCACCAAACAGTGTAAACACATAAGCACTGGTGGATCTCTTGCTATCAATGTCACCTGCCCAATCTGAATCCACAAATCCATGAATATTAACAGAATGCAGAGGTCTTGAAACATTACCATGATAGCAAATGGAATACTCAGAAGTACCCCTCAAATATCTGAACACTCGCTTAACTACATCCCAATGAACCCGTCCAGGATTAGCCATAAAATGACTAAGGACTTCCACTGCTTGGGAAATGTCTGGTCTTGTGCACACCATAGCATACATCAAACTACCAACATCACTAGCATAAGGTACTCTACTCATGTCCTCCACCTCACTAGGAGATTTAGGATAATCCTCAACAGACAACTTTGTTCCCAAAGAAATGGGAACACACAATGGTCTACAATCTGCCATGCTGAACCTGTCCAATATGGTCTTCACATACTCTAACCTAACCAAAGTTTTCTGTTGGTTCTATCTCTTCTGATTTCTATTCCTAGAATGTACCTGGCTGCCCTAAATCTTTCATTTCAAACTGTGCTAACAACTGAGATTTAAAATCAGAAATCATACTCTTACCCTTCCCAATGAGAAACATATCGTCAACATACAGTGCAACAATGAGAATACAATCACCATCAAACTTATAATACACACAGTGATCCGATTTCGATCTCACAAATCCAATTGACAACACAAAGGCATCAAACTTCAAGTACCATCTCCTAGGGGATTGCTTCAAACCATACAAAGACTTTTTAAGTTTGCAAACCAAATTTTCTTTACCTTTCACCATGTAGTGCTCTAGTTGTGACATGTAGATTTCTTCCTCCAAGTCACCATGAAGGAAAGTTGTCTTCACATCCATCTGTTCTACCTCCAAGCCATAAGTTGCTGCAAGAGACAATAGGAATCAAATGGATGTCAGCTTTGCAACGGGAGAGAAGATCTCACCATAATCTATACCCTCCACTTGTGAATACCCCTTCACAACCAATCTGGCCTTATACTTCTCAACATTGCCATCTGCACCAAATTTCTTCTTGAACACCCATTTGCATCCAACGGGTTTCCATCTAGGAGGCAAAGGCACCAAGTCCCAAGTTTGGTTCTTTTCCAAAGAAGCCATTTCATCCTCCATGGCCTCCTTCCACGAACCTGCATCTTTCATGTCCATAGCCTCTGATACAGTTCTAGGTTCATCATTGTTAGTAACTAAGGCATAAGCACAACTAGAATCAAGTAATGTAAAACCAAACCTTTCAGGTTGCTTTCTTATTCATGTAGACCTCCTTAAGAGCTGAGGTTGAGGTTCAACTTCTTCATTTGAGCTTTCAGAGCTGACAGATCTCTCCTCATCATTAGGTCCAACATTGTCTTTATGTTCAGTCTTCTCAGGGGTAGCAGGAAACTGAACAACATCCTCTTTCTTTACTATTTCTTCTGGATACAAAATAGTGGAAGAAGGTGTAAGCTCTCTGAAGATGACACTTCTGCTATACAACACTTTTTCAGCCATGGGGTCCAAAATCTTGTATCCTTTCACACTGACACCATAGCCAATGAAGATACACTTAACAGCCTTGTTCTCCAACTTTGACTACTTCTCCCTAGGCACATGTGCATATGCCTCACAACCAAAAACACGAAGATGCCTTATTGAAGGCTTTCTACCAGACCACACCTCCATGCGTGTCTTTCCAACAAGAGCTAATGTAGGAGATCTATTTACCAGATAGCAAGCAGTGGCAACAGCTTCAACCCAAAACTTTTTTTCTAGGCCAGCTCCACTAAGCATACTCCTAGCCTTCTCCATCAATGTCCTGTTCATCCTCTCTGTAACTCCATTTTGTTGTGGGGTGTATGGAGTTGTCTTATGTCTTTCAATCCCAAGTTCCTTGCAGTACTTATCAAATTCTATAGAACAGAACTCACCACCGTTGTCAGTTCTCAAACATTTAATCTTTTTACCAGTCTAATTTTCAGCAAAGGCCCTAAACTCCTTAAACTTGCTATAGACTTTAGATTTGCTTCTGAGAAAATAAATCCATGTCCTTCTACTGTAATCATCTATAAAAGATACAAAATATACATACTTTGATAACGAATGAACATTAACAGGACCAACACATCAGAATGGATAAGGTCCAACACACCAGAAGACTTATGAGAACTCGAGTAAAACTAAACATGGTTTTGTTTTCCATAAATGGAATGTTTGCAAAAGTCGAACGCAAGATTACAATCATCTAACCCCTCAATGAGGTTCTTATTTTTTAGGGTATGCAAACACTTCTCACCAATGTGGCCAAATCTCTTATGCCATAACATTGTCTTTTCAGCAGGAAGTTTAACTTCCAATGCACGATTACAACCATCAAGACTAGAAACAATAGATTTCTTCACTACTCGTTCAGATGGTGGGGATGAAGTGACTGTTGCCCTCTTCTTTGAGTCAGAAGAACTATTGCATTGTGAAATGCATGTTTCCATCTGAAACAGAGTACCTCTCCTAGTCATCTTGCATCCTTCTTTCAAAAAGACAACTTGCACATCTGCATCATTCAAACTACTTACAGAAAGAAGGTTTCGTGCTAAGCCTGGGATGTGCATAACCCCAGAGATCCCATTCACTTGACCATCAGGGAATCGGATAGAGACTCTTCCACGACCAAAAATCTTTAGATGAGAGTCGTCACCTAGATACACCTTTCCACCATTGAACTCCTCATACTTAGTGAACTAGTCTCGATGAGAGGTCATGTGGAATGATGCACCAAAGTCGATTAGCCACACATCGTCAGATGAATGGGTTGCCAGGGCTGCGATGAAAGCATCATCATCATCTTGTGACTTATCAGAGTCTAAATCAGGAGATTTCTTCTTCTTCTTCTTCTTCTTCTCCTCTTTGCATTCCTTTCAAAAATGCTTAGTTTTTCCACAATTCCAACAAAGAGCCTTGGACTTTCCAAGAGATTTGGATCTCCCACGGGATTTGGATCTACCCTTCTCAGCTTTCTTGTCCTTCTTCTTCCCTTTCTCCTTGGGTCTTCCACGAACTACAAGGGCCTCTCTGGCTACCTTAGAAGACTTTCTCTGCATCTCTTTAGACAATAGTGAAGAAACCACTTCTTCTATTTTGAATGTAGATGTGGTGCTTCCAATAGCCATGACAAGATGATCCCATGAGTTTGGAAAAGAACAAAGCAAGGTCATACATCGATCCTCCTCCTCCATCTTTGCACCAATAGATGTCAATTGTGCAACCAACATGTTAAAAGCATTCATATGTTCAGCAACGGATCCTCCGTCCTCCATTCAAAGAGAATACAACTCCTTTCTTAGAAAAAGTTTATTAACCAGGGATTTTGCTTGATACACATCTCCCAACTTCTTCCAAAGTAGTTTTACAGTAGTCTCCTCATGGACATTTAACAACATAGACTCAGCAAGACTAAGTCTTATGAGACCCTTAGCCTTCCAATCCTTGAGATCCCAGTCATCTTATGACATTGCAGCTGGTTTAGTTCCATTAAGACTTTCCCAAAGGTCTCGGCCAACAAGCATGTCTTCCATCTTGAGCTTCCACAGCTCGAAATTACTGCCATTGAACTTCTCTAGTTCAAACCTTCCTGATGTGCTTGCCATCTCCTTGCTGCAATAGAAATCAGAATACTCTACACAGACTCCCACTCAACTTAAGATCTGCTCAAAAAACTCCTACCCAACAGCTAAGACCAAAACTGGCCAAGCTCTGATACCAACTAAAAGGAAGCTAGGTGTGCGAAAATCGCTTCCTACACTAATCTAATGAGGGGAGAGCTATACAAATTCAATTTATTCCTTATCACTAAAGCAACATACAACATCTAACAGAGTTATTATAGTAATACACAAGAACTAGAAAGAAGAGAGAAGAAGAGAGACAAAGATATACGATGGGGAAAACCCTTATTGGGTGAAAAACCCCACACTCAGAAACCTGCACAATGTATTAACAAATCTGAAAATTGTTTACAATACACTTGTAATGCAAGATTCAATGGTCTTTGACACTCGTGTCTGGAGTCAATCTGGCAGCATAACAGTCCCTGTAAACCTGTGATACAAACTCCATCTCCAAGCACCTGTTTATATAGGAAATACAAGGCAATATTGGACCTATCTTGGAATAGGCATCCAACTTGGCTTCATGGACCAAAACCCACACCTAAGGACACTTGGTCAACATTGTAGAATGTACCTGACACTTGTCCATAGCTCCCATCCCAAAGAGGTTGCCTATTTCCAAAATGGGCTATGACAGATGCTCTTACGACACTTATGATCGTCATAGAATCTGTCATAGCGGTTACAACTTACAGATGTAGGAGAATCTATCATACACATGCTATAAATAGCATATTCTCTTACAACATGTCATATTCCACCTTGGAGCACCCAAATATGCCTTATTCAAAGATGCTTCATGACACATGTCATCACATGTATTACAAACTTCTATTTTTGACTCTTACATGTTAGATTTTGTCATAGGAATCCGTCATAACCGTTTCGGTCAATATTCCCTTACACAACATGGAAGATGTTGACACATGGAAAAATGCTCCTACCACAAAGTGGGATGCCTATCTCCTCATGTGAGGACAAAATTACAAGTTGTCATATTCCATGTAGGATCGACACATCACCGTGCCACATCCCACAATATGACAGTATGGAATTTACAAATATTTACAACATAGGCAATTAAATAATAAATGCAAACATTAAAAATGTAAGGAATTACCAAGGTTGAGGCACCTTAATTCCCAACAATATATATCCGCTACATGAAATTACATCAACTGCAGTTGACCTTAAGAAAACTTAGAAACTATTTCAAGAACACTATTATGTTGGCTGAATCCATGCACAAACATCAATGTGGACCAAAACTTATGTATCCAAGTTACCTCACATGTCAGCCAATACCATTGGATCTCATAAATTAGTTGACCAACCACTTCTCTTCATCCGCACAATGATCAAACACTTAGTCTGCCTGTTCTTCACTGAACTGAATTGTCTAACCAAAACCCGATACTCAAATGCTTGTAACTTACAATCCCTTCATCATCGGAGGCTAAAATCTTGGATTTAGATAGCCCTGGCATCCATTAACATTCCCTTAGATCTACAACACAATATGATTTCCTGTGGAGAAATGCGGACCAAAATGTTGAACACTGTCATATGCCATGTTCCTGTCTATCTGGACTTAGACAAATCTGCAATCTAACTTCCCATATGAACAAATGATACAATGCGGATGTGTAAGATGGATTTAGTTGCCATCAATGACAACATCTGACATGCCTAGCAGTGTCTCTTGCCAACAAAAAATGTGCATGTAAAGTAATTATTCAAACAAAACAAGGATATTGAGGTCCATATAAAGTGATGGACCCTATTGAACACCCTCATGTATGTCCATCCTTCAACATGTGTACTCCATGGGAACCTGCAAAAAGGGGAAAATAAGTAATGAATAGCTTCTATCTCACAAGTGAAAAATTTGATACAAAATATGAGCTTGCTTAAAATTGTCTAGGAAGTATGAAAATAGGAAAAAATGAGGTTAGAAAAATCTACCTATTCAGAAAGTGATAATACTTTGCATTGATCACCTGGTGGTCATGGGATGACAAAGCACATGGGTTGTTGTCATGTCATGTGGTAAAGTAATAGGTCCTTCATGGTAACATGGATAGATTTAGGTAGGAAAAGGTAATGTGGGGGGAATGCATGATGCCCTCAACATAAGGGATGATATGGTAATGTAGGTAGGAAATGTCATGGTGGAAAAAGGCATGATGCCTCCAATATAAAGGTATGGAAATTGCACTATTGTATACATAAAGGGGAAAGGCATTATGCCCCCAATGTAGGTATACATGCAAAATAATGGTAAGGTAAGTGTAAATAGTATGGGGAAAGCATGATGCCCCCAATGTAAAGATGAAAACATAAGGTGTAAAAAGGGGAAGACATGTTACTCACCAATTTAGTGTGAGAACATTGAAAGTATGATATAGTTATGTAGGTACCAATTATGTGGGGAAAGGCATGATTCCCTCAATGTAAGATATGGCAAGGAAAGCACAAGTAGTGTGGGGGAAGGCATGATGCTTGTGATCTAAGGGTACAAGAGAATATGTCAATGAGAACTTAATATGTAAAGGAGAAATGATGCCCCCAATGGTAAGGTAACTCTAAGAGTGTTATCTAGCAATGCAGTCTCAATGTTGACGTAGGAGCATCCAATGGTGTAAGGGAAATCTTGTATCACTCAAAAAATGATGATTTTGTTTTCTATTCTTTTTATTTTTGGTATTTTCATATACCCAATTGCTTGAATAATGATGTAGAACCTTCAGTTTTTCAAACTTGCTAAAAATAACAAACTGCTATTTTTAGAAAGTTTGCATTTGAGCATGTATGAAAGTAGGAATTTACTGAAAGCTTTGGAATTGAAAAACATAACCTTTGGTGAAGGAATTGGCCAAAGATCACTTGTGGGTTGAAAGATATTAAAGTTTATGTTTCTTTAAAAACCCTTGAAAAAGTTTCAAAGTCAAATATGAGGCACTTAGAGGTCATGTATGGCCCTAAAAATGGGTGGAATTGATAGAATGTATTCTAAGGGCATAGAGAACTTCATGATCTTTCTAATGCATCAAACAATTCATCAATCGGACAAGAAGATCAAAAGTTATGGCTCCTAGAAGTTGACCTATTTTTGCAGGGAGTTACAAATTTTGAAATTTTGGTTGGAAGGTGCCAAAAAGGGTTATGTATGACCATTTTTGGGAATCCTTTGGGCAGTAGAGAAAGGGGGGAAATTGGTGAGTTAGGAAAAGGAGGGAAAATAGAAACCCTAGCAGATTTGAAGCTACAGAAGGCATAAGGTTCCAGAATCCATAGGAAGGAAGCTGTAATGTGTCATAGCCTGTTGATGATTCATCATCTGGTTTGGTTCCATTTTCTATAATCTAATGTGTTATTCAGTTCAATAAAATAACATTCCTATTTTATGTTGGCAATCTGTGTTATTGTGTGTTATGGGTTTGACCCCCTCATCAAATATGTAAGCTCTAAAAGCATGATATGAAAAAAGAGTAAAGCATAAGAATCATATAATGGTAAATGTCATGGATATAGGTGTGGTAACAAACATGAGAATCATAGGCAAAGCATCATAGAAAACATAGAAATGTGTAATAACCATAAAATGGGAAGTAATAAGATAACATAAGAAAGCAATGTGGTAAGGCAATGGCTATAACATCATGAGTGGAGAGAAAAATTCAACAAGTCCTAAGGATGCAAAAAAATGTAGTGGAAGAATGAACATGCAAGATATCAACCCAAGTGGGAAATAAAAGCAATTACAATGCATAGATATGTAGAGGGTGTAGACAAACATAGGAAGAAATATATGAAGCAAAGGACAATAAAGACCATATTACCCCCCAAGTGGGGGAGAGTAAACATGAAATAAAATATAGAAGGTGAAATGAGAATGTGAAGCATAACAAACATGACATAATAAAAAATACCAAAGTGTAAAAGTGAAAGAAATGGCAATAAATAAGTTAAAATCTTTATGATGTGTTAAGAATATGATTTGGTTTGTTCTTTATTAAACATGCTTACTAAGTATTAAACTAGATTATATTTTGAAGTTGCCAACAGTATAGTCTTAACCAAATTTAATCCAACAAACACAAGATCTAGGACCTGAACAATCAAATAGGAAAGTAAACTAAGAATTACTAAGTGAAAACAAGAAAAATAGAACTTGTGAAATTTGAAATTTGAATGTTATAATCTTAGAAGGCTTAGAATGGTTGCATGGGAGTCCCATAGAAATTTGAAGGCTATTAGAGGTGTCTATTGCAAAAGGGACAAGGTTGACTATGTACAGGGCATAAATGTACATAGGGGGCGAGTCTAGCACCTTGTCAAAATGACTTGAAACTATAAATCATGCTCTATGATGTGTTCTAGAGTTTGTATCTACTAGTCAATTGCTCTTGTTCACAACAGATAAAGAGAAATGATAGATAGAAGAGAGTCAAAGCACAAAAATAAACCTACGGAAATGGACAAAAACCACTAAAAATGGAACAACTACACCTTTAAGAAATTGGATGTGAATCCTAAAATGGACTATGGATGAATGTGCATAATTTTGGGAATAGTTTGAAGACTCTAAGATGTGTCCTCTAGCAAGGGGCATGTTGGGGGTCATAGATGTCTTGTAGGAGGTGAGTCTGGCACCTTGGTATAATGCTTTGTAACTTTAGGGAAGCTCCATGGGGTCTTCTAATGCATTTTTGTCTTTTGTCACTTGCTCCAAAACTACACATAAATGCTTGCAAACTAGAAACCTTGCAAAATTAAAGTGTTAAAGGGTAGTCTACATTAATCATCTCCCTTGTGGGTACTTCCAATAAGATTACACATATATGAATAGGAAAGTGTGTATATGCAAACCTAGGTGATGGTGACAAAGTGTAACAATGGTGAACAAATAAACTAAACCTTAGAGGGCCAAAAAATAGGTCTAGGTGTGTGTAACAATGGTGGACAAGGATATGGACAAAAGAGGTCACATGGACAAGGGAAAGGGTTTGATGCAAAGGGTTTGACAAAAAATTCTAATGGCTAAGTGTATGAAAATTTGGGAAGTAAAAATTACGGATTTAAGGCTTGGATTGGAGAGGAAATGGATGGCAAGAAAGATAGAATGCAAGAAGAGAGAACAAGAAACAAGATTACATTGATCAAAAAGGAAAATATGACTCCATATCTCAAGATCTATAATAATATAGCTTCATCCTATTCTCCTTGATATTGCACCTATAAAATGGATGGATGGAAAGAGCAATTACATGAGAGCTTTGTACAAAGAGGATTCATGTTATGATAAGTAGAGGAAGAGGGGTCTATTTATATTTTCACTAAGTTTTTGGGAAACTAAACCTTGTAAATGTGGTAAGTGGGTCACAAATGAGATATGCATTAATTTTGTTGGAAAAACTCACCTAAACTAGCCCTACTAGTTAAGGGATGTAGGTAATGGCATGCATGGTATTTAATGCTAGAGGGATCAATTTGTTAGGGGACATTAATGGGATCAAGATAGGATGGGTAGAGGTGAGTTCATGTACTTGTGATCATTGCAAAATGAATTATAAGCTAAACAAGGCCCTAAAACACATACTAGGTGGACATTAAAATGAGTGAAAAACAGTAAAAAAAAGTTGTAGGGTATGCAATTTCTATTATTACAAAAAGAAAATAAGGAAAATTAAAAAAATAAAGGTGATATCTATGCTATAGGTATCTATGCATTTACGTTATATTGGTGTTCATGTATCATTGAACAAACTTGGGAGAGTCAATCTTAACCTCAGAATGAATGTGATTCACTCCATTCTCTAATAGTTCGTAGTCATCCCAACAAAAATCATCAAATTTGTCTTCATTTTCATTTATTTTCAATTTTCTTCACTTTCCTTCTCTATTACATGTGATTCTTCTTGGTATTCTTCTGTGCTAGTTGAAAACATATGATCTACATGTATAACATTAGGCACTTCCTTTCTCACCCATTCTTATTTCTTAACTAGTGGTTATGGTGGAATAATAGGCATTTGGTGTATCAAAACTTCTTGCTTTAGTTTCCAAGTAGTCTTTTGAACATGAAACTCTAGTATTTGTGGATCTTTTGCTTTTATTTATTTCTTTTGTTCATATTTTTCTTTGGGTGGATCTTTATGTTTTTCTTGTTTCTTCTTTTTCTTTTGCTCTTATTTTTCTTGAAACATCTCTTGATATACCTCATGAATAACTTATTCATCTTCATATAGGGTTTCTTTTGGAGTTGGTACATATGTGTCTAACATAAAGTGATGCAACTCTACATTTGGTTTAGATCTATTTCTTAGAATCTTAATGACTCTACCTTCATGAATGGATTTGATACATTGGTATACCACTAAAAGAAACACTTTTAAGTGTTCTAGTCATAGTCTACCAAGTAGTTTAGAGAATTTTCCATTAGCAGGAATAACATGGCATAAGACTTGCATACCTTTGGATCCAAACTTAAGTAGTAAGATGACACAAGCCAAAGTGTTAATCAGTGCTTTCTTTTTCATCTTTAGGGACACACCTAAATGAGCATAATATTTTGGCTTGACATGTGTATGAATGAGGAAATATTCTATACACACATTATATTTATTTGTGGGATCAACAAGAACATCATGAATATCAATATCATAAAACTTTTCTATTATGTATAGTGGTTCATAATGATTATTATGTGGTATCTCATTCATCATAGAAAATAATAAGTGGAGTGAGGCCATGAGTAGAATAAGATGTGCTATTAGCTTCAATGGACCCCACAAAAGCATGTCCATGTGATGCCACTTCATTTTCAACATTATAATCATTTGTATTGTCACCATATTATGTGCCTCAACATTGTTTGAATGATTTGGAAAAGGATTCATGTATTTGCAATCAACTATTGGCAGGTATAGTTGATGGATTTCCATTATCATTAATCCCTTTAAGTTTGATCATATTATTGTCAATGATGTCTGATGCAGACATGACAAGAGAATCCAATGAAGGATTGTCCTATCATGCATCCCAATGAACTTATCTTATATACATTGTAATAACAACAATATTCATGCCTTAAAATGCTTATAACATGTGCTCAAAACTTCAAGATTGTAACAAATTGTATATGCCAACATAACCTTGTTAAATTTCAGCTTTAAGATTGTTGTTTGTCAAGATTATTCCTCTTCTTTAGATGAAAATTAACTTTGATAAATTCCAGCCCTTAAGGATTGTTGTTTATCCCTTTGATTACTTTAGTTGTAGCAAAATAAATCTCTTTAACTTGAATCCCTTAAGTGAATATAATTTGTGAATGTTGTAGAAATAATTTTATCTATGAAGTAACAATATAACTCAAAGACTTCATAAAACATAAATAGAAGCAAACACTTATAACCCAAATGTTTTTATAAAGCCAATCAAGGTGGCAACCCACATACATAACCTCCACATATCCAACCATGAAATATCTCCAACAAACTTTCCAAGTATCCACCTCCACAAGCTTACAAATTTAGAAAATTTTCATCTACCAAGTCACCATAGACGTTCACTTTCTTTGCCTCATCAAAATGGATGTATTTCCCTTGGAGAATTATCTTCAACATCACCTATGGACACCCTCTTGATGACCTATAAAAATTATAAATAAACTTGGATTCTTCTCTCATTTTTCAATGCCTCTTTGGAGCCAAACTTCAATCTATTTATATTATCTCCTTTGCAAAGATTCCTCTTCCTCATTTGGGTGTTAAAGACTCTTGGTATTCCTCCTCTTTCTTGGTGGCATCCAAATTGGATAAAGGTGAGTCTTGGTATTCCTTTTTTGCTTTCCTTCATGACTTGAGCACTTGAAAACTCTTTATTATCCAATCCTTGCCTTCTAGCATGTAGGCACCTAGGATTTTGTCCTTGTCTTTGGAGTGTTGGAGAATTTAAATATTTATATTTTTTTCCAAAGTTGGCGCAAGTATGAAGCGATGATGGCTAAGTACTAGGAATAATGTTGATTAGAAACCTATAAGACAAACAAAAGGGTAAAAGAAACAAGATATTTTTTGGTTGATGTAAGATTATGTGTGAGTCTGGACGTTCTTGCATCGATATCTTGTACTTTGTTTTTAAGACCTATGCATGGTTGTGCATAATGACCCTTAAATCAATGAAAATTACAAAATGCTTGGTCATTGTGTGTTATAGGAAGTGTGTTGGCAACATAAGCATGATGATGAAGAGAATGATGAGCTTGGCAGTAAGCAGTATTGTCATTGATGGCAACAAAGGATAGACATAGTGGTGTTCGTCTGGAGAGGTTCAGTAAGGTATACAGGTTAAATTGTGTTGGTCTAGTTAAGTATGATATCCTAAGTGTTGATCTAGAGATGCTACTAAGTGTAGTATGATGAAGAATACATCCAAGCATGATATGCCTTCATTGTGGTGATCCGCAACTAGGTATAACATGTTGAAGATTTCCCTAAGGCATTTACTGACTAGAACCTAAGACAGGGTCACAATATTTCAGTCCACATTTCTCTGCCATAAAGAGTTTTTCTCTACGGTTATAAGGTGATGATAGTGCATACTAAAGGAGTCTAAATCCAAAGATTCAGGTTTTGAAGTCCTCTAGAGTGAAAGATAGGGTTAACAAAGTACCAAACTCTGTAATGATAGTGTAATGACAGTGCCAGTGACAGATTGGAATGCTCCACATTCCACTGCAGATGAATATCTTGCCATGCGGATTTGAGGAAGAGGTTATGGATGTCAGAGGTGTGTATGATTCAAATGGTAAGCATTTTGGTGGTCCACACATTGAATTATGAACTAACAGTTAGTTCATGCTATTGTTGCTTCACCAGTTGGGTCGACTTGAAGGTATTGAGGTTGTGCGGACCTAAGACATGTATGAAATAATGTCATGGGAGTAATTATAGGTGGTGCCAACCTATATGAATGTGCCACATGCTTTGGTTCTCTCCACAAAGCATATTGGATTGTGTTTTGGACTGATAGGACAGGGAGTCACATGGTACATATATTGTGCTGGCCTAATTGATGTTTTTCCTTAGTGTAGTATATATATAAGATTGAATTCTTGTGCGAAGGTGTGAGTGTGAAGTGAGTATGTGTAAGCAAAATTTGATGTAAACAAAGATTAGTTGAAGTCGTGGTGAAGATGAAGTGTGCAAAGTCAATATTCTGAGCTTCAGTAGAACTGTATCTCCAACATAAGTTGGATGCATTATTAGCAATTCATTTTTGGCAGTGAGCCATCCCTTCTTCTATCTCTTTCTATTTAGGACAGTGAGTCCTTCGGTAGTGAGCCACCTGCAGTGAGCATTCTCTATTATGGATAGTGAATCCTTTTTGTAATCAGTATTATTCATATATGTGTGTGTGTGTGTGAGCTAATCCTCACCGTGGTTTTTCCCTTTTTGGGTTTTCCACGTAAAAATCTTGTGTTCATGTGTTGTGTACTTTAAATGTTGAATTCGTGCTTTTCTTTCTTACTGTAATTTAAATGTGGTGTGTGGAATGAATGTTTAAATGATTAAGTGGTTTCAGAGAATACTAATTCACCCTCCCTCTCAGTATTTTAGGTGTTCAACAAAGTGGAATGGATGAATCACTCAACAATAGTTGGATAACATCATCCATGGATTCTTGAAGCTTAGTAAGCTTCCTAGACACATTTGGTTTGAATAAAGGAAAGGAAGAAGTAGTAGCAACTCGATTTACACTTTCTTTCATGTCATTACCCTTTGAGAAATTATTTGGCTTTTAAAATTTGGAAGGGTAGGAAGATTGAGATGAACCATATTTCATAGTAATTGACACTAAAATCTTAACTCAAGATTCTTCAAATGTGTGCAGTTGTCTCTAAAGGTGAACTTAGGTGCACATTATTCTATATGGCTAGAAGTAATCTCTCAAGAAACATGATTTGTAACTCATCATCATCAAAGTGGTGTTTGATTTTTCCACACTAAAGGACTAAAATCAAATAACATAATCATTAATAGATTCATATGGGTTTCTTTTGGAGTTGGTACATATGTGTCTAATATAAAGTGATGCAAATCTACATTTGGTTCAGATCTATTTCTTATAATCTAAATGACTTTACCTTCTTGAATGAATTTGGTGCATTGGTGTACCACTGAAGGAATCAATTTTAAGTGTTCTAGTCATAGTCTACCAAGTAGTTTAGAAAATTTGTCATTGGCAGGAATAACATGGCATAAGACTTGCATATCTTTGGGTCCAAACTTAAGTAGTAAGATGACACAACCCAAAGTGTTAATATAAGATTTTGGCTTGACATGTATATAAATGAGGAAATATTTGATACACACATTATGTTAATTTGTGGGATCAACAAGAATATCATGAATATCAATATCATAAAACTTCGCTATTATGTATAATAATCAATAATGATTATTATTTGGTAGCTCATTCATCATAGAAAACAATCAGTGGAGTGGGACCATGAGTAGAAGATGTGGTATTATCTTCAATGGACCCCACAAAAGAATGTCCATGTGATGCCACTCCATTTTCAACATTATCATCATTTGTATTGTTACCATACCATGTGCCTCAATAGTGTTCAAATGATTTGAAAAATGGATTCATGTATTTGTAATCAACTATTGGTAGGTGCAGCTGATGGATTTCCATTATCATTAATCCCTTTAACTTTGATCATATTATTGTCAATGAGATATGGTACCTTGTTTTTAAGACCTATGCATGATTGTGCATAATGACACTTAAATCAATAAAAATTACAAAATGCTTGCTCATTGTGTGTTCTAGGAAGTGGTTCATTAGGATCCAATGGACGAATTGGCGGGAGTACAATAAGATTGGAACTCAACAAGATTTGGATAAAATCATCCATGGATTCTTGAAGCTTCGTTAGCCTCCTAGAAGAATTTGATTTGAATATAGGAAAGGAATAAGTAGTATCAACTTGATTTACACTTTGCTTCATGTCATTACCCTTTGAGAAATTATTTGGCTTTTGAAATTTGGAAGGGTAAGAAGATTGAGATGAAGAACCATATTTCAAAGCATTTGATGTTAAAATCTTAACTCAAGATTATTCAAATGTGTACAATTATCTCTAAAAGTGAACATAGGTGCACATTATTCTTTATGGCTAGAAGTAATTGATGAGATCATTTGTCTCAATTTATTGTTTGAACCTCTATAATGTTGATCTATGTCTATATCGGCAAGAGTTGTTCGTTGTCTCAATGAATGGCAAGAGTTGTTCTTTGTCTCACCGATCGGCAGGAGTCTTAATGATCTCAGGAAAGAGGAATGCTTCTTGTATCAACATCGGTGAGAGTCATCCCGAAGATGGTCATCGGTGACTTACACTATCGGTGCAGGGTCGATATCTCACTCCAATGCTTCGGATCACACCGATGGAGATTTGTTATTGGGAGGCCATATCATGTCGGCATGAGTCATTCTGATGAGGATCGTTGGAGGTTTGGCGTCAGTGAGAGTCATCCCGACAGCTGATCATCAGCATGAGTATCACTATCGGTGCTGGTTCTATATCTCATGCCAATACGTTGGGTCTCTCCGATGGAGTTTTGGATCAGCAAGACTATAACTGTCATAGCTATCTCAAAAGGTCACTCTGATAGCCTTGGTCACTCCAATAAAGGATATCGGCCAAGGTCTTCTCGATGGGTGGTGAGTGGTAGACTAGTTGGTCTAGTCGGCAAAAGTGTCGATAGTTAACATTCTTGCAGTCATGTACTTAAACTAAGTTTTTGGTCGACGTCAGGTGCATGTGGGACTAATGGGTTCTCATGAATATGCGAACAGTCAGAACGACAGTTTCGACGGTTGAACTGTACAGGTAACCAAATTAGTTGGCCATTCAGGCAGTTGACAGGGAATTTGTTTAGATTGCTAAAAAGTAATGGAGATCGATTGTGACTGAGTTCGATCAATTGGTTGCTGAGTTCAGTTGGTGATCAAAGAATAGTGTGTTCATTCTGTAATAGTATAGTGAAAGTGAACCATCACGAATGTTTAGAGATTTGATGCCTGAACAAGGAGGCTGAGTAATTTGTTGTAATCCTCTTGTGTTTACTATGAATAAAATTTTCTTCTTGTGGTGGTGGGTTTTTTACTTGAAAGGATTTTCCCACGTACATCTGGTGTCTTCTATCTATTATGTTTATTCTATATTTCCTTCTGTTGTGCATCTTAATGAGTTGTAATTTAAATTAAAGTTATCTATCTACTATATCCCATTTGAATTAACATTAGGGAGGTTGTTTCCACACCTCTTCTTTCCTTACAAGTGGTATCAGAGCCTGGGCAGTTGTGTTATCCTTGTGGGTAGGTTGGGTTTTTTGCGTCAATCCTGCAAGTGGGAGTTCTGTAAAAGTCTATTATGTCTAATCTACAAATTAAGATGGCAAGCACATCAGGAAAGATAGACATTAAGAAGTTCAATGGCACAAACTTTGAGTTGTGGAAACTTAAAGTTGAAGATATGCTAGTTGATAGAGATCTGTGGGTTGTTGTGTCTAGGATTAAACCCTCAAGCATGAAGCAAGAAGATTGGGAATTAGCAGATAGGAAAGCCAGAGGACTAATAAGATTAAGTCTTGCAGATTCTGTTCTATTGAACATCCATGAGGAGAAGACTGCAGATTCTCTGTGGAAGAAGTTAGGAGATATTTATCAGGGCAAGTCCTTGGTGAATAAACTTTTCTTGAGAAAGAAGTTATACTCTTTGAAGATGGATGAAGGTGCATCTGTGGAAAATCATCTGAATTCTTTTAACATGGTGATTGCACAGTTGACATCTGTTGGTGTAATAATAGGTGAAGAAGAACGTTGTATGTTTTTGTTGTGTTCCTTGCCTGACACATGGGATCATTTGGTGATGGCTATTGGAAGTACTACAACCAAGTTCAAGATGGACGATGTGGTTTCTTCGCTTTTGTCAGAAGAAATGCGAAGAAAATCTTCTGAGATGGCTAAAGAGGCCCTTTCTATTCAAGGTAGATCAAAGGAAAAAGGCAATCAAAAGGACAAGAAGTCTAAATCCAAATTGAAGTCAAAGGAGAGATCAAAATCTCTTGGAAAGAAGTCCAAGGTGAAGTGCTGGAACTGTGGGCAGAAAGGATATATCCAGAAAGACTGTAGAGAGGAGAAAAAGAAGAAGAAGAATAAGTCTTCTGATGATGAATCTTCTCAGAGTGATGCAAATGCCTTTGTAGCAGCCTTGGCAACACCTACATCTGAAGATGTATGGTTAGTGGATTCAGGGGCATCATTCCATATGACGTCTCACAGAGAGTGGTTCACAAAGTATGAATCATATGCTGGAGGGAAGGTGTTCCTGGAAAGTGATTCAACACTGGACATTGTTGGCCAAGGAAGAGTTAGAATCCAGTTCCTGAATGGCAGAATAAAGGGAATCAATGGAGTACTACACATACCAGGTCTGGCTCATAATTTACTCTTTGTAAGTAAGCTTAATGATACTGGAGTTAAAGTAACATTTGTGAATGGTGGTTGTAAGATGACTGGAGGTTCTATTGTGCTGGCAAAGGGTGAACGCATTGAAACACTATATAAGTTAGATGCTAAACCTGTGTGCTATAATATAGTCTCTGAAAAGTCTAAAAAAGTCACTGTTGTAACACATGATGAAAATTCTATGGAAGTCAAACTTCTTGCAGAGAAAACAATGCTTTGGCATCATAGGCTTGGTCATATAGGTGAAAAAGGTTTAAAAGTTTTGAAGAATAAAAACATGGTAGATGGGCTAATTGATTGTAATCTTGAGTTTGATTTCTGTGAACATTGCATATATGGAAAACTGAATTGTGTTTCCTTTTACTCAAGTTCTCATAAATCTTCTAGTGTGTTGGACTATGTACACTGATGTTTTTGGTCTAGTCGATGTTCCTTCTGTGTCTAAATCAAGATATTATGTATTGTTTATTGATGATTGTTCAAGAAGGGCATTTGTTTATTTTATGAAGAGAAAATCAGAAGTGTTCAGTCGATTTAAAGAATTTAAAAATCTTGTTGAAAATCAGACGAGTAGAAAAATTAAATGTTTGAGAACGGACAACAGTGGTGAATATTGCAATGCAGATTTTGAGAAGTACTGTGTAGACCATGGAATTAAAAGGCACAAGACTATGCCTTATGCTCCACAGCAAAATGGAGTTGCTGAAAGGCTAAATCGATCATTGATGGAGAAAGCAAGAAGTATGTTGAGCTATGTTGGTCAAAAGTTCTGGGCTGAGGTAGTTACTACAGCTTGTTACTTGCTGAATCGTTCTCCTACTTCAGCATTGGTTGACAAGATGCCTATGGAAGCATGGTCTGGTAAGAAGCCCTCTTTGAGACATCTTCATGTTTTTGGCTGTGAGTCATATGCTCATATTCCTGAAGTAAAGAGATCTAAATTAGACAACAAGGCTGTCAAATGTATTTTTATTGGCTATGGAGTTGGCGTTAAAGGATACAAGCTTTGGAATCTAGAAACAGAAAAGGTGTTTTGCAACAGGAATGTAATTTTCAGAGCGCTGAAACCTTTTGTCATTGATCCTCAGTTGGGAAAGACAGAAGAGAAGAAACAAAAAATTGAAGTGAGTATTCCTCTGACCCTTGAAAAAGAGGAAAAATGAGCTCCAAGTGTAGATGAAACAGAAGAGAGTTCGATCAGCTCTGAAGGCTTTGATCAAGAGCAAGAACCTGCTCCTCAGTCTCAGCCGTTGAGGAGATCTACACGTGAAAGAAGACAACCAGATAGGTATGGATTTTTAGTACTTGATACAAGTTGTGCCTATGCTTTGCTAACCAATACTAATGAACCTAGGACTGTGAAAGAGGTTATTAATATGCCTGATTCAGATTCTTGATTTGAAGCCATGAATGGTGAAATGTCATCATTGGAGAAAAATGGAACCTGGGATCTAGTGCCCTTGCCTGAACATAGAAAACCAGTGGGTTGTAAATGGGTGTTTAAAAATAAATATGGTCTAGATGGTAGTATTGATAAGTATAAGGCAAGACTGGTTGCAAAGGGGTAGTCTCAAAAGGAAGGAATAGATTATGGAGAAATATTTTCTACTGTAGCTAAGCTGATGTCCATTAGATTTCTTTTGTCACTTGCAGCAGAGTATGACTTAGAAATTGAGCAAATGGATGTGACAACAACATTTCTTCATGGGGATCTTGAAGAAGAAATTTTTATGTCCTAGCCGGAGCATTTTGTTGAAAAAGGTAAAGAACATCTGGTATGTAAACTTAAGAAGTCTCTTTATGGTTTAAAGCAATCTCCCAGAATGTGGTATTAGAAATTTGATATGTATGTTTTATCTCTGGGATTTGTGAGATCTAAATCTGATCATTGTGTTTATTATAAAACTGAGGGTGATCATTTTCTTATAATTACATTATATGTTGATGATATGTTGTTTATTGGCAATGGTAAGGGTATGATTTCATAATTAAAATCTCAGCTATCCTTGAAGTTTGAAATGAAAGATCTGGGGGCAGCAAAGTGCATCTGGGAATGGAGATTAAGAGGGATAGATCAAGTAGAAAGTTTTAGCTTAGCCAGAGCAAGTATGTTAACAATGTTCTTGATAAATTTAATATGTTTGATTGTCAACAGTTAATTGTTCCAGTTTACAGGGAATGAAATTATCTGTTGAAGATTGTCCAGAACCTTCAGATGAAATTGAGGATATGAAGAAAGTACCTTATGCGAGTGTTGTTGGCAGTATGATGTATGCAATGGTCTGTACTAGACCAGACATTGCCCAAGTAGTAGGATTCTTAAGCCGGTTCATGGCAAATCCAGGTAAATCACATTAGGATGTTGTGAAAAGAGTTATGAGGTATTTGAAGGGAACTTCTGATTATGCTATATGCTATCATGGAAACTCAATTGGATCTAATAGATCTATCAGCATTCAGGGATATGTTGATTTTGATTGGGGAGGGGACATTGACAGTAGAAGGTCCACCATTGGATATGTGTTCACATTAAATGGTGGTGCTATCAGTTGGATGAGCAAGCGGCAGGCTATAGTCACTTTGTCCACAATAGAGGCAGAGTACATGATAGCTACTTGAGCCTGTCAGGAAGTAGTTTGGTTGAAGAGGTTGTGTTCTGATGTGGGTTTTGATGCAGGGAAAATTTAGATTAATTGTGATAGTCAGAGTGCTATCTGTCTAGTGAAAAATCCTACATTTCACGCCAGGATAAAACACATTGATGTCCAATATCACTTTGTTCATGATATGGTGGAAGACAAAAAGGTAAAGCTGGAAAAGGTTGGTACTTTGGAAAATGTTACTGACACCTTGACTAAACCTATGAGCATGACCAAGTTCAAATGGTGTTCAAATGTAATGGGTCTTCGTACCCATGATTCGTAGTGAATTCAGACTGATCTGGAGGTAACAATAAAATCTTCATCAAGTGGGAGATTGATGAGATCATGTGTCTCAATTTATTATTTGAACCTCTACAATGTTGATCTATGTCTATATCGGCAAGAGTTGTTCGTTGTCTTAGCGATCGACAAGAGTTGTTCATTGTCTCAGCGATTGACAAGAGTTGTTCTTTGTCTCCCCGATCGGCAGGAGTCTCAGAGATCTTAGGAAAGAGGAATGCTTCTTGTATCAGCATCGGTGAGAGTCATCCCGAAGATGGTCATTGACGTGACTTACACTATCAGTGTAGGTTCGATATCTCACTCTGACGCTTCAGGTCACACTGATGGAGATTTGTTATTGGGAGTCCATATCATGTTGACATGAGTCATTCCAATGAGGATCATTGGAGGTTTGGTGTTAGTGAGAGTCATCCCAACAGATGATCATCAGCATGAGTATCACTATCAGTGCTAGTTATATATCTCATGCCGATATGTTGGGTCTCTCTGATGGAGTTTTGGATCGGCAAGACTATAACTGTCGGAGCTATCTCAAAAGGTCACTCTAATAGCCTTGGTCACTCTGATGAAGGATATCATCCAGGGTCTTCTCGATGGGTGATGAGTGGTAGACCGGTTGGTCTTTTTGGAAAAAGTGCCGACGGTTAACATTCTCGCAGTCATGTACTTAAACTAAGTTTTTGGTCAACGTCAGGTGCATGTGGGACTAATGGGTTCTCACGGATATGCGAACAGTCAGAATGACAGTTTTGATGGTTGAACTGTGCAAGTAACCGAATCGGTTGGCCATTTAGGTAGTTGACAAAGAATTCATTTAAATTTCTAAAAAGCAATGGAGATCAATTGTGACTGAGTTCGATCAATTGGTTGGTGAGTTCAATTGGTGATCGAAGAACAGTGTATTCATTCTATAATAGTACAGTGAAAGTGAACCATCACGAATGTTTAGAGATTTGATGCCTGAACAAGGAGGCTGAGTAATTTGTTGTAATCCTCTTGTGTTTACTGTGAATAAAATTGTCTTCTTGTGGTGGTGGTTTTTTACCCGAAAGGATTTTCCCACATACATCTGGTGTCTTCTATCTGTTATGTTTATTCTGTATTTCCTTCTTTTGTGCATCTTAATGAGTTGTAATTTAAATTAAAGTTATCTATCTAATGTATCCCCTTTGAATTGACATTAGGGAGGTTGTTTCCGCACCTCTGCTTTCCTAACAGTAATCCCTCAAGAAACATGATTTGTAACTTATCATCATCAAAGTGGTGTTTGATCTTGCCACACAAAGACTAAAATCAAATAACATAATCATTGATAGGTTCATTACTCTTGTGTGTACATCTACTAAGGTCATTGACAATGATCTTTAATCCCATGTTTATATGAAAATGTTTTTGGAATGCGGTAGCAAGATCACCAAATCAATAAATGGAACCTAGTGGTTATGAATAAAACCATTGAATGGTAGTCTTTTAGGGTTCATGGAAACAACCTACCTAGGATCATGTCATCATAAGCAAAATCAATGCATGCCATTATGAAATATTAAATTTGAACACTTAGATTTCCTTTTCTATTGTATAATTCAAATCAAGGAGCCACAAATCCTATAGGCAATAGATATGTAATAATATCAAAAGATAAAATCATGTAATGTGGAGTATTGTACGCAATATTCTCATTGTTGTCATCATTGATTTCCTTCTTTAGATTTGCCAATTCTTGTACTAGTGTATCCAATGTGATGGTGGAAACAAGAGTAGTAAAATTAGGAGTATGGGAAATGGTAGAGGAGGTAAATTGGGGTTGTGATATAAGAGGCATGGACATAGCGGTGAATGGATTGGATACATCATGAGAAGTGTTGAGATAGTTTAGGCTACATGGGTGAAGGGTATAATAGTGGTGGCTATAGAAGTGATAGGATTAGATATGGATGGAATGATAAGGAACTAGTGGAGGTGATGAGGGGATGAGTGTAACCATGGGGTACGCCATATTGGTGAATAAAGACAATGGGGAAGGAAGTGGTAACAATGGAGGTAGGAGTAACACTAGTGTTAATAGTGGTAATAGCCATAGAAGTGTTAGGGTTAGGGTTGGAGGAGGAAGATGCATTAGAGGATACACAATTAGAAAGATTCATCTAGGATCTAAGATCTTGCAAACAATTGTGCCATGAGAACATCCCACTAATGTCATATAAAAGAGTTTTACTAATTGATTAGGTGATTCAACTTGCATAAATGTATGAATAAAAAAACTTTATCCAATAAGTCCACCCCCTAGTTTAGCCGTATGTGCATCATCATCATAATCTTCTTGATTATCCAAGTTGGTCTTAACAAAACCCCCCATTAAATATGTCATTGTTGTCAGACTAGGTGGTGATATTAGAGTTTAAGTGAGTATTCCTTCTTAATGGAAGATTAGGATCACAAGTATCTTGTGGCATAAACAATAATGTGGCGAAGGGTGGTTAATCTCATATATTAGAAAATAAAAGGTATAGCAGATTTGAAAACAAGTGTAAATTGTAAAACACTGAGGCCAACATAAGGGTGGGCAAAAGGTAGGATGTATAAAGAAGCATCAAACCTTAAAATGAGAATGTATGAATGAAGCACAAGGATGAAAAATGAAGATAATCTAAAAATAAGATGTGAAATGAGAAAAATGTTGATATAAAAACCATAATAATGATAGGTAACCCTAGGAGAAATTAGGTCGTGTAAGATTGAGGGGCACACCAAAATGTAAGGGGAAAAATATTTCTCGAAACTTAATCTATGCTAAACCAATAAGATGCAAACATGTAAGCATAGATTAACCTAGATTAATTATGGTAGATTATGAGGGCATATGTAATTCTAAAATAGATATTAATTTAGGAAAGTAAATGCAAAGTAGATAAGGTGTACTTAGTTCTAGCCTCAAGGATGAATAACTAATGAAGATTCTAGAATTTATCTATCTCAAATCTGGGAATGATATTTCTATGTTCGTGCTTTACTTATAACTTTGTGCAAGACTTGTGCTATGTCTTAGGTCAAGTTTGTACCTCTGGATATTTTTGTGTTTACGGATTCATCCTTTTCTATGCACATTTGGTCTTGTTTTTCTACTCCTGCTTTATGATTTGTTGAGTTCACCTCTATCCACGCTACTATCTAGAATGGTGGTATTTGTGAATAACTTTAGAGGGTTACAAAAATTGTTAGGAGACACATTTCCCAAGTCAACCTTTGAAAAGGTGATTTTATATTCATGCAAAGGATCAGTAGACAACAAGCGATGTCATAGAATGAAAATGTAGACCTTGATTCATTTTAATGCACCAATCTAAAGTGTTCTAATAATTGGTCCTTAAATGCTCTAAAATGAGAGGACCGAATGTCAAAGGTTTGGAGTGTAGCAAATGTAAATTAATGCCTTTAAATACAAGCACAAAACAATTAATCACACAAACATGTGTTTAGTCAACTCGCAATAGTTAATGGAATGGGTGGGATTTGGCCAACTTTGAATTTGAATTTTAAAAAATTAGGTGTTAGATTTGTGAATGCAAGATTGATCTTACATCCATAGAAATGGCCAAGGGTGATGACATGGTAAAGTCTATGCATGAAATGAATGTTTGATCATGGACCGGATGCAATAAATGTGGTTTGTATAGAGAGATGTGCAAAAATGGATAAAATTTGGTTAAGTGTATGCGAATGTGTATATGAGGGCAAGTGAAGGCTAAGGAAATAAGCCCAACTTTGCACAAAATTGTGTCATTTGTCAATATATAAATGTATTAAGTCAATCTCTCAAAATAAACATAAAACTAAATAGGAAATGATGTGAATATATGAATTTTATCATTAAAATTATAATACATTATTTAAAAAAATAGAATTTATATAATATATAAATATTAAAATATCTTAAATCTAATACATTATTTTAAAAAAATCATAAATATTAAAATAATTTATATATTAACAATGAAAATATTTAAATAACCCAAATAAATTATTATTATTAATATTGTTATATTATATTATGAGTTACAAGAAAAAACAATAAAACTCTTAAGAAAATAAATGTTAAATTTATAAAAAGAATTTTTAACCAAATATATTTTTTTAAATAAAATATGATAATTAAATAGATTTTTAAATATAATTTTATGGGGGAGAGATAATAGGCTCTGCTAGGGTTTTGGTCTTGGCTTTGCTTATGTCAACTTTTGTTGTTCCTTATGTCATATGGCTTCTTTGAGCAAGATTCTCCATTATTTTTTTAAAATTTATTATAGGGTCTTTTTGTTTTGCACGCTTGTGGGCATTTTTTCCCTTTAAATGGCCTCAAACTTCATCTATTCAATAGTTGTTGTTGGTATTGATGGTTTGATAGTGCATGAAGATGGCTCCACCACAAAAGTGCCCCAAGAAGTTTATTCCCAAGGTATTTCACAAGGTATGTCTTTTAAAACACCTTTGGATGCAGTTATTCCCATCTTAGAATTTGATAGTGCTTGTAGATGGGTTGAAAATTTTACTTTGATAGGTTAATTTGTTGGGAGGATTCTCCTAAAAGCATGGTTAAAGAATGGGTAAACAAAGCTTGGGTCCCACAAGGGGTCTACCTTGATGCTATCCAAAACATCACAAATGTTTTTTTCCTTTTTTACTTTGTTGAATCCAAGCAACATGGCCCTTAGTTTATCTATGTGCCTCTTCTTATTTTCACACCCTCAACCAAAGACTTTGTTGTCTCCAAGGAGATATCTCTCTATTTTCCTATCTAGGTGGAATTCCCATTGTTACCTTTTCCATGCTAGATCTTCTTGCTTCAAATAGTGGCTTCTTTAAGCAATGTTGTTTGTGTTGAGTTGAATAAGTTTTTCCCTAACCTACCTACAAAAACACATCTACATTGAGATTGATCTCAAGATAAAGATCTATAGGAGTCAATTGATACCCAAATTGGTTAGATGAGACACGTCTAGCGTGTCTATTAGCAAGAAATGTAGAGGAGATACCAGTCTGGAGATCCGGTCCTCAGTCAAGTCTTTGTAGTCAGTTTATACCTCAATCAAGTAGCTAGAGAGTGATAGCAAAACATAAAGAATAACACAATAGAGTATCACATATGCATCCAAATAAGACAACACCAAATTAGCTGGTACCGACAGATCTCCATATGTATATATTAAAAAAATCAAATGTGTACATCATCTATCCATTGTAGGTCTAATTCTCTGCGTCATCAGTTACATTCATGACTTCTATGTCATTCTTTACACCAAAATCTATCATATATCATACTCCTATTCTCCTATCTCTCTTGTCCTATATCATGATATCCTATATCTATATATATTATATCTATTACATATAGGGATGTGTCTTTTGTCGACTCTAGCCTCTGCATAGTGTGTACACCAACTTCAGGTCAGCTCTGCTTTATGTTCTACACCCTACTAACATCATCCCCCCTCAAAATTATGTCTTGTACTCAAGACATGCTTTGTTCTGGTTGAAAATATTTCTTGAGTCTTGCCCCATTGACATAGCCAACTGATGTCTGGCCTTCCATATCCTTCAATCTGACTACTTCAGGATCTACAATTTCTTCAATGTAGAATGGTCCCATCCACCTTGTCTTTAGTTTTCCTTGTTTCTTAAACTTGTCATACAGGAGTACTAAGTCACCTTCCTTGAATGTCTTATTCCTCAAGTTTCTATCATACCAAGCCTTTTGTCTTTTTCTTTCCAAGTTCATATTGTATGTTGCCATCAGTATGCCCTCATCCATTTTATCCAATTCTTCAATCCTTTGTGTGAGAGAATCTTCTTCACCTAGCTTGAGGGTCCTATTGAATTAGGGCAGACAACTAAGTGGAGGGGGGTGAATCATTTGTCACCAAAATTTTAATACTTTCTGCAGTTAATTCTTTCTTTTACCTTTTAATAATAGATCAATAATTTAACCATGAAAAACAAGAATCATAAACATATGAGTAGCAACATAGTAACACACTTGATACCAAGATTTTTAATGTGGAAACCCGGTTAAGGGAAAGACCACGGTGGGGGTTAACCCACAAAGATTAATACTTTGTTAAAAGAATTTTACAAATGGGAATGCATGTGCATTCAGGCTCACTACCCAGAGCTCACTGCTCAAAAGAAAGGTTAAGCATAGAATACTGACTTGATACACTTCATCCTCACTCTGCCCTATTTACTATTCTGCTAACATCTTGTTGGTAAACATATTTGTCACCATGAAATAACCTTTGAAAATGAATCGTTTCCCTTAGAGCGGTGACTAAATTGTCCCAACAATTGGAGAAGTTGTAGTTTTACTATCATCTTTCCTCTGCGTTTGAGAGGGGCAGCTCCCTCGTATGATAGGGTTATTTGTGGGTTTTTATGTACTTTTAACCTTAAAGTACAAAAAGGAAGAAAAGAAAATAACAGGAGGAATGGGCATGTAGAAACCCTCATGGTAGACGTACGAAGACCAACAGGAGTTTCACAATCTTATTGAAAAGTACGAGGGGGTTTCACCACAAAGCTAGAAACCACTTTCCTAAACTCCACAATGAATTTGATGACATATGTGCAACAACGATGAAGAAGGATGGCAAATCTCAACATACAAAGAGATAATTTATCTTAACACTTTCAAATCAGGATACCGAGACATGATCGTGTTTCATCACCCCAATTGCATGCTTCAATGGATAACTTTGATTTACACAAATACATAGAAAGATCACCAATTTGACATATGAGAAACTAGTAATCATAACTCAGAGATACATCAAGAACATACGAACTGAAATGCAATTCTTCATTATCTTTTCGAAATTATACAATTTCAAAGGTAAACTATACAATGTGTAAAACCAAAAATGTTCCAAGAAGTTTCATAAGTTCCCCCCTACAAAAGTTCTCTCTAAAGACACCCCCCTTTACATATGAAATAGCCTTGTATTTATAGGCTTTTTCCCATAACCACCTAGTAACCACTTTGTAACTACTTCAACTACCTAGTAACTACCTTTTTGAAAAACAAAAACATAATGAACCTTATTTTGGTTATATTTTACATCACTTTTCTGAAAATAAAGTTCATTTTCTAACTTTACATTACAAGAGTGTCTTAAGTCACTTTCACAAAAAGGTAACTAGGACTTGCAAGTTTCGAGTCATGGATTTTGCTAAGTCCTTTCCATCTCTGTTTACTTCATTTTGACAATCAGGTCTTGCTAGATGTTGATAGCTCCTATGGATACCTGAACCTTAGATTCCTGTGTTTGCGCTTATAAAATATGGACTGTGGAAATAGCATGTGTTTCACTGGCAACATCAACATGATAGATGTAGATTGAATAGCATTGCATATTTTCTTGCTCCAATTACAATCATAAAATGACATTGTCATCCATACATCCTTCTGATGTTCGTGATAATCCTTGGCATGTGTAAGATATAACCCTTGCAGAGAGAACCAGGTCTATTATATTTGGTGTTGCTATTCCCATTGTTATAAGTATATGAATAGGGCAAAAACCTGTCAACTTGCATATAATAAAGCATCTACCAGAGCCAACCAACCTTCAACATCAATATTATGTATCCCAACTGTCTTCCCATTTGAAGTTGTAATTATATCACTAGGCCATATACCAGTGCCACTTCACATGCAACAATAAGATAAACCTCCACCCCAAAGGCTTAATTTGATCAATAGCTTTTGTTGCACCTAGAGCTACTATAGACCCTCCCATGTCAGACTCCATCATTTTGATATTAACCATCACTTGTAGCATACCCATAATCATATAGATCAGTATCATATTCTACTTCATCTCTAGTTTTATGCAGAATATCATCTTCAAAGGCATAAACTTCATCTTTGGATGTTTTGGGGGTATAATTCTCCACCAATACATATTGTAGTATTTTAATGATTCTCTTAAAATTTGCATCACTAATCCCATTATATGGCAGCTACATTTCACATTCTCTAACCTAAATGTTCCTCTCTTTTCTCCTCACACCAATACTATCACCAGACTCCGTCCTTCTAATAAGCCAATGTGCTTCTCCATACCTTAAAATGTATAACTGATCTCCTCTAACATTCTGCCTTTTGTAGATTAAGAAGATCCAACTCTACAATGACTTGGGGAAGGATAGGATGTTCTTCGAGTGATTGGCAATTTTTCAAGTTCATCTTGGTTTAATCAATAAGTTTAAAAATGCTTGGTAGTAATTGGTAGAGAATAATTATTTCCTAGATTGAGGATTCCCAACAGCAATATATCTTTAATTTCTTTTCATGAAGACCAACTAGAAGATTACAATCACTTTCATCAAACCACACTAGAGATTGAGGAATACTTCTAGCATATGTAGAGGTATTAGAGTCAGTTACAAGACTCCAAATACCTAGTGCAACCAGTAAGACTTATGGGCAGGTGTATTTGACTCCCTTGCCTTCATTCACATGCTTTGTATATGCCTTCACATTTTGCATGCCGGTCTTCCTGAGCATTTCCAACTATAACATCTGACAAAACTCTCAATTTCTTCATGTTTCTTGATGAGTGCAGGCAGGTGGGAATGCTGGTAGAAGTAGAAATTATGGCGCACCTGCCAATTGCATTCTCTTAAAAAGTTTCTGAACCCTTTTCATTGACTCCATTGTGTGCATATATTTTTGTCATCGTTGCCTATGGAATCATGTTTCTTTGAGGGATTTTGTCAAAGAGTTGAAGTGGCTTGATTTTGATTCCACATTTTGCAAATCTCTAAAGTCTTTTCAACATGATCATTCTGCTATCACTGCATGCGGTGAGATGAAACCTGTATCAAAACATTCATGAACATTGTCTATGCCTCTACATTTTGTATCGATGACATCTAAATACATGTCTACCAGATCATTTCGAACTGTAATATATGGCAAAAATTTCCTTCATTGTGCTTTGATAAATGCTGTACCCTGTTACAAATCCCCCAATTTGGCATGAGCTAGGGGTATGCTGGTAAAGGTCGTGGAGAATTTGGTTTTACTCTTGCAAATTTGATTTACATGAAAGTTTCTAAAGTCTTTTCAACAAACCCATTTCGTGAGTATCCTGTCGTTTTTGCATTCGATGAGAAGACATCTTTTTGAGGTATTTTGTCAAACAGTTCATGTACGTTGGCTTTGCTCCTCATGCATATCCTCAAAGTTTGAAATGGCCATCATGGGTCTCACTATGACTTTGCTCAGTTGACCATAAGCTTCAAATGCAACTTAGAACATTGTCTAAATTTAAAGAATTATCAATTGGCCATCCATCTTTCCTGGCTCAACTAACCATCATGATTGAAGATGATCTCTTAGTGATCTCCATGAGATGTATTATGAAAAGCCGAAGCTTACACTTTCTCAAACCTCTTGAAGCTTCTACCAAATTGATGATCGAAGGCACATTTCTAATGCCATGTATGCAAGACAAAATCCGTAGTTCATCCTGAGGCTTGACAAGTTCTACTGTATGGAGCTTGGTTTCTTGTAGGCTTGTACAAAAACATAACCATTGGTGTAGTCATGAAAGTGATCAATAAAGCCATTGACACTAGTACTGTGAAGGTCTCATTATTCAATACCTTTCTATCTCCCCCAATATTGAGCACAATGAGCTCCACCAGCCCTTTTGTATTCATCAAGAACCCCAATGTTAGTGCTTTTTGAGGTGGATTCTTGTATGCCAAGACAACAAGAAATGTTCCTAGAACTTTCGCAAGACATGCAGCTCCAACAACAATTATCAGATTACAGAAGAATCTACCGCCATGCAGCGCACCAATAATATTGGTCCGTAAGCCACTGAAAGTGCAACTGTTATAGCAAGAAGGACTTAAGCAACAACATCATTAACAACAGCTATAGACATTACAATCTGTCCAACATCTGTAGTCAGGAATTTGCGTTCAGCAAGAATACAAGTGTGCTTTGTGTAGCATGCATGCTTACCGGAGATTCCAACTATAACAACTGATAAAGACCACTTTCAATCAAGCTTCGATGAATATCAAATCTTGTTCCAAAGCTTTCATTTTGGCACTGGTGGATGTTGGTGAAGGTGGTAAGGAGATTGCCGGTAAAGGTTGTGGAAAATGTTTTACTCCATATTTCATTCGCTTGAAGTTAGGTAGTTAAAATAACTACCTCTTGATCTATTCATCGGCCTCTTTACATCCTTCCACAACCTTCGTCAGTAATTTACACAAGTTTCAAAAGCTTTTAACTTCAGTTAATAGAAAGTGGTGGCCAAAGAAGTTAGTTTTGCAACTGTCCACTTAATTATTGGAGATTTTAATGGATGCGAAGGAGCACCTTTGTTTTGGTTCGATGAAAGTGCAAGTGTGAAACTTGAAAATCATGCCTTGGCTTTGATTTGTGAAAAGTAAAAGTGCACACAAAGTTGACAGAAAGTGAAAGTTGCCGCAAGGTTAGACAAAAGCGCGAGTTGACGTGAACTTTCACTTTTTCCTAAGTAGGCCAAAAATAGCTCCTTTTTGAAAGCAAACTCTCCACTTAGCCAAATTAACAGGTGATACCTTTTCAACTTAGGCGAATTTACAACTTTGCGAACTGTGCAGGTGCGAGAAATGGCGAAAAGTGTATAATTTTCAACTGGAATGTCAGATTTTCATGAAATCTTGCAACACTATCCGTATTATCATTATAAATCTTCGTGCCAAACAATTTTGCTCCAGCCCTTACAGAAACCACAATTTTATTGATTCTGCCAACTGCCCACTGAAAAATTGAAAGTTTAAAATCTCTCAAACCATAAGACTTCTTGACCCAAAAAGTTGCCACATTAGGTGAAATGTAGTCAGGAACACTGTCATAAAAATTATTTTGCACCATCTATCACAGATTTTTGATAGTTAATTGTTTTCATAAAACGCCGCAAACTGGACAAGTATGCCTGAGAAACTCAGTGGAATGATGAGCGTCTCTGCTCCAAAATGATGTTGTTATGCAAAGTTAAATGTAGGGAAATAGATTGTGATATCTTAGAAATGAGTTATCGTAATGACTCACACAGGGAAAAATGTGACATTGGAGAAAGGGTTCAAAGCATGGTTAGATTTGTCATTTTGACACAAAAAGTTTAAATTTGGAAGTGTTGAAAATGAGGCCAACACATTTGAACCTTAGATCTCTGCCCTTTTCACACTTATTCCATAGTTGCATCACACACACACACACAAATAACTTAAATCCATTGGCTATATATAACCACATCATGATATTCAATCACTTTTCAGTTAGCTTCAAGAACACTTAGAACTTTGTTGAAGACTCTACTCTGTCAGCTAAATCCATGCATAACTTGTAATGCGGACCAAAAGTTGCATTCACAAATCATCAATCATGTTGGCCACTATCACCGATCATCACAAATCATCCAACTGACAACTTCCATTTATCCAAGACCAAGATCAATTACAAGGTCGGCCTGTTCTTCTGCTGTCTACATTGTCAAATTGTAACCCCATACTCAGATGCAAATAAATTTTGAATCCCTCATCACCAGAGGTTAAAATTATAGATTTAGATTGCCCTGACAATCCTTATGACTCCTTCAGATCCGCAGCATACTCTGATTTACCACCAGAGAGATCCGAACCAAGATACCAGACCCTGTCACATGCTCTGTTTCTGGCTACCCGAACTTAGATAAATTCTTATTCTGATTTCCGGTATGAACAAATTATGTTATGCGGATGAGTGGAATAGTCTTAGTTGCCATCAATGACAACACATGTCATGTGAAGCAGTGTCTCTTTCCAACAGGTCCTTGTTGTCTAGAAATTTGGCAATATGAAGTTTCTTGGTAGTGCAGCATCTATTCCATACACCAGTTCATAAGGAGTGAACTTCGTGGTTCTTTTGAAGGTTGTTTTGTATGCCCATAGTACTATAGGTACTTTTAGATGCCATTCTGTCTTGGTCCCATTGCACATCTTTATCAATGCTATCCCAATGATCTTATTCAGGGCTTCACTTGCTCCATTTGCTTGTTGATAATATGGTGAACTCTTGTTGTGTGTTATCACGAAGTTGTCCAGTAGCTCTGAAACCATCTTGTTTACAAAGTGTTTATCTTGATCACTGGTTATACTCAATGGGCAAACAAACCTGGTAATTATGTTCTCATAGATGAATTTGGTGGTAGTTTTTGCAGTGCAATCCTTGGTTGTGCTTCAGCCCATTTAGTCAGGTATTCCACTCCAGCAATGATGAATCTAGATTTTGATTGTTTTGCCGATGGGTCTATAGGTCCAATGAAGTCAATAGCCCATTTGTGAAAATGTAATTGTGTTGGAACTGGTCTCAATGGCATTTCATCTCTTGCGGTTGGTCTCCCTGTTCTTTGACATATATCACAATTCTTTACATATCTCTTTGCATCTTTGAAAAGTGTAAGCCACCATAGTCCGACTAGTTTAATTTTTCTTGCTATCATGTCTCCAGAATTATGTCCTCCTGCTATCCATTCATGTGCTTCTCTTACAATTTCTTCTCTTTCATGTTCATACACTACCCTTCTGATGATACCATCCTTTCCTCAGACATGTAGCTCTCCTTCAATCAATGTATATGGAAAATACTTCCGCATTAGATTTTGTCTTTCTTGTGTTGACATATATGCTGGAGGTTCACATGTAGCCAATAAGTATGCTATATTTGTCAACTCTTTTGATACCACATTCACTCTGAATAGATTTGTGCTAGGTAGTTCTTCTTCATGTACCTTTGAATCTTCCCCTATCTCAATTCTAGACAAGTAGTCTGGTCCTTGATTGTACTTTCCTGGCTTCACCATGATTGAGAATTCAAACTCCTGAAACAAGAGTAGCCATAGTAAAATTTTTCCTTAGATGATTGGTTTGTTGAGTATGTATTTTAATGGTTCATGATTAGTACATAAAATATAAAAGGTGTTGACAAGAGGTAATGTTTAAACTTCTGTAATGCATACAACATTGCTAGGGCTTGTTTTTCAGTTGTGATATAATTATTCTCACCTTTTGACATCTTTCTGCTTGCAAATGCTATAACATGATCCTTAGAACCCCTTGGTTGAGTCAGTACTGCTCCTAGTGCAATCCCTGATGCATCCACATGAACATGGAAGGTGTTTTCCTAATCTAAAAATATGAGTATTGGTGCTTCTGCTATCTTTTGCTTCGAAGTGTCAAATGCCTTTTGGTGATGCTCATTCCAGGTAATACTTTTGCCCTATTTCTTCTACAATAGTTCTTCTTTAGGTGCTGAAATGGCTGCATAACTATTGATGAACTTTTGGTGGTACCCAAAATATCCTAGGAATGTTTTGACATCAGATGCAGTTTTTGGTGGTGGTAAGTTATGAATAATTGCAAATTTTAGGGGATCAACCATTAAGCTTTCTTTACATATTAAATGACCCATTAGTGTTCCAAATGGTACCGCAAAAGTACATTTCTTCAAGTTCAAGGAGATTTGCAGGCTTCTACATTTATTCAACATCAATCTCAATGTCTCTGTGTGATCTTTTACTAGCCCAAAGACAGTCCAATCATCCAAATAGACTTCTAGGAAATCATGTATAAACTCTTTGAATGCATTTACCATAACTCTACTGAATACTGTAGGTGCATTTTCCAATCCAAATGGCATAATAGTATTGTTGCAAGTATGTGCTAACTGGTGTTGTCATTGATGTCAACATGTTTGTGTTGTCATTGGTGTTAACTGTATCTTCTGATATTATTGTTTGTTGATTGATTAAGTTGTCATGTTAAGAACACTGTCTGAGTATTTTGCTTCGCATTTCCTCTATGTTGAAGATCGGAGTATGAGATTTGGATATGATTTAGAGAAGTGTTTGAAGATACTAAAACTAGAATTTGGTGGTCCGGATCGCTATGCAGGAAAAGTTATATTCACCAATTTGAAGACTATGCCTGACAATGTTTGCAGAGTGACAGGGAGAAAGTATTTTGCTTTGCATTTCTCTGCAGTTTGGATTTTGGTCTTTTGGTTCTGGACTTAAGTTTATAAAGTCCTTAGCTATCTTCATTCCAAAGGATTTATGATTTGGTAATCCAAAAAGCAAGTTATTGATTAGCAGAGTTTTACAGTGTTTGTTGTGAAGTAGTCTATGACATGTCTTCAAGTGATATTTGTTGTCTTCAAGTGAGATCTTTTGCGGTTGGATTTGTCGTCTCCCAGGTGATTATATGATGTTTTTGGATGTCTCCATATTGTACTGAAGGCGTGTGCTTGATCCGCAAGCTATAATGAAGTTCTTGAAAGCGTGTATCTAAGTATTCTTGATGTTTGCACTAGTTCTAGCCGACCTGGTTATTTACACTTGTTGCGGAGGTGATTCATGGATTGTGGAAGCATGTTAAAGCGTGTAAGGATGTGTTTAGGTCTGAGCTAAGTCGTGAAGTGCTCTTCCTTCATTCATTTTCTCCACAAGTTTGTTTAGGTCTAGACCTAATTTAAATTATGTATGTATGTCAAACTTGGATATAGTTCCAATGGTTGTAAATTGTATTACCGACCTTGATGTATGTTCCAAGGTTGATGATTGGTATAAATATATGTAATGAATCCATGAGTGAGGTGAGAGAGTGCGAAGATGCAAAGATAATGTGTGTATTGTAAAGGCAGAGCAGAGGAGATATATTGTGCTTCAATGGAATTGAACTCAGGCATGTTGTAGATGCTACTATATCAGTTCATGGTAGTGAGCCACCCATTGGCAGTGAGCCTTTTTGTAGTGAGCATTCATTTGGGTAGTGAGCCCCTAAGGTAGTGACCCTCTTTTGTTATTCGATATTGTTACTACATTATATTGTGAGCTAACACTCACTGTGGTTTTTCCCTTTTAGGGTTTTCCACGTAAAAATCTAGTGTTCATGTGTGTATGGTGTTGATGTGTTTATGTTTTGATTCTACTATTCATGTTTAATCTTCATAACTGATTAATGAGTTAAAGTAAGTGAATGTGAATGTGATTTAGTTTAAAGAATTTAAGGTTTTTGATACAACTAATTCACCCCCCTCTCAGTTGTCTTACGCCTTCAACAATTGGTATCAGAGTGAGGTTCCTTGGAAGAAAGCCTAACATCTTAAGGTAGATCTAGGATGGCACACAAGAAAGACATTCCTCAGTTTGATGGATCTGACTATGCCTACTAGAAGGTACAAATGCAAAGTTATCTTATTTCTATTAGTTATAATGTTTGGAAGATGATCAAAGATAAATACACAGTACCTAAAGGTGGTCCGCAATCTGATGAAGAGATTAAGGATTTTGAGACTAATCAAAAGTTAATAATTCTCTATTAAATGCCCTGTCTAACACTAAAATGGTGAAAGTTGTCGATTTGGAAACTACTCCTGAGATTTGGGACAAATTGAAGAACATCTATGAAGGTGATGAATCTATTGAGAAGGCTAAGTTGCAGAACTTGAAGACCACATATGAAACCATGCGAATGGCTAAAGATGAGAACATAACAATTTACATATAGAAGATTGATGAAGTTGTCAAAAGCATCAAGGGTCTTGGTGAAAAGTTAGAGGATGTGGATGTTGTAGATAAGATACTTAGAACTCTTTCCAAATCTTATAGTCACAAGGTATCTGCCATTGAAGAATTGTTTGATATGGGCAAGCTTTCAAAAGATCAATTGCTTGGTAAACTGACTACCTTTGAGATGAGAGAGTTTGGTACTACTGATGGCCTTGTGAAAACTGAGACTGCTTTTAAGGCCAAGGAAGAAAAGACTGCTAGATCAGATAAATATGGTGTGGAATCAGATGAAGAAGATTTTGAAGAGCTTGAGGCAAAATTTGCAATCGAAATGAAAAGAGGCAATAGAGGAATGTTCAAAGGTAAGTTACCTTTCAAATGTTTCAATTGTGGTAAAATTGGTCACTATGCTTCAAGATGTCTTGACAGAGTTTTGAAGATCAAAAATAATGAAAGTAAAGGAAAGATGGTAAGAAAGAGTTACTATGTTAGAGATGATGATAGTGTAACTGATGATGAACTTGATTCTGATGATGGTAATACTAGTGAATGCTTATTTATTGCACTTAGAGAAGAACCTATTTCTGCTAATCTTGAAAGGTGTGTGAAAGAAGAAAGTCTAGGAGAGTTGTCTGCATTTCATGCTGAAAAGAAAGATGAATGGATCATTGACAATGGATGTTCAAATCACATGATAGGAGATAAGAGTAAGTTTGTTAAGTTTGAAAAATATGATGGAGGACTAGTTAGGTTTGGTGATGATGCAGTTGGTAAGATTTGTGGAAAAGGATCATTTACTTTTGATGGAAATCATAATAAAGATGATGTTCTTTATGTCAAAGGATTAAAGCATAATCTTCTAAGCATTGGACAAATGTGTGACAAAGGGTATTGTAGCTAGGGAAAATCAGATTTAGTGTCAAAAGCAACAAACTAAACTAAACCCTAACAAGCACCATAAAGCACGAACTAGCATGAAAATTTGCCCCTCTTTGAGATGATGTTTGAGATGATGAGATTTATGTCGAGTAACATCATTTCAAAGAAGTTAAGGTATGGATAGAAGATGAAAGGATAGGATGATGATGCCCCCTCGAGAGGAGAGGCGGGCTGGACAAACATGGGTAGGCTCAAAAACAACAAACTAAACTAAACCCTAACAAGCACCATAAAACACAAACTAGCATGAAAATCACGTCAGGTTCACCATTTTGTAGCTAGGAAAAATCAAATTTAGTGTCAAAAACAACAAACTAAACTAAACCCTAACAAGCACCATAAAGCACAAACTAGCATGAAAATGAAAACAGAAATATAAAGCAAACTGATCTTCAAACTAGGTTTGATTTATCTCCATGGCTCTTCTCAATCTCGCATAAGAATGCAGGATGTCGAAGGATTGTTGATTTCTCACTGTTGCAGCATAACAAAGCTCAAGCGTTGTATGAAAATGACTTGTATGAGTGAGTTAGTGAGAGAGAGAGAGAGTGAGGGTTTGAAATTGAAATAAGAGTTTCAATTTATAGATAGAGAGGGAATCAAATGAATGGCTAGGATTGAAAGCCAATTGTGTGATTTGGATGGCTAGGATTAAAAGGCAATTTTAGTACTTATGATGCACATTAAAGAGGTATGACAGGAGGCTAAAATTAGGAGAATAGTGGGAATAAATGGGAATTTTTATTTATTTTGGAGAGGAAGTGTTTATTACACACAATGAATGAGGATAAAAATAGGGATGTGAGTGGGAATAAGTAATTTAAATAATAAAATTATTTAAATCATGAGAGACAAGTGGCATTTAAATAAATATTTAATTTATTTAAATTGGATGATGGAGGAAAATGAGCTTAAATAAATAAGATTTATTTAATTTGGTGCAAATGGATGACAAATAGAATTAAATAAATAATTTAAATTTGATGAAAGAGAAGGATAAATGGATGAGAGGAATTAGTTAAATAAATACAACTTATTTAACTAATGGGAGTGATGGAAGGGGTCATGAAGGGGACTTAGAAGAAAAATATATTGAAATGTAATGTCATAAGATATAGTCAAATTTACGTGTCTACATTTTGCCCCTCTTTGAGATGATGTTCGAGATGATGAGATTTATGTCGAGTAACATCATTTCAAAGAAGTTAAGGTATGGATAGAAGATGAAAGGATAGGATGATGATGCTCCCTTAAGAGGATAGGCAGGTTGGACAAACACGGGTAGGCTCTCAAATAATGAAAGGGTTTGGTCAAGGAAGAAAAAATAAAGGAATGGATAGAAGAAGTGAATGATGTGTTATGCTGTGATGAAGGTGAGCAAACATGATGTTTGATATAGCACTAGAAATTATGCACCAAGGTATAAGGACCAAGGTGACGATGTGTCTCGTGCCCCAGCATAATACAACCTTGTCTAGATACAAGATATGAATATTAGCTGGGAATGATTTGGATTTGATACAAATGCAAGATACAATGATAACACACACAAGCAAGCAAACAAGCATGCACAAATTATTCAAAACAAACAAGGTATTGCCCCTATCAAGCTATAAACCAATGATTAAGTGATTGATTGATTGATTGATTGATTTGATTGATGATGATAATGATAATGTTTGGTTTCAGGAAATGATATATGTCGTATAAGATGCCTAGTCTGGTTTCGACAATGCAACATCCTGTATAAGACAATAGATTGATTGATTAATACTAGTGTTGTTGGTCATGTGAGTAACAACAGGATTTGATTGATGATTGATTGATTTGATTGATTGATTTAGTGGTGTCATTTCAGGGAACGATATATCCCTAAATCAACACAAGGATGTGGGAACGATATATCCCATTGATTATGATGATTGATTGATTGATTTGGTTGACGGCAAGATTGGAACAAAACCAAGGATGTGATTGGATGATGTGTGTCGATTGGTTTGACTATATTAGTATTCATTAGGAATTGACTTGCATTTAGATCATTGCCTAGAATTGACTTGATTGATTTTGATTAAATCGGATGATTGGAATGAATTGAATTGATTAGAAGAAGTGATTTGATAAAGATCATTTTGATTCGAAGAATTGATTTGAAGAAATGATTTGATGATTGGGTTGATTTTATTGCTTGGATTTTTGGAATGTTGTATTTTTTTTGGATTTTTGAAATGTTTTGATTTTTTTAGATTTTTGAAATGTTTTGATTTTTTTAGATTTTTGGAATATTTGATTTTTTTAATTTTTGAAATGTTTTGATTTTTTTGGATTTTTGGAATGTGTTGATTTTTTTGGATTTTGAAATGTTTTGGCTTTTTTCGATTTTTGGAATGTTTTATTTTTTTGGATTTTGAAATGTTTTTTTTTTGTGTTTTTGAAAATATTTGATTTTTTTGAATTTTTGCATGTTTTGATTTTTTTGGATTTTGAAAATGTTTTGAGGATGGCATTGGATGACAATTTGGGTAGCCTTTATGAAAACCAAGTCTAGGTGCAAGGATGGAGGTAGGATTGGATAAATGAATGAGCGATATTAAATGAAATGGAAGGCCTATGATAGGTGAATGGATAAAAGAATAGACCATGGAAAGCTCATGATGAATGGATAGATAAATGGATAGGTGATAATGGAAGGGATGTAGGCATCATAAGGGAGATAAGATGTGATCTCCAAAGACTATGTCGCATAGGAACATCATGCCCCATTCTAGGTGGAATACTTAGGATTTTTTGTGACAAAGCTTATGACAATAGGATAATGATAGGCTTGTTTGGAAGGATGAGGTATATCAAAAGATATCCAAAGCATGTTTCAACATTTTGCCCCTATCTTTATCAAGATCAAAAGGAGGAAGAGAGGATGAATGGACTCAATATGATAAGTATATGGGTATGATGGCCAAGGATGGTAAGATGGTAAGGCAAGATAGGATATGATATGGAAATGGTATGATAGGGTAGAAATGATAGGGTGTATGAGACAATGTGCCAAGAAGATCAATCTACACATAATGCCTGTTTGCCAGGTTATCATCATGGTAGTTATCCAAGGTGCCACCAAGGATAGTTTTCACTAGTGGATGAAGGGATTTCTCTTTACTATTTTGATTTTTTTTTAGGACTTTTTTCCATTTTTTTGTATTTTTTCAGGACTTGTTTGGAATATTTGGATGGGAGAATGGGAATATGGATAGGAGGGACTCAAGTGTCTAGTTCCATGAAAGATGATAGTCCCACTAGAGATGGATGTTGTCGCATGGACCATGTCAAGTCATTGTGCTCATTGATATTGATATGGGGATTGTATGAAAGTGAGATGGAGTAGGTAGATAGTGGATTATGTATGGATCATGCATGGATGGATTATGATGGGGATTTATGGAGGACTTATGTAAAAGGATGGATGAAAGGTTTATCCAAAAGCATGGACCATAGGAAGATGATGGTGAAAATATGTAGGATAACAAGTGAAAGATGGGGAGATGGAGGTATGTGGAAATGTTGCGGAATGGAAGGAAACCATGACCAACGGTTGCACACACCATGATAAACATTGAAGCTTTTGATTGGAAGGTGGCATAGGAAGCAATGGAGATGTTTGCTTAGGAGATGGTTGATGAAGTGCTTTAAGTACCCACATAGACTTAGTATTTTTATGATTTTTGTTTTGCTTGTGGGATTTAGGAATTTGAAACTTTTGAATGGAGTGGGATTTTTGGATGGAAGAGGATGGTTGGGATTTTTTATATGCGGATGCCTCATTTGACTTGCTTTCATTTTTCTTAGGTACCCATTCAATTTTAGTTTTAGACTTTGCTTGTGAAGGTATGGGCTTGGGTAGCCTTTTGGATGGATTTTTCTTTGACTTTTTGCATTGATGTCCCAAGGCATGAGGACCTTTAGGATTTTTAGCTTTATAGGTAGAGACATCCATTTTTGTATTTTTGAATAACTTGGAATTTGTGGAAGCTTCTCATTTAGACAATGTGTGCATTGATTGGTCATGATTAGGATTTTTAGAGGATTTATGGATGGATGGATTAAAGATATTAGGTGTTGGGAGCAATGGAGGTAAAGTGGAAGGTGGGATACTAGGAGTTGGAAGAAGTGGAGGTAAAGTAGATGGTGGAAGGTGTATGGTCACACATGCTTTTGACATTTGTAAGATGATGGGGGTGGAATGCCAACGTATGTTTTTGCAGTATGATAGGTTTTGTGATGAAAAGTGGTGGACTTAGGAGGAATGGAGGAATTACCAACATCTTTAGATTGGTTACCTTGGGGTGTATATCCAAGGCCATATGAGCGTGGAGGGACTTTGACATGGATTGGCTCCAAAATGCCTTGTTCATGTAGGCCTAAGCCTTTACCTTTGTAGTTCATGTTTTGGAGTATGCGGTGGACTATGTGACTAGGTGTAGTTTGGACACTATACTTGAGTTCATTATTGGATGGAGAAGGTGAAGTGGTTGATAATGGTTGTTGCTTTCCTAAGGAGGAACATTCATGGATGAAGGTGGTAATACCAAGTGGACATGAAGGTGGACTTGAAATGGGGTTGATAGTAGATATGGAAGGATCATTAGGATCTTTATTATCATTATGCTCACTAAGATCCAAGTTATTTGTTTGATCTTCTATGTGTGCTTGGGAGGCATGTGTCTCATCATGAGAAGTGGAGTTATGGATAGGGGTAGGTGGAGGATGGATAGGAGAAATATGGATATCTTGCTCATGGATGGTTATGGGAGTAGGGATAGGTGGAGTGATAATCTCTTGATCATCATGGTTTTCATGATCATAGATAGAACCTTGATCATAAATGGGAGCAGAAATAGGATTAAGTGTGCTATAAATGGGATAAATTTGTTCACGAATAGGGTCATGATTATAAATAATATCTTGATCATAGAAACTTATATAGGTCATGGATGAGTTGAACTTAGAGATGCTTTGATCTTGATTTGGATGAGGGCTTGATATTTCTACATGCTTAGGATTGTGATCTTGACATCCTCTTGGTTTGCTTGAATGGAAGTGGATGACTCTTGGGTAGGCTCTTGGTCAACAACATGAGAGGGCAATGAACTCATGGGAGGAAAATTTTCAATAGGCTTGAGGGGTTGTGGACCACATGATGGGGTTAAAGAAGTGGACATGGCATTCAAAGGTTCTTTGGTAGGCTCATCAATGGGTGCTTGACATGGAGATGATTGATTCCTTGCTAGTAACCCTTGGATCACATCCTTCATAGGTAGATGGGTGATGGAAGTTGAAGGCTTAGGATTAGGTAGATTAGGACTATTAGTGGATAGGTCCCATGGTGGAAGGACAAGAGGGGTATTGGATGGATTAGACTTAGGGCTTAGTGGTGCAGTCACGGTAGGAGGGTTCACAGAATGAACTGTCTGGACCATGCAACAAGAGTAAACACAATGGAAACAACTCAAAGAAATGGAACAAATGCATATTAATTCATTCAGTATATCAAAGAATTCAAATACAGGTTGGCTGCCAACATGCAGGCTTACAAGTAGGGCTCACAGGCCTAATTACATACATGTGCAAGATAAAGATTTGAAGCTCCTTGCACAAATCTAAACTATCAATTATCACTATGTGTACTACTACTTTCCTAGGGATCTATTACATCAATATATATCATCTCCAGACCAATAGATTCCTCCGCATCAGCCAAGGATGGTCACAAACTCCAATGAAGAGTTGTAACATGTACACAGATAGGTCAGACCTAAATTTATAGAACACTTCCTCAAAGGAATGGAATGATGTGCAGATCTTCGAGGAAGGTTAGCCATGAACCAAAGATCATTGAATGATGTGTCATTAGGTTCTGCAAGTCAAGGAAGGCTCCGCCAGTTTTCTCCTTCAACTGATTGTTTGAGACTGTGAGGATGCTCTGTTTTGAGAAAACAGTCGATCTTCTAATAGCTATAACTTTCTGGTGACTGATCCAAATGCTCTGAATTCTAGATATGATGTAAATCAATGAATGTAGATGCTAAGTCCATATCTGCAAGATGTGAAATGCAACTGCGATAGAATACCAGACCAAAAGCTGAAACTGCTTCTAACTGAACTGTCTGAACTAAACTAAAAAAATGCAAAGAAACAAACTGAAATGCAAATGTTTTTGGTTGATGCAAGATTGCTCTTGAACCAGGGATGCTCCTGCATCACTTGGACTTTGGTTGGATGGTGATGGAGGGTACTCATAGGATACATAATCTAGATTGGTGTTCCCCTTGTCAAAGGTAGCATGAGGACTTAAGGATGTTTGGTCTTGCTACACAAGGTAACTTAGGCTCGCATGTTCTTGTTGTGAAAACACTTGACATGTTGATGTGGGTGAATTGGGTTGGTATGAGGTTGAGGGGGATGACTCATAGAATTTAGGTGGAAGTTGTTGATGTTGTATGGATGATGGTGGTGACTTGGATGAAGAGGATAAGGTGGATGGATCAATATATGAGGCAGATGGTTGGGCCATGTCATTGATTGGGGAATAATGAGGTCTATGATATGGTCATTCCAACAAGGGGTAATATTCAAAAGGGTTTGGGTTGGCATGGATGGTAACCTCTTGGTCATTAAATGGAAATTTGATGCATCTATGATGGGTGGAAGGAGTGAAGGGCACTCCTGATCATGGCTTGTGGTATCCTAAGAAGAATATGATTTTTCCTTAAGTGCCTATACAGATGCAGATTGGGCCGGATGTGTTGATGACAGAAAAAGCACAAGTGGAGGTACATTCTTCCTTGGAGATAGGGCAGTGTCCTGGCATAGCAAGACACAAGAATTAGTTTCCTTGTCTACTATAGAGGTAGAATATATTGTTGCAGCAGCATGCTCTACTCAGGTGTTGTGAATTAAACAGACCTTAAAGGATATCAAAGTTGAGTATGATAAGCCAATCCCTATTCTTTGTGATAACACGAGTGCCATAAATATTTCAAAGAACCTAGTGATGCATTCAAAGACAAAGAACATTTCAATTAAGTATCACTTTTTGAGGGAGAAAGTTACAGAGAATGAAGTGAAGCTTGAGTATGTGCCTACAAAAGATCAAGTTGCTGATATATTCACTAAGGCTCTTCTAAAGGATACATTTGAGTATCTTTGGGAGAAGTTAGGGGTTGTTTCCCCTCCTTCCTTGAACTAGATGCATAAGGAGATGCATCAGTCCAGTGTGCCTCAAAGTATATTTTTTCCTTTTTGGACTGATGTTGGAGGCTATGTCTCAGGGGGAGCAGGTAGTGGTTTGAGATGACTGTTGAAGTCAGGGGGAGTAAAGAATGATTTTAGACTGATCAAGCAATAGTGTGCAAGTATGTGCAATGGAAGAGATGTGCTGCCCTTTACCATTGATGTCAAAGGGGGAGAGAGATCATGTGAAAAACTCAGGGGGAGAAAGAGTTCAGATGTGTAAAACGAAAGGGGGTGTTCTGATGCAAAGTTATGTCTTGATGGAGGAACATGATTATTCAGTTTTTCACATCATATGTTGCCATAAATGACAAAGGGGGAGATTGTTGCAAGTATGTTCTTACTGGTGTTGTCATTGATGTTAACATGTTTGTGTTGTCATTGGTGTCAACTGTATCTTCTGATATTGTTATTTGTTGATTGATTAAGTTGTCATGTTAAGAACACTATTTGAGTATTTTGCTCCACATTTCCTCTATGTTGAAGACCGAAGTATGAGATTTGGATATGATTTAGAGATGTGTTTGAAGATGCTAAAACCAGAATTTGGTGGTCTGGATGCTATGTAGAAAAAGTTCTATTCATCAGTTTGAAGACTGTGCCTGGTAATGTTTGCAAAGTGACAGGGAGAAAGTATTTTGCTCCACATTTCTCTGTAGTTTGGATTTTGGTCTTGCGGTTTTGGACTTAAGTTTATAAAGTCCTTAGCTATCTTCATTCCAAAGGATTTGTGATTTGGTGCTCCAAAAAGACAGTTATTGATTAGCAGAGTTTGATAGTGTTTGTTGTGAAGAAGTCTGTGATATGTCTTCAAGTGATATTTATTGTCTTCAAGTGAGATCTATTGTGGTTGGATTTGTTGGCTCCCAAGTGATTCTATGGTGTTTGTAGATGTCTCCAAAATGTACTGAAGGCATGTACTTTATTTGCAAGCTATAATGAAGTTCTTGAAAGTGTGTATCTAAGTATTCTTGATGTTTGCACTAGTTTTGGCTGACCTAGTTATTTACACTTGTTACGGAGGTGATTCGTGGATTGTGGAAGCGTGTCGAAGCATATAAGGATGTGTTTGGGTCTGACCTAAGTCGTGAAGTTCTCTTCCTTCATTCATTTACTCCGTAATTTTGTTTAGGTCCAGACCTAATTTGAATTATGTATGCATGCCATCCTTGGAGATAGTTCCAATGGTTGTAAATTGTATTGTCGACCTTGATGTATGTTCCAAGGTTGATGATCGGTATAAATATATGTAATGAATCCATGACTGAGGTGAGAGAGTGGAAAGATGTGAAGATAAAGTGTGTATTGTAAAGGCAGAGCATAGGATAAATATTGCACTTCAATGGAACTGAACTCAGGCATGTAGATGCTACTATATCAGTTCATGGCAGTGAGCCACCCATCCTGGTAGTGAGCCACCCCTTGGCAGTGAGCCTTTTTACAGTGAGCATTCATTTGGGTAGTGATCCCAAGACAGTAAGCCCCTAAGGCAGTGAGCCTCTTTTATATTCAGTATTGTTACTACATTATATTGTGAGCTAATACTCACCGTGGTTTTTTCCTTTTAAGGTTTTACACGTAAAAATCTAGTGTTCATGTGTGTATGGTGTTGATGTGTTTATGTTTTGATTCTACTATTCATGTTTAATCTTCATAACAGATTAATGAGTTAAAGCAAGTGAATGTGAATGTGATTTAGTTTAAAGAAGTTAAGGTTTTTGATACAACTGATTCACCCCCCTCTCAGTTGTTGTGTCTTCAACAAGTATACATGAAAGATCCTAGTTTAGATGCAAATGTTGTTTTAGGTTGATCTTGTTCTCTAATTTTTACCTAGTGGTATTCAGAGAATCCATCAGTGAAGGAGTAAATCTCTCTGCTGGCAACTGACTCCAAGATTAACTCTATGAATGGTGTAGGGAAAGGATCATGAATTCAAGATTTATTCAATTTTTTATAGTCTCCACAAATCCTAATTTCTCTTGTTTTCTTATTCTGTACTACCATTGGACTGATCCACTCTGCTTCCTCCACTGGTTTGATGATCCCTACTTCAAGCATCTTATCAAGTTATATATTAACTTTCTTTGTCATATTTGGATCCAATTTGTATGGCCTTTTCTTGATTGGTTTACTGCCCTCTTTTAGTTGAATTTTCATTGTTTCGGCTTCCTCTTTGATTCCCTTCATCTCTATGAACTTCCTAGGAAATAAGTCCTCATACTCAAACAAGATTTCTACTACTTGTGCCACTTCCTTGTTATCCCAATAGTATCCTATTTTGCCTAGCTTAGGGTCTCCTTCTTTGGCAATGTTCTCTTCCCTTAACTAGATAGGCTTGTTGTAGTATTTTTCCTTGATATCTGTTGATTCTGCCAGCTCTATTTCTCCTTGTTCAATGTTTATTTCTTGTTCCTTACTCTCCTCATCCCCCTGTTGTGTTGTTTTGTAGCATTTGTGTTTCTCTGGGTATGATTACTTATTCATCCATTCTATGGTTTTCCATATGCCTTTTGTTTTTGCTGGTGGTGAACTTTTCTCTAGTTTTACTTCTTCTTCTACATCTTGTTGAAAGATGATCTCCTTGATTTTAAGTAGTGTTGTGGAGATGTTCTTGTCCGAACTAAATAATGAGAATGTATGAATGAAATCCTTTTGCATTTCTTCCCAATATCTAGTTTCTTTCCTTCGTTCCTGATGTATATACCATGTCTGTGCAATTGGCGACAATGTCCAATAAAAGAAATGGGTGTACAATATTTCATTATATTCATTTCTTTCTCTCCATACCATTGTATACATGGATAAATGTTCTTGTGGTGAAATATGGCCGAGTATTTGGGTATGATATTATATTCTCCTTCCTCCAGAAAATATCTTGTCTTGATGAGTATTTTGAATACTGACCATCAATCTATTGTGTATTTGTGTGTGTTCCACCAATTTGTGGCATTGCACACCAATGTGTGTTGTACATCTTGTAATCTTATGTCTTCTTTTGAAAAAACTATCTCCATTTCTCCTGGATATGTATGCAAGTTCTGTACTCCTGAAAACCTAGGAAACTTGATATGGGAAATACCTTTCAAAATGTGACTTACCTAGTAAGGTCTTTGAGCCGTGTCTTACATGTCTTCCATAGATGTGTCGCATATGATATCTGGTGAGTCTTGATGAGATGTGTAGGATTGCGGTGTGTCTTCTTCACCAATCTTGATCATGAATATGCTCTAGTAACCAAGCATTTTCCTTGTTTTCAGTTCTGGTTCTTCTCTCAACTAGGCTTCTAGAACCTCCTCGCTATTTGTACTATAGTAATCCTCCTCTGTCTCCACTTCTCCCTCAGAATTAGGCTCTTATGTTGTCTCCCCTGCATCCAACCTTCAAATTGTGTAGAGATTTTTTTCATCCTTATCACTGTCTTCAGCTCGATTAACTTCTTCTATGTATGCTTCCTCCATTGATGATCCCAAAGGAATGTTAACAATCTTGTTGTCATTAGAAAATGATATCTCTTCTTTCTGAGAGTCTATGATACTCTTTGCATCCACAAACCATCTCAATCCTAAAAGTGCATTGAAAGCTTCTCCTTGATCATTCATGGCTACAACAATGAAATCTAAGACTTGTTTAACTCCCATTAGGTTAACTTCTACATGATTCCATGTTCCCATTGTCTACATGTTAGATCCATCTGCCAAATTATGTTGTAAGTTGTTTATGTTAGCGTAGATCTTCCTAACTATTCCCACAGCCTCTTTGTGATCATGTTGACATTTGCTCCCAAATCTATCATGACATTTCGGACCTTTCTGTGACTGATATGAACATCCACCATAAGTGGTTTTGTCTTCCATTATCTATTTGTTCTTTCTGACCTTGCTCCTTATTCCAATATTTAGAAAATTACTTCAGTTTTTCAATAAGTCTGTGTTGTTGTGTCAATTGGGCTAATTGCTTGAGAGCTTCTACTTCTCCTTTGGTAAAAAACTACTTGTATTGCTTCTCCCTTTCTTTCTCCTTCCTTATTGTTTGTTTGGCTTCCTTCACAACTTCTTGATGCTATTTCTTAGTGGGAACAAATTCTTCTTCCTCCTCATTGTCTTCCTCTTCAATCTCAGTGATATAGTGTCTTTCGGTATTTGTTCCTTGTCTTGTCAGTACCATAGCTTTCTCCTTTCTTCTTCTTTTATCTTTTCCAATATGTTGTGGCTTGCTTCTCCGGTAATACTCTTCTTCTTCTATAGATTCAGTTGAAGATGTTTCTGTTTCCTCTATGTTGTTCTTCTGGCAAGTCCTTGCTCCTTGGCCCTTTGGTTCCCTTCTTATAACCCTAGCTCCTTTTTTATTATTCAGGTTATGTAGCTCATCGCTCTTAGATTGTGGTTGTGCATTTCGAAAGTATTGTTGTGCTCTTTCACAAGAAAATAAATCATGCTCTATACTACTACAAAATGAACACTGTATTTTCCTTTCGGCCCAACATTCATTAGCAAAATGTCCTAGCTTACCGCAATTGAAACATGTTGCATCCTCCGGCCTTCTTTGACTTCTTCCACGACCTCTACCTCCTCTGTAACTACCAAATTGTTCTTTATCATCATTATTGTAGCTATTCCCATAGGATGGACCGCTAGAGTTTGAATTTTGTATTGCATTGGCATTCTTTTGGTTTCTCCAATTTGGTTTCTTGTAGCCATGATCATGTGAGTTTCTCTCTACGTATGACATGTTGCTTTCCATTGAGTTTGTGTACCATGTTTCATCTTCTTCATTAGAAAATTCTCTTTTCCTCTAGAAGGTCTGTGAAAGACAGTCTGATGTCTCATGTTCATCCCATTCTCCGCATAATCCATAATATACTAAATTGATTCTTCTTGTTGTTGCTTTGATGACTTCTTTTATTGTGGCAGCTTGTCTTTCACCTTTCATCCTAGAGCATTCATTTCTCAAGTGACCTTCTTTTGTACAGTATGAACACCAAATATTAGGTATTTGCTTATGTGTATTCTCCTCTTGCTTGGCCAAGATCTCCTACCTCATCTTCAACTGCTCCAATTCTAATTTTAACTTCTCCAATTCTAGGTTTTCCTTTATCTCATCTTATCTGCACCAAGATTGAGACTTTATCCAGCAGACTAGTGTCACTTCTTCTGCATATGTTTCAAATATACTTCTATCTAGGACTGGGCTTATTTCAAAAATAAACCATTCTATCTTTTGCTTCTCAGTTAGTGGTTCCTCCAATTTCTTGGTTATCTCCTTGAATCTTTTGTCAGTCTTTTATAGATTCTTTATCCAATTGCATCAACTCTCTCATCTTACTTACCCCTTCTATCAAAACATCTAGAAGTCCAAAGTTCTCTAAAAGTAACTTCTTGGTATCTTCCCACTCCTTATCATTGTTTGGGCATGTCTTCCTATAACACTTCAATGCTTCATTACGCAAGGTGCCTATGAAGTCAAACACCTTGATTTCATCTTTTGTTTCTCCTTTCCGGTTCCAAATGGACTTCAAAATGAAAATGTGCTTTGCTTCTTCAATAGTGTCCTTTTCAAAGACTGGTAACTTGATAGGAATATCCATGATTGTTCTCAGATTCTCCGGTATTCTGCAGTAGATTTCCTCCGGTCTGCTCCTCTGATTAGGTTGTCTTCTATCAACTTGCTTTCCTTCTCTTCCCTTATCTCTCTATAGTCGGATATCATACTCTTCTCCTAAAACCTCTACAAAATTACTTTGAATCTCTTCTATTCTTTCTACTTCCTTGTTTGCTTGAATATTTTCCTTCTCAACTAAAATTCTCTTGAATTTATATGGCACTCAGGGTGACTCATGGTCCAAGGGTTGTGTCTCTTCATAGTGTCTCTTCAAATTAGGGGATGCTCTTCCATTTGTGAATGACATCATGTCAACATCCAATGATGATTGAAATAACCTTCCAAAACCTTCAAAACTCCTCTCAATGTTTACCACATCTTCTCCTACTCTTATCTCCTTTATGCTTTGACAAATTAGCTCCTCTATAAATTTCTCATCCATCTTCAAAATTTCTGGTGTTAATTCATGTTTTCTGGTAGTCTGTGGCATCAACCCTAATTCACCTCTTTCTTCTTTTTCCCTTCCGCGTTCTTATCCAATAGCACCCACAGTGGCGCACTCAGCAATATCCTCCATTACACACTCTATCTCTTCTCTTTCTAACCTCCTTTCTCTGATAGCACCCCTATTGGTGTGCTCAGCAGCATCCTCCTTGATGCACTTGTCTTCTTCTTCCCTTCTGGCAGCACCCTCCATGGTGCACTCTTTGAATTCTTCCTCCCTTTCTTCCGTAACTTCTATTTTCCTCTCTTTTTCCATCTCTTGTTCCCTTTCCATCCTCATGCGGTAACGTTCTTATCATTCTTGAGTTTGCTTCAATCTTTCTTCTCTGCTTATCTCCATTTCGGTTCTGATTTCTTCACCGATCTCCCTTTTCCTCCGCTTCTCCCCTTTTGCCATGGGTTTTATTAATTTGGTGTTCCATTAGTCCTCTTATATCCCATGAAATCCTTGATTAAAGAGTCACATCGTTTGAAAGGTCTTTGTGGGCCCTACCCCCTTTCCACTTGCCATCCCCTTAAGTGCATGTCCCCCTCTCATAGAGGTAGAAACCTAAGGAGACCTAACTTCCTCTGTAATTTAAAAATTTTCTTCGCCAACCTCACCTTCTCTCCTCTCCGGAACTCTACGGTACTCCTTTGGATGTTTTTTCCTTTCAATCTTTAACTACCTTCTTCTAGGGTCCCGACAACGGAACCAAATGTTAGAAATAAATGTAGAGGACACACCGGTCTGAAGATTTGGTCCTCAGGCAAGTCTTTGTAGTTAGTTTATACCCCGGTCAAGTAGCTAGTGATTTACAGCAAAACATAAAGAATAACACAATAGAGTATCACATATGCATCCAAATAAGACAATACCAAATTACCCGGTACTGGCAGATCTCCCTATGCATATATTAATAGCAATCAAATGTGTACATCATCTATCCATCCTCTGGTAGGTCTAAGTCTCTGCCTTATCAATTACATTCATGATTTCTATGTCATTCTTTACATCAGAATCTATCATATCATACTCCTATTCTCTTATCTCTCGTATCCTATACCATGATATCCTATATCTATTACATATATGGATGTGTCTCTTGTCCGCTCTGGCCTCCACATAGTGTGTGCACCAGATTTCGGTCAGCTCTGCACCCTGCTAATAGTGTCATCTATCTTAACCTCCCCAACACCTGTTACAAGTTCCAGTCCTCCAATCATAAGACTAGAGACTGTCCTCTTGCTTCTCCTCATATAAGCCAAAACCTTGACCTAAAAATGAGGCTCTAGCTCCAAAAAAGAGGAAGGATGGTCTACAATTGGGAGCCACAAGAATAACTAAAATGTTGGCCACTGGTAATGGCAGTTTGCCATCTAAATCTTAGGGTGTCATGGTTTCAAAACCTCATGACAAGGTGAAAGATGTTGCCCATCCAATGGAGAATATTCTAATGAGATGAATAATTTCTTTATGAGAACACCACTTCCAACCTCTATTTTATCTTGTCAACCAAAAGCTTTTGTTTGCTCGCCCTTCTCTTCCCCTCTAGTGGTTTCACGATGGTCTCACAGTTTGGCTAGGAATTTGGAAGGTGGGTATGTTCTAGACAAAAGAAACCATTAACAACCAGTAATTCAATTGCGTAGTCTCAACTCCCTTCCAAAGGCTAATATTTTATAAAATAACTATGTAGCTCTTAACGAGATGAATAGTGAAGATATGAATCGATTATCATTAATTAATTTTGTCTCCTAGAATGTTCAAGGTCTAGTAGACCTCACAAAAATATTCTATGCAAGACACTCAACAAAGATTTCCAAGGTTAGACATTCTCTATTTATAAGAGGTTAAAATTTTTCATTTTTTGCTTTCTATTGTTTGTCATGTCATATGGACAACAAGTCACTTTTTGAGTAGTAATCATGAAGTCGACCATGATGGTGTGGTTATTTTTCTATCTCCTAAAAGGTACAAGGGTGTGACCCCACTAACCATGCTTTATGGGCTCTTTTAATATTGACAATCATTCTTTTGGAGTCAGTAATGTATATGCTCCCAATGATTCTATTGAAAAATATTCCTTTTAGAGATTGATTGTTGATTTAATTTTTGCCAGTACTTGGGTTATGTGCAAAGATTTTAATATGGTAGAAGTAGAATGTGATAAATGTAGTACTTTGCCTATGTGTTTGACAACTGGCAAATGAGAGGCTTGGTACATGTGTAATAAATTGAGGCTTTTTTTATCTCAATCTCGGCCTTCATCATGACCAGCCTACGTGGTATACATGGAGAAATATCCATGCCAAATCTAATAGAGTGTACAAATAGATTGAAAAAGACATGATAATAACCTAATCTTTCTTTTCCTTTGCCAGCAATTTTTTGTTCCTAGTTGAACCTTTGCTAGACATTGTCCTTTTAAACCAATTTCCCATATATTTTTACATTGAATGAAAGTTTTCTAAACCCAATGCTAAAAGGACTCATTTTTTATAAACATGTCCTTGTTGATTCATTAGTCCACACTAGCCCGCATTTGGTGTGTCTATAACTTGGAACCATGTCCTTGTCATTAGATAGGTTGGATTGACTAGTGGAATAGTGCTCTCAAATGCACGCCTCACTTCCTTTGAATTTATAGGCACCAGTTGGTGTAGTTCCATCACCACTCCTATGAGGCTGCCACCTTGGAGTTTCTCCATGCCACCACAACTCTTGAAACCCAACCCTTTGCTCCTGCTCTACAATTTAGAGTTTCCAAACCCTGTCAATAGAGATAAATTACTCACAATCACTCTACTAGAGGAGCTCAAATCAAAGCCCATCTTCACTGGCTTAAATTAGTGACAAAGATTCTAAGGAATTATTTGACTCCCTACGTGCTCATCCTACTTATCATGCTATTAAATAAATTAAGGAAGGCCAACACTTGTTGACAAAGCTTTCTAGTATTATTTAGGATTTTGTGCACCATTATGAATAGGTTTTCAAAGCTCAAGAGGATACTCCTAAACAACTCGTCACTTTACAACATTGTTTGAGTGTGGTCCCTTGTCAAGTTACACACTCTTAATGAGCTTTTTGTGAGAAACTCCTTAGTCCATAGAACCTCTATGAAGCTATTTCCTCTATGGCTAATGATAAGGATCCAAGTTGTGATGGCTTCCCCTATTAATTCTACAAAGCTTTATGGGATTTGATTAGTAAAGGTCTTCGCAAAGTCTATCTTGATTTTTTTCATTTCAATTCTTTAGGTAATATTATTAACAAAGGAAACATCAAGTTCATACCTAAATTTGGAGATCCATAAGACATTTGTATTTAGAGACTAATCACTTTGCCCAATGTCTCCTATAAAATCATTGCTAAAGCTCTTGCTCTCAAGTTGTGACATTTGCTTCCTTTGAGTGTTCATCCTGAACAAATTGGCTTCATCAAATCTAGGTACATTCTTGATAATATCATTCGTGTGTGGGAAGGAATGGAATGACCCAAGCATTCTCAAATGTAAGTCGTTTTCATCAAGATTGATTTTGCTAAAGCCTATGACCACATTGAGTGACCTTTCATCCTTGCTATGCTCCAAGCTTTGGGATTTGGTCCTTAATTTGTGTGCTTTGTTTAAATGATCTTTGTAGACACTTGCTTGCATTACCATCAATGGACATTAGTTCAAGGCTTTTGTGCTTTTTCGTTCAATCCGCTAGGTTTTCCCCTTGACTCCTTGTCTGTATGTTCTTGTTGTGGAAGGCTTTGGATATCTTTTGGTTAATGTTGTTTCACAAAACTTGGTTAAAGGTATTACTTCTCCTAAGCCAATTGGTTAATGGCCATTTTGTTGATGACTCCTTTCTCACTCTCTTGGAGGAAAAAAGTAACATTACTCAAGCTCTTCAATACCTAGATAGTTTTTGCAAAGCTTTAGGGTCAAGTATATTGTGGCAAAAAATCCAATGTTATAGCCAATCCTTCTCAACGAAGCTCAATTGGCCCAATTCCTATGGATGAAAGTGGATTGATCATGGAGAAGTGTTCAAACTCCTATGCATCCCTTTTGCTTTTCAGGTTTCTCCTTCCTTTTTATGGCAAGCTATCATTTCTAGAGTTGAGAAAAAATTAGTTTATTGGATTACTAAGCATCTTTCTCTAGCAAGGAAATTTCAAGTGTGTTCTAAAATTCTTGCTACCACGCATGTCTATTACTCCTCTTGATGGGTGCCTTCCAAAGCCTCATATCTAAAACTTGAGAAACTCCTAAGGTATTTTTTTTGGCTTCCTTCGACCAAGGCAAAGGATTTCACAAAGTAGCCTAGGAGTTTTGTTGTCGCCCTCATGACTCTAGTGGGCTTGGATTGATTTATATCCAACAAGGTATAGCTTTGTATGCTAAATGGATTATTTGATCCCTAGAAGGGAATGAAGCTTGGAAGGTCTTGATTAGACATTACATTTCTAGAGGGGTTCCCAATGGACATAAACTTGGAAGGGACTTGGTTTTCATAATCTTTTCATAATGAAGGATCCTATCTAGATACATGGCACACTTATCATCAAAAGAATATGGAAAGCTTGGGAAGCCACCAAGTCATCTATGGGATGGTAATGACTTCCGCAAGGGTCTTTCCATTAATCAACATTCTATTGGTGGTCTCCTATTATTTCTTGCCAAGATCGACCCCTTGCTAAGACACCTTGGGTGTGTGGATTGAAATTCTAACACAAAGGAATTAATACCTTGCTTGATCTTTTCTCTAAGTCTACCAGGGGTCTTTTGACTTGGCCAAAGGCCAAATTGAAGTACAAGCTTTCTAATTAGGATTTTGAGTCATTCTAGACTATTCTTGAGTATATTCCTCCCAATATGATTCACAAAATTGGGATGAGAAGTTTTAAACCTTGGTGGAAAGATTGGAAATAGTATTTGGATACATCATTTCACAATTACAGACCATGCAAGGGATATACATGGCTTTATCTTCACCTTCACCTGATTTCAAGATTTGAATCACAAATGGTTACTGCAATCTTTTATGGGCTCTTGGCACCACAGATTTCAAACTATTTAGTTAGTTATTCTTGAGATGAAACTTGCCCATTTACCTGGTGTATTCTCTACCAAGATCTTCCTATTGATACTAGGTTAACTCAGTTGGGCATTGTGAATCCTCGTTGTCCATTTTGTTGACACTAGGAGACTCTCAAGCACCTGTTTTGGTTTTGTCCCAAGGCACAAGTTGCTTGCAATTAGATTCATGACTTATTTAGGCTTTTTAGGCCTAAACTTTTTTCATGGCATGTGATTCTTTTAAGAAATTGGCCCAGAATTATTACTAAGTTCACCCAAATTTGGCATGTTCTTAGGGTGGAAATTATTTTCACCATTCAAAAAGACAAAGTCTGCTATTTTCTTTGGTTGTTTTGTTGATATTCACTTCTTGCTTTATGATAAGGCTATGATTTGTTCCAATGTTCTCATGCAAATTCAAGTGTAAACAAATAAAGTTGCACTTGAAGTGTCTCATTTACATGTGCTTTTGTATCATTAGGGCAATGCCTCATGTATGATTGCTAGAGTGCCACTTACTCTGCCCTTCAATAGGGATCACTCCCCTCCCTATGGATGTCATCAAAATGTCAGTGGAAGACACAATTTTCAATCAGATGCTTCCTAACTCCCTCTAAGAAGAACCAGGGACTGGACTACTCGTGGACCATGGTTGGTCTCAACCATCCCACCCAGCTTCAAACTTTTCTGAGCCTCATGATCATGGGGCCTCTGAATGGTGAAACTCTGAAAATTTTCTCATCTTGATTTGGTCATTTCTCTTGTTTGTGACACTTAGCTCCCTACTGAAGAAGAAAATGAAGAGGGTTTGATTATTGGCTTGGACCCTATTCTTGATAACCCAAACCCTACTAACATTTAGGGAAAGTCAAATGTTTATCATCCACCACTTGCTAGTGGCTTAGTTCTTGCCGCATAGAGGCCTTGTCTCTTGTCTCTTCAGATTTGTCAATTAAGGCCTCCCTTATATGGACTTCAAGGTGTGACTTTTTCCACCCACTCATTTTTGTGAATGTGTAATATTAATATTTTTATATCAAATAATAAAGACAATTATTCATCAATACACACATTTTTTCATATTAATCATATTAAAAAAAACTCATTAAGAACCAAGACCCCAAGAAAAGCTTAACCACAACACAAGTAGTCTCAATGCAATATAAAAAGCTAGATACAAATTTTACAAACACCTAAATCTCCCCAAAAAAAAATAACTGAAACAAAAAAAACTACTCATTAAACAGTTACATCATTTAATATGCACATAGTTTCAAAAACTTTATATAAAAAAGGATTTTAGAAAATGAATTTAATTAATTGATATTATGTTAATTAATTGAAAAAAAAAATATATAATAATAACCAGCCTTCCACAAGTCTTACTAGCCTTATTCTTTTAGGTTGTCAAATTCTTCGAAGTCTTTACTAATTTTTTTTTTTCTTAGACTCTAATTGCTTTTTGCTTTCTCTTTTTCTTTCTTTATTTTTCTAGATTGTCAAATTCTTCAGAGTCTTAACTAATTTTTTTGTTCTTGAACTTTAATAGCTTTTTGTTTTCTCTTTTTCTTTCTTTGTTTTTTTTTGGCATAATTTAAAATTTGTTTATAAATTTTTTATATTAAGATTGATCACTATAATTTTTAGTAACTTATTTTCATATATTTTCTCTTTAAGACACACCCTTTTATTTTATTTTCACAAAATTACAAATAATGAATAAACTAATTTTAACCTTCATATAAATTAATATCATTATTTTATTTTATCCTCAAAACCCTAAAGAAGTGGATTCAGTTGCTCTCCCTTATGGTCTGGTGTCCTTGAACCTCAAACTATGGATAAAAATTTGGATCTCAACTATTCCTCTAGCTAGAAGACATCCAAGAATGTTTTGGACATCCAACCATAAATACCTTGACAACTTTTTTGAAATGATGGCACCACCATTAAATTTGCATTCGATCTAGTGGCATAATTTCTTACACACATTTCATCTCATCGTTTTACTCCCATGCCAGACATAATAATGGCTTCTAACAATACATACAAAACAGTTCGTTCATTACATCTTAACGACAACCACTTGATGATAGATTTAAATGCAAGTTTCAGAAAGGGTGCCAGGTAACAAACAAAATGCACCAGATCAAAGCTACAAATTCATTCACACAAATCTGACTTGCACAGTTGGTGTGATACAGTTTGTTGGCCCCATATCACACACTACAAAGTGATTTACAGCCTGCCTCCATAAAAACACCAGAACCAAAGTTATGTGCATTTATCTGATGGGGACATCCTAAACTTTTTGCATGGATCAGTGAATTCCCTGATGTTTTTTAAAAAAAAAACTTTTTGGGGGTTTCATTTGATAGTTTAGACTAGATAAATTTAAAGTGGAATCTTTGTACTCTAACTTAGCCTGTGTACTATTCCCAAGCGTCAAATAGCCCAGATATAGCCAGACATCAGCCCTCTGAATATTACTGACACCCTGCAACTTTGCATATATGAGGATACCAGTGAGCAAAGATTCCATTATCCAAACACTCAAAAAAATGAACACCACTGATTGTGATTTAAGATGAGCGTGAGCTTTCTTGGAAAAGGGAATTGCAGGTAATAGAGAAATGCTGAGCTGTCAAAACTAAGAAACAAAATTATGGACTGCTTTCTGACTACTACTTTCACCAAAGTTTGTTTCTTTTGTACTTGATTCCATTTCATACATTTTTGTTTAGGGCATGATTTTGGGACATATTCCATTCCATCATGATTTGTATATGTTTTATCACCAAAGTATTTCAATCCTCATAAACAGATTTTTTTCATATTAAAGATAATTCATAAGTATTCCATCATGATTTGTATATGTTTTATCACCAAAGTATATTTCAATCCTCATAAACAGATATTTTTCATATTAAAGATAATTCATAAATATAGCAGAGGTAGTATTTGTAGAGACACTACTCCCTGGCTTCTTGTATCTGCTGTAATTTATATGCCAAATAAGATTTGATATGAACTCTTGGGAATTCTATAAGCAAAACCTACTGAATGGAATCGCTGATGATGGAGACAATGTCTTAGGCAATAGAATAAACAGAAAGAAAACCATGCAATATTTTAGTTCAAACAAATGTTATGTTACAGAAAATGGGCTGGCACAGCAGAGATAAAGCATTATAACATGTTGCCTGACATCATAGATACAGAGGCTACCGAACAAAGTCCATCTTAAAATATTTGTGTTGTATACAAAAGTAATCACTTCAAACATTATAATAGACATCAGATTTCCACAGTCCATAGTATTGTAAATAAGTGCTTCAGGATTTAATTGTGTGCAAGTTTTTTTGCTCAACGTTTCGGATCACACTTCATGATCCATCATCACCTCGAGAGGAAGTTAACCTAAAATCAATTACTTTAACAATCTCTTAGTGAAAGAATGTGATCTCAACGGAGTTAATTGCCACCACTACATAATGAATGTAATGTAAACCAAGATCATAAACATCTCAAGCTTGCCCTTGTCTTTTTTGCACAAAACACTTTCAGTATAACAGGAAATAAAACATTTAGTTTTATGAACTAAGGTGGCAAAGACTGTTAATGCAGGTTCAAGTAAAGCTCGTGCCCTTACAGTCTACTTTGTCCATGATCAAAAGGCTCCATAGATATAGAATTTATTTGTATATACATAATGAACACAAAATAAAGAAAATTATGATATAGTCCAGAAAAGTAAAAATTATTACAAAGAAGTCCGAACCAAGAAAAAAATGCAGCGCTTTTCTTCTGTACAAAAGAAGCTATTTATTAATTCTAGATACTTAAAACTTTTATATAGAAGAACAAGAAAAGCAATGCTCTGCAAAGATTGCTCATGTATTAAGAAATAATACATGCTTTTAAGGTTTCTTCCCTTTTAAACTTCCCATTATTACAGAATGTATCATTGCATAATGATGATTATTCCAGCTTTTACCTTAAAAGATATATTGAACTCTGCACTGCACTTAGAGGATCCATGGATCCATATTATCCTATACTAAACCTGTCCAAGGCACACTTCGGAGCCACCTTTATCCAAATTTGAATTTGCGTCCTCTTAACCACTTAGGTGACTCTGCAAACCAGAAAAAACTACCCAGCTGCTTACAAAAACCAAAATAACTTATCTATATTTGTTTTTTTGTTTTATACAAAAAAAACCTGACTGAGTAAATGCTTTCACGGTTTCACCTTCATCAACTATACCAGCAACACAGGCAGGAAAACTATATTTTGCCAATACCCCTAAAAACATGCAGGAAATACAGGATTTGGATATGAACAAGTCTAATAAGGCATCTGCCTAGTTACAGCAATTGGGCTCTGCACAACATGCTTCCCATCTGTCCATGACAGGAAGCCAAAGTGATTGTCGGAATTTCCAGGGAGAAGATTCACATGTTTTGTGGTTACTGACACAGTGTAGCTTAGTTTCTGGTTTTCCTTAGTGAAAACAAGCTTCCTTGGCTTTACAGTAACGGTGACACCTCCTCTCGGAGGAATCACATTGACCCTATAGGTAGAATTTGGAAAACCAACATTCGTGACAGTTCTAAAGAAGACTGTTGCGAGCTTCTTGGGTTGGGTCATATCAAAAATTGCAGAAAAGGAAGGATAATTAAGATTACCAGGATTCACTCTTTGAGCAGGGCAGTGGACAGGCTTCCGTGTGATGACTTGAATAGCTTTTCCAGAGTAATTAAGGCTACACAAGAAGTTGACATAGTCCTTAACACCCAAATCATAGACAAGACCTGGATTCATAGCTCTCTCAGGATGCACATGCCCTGAACCAAAACCAAATGGAGTGGATGCATTGCCTGTGGCTTCATCAATCATTCTGTGGCCTCTGTTGTCTTGAGTATAAGCAGTGGTCATCAAAGCTGATCTTACTTCTGCAGGGCTCCACGTTGGGTGTGCTCCTTTGAGAAGAGCAGCAACCCCACTCACATGGGGGCAAGCCATGGAAGTTCCAGAAATTATATTGAATTGAGTCCTCCTCCTGTCATTTTCAAGCCCAGATGGACCAACTGCACCAGTCCATCCGGCAAGGATGTTAACACCAGGGGCAATAACATCAGGCTTAAGAATCTCTGGAGTCTCTGGATTTGGCCCTCTTGCAGAGAAGGATGCTACGACAGGAGCAGGCTTAATGCCCAAAACAGTTCCCAAGCATTTGATTGTACCAGTTGGCATTTTGGTAGTAGCAATATATTTCCTGATAAGCTCTGCTTCTTTAGCCCCAACTGCACTTGCAGGCAATACATGAGCATCTGCAACCAGCCCTTCACCGTCTGACTCACTGTTTGCAAGGATCATTCCAACTCCTCCAGACCGTTTCACTTCAGCCCCCTTAGCAACTCTCGGATTATTTCCTCTATCACACATGACAATTTTCCCTTTCACCATCTTGGGGTCCAGAGACCCTTCCATGCAAAGTGAAGATGAGTAGCTATCTCTACCATTCCCCACAGAGATGTCCCCTGCATAAATCAAGGGGACTAAATTAGACCCCAATGCCTTTCCACTGTACAGAGACACTCCCTTAATGACTTTCCCATTACCCAATATGATATCTGCGGGAAAATCCCTGTCCAAAGTCCCTGCTCCAACTGTTGTCACCCACGGTGAAAGATTGGTGACAGACAAGTCCCCAGGACCCTCATTGCCTGCAGAAGTAGACACAAACACACCCCTCTCCATCGCTCCAAAGGCACCCATTGCAATACTATCAAGATAATATGGCACGACCCCACCACCCACAGAGAGCGAAATCACATCCACACCATCTTCAACAGCAGTATCAAATGCAGAAAGTATATCAGAATCATAACAACCAGACATCCAGCATACCTTATATGTTGCAAGCCGGGCTTTGGGTGCCATCCCTTTCGCAATCCCATTAGCATAACCAAGCATGTTGGCTTTATAAACATACCTTCCAGTGGCAGTAGATGCAGTGTGAGTACCATGGCCATCCGAGTCCCTAGGAGACCTAAATTCCACAGAAGTGTTCATACCCCCACCCATGGCTTCATATCCCTTGGGGAAAAACCTTGCACCGACCAATTTTCTATTACAAAGGGACTTAGAAAACCCTACGGCCTCTTCACATTCACCTTTCCAATGCTTAGGAATAGGCCCAAGTCCATGATCACTAAAACTCTTCCTCTCAGGCCATATTCCAGTGTCCAGAACACCCACCACCAAATCAGACCCATAGTCTGATTCAGGCCACAATCCAGCACTAGGTTTCAGGCCTAGAAACTGTGGTGATCTTGTTGTATGAATCTGCCTAGCTTTATCAGGGATCACTGCTAAAACTCCATGGGATTTATCAAGCTCCTCAGCCTGCTCTTTAGTAAGCTTGGCGGAGAACCCATGGAACACAGTCTTGTATACATGAATCAAGATGTCATCTTGAACAGCTGCAAGGCTCTCTTCACTTTGAGTTTCTCTCGAAATCAGTCCCGTCACAGTAGCCACTTTGGCTTTGTACCAGTTCTCTTGAGAAGTGAAGACTGATGGCTTTGAATCTCCCTCAACTCTAACTATATAGGTCCAACTGTTGCCCAGTCCCAATCCCCACAGCAACACAAACGTGCCAGCAAAGATAAACAAGTTTCTGCAGAAACCCATTGTCAATCCGCCACTAAAAGCTGGTTTTTTTTCACTTTACTAATCCTATAATAGAAAAATCTCAGCTACAACGGTTTCTAACTAAACCCACTTCATATCTCCGCACAAGTACAAAAGCCTACTGCACACAAGAAAAATTTTTCAAATCTCAACTGAAACAACCTCTGATTTTCACTGACATTCTATGGCCTTTAACTCAAACCCCACAACACACACTTAAGCACAAAAACCACAAAGCAGTACAACAGGTAAGGTACTGGAAAAAAGCCTCTGATTGTCTATGGCATTTTATGGTCTCTAGCTCAACCCCCCATTAAACCACTTCAAATCTGCAAAGAAACCCCACAAACCTACTACACATGAGCAAAATTTATCAAAGGCACACTGAAGAAAACACTGGTCTTCTATGGCTCCCTCAAAAAACCAACTTTACACATGCTTTAACCGCAAACACTCGTTTCACAAATGCCTCTCTAAATACACATACATTTGTCTAGTTCAAAACATAGGGTCTACAATTTAACCATAGTCAGGCTGGACTCGTCAATTTTTTCACACACTAGACCATAAAAAGGAAATCCATCAAGCCAGATTTCACATTCATGCAATGCTGTGTGTACAGTAGAGTATGACCATGATCAGACAGAATCTACCTCTACCAGTATACATGCTAACAAAAAAATAATTCAAAATTTTGACACGCCATTAGCTTTGATTGAATACCGCCCACCACCTACTACATTTGCACTAATCTGTCGGGCTTTATGACAGCTTCCATCAAATCATTCCACAGAAAAAAGTAAGGCTGACAGTCCATTGATAGAATGGGTGAAAAACATAAACAAAGAAAATTGGAAAGGATTATATGCTCCTTTAACGTGTCAGATAGTGCAATGCCTGCTAAACACGATCCGCACAAATTGAAATAAAGATTAATTATGAAAAAATTCCTTGTTTTGCTTTTTCAGGAAAGGGTCATCTGACATTTTAGAGCCAAAAACAAAACCCCCACGACAAACTGACCACATTTCTAGACACCCAATTGAATAATCTACAACGTTCTTTGAGGCACTCCAGTGAACGCCATAATCTCTGTGCCCATGTCGTCAAATTTAAGATTTAAGCTCTGTTTTCAAGTGAAATAGCAGCTCGTGAGTTGACGTTTGTTGACGCCGTCAACTTTTTCTCTTAAGGAGATATATATATACACATAATATATGTATTTTGAATTTCTAGGATGGATACTCGTTGTGATTTTGTTTTACGGGCACACCCCACATCAACCACATGCGTTCATGTGAAACCAACAAACGGCCTCATCTTTTAGGGGTTGATTTCAGCGACAAATTGGTCCATATACACATTGTGTATATGCCATGAGCCAACCTTCAATGCCTACTCTAAATTGGTCCATATACACATTGTGTATATGACAATGAGATAACCTTTAATGCCTACTCTAAAACGGAGTGCAGTTTGTAACCGTTAGATTTCAGCCTACTTTAGGCTAATAAAATAATTATGTAAATAAAATCAACTAATGTTTTTAGGGTTACTTTATTTTAAGGGATCAACGTATTTGTAAATTTTGTAATAATGAAGTGTAATGAGAAAAGCATTTTATTTTTATTAGGTGCCCAGATCCGTGGTAAAATTTATTGCTGTTTTTGGAAGAAAAATAGAGGGGAGTTGTTAAATGTTAACTCTTTTTTTCTTTCTAGTATATGCAATAAATTGGCACCTACACTCATTGGAGGCTCAAGGAATATGCTGATAGGAACAACCGACGAGTTTAGAAAATTTTTCGGCGTGAATTTTTTAAGGGCGTGAGATAATTCAGAGCACTATAATGCTCACATATAAAAGCCTATCAACTAATTAGTGTTTATGAAAGATTATTTCCAATTAGCCCAACACTAACTTATTACATGGAATTAGGACTAGATATTAGACAAGATTAATGGAAAGCTTCAATGAGTCTTAGTTAAAATATTCATATAAAATACTTAGCTCTTGGATAATACAATGAAAATCAACCAAAACATTCATACAAATACTTAGATTTGAAATGTCTATATAAAAATAAATAGATTTATACATATAAAGTGGTTAGAATAGAGTATTTTATTCACACATCTCATTCAAATGATTGCATAGATTTGTTGCTATAAACATTTTTTGATAATCGGGATTACAAAGATATTCTGAAAATGACCAAACTATTAAAATATCTAAATGTTAATGTATCCATTCGAGTTGAAGCACAAAGGCAACCTTTGTATGAAGCTACCCTCAGGAATCCAAAGGGATCTTGTCCCCCAAACTGGGTTTCATCTATGGATCTCTAGGACCTAAGGGTTTGTGTCCTCAAATCCAATATTGAACACAAGTGCTCAAACTAGGGTTAAGGTTTGATACAAATGCCCCAAAAAAGATGATCCAGACTGATGAATTTGCTCGCCTTATATAGAGGTCGAAGGCCTAGCACAGGCCCAAAGTTTCCTATCATTTTATCATATTCAAATTTGAGTCTAATAATGGCATCCTTGGTTGGCCACGGTGATCGGTGCAATCCTTTGTTCAAGCGACAAAGGTCCAAGAAGAGGCATGTTAAAAGGCAAGGACTTGGGGAAACACATACCATAAGAATGCAAAGCTAAGTGGGATCAGGGAATGAAGAGTCGGGATGCCATTTTAAAATATCTCCATTTGTTATGTTGTCTAAGGTCGAGGGTGTGGGGAATGGGATGTGAGGATGCTGAGGTGCAAGGGTATGTAAAGGTTCGAGGGTCTAAATAGGCTAAGCAGCGAGATAGTGGGGATTAGACTTCAGAGATACTTGATGTTGAAGGGAGTGGAGATAGCTGATCCGAGAAGGAAGCAGGGATCAGAGTTTTAGCATACCTAATATCGATATGGAATGAAAGGGAGACATTGTAATGACTCATAGCTAAAATTTCATATAAATTGCTTAGATCTAGAATAATGCAATGAAAATCAACCAAAATGTTAATACAAAATACTTAGATCTAAAATGCCCACATAAAATAAACATATCTGCACATAAGAGCATTTTATTCAAATAGTTTATTCAATGATTACAAGATTTTCTACTTCAATTGTTTGTTGATAACAAAGATTACATTGATCACAAATATATTCAAAAAATACTTAGAAAGTTGAAATGCACAAAATGCTGAAATCTTTCTAACTGCTAAAAGTCTCCAACTTGATGCATACATGCAACCTCCGTTTGAAGTTGCCCTCAAGAATCTAAAGGGGTTATGTCCTCCAAACTCTAGGAAATCAATGGGGTTTCATCCACTAATCTCTATAACCTAAGGGTTTTCATCCTCATATCCAATAGGTGAACACTATTAGGAACTAGTACATAACATAGGTTAATAAATAATAAATAATAAATTAACATGTTAATGTTAACTTACTAAATAGGTATCAGCATTTAATAATTTGTTAATTAGTTGTTGGGCAATTGAGGTAGTTGGAAATTGAAAGGCTTTATAAAGCCATTAAAATATAATAATAATATGTTGAAGATGACTAATTGATTGATTGTTGTATTGGAGCCTCTATCTCTTCTTCATATGTCTAGTTTTCAATATAGTATCAGAGTATGTTTTTTGGACCTCTTTGATTTCCCTCCATTCAATCATCCTTCCTTTGCCAAAGTGGTTCATACAATGGCAATGCAGTGAAGACCACATGCAACAACAATTGTTTTTCCTGTCCACCATTCTTGCATTTTGTCGATAGTGGTGCAATGCAAACCATGTGCAAATCTATACCATTCTTCATCCATTTGCACTTCTCTTCTCTTTCCATCTTGTTTTCTCTTGTCATAATTTTTTCATTCCATTTTGTTCATTGTTTTTCATACCAAAAAAATAGAAAATTAAAAAATATAAATAGGTAGATCTATATTTTAGTAGCCAAAATCTCTTGATGTTGTAGAAAGTGTTTTTGAGGAGAAAGTGTTTGAATTTTTGTTGTAGGCATTTTCTTGCCTTGGATCATATAGAATTTGTCACCATTTTGATGCTACAAATGCTATTAAAAGTCATCCTTTGGTATGTTCTTCTATCTGGCATTGTTTGCAAGAGATTGATTCAAGCATGGATTTTTTTTTTTCAATATATTTTGGTAGTTATAGATTTTTTTTATTTTAGCCTAAGAGTTTAGTGTCACACCCTCTTACTTTGTTGATTCTAAAGAAGCCACACCATTTTTAAGCATGTTGTTTTGACAATGAATAACAAGCAACAATGAATAATTCCAGGGATAAGGAAGATTTAATCCATTTTGGAGGTCACAAATTTAAATTTTCCACATGTTTGAAGACATCAATCCAACGAATGCAAGTCAACGAAGTTGTTAAAACAATTGTAAATGCAAGGTGACTTGGTGAGAGTCATCTCTATACTTTGGGCCATGTCTGATATCAAAAGAGAACCGCAACGCCCTACACAAGTGTATCAAAGAGGTCATAAAATGGGTAGTTCAAGTTGATGCTAACAATGAGCATTTTCCTTCTAATTGGATTTTCCATTATTAATGGGCCAAAAGGCCTGGAAAATGAATGGATTTATGCTAAAATTCATTTTTTAAAGTTCCTTGATCTAGTTACCATTCAAACATGGCAATGAATTTATCATATTTTTGAAAGGCATGAAGATAGATGCCCAATGGAGAAGTAGTTATGGCAATTGGAGTTAAGAAGGAACATGGGTGGGGACACTAAAGGTTAGCCATGCATCTCTTCAATATAGTGATTAAAGGCCTATTCCAATGGGCACAGATAGAGGCTTTTAGATTTTCAAGGACATTGTAGCATGAATTACAACCTCAATAAATTCAATTAAGAATTTAAGATTTGTATTATATTTGGTTAGATTGTATGTGGAATATTGAAAGGAGAAATAAGGTGAAATTGTATTAATTTTAACATTATGTTTGTGTAAATGGAGAAATAAGGGTATTTTTCCATAATGAGGGTGTAATTGCAACTTCAGAATAAAAGTTCCTATGTCAACACTAAAGGGGGGTGTTAGGAATTAGTGCATAACATAGGTTAATAAATAATAAATTAGCATGTTAATGTTAATTTATTAAATAGGTATTAGCATTTAATAATGTTAGTTGTTGGGTAATTTAGGTAATTGGAAGTTGAAAGGATCTATAAAGCTGTTGAGATGTAATAATGATATGTTGAAGATGATTGATTGACTGACTATTGTGTTGGAGCCTCTGACTCTTCTTCATATGTCTCAATTTTAATAAACACAAGTGCTCAACTCTGCAATTTAGGATTTGTTGATATGATGTCCAAAGATGATCCAAACTAGTGAAGTTGTTTATCTTATATGGAGGTTAAAGACCTAACGTGGGCCCAAAGTTTCCCACCATTTTGTCACATTCAAATTTGAGCCCATTAATGATGTTCCTAGTTGGTCATGGTAGTGGGTGAAGTCTATTTGAGTAGTGGGGTTCCATGAAAGTATATGCATGAGCGTGAGGGTTTGGGGAAATGTATGCCTAAAGGTCGATGAGTAGTGAATTATCAAAAGGTCCAACACCAGGTGTTTGGGGAATGGGATTCCAAGGTGTCAGGATACAAGACAATAGAAGTTTGAGGATTCTTGTGCTGATAGGAGTACTATGGTTGAGGTATGGGGATTCAAGGGTCAAAATATCATGCTGATACTTTTGTAGAGGTAAGTCATCACCAAAAGGCCCAAAGGTCAAAACAAGAATGTGTGGGTGGAGAAGTGAGGGTTGAGGAATCGAGGTGTTAGGCAAATAGAGAGGTAGAAGTTTGAAGGCTTGCGGGGATAAGGAAATGGAAGGTAGGGGTATGAGGAATGAAAAGAAGGCATGATAGTATGAGAAAGTTTGAAATCCCTCCCAAAGTAGGAAAGTGAGTCAAACACTCTCAAACTTAAAATAATTTAGAAAAGGGACATTACAAATCTACCCTTCCCAAAATTGGTTATCCTCAAGCAATTGCAAAGTCAACTACTCCAAGTTATTTTATTCTTCCCAAGTGGTATCCTCTTTAGGCAAGTTCTTCTAATGTACTAGATATTTTGTGATGGCCTTGTTTCCTAACTTCTTCACCGTTGTAATGCAAATGGAATTTGGTACTCATATGACTAGCACTCTACCGACTATGAACACTAAATCAATATAAGGTTAGTGCATCATAAACATACAATACCATAAGTGGAAACACATCAATGGCATATGATGAGTGGCATTGTAGTTGTAATCTCGAAGGTGCAACCATTTGATCCATGCTATTTGTTGACATGTGCCATAGTTTCTCAAGCCTCCTTCCATCCACCTATTCATAGACCCTGCCTCTCCACATGTTGGTGTATAATAACTAGAGTTGGAAGTGAGCTTGGTACTAGTTAAGCAAACTAATTCCTGCTAGAAAGAGTTGAGAGATCTATTATCCTATTTCATCCTATCCACAACAACATGACTGCAATCTCTACTGTGTTCCGTGGGGATTCTCATGATGAAGTCCATGAACACGCTCTCCCAATATTGCTCAAGGATAAGTGATGGTTGAAACAAACTTGCAGGAAAGACATGCTCTCTTTCATTTTGTTAGCAGGTGTTGTACTCACTATTGTGTTCCTTAAATCTTTCCCAGAAGAATCTCTCCCTTATTTTCCTACAAGTCTTAAAAGAATCTAGGCTTCCCTACCATGATTGTAACATGCAATTCTTTCATTTTTTCATATTTCATCTTAGACTTAGGGACTAATAGGATTTTGTCCTAAAACAAAATGTGACCATCTACTATCATATACTTAACATCCTTCATATTTACATATAATATGTTAGTAGCAAAAGTTTTCTTGGCATATTTTGCCTATTGAAAATAGAGTGAAACAATATAGCAAGATATGTTGAACTTTAATGCATCCAAATTCATTAACGATGGTAATGCAAACCATAACACAATGTTTACATGGAGAAACCCTTGTGGAAAAAACTTCACACCCAAAGAGACCCAAGCTTGTATTAATCCTAAAAATAGTTACACCAATACATTTGTTTATCCCTCTGAATTATAGTAGCATAACAGTACTCACATAACCTGCAAAACAACCATTGCATCCTCTAACTTCAAGAACCAATTTATAGGAGAAGAACAAGCTCTAGAAACCATCACATGGTTTTGGAAAACCATTTTCAAGGCCAAGAGAGGTATGGTGCCCAAATGGTCAAGGCACAAATACCAAAATCCCTCCCTTGGTCTTGGTCTTCTAGGCTATTTTTAGCATATTCCTTGCATACTGGCATATGTCATTAACAAGAATATTTAACCACCCAAACTTGGGCACCCCAATTTATCTTCATTCAACCCATTCAATGATGCTCCATGACAAGTGTTCAAACATGTCATAATGATGGTCAAGATTCCAATATAACCTCCCTCTTACATGCTCTTATGTGTCATAAGAATCAGTCATAAATAACTCTCATCATGAATAATCAGGATGCTCTTACACATCTTCCAAGATGTTGACACGTGGCCAAAAATGCCAACTCAATGTGGGACACTAAGTTCCTCATGTGAGGAAAAATCGCTAAAGTCAAAAGTTGTGCCACCTCAAAAGTGAGATGCCAACTCTCCCAAATGAGGACAAAAGCACTAAATAAAAAATAGTAAATACAAACTAGATATTAAATATGAACATTATGAATGCAAGGTTGAGACACATTTTTCCCAGCATTCTCCCACTTGTCGAACACCTTGCAAGAGAAAAAGGGAACCTTCAACATTGAATTATAACACCAATATCAAATCAAGCTCTAGAGAATATGAGGCCCATGGCCTTCCTGCACCAACCAAACTTTTTTGTCCTCATTATCTTAGTAAGAGAATCTGCAACATTCGTCAAGGTGTCCACTTTTTGTAACATGACTTTGCCACCCTCAACCATTTCTTTAAAATGTGATATTGAACATCAATGTGCTTTGTGCAGACATGATACATTTAGTTTTTAACCAAACAAATGGCAATTTGACTATCACATTTGATTTTAACTTGTCTACACTAAAAGCCAATACTTGAACACAATCTCTGTAACTACACTACCTTCTTCAGAATGTGTTTCAACCATGTACTCTGCTTCTATTGTGGAAAACCTGACTGTAAGTTTCCATTTTCTCATCCAACTAATTTCTTCTCCAAACAAAGTAAAGACATAGCCACTCGTAGACCTCATTCAATCTAGATCACCGGTCCAATTAGAATGAACAAAGCCCTATAAATCAGCCATCCTACCCACATCATTAGTCCCATGATAGCAAATGCAATTGTTATATGTTCCATGCAAATATCAAAAACCCTTTTAACATAAGTCCAATGTTCTTTACCAAGGTTTGACATAAACCTACTTAGAATTCACATTGCTTGGGTAATATCAAGCCTTGTACAAATCATGGCATACATGAGGCTTCCAATAACATTGGTATACAAAACCTTCTGCATTTATTCAAGTTCATCATCTATTTTAGGATGTTGTTCTAGAGAAATCCTAGTGCCAATTGGTAAAAGAATGTTAACTGGTTTAAATCCTGCATGGCAAAATGTTACAAAATAGTGTCAATATACTTCTTCTGATTTAACCAAAGTTTCCTATTAAACCAATCCTTGCATATTTCCATACCCAAGATATATTTTGGAATCCCTAAATATTTCATATCAAATGTACTAGATAACTGACCCTTAAGTTCCCTAATCGTTCCCTTGTCATTTCTAATAAATAACATATCATCAGCATATAGGACAAAGATTAGCAATCGATCATCGATTAATTTAAAATTGAACATAGTGATCAACTTCACTTCTAATAAAGTTGCATGATCCAATGCAAAAGCATAAAAATTTTGATACCATATTCTCATTGACTACTTTAAACTATACAAAGATTGCTTTAACCTACAAACCAAGTGCTTTTGTCCCTTCACGACAAAATTGTTGGGTCGTTTCATAAATATTTCCTCATTAAGATCCCCATGTCGAAATGTTGTTTTCACATCCATTTACTTACTTATAAATCAAAAGCAACAACAATACATAAAAGGAATCTAATAGAAGTTAGTTTAGCCATGAGAGAAAATATCTCACCAAAGTCCACTCCCTCAACTTGGGAGTAACCCTTAGCCACTAAACAGGCCTTGTACTACTCCAACTTACCATCTACTCTAAATTTATTTTTAAATATCCATTTATATCCAATGGCTTTCCTCCCCCTGGGTAGCTTAACTAGATCCCATGTGCCATATTTGTCTAAAGCCTTTATTTCATCTTTCATGTCCTCTAACTAAGACTCATGCTCATCTAAAGGCAAAGATTCCTTCATATATCTAGGTTCATTGTTAGTACATGATGAAGCAAATACACAACTATAATCAAAAGGACTATACCTTCCAACTAGATTGCATTGTCTAGTGGACCTTCTAAGTGGTGTAACAAGAGGATCCTATTGTTCCTCATTGGAAATTGAATCCGAACCTTCTCCTTCCTCATTCAGTCATTCATGTTGTTCTATATGTGCATCTTCTTGCGAATCACTCTTAATATCAAAATGCACTATTTTATTATGCTTTTCATGAGGTTGTTCATCATTTGTAAATACCCTAATCTCTCTAAAAATAACATCCTTAGAATATAACATTTTCAATGCTACAAGATCCTAAAGCTTATAAGCCTTAATGTTCTCACCACAACCCATAAAAACACACTTGTTAGACTTAAAATCAAGATTAGAATGTTTCTCTTTAGGAACATGAACATATGCCTTAGTGTCAGAAACTCTAAAATGAGAAACTGATGGTATTTAACATGTCCATAGCTTGTAGGGTGTTTTGTCAAGTAGAGCAGAAGTGGGAGACTTGTTAACTAGGTAACAAGCATTGTGTACAGTTTTAGCCCAGAAATATTGTTCAAGCTTATCACTGCTTAGCATGCTTCTAGCTCTGTCCATCAAAGTCATGTTCATCCATTCTGCTACACTTTTTTGTAGAGTTTATGGACTTGTTTTGTATCTAAAAATACCTGGATGCCTGCAATAATCATCAAAATCTCTATAGAAATACTCGGCACCATTATCCATTCTCAAAACCATTACTTTCCTCTCTATCTATTTCTCAACAATTGATTTAAACTATTTAAACAAAGAAAATACAATAGACTTATTCTTCAAAAAGTAAACCCATGTATATCTATAGAAATCATCAATAAATGTAACATAGTAGCGAGATTTTCTAATGGAAGGAACATCCGTAGGACCAAATACATCACTATGAATAACCTCCAAAATATGTTTAGCTCTAGTAGTGCTAGATTTAAAAGGAACTCTATTATTTTCCATACACACAATGTTCATAGAAATCAATGGTAAAGTAACTAGATAACCTATCAACCATCTTTTTATTAGTGAGGGTTTTAAGATCCGTCTCACTAATTTGTCCCATCCTATGGTGCTATAGTTTACATAAATCAGAGTTATCAATTACATTCACAGAGTTATAGAAATTAGACACCTCTAGCCTAAACAAGGTGCCACACCGAGTGCCCCTAGCCAACACCAAATTCTCTCTACTCAACTTATAACCACTCTTCTCAAAAGTAACATGCACCCCTAAATCATTCATTTTAGATACAAAAATCAAATTTCTAGCTAAACTAAGGATACACAATACATATGTGAGATTTTTCACCCTTCCATCACTAAAAATTAAATTTACCTCCTCTTAGCCCATAATCTTCCATGTGTTGTTATTCTCAAGGAAAACTTTCCCACAATCATAAGATGTATACGCTAAAAACCACTCATTGTGAGGAGTCATGTGGTAGGATGCCCCTGAATCTATCAACCAAGAGTCATTAGAAGTTATGTTAACATAAATAATAAAAGCATAAGTAGCTTCATCATCAGAGGATTTATCAATGGAGGAATCTTCATCTTTCTTAAATTTATTATTCTGACATTATTTTTTGAGATGCCTTTGTTTACCATAGTTCCAACACCTCAATCTAATCTTACTAGGTGTCTTGGATCTACCGTTGGAATTAGATCTATCTTTAGACTTGTCCTTACCACCTTTCTACTTGTCCGTACCATTCTCTTTAAAGCTTCCCCACACATGCAATACATCCTTAGACCCATCCTCCATAGGCCTTCTCCTCATATCCTTTATGAGTAAGGTAGAAACAAGAGCATCCATTGTAGGATCTATCATAGAACTATTGAGTGCAAGAATCAAATTATCCCAAGATTTGGGCAATGAACATAACAATAAAGTACACTTATCCTCATCCTCTATCTTCACATCTACCAACTAGAAGTGGCTCAAAATCAGATTAAATGCATTTGGATGTTCTGTAATTGAGCCTCCATCTCTCATTTTTAAAGAATATAAATTTCTTTTCAAAAATAATTTATTCACAAGACTCTTTATTTGATAAATCTCTCCTATTCTATTCCACAACTTATATGTAGTAGTTTCATAAGAAACATTCAAAAGAATGGAATCAGATAGACATATAACTAAATAGTGCCACAAGCTTTTTTATCAAGTTTTACCCACTCTTCATCCAATAAATTATCTAGATTCTTTTCATTTTCACTGTAATCCATTGATCTCTTTCTTCTAAGAGATCCTCCTGTTGGCAAGAGACACTGTGTGGCTTCATGAATGTTGTCATTGATGGCAACAAAGTCCATCCCACACATCCACAGGACATGGTATGTCTATACCGGAAGTCAGAATGAAGAATGTCTTGGTCCGGTAAACAAGAATAGAGCATGCAGCAAGGTCTGACAATCAGGTCTGGATCTCTCAAAGGAAGTATCTTAGCAAAGTGCGGACTTGGGGAAGTCAAGAGGAGTACCATGACTGATACATTCCAGAGATTGAGCCTCCGGTGATGAAAGAGTGAAGAGATATGAGCACTTAAGTATTGGGTTCCTGTTTGGCAGAGTAGTCTGAGGAAGAACCGACCGGCAGAGCATCAGACCTTAATCCGGATGAGACATTGATGGTGATCAAGTTTCTTGAGGTATCATTCATGATTGGCCGACATGATTGATGACTTCTATAACTATCTTTTTGATATGCATCACTTAGTAAGCATGGATTCAGCCGACAAACCAGAGTTTGGAAATATCTTAAGTTTTCTGGATGCCGACTAGAAAGATGATTGAAATCATTGATGCAGATATATATACCAGATTGATTTTGGTATGAAGGTGTGTGTGGTGTATTGTGTTGTGCGAAGAAAAGCAGAGAGTAGCATGGAAGCAGCTATACAGGTCTAGTATGTGACAGGACATCAACACCTAAGAAGAGGAAGAATGAAGTGCAGTAGATCAGTGTATTGAGCCTAATCAGAACCGAACCTCAGCATATGTAGATGCTTCTCATCAGTTCAATCACCTAGTTACTTTCTTTATACCATGTAGATAGTGAGTCTCTTGTAGGCAGTGAGCCTCTTGTGAGCAGTGTGCTTGGGCAGTGAGCCCTAATTGGCAAGTGCCATTTTGTACTTCTATTCTTTTAACAGAGAATACAATCTTGGGTTAGTCACCCCGTGGTTTTTCCCTTAACAGGGTTTTCCACGTCAAATCATTGTGTTATGTGTATTGATCTTATTTCTGCTTTCATGGTTATGCATGCTTATGTGATTTGATGCTGCATTAGTTGTTAAAGAAGAACATAAAGTTAAAGTAATTAAGATAACTGATTCACCCCCCCCTCTCTTAGTTATCAACACCTCCATATTTAGCTTCCAAATTTTAAAACCTGAACCATTGAACTTTTCGATCTCAAACCAAGATGAGCTATCCATGATCGCTATCACCCAAAACTTGAAACCACAAGAAAACATAACACACTTCCATTACAAAAAAAATCCAATCAAACACTCTAAAAGAGGTGTCCCTCTCTCTAATCATGCCAATCATGGCTTTGATACCAAATGTTGAAAACATGGTGAAACAAGACAACAAGAAATGTTGATCTTTAATGCATCCATATTCATTAAAAATTATAGATCATATGGAAATGGAAATCAACCATGAAAGAAAATGCAAACCATAACAAAATGTTTGTGTGGAGAAACCCTTATGGGAAAAAACTCCACACCTAAAGAGACCCAAGCTTGTATTAATATTAAAAATAGTTGCATCAATACATTAGCTTATCCCTATAAATTCCAATAACATAATATTACTCACATAATTTGAAAAACAACCATTACATCCTCTAACTTCAAGCACCAATTTATAGGAGAAGAACACACTAGAAACCATCACATGGTTTTAGAAAACCATTAGCAAGTCCAAGAGAAGTATGGTGCTCAAATGGTCAAGACACATATCCCAATGCCCTCTTGGTCTTGGTCTTCCATACTATTTTTAGCATATTCTTTACATGTCATATGCCATAAAAAAGAATATTTAACCACCCAAACTTGGGCAACCCAATTAGTCTTCATGCAACCCATTAAAATATGTTCCTTGTCAATTGTTCAAGCCTATCATCATGCTAGTCAAGATTCCAATGTAATCTCCCTCTTACATGCTCTTACATGTCATAAGAATCTATCATAAGTAACCACTATCATGATGAGTCAAGATGCTCTTACACACCTTCCAAGATGCTAACACATGGCCAAACATGCCATCTCAAAGTGGGATGCTAACTTCCTCATGTGATTATAAAATCACTAAAGATGAATGTAGTACCACATCAAAAATGGGATGCTAACTCTGTAGTGCCCCTCGTTTTGGCTTTCTAATAGACTAGTAGTTATTTTTTTATAGCTAGACATTATGACATAGTACTGATGATGGATTTACTATTTGATGTAGTTGATGACACTCATTTATGTTTACTATGATGACACTGTTGATACTTCATGATTAGTGCATTATGCTTATGTTGTGATCAGTTAGAAGTTAATTGATTATGTAGATTAGTTACTATGTGATTTATGTGATTATCTGACGATGTGTTATTTAGTTGATTACTTAATAATGAACTTGTTTATTGTGGATATTTGTGATGTGTCTTTTGAAAGGACAATGTAGTATTACTCATGTTGAGTACCCTACTATGCTGCGATTCCCTATCACAGTGTGCTTGTTGGATGACTATATATATATGTTCGTATTCGACACTTTTGTTTGCTGCAGGATTGCAAGTACCAGGCATCGATTCCACCTGAATTGGCAGGTCTGAGCGTGCCTTCATACAATGGATGTTGTGGAAGGGAGATAAAGTGAGGTCCCTTAGTTTGTCATCATCCTCAATGAGGATGAGTTCTCAGTTTCAGGTTTTGTCAGTTGGTCGGGTGGAGCATGATTTTGAGTCTCTGATGTTCCTTGGTATGTTGTCGCCGATACATGATTGGTATGTAGTCTCTGAATTGTTTTGTTGGTCTATTGTTTTATCAAGTAGATTATTGAAATATCTTGTAAACAAATAATATTAAGTTTTAGGTATATTATATATTTATCTATTTTGTTAAATAAATAAGGTGAAATTTGAGGAATATTAAATAATTGATTTCAATAAGAATTAAATTAATAATTTTAATAGTTAATAATAATAAATAAATTATAAGTATTTAATATTATATTAAATGAATAACTATTCATTTTGTATAGTTGATGAGATATTATTTTATATTAATTATAGGTTTATTTGAATATGAGTGAGTTGTCGTGAGTGGACAACAATAATTTTTAGTTTGGAGAATCTTCTTGTAGGTGGAGAATTAATGCATTAATTTTGTTGTGAGAGTGGGTTTGTCAGTAACGGATATGAGGGAGTGGGAATTTATTGGTTTTAACTATTTTTTTTGTGATGGTGGAAGTATTTGAGGGGGATTGGGAAGACTGGGGAGACACAGAAAAGATTCAGGAAGTTTTGCAGGGAAGGAAATTGGAGGAAGAAAGAATTGGATCTAGAGGAGGATTCGGAGGCTCGAGAATAAAATTTTAGGTATGTCTTCGTATATTGGAATGAATGTTATTCTGATAATTGCACCTTTGACTATGAAATTTCTCCTTCTCTCTTATAGATCTATCTGTCTGAAAATTATACCGGCATGTTAGTTAACCTAAAATGTTTAGGCCTCCTGTCGCCATCTAAAGCTGAGGTTCTCCTATAATTCCTTAACTTGATACTCCTGTGATCTTCTTAAAACTTCATCATATCTATCCTAAAGCCTTCAGAAAAAAGAAATTTCAATCATCCACTTCCATAGGTTGTGGATTTATAGCTTCAGTTACCCCTTACTGGGAATTGAATAAGTTCCTTAAAGTCGCCTTACTATAGTTCAATTGATTTGTGGACTTCGTTCTCCAATCGGCCACAAACCTGTAGGGTTATTGCTTCTAACGAAGCAATTTGGGAATTAACCACTTCAAATCAATTGATCACAAAAAAATAAATAAAAAGTTTTATATTACCTTAGTAGCTCAGCAATTGATTCTTATAATACCTTGGCTTTTTCCCATCGATTTTCACTCTATGGTCGAAGCTCTTCTTAGTTTTAGCAATTATAATCCTCAACCTATCATCTGAGGAACATTCTCCTAATGAGTGGAATCTTGAACCTGTTGATGATTGTTTTAACACAGTCATAACAATAGTTAAAATTCACATAAAATGAACCTAACTAACTTGAAAGATATGAAGAAATTGATTAAGATTTGCTTAATCCCAAGTTTAATATGGTCAGGTCTTGACCTGTTGGGCAAATTCAGTAGGTTGATGTGAAGCTTTAATGTTCAAGGGGCCTTACGTGATTTAGGGTTTCTTGCTAGTTTACTGGACTCAAACTATGCAAAAGATCATAAATATCAGCATGTTAATCATTCCTTTTGCATGAACTTGTTACTGTGTTACAAAGCTTTAAATGATTTATATTATTGCAAGCTTTCTCCTCTTCAATATTATGAAAACTGTCTACTTTCAACTCAGCTATGCATGCTTCTTTCAAATATGAGACAATTTCCTTTAAATTTCTACGTTTTAAGTTAAGTATTTTCGGATGGGTTGGGAAAAGTTAGAGAAATCTAAACTAAACTTCATTCTACTACAAGATCTAAATGTTTTGTTATGCACTTTGTAAATAATGGAGCAAATTGATTAAATCCATAGATTAAACCTTAAATGTAAGTTCTGAGTATTTTCACAAACATACATCCAAGATTGCAAGCTTTAAGAGATATTGTTTTTAAAACACAAAGAAGAGCCAGAAGACACTCAAAAAATAGATGCAAAATTCCAGATTCTTTTGTATTCAAAACACACAGTCATATATGATTTATAATGTATGAATGACTCTTAGCTTCATTAATCAAATCACAGAAAACTTACAAGCTTTACAGATACAGTAAGGAAGCAGGATGTTCCACACATTCCTTATTGCAGACACAGGCGACCTCCTTCTACTTCTAAATGCTAAGCTAAATTACAACTTCAGCTATGTTCTATAAGTTCCTCTATTCTACAAATCCCTGTGTAACCTATTACAGAGTAAAGGGGCTCAATATATAGATTTGACTGTCCCCAATATAGCTTTCAAAACCCTAGTTAATCAACGGTTCACACCTCAAGTTGCAGCATCAATGGTGGAAAAAAATCCCACCCAAAATATCTCTGAGCAACATACATTAAATTTGGGCGTAATATGCCCCTTTAGAAACCCTAATAGCTCAAAATGTCCTCTGTTGTCTGTAGTAATAATGTTTCCATCTGCATTTTGTCTTCATCATTGAAAGCCTTGACTTCTTGCGCTCCCTCCTTATCTCCTTTCGCTTCCTCTGAGATATGATTTCCTCCTCTGTGATGTCATCGCCATTAAGTTCCACCTCCTTCACATCTACAAACCTACGAAAACAGACAAAAAAAATGGATCAAAAACTACGTCAACTTGCCTCACAAATTTATTACCTGGTCAGAGAGTTAGTTGGGCACAAGTTGCAACAATTATTGGTGCCTTTAAGCCTCTTTTTACAGTCGGCCTAATTCTACATATACCGCCCTTGTTCATATCGCACTCTGCTTTGTTTTGTATATCTCCATCGGCATAGCCCTTTAAGTCGGGTGGGTCCAAAAATTTCCCGCCGACCTCACTATTCTGGCCGATGTCTTCTCTATCGGCATTCATTTCTCTTTCATCGACATGAGTCATGCTGGTCGGAGCAAGTCCAAATTTTCACATCGATCGCCTTTGTTTGGTCGATATAGCTTTATTCGGCTTGTGTTTCTTCTTCGGCATGATTTTCATTCATTGGTGCAGGCTTAATGTTTCATTCTGATCACCCATGTTTGGCCAATATAGCCTTAATGGCTAAGTCATTCTTTTCTATCAGCTTGAATATCTTCTATCGGTGCGGCAAGGAAAACTTCCACCGATCGTCTTTGTTTGGCCGATGCAATCTTTATTCGGCATGCATTTCTCTTTCATTGGCGTGAATTTCTTCCATCGGAGTGAGTCCAAAATCTCCTATCAATCGCTCATCTTACGTCGATGCTTCGTTCAATTCTTTGTATAATGTTCCTTTGCATATCGCTTGTACATCACCTACATACAAGCGCCAAAACATGCAAGGAATTTACTATTTTTTTAACTTCCCCTCGCGTCCGCTCATTGTATCATTTTAATTTGCATCTTTCACTTGTATATCGCCTACATACATGCAAACCCGATATACAAGCGGTGGGGACCACATTTCTCTCTCCTCTTGTATCCTTGCACTTGTATGCATCCGATAGTATATGCATACAAACCTGGAAGCATACAACGATTAAACCAACTTTTTAAAACTTTTCGGGTCCGCGGCTTGTATGTATCCCTTGTATATTTCACCTTGTATGTTTCAACCTGCTAAACATACAAACGTAAGATACATGCAACAGGCACAAACATTTATCCATTCAACTAAAAAAACTGTTTCAGGTCTGCCTTGTATGTAGCCAATGTATATTTGATACATACAAGGAAAAGATGCATGTATGAATAGAACACTAGTCGAAGACATACAAGACCCTTTGTATATAAACTTGACATACAAACAGACTTGTATGTGCAACATACAAGGACCCGAAATACAAGCAACAATGTAAATGCAACCCGAATACCTATGCGACTAAGTATAAATCTGACCTTTGCATATACAAACAACCTTGCATATGGGAAGCGATATACAAAGGACTTTGTATACAAGCGAACTTGCATACAAAGGGCCTTGTATATGCAACCCGATATGCAAACAACTTTGTATATGCAAACAGCAAACCCTTCCCTTGTACATTTTACAAAAATGTTGATAACTTGCAAAATATGGCAAATTTTAAGATGGTTCAAAAAGCAACCCTAGCTTATTTTTGACAAAGAATCCACCCATATTCTGCCCTAGTACCAAAATGTATTTTTTCTCTAGTTTTAACAAAGTTTGCAATTTTCACCTTCTTTTTCCCTTAACCACCAAAATAGACCCACAAACAAAAGCAACAAGCCACAACAAGGGTCCTCATTTTGCTAAGGAGTAAAATGGGGCATGTTGTGAACATCACAACAACTAGCAATCGAACAAAACAATCAAATTCAAAGCATTAAAGAAACTAAATGAAATAAATTCATAACTTCCAACTATCTTTCTTGCAAATCATTATTCAACTTGAGACCTAAGGTATTCAATAAGGGTGCATGAATTTTTATTTCAGTTTAAGTGGGTGCACGTGATTAATAATCCTCATCTTGAAGATTAGTTGAACAAACTAGTGACTGACATTAGACTACGTAGGTAAGGATATTCCCTCATAGCCAACTGGATAGAGCCTTGCTACCAGCGAGCATCCATAGCCCCGGCAAGGTTATCGTTACAATTCTCCTAAGTAGAGCCCCACTGCCAGCGAGCATCTATAGCCCCGGTAAAGTTACTTAGATGGCTTAATCTGGACTTTCAATATAATCCATTTTATTTATTTATTTTTATATTTGATAGAACTTCATAAGATATTGTAGTTGTAACTTTATGATGCAAGGAATGGTCATTTACTAGAATTAAGCTAAGAATTGTAATGGTAGCAAGGGTGACCTCTGATTTTTCACCTAATATCTACACTGGTAAGTTCAATGAACCCAAGGATTTTAGGTGTGTCATTGTGAGAAACATTCCTTGAATACTCAACCCACTATTATTGAATACAAAACTTAACCAGTAAAACAACTTTCTACATTCATGACAGTCACAACAAGTTATGCATAAATTGCAAATAATTAACCTGAATGTTCTGAATTTCCTACTGTTTTCAATGGTTGTTGGTCTACTCCTTCATACTTCAAAGCAAAACAAACATCTCTGCTGAGGAAACAACAAAAGGAAACAAAACAAGCAGACTGTACAAACAACTAACCTACAAAAGGAAACAAAGCAAAAACAAAAAAACAAAAAACAAAACAAAAAGAAAAAACTGTACATTATTTACACTATGATACACGGAAACTGACTGCCCTTACCTCAAGCCTGGAAGTAATGTTTCAAATGCTGGCCATTAACTAGTAATGGCACATCTTTCCCAGTCAAGGTCTTGAGTCTAAATGTATTGTCTCCTATTATTTCTGAGACCTGTAATGGACCTAACCATAGTTTGTGAAATTTTCCATGGTGCTATTTCTTTTCATGTGCTTTATCCCAGCACAGCACTAAGTCTGATATCCTAAACATCTTGACTCTTGCTCTTTTATCAAACCATCTTTTAACTACTGCTTGATGTTTGGCAAATTTCTCAATGGCATGATCTCTTTTCTCATCTAACTGTAACATTTGCACTATCCTGGCTTCTCTATGATCATTAAAGCCTAAGTATTCATTAGCAAACTTCCAGATTGGTATTCTTAAATTCACTGGAAGTATGGGATCAATCCCATAAACTAAGTGATAAGGTGCATTGCCTAAGGCCGACTTAAACTTAGTCCTATCTACCCATAGTGCATATTTCAACAATGTATTCCACTCTCTAGGATTCTTTTCAATTAGCTTCTTGATTATATCCAATAAAATTTTGTTTGTAGACTCAGCTAATCCATTCCCCTGAGGATAATAATTTGAAGAAAACTTTTAAATTATCCCATATTCAAATGCCCATTTAGAAAATTTCAAAGAAGAAAAAGCAAGGCCATTATCACATACCAATGAATAGGGAGTTCCAAACCTGGTTATGATGTTTTCTTCAAGGAACTTGATAACTACCTCAGTCATAGAGAACTTGCAACATGTGGCTTCAGTCCAACTTGTATAGTAGTCAGTCACTGTCAGTATAAACTTGTGTCCTGTAGAAGATGGAGGATTAATGACTCCAATGAAATCTAGGCCCCATTGTGCAAATGGTCTAGACTCAATCACTGGCTATAATGGATTGGCCTGATTTCTTCCCTTATTTGCTGCAGTCTGACAGGTGTGGCAACTTTTAATGTGACTCTTTGTATCTTTAAACATTTTAAGCCAATAATATCCTGCCCTCAATATCTTGTGTGTTGTGGCTAGATGAGAACCATGGCCAGTTCCGTACTTATCATGCAATTTTGTCAACACCTTATCTGCTTCAGCTCTATTTAAACATCTCAAATAAATTCCTTCATGGTTCTTCCTGAATAGAAGACCTCCTTGTACCATATATTTATGTGCTTTAATCTTCAAAGCTCTCCTCTAAGAAGCTTTCATCTTACTTGGGTACTTCCCTGATATTAGAAAAGAGTTTAAATCATCATACCAGCTTGATGCGTCACAAGAATTCAACACATACCGCTGGTTTAATAAAATCTAGGTCTATGTTTGCTATGGTCTGTACTAATGCTTGCCCTCTGACCAACTTCATTGGAATGATCTCTAAATCGAACTCCTGCAGTGTGGTGATCCATTTGGCCCTTTTTTCTCCAGGCCCGTTCTGCATCAGCAGCATCTTTACTGCTGCGTCTGGTACTATGGCTTTGACCTGGCTGCGCAAGATATAATGTCTGATTTTTTTATGGCTCTCGTCAACGCAAATGCTTGTCTTTCTGTATCAAGGTAGCTTAGTTGTGCATCCTTCAATGGTGCGCTCATAAAAGCTATGGGCTTTTCTTCATTGTCTTCACCCTTTTGCGTCAAGGCAGCCGCAACTGAATGGGAGGATGCAAAGGAATATATGTAAAACAACTTTGTGTAGTCTAGACTTGTTAGCACAGGAGCATCAGAAATGGCCTCCTTAATATCTTCAAATGTATCTTTAGCCACTGGCGTCCACTCTATCTTTGCATCCTTCTTCAACATGGTGTTCAATGGTTGCACAATTTCTACAAACCCTGTAATGAACTTCCTGACAAAGTTAATCTTACCAAAAAATGATTTTAATTCTTTCTTGCTACTTGGTAATTGCAATTTCTTTATTCCTTCTATTCTATCAGGATCAATAGATATTTCATTTTCAGAAATGTCATGTCCTAATAATTTACCCTCTGTTACTCCAAATGAACATTTCTTAGGGTTAAGAGAAATCCCGTACCTCTCACATCGTTTAAGTATTTTTCTCAGATCCTCAGCATGAGTGGATGCATCTTTAAAATACACAGTCAAATCATCCATATAAACAACAATGCACTTACCTGATAATCCACGGAATGCAATGTCCATGGCTCTCTGAAAAGTGGCACCTGCATTGATCAGACCAAAAGGCATTCTTCTATATGCATAATTTCCCCATTTACAAGTGAAAGTGGTCTTTAATCTATCTTCTCTGTCTATTAAGACCTGGTTATATCCTGAGAAACTGTCTAAGAAAGACATCATCTTTGCCCCATTCACTTCTTGCAACACTTCATCTATTGGAGGCAGGGGATAATTATCCTTTTCGAATGCTTTATTCAAGTTTGTAAAATCTACACATAACCTGATGTCCCCACTTTTCTTTCTCACAGGTACTAAGTTAGCTACCGAGGCTAAATGTCTGACTGGAAAAATTATTCTGGCAGACAATAACTTCTTTACCTCTTCAAAGATTAAAGGCTCTAAAATGGCGTTCACAGGCCTTTATTTCTGCCTAAATGGTTTAAGATCTAGTCTCAAAGGTATCATGTGAGTTATGATGGACGTATCATATGTTTTCAAGTCTTCATACATCCATGCTATTACGTGTTTGTATTCTTTCAGAACGTCTATAATTTCTTTTCTTAATTTCTCAGAGCAAGCCTTTCCAATCAGCACATTCTGTGGACTTTGCTCTGTTCCTAAGTTGTATGGATCACACCTTCCCCCTTCAGTTTTGGGTAAGTCCTTCTGTCTTACTACCCCATCAAAGTCAAAAATACATTCCAGCTCAATTACTCCCTTAGGTAAGAAGTTTCTTTTCAAGTTGATTATATCTTCTTCGTCCCATGTTACCTCAGGCCTTTCTTGTTCATCAATGATTTGAGCTTCAAATACCTCATTGCAGGTTAGAAATCTACAATATGTTGATCCCCTCCAAATACCTGAAAATGTGTAACATTATCTGGGATACTGGGAACATTAACTAATTCAACAACAAATCATTTCAATCCTGACAGTGTCAAGGGTTCTAATGTGCTAGCAACAACTGCTAGTGCATCTGGTCTATGGTTCAATTCTCTAGGGATATGTTCTATGTTGAAAGCACCAAATGAATCAATCAAATCCCACACCCTATGCCTGCAACAAATCATTTTCTTGTAGTTGCATGCATACGATTTTCTTACTTGCCAGACTACTAGTTCAGAGTCTGAAAATACCCTGATCATTTTTACTTTCTTCTTGATAGCCATAACAAGTCCATAAACCAAAGCCTCATATTCTGCAATATTGTTAGTACAAGAAAATTGGAGCCTATATGCTGCTAGTTATGACCTACCCTAAGGATCTATAAGCTCTACGCCTGCACCTGCACCTTGTTTTGATTTAGACCCATCACATTTTAGTGTCCACATGCCATCTTTGTTCTTTTGGCCCTTTACTTTGGCATGTTTCGCTTCTTCTATCACATGTGGGGTGCTATCCTGTTTATTCATAGGCAACTCATGTTGATCAACTTGCATATTTTATATTTTCAGTTTGTAAATTAGAAAGACAACTACCCTTGTCCTTTGTTCCTTCTTTTAATTCTGGGATCAATATACCTATGTTGTTCTGAAAGTACCCCTCTAGTAGATTAGGATTGACCCCTCCCTCTTGTAGCCCTACTCTCTTTGTGCATTTTGTGTATTAATATTCAATAATGTCCTTGCACATTCCACAACTTTCCTCAGAATGTGACCTATTATGAACTCTGCACATGTCCTTATACAATTTGCATCAAACTGGCAGATTTTGTTCAATGCACTTTTCCATCTCTTGTCTAATGGCATGACCAAATTTGTTCATTGCACTGTTTTCTTCATCAGAAGAATTTCCATTAGACTCAATGAATAATGTTGTTTCATTGTTGATATGTTTTTTCCTAAAGTTTAACATCAAGATTTCCTCAATTTGTACTCCCTTGTTAGTAATCCTATAAACACCAGGTTCAACAGCAGCATATAATATTTCATTAGTCCTATTATACTTTGTTATCATGTGTTTCATCCTAGGTTCTGCCTCTATCCTGATCTGATTTGGGATGCCTCTCCAAGGTAACCACATATGTGAAAAATCAGTGGCCATATATCCATTCAGTGTTTTGGACCAGTCTCTACTTAACAACATTCCATAATTCACGGGTATATCCACTATTTGAATGTCAATGAATTGGTTGACTCTAGGGTCTGAGGCTAACTGCATTTGAATGTTCATCAGTTCTCCTATCACACTGACCTCAGTTTTATCTAACTATGTAACAACATTGGTAGATTTGGTGGGAGTCAGCCCTAAGGTTTTGCATATTCCTAAGGGCATTACATTGGCTAATGCACCAGAATCTACCATACAATTATGTATGTTCTTTCCACACATTCTAATAGTTAACAAGAAAGGAGGAGCATCCCTCTTATCAGCATACATTATCACATTTGTGTTGGAAGGTTGCTCAACTTTCTTACTTTTTTATTTAGGCTGTGAATCTTTATTAGGAACACTCATACCAGCAGAAACCTCATCTGTCACAGATGTATCCAAGGATTTTATAAAAGCATTTCTGATCCCTGGATTTTTCAATAATTCACACAGAGGTATACTGACCTTGATTTTCTTTATCTCTTCTAACAAGTAACTCATCAATCTTATTGTCTCTACTGTTTCTGTTTTACTTGTTTGGACCTTTTGTACTATTGTTCCATTGTTTGCATGCTGATTAGCTTTCAGTATGGCAGGATTGTTGCTAGCATTATGATCTAGGGGAGTATTAAAATTGTTAGGAGTGGAAGTAGTGAAAGGACGTCCTGGCCTAGTGTTATTCCTCAAGTTGTAGGTGTGGTTCTTGTTTGTCTGTTGAAAAGCCTGCACCTCTTTTGTTTCATTTAACACCTCATTTTTAGTTTCAAAGGGAAACTAAAATGCATTTAGTACAAAGGCTGATTCAGGAAATAGATTTTCACAACAATAAGGTTCATCCTCTAACAATTGATCCTCTTTCTCTTCTGTAGTTGCAAAGGTAAAAGTTTCTAAGACTAAAGCTGTATCCTGAGGGCACTACTTCATTACCTTTAGGAATGAGAAACTCAGAAGTGGGAGGCTGCACATCTACATTAAAAATGCTAGCTGCTAAATGGAACTGAGGACAATCCAGCTCGGCATGGGCACTGGTGTTATGAAACATACACCAATTCTTCAGTGTTGTATTGGCCATTTGGATGCCAGTTGTTTGCTTTGTATCCTGATTATCTATATTCTCAAAAGGAGAAGCTAGAGTGCCATTGTTTAGCCCTGTGTTCCATGTCTTAGGTGGCCTAGGCTGATTTTGATTTCGGTAATTATTACCCCAGGCCCAGTTATCTACCACGGGTCTTCTATTTTGCATTGGTTGCCCTGGGTTATGACCTTGATGCTGATTATAGTTCTGGTTCTGATTTAAACTTTGACCTTGGTTGTTATTCTGGTTATGGCTCTGATTGTAGTTCTAATTGTAATTCTGATCATAGCCTTGGTTGTGATTTTGACTGTATCCCTGGTTGCCTCTACCATAGAGATTCTCATTTCTTAATTGTGTTACTTCAGTGGTCAATCTTTTTAAGTGTGCAGTGATTTCTTTGATTTCTTCTCTTTCTTCCTATGCTTTTGCCACAACTATATCTCTAAGAGGTTGGAAGAAAGATTGACCATTACCCTAATTATTATGGGCAGTGTTACTAGTATAAGGGGCTATGGCTTGGATTGGGGCAGGACTATAGACAGGTGTGTATGTAGGAACTGGATTCAAAAATGGAGTATTATGTGTAGGGGCTCCATTCCATGATTGTGTTTGACTCTGTATCCCAAGATTTCCTCCATTAGGAAATGGGTAATAAGTTGTCTACCTCATCTCCTAGTTTACGGAGGCTGCCTCCTTATAGGCTTTAGATATTGTATCTATGTCAGGCTTTCTTTTGACAAACATAGTAGTTAATAGATCTATGGCAACATAATACATGGCTAACAATGTATCTGCATTTACTGTGTAAGGAGCTATTAACCTAGAATAGGCCTTTTGAAATCTATCATTAAAATTATCAATCAACTCTCCCTCACCTCTTTTTATTGTAGCCAATTTGTGATATAAGATGGAAGGATCAATGGGTCCTCTAAATCTAGACAAAAGGCCTCTTCCATAAGTGCCCAAGAAGAAATATAACCATTGGGCAAGTTAACATACCAATTGGAAGCCTTCTCATTGAAGGTGTAGGGAAATAATCTACACACAACATCTTCATATTCTAACCTGGCTCTAAAGCATGCCTCTTTGAATATTCTAATATGATCTTCTAGATCTTGATGTAACTAGTATTTAGGACATATCTTTTCAGGATTTTTGGGCATCTCATGATAATCATTGAAGTGTATGGGAGAGTCGACATTAAAATAAGCCATTGCAGGTACTTGTGCTTGACCTTGACCTGTAGGGATACTTGGATTTCCTAGAGGATTAGGATTTCTTGGAGGATTAGGAGCTCTTGGAGGATTGGGACCAAGATTTAAAGATCTAAATGAAAAACTGTCAGGACTCACAATGTTATGGATACTAAACGGTGACCCAGGAGGCATCCCAAATGAACTTCCTGCCTATAATATTTTAGGATTCCAAATCAAAGGACCCTTACTTTGCCTTTTTTTCCGGTAATTGCATGAATATATCCTCTAAACTAGATCTAGACCTAGTCACCCTGTTACTGTTATGAGCTAGCTCTACTTAAAACAAACCCTAACTCCAATCAGGCCCTCCTTCTAGCACCAAAAAAAATTGTTGATGATTGTTTTAACACAGTCATAACAATAGTTAAAATTCACATAAAATGAACCTAGCTGACTTGAAAGATATGAAGAAATCGATTAAGATTTGCTTAATCCCAAGTTTAATATGGTCAGGTCTTGACCTATTGGGCAAATTCAGTAGGTTGATGTGAAGCTGTGATGTTCAAGGGGCCTTACGTGATTTAGGGTTTCTTGATGGTTTACTAGACTCAAACTATGCAAAAGATCATAAATATTAGCATGTTAATCATTCCTTTTGCAGGAACTTGTTACTGTGTTACAAAGCTTTAAATGATTTATATTATTGCAAGCTTTCTCCTCTTCAATATTATGAAAATTTTCTACTTTCAACTCAGCTATGCATGCTTCTTTCAAATATGAGACAATTTCCTTTAAATATCTGCATTTTAAGTTAAATATTTTCAGATGGGTTGGGAAAAGTTAGAGAAATCTAAACTAAACTTCATTCTACTACAGGATCTAAATGTTCTGTTATGCACTTTGTAAATAATGGAGCAAATTGATTAAATCCACAGATTAAACCTTAAATGTAAGTTCTGAGTATTTTCACAAACATACATCCAAGATTGGAAGCTTTAAGAGATATTGTTTTTAAAACAAAAAGAAGAGCTAGAAGACACTCAGAAAATAGATGCAGAATTCTAGATTCTTTTGTATTCAAAACACACAGTCATATATGATTTACAATGTATGAATGACTCTTAGCTTCATTAATCAAATTATAGAAAACTTACAAGCTTTACAGATACAGTAAGGAAGTAGGATGTTCCACACGTTCCTTATTGTAGGCACAGGCGACCTTCTACTTCTAAATGCTAAGCTAAATTACAACTTCAGTTCTGTTCTATAAGTTCCTCTATTCTACAAATCCCTGTGTAACCTATTACAGAGTAAAGGGGCTCAATATATAGATTTGACTGTCCCCAATACAGCTTTCAAAACCCTGGTTAATCAATGGTTCACACCTCAAGTTGCAGCATCAATGGTGGAAAAAAATCCCACCCAAAATATCTCTGAGCAGCATACATTAAATCTGGGCGTAATATGCCCCTTTAGAAACCCTAACAGCTCAAAATGTCCTTTGTTGTCTATTGTAATAATGTTTCTATCTGCATTTTGTCTTCATCATTGAAAGCCTTGACTTCTTGCACTCCCTCCTTATCTCCTTTCGCTTCCTCTAAGATATGATTTCCTCCTCTGTGATGTCATCGCCATTAAGTTCCACCTCCTTCACATCTGCAAACCTGTGAAAACAGACAAAAAAATGGATCAAAAACTACACCAACTTGCCTCACAAATTTATTACTTGGTCAGAGAGTTAGTTGGGCACAAGTTGCAACAATTACTGGAGCCTTTAAGCCTCTTTTTACAGTCGGCCTACTTCTGCATATACCCCCCTTGTTCGTATTGTGCTCTACTTTGTTCTGTATATCTCCATTGGCATAGCCCTTTAAGTCGGGTGGGTCCAAAAATTTCCTGCTGAGCTCACTATTCTGGCTGATGTCTTCTCTATCAGCATTCATTTCTCTTTCATCAGCGTGAGTCACGCTGGTCGGAGCAAGTCCAAATTTTCACATTGATCCCCTTTGTTTGGCCGATATAGCTTTATTTGGCTTGTGTTTCTTCTTCCTATCGGCATGATTTTCATTCATTGGTGCGGGCTTAATGTTTCATTCCGATCGCCCATGTTTGGCCGATATAGCCTTAATGGCTAAGTCATTCTTTTCTATTGTCCTGAATATCTTCTATCGGCATGGCAAGGAAAACTTCCACCGATCATCTTTGTTTAGCCGATGCAATCTTTATTCCGCATGCATTTCTCTTTCATCGGCGTGAATTTCTTCCATCGGAGTGAGTCCAAAATCTCCTATCAATCACTCATCTTATGTCGATGCCTCGTTTAATTCTTTGTATAACGTTCCTTTGCATATCAGCTTGTACATCGCCTGCATACAAGCGCCAAAACATGCAAGGAATTTACTATTTTTTAACTTTCCCTCGCGTCCGCTCATTGTATCATTTTAATTTGCATCTTTCACTTGTATATCACCTACATACATGCAAACCCAATATACAAGCGGTGGGGACTACATTTCTCTTTCCTCTTGTATCCTCGCACTTGTATGCAGCCAATAGTATATGCATACAAACCCAGAAGCATACAACGATTAAACCAACTTTTTAAAACTTTTCGGGTCCGCGGCTTGTATGTATCCCTTGTATATTTCGCCTTGTATGTTTCGACCTGCCAAACATACAAATGTAAGATACATGCAACAGACACAAACATTTATCCATTCAACTAAAAAAACTGTTTCGGGTCTACCTTGTATGTAGCCAATGTATATTTGATACATACAAGGAAAAGATGCATGTATGAATAGAGCGCTAGTTGAAGACATACAAGACCCTTTGTATATAAACTTGACATACAAACAGACTTGTATGTGCAACATACAAGGACCCGAAATACAAGCAACAATGTAAATGCAACCCGAATACCTATGCAACTAAGTATAAAAATGACCTTTGCACATACAAATGACCTTGCATATGGGAAGCGATATACAAAGGACTTTGTATACAAGCGAACTTGCATACAAAGGGCCTTGTATATGCAACCCGATATGCAAACAACAAACCCTTCCCTTGTACATTTTACAAAAATGTTGATAACTTGCAAAATATGGCAAATTTTAAGATGGTTCAAAAAGCAACCCTAGCTCATTTTTGACAAAGAATCCACCCATATTCTGCCCTAGTACCGAAATGTATTTTTTCTCTAGTTTTAACAAAGTTTGCAATTTTCACCTTGTTTTTCCCTTAACCACCAAAATAGACCCACAAACAAAAGCAACAAGCCACAACAGGGGTCCTCATTTTGCTAAGGAGTAAAATGGGGCATGTTGTGAACATCACAACAGAGCCTATAGTTGCTATTATTAACAAATAACCCTATTCATGGTAGCGGAGTAGGCAATTATTTGTATACATTCGGCCATATAATCCCTCGTAATCTTTTATCTATGAAGTTCGAGTGAACATTCGTAGAGCTCACCCTGTGAATTTCCCACCTTGATAACAAACTCCTCGTGTTACTTGTTATAATTTTTCTTATGCTGAGGCATTTGCAGTGAAAGGTAATCTCATTTTCGCTACATACAAAGTTGAATTTTTTTTTATAATGCTGAGCTAAAAACCTTTGTTAACATTCACCTGGTGTTCCATTGTAATCCTCTATCACCAATGTTTGGCCGATTCACTTGTATGGTCACAATTAATTCTTGTTGGATTCCTTAGGCCAAAGGTTATGCAGGTGATATCTATTACGCTCTGAAGCTGCATTACCACCATTGTATCTATCATGGTCTTAAGCTTTTGACTAGACGTCGGTTCTGTAGAGTCGATTCCTTTCAATCCCCTGTGTCCCTCATTCTGCAACAAAGTTTATCAATCAGTTTCAATTGAAAGGCATGCCAAATCCAATGCATAAAATTTGCAATATCTACCTTATTTAAATCATATTTATTACTTCAGGAGTGAGGGTGATTTCTATCCAGCAATCATTGCCACTATTGATCGGCCTCATGAGAGGCGCTCAGGCTAAATTTTCAAACTATTTGTTACTACTTCTTGTAGGCAACTCAGCAAGGCGTTAAACCCTTGGCACCAACTGAGACCGATGCATCTGGTGAAATCTAATTCAGTCTCCCTTCAATCGACCTCACCCAAACATTTTAACATCATTCACTTGGCTCTTAAAATTTCTTAGTTTTATCAAAACATGTAATCTATATCTTATTTATTCTTATAGTTGGACATTTCTATAATTTGATGCATATTTATTAGATTTCTGTCAGTTGATAGAAGGAATAAATCTTATTTAATTAGAAACTTGTAGAGAGAAATATAATGAAAGATTTGCATAGTAGCTATATTCTATATTAAGTACCAATTACAAACCATATAATGCATCGAATTTAAAGACATGGATATAATATCTTAAATCATTAAAAAGTAGTCATAATTATCAATCTATATCAGAAGAATGTAGTTATATGTAATCGATTTCCTGCATAAAATTATATTTAACTAATTTATTTATAGGAGTATTGAAATCTACATTAATTTATTATTATACATCTCTCTATTTAGAATGTAGATAATTTTAGTTATAGGATATAACCAATTTCATTATTAGACAATATTCACTTAATGTTATATAATTTTTGTATAGAAGATAATTGTAGGTCTATAATGGAAATAGTAAGGATAAAGATATTAAGTTGTATAACTTATTGGGTTGATGTCATTTGTCATGAAATTAAATTGTTATGTTTATTACTATATTGGATCATGTTTTAGGTAGTGCATGTTATCCTTAATTGAGTGACATAGGATACTCTTGAGTTGTTATGTTCTTTTCTCCATTGGGTTAAGTTATAGTACTATGTATGAAGTCTTTAATGTATTGGTTACTAATAACCTTTCACATTGTCGAGAAATGCAAACCTAGGGATGTCAGTTGGATCTACTTAAATGAGTGTGTTTTTGCTCTTGCTATTCCCTTTTAAAGTTGTCTTGCTCCAGAGGCCTACGGTATTTTTGATCTTATTAAATATTTTGGTGATAATGTTGAGTTTATGTCGTCTCCTATTTGTATGGGGTTCTGGTGTTTGGTATGGTAAAAAAATGATTTGAACTTTGATATTTGAGTCGATGGTTATAATGTTGCAAGAGGGGAGATACCTTGCATTGTCATTGTATACTTGTCTAATTGATGTGCTTGGCTGGTTGGTAGGATCATCTAGATGCAGGTAGGGGAGTGGCTTTCAATGTGGGGCCGATGCCCAAAATGGCTGTCAGGGTAACCCATTGGAAGTGAATAAGAAGTAATAATCTAATAATAAATTTAGGGGGATGGGTAGTAATTCAGTAAACAAGATAATTGGATTCCTCTCCCATGCCTATGGTGCTAGTTTAGACTAAGGATGGGATGAGAAGCCCGTTGATTCCGCATGTGTCACCCTATGGGGCCAACATCTAGTGAGAGACTGTCAGGGTAACCATAGATGGGGGTCGGTGTCTAGTGAGAGACTGTCAGGGTAACCCATGTAGGACCATGTGATGACACTCCATCCTACTGCAATCTAGCATTCCCAACCTTGTGTTATTATTCTCTTGTTTATGTTCGCCTTTGGATGTTTTGATGTTGATGTCTGTCATGGTTAAGTTGTATTTGCTTTGGGACAGTCTTGCTTCAGTAGTCCATTGTATTGTGTATGTTATGTCATGGGACCTCATTGTTATCTCCTAGCACAGGGGGTGGACCTCAGGGTTCCACATGGTTGGGTGGTTGTGCTTTATTCCATTGGCTCTTTGGCATCGAGGCTCGTGTATGAAGAGGATGTATCTCTCATGTTTCCAGTTTTGCTCCTGTATCTAAGGATAGACATTTGTACTACTTGTATCTGGATTTGTGTGTCAGTGGAGATCATTTTGTAAATTGATGTATTTAGGAAAGAGCTTATGTATCATTGAAATTATGTAATTCCTCTTGTAGGATATACTATTTGTACTTGTAATTATTATTGAAAGGATGATGTATCTATCTGATGATGTAATAAAAGTTGTTAGTTGACTCTTTTGATTTATTTGAATAAGCTATGTATGATTGTTGATTTTGCATGATTTCAATAATGCAGCTATGTAATCCCTAGAGATGTTAGTTTAACTTGATGCAATTAGATAATGTAGATGTTAATATTATCACTTCTATTTTAAAAAAAAAAATTCCTCCCTTTTATTGCTTTAGTTGAACTTATCTCTAGGGTTGCATGGCGGGGAATTACAAACTCTCCCAAGTGAGTATAAAAGCACTAAATATGAAATATTAAATACAAGCAAGTTATTAATATGAATATTAGGAATGAAACGTTGAGACACCTTTTCCCAACATTGCCATTATATAAACCTTTCAATCATTATAAATGACAGAAATAGAGCCAAGCGTGGGTATTTTGAAAAGAGCATCGACATTGAATTGGAGCTTAGTCACCCATTTTTGTTGTTGATCATGAAAGACATGTTGACCCAAGAAGAACTTCAAGCTCTATTATAGTCTATCTCAACCACATAGCTACCACAAACCATATACCATCTAAACTTTTCCAACACATGCAAGATGGCCAGAATCTTGTTGTCATAAATAGAGAAACACTTTAAATATTTCAACTTTTTGTTCTCCATTATTATGGGTCTCTTTTGTATTATAGCAACTCCGACTCCCTCCCTTGAAACATTATATTTTGCAACAAAAGGTTGTGATAAATTTGGAATGATAAATATAGAGCATGGGCTATTAACCTGCTTAATTTTATCGTTAACATCTATGCAGAAAAAAGCTCCTTTTTTCATCATGTTAGTTAAGGGTGCTGCTAGATGTGAGAAACCATTAACAAACCTTCTTTAGTAGATGCATAGACCAAAGAGTCCTCTCAAATCTATTATTGTGGTGGGGGATGACCAATTCATAAAGGTCTAAAAATCTTTTGTTGACCCATCTTCAGGCCTTGAGCACTAGAGGCATGGCCTAAGTATATACAAATTTTATGACCCCAAACTCACACTTAGATTCTTTAATCAATAGGGCCTACTGCTCTAGGATTTTAAAGATTAAATCTAGGTGCCATAAATGACCTTCCATGTTTTTCTATACATAAAAATATCATCCAATGATACTAAGATAATTTCTCTTATCTATCCACTGAATACTTGATTCCTTATAGATTTTGAAGTGGCCAATGCATTAGTCAAACCCAATGGTATGACTGAGAACTCAAAGTGCCCCAACTGACATCTAACTACTATCTTGTGCACATCCTCATCCTACATGTGGATATGATGGTAGCTTGATTTCAAATCACTCTCTAAGCAATAAACTACCCCCTACAACTCAATAATGGACTCACCAATCCTAAGAATGGGGTATATTTTAATCTTCTAGTGCAATGCTTGGTGTTTGATGCACATCCCCATGGTGACAGCTTCATCCTTCTCAAGGACCCCTGATGAAGAAAATGGGCTAGAGATAATGTGTCCTATTTTAAACAACTCCTTCATATCCTTCTCCAATTCCTCTTTATACATTCCTAGGTAAGGAATTATCATGACAAACTTAGAGCTTGGTTCCAACTCCATGGTGCATTAGAATCCTCTATTGGTTGGCAATCCTAGAGGCATACTATTGAACACCATGCTATGTTGACCTAGAGAATTTTGAATATTAGAATGATGACTATGCTTCTTACTAGGAAATGATATGGCACGTATGTCCTCCATCACCAAGCAAATTATTACCCCACCATCTTGACCCTTTCAAGGAGTCCTCTTAACTATGACTACTCTAGGAAATCTATCAAAGATACTTCTAAACTATGCATCTTTTTTCTTTAGATCTAAATTTTAGCTCCATATAATTATGATTCTATGAAGACTTACCAAGAGAACACAATCCTTGCACACCCATAACTATGTCATTTTTCACAACATATGATTCATCACATACCTCAAGCTCACCCATGGCTACATTGAGTTAACTACTTATCTAGGTGCATGTAATGAATAATGTATTAGCAATAGTGATATTGATACCATCATAAATTTTAACCATCATGTGTCTCTCATCACCCTCTTTAGTTGTAAAACCAAGATCCCACACAATCTTGCATGAGCAATCTTAGACTTGAGAGAAAGGACCCCTGTTCCATTTTCTACCAGTTTAACCCTTCATATTTTCATTAATGTTAGAATGATCTCCATGATGGCAAGAACTATGTAATAATAAGGAATGAGAATGATGCACTAACTCTTTTCTACTATTATTCCCCTTATTCCTAGAGTTGTAATCAAAGAGGCAATCAAAGTGTTTACCTTCTTTTGTTGATTTGGACATTTTTGAGAGATTTATAACACCACTGTCATTCTCAAATTGAGAACCATTAATGTAATACGAATCAACTAAAGAATTCTTCATTTATTCATGCCCACCAACTTGTAAACCATTCTCACATGGTAATGGTTCCATTATTTTAGTGTTTGAAAGCTCAACATGTGTTTCTTGAACACCATTAGAAGTATTTAGAACCTCTATTTCATGTATGGAACCCTCACATTCAACATGTAATGTATATTTCCCATGAACTTCATTAAGACAAATAATTTCTAGGTGTGTGGACTCATTATAAATCACTAGAATATATTTTTTAGTTAAGGAATCTTCACCTTCAACCTATAATGTTGATTCCTTTTGCTCCTTTGTGACTTATTGTACCTCTAATTTAATCCTTTCTTCCTTTTATTGGAGAATTTTCTCTGACTCATGCTCAATGATTTGTCTCTCTAGGGCTTGTTGTGACTTAGGTTTTGGTCTTTCTTCTTTCTCTAGGAACATGGTTTTAGTAGGCTTTTTCCATATCTTTAGAATGTAAAAATCCATGAAAGAGATATTAACTCAAAACTCTTCACTATGTGCTCTATATTTAGTATGGAAAGCCATCCACTTCTCCTCTTATTTTTGCATCAACTCTCTTATGTAGCCATGTTGGCCACTTTTTTTCATACAACTCTTTCTATGATTCTTCTAGTACTGGTCAAAGTTAGTGCAGCTTTGAAAGCATCATATCTTCTTTAATACTCCTAAAAAATTTGATCAATCTTCTCTTTCTACAACCTTTGCTCTCATATCTTGTTTAATTTATCATAGCACTTTTGAGCTCATGTTATTGCATCAAAAAATAATTTGCATTGCTTCCTTTTATCTATGATTCGTAGAATCCTTCCATGATTCACCCCACAGGCTAGCAAGATCAAAGCTTTGATACCACTAAACCATAGCTGAAATATTCATATGAATTACTTAAATCAGGAATAATGCAATGGAAATCAATCAAAATATTCATACAAAATACTTATATTTGAAATGCCCACATAAAATAAATAGATCTGCACATATTAACTAGCCAGAATAGAGTATTTTATTCAAATAATTAATTCAATTATTACAATATTTTCTACTTCAATTTATTACTACTAACAAAGATTATAATGATCATAAATATGTTTAGAAAATACTCGTAAACGTTGAATCACTGAAATCTTCCTAATTGCTAGAAGTCTCCAACTTGAACCACAAATGCAACCTCCGTATGAAGATACACTCAAGAATCTATAGGGGTTTTATCCTCTAAACTCTAGCAAACCAATGTGGTTTCATTCCTAAGGGTTTTCATCCACTAATCTCTAGAACCTTTATGTAAGGGCCCTCTTGAGGTGAGACACATGAAAAAAATTTCACCTTTTGAGCATGAGGTGGCCTTATTATTCAATGATTGACACTTAAGGAAAAGATAAGGCAGGTTCCCACATATTCAATATCTAAACCTACCATAGATTACAATTCAATCATGGAAAAACAAGAATATAAAGGTAACGAGGATATGCCTGGCATAGATCCTAAGATAGTGACCCACAACATAGTGTTGCATCATGATGCCCAGCCTGTAAAGAAAAAGATTTGAAATATGCACTCTAAAGTGTCTTTGCTAGTTAAGGATGAGATAGAAAAGATTCTGAAAGCTAGTTTTATCTACCTTATTGATTATTCCCCTTGGATTTCAAACATCATGTGTGTGGATGAGCCTGATAATCACATTTGCACTTATATTGACTTTCAAGACTTAAATAAAGCATCTCTCAAAGATGATTCCCCTCTTTCAAACATCGACATGATAGTTGACTCAATAGTAGGCCATGCCTTAGTTTCCTTTATGGATGGCTTCTTGGGTTACAATAAAACATTAATCAACCCCAAGGATCAGTATAAGACCACTTTCACCACTCCTTGGGGCATATTCTACTATGTTGTCATGTTGTTTGGTTTGAAGTGGAGTGACTTATTAGCAAGCCATGAGTTAATATTTCACGATTTCATCCATAATATCTTAGAGAATTATGTTGATGACATCTTGGCTAAATCCATCTTGTGCCAAGATCATGTGAGTAACCTTCATCTCATCTTTGAGCATCTTTGATTGTATAATAAACAATTAAACCCTCATAAGTGCATTTTTGGTGTTAATAGTGGTAAATTGTTAGGGTTTATAGTTTTGCAATGTGGCATTGAAGTCGATACGAATAAAATCAACACTATCATGAACATGCCATCTCTAATGAACATTTCTCAACTTCGTAGTTTGTAGGGGAAGATTCAGGCCATTCATTAATTTATTTCTAAATTAGTAGATCGTACCCCCCCTTTACAAATCTCCCCAAAAAGGATGTTCACTTTTCCTTGAACGAAGATTGCCAAAAGGCCTTTGAGAGTATTAAGGATTATCTAGCTAACCCACCTATTCTAATGCTTGCTATTTTAGGGCATCCTTTTCTCCTTTATACTTCTACATCATCTCATGTTGTAGCCACTCTCTTGGATCAACATGATGATGAGGGTAACTAGCATGGTCTTTATTATATCATTTGCACCCTCTTTGATTACGAAATTTACTATTCCATGAGAGAAGTAATGTCTCACTTTGGTATTTTCCACCCACAAGTTGAGACATTATCATCTCCATGTAGAGATACACTTTATTGTTAAATTTGACCCTCTTAAGCATTTATTTTCCAAAGCTGACCTTTTAGAACATCTGGTTAAGCAAGTTATGTTGTTAACTAAATTTGATTTAAAGTTTGTCTCCCAAAAATCCATAAAAGGACAAGTTGTAGCTAACCAATTCATGGACACCCCCTCTCCATTCTCATCTTTTTATGATCATATACTTTCCATAGATGGTGATCAGCCCTAGGATTTATTCTTTGATGGTACGATATGTGAACCAATTCTAGGGTTGGTGTTATATTAGCCCCTCCTAAGGGTAAAATAATTCAACTTAGTTTTAAATGTATGAATAATATTGTTGAGTATAAAGCCCTTATTGCTAGCTTGTGTGCCACAATTTCCCTTGACATAAAGGTTATCAATGTCTATGGTGACTCATAGTTGATTATCAAACAAATCACTAGTGATTATCAAGCTAAGCAATATAAACTTTCTCAATACCATAATTTGGCCTTGTCGCTTCTTCACCACTTTGCATCCTTCTCTATTAATGTTATCCCATGAAAGGATAATTTTCATGCAGATGCAATGGCTAGTGCATCCTCCCTTGTGTCCTTTAACAATTTGGTGCATGAATATCTATTTGTGATTCACACTCTATCTTTACCTGCCATTGTGGATGGTTTGACATTGGTGGTAAACAAATTTGTCACTATGATGTTTCACTACAAACAACTTAGATTCACCTAATAGGCAGTGACAAACATTCCAACAGTTAGAGAGATCGCTATTGGTTTAGCGATCTTCCTTTGCATTTGAGAGGGGCAGCTCCCTCATATGATAAGTTTTGGGGTTTTTTGTGGTATGCTTTTGACTAGAAAGTAAGAAAGGCAACTAAGATAAAGTAGATATGAAAAAGATAATTAAAGACTTCACAAGGGAAAGGAACTAATACCAAGATACATTTGCCCATAAATATTATTTGGAAAAAAGACATGCAACTAGGGTTTTGAGAAGAAATGCAATCTAACACATGAAAGACACATTTACCAGGAGTTTCATGTCTTACTAATAAGAAAACTACCTATAATTCCATCCTAGTTGCATGAGGAAAACTTATGAGTCCCAGACATAACAAAAAATATTTAAAAGAGAGGCTATAAATTAAACATGTGAATGATGTATAGCACAAAGAGACAATATATTGGCTCTAAGACAAATTCTATTATTCTTTATTCAATCCAAAATGAGAACTCTATGACTCCCTTACTTTTGTGCACTGTATGAGAACACCTTGTTTTCCTAGAAAAAATAAACTAGAAAGATAACATGAACTAGAAAAAGAGAACCCCTTTACATTAGAAATAATTGTATTTATAGCCCCACCCCTGATAACTAACTTGTAACTGTTTCTTTTTCACTTTGGGAGTTCATAAAATATTTATGAATTAAAATACAATTAACTCCTGAAGGTACACCTCAAAACAATTTAGTTACAAACATTAGAATAAAGACTTTATAATAAAAGATTTGCTCATTGTGTAAATTTGACGAGCTAATGGTTGTCATGGTATTATGTGAAATAGTTTGCATGCAATGGCTATAGATATTGATTTCTTGAAGCATTTTGTCATATGATTGAAATGCATTATAGACAATCTACTTTGTAAACTAGATAAGAAGATTTCAAAACACCTAATTTGGTCAAAGCATATGATATAATGGAAGCAAAATATTAATGCTCCTACATTCTTATCTTCCCAATTGGTGCACCTTGGGTTTAGAAAGAGATGATATCTGACAAAACAATTGTTCATTCCCATGCATACATCTACCTCAATGCTTTATGTTATCAATATTACAATTAGTCCAAATATTTAATAGATTCCTAGCTTGCACATGTGATGACCTTGCATTTTTATTATCTAAGTTTGAAAGATGTTCTACCATAGATCACCTCAAATCAATATTTCCATGGATTCATCTGTTCCAAGCAAGGCACCCTACATACTAACACTAGATTCTAATGGCATTTCTCTAATACAGTCCATGCCTCATTCTCTAGGTGAATTTTTATACCCTGTTCCATAGCTGCCATGTTTATACACACAAGAAGTATCGTAGTGAATGTTTTTGAGTCTCAAATAGATAAATAAGGAAGAGTACAAACTTAAAGAGGTTTCTACACTAATGCCTCTGCCATATTAAGTCCACTTGAAGATGATGTTATGGGAGAAAAAATAATAAATGTTGTACTGGTTTGCTAAGAAGATGCAAATAGATCACTGTCACCTCTCTATTTCCAATATTGATTAGACATAGGAGTGTAGTGTAACCATACTTTGTCAATAGGTATCTATGTGTTGATGGCATTTGCTAACAAGTGCAATATATTTCAAACCAATTAGTAACATCTGACAACCCCCAAAATCCTAGGGTGTGTATGCACAAAGTGAAGAATTGATGCTTTTAATTTCCATTGATATTCATCTTTCATCCCATCAAGTCTACATAGAAATTTAGGTTCTTCCTGGGTGTGGATAGTGATAGGTAGTTAAGACTAAGATTTATATTTGTCATAAGACACTAACACTTCATTATGAGTACCTTCTTGGTTATCGTGAGTTGCTTCGTCATCATAGATATAAAGAATGACAGAGAGAGTGGATTTGATATGTTCTTGTTGCATTTATATTCTCATTACTCTATAATTTATTAGGCCTTGTCCATTGTCTAAGAGAATCATCCTATTTGGTAGCTTCCTATTTATTAGAACCTATAATCACCTTTAGGTTTGAAATGATAGACTCTATTCCATTTGCATCAACTTTGGGGTTCGATTTCATTTCAGACCCTTCATCATTATTAAAGGACTATAGCATATCTGAAATAAATTTAGAGTTCATAGTAGTTGCATTTTTTGGCCCTTTATCCCTGTTGATAACTAAGAGGGGGGGTGAATCAGTTATCTTTAATCATTGACTTTCTTTTCTTCTTTAACAATTAGTGCAGTATCAAATCATATAAGCATACATAACCATGGAAGCAGAAATAAACTCAACACACATGACACAATATTTTTGACGTGGAAAACCCTGTTAAGGGAAAAAACCACGGGGTGATTAACTCGAGATTGTATTCTCTATTAAAAGAATAAGGTAGTACAAAATGGCACTTACCAATTAGGGCTCACTGCCTACAATAGTTTATAGAAGAAAACCAAGTACTTGAACTGATGAGAAGCATCCACATATGCTTAGGTTCAGTTACGATTAAGCTCAATATACCGATCTACTGCACTTCATTCTTCCTCTGCCTTAGTGTTGCTGTTCTGTCACATACCGGACCTCTATCTTTATTTCCACACTGTTCTCTGCTCTTCTTTACACTTCATAATACAAACACACACCTTCTCATCGAAATCTAATTGGTATATATATATCCGCACAAGGGATTTCAACAACTTCCTAGTTGACATCTAGAATAGTCAATATTTTCCCAAACTCTGGTCTGTCGGCTGAATCCTTGCTTACCAAGTGATGCGTATCAAGGAGATGCTTATAGAAGTCATTAATCATGTCAGCCAATCATGAATGATACCTTAAGAAACTTGACCACCATCAATATCTCATCCGGATTAAGGTCTGATGCTCTACCGGTCAGGTCTTTCTCAGTCTACTCTGCCAAACAGGACCCAACACTTAGGTATTCATATCTTTTCACTCTTACATCACTGGAGGCTGAATCTCTAGAATATATTAGTAAAGGTACTCCTCTTGACTTCCCCAAGTCCACACTTTATTGAGATACTTCCTCTGAGAGATATGGACTTGATTGTCAGACCTTGCTGCATGCTCTGTTCTTGGTCATCGAACCAAAATACTCTTCAATCTGACTTCTGGTATAGACACACCATGTCATGCGGATGTGTGGGATGGACTTTGTTGCCATCAATGACAACACTCATGAAGCCACACAGTGTCTCTTGCCAACAATCTCCCCCTTTGGCATTGATGGCAACACTTAGTGAAAAATGACTAAGTGTCACACTGTACTCCCCCTTGGCTGATGACCTATTCTAATGTACACTTTTTTAGAGCTCCCCCTTAGTTAGATTCCACATTTTTCACTGCTACTCACTCCCCCCTTGACATCAATGGCAAAGGGTAGAATCCGCACACCAAAAATTCCCAAAAAATTAACTATACTTAGCCGCATAAGTATATATACATGTTCTACTTACATATATTGAAGTATGTCTGCAAACGTTGTCTTTAACTGGACAAATTTTGTTGCCCAACTCTACTTCATCCTGTCCAAAATTGAGATGTGGCCACTCAACAGGAATGCAAAAGCTTCTGCCCTCTTTAGATCTGTCGGATCACTAGTCTGGGCTGTGGTCTGAGCATCTGATAGGGGCTCATGCATGGCCTCTAATTTAGGGATAATTATCCCTCTAAGTTCACTTAACTTGCTTATTCTATTTTTCTTCTCCTTCTATGCTTCTTTATTTTATTTATGACTGCAATAGTTTGACATTCTTGATTTATTAAAGAAGAGGTGAGAGGATCAAAACTTTGAGATAAACTTGATAGTTTGCTCTCTTGTTCTTCCACCTTCTTGGTGATGCTGCTGTTACAGTGGACCAAGATAGACAAAATTTGTATAGATCTCCACCATCTTTAAGAGCATTCTCTAGGCTCTTTATTCCAATATCTAAATTTCTCCTATCATTTGTTATTAGCCCTTGAACTTCGGAGAATCTCTTATCCAAAAACTCCTTCCGGACCTTTTCTTCTGCTAACTTCTCTAATGAATCAAAATGTGTATGAATAGAATTTACAAGAGACTTTAGATTACCAGATGTGGAGGCCGAAGAATCATTTTGGAAGGATGGCATGATTTTATCTAGCACACCAGATGCAATTTCTATTAGCTCACAGTCTTCCATGTGAGACTTTAGAAGCTTTTCATTTGCTTTGGCTTGAGCAAAAGATGCCACCTTCATAGTCTGGACCGAAGAAAGGGAATCAAAATTGAATGGTCCTTGAAGTAGCTCCGGTTCATCTAACTCTATCATTTCTTTTGTCAAGAAGTCTTTGACTGCTTCTGCTGTGTCTCTTGCCGGAGACAAAGTCTTCTTTCCTTTTGTAGCCTCAACACTGTCACTTGTGGTCTTCTCAGTTTGACCTTCTTCTCTTCTCTTTACTTCTTCTTCTTGATTGATGCTTTCTTCTTTTCTATCTTTTCCTTCAATTCTGGAGTCTGCAGAGGGATCCGAAAGAGAGGTGTCTTCTGCTTCATGAACTTCCTCTTCCTGAATAGAGGAATCTAAGTCCTTAGCTTTCTTTTCACTTGTCTCCTTTGCCTCTTCTACCACTGTCTCAGTAGATTCTTCTTTGTCATCCTTGGCAGAGGGTTCATCACCTAAGTCCTCTATGACAGGAATATTGAATCTTTTATAGGCATTCCTGAGGATCTCTTTAGTCTCTTTAGCCACCTGATCAGTCTCTCCGAGCATAAGCTTATTCATTCTAGCTTTTCTCCAGAACTCATCCTTGCAATCTTTGAAGATCATGTTTATTTGCTTTGGAGTGATAGAGGGATAAAGTTGGATAGCAATCTGCTCCCAGATTTCTAGGTCTTTTGCCATGGCATTGTTCTTTCTTATCTCAAGTTCCTTCTCTAAGCTTTTGGGAATCAGGGATATGATTTCAATGAATGCTTTGTTATAAATATTAAGATACCTGATTGTAGCATCTTGCAGGATCTTCTGGTCAGCTTCATTGTATTCGTCATAGAACTCAGTCATTGGTTTTAGGTTCCCATCCACAGTGACTGATTTGATGATATCATCAATGCGGAGAGTAGGCTTTTCAACAAATTCCTCTACCTTCTTTTCTTTGCCTTGACCAGTAGAGGGTTCACCGTATGTTTTCTTCTTCTTCTTCATTTTCTTGACCTCCTCATTTGACTCAGTCTCTTCATCATCCTTTTGACTGGCATAAGCCCTTGTTGCCTTTTTCTTGGTTCTCTTCTCTCCCTTTCTGGATGTCTGGGCTTCCAGTTTTGATGCCTTTTGGCTCTTAGAGGTGGCAGGTGCAGAACTCTTGGAGGATCTGGTCTGGGAAGGGGCTTGCACCAGATCACTTTCCTTTTCTGCATCTTGTTTCTCTTTCTCTACCTTTTCCATCTTCTCTCTGTTGGCATCAACTGCCTCTTTTGAAATTCCATGCATCTTGGCAAATTCTTCTACTTCCCTTCTTACTTTTCTCTTGATCTCTGGCTGTCTAAGTTCAACATGAACTTTTACACTTAGCTCTTGGTAGGTTCCAAACCTTTCTGCCTTAGGATCCGTGGGCTGACTTAGCAGATGTTGGATATGCAGCTCTAGAATTTTCTCATCAAATTCATACCCCATTGGCATGATCCAGACTATCCTTGGCTCCACTGCCTCCATTAGGCATTGATCAGTTTCTATCGTAAATCATACTATATCCTTATACTTTTCAACTAGTGATTAGGGAATTCTCTCTCTGGCTTGCATCATACTCTGAAAGTTCTTGAAGTAGCCCCAGAGTGCTGTATTTTATGCTTTGGCATCACCAATTCCATGCAGATAATCTCTGATTTGTATGGCTATTGGTCTGTCATTTTGCCACATCCAACCACTGGATCCGGGAAGCTCATTCATAAAGTAAAAGAACAAACACAGTATTATCCCACCATACTTGAATGAGTTTTTCTTGTCCTTCTTGATCTTTTGTAGGTTTTCCAACAGTTGGCTTAGAAGAAGCTCACAAAGATCATAAACTGTATTCTCCCTTAACATCTTATAAGCAGTGTAAATTGCAGTTCTGGGTATTGAATTTTCCCTGCTAGAGTGGTATATCTTGTAACCAATTATCATGGAGGCAAACTTGATATCTGGATCAGTGATATCTGCTCTCTTATCAAATTTTGATCCTGTTGCCTCACTCATTATCTGATTCTTAATGGATTTGAGAGTAGGTAACCCACCAGATGAGTGCAATCTGGTAACTACCCTAATGGCATCCTTGGTTATCTTGAATGGCCTCATTAACCACATAAATTTGTCATGCATTCTACTCAGAACATACCGGACCCATTCATCTTCTGCAAAATAGGGGAAAAGGATGCACTGACTAAAATACTTATCCCGGATGGCCTTGTATTAGGGTTTGAGATCAAATGAATCATCTATCAGTTCCTTGTGGTAGATATCCATCAGCTTGGATTCCCCAAATTCTTCAATATTTGTGTGTATGTAAACCCTAATATCTTCTACATGCAGAACTCCATGCGGAATGCTAGAAAATGCGCCTAGGGGATCAACTTCTAGGGATTTATAGGGATGTTTCTTGAATTTAGGGCACGGCCTATTAGTGATCTTCACAACATTCAGAGTAGCCATCTTTTAGAGATTCAGAGAGAGATTTCAAGAGCGGAAAATACCTCTTTACGCTTCTAGGGTTCACGATATGAGCTGGATCGAGTTGCTTGGATAAATCGACTTCTACGGTTGATCTTTGAGAGGTTTGAGATAACTTGTTGCAGAGCTCCTTCTCTCTTTTTTTTGAATGTAAATGTGCAAATGATGAACCAAAGAACCTTTTTATTTCTGCGCAAACCCTAATTCCATTTTGCAATAAATGCATAACCTTAGTTATTTCAGTTGCCTTGTTTTCCTTATTCTGAGAGAGATCTTTCCAGATCACTGGTATGCACTATTCATTGTCTATCTACCTTTCCCCAATCATTCCACTTATCCACAGATCAAGATACCTCAAATTTGAGTCATACCAGATCTAACTGTGAGAATCCTGTTCTTACCAGATGACTGTTAAACCAAATCAATCTAGGAAGATTAACCTCTTCTAAACTTCTTGCAGATCTTCCATATCTATACCAAGGCTCATTTAGATGTTTCTCTGAGAACCCTTTAATCCGCAACTTTCCATGTGCCAATTTCAGGTACCAATTGACTGGTTGGGGGAACTTGTTTTCTTTTGAGACTCCCCCTAAGCTAGAGCTCATCTATTTAGTTTTTGCAAGGAATATCAGCACCAAATTTTGGTGCGGATCCATCCACAACATTTTTTGTACTCCTCTTCACCCAAATCTTGTTCATCTCCCTTTGAATTTCATCTGCATTCACTTTTCCCTTTCCTTTGTCTTGGTTTTGATTATGATGCACCGAACCCTTTTTGTCCTGATTCTTGCTTCTGCAGAATTTGGCAATATGACCGGATCTATTGCAATTGTAGCAAACAACATTTCTTTGCATATTTGACTGATATCCTCTTGATCTGCACTAATTGGCCATATGTCCCATTCTAATGCATGCAAAGCATCTACCATTGAATGAATTGTTCATTTGCATATTTCTACATTCATGAGATTTGTGACCATACCTTTTGCAATCAAAACACTGTCCAGAGAAGGATGAATTAGTCTGATTCATTCTTCTTCTGCACTAATTTGCTTTATGACCAAAGTTATTGCAATTATGGCAATATCCATTGAAGGATGGATATCTTTGAGCATTTGGTTGTCTTACCGGAGGTCTTCTAGGCATGTTCCTTGGATTTCCTAATCTAGAGTTCTTCTGACCGGATCTGAAACTTTCACCTTTCTCATACCCCAAGCCTTGCCTGTCATCTACCCTCTTTTGGCTTTCAAGAAGAACTTCAAGTTGAGCAGAGCTTATCTTGAATTTCTCTTTGAATTCATTTGCTATTTGAAGATCCCTTTTTAGAGTGTCAATCTGATTCTCAAGTTGTTCTTCATTATCTCTAGCTTCTTCAAGATCAAATTCCAAATGCCTAATTATTCTATCCATTTTGTGGCAGTCTTCTAATTTTTCTTTGAGAGATTGTTTTAGATTATCTTCAGTCTTTCTTTTCTCTTCAATTTCTTCGGTGAATTTCATAACTCCTGATTCCATTTCATGTCTTACCATAATGACCTCTTTTGATAACTTCTCACATAACTTGGTTTTCTCATTTAGATCTTCATTAGTATCATTGGCTTCATTTTAACTTGCTAATTGTTGAAGAAGTTCCTTTCTTTTCTTCATTGAGATACTTAGTTTTTCTTTGAGTTCATTTATGAAATCATCAGCTTGTTTGAGTCTTTCCCTTAGCTCATTGACTTCATAGTGAGATTGATCAAGATCATCTAGAGCAGACTGAAGCTATTCCCTCATACCATACATATCCATTGAGATTCCTAGATCTTCCTCAAGTTGTTAGGCTCTGTCTAGAGGAACTTAGCTCTGATACCAATTTTTGATAATTGAGAGGGGGGGTGAATCAGTTATCTTTAATCATTGACTTTCTTTTCTTCTTTAACAATTAGTGCAGTATCAAATCATATAAGCATACATAACCATGGAAGCAGAAATAAACTCAACACACATGACACAATATTTTTGACATGGAAAATCCCGTTAAGGGAAAAAACCACGGGGTGATTAACCCAAGATTGTATTCTCTGTTAAAAGAATAAGGTAGTACAAAATGGCACTTGCCAATTAGGGCTCACTGCCCGAGCACACTGCTCACAAGAGGCTCACTACCTACAATAGTTTATAAAAGAAAACTAGGTACTTAAACTGATGAGAAGCATCCACATATGCTTAGGTTCAACTCCGGTTAATCTCAATATACCGATCTACTGCACTTCATTCTTCCTCTGCCTTAGTGCTACTGTTCTGTCACATACCAGACCTCTATCTTTATTTCCACACTGTTCTCTACTCTTCTTCACACTTCACAATACACAACACACACCTTTTCATCAAAATCTATCTGGTATATATATATGCACAAGGGATTTCAACAACTTCCTAGTCGGCATCCAGAATAGTCAATATTTTCCCAAACTCTGGTCTGTCAGCTGGATCCTTGCTTACCAAGTGATGCGTATCAAGGAGATGCTTATAGAAGTCATCAATCATGTCAGCCAATCATGAATGATACCTCAAGAAACTTGACCACCATCAATATCTCATCTGGATTAAGGTCTGATGCTTTGCCGGTCAGGTCTTTCTTAGTCTACTTTGCCAAATAGGAACCCAACACTTAGGTATTCATATCTTTTCACTCTTACATCATCGGAGGCTCAATCTCTAGAATATATTAGTCAAGGTACTCATCTTGACTTCCCCAAGTCCGCACTTTACTGAGATACTTCCTCTGAGAGATCCAGACCTGATTGTCAGACCTTGTTGCATGCTCTGTTCTTGGTCACCAGACCAAAATACTCTTCAATTTGACTTCCGGTATAGACACACCATGTCCTGCGGATGTGTGGGATGGACTTTGTTGCCATCAATGACAACACTCATGAAGCCACACAGTATCTCTTGCCAACAATCCCTAATAATGATTGGATCTGAAAGCAACAACAAGTAGAACTATGTTTTTGGATTATCTGATTCAAGTAGATTATGAAACCCATGATTGATATTGAAGACCATGCCAACATTCAAAATTCTTTTATTCCTTGAATTTAAATTCAATCTGATTTCCTTTAATTCAATGCAAATTCAAGTTCCTATACTCTTGGTCATGTGAGGAAGGAATTTAGGACTATTTCCCTGAACAACTCCAATTATCATCTTATAAGAAGTGACTACCATGTTTCCTAGTCATAGTGATATAATTGTTGCTTCATGAGCTCTTAGTAACACTTTATGAGCTTTCCCTTGCAACTTATCCACATTTATCAGATGTCTTTGCAACATTTGAGAAGTAATTGTTGTAATGTGACTCAATAGAATAGATAATGACTCCTTTGGCATCATAATAAAGATTGTTATCATTGGATGTCCATATATTTTTCAATGATTCTAAGGCTGCACACAGGTGATGGAGATATTGGAACAAGTTGTGGAATTTTGGCTCTATTTATGCCAAATGCACTTGCTTTGAAGGCATCTAAAGATTCAAGAGCACTATTTTATGCTACAACCTACATATGGCGGCCATGAGACAACATTTCTTTGAAGCATTTTGTCAAATAGTTCACGTGTCTTGTATATACTTCAACATTCTGCATAAATATCTACTAGAGCATTTCAAACTATAATATTAGGTAAAGATCTATTTTTAATCACACTATGAGGGATGTCCATATGTTGTTCCAAGGCTCCCATATATGCATAGCCAGGGAGGAAATTGACAAAGGTTGTGGGTTTGGACTTACAACTGCTAATTGTATTTTTTGGTTTCTAATGTCCTCTTCAACAAATCCATTTCGTGTAGACCCAACAATCATGGCATTTCATGAGACTGCATTTCTTTGAGGTTTTTGGATAGTTAGATCATATGTTGTTCCAAAGTATGCATTCATTTATGGCAGCCATGTGCATTTCCATATTTTGCATACATGCCTGCCAAGGCATCCATGACAATAAGCTCTAATAAGATCCCATGAAACCTCTTCAATCGAGCCCTCTTTTTTCATAGTCAGTGATTTGGAGGTGTTTGGGAACCATGAACAATAATAGTGAAGTGTTAGGGGTTCTCAGGGTTCCTAAAACTCATGGACCCTCTTAAAGTTCAAAACACATGCAAAAACTCTAATAAGAAAAAAATTGTCAAGAATTTGAATACCTTTTGGAACTGTTGGGGGTTTGAATACCCTTTGGAACTATCAAGGGTTCCAATGGTTCTAGGAATCACAAAAAGATCAATTTTTTATTATAATATCCATAAAAACACCCAAAGAAAAGAGAAAGTTAGAGATTTTAAAACCTTTTTAACCAATGTCAGAGGCTCTAATGGTTCTAGGAACCACAAAAAGTTATGACCAAGAGTATTTCACCCATTTTTATGGGTTTTTGAACTTATAAAATGTTGCCAAAGAGTAATTTTGAGATTTGATAGGTTCTTGGACCCATGCACTCATGACAACAAAGTATTTAAATGACTTAAAAGTTCAATAAACCCCAAAACCTTCAAGAAAGAGTAGTGTAAACTTGTACAATTTTCAAATAAGTCCATCAACATGATGAAATAAGATTGATCCGTAACTTTTGATGGGAATGGTATTTTCACTTGAGACTTAGCCATATTATAAAAAACAATCCCCTAAAATTTCCTGTTAAATTATTTCACTCCAAATTTTACTAAACTTCTAATTTAATTGTTTCCATAAATTGTTGGTAAAAGATATTATTTTAATATATCCCAAATAGAAAGGAGTTTTACCTCAAAATTTTGCCACATTATGTCTGATGAATTTAAGAACATCCTTGTAAAATGATTTAATTCTAGCTATTATACATTTCTTGATTTAATTGTTTTCGTAAATCCAAGTCAAACTATGTAATAGCTCTGAGGGTTTCGAATGAAAAGATGGATGTGTTATGGAGTAAAATGTGTACACTAGCATTTTACACCTAGTTTAGCACCCGTGTGGACCTAAAATAATTAAATCGTGATCCCGATGAATAAACCCGATAAAATAAACTTAGGACAGGTCTAAGTGAAAGGAAGCTAGGTGTGTAGAAATCGCTTCCTACACTAATCTTGTTGGAGTCTAGGACAACACTGAGAGGGGGGTGAATTAGTGTTGTATAATTTTCAAAATCTTTTTTCACCTTTTAACTTACAAGACACAAAGAAAGGAAGACATCAATGATCTGATAAACACATATGCATAAGTATGAAATAACACAAGATATGAGACCAAGACACAAAAGATTATACGAGAGGAAAACCCTCCTGGAGTAGAAAAACCTCTCAAAATTGCCTCATTGGCTTATTAAAAACTCACTGGTTACAAATAGGTCTCACTGACCAAGGAAGCTTCACTAGCTTTACAAAAATGCCTCATTGGCATACAAAGAGGTCTCACTGACCATACAAGCCTCACTGGCACATTAAACCACCATCAAAACAATACAAGTAGTACAGAGGGTTTCTCTGTTTCAATACAAGCCCCTGAATCTACAATCATACTCAATCCAATCTGCATATCAATCTCATGATCTCTGCACAATCAATTCATCTGATGCACAATTAATTCACACTGGTCCAGATTATCTCTACATAAACAATTGCATATTGTCATCAATCTGTAAATGCTTTGCATAATGTCTTCATCTTGCACATTCATTCACACAATTTTCACAACCTGCATATTTATATTACTTCTCAATGAAAACTCTTGATCTTCCATATTTTCTCTGCACAAATTCTTACAAAAATATTTCTTCAATTCTTTGCATTATATTTTTCATCCACGAAGCACCTGTAATAAAAACTTTTCATATTCCCATTTTCCCTTTTTACAATACATCTGCAAAAATAAGATCATTTTATTTCTCTATATGATCATTTCCATTCATAAAGAATTTGGAAAAATAAAATCATATCTCTCAAACAAATCTTCACACAAATGACTTTCATATTTTTGGAGCCTTCAATCAGTTCATATTCCCTTTCATAAAAAATTCATCTAAAAAATCTTCAATCCAATTTATCTTCTCTGCATAAAACATTTTCAAACAAAATCCATTCACATTCTTCTCCTCTCTAAATCCTGCATATAAAAATATAAAAAAATCTTCTATCCATCCACAAAAAAAATCTTCAATATACTTAAAAAATTATTCATCTTCTCCAATCTGCAAACATAAAAAATTTCATCTTCTCTGCAAAAATCAACTTCCTCATTGAAAAATCCATCTGCAAAAAAAATACGATCTTCATAAAAAATGTCTCAATTTGCTCTTTTATCCTTCCAATAGAAGACCCTACATCTTCTCCACATAACATGGCCTTTAAAAAAAATTCCAATTTAAAAATGCAATAAATATCTCCTTCTTAATATTCTCCCCCACAAGTTAGGAGAATAAAAATAATCTTCCAAAAATATCTCACAAAAAATCTGCCTTATATCTCCTTTTAAAATCCAAAAAATTCCCCTTGCAAATATCTTATAAAAACACTTTATTTGATGTCATAAAGATATGGCATTTTGAGGGCCGACAATTTAGAAGTTTAAAACAAAAATTCTAAATTTAAAACAAAGCCATTAATATGGCTTATTCATGTTCCCCACCAAAAAGACCTTCTAATTTATATGATATTCATTCGAACAAAAAGATAACCGGTTTTTCATATGTCATTAGAATCCTTTAGAAGGTCACCTTAAGTGATGGTGACTTGTAATACCAAGTCAACATAAAATTAAAACATAAAGGGCCTTTTTGAATGACAATTAGATTTAGGATTTATGTGACATAGTTTAGGATTTAAAAACCATAGACTATTAAAAAAATCTTTAGTACTGAACAAGTTTCAACCTTCCCTCAATGTCTGCAAACAACAATGCTTTAAAGACTATCAAGGCTCCAAAACAAACAAAGTCTTCCTCTTACCATAACAAATATAAGCACATGCCACATGAACATGAGAAACCATGGCATAATCATTAATGACCTTTTGATGATGAACTCTCCCAGATGTGACATGCCAAACCAAGATCACTGACCTACTGATGGAACATGAGAAACCATAACACTGCAACTCCTGAAGTGAAGTAAATGAACATTATACAATGAACATCAATCATTAAGAATATCATCATGAGCATCAGATAAGTGAAACAATATAACCCAGCTCTTGACATCATGAAGCATGAACTTCTTAACATATATCAATGACATCTCTTTACTTTCCAACACCATCATAACCATGACATCGTAAGATCCTGAAAGCATGATGAACATGATTAAAGCAAAACCAATCTTGTTAGCTCCTGACTTCACTCAATTCTACAAATACCTTAACCAACCTAATGATGTACTTGTTAACTCAAATCAAAAGTACTTGCATGCAACACTCTTCTCTTGACCTTATAATGACATTTTGTTCCACCAACAACTCAACAAGAATCAAAGCATAGAAGAGATGAACAACATCACTGCAACCTATAAACTGATGACCATTATACAAACCATATAAATATGTCTTCTACCCCTGAATGGCCTCTACATTGAAACCAAGTGGACAACCTATGAACAACCTGGCTGCATGAAACACACTTTGTCAACCAACTTTGTATCACAAGACATACGCATTGCATCATATCTGCATCAAATATGCATTGCATCATTTATGAATTGAAATAAGAGACAATCATCTCAATCATATCAAACCATGAACATGATGAACAATTCCTATCAATATCAACACCTTGTGAACCTGCAAAACCTTTTGACATCAATGACAATCAATCTCCATCAATCTAATGAGGAGAGATGAGTGCAAATTCTTTTTAACCTTTACAATTATAGAATGTTTAACACAACAATGGAGATATTGCAGCAATACACAACACAAGAATGTAAGACAAAAGAAGAGAGAGACAAGATATAACGTGGGGAAAACCCTTATCGGGTGAAAAATCCCACACTCCAAAACCTGCACAATGTATTATCAAAACTGTAATGGTTTATAATAAACTTGTAATGCAAGCTCTTAGGAGTCTTTGACACTCGTATCTGGAGACAATCTAGTAGCATAACAATACATGTCAATCACATACTACATCTCCTCTCAAAGCACCTGTTTATAAAGAAGTTACAAGGCAAAAATGAGCCTATTTTGAGATGGGCGTCCAACATGGCCTCATGGCCCAAAATCCACGCCTAGGGACACTTGTCCAACACTACAGGGTGTTCATGACACTTGTCATATCACCCCATCCCAAGGAAGTCACCTATTCCCAAGTTGGGCTATGACAGATACTCTTACGACTCTTACGACTGTCATAGAATCCGTCATAACTGTCATATCTTACAGCTGTAAGAGAATCTGTCATAGACAGGCTAAAAATAGTATATTCTCTTACATGTCATAAACCTCCTTAGGGCACCCAAAGATGCCTTCTTCCAAGATGCCTTGTGACACATGTCTTCACCTCTCATAGAATCTTCCATTTACAACTCTTATGCGTCATAGATTTGTCATCGAAATCTATCATAACCATTTTGGTCATTATTCCCTTACACACTATCCAAGATGATGACATATGGAAAAATATTCCTACCACTAAGTGGGACACCTATCTCCTCATGTGAGGACAAATTTACATGTGGTCACCTTCCACATAGGATGACACATCATCGTGCCAACTCCCACAAGATGACAATAAGGATTTACATCCTAGTTACAATAATAGGCAATAAATAAATAAATACAATGAAATAATACAAGGAATTACCAAGGTTGAGACACCTTAATTCCCAACATTCTCCCACTTGTCGAACACCTTGTAAGAGCTAATGGAAATAATAGGATTTAAGTGCTATAGGCCGAGAGACCCATAGACTCCAAACACCATTTGAACTTCTCTGTGCCCACTGGTTTTGTCATGCATCTGCAACATTCTTCAAAGTGTCTACCTTCTCCAAATTCACCTTCCCATCCTCTACCATGTCTCACACAAAGTGAAACTGTACATCAATATGCTTTGTTCTAGCATGGACAGTTAGATTCTTTGCTAAGCAAATCGCACTCTTACTGTCACAACAAATCATAATTTGTCCTGCATCAACACCAATATCTGAACACAATCTCTTAAGCCAAATGGCTTCCTTGCAACCATGAGTTGCTGCCATATACTTAGCTTCTATCATGGACAAAGAAACCATAGGTTGTCGCTTACTCATCCAACTAATTGCACCACTAAACATAGTAAATACGTAAGCACTGGTGGATCTCCTACTCTCAATGTCACCCGCCCAATCAGAATCCACAATTCCACGAATACAAACTGAATGTGGAGGTCCTGGAGGATTACCATGATAGCATATGGAATACTCAGAAGTACCCCTCAAATATCTGAACACTCTCTTAACTGCATCCCAATGTACCCGTCCAAGATTAGCCAGAAATCGACTAAGGACTCACACTGCTTAGGCAATGACTAGTCTTGTACAGACCATAGCATACATCAAACTACGAATAGCACTAGCATAAGGTACTCTCCTCATGTCCTCCACCTCACTAGGAGATTTTGGACAATCATTCATAGATAACTTTATCCCCAAAGAAACAAGAACATACAATGGTCTACAATCTGCCATGTTGAACCTATCCAACACGGTCTTCACATACTTACTCTTGCTTAACCAAAGTTTTCTATTAGCTCTGTCTCTTCTGATCTCCATTCCTAGAATGTACTTGGCTGCCCCTAGATTTTTCATCTCAAACTGTGCTGACAATTGAGACTTCAAATAAGAAATCATATTCTTACCATTCCCAATTAACAACATATCATCAACATACAATGCAATAATGAGAATGCGATCATTGTCAAATTTATAATACACATAATGATCTGATTTTGATCTTAGAAATCCAACCGACAACACAAAGGCATCAAACTTCAAGTACCACATCCTAGGAGACTGCTTCAAACCATACAAAGACTTTTTCAACTTGCAAACCAAATTTTCTTTACCTTTCTCTATGTAATGCACTGGCTGTGACATGTAAATCTCTTCCTCCAAAGCACCATGAAGGAATGTTGTCTTCACATCCATCTGCTCTACCTCTAAGTCATAAGTTGCTGCAAGAGATAATAGGAACCGAATAGATGTCAGCTTTGCAACAGGAGAGAAAATTTCAGCATAATCAATTCCCTCCACTTGTGAATACCCCTTTGCAACCAATCTGGCCTTATACTTTTCAACATTGCCATCTCCATCGAATTTCTTCTTGAACACCCATTTACATCCAATAGGTTTCCGTCCTTCAGGAAAAGGCACCAAGTCCCATGTTTTATTCTTTTCCAAAGAAGCCATCTCATCTTCCATGGACTCCTTCCAGGAACTTGCATCTTTCATGCCCATAGCCTCTATCACAGTTCTAGGCTCATCAGTGTTAGTAAGCAAGGCAAAAGCACACCTAGAAACAAGCAATGAATAATCGAACCTATTTGGTTGCTTCCTTGCTCGTGTAGACCTCCTCAGTGGCTGAGGTTGAGGTTCTGCTTCTTCTTCTGAACTTTCAGAGCTACTAGAGCTCTCCTCATCATCAGGTCTCACAGGGTCTGTTAGTTCAGTCTCCTTAGGGGTAGAAGGAAACTGAACCACATCCTCTTTCTTTTCTATTTCTTCTGGCTGTAGAACAACAGGAGAAGGTGTTAGCTCTCTAAAAATAATACTTCTGCTATACAACACTATTTCAGCCACAGGATCCCAAAGCTTGTATCCTTTCACACCGACACCATAGCCAATGAAAATACACTTAACAACCTTCTTCTCCAATTTAGACCATTTCTCCCTAGGCACATGTGCATATGCCTCACAACCAAAAACACGAAGATGTCTAATTGAAGGCTTCTTACCAGACCACACCTCCATAGGTGTCTTACCAACAAGAGCTTATGTAGGAGACCTATTTACCAAATAGCAAGCAGTGGCTATAGCTTCAGCCCAAAACTTTTGTTCGAGGCTTGCTCCACTAAGCTTACTCCTAGCCCTATCCATCAGTGTCCTGTTCATCCTCTCTGCAACTCCATTTTGCTGTGGGGTGTATGGAGTTGTCTTATGTCTTTCAATCCCTTGCTCTTTACAAAACTTATCAAACTCTGCCGAACAAAACTCACCACTGTTATCAATTCTCAAACACTTAATCTTTTTACTAGTATGATTCTCAACAAAAGCTTTAAACTCTTTGAACTGACTAAAGACTTCAGTCTTGCTTCTGAGAAAATAAATCCATGTCCTACTATAATCATCTATGAAAGATACAAAATATACAGATTTGGAAATCAAAGGAATATTAATAGGACCAAACACATCAGAATGAATAAAGTCCAATACACCAGAAGACTTGTGATAACTAGAGTAAAATTAAACATGGTTTTGCTTTCCATATATACAATGTTCGCAAAAGTTGAACTCGAGATTACAATCATTTAACCCCTCAACAATGTTTTTATTTTTCAGGGTTCTAAGACCCTTCTCACCAATTTGGCCAAATCTCATATGCCATAACATTATCTTTTTAGCAGGAAGCTTAACTTCCAAAGCATGAGAACCCTTGGGTACACAAGATGCACTACCATCAGAATTTGTTACAACAAATTTCTTCACTACTTGTTCAGATGGTGGGGATGAAGTGACTATAGCTCTTTTCTTCGAGTTAGAAGAACTATTGCACTGTGAAGTGCATGCCTCCAGCTGAAACAGAGTACCTCTCTGAGTACCCTTCACAAGCACCATAGATCCTCTAGTCATCTTGCATCCATCCTTCGAAAAGATAACCTGCACACCTGCATCGTTCAACATACTTACAAAAATCAGGTTTCGTGTCAAGCCTGGGACGTGCATAACCCCAGTGATCCCCTTCACTCATCCATCAGGGAATCAGATTGAGACTCTTCCATGACCAACAATCTTTAGATGAGAATCGTCACCCAGGTACACTCTTCCACCATCGAACTCTTCATACTTCATGAACCAACTTCGATGAGAGGTCATGTGGAATGATACACCAGAATCTATCAACCACACATCATAAGATGCATGGGTGGCTAGGGCTATGATGAAGGCATCGCCGTCATCTTGTGACTTGTCAGAATCTGAATCCGGGGCATTCTTCTTCTTCTTCTTTTTCTTTTCCTCTTTGCATTCCTTTCAGAAATGCCCAGTTTTGCCATAGTTCCAACAGAGAGCCTTAGACTGTCTAGGAGATTTGGGTCTACTCTTCTCAGCTTTCTTGTCCTTCTTTTTCCCTTTCTCCTTGGGTCTTCCACGAACTGCAAGAGCCTCTTTGGTTACCTAAGAAGACTTTCTCTATATCTCTTCAGATAATAGTGAAGATACCACTTCATCCATTTTGAATGTGGATGTGGTGCTCCCAATAGCCATAACAAGATGATCCCCATGAGTCTGGCAAAGAACAAAGCAAGGTCATACAACGATCCTCCTCCTCCATCTTCACACCAATGGATGTCAACTATGCAACTAACATGTTGAAAGCATTCAAGTGATCTGCAACAGATCCTCCATCCTCCATCCTCAGAGAATACAACTTCTTTCTTAGAAAAAGCTTGTTCACAAGGGATTTGGCTTGATAAACATCTCCCAGCTTCTTCAAAATATCTTTCGTGGTCTTCTCCTCATGGACATTTAACAGGATAGAATCAGCTAGACTGAGTCTTATGAGACCCTTAGCCTTCCGATCTTTGAGATCCCAATCATCTTGTACCATTGCAGTTGGTTTTATACTGGATACAGTTTCCCATAGGTCTCGATCAACAAGCATGTCTTCCATCTTAATTTTCTATAACTCAAAATTTGTGCCATTAAACTTCTCCACCTCTAATCTTCTGGATGTGCCTGCCATCTCCTTCCTACAACAAGATTACATAATACTCTACATAGAGCTCCCACTCAACCTAAGATTAGCTCAAAAAAGCCATACTCAACAACTAGGACCAAAGGTGATCAAGCTCTGATACCAACTAAAAGGAAGCTAGGTGTGCGGAAATTGCTTACTACACTAATCTAATGAGGAGAGATGAGTGCAAGTTCTTTTTTACCTTTACAATTACAGAATGTTTTACACAACAATGGAGATACTGCAGCAATACACAACACAAGAATGTAAGATAGAAGAAGAGAGACAAGATATAACGTGGGGAAAATCCTTATCGGGTGAAAAACCCCACACTCCAAAACCTGCACAATGTATTATCAAAACTGTAATGGTTTACAATACACTTGCAATGCAAGCTCTTAGGAGTTTTTGACCTCGTATCTGGAGACAATCCAATAGCATAACAATATCTATCAATCACATACTACATCTCCTCTCAAAGAATCTATTTATAAATAAGTTACAAGGCAAAAATGATCCTATCTTGAGATGGACGTCCAACATGGCCTCATGGCCCAAAATCCATGCCTAGGGACACTTGTCCAACGTTGCAGGGTGTTCATGACACTTGTCATATCACCCCATCCCAAGGAAGTTGCCTATTCCCAATTTGGGCTATGACAGATACTCTTACGACTGTCATAGAATCCGTCATAACTGTCATATCTTACAGCTGTAAGAGAATCTGTCATACACAAGCTAAAAATAGTATATTCTCTTACAACATGTCATAACCCTCCTTGGGGCACCCAAAGATGCCTTCTTCCAAGATGCCTTGTGACACATGTCTTCACCTGTCATAGAATCTTCCATTTATGACTCTTACGCGTCATAGATTTGTCATAGGAATTTGTCATAACCATTTCGGTCAATATTCCCTTACACACTATCCAAGATGCCGACACATGGCAAGATATTCCTACCATTAAGTGGGATGCCTATCTCCTCATGTGAGGACAAATTTACATGTGGTCACCTTCCACGTAGGATGACACATCACCGTGCCAACTCCCACAAGATGATAATAAGGATTTGCATCCTAATTACAATAATAGGCAATAAATAAATAAATATAATGAAATAATACAAGGAATTACCAAGGTTGAGACACCTTAAATCCCAACACTAAGCCCACCTTAATTGGCACTCTCTGGAGTTTGTGGGGCTAAAGGACCAGGGCGCTAGCCCTAACCTTATTTTTGTGGTGTCAGCTTAGAACACCTCCTTGGCTTATACATGTCGGACCCATTTGGTTTTATTCATTGTTGGTGAGTAGGAATGCGTATATATAGTTTATTAATTTGAACATCTAAGCAATCTAGGCACTCTCTCTCTCATGCTCTCTACTCTTCTCTAAAGCTCTCTATGGTGGATTATTGTTGTTGTAATAACTTCTTGCAGGCCTTGTGAAGATCTCTCAAATTATTTGAGGCTACACCAACTTATTGAGTTAAGTTGTGATGTTGCATCAAGAAAGATAGGGTTTCCATGATCATGATGACTTCTTTCCTTCATGCTTTATTACAACATTCCATTCTACTTTAGATTTGCCTTTGCCCTCCTAGGGCACACACTCTTTGATCTCTCATCATTGATTGTGGAGGTGGAAACACCATTCACAGAGATTGACTTAGGAAAGCTCCTAAATAGAACCAACCCTTTTCCCTTCTTGTTTGTGTGCAGGTCACATCTAGAGGAATATGAAGATAACAAGTGATAGGAAACAGGAAGACAAGTAGGCGAAGGCACCCAGATCCGGAGATCCTGCAAAACCCTGATTTTGGTCTAGGGCGCCTAGCACCCTTGTACCCCTTGTTCATATGACCATAATCTTCTAGAATTAGGTTCCATCAGCTTTGTTCATCTCCTCCCTACCACTGCTTTCTAGGTTTTTGACGGTTTCAGGTCTGTAGCTCCCATTTTCTCTATTTTAGCCCTAAAAACCCTAAATTTGGTAATTTACCATAAGATCTCTCTCCTTGGTAACAAAGGGACCAATCAAGAGACCTCACATCTCTCCTTTCAGGACTGTAGCTGAGTATTGAATTTCCTTGATTTGTGTTCCAATGTTATGTGGAGAAGGATTGATTTAGGGTGATGTATATATTAGCCTAGATCTCATTTTCTACATAACATTTTGGTGAACTCAACATTTTCTTACACTTTTGCAATTTTCTAATTTTTGTTTCAGATCTAATTAATCTTTGCATTTATTAATCATTTCATAGTTGTACATCTTGCATTTGCACTTCTTCATTATTAGATTTTTCAAAAATCTTGCATTTTCTTTGAAAACCTAGCCAGGGTTTGTTGAGTAAACCCTTGTTTCATATTTTGCTAACGTTAAATAGTTGTCAAATCTGATTTTACATTTTTTTGTAGCAGATCATAATTATCACATTTTCCTTGACATTAGAAAGAAATATCATTTTTTCATCATAAAACTTTGATTTAGAGAATAAATATTGGATTTAGGGTTTGATTAGAAAGCATATTTTTGCATAATTCCTATTTTGATGAGTTTAGATCATTATGGAATGATATAAAGTTTTGATTTTCTGCATTAGATCTGATTATTATTGACTATACATCTTACATTAGCAAGGCTTAGTTGTTGTGGTTTCTAAAAAGTATCACTTTTTTTTTTGGGTAACCCCACTTGTCTTCCACTTGTTGGTCATGTTTGCAATCTTATTTTAGATCTTGGTGGTATTGGATTAGTTATCGAATCTAATGATACATTACTATACCATATCACATCTGCTACCTTAGAAAGCTAAAACATCAAAACATTTGACTTTTCTTTAAAGCGACCACAAGAACAAGCTTTTTTTTGGTTGTGGTTCATCATTCTTTGGTGAACCCACCTCTTTTAAATACAAAATTTCCTTTTAAGATGTTCTCTTCTATCCTTACACCGCTGTCCACTTTTATTCAAAAAGATGTTGAAAGCAATCTTCCATTCCATTCACGTGACATTGACTTAGCTATCACTATGTCATTACACTCTTTTGATTCCTCTCATAAGATTCCTCCTACTCATGAGGATATTTTGGCGCAAGAGGATGAAATCATTGATACATTTCTTAACATAACTCTACCCTCTCTTCATTCTAATTCTCTCCCTTCAAAAGATGAATCATTTGTGGAAGAAGACCCTTCTCTTATAATGGATCCCCCATGGGTAGATATTGGGCATTCATCACATTATCCTAAATCTTGTATTCCTCGAAACAATAACAGTGTAAATTCTATCATCATTAATAAACTTATTCCACCCTCTAAGGGGATAGTGAAAAAGTGTATTAATGTTCAAAATATTCCTAAAACCATTATCCATGAGGTACCTAATCCACCTAATTTATCTAAACCTATGGTTATAGTTTGAGGTGTTCCAAAACCATCTCGACCTCTTGGTTACATTATCAACTTTGCAAGGCAAATTACTCAAAGGAATCAAGGTGTTCAAAATGTGTCGCAACAACCTCATTATCATGTAGTTGTTCACACACACAACACCCATAATAACAAGCAAATTAAGAAAGCATTGAGTGTGCCCACTTGTCTTCCACCTTCTGAACGTTTTCTTCCCCCACTTCCTCATCTTTCTCAACATGTTGGTAGAGAATATGATCTTGTAGAGTAGCTCTGCGCTACTATGGCTAAGGTATCTATATGGGAATTAATACAAACATCATCTAGATACCACAGGATGCTCCAAGAGGCTCTACAAAAAGGTAGTTGTTCCACCTTTTGTTAGACTGAATGATGTAGCAGCCTTATTAGATTGTATACATGCGACAAACATGGACATCATTTTTTAACAACATGAACTACCTCCCATAGAAGTTCAAAATCAAAATGACCCCCTTCTGATATTCATCATTATTAATAGAATGAGGGTAAGACACACTATGATTGATGGTGGATCAGGTCTTAATGTTTGTGGCATAGACTTGTTACATAAAATCAATGTTGATGTAGCATTGTAAAATGTGTACACTAGCATTTTACACTTAGTTTAGCTCCTAGTTGGACCTATTTTGTTGCCTTTGTTAATCAGGACCTATTTTAACACCTTTTTGAGCTTTAAACGATGAATATCTTGATACCGTTAAATAAACCCGACAAGATCAACTTAGGACTGGACTAAGTCTTCTAAATTTGACACTTTCTAGAGTTTGTGGGCTAAAGGTCCAAGGTGCCCAAGCGCCCTAGTCCCACTTGGGATTTTTAGCCCCACTTTGTGGTGTCAGCTTGGGATAGTTCTATTGTTTGCATTTGTCAGCCTAATTAAGTTTTATTTGTCGTAAGTGAGCAGGAATGCATATTTAAATGTGTTTTGTAGTTCATTTGGTACCTAGTTGACACCTTGAAGATTAATGGGAATTTGCTCTCATATTGTGTTCTATGCTAAAATGTTCTACATGCTTGGAGTGTTATCTTCTTGTGGATGCTATTGAAGTTTGTTTGTAGGCTTTGAAGAAAGTTCTATGCTAAAGTGTTCTACATGCTTGAAGTGTTATCTCCTTGTGGATGCTATTGAAGTTTGTTTACAGGATTTGAAGGAAGTTTGGAGCCCTATTCATCACTCTCCTTTGCTGGTGTAGGATCTTGAGTCATCTTCATTAACTAAGGTAATATCTTTTTGGTTACTACCTTAGGTTCCTTTATAAATTAGCCTTTTTATCAACCCTTAGATTAATTAACTTAGGACCCTAGACAACTCCTAAGTTGATAAACTCTAAGGCATCCCATTTTGCTTGGTGGTCATTAGTCTAACCCCAAGTAAAATAATCCTTTTCCCTTTTTGCTTAAGGTCATCAATCTATCTTAGGTAAGAAGAGGACATCCTTTGGAATCCAAAAAGATCTAGATTTATTTGAGCTCTCCTTTGATTTGAACATCCTTTCAAAACATCATCAAATTTGACCAACATCCTTGGTCATCCAACCCTATACAAAATCACTATCTAAATCATCCAAAGTATCCTTGGTCAATTATCATCCAAAGTTGTCTCAAGTATACTTTAGTCATCCCTTCCAAAAATCATCATCCCAAAATTTATCCTCAATACTCTTTTGATAACCCATCCAAAAATCATCCTCAAACTCTACTCACCCTCACATCCATTTCCCTTTGATCCAAAAATCTTTTGAAAATCAATCTTTAAGGTCACCAAATCACCCATTTATCCATCCACCTTTGATCCCAAAATCCTTTCCAAATCTCTTCACTCATCTTCATCTATTCACTTGTGCATCTTTGGGTCTAATGTTTTGAAATCAATTCTCTAAGGTCAAGCCTTCATCCACCTTAACATCACCAAATCAAATCAATCCATACCCTTTCATTTGCATGCCCTTGACAAGGTCACAAGCTAGGAAAAACAAGGAAATGGAACCCTTCAGAATTAGCTTTGGGATGCCTCAAACTGATCAAAATAATGTTCCTATAATCCACCAATAAGCATCATTTGATGCCAATGCTATTCTAAACCCTTAGGGAGCCCAACAAAATCCCAGTGCATCATCCAACACCAACAACCAAGATCAAGAAGTGATATATTTTATGCAGGATCCTGACTCCAAGGACTTATTAGACCGAGTCCTAAAATCTGACCCCAATAATTATCTTGAATTCTTGATTCAAAATGGTGCTAAGGTGCTGACCACTTCCCAACCATCCTCACCAAACAATGTTCCCAACACATCTCAACCTTCAAACACCACCACCTCAATAATTTCTACTTCCACATCAACCATGACCACATCCACCCCCCAAATCACCCTTAAAATCCCTTACAATACCACGTACACAAGTGCTTCCACAAGTGTACCTCAATTTGACGCCAACACTATAGCCTTCATGACCCAATTATTCTCCCAACTACCTTATGATACATCCAACAATAATCCATGCAACAACCCTTCATCTTATTTCACATACATACAACCCCCCGTCTCCCAACCTCCCTTTTCACAACCACCCATTGTATCCTCTACCCAAACCATACAAAATCAAATCCAACAACAACAAATCCCACCACACATCCTACAACAACTCCTTTCCTACCAACAACACCAAGACCAACAAAATCAAACTCAAACCCCACTGGGCAACATCAACAAATCCTTAACTTCCTTCAACAATTAATCCAACAACAATCACACATACCACAACCACCCCCTACCCAAGACTTATCAAGCATTGTGCAAACCCTAATTCAAAAGGTTGATGATATGCAACATGGGCATGAAAAGAAACAATGCTCATTCTAAGATATTTGGCCATACCCATTTGATCAAACCATCCCCATGCCACCTTTCCCTAAAAATTTTGAAACGCCAAAATTTGACAAGTACAAAGGGAAAGGGGACCCTAGGGAATACCTTAGCGAGTTTTACATTGCTGACCTAGAGGTCTCATATGATGACACATATTTGATGAAACTTTTTCCTAGAAGCCTAGGTGGTCAATCCACCAAATGGTTTTCTCATCTTCCCCTTGGCATTAAAACATTCCATGAGCTCATGGAGAAATTTTTTAACCATTTCTCCTACAACTTTGAACATGAAATATCTATGATGGACCTTTGCAATATGAAACAAAATAATGGGGAATCCTTTGCTGCCTTTCTACAAAGGTGGAGAAGCCTAGCAAGAAAAATCTCTTCGCCTATTCCCAAGAAACAATTAGTCACCATGTTTGTGATGAATTTAAACCAAGAAATGGGCTTCCATTTACAAATCCAATGCGCATCAACCTTTGAAGAGGTTATAGACAAATGAACTACCATTGAGAGAGCCCTTATTGCTAAGGGAGCTATAAACATTTACTATAATGACAAAAAAAAACAAAAACAACAACAAGGTCAATGACAACAACACCAACACCCCCAACACAAACAACAACAACCAATCCCATGAAAAACCCCACTTTTGGGGTAAAAACAAAAATACCCTTAACAATGGTGTCACTGACGTTAAGAGTGTCCAAAATGTACAAACCACCACACCGTCAAACTCATCCATGAGCAATAATGTAAATATTCCTAAGGGACCACCTAAGAAAAATAACACACCTAAGAGAAGATTCACACCTCTAGGTGAGCCTATCGAAGATGTTTTGATAAATCTCGTCAAGGCAGATTGGATCACATTGCCACCCATTCATCCCTATGATGATAATAAATTTAAACCCTCTTGGTTTAATGAGAATGTCTATTGTGAATATTGACGTGTTAAAGGGCATAACACATTTAACTGCATGAGGTTAAAACATTGCATCCAAGACCTTGTAGATAGAGGTGACATAATTATTGATGAACCTCCTAAACAATTGCCTAATGCAAACTTAGGAGCATACAAGGATCCAATTTTGGATCACAACAAAGGAAAAGCCTCATCCTCTAATCAATCCTACAATGTAGTACCACTTCCCACTTCTTTTGATTCCATCGTGGGTCGTATAGAAGAATCCTCCAACCAAGTCAACACCATTACCATTCAAGCCAAAACACCCAATTGCACTGTCACTACTTGTCACAATCACATCTCTATTCGATGAGCCCCCACTAATGATCAAGCCACTACTTCCACACCTACCAATCCTCTAATCATTCATAAGTATAACCTCCTTGATTACCTTGGAAAGACCCCTGCTCAAATTTCCATTCTTGAGTTACTCTATACATCCCCACTCCATAAGGATGTCCTCGATAAAGCCTTAATGGAAACCCATGTCCCTAAAAACCTGAATGTTGACCAATTCCAAGCCATGGTGGGACACATTGCCTCACCGCATCATCTCACATTCTCTGAAAAAAGATCTTCCTCCATCCAATGCATCCCACAACGAAGCTCTTCACATCGAGGTCCTTATCCATAAACACATCATAAAATGAGTCTTAATAGATGGTGGCTCCAGCCTAAATCTTTGCACTCTCAAATTATTAAAACACTTGGGATACTCTGATGTGGTTTTGGATTCTAGTGAATGCATCACCATAAAGGGACACAATGATACCGAGAGATTGTTCAAAGGCACCATTAAATTCCCCATTCAAGTGGGACAAAAGATTCTAGAAACTAAATTTCACCTTCTTGATCTTGACCTCCCCTACAAAATCCTCCTCAACCAACCATGGATCCATGCCATGGAAGCCATTCCCTCTACATTCCACTGATGCCTCAAATTCCTGTATAACGGCATGAAAGTTACTATCTACCTCGATCCTCGTGCCTTTCAATATTGTAACTTTTTGGAAGGGCACGATAGAACTGAATATAGAGGAAACTATATTGCATAAAACATTAAAATGAAAACATGAAAACAAAGTTTATACCTTCCTATGCAAATCTGTTGGGAATTAAGGTGTCTCAACCTTGGTAATTCCTTGCATTATTTATGTTTGTATATATTATTTAATTGCCTATGTTGTAAATATTTGTAAATTCTATATTGTCATATTGTGGGATGTGGCACTGTGATGTGTCATCCTACATGGAATATGACAACTTGTAATTTTATCCTCACATGAGGAGATAGACATCCCACTTTGTGGTAGGAGCATTTTGCCATGTGTCAGTATCTTCCATGTTGTGTAAGGGAATGTTTGACCGAAACGGTTATGACAGATTCCTATGATGAAGTTATGACATGTAAGAGTCAGAAATAGAAGATTGTAAGACAAGTGAAGACATTTGTTATGAACCATATTTGAAAAAGGCATATTTGGGTGCCCTAAGGTGGACTATGACATGTTGTAAGAGAATATGCTATTTATAGCCTATGTATGATAGATTCTCTTACAGCTGTAAGTTGTAACCGCTATGACAAATTCTATGATGGTCGTAAGTGTTGTAAGAGCATCTATCATAGCCCATTTTGGAAATAGGTGACCTCTTTGGAATGGGAGATGTGGACAAGTGTTAGGCACATTCTACAATGTTGACCAAGTGTCCTTAGGCATAGGTTTTGGGCCATGAGGCCAAGTTGGACGCCCATCCCAACATAGGTCCAATATTGCCTTGTATTTTCTATATAAACAGGTGCTTGGAGAGGGAGTTGTATCATAGGTTCACAGGTATTGTTATGCTACTGGATTGACTCTAGATACAAGTGTCGAAGACCATTGAAGCTTGAATTGCAAGTGTATTGTAAACACCTTTCTGTTTTGTTAATACATTGTGCAGGTTTATGAGTGTGGGGTTTTTCACCTGATAAGGGTTTTCCCCACCGTAAATCTGTCTCTCTTCTTCTATCCTCTTTCTGGTTCATGTGTATTGCTGCAATATCTCATTTACATGTTCTATGTTTCTGTAGTTGTAAGGAATAATTTGAATTTGCATAGCCCTCTCCTCATTAGATTAGTGTAGGAAGCATTTTCTGCACACCTAGCTTCCTTTTAGTTGGTATCAGAGCCTAGCCAGTTTTGGTCTTAGCTGTTGGGTAGGGGTTTTTTGAGCTGATCTTAAGTTGAGTGGGAGTCTATGCAGAGTATTCTGATTTCTATTACAACAAGGAGATGGCAAGCACATCCGGAAGAATGGAAGTGGAGAAATTCAATGGCACTAATTTTGAGTTGTGGAAGCTTAAGATGGAAGACATGCTTGTTGACCGAGACCTTTGGGAAACCATTACTAGAACTAAACCAACTGCAATGCAACAAGCTGATTGGGATCTCAAGGATCAGAAGGATAAGGGTCTCATAAGACTTAGTCTTGCTGATTCTGTGTTGTTAAATGTCCATGAGGAGAAGACTGCAACCTTGCTTTGGAAGAAGTTGGGAGATGTGTATCAGGCCAAATCCTTGGTTAATAAATTTTTCTGAGAAAGAAGTTGTATTCTCTTCAAATGGAGGACAGAGGATTTGTTGCCGAACATATGAATGATTTTAACATGTTGGTTGCACAGTTGACATCTATTGGTGTAAAGATGGAGGAGGATCAGTGTATGACCCTGCTTTGTTCTTTGCTGGACTCGTGGGATCACCTTGTCATGGCTATTGGAAGCACCACATCCACATTCAAGATGGAAGATGGGGTATCTACATTGTTATCTGAAGAGATGTGGAGGAAGTCTTCTGATGTAGCCAAAGAGGCTCTTGCAGTTCATGGAAGACCCAAGGATAAATGGAAAAAGAAGGACAAGAACGCTGAGAAGGGTAGATCCAAATCCCGTGGGAGATCCAAATCTCTTGGAAAGTCCAAGGCTATCTGTTGGAACTATTGCAAGTATGGGCCTAACCGATATTGTCATTGATGTCAACATACTCCTGTTGCATTGATGTCAAGGATTGGATGAGCTGTGTGCTAAGGATATTGAGAAAATTAGTCCTATCAGAAACAGAGAACAATGAAGCTCTGTGAAGTGAAGATCCCAGATAGATGAAGATCAGAGAATGCATATCAAAGGGTTTGTAGATATGTGTCTAAAGATGATCCAGTCAATATTTGAGAGGTCCGCATGAAGTTTTGAAGAAGTTATCGCCATATGAGTAAAACTAGTTTTGAGGTGACAAAGTGACACAAATAGGTCCGGTGAGATCCAGAAATGCAATATCTTATTCTGCAGATTTGGAGGAATGTTAAGGAAGCCAATGTGAATTGACAACTCAATTAGTTCATGGTCTGGAGGTCTGCAAGCATTTATTCTAATGTGATAGTGATGACAGACTGTGTTCTTGAGGTTCCAGATGAAGATGCGAATGGTTTCAGTAAGCAGAAGTGGTGTGGATGTTCTTGGTGATTCAGGCAAGCTTGTGGGGGTCTTTAGATTGTGTCCAGTTCGTGTTGGTGGTCCGCATTAAAGATTGAGCTTGTAATTGAAGATTTACTTTTGGGTGATGATGTTCTTCCTAATCATGGCTGACCAGATGTTTTACACAACTTGCAGATGATCTTGAAGATATTCTGCGAAGCATGTCATGTTTCTCAAAGAAGATTGAAGTCCCAGATATGTGTGGCCAACAGTATGGTGATACGCATGAAGTTCTTGTAACAAATCAAGTTGTATTTGTGTATTTGCTCTATAATGAAATAAAGTATGTATTGTGTCGACTTTGATTATTATCCCAAAGTCGATATCTTGTATCAATAAGAGTTGTAAAGTCATTTCAAAGTATGGGGGTGAAGATGGGAATGTGGTAGAAAGGAAAAGAACAAAAAGTAGAGTAGAAGTGATGAGCTTAAATGGAACTGCCTCAAGCATGGTGAAGATGCTAATTACCAGTTCAAGTATGTAATATTTATATTATCATTTTGTAGACAGTGTGTCTCTTGTAGGTAGTGGGCCTCTTGTGAGCAGTGTGCTCAGGCAGTGAGCCCTAATTAGCAAGTGCCATTTTGTTCTTCTTATTCTTTTAACAGAGAATACAACCTTGGGTTAGTCACCCCGTGGTTTTTCCCTTAACAGGGTTTCCACATTAAAATCTTGGTGTCATATGTGTTTCTGCTCTTGAATTATTGTATTGTGCTTCCATGATTAATTTATTTTATGCTGTTGAAACACAAGAAGGTTTTGAGTGTTAAAAGCAAAGAAAGTTTTGTGACAACTGATTCACCCCCCCTCTCAGTTGTCTGTCAAAAATCCAACAGGAACTGTGGTAAATTTGGGCATTTCCGAAAGGAATGCAAAGAGGAGGAGAAGAAGAAAGCTCCTGATTCAGATTCTGACAAATCACAAGATGATGGTGATGCTTTCATTGCAGTCCTGGTAACCCATGCATCTGATGATGTGTGGTTGATCAACTCTGGTGCATCATTCCACATGACCTCGCATCGAGACTGGTTCACTAAGTATGAGGAGTTCGATTGTGCAAAGGTGTACTTGGGTGACGACTCTCATCTGAAGATTGTTGGTCATGGAAGAGTCTCTATCTGATTCCTTGATGGTCGAGTGAAGGGGATCTCTGGGGTTATGCATATCCCAGGCTTAGCACAAAACCTGCTTTCTGTAAGTAGTTTGAATGATGCAGGTGTGCAGGTTGTCTTTTTGAAAGAAGGATGCAAGATGACTTTCTGACAAATCACAAGATGATGGTGATGCTTTCATCGCAGTCCTGGTAACCCATGCATCTGATGATGTGTGGTTGATCGACTCTGGTGCATCATTCCACATGACCTCGCATCGAGACTGGTTCACTAAGTATGAGGAGTTTGATTGTGCAAAGGTGTACTTGGGTGACGACTCTCATCTGAAGATTGTTCGTCATGGAAGAGTCTCTATCTGATTCCCTGATGGTCGAGTGAAGGGGATCTCTAGGGTTATGCATATCCCAGGCTTAGCACAAAACCTGCTTTCTGTAAGTAGTTTGAATGATGTAGGTGTGCAGGTTGTCTTTTTGAAAGAAGGATGCAAGATGACTAGAGGAGCTATGGTGCTTGCTAAGGGTACTAGGAGAGGTACTCTGTTTAAGCTGGAGGCATGCATTTCACAATGTAATAGTTCTTCTAACTCAAGGAAGAGGGCAGAAGTCACTTCATCCCCACCATTTGAACGAGCAGTTAAGAGATCTATTATTTCTAGTTTTGATGTTTGTAATCATGCCTTGGAAGTTAAACTTCCTACTGAAAAGATAATGTTATGGCATAAGAGATTTGGCCACATTGGTGAGAAGAGTCTGCATACCCTGAAAAATAAAAACCTTGTTGAGGGGTTAGATGATTGTAATCTTGAGTTTGACTTTTGCAAACATTGCATATATGGGAAACAAAACCGTGTTCAGTTTTATTCAAGTTCTCACAAGTCTTCTGGTGTGTTGGACCTTGTTCATTCTGATGTATTTAGTCCTGTTAAGGTTCCTTCATTATCAAAATCTATATATTTTGTATCTTTATAGATGACTATAGTAGAAGGACATAGATTTATTTTCTCAGAAGCAAATCTGAAGTCTATAGTATGTTTAAGGAGTTTAAGGCCTTTGCTGAAAATCAGACTGGTAAAAAGATTAAGTGTTTGAGAACTAACAATGGTGATGAGTTCTGTTCTACAGAATTCGATAAATATTGCAAGGAACTTGGGATTGAAATACATAAGACAACTCCATACACCCTGCAACAAAATGGAGTTGCAGAGAGGATGAATAGGACATTGATGGAGAAGGCTAGGAGTATGCTTAGTGGAGCTGGCCTAGAACAAAAGTTTTGGACTGAAGCTGTTGCCACTGCTTGCTATCTTGTTAATAGATCTCCTACATCAGCTCTTGTTGGAAAGACACCCATGGACGTGTGGTCTGGTAGAAAGCCTTCAATAAGACATCTTCATGTTTTTGGTTGTGAGGCATATGCACATGTGCCTAGGGAGAAGCGGTCAAAATTGAAGAACAAGGCCGTAAAATGTATCTTCATTGGCTATGGTGTTAGTGTGAAAGGATACAAGCTTCGGGACCCTGTGGCTGAAAAAGTGTTGTATAGCAGAAGTGTCATCTTCAAAGATTTTACACCTTCTTCCACTAATTTATAGCTAGAAGAACAAGAAAAGAAAGAGGATGTTGTTTAGTTTCCTCCTACCCCTGAGAAGACTGAACAAAAATACAATGTTGGACTTGATGATGAGGAGAGCTCTTACAGCTCTGAAAGCTCAGATGAAGAAGTTGAACCTCAACCTTGGCTCTTGAGGAGGTCTACACGGATAAGAAAGCAACCTGAAAGGTTTGGTTTTACATTGCTTGATTCTAGTTGTGCTTTTTCTTTGCTTACTAATAGTGATGAACTTAGAACTGTATCAGAGGCTATGGACATGAAAGATGTAGGTTCCTAGAAGGAGGCCATGGAGGATGAAATGGCTTCTTTGGAAAAGAATCAAACTTGGGACTTGGTGCCTTTGCCTCCTGGATGGAAACCCATTGGATGCAAATGGTTGTTCAAGAAGAAATTTGGTGCAGATGGTAGTGTTGAGAAGTATAAGGCCAGATTGGTTGTGAAGGGGTATTCACAAGTGGAGGGTATAGATTATGGTGAGATCTTCTCTCCCATTGCAAAGATGACATCCATTCAATTCCTATTATCTCTTGTAGCAGCTTATGACTTAGAGGTAGAACAGATGGATGTGAAAATAGCTTTCCTTCATGGTGATTTGTAGGAAGAAATCTACATGTCATAGCTAGAGCATTACATGGTGAAAGGTAAAGAAAATTTGGTTTGCAAACTTAAGAAGTCTTTGTATGGTTTGAAGCAATCCCCTAGGAGATGGTACTTGAAGTTTGATGCCTTTGTGTTGTCAATTAGATTTGTGAGATCAAAATCAGATCACTATGTGTATTATAAGTTTGATGGTGATCGTATTCTCATTGTTGCATTGTATGTTGATGATATGTTGCTCATTGGGAAGGGTAAGAATATGATTTCTAATTTTAAATCTTAGTTGTTAGCACAGTTTGAAATGAAAGATTTAGGGGCAGCCAAGTACATTCTAGGAATGGAAATCAAAAGAGACAAGAACCAATAGAAAACTTTGGTTAAGCCAGAGTAAGTATGTGAAGACCGTGTTGGACAGGTTCAACATGGCAGATTGTAGACCATTATGTGTTCCTGGTTCTTTGGGGACAAAGTTATCTATTGAGGATTGTCCCAAATCTCCTCGTGAGGTGGAGGACATGAGCAGAGTACCTTGTGCTAGTGTTGTTGGCAATTTGATGTATGCTATGGTTTGTACAAGACCAAACATTGCCCAAGCAGTGGGAGTCCTTAGTTGATTTATGGCTAATCCTAGACAAGTTCATTGGGATGTTGTTAAGTGAGTGTTCAGATATTTGAGGGGTACTTCCAAGTATTCCATATGCTGTCATGGTAATGTTTCAGGACGTCCACATTCTGTTGATATTCGTGGATTTGCGGATTCAAATTGGGTAGGTGACATTGATAGCAGGAATCCACCAGTGCTTATGTGTTTACACTGTTTGGTGGTGCTATTAGATGGATGAGTAAGCGACAACCTGTTGTTGCTTTGTCGATGACAGAAGTTGAGTTTATGGTAGCAACTCATGCTTGTAAGGAAGCCATTTGGCTTAAGAGATTGTGTTTAGATATTGGTGTTGATGCAGGTCAGATCACGATCAGTTGTGATAGTTAGAGTGCACTTTGCTTTGCGAAGAATCCAACTTTCCATGCTAGAACAAAGCACATTGATGTTCAGTTTCACTTCGTGTGAGACATGGTTGAGGATGGAAAGGTAAATTTGGAGAAGGTAGATACTTTGAAGAATGTTGCAGATGCATTGATGAAACTAGTGGGCACTGATAAGTTCAGATGGTGTTCAGAGTCTATGGGCCTCTCGGCCTATAGCAGTTAAACCCTATTATTCTATTGGTTGTTACAAGGTGTTCAACAAGTGGGAGAATATTGGGAATTAAGGTGTCTTAACCTTGGTAATTCCTTGCATTATTTATGTTTGTATATATTATTTAATTGCCTATGTTGTAAATATTTGTAAATTCTATATTGTCATATTGTGGGATGTTGCACAATGATGTGTCATCCTACATGGAATATGACAACTTGTAATTTTGTCCCCACATGAGGAGATAGGCATCCCACTTTGTGGTAGGAGCATTTTTCCATGTGTCGGCATCTTCCATGTTGTGTAAGGCAAAGTTTGACCAAAATGGTTATGACGGATTCCTATGATGAAGTTATGACATGTAAGAGTCATAAATAGAAGCTTGTAAGACAGGTGAAGACATGTGTCATGAAGCATCTTTGAAAAAGGCATATTTGGGCACCTCAAGGTGGAATATGACATGTTGTAAGAGAATATGCTATTTATAGCTTGTGTATGATAGATTCTCTTACAGCTGTAAGTTGTAACCACTATGACAGATTCTATGACGGTCGTAAGTGTCATAAGAGCATATGTCATAGCCCATTTTGGAAATAGGTGACCTCTTTGGAATGGGAGATGTGGACAAGTGTCAGGTACATTCTACAATGTTGACCAAGTGTCCTTAGGCGTAGGTTTTGGGCCATGAGGCCAAGTTGGACGCCCATCCCAAGATAGGTCCAATATTGCCTTGTATTTTCTATATAAACAGGTGCTTAGAGAGGGAGTTGTATCACAGGTTTACAGGTACTGTTATGCTGCTAGATTGATTCCAAATACGAGTGTCGAAGATTATTGAAGCTTGCATTGCAAGTGTATTGTAAACACCTTTATCTTTTGTTAATACATTGTGTAGGTTTATGAGTGTGGGGTTTTTCACCCGATAAGGGTTTTCCCCACTGTAAATCTTTGTCTCTCTTCTTCTGCCTTCTTTCTGGTTCATGTGTATTACTGCAATATCTCATTTACATGTTCTATGTTGCTGTAGTTGTAAGGAATAATTTGAATTTGCATAGCCCTCTCTTCATTAGATTAGTGTAGGAAGCATTTTCCGCACACCTAGCTTCCTTTCAAAATCCAAGCTCCTCCCTCCTTGATAAGGTAGAGGACTTACCACACATAAGCCCTAGATTTACCCATGACTAATGCATTCAAATGTGAAATGCTCTTAAACACTAATGCAAATTCAACATAACCTAGCTACAATGTGTTGGGACAGGAAAATTTAAAATTTTCTTGTATTCTTACTCACCCATATCCGACCAAATCATAAAACATTATGCCCAAAATCATAATAATTAGAGGGTTCAAATTTCCTAATATTGGAAAGACCTCATTTTAGTCATACTGATCCATAAAAAGTAGCTGAAATGAGTATCAGTGTGAGATTACTGATTGGGGAGATGATTTCAAGAATCACTGATGGAGAAAATGATACCGATGGTCTTTCATCGGAGAGAAAGTTACCAGTCACGCCGATTGGTATAAGGAAAGACTATCGGAGAATAATCCAAAAACCCTCCTGACAGTGTAAGTCATACCGATGGAGGAGTTTGGTAGGAGTCTCACTGATCATCCAGTAGAATGGAGAAAACTAGTGATCATTGGCAGGAGATAAGCATCGAAATGAAAAATTAAGGAGTTTTCGATACTCTAATGTCTCAGTGATTAACGAAAAGTGTTTCGGTATAAGTCATGCCGACATGTATGGAACATAAGAACCATCAGTGAAAGCAAATGAATCTGAACAAAGCTTACAAGTCTGGCTGAAGCAATACTCACAACGATGTCGGTGACATGTTGTGAAGGTCTCTCCGATAAGGAGTGTAAAGGGCTATTAGGGAGATAACCATGATCGGGTGACATAAAATAAGTTATTCCAATAACATATCTTACTTTGATACAATGAGGATTATGTTCATTGACAAGACTCTCCCTGATAGTCATATCGAAGACAATTGACATATCAGAGAAGAACATTATTCTTACAACGATGAAGAAAGTCAGGCCGATGATAACCGTGCCCACTTCTACGTCGGGTAGATCTTGAAGATATCCTGCTGATACAAACTCACTTGTGAAATATGACATCGAACAGACAAATCAAGGGTTACAGTGATTGATCCATGAGCAAACGTTCGTGCCATGAGAAGATATTAAAATCACCCTGACATTACAAAAATCATGCTGATGAGAGAAGTTATGACGATGTGACATTTCACAACGATCAAGAAAATTGAAACGCTGGAACCATTAATTACAGACGATGAAGAAATCCTCTGAGATGCCATTTTAAAATTATTGCAATTGAGTTCAAAGGAATTATCTGAAGTGAGTGAGCAAGTGGAGACTTGGAGGAGAATACAGGGGAATTTGATCACCATTTCAAAATAATAGGTACATACATACAAACTTCTGTGCGATAGCCTGTAATTTGAATTTTCTGTCCAGGATTATAAATGGAGACTCCGGTGAAAGGAAAGGGTAGAAAACAACAGGGTGACAACAGTAAACCTTAAAGGCAAAAAAATGACAAAACCCCTGAAGAGAAAACAAAAGAGAGAAAACTGAACCAAGACTTAATTGATCAACTACCTGGATCAATTCCCAAAGCTCGAAGGTCTGCACAACTTAGGGCAGAAGTGGAGAAACTAGAAGACAAGTGTAAATACCTTAGGAACATTTGGACTCCAATTAGAGGCTATGAGCTTTTCAAATTCCATTACAATAGAAGAATTAGGAATTTTCTAGTGTTAAACCCATGGCATTTGAATTTGGGTAAATTAGTTGTTCCTAATGTGTTTTTGAATGCTGAACTCCTCCAACTTCTTGCTAAATAGTATAACCCAAGTCTTAAGGCTATATGCAACCCACAAGGGGAACCTATTATACTCTTCCCAAAGAATGCCATTTGTGAAGTTTTTGACTTGGATGATTTATGTACTATCCCCATTATTTATGAGGATTTGGAAAAAGAGTACTAGAGAATGGATATTACTTATAATGGATGGAGGTTGCCTATTCAAGGCCCAGGGCAGAGGGAGAAATGGTGCCTCTCAGTGAGTATGATGGCCCTCCTTTTCATGTATCATTATTTGAACCCTACATACAATACACCTACTACTATGTGGGCCAGGTCCTAGGATCAAAAGTCCTTGATTTCATGACAATTCCTCTAATGGTCATAGCTACAGACATCCAGTGCCACAATGCCAAGCAGTTTGATTATGCTACCTATATTTTTAGTAGAATTGACTCTGGTCCGACTACAATAAAGAACAATGCCCCATCAATTTCCTTTGAACATTATTCACTTCTCATGCACATGGTGCTCTATTATGGCCAGGAAGTGGGGTTATGGAAAACTGAATTCAAAGTTGTTCCAGTATACCAGAGGGGGCAAAAGTCACTCATGCAGATGTGGACCAGAATATGGGATAGCAGATATGCCCATTCTAGCTATGTGCAATTTGAAGAATACTGTGTGAAAGTGATATATAGATATTTCAGTCATCCCTGTCAGCATTCTTTATTAAATGAAATAAAGAGGTTTCTTAGACCTAAAGATTTTGGTGGTCCTCCTACTGTTACTCACAACTAGGGAGACTGGTATTGTTTTGAAGATGCTACCATGATCAGAGTTTATGGTTTTGATGATACTCCTTTTATATTGCCTAAGACTGTTCCTAATAGAATTGCCTACTTAGAAATAGTTAGGTGAATGCATTGTTCTAATGTGATGCATTTGGGCTCCCATGACAAACAGTCTTTTATGCCTAGTACTCTGTGTTTTGGAGATTTCACTGTGGTATCCAAGGAGGGTTATGGTCACATTATAGATAAACTGATGCAGTACAATATGAGGTGTGTTGAGGTAAGAAAAGGGTTTGATCCTGAGGGTTTTATTGACCTTGCTCAGAGAAAACAAAACCTCAGTGGGTACACACATGTCCCCTATCCACACGATGATGTCATCAGGAATTTGGAAGAGGTTGAGGTTGAACTAGTGGTTGAGAAATATAATAGGGACTTAGATGAAAAGAGGAAACAACTGGCAGAGATAGAGTTGTTATCTTCTGGTGATGAAGAACCTGTAGGACAAGAGGAACCACATCAACAAATAACAAGAATGTCCAAAAGAAAGATGTAACAATATCAGTCTCCTGGCATAGCACATGATGAGGAGGGGCCTGCTGATAAAGACCCAAGACAAATAACATATGATTCTTTTATTTTAGATGATAAATTTATTCATTCTAAAGAATTCAAATCATTTTTATATAAATGCAAAGGGAAAGAAATCCGGGAGTCAGTCGATGATATCTCTGCCAACAATGAAAGACAATTACTTGATATGTTGAAGACAACAGTGGATAGTGAATTGCAAGATATGACCCCTAGCAAGGGTAGACAACTACTCAAAGAAGCAGGGGTGATGATCGTTCCTGGTCTTGATTTGAATTCTGCTCTAGTATTTGATAGTTTTTTGCACAATATAGATGATAAATACAAGCTCACTCTAGAAGGTGTCACTGAAGTATATATGGGTACAAATAGAATAATGATGAAAATTCATTAATGATATGGGCCCTGTATCCTCCCCAGAAAAAGACAGTCATTATAGATATTGAGAAGACTTTTGGCCATGTCATGACTTTGAAGGCAGGGGAGACTGACCCCTTAATCACTGCATACATTGGCATTAATGTTGTAAAGTTGAATAAGGCACAAGCTCAGATGTTAATCAAAGAAAGAGATGCATACAAGCTGAGCTGTGAGAGATTGACCAAAGAAAATGACTATTTGAAAGATGTTGTTAAGAGCACCTTCAGGGGATCAGTAAAGAGATTAACTCAAGGTGAAAGCTCACATAGTGTCCAATCACCATCCATCGACCAAATAGCTCAAATCTAGATTGATACACTTGCCACAATACTTCAGAACATGCATACCAACATGATGCATTGGCTGAATCAATTTTGGGATAATTATTCTCAAAATTATAAAGCAATCCAAGAGCATGAGAGGCTTGACAAAAGGTTGCAGGAGAAACTAAATGAGATACAGAGTAAAGATACTTTTGACAAAACAGGTACCTCCAGTGCAAAAGAATTGATCGAGCAGCATCAGAAGTATTATGACCAACTTAAGAATGATGCCAAAGAATGTGTTGAAGCCTCAAAGGCAGGGGTGCCCACATTGTTCAAGAGCGATAAAGAATTGAAGAGCAAAGAGGAATGGAGCAGAGACTATCAAGCGATATTGCATGAAGCCTTAGAAGCTCTTAAGGACAAAGACTCTGCATCCGGGGAAGCCTGCAAGCATTTGGAGAAGATGGTTACAATGGATGTGATCACAAGAAATGCCATCAAATTTACTGATTCACATTGCAGCCAAGAGTACTTAGATCATATTGCTCAGCTATTCTTGTGGTTGAATAGAGCATAAGCATGGTTATTTTATTGTTGTTATGTTAATCATGTTAATTCCCAAAAGACTTCTTTGAAGAGTTATGTCTCTTCATAAGTATTCCTATATAAGTTGAACATATGATGCTGAATTATGATCAGTAGTAGAATATAATACATAAAGTTTACAATGTTTCTCAAAGACCATGTTGCAAGTATATTATTAAAGAAGTAAATTGAAGTTCTCTGATTCTGTGGTTCTATTCTGGCATCAATTGTTTGTTAAAATTACTCAATTGTATGGTTGTCTCCAGTTCAGTATTTCCTTGTTATTCAAATTAATATATCAAGTATATAGTTGATTTGTCAATGCACATTTGCTGTATCTATGTGATTGAATTAATTGGTTTCCATTAGAGGAATTAAAAATCCTTCTAATCAATCACAGTAACCTGGAAGTGTTAGTTTGGATTACTAAGAAGAACCATATAATTAGGATTGCCATTTTGGCTCCAAGTTAATATTATCTATTATTCTTGCATATTTCATTTAATTGGTTCCTTCAAGAAAGGATTAAATTACCTTCTGGTGAATAACAAGAAATCTGATTATATTACTTGGATTATTAAGAAGAGTTTGTCAGTCATTTCCTTACACATTTATACAAGTTATAAACTAAAATATTGTGCCAAACAGTTAGAATTATTGCCCACTATAATCCACTAGTCTTATTCCTTCATTTGACTCTGTTTACCCAACAAGGCACTGGTCTTATTTCAATTCATCATTTAAAAACCCCTTTATTATCTAAGCATAGTCATAAAATTCACCTTGATATTGCTTATACAATTTATACCAATCATTTATCAGATATTAGATATAGAATTAGTGAGTAAGCTTTCATCTATTCTACACCATTTGCCACTGTATGTAGATTCATTTACTTAGTCAAGACATTTACATTCAGTCTGCTTTAATTTCCAAGGTTCACCCACCTAGGTGTAGCAGGACCTAAAGTGCAAGGAGTCATCAAACCCTAAAGGTTGATTCCATTGCGTTAGTTCAAAAACGTTGCGAATCTAAGCATAGAGCCTGGCATCCTCTTAGGATTAGCAACCTGCATTTTTGAGACCTAACACAATGGAGATAATGGAGAGAAAATTTGGCATAGTAATATTACACTAAAATTGGATGATCAAAATGGCTTGTGGAGGCTTGTATTTATAGGCAAATTGGAGGGGATTTTGATCCAACAATGGAGATTGATTGTTGAGATCAAGGGATGAGATTGATTGTGAGATGGAGGGCTAGGATTTGATCAACAAATTTGGAGGGTGGAGAATAAAAATAAATATTTTATTCATTTTGAGGAGGACTTAGCATTAAATGTGATTTAGATGGATGAGGAAATTTAAAATTAATTTCCTTGGGATGAGATGGAATTCAAAATTCTATTTTATGTGGAGTTGTGAGAGACATGTGACACATGCACATTTTTGGCCTCTTACATTTGTAAGCTAAAAAAGAGGAAGATGTTTTATCATGAAAATGGTAAAAATGAGTTGGAGTGCTTATGAATATTTTGTATTTTTTTATTTGTGGGTGTGGGAGAAGGTGTTAATCATGCTTTGACCAAGTTAATCAAGGTGATTAACTTAGTTAATGTGGCTGGAAACAATTAGTGAGTGAGGTAATTAAGGTTTAGGATTAATTAAATAATGATTTCTTTAATTAATCTAGGTCTAGGAGTCATGTAGGCTAGGGTAGCTAATTAAATAATGTCTATTTAATCAACTAGGTTAGGGGTAGGCTAATTAGTAGGCTTTATTAATTAGATAAACATGATTTATCTAATTAATTGGGTTTAGGGAAGTGGAGAAACTAACTAAATAAATATTTGACATATTTATTTAATTAATTGGGTTAATGTTAGAATGTGTGGCTATTGAATTAATCAAGTTAATTCAATTTTAGGGATAAAATGATAAAGAATAAGTGAATAATTCAGGTGTTGGGTGAGGTAATTAATTAAATAAAAATAAAAATTTAATTAATTAACTAGATGAGGAATTAGTGATATGGATAATGTTGGGGGATAGTTAGATGGTTAAGAAATTTTTAGGTGTCTACATTTGCCCCTCTTTGACGTGGTGTCATGACCTAGTAGGGATATAGCATCAAGTCAAAGAATTTGCCCCAGCTGCCGGGAAGGAGTAAAATGGATGAGGGATGCCCCCTCAAGAGGTCGGGTGAAAAAATAAAAAATTTCAGGTGATCTCTCTAAAGGAAGAAATGGTGGTGAAAAATGGATAGAGGACAAGAAATTAGGTTGATTGGAAGACAAATGGGTGAAAAAGATTATGTTTTGCACTCTGGGGGAAGAAAACGGTGTTGGAGGATGACATGGTAGGCTATAAATGGAAAGAGTGGGCCCAAAGTGCCACATTTGCACACGTTGAGATTATTGGACGAGAGGAGATAGGAGACAAGATGGTGCAACCACCTTTCCCCTGCTACGAGCGAGTGTGCACCTACCTGAGATCAGCCTTGGTGGATCCACAGGTATGTTGACTATCTTTGACTTTGTCAATTTTGGGTTTCAGGACATTTATTGCATGGGAAAGGGGTAGATTAAGCAGATTGGCACCATCACTTAGTCATTTTGGCACCATCCATGGCTGAATTGGCACCATCCTCTAGATTGGCGCCATAGGTCAATCGGGGGGGCTAGGAGTTTTGGCGCCATTTAGGAATTTTGTGGCGCCATCGTCTAGTTTGCTACCATCCTGAAATAGGGGTATTTTGGAGGAATGGCACCATCAGTGAAAGTTTTAGCACCAAACTCTAGTTTGGCACCATATGGTTGAGGGTTAGAGTTTTAGCGCCATATGCTGGCACTTTGGCACCATCATCTGGAATGGCACGATGTCTGGGAGTTTTGGCGCCATGCTCTAGAATGGCGCTAGGGTTTTTTAGGTCAAGTGATATTTTGGTGCTAAACTTTGGTTTAGTGCCAAACATGGTAGAATTGGTGCCATCCTGCAGATTGACACCATACATGTAAGAATTGGCGCTAAACTCTGGTTTGGCACCATATGGTTTAAAACTGGCACCAAACTCTATTTTGGCGCCATAGGGGTTAGGAACAATGACATAGCTCTGAATTAGAAGAAAGATAAGTTTTTGATGATTACTTTACAGATGTAGATTGATGGGCATATTGTGGCTTCACGGTAGCTACGAGTCCCCGTAGTTATGAGGTTGTTAGATGGCTTTGATCAATCTACGTTAGCTAGATTAGGGAGATTAGGACTATGGACAGTGTCTGAGATGCCCAATATACGGGCACATAGGGCCATGATGATGGCCCTAGTGGAGTGATGGAGGAGTGTGACATGCTCCTTCCTATTACCTATAGGTGAGATCACCATCACCTTGGAGGATGTGTGGAGGATTCTGAGGTTGTCAATTGCTGGAGCATGGGCTACATATGATATTACTACAGGATGAGCAGCCCTTGATAGGGATTTTGCCCCATGTCATTCGGTTCTTACAACAGATCGACAACAGATGAGCTATGCTTGGACGTTGGTAGCTGGGGTAGATGACTTTACACTATTTCTATGTGTAGAGATTGGGTGTCTGGTGATGCCAGATCGACGCGCGCAGGGCTTCTCAGTTGGTTGGGGTGTGGAGATTGAGCAGATGGTTTGACATGAGACGGTGTATGCATGGGGACCATGTATGTTAGGTCAGTTGTACCATGAGATGCACACTATTGTGTATCACCTGGATGGGGCTCTGTCTACTGGGGTGACACTATTACATGCGTGGGCCTTCGAGCATATAAGCATCACAAGGCTGCATGGAGCTCTGTTTTAGGCACAGTTCAAGGCATTTGTATTTTTGTATAGGGCACCGATTCAACATTCTTATGTTGGGCAGCTGCGATATTGGTGGCATATTTTTGATGACTTGGTTTCCATTGTGTGACATCCATATATCAAAGTGGAGGCCTGGGTGGATGATCATATCCATATGCCATATACATTCCAGGCTCGGTACTTGATAGGCTGAGGGGATCATACCATTGATAGGTATATCCCCTCATGGGTGTGAGGCAGTTTGGGTTATGACAGGACTTGCCACAGGTGATGGCAATTTTTGCGAGGACACCACAAGATATCAGATGGCCGGCACACATAGCACCCCAGGTGGCTATTCAGGATATTGCAGCACTGTAGCCTATGCAGTGGGATTGGAGGAGTACAATGATTAATGCAGGGACCACCCCATATTATGATTGGTGGTGGGCAGTGTGGAGGTGGATCCGCTTAACAGATCCTGTGGTCAAGCTGGATATGATAGTGGAGGAGGGGGAGGATGGGGAGGAGGTTTGGGAGGAGATAGTGATGGAGGAGGTTCCCATTGATGAGGGTGATGGTATTGGTGTTTTTGCAGTAGCAGCAACTAAGTAGGTATTGGGGAGAGGACAGGGTTAGAGGTAAGGACAACAGGGACAATAGTAGGTACCTCAGTAGGTACCTGTGCAACAAGGGTAGAGGGGATAGATGCCACTACCGCAAGCAACGTAGAAGTAGTAGGGACAATAGCAGACACCACCTTAAGCTCCATCTTAGCAGCATGCACAGAGGGGACAGATGCCGCCACCGCGAGCACCGCATTAGTAACAGGTCAAACCACTTACATAGGTGCAAAAGGTACCAATGGGTCAAATGGGGCCATTTACAGGGGCTAGGGCGTCAGAGGTAGGGAGCTCAGAGATAGGACCTAGTCCTGCTCTGGGTACATGTACTAGGCGTCAGTGTACTTGAGCTGACAAGGAGGATGCAACAACCCTATAGGCCCAGGTGGCTAGTTTGGAGGACTTGGTGGCTCGTCAAAGGTAGGAGCTTCAGCAGTTATAGGGAGCATCTACCCTGTTAGACGGAGGGAGTAGGGTAGATGGAGATGGTCAGGTTAGCGCATTGCAGGTATAGATAGGGAAGCTACAGGCACAGGTGGTCAAGGTCACTTCAGAGAGAGACATAGAGAGGTCCCTGCGTCAGGATGTAGAGGGACAGGTTGTAGGTTTGCATGAAGAGACTATAGAGGATGGTAGATGGGAATAGCGTTGGCCGGATATACTAAGATTCCTATCCTCAGATGCAACATCTATGGGACCAGCTCTCAGATCAGTGCTCGCGAGATAAGTATTACTATGGTGCTTATTATGTTGCGGTTCTTGAGGGTCAACAGGTACTTGGTTATAGTCAGTAGAGTAGATCTAGGATGTCTACGTCATACAGGTCCAGGAGATCTTAGCAGTCTATGCAGTAACCCATGGCACCTCCACAATAGCCACATCAGTAGTAGCAGCCGCATCCTGGGTCTCCTATTGACTCTGTTAGGGGGTCATCAGCCCAGGGTTGATGTTTTTGAGATTTTGATGTATTTTTTTGCCCTTGTGGCATTTGTGTATGATGACATTGTATTATTATTTTTGAGTGATGTATATTTTGGCGGCGATGTATGTAGTTCATGGTTATGGTTAGTTATTATGTTTTATGGATTATTATGATGGATGCATTTATGGGTGTTTATGGATTATGATGATGTTATGGCTTATGATGATGTTATGGATATATATGTATGTCATAGTGATGTTTTATGGATGTTTATGGTTCTATGATGTTTATGGATTATGGTGATGTATATGGATAGGTAGATGGATGTTATGGCTACTTTTTCTATTCATGAATGGATGTTATGTTATGATTATTGATTTGTGGTATGAATATGGATTATGTCATGGATTATGATGTGAATGATAAAATATATGCTTAGATTAATAAACATATATTATATATGGAAATGGATGTGAAATGTAATGGTTATGTAATGGATAAATGGGTATGAAAATGATAATGATGGTAATTGGTTAATGGATATGTAATGTAATGGATTTATGGTTAATGATGTAATGATTAATGGATGTAATGATAAATGGATAAATAGATTAATGGATAAATGGATTAATAGATGTAATGAATAAATGGATTAATGGTTAAATAGATTAATGGATGTAATGATAAATTGATAAATGGATAAATGGGTTAATAATGATAAAAATGGTTATGGTAAATGGATAAATGAGGCATAATGAATACAATGATTAATGAAATGGATAAATGCTAATGGATGATAGATGGTTATGACAATGGTTAAATGCAAATGGAAAATGATTAATGAACAAATGCTAATGAGATGGGAAATGGGATGAAGTGGTTGGATGTCATGATACATCACAATATTATTAAACCCTGGGTGATGGGGTTAGGTGGTTGGAGTAGGTTTAGGGATGACTGGGATAGGTTTAGGGATACTAGGTCACTTTAGACACCACGTTATTAGAGGGGTTTTGTTGGAATGGGTGAAGTATGTAGAATGAATTGGTTGGAGTGATTTATTGTGGGGGGGAGATGTTAGATTGGGGGGGTATGTTAGAGTGGGTGAATGGATGGGGGGGTTGAATCATTATTAAATGCTAAGTCCAGATAGTGTGTTGAATGGTTGGTGATAGAAAGGGGGGTGGGTAAGCTAGGTAAAGTACTTGCATTAACATTATTGAGAGCATTTCTAGATTTATTATAGCAAAAAGAGATATGTGTAGACACCCTAAAATGACCAACTTGTCATGCTACTTGCATTTCATAATCTGTCTAATCACCTGCATTGCAAACGTTAATTAAATAATCTAATTATTTAATTAATTTCACCAAATTCTTCTAAATCACAAAATTGCGACATTAATTAAATAAATCCTCATTATTTAATTAATTAAATTAAATTCCTCTATATTCTTCCACAATTAAATAATTTTAATTATTTAATTAGATCATTATCCTCTTTCCAAAAATTAAATCCACATTAATTAAATATATCCAATTATTTAATTAATTCAACAAATTCCCTCTTATCTAAAATTAAATAATTCTTAATTATTTAATTAAATCAAATTTGTTCTTCCAAAATCATGCACAACAATTAAATAAATTTATTTATTTAATTTGCTTTCAAAATCTTCTAAATTAAATAATTCCAATTATTTAATTATTTCTTCCAAAATATCTTCTCTAAATTTAAATAAATCAATTATTTATTTAAATTGCTTTTTCTTCTAATTTGAGTTATCTTTAAAATAACTCAAGCTTTCTTGCTCATCAATTAAATATAACTCAAGCTTTCTATATTTAATAAAGCAAAATATCTTCTTTTCTCATGCAAATCTCTTCTTCTTGTTTTAAATCACTTAACTGATTGCTTTATTCTTTTAATTGATTTATTTCTTCAGTTAACTCATTCTTCTATTCTTGATAAACTCCTCTCAGGCAAAGGAAAGCAAGATACATGTCTTCTTCTCATTCGTTGCACATTCCTCAACTTATCTCCTCCGTTGATTCTTCTGAATTATCTGGACCGTTGATCGATTTTCCTTGAAATCTATATAAACCCCCCTCATCTCCTTCATTATCTCTCTCTTCGATCGTATTCTCAGGCATACTTAACAGAGCTTCGAGCATACACAACGCGTCGATTGAGCACTATAACGATCTTTTGACATTGATCTCTTGAGCACTACACTTGCTTGTTGCAGCTATGGCTTTGCAATTTCATTGAGCAATTCTACATTCAATCCAAAGGAAACAACACAAATTTCGGTAAAAGTCTTTATTGCATTGATTATTTGTGATTTATGGCTTTTACTTAGATTCGTTTCCTTTATGTTATTGGGTTCTTTGGTTTTATTTAGTTTAGATTTAATCCATTTTTCCATATACACATTCTGGCACGCCCGGTGGGACCCATTGGTCCTAATTTAATATCAAATTTGTGGAATTTTTAGTTTGATTTCACAGGTTTTTTAACTCTTTTTTTGGAGAGATTCGAAAAAAAAAAAAAATTTAAAGGAAGCTTGCTGGGCAAAAACGGAGGTCACGGTTGTGTTCGGAAGGGTCGAGGGACGAAAAAAAATATAAAATTTGACCTATTTCGGTGAAGGTAAAATTTTTTCACCTCTGGCACGCAACCCGAGGCCATACAATCACTGTGAGGTACGGTAAAAAAAAAAAAAAAAAATTCTTTTTTCAAAAAAAAATAAAAAAAAAAAAAAAAAAAAAGCAAAAAGAAAAAGCCAAAAAAAATCCAAAAATAAAAAAGCAAAAACAAAAACCAAAAAAAAAAACAAATAAAACAAATAAAAAATGAAGTGTTTTTAGTTTTTATTTCTTTTAGAAAGTAAAACAAAGTAAAGAGAATCTTTTTTTTCTTTTTATTTTTTGAAAAAAAAAATAAAGCACCTTCAGCCCAGCAGCAGGTCACATCAGTGACCAGGAGCCAGTCACAGGGGGCTAAGACAGACCCCTCTTCAATGAGCTTTTTAAATGAATAGGCGATTTTCAAACCTCATTATCTTGGTCATACGGACACGTATTTCAGTGCTTTTTTTTTTGAAATAGGCTAGAATTTCGTGATCTACATCGTGGTGAAATTGGTTTTTTCTCAAGATTCTCTGATTTTTCAGAAAATTTATTTTCTCACTGCTGTCTTTGTCTCGTCACAGTTTTTTGACTTTTCAAGCTTCATAACTTTCACAAACGGACTCGGATTCAGGTGATGTTTTTTTTGAAAGTTGGTATTTTTCTGTCCTCTACACAGTGGTAATATTTTTTCAAAGATTTTTTGAGATCTATTTTTTAAGACCACTCATTGGCCTATTCTCAATCTCTGACTTCAAGCACTTGCTAACTTTTGAGTTTGTGTGGACCTAATATCACTTGTTGCAGCTTCTTATTACTCATACAGAGCAAATATGTGTTTTTAACATGTTCATGCAGGATGAGCATTGAAGACCTCTTGATCTATCTCACTAAGTCTTAGAAACACATTGCATGCTTAAAAGGATAATTGAACAAATCTTTTCTTGCAATCTAAGTCTTAGGAACATACTGCTTTTCTTAAGGGACAATGGACATGTATGAACAAACACCTCAATTTTCTAAAGGACAATGGACATGAATGCCAAACACTTCATTTCATAAGGGACAATTTACAACTACAATCGTGTGTGTGCATAGCTTAGTTGCACCTTATTTTTCTTATAACGGGACAATTGAACCTTTGTGTGACGTGCTTGATTTTACATTTTTTGTACTTCCTTTAGAAGGGCCTGCTTTTGGATTGTGTTTCATCCAAAAGGGACGACCCTAAGCGGAGTTTTCCTTTGAACCGCTATATAAAAAGGATAAGGCAAAAGCCAAGTCCTAACTGACGTCAGCCTTACCTTGTGATGCCAAACTGAAAAGAGGTGTACTAGCCCTTTGTGGAAACGATTTTCACATTGAGCGAAGTGTTTGAAACTCTTAGTAGGATTGGTTAAAGCTTTTAGTAGCTTGTCGCATTGCTCGTAAGGCGTTGGTCCCTCAAAGTCACTAAGAACCAAATTAGATAGAGACTACCCGACCTACCTCCGAACATTGCGGTAATCATCAGTGCAAGGGAAATTGATTTAAACCCTTAAGATACTCACCATTGGCTCCCTTGAGAAGAGATAGTTTTCCCTTGGACATAAAACTCTTGTGACCTACTTGAGCTTTCCAAGGGGAGGGTGAGATATCCCTACCTATCGTCTCTCGCAAAGATACTAAATATCTGACACCTTTATGGAATGATATTTTTATCGACAGAGTATTAAGTTGTGAGCTGATCTACTGCAATGAAACCTTGTCTCTAGGGATAAAAAGTGCTTGTTATTGATTGCAACTGTATTTGACCTATGGAAACATTGGGCTTGTTTGGAGCCTTGAACATACACTATCTGTTGTGTCAGTCCTTGTGCCTTTTTTGACCACTTGTTTGCTGTGTTTTCTCTTGCCAAACCAATCCAATCAGAAACAGAAAAATCTTGCCTTTGAAAAACATCTGACACTACTTCAGCGCCCCTGGTATTACAGCAGCTCGCCTTTGGTAATACAGTAGATCGCCTTTGGTCAAGCAGTAACCCGCCTCTGGCAAAACTCTACTTCAGCGCCCTCGGTATAACAGTAGCTCGCTTTTGGTCACTGTAGCTCGCCTTTGACATAGCAGTAACTCGCTATTGGTAGCTCAGTCCGTCACCTCTGGCCCATAGTAGCACGCTTTTGGTAGCACAGTCCTGCGCCTCTGGTCAAACAGTATAGCGCCTTTGCTCCAGTACTTTGTGCATCAAAGTTTGTCTGTTTCTTCAAAGCATCTCATAGATTCCCAGCATTACATTGTGTCCTAAACATACCCCATGGTCACCACTAGGCTACAGCAAACTATGAAGTCTAGGCAAGTTGTCCCTAAGAAGCACAAGTCACCCCCTCGCACACCACAATCAGGTCGTCTCAACATTACTCCCAAGGTGACTCCTAATACACCCGCGGCAAAACCAATCAGCTCTCCAAATATGCCGCACATAGAGGAACCAAGCAATCCTCATGAGGATAGAACCCCTTTGCTAAATGCACCGCAGTATACCACAGGCTTGCCTCCAGATTTTGTCCCACAAGGTTATGTCATAGATCAACCCCCATCTCAAGAAGAGCGACACTTTGAAATAGGTCAATCCTCTCAAGAAGATGGGCAAGATCTTGATGAATTTATACAAGATCCTAGAGCTATAGTTGCCTTTGATAAAATCCTTAGTGAGAACCAGGATCATTTCTTTCGCTTGCTTGCAAAGCAAGGTGCCAAGTTACCTCCAGATTTTGATGTGTCCACTCTCAAGGAGAGCACCAAGACCCAAGAAACCATACAAGCAGTGCAAACCATGTCCACGGCAACTACGCCCTTACCTACTCAAGGTTCGCAGTATAGGAATCCCCTTTTTCAAAATCCAACAGGGGAGAGGCCCATATCACCACTTTTGACTCCTATGGAGATCTATCAAAACCAACAAGAAACTCTCCAACGTCAAGCAGAGTTAGCTAGGCAAGCCACCTTAGCTCGATCCAATGTGCAACCACCTCCTAAAGTGTCCATCCCAAGCGCAAGTGGAATCTTGGTTACCCCATCACGCGTAGGTTTTCCACCCAATTACAATCCGGGGAACACGTATGTAGCCATGCAACAAGGGTCTCCACATATGCCACCTCCTATATCATCACACCTGCATGTCTCTCAACCAATTGGAGTCACGCAGCCCCAACCACAACATTCTTCTACTCTCATCCTCAAGCAACCCCAACCGTCGCAAATCACTTCTACCTATGTTCCTCCACCACAACATTCTTCTACTTTCATCTTCAATCAACCCCCACCATCGCAAATCACGTCTACATATGTTCCTCCTCCACAACATTCGTCCTCGCTCAACTTCTTTCATACATTGCCTAGCCACTCTCAGCATTCCCAACATCAGGTTTCCCAAAGCTATGTGCCACCTTCACAACCTAATCAAATGCACTTTAGCTTTCCTCCCCCCAATACGTTTCTTCAACCATCGCAGAGCCAACATTCTTACCTAGCACCACCTCCACCTCTGCCTAATCAAAACCCCCAATTCCAACCCAATCTAAACCAATCATACAATCCATACAATCCCAATCAATCTTACGACCCTTACAATACCACTGCGCATGGCTCACATCATAATCTTCCATATGGGCAACACCAACCGCTTTTTGGACAACAGGAGACGTTACCAACCCCTCCCACGACTATGGAACTAAAGATTGCGGAGGTGCAACAATAGCTATCCGATCTTACGTTTGGCCACACCAAAAAGACCTTCTCCTTGGAGGAAGTGTGCCCTTATCGTTTTGATCGGTCGTTACCAATGATCCCTTTTCCTCAAAATTTCACTATTCCCAAGTTCGATAAGTACAAAGGAAAAGGTGACCCAAAAGACCATCTTAGGGAATTCTATCTTGCTTGCTTCGAGGTCTCTCACAACGACACATATCTTATGCGTCTTTTTCCTCGCAGTCTTGGCGGACAAGCAATAGAATGGTTCTCACACTTACCTACGGGTATCAAGTCTTTCAACGAGCTAGCAGAGAAGTTTGCCACCCATTTTTCTTACAACGCAGAGCATGAGATTTCCATGACTGATCTATGCAACAATAAACAGAAAAATGGCGAGACTTTCATTTCTTTCCTTCAGCGATGGAGACAAATGGCTAGTAAATTCCCTTTCAAGATTCCGGAGAAACAGCTTGTTAGCATATTTGTACAGAACCTCAACCAAGAGTTAGGTTTCCATTTGCAAATTCTTAGTGCTACAACCTTCGATGAAATCACATACAAGGGTATCAACATTGAGAAGGCCCTCATTGCTAAAGGTGTGGTCAAAATCTTTAAGGAGACGAAAGATAGCAATTCGCATCAACAATCGAACGATAAACCCAAATATTGGAACAAGAACAAAAACGTGGTCAATGATGGAGTGGTCGATACTAAGCATGTCCAAACGTTGCAAACACCGCTGCAACTCTCCAAACCAAGTCAAGCTCTACCTCAACAACAGCAGCAACAAAGGCAGCCTTATCCCAACCAACAGCAACGACAACAAGAGCAGCCTCAACAAGATTACCCTCCGCGACGTCAATTTACTCCTTTGGGAGTGCCCATCGAATCGGTCTTACAGCAAGCTTTGCAGAAAAGGCTCATAACCTTACCTGATGCTCCTCCTTATGGAGAACCTATCTACAAAACTGCACGTTACAGAGACAATGAGTATTGTGAGTTCCATAGGAGCAAAGGTCATCGAACTGCATCTTGCATGAAGCTTAAGCACCTCATCCAAAACCTCATCGACGGTAATCAAATCACCTTTGAGAATGAATCACCAGCGCAACACACGAACAAGGATCTCGATATGTACAAGGAACCATTCCCTCATCATGGTCCACCTCCTCCTCAGGATAGAGGTAAAGGTATCAATCACGCTTCCACGTCCTTCGATTCCATTGTAGGTCATTTTGAAGAGAGTCGAGTGTCTACCCTCACCATTAAAGGCAAATCTACGGACTGTGCTATTACTACTCGTCGAGGTCATGTCACCATTCGTACACCTACACCTAGGCTTCCAGTTCAGTCTGATTATAATCTTGTCGAACATCTAGGGAGAACACCAGCGCAGATCTCTATTTTGGACCTTCTACGGTCATCACCTGCACATCGAGTAGTGCTAGAAAAGGCCCTCCAAGAGTCCTCCGTTCCTAACAACATAGCAGTCGCAGATTTCCAAGCTATAGTGGGTAATATTGCTTCGCCTTACAATGTGGTCTTCTCTGAGAAAGACCTTCCCTCCCATGATCCTTGTCACAACGATGCCCTCCATATTGAAGTGCTCATCCATAAGCGCAAAATCAAACGCATCCTCATAGATGGTGGTGCTGGTCTCAACATCTGTTCTTTAAAGTTACTAAAGCAATTGGGATACTCTGAGGATCACATCAACACTGATCATAGTATTACAATCAAGGGGTATGATGATGCAGAACGCCGTTCAGAAGGTGTTATTCACTTGCCTATACAGCTGGGCCCCGTTATGCTTGAAACTAGGTGTCAAGTTCTTGATATTGAGCTGCCTTACAACATTATTCTTGGCCGCCCATGGATCCATGCAATGAAAGCTGTTCCCTCCACATACCATCAGTCCCTAAAGTTCACATACAATGGTACGGAGATCACCATCCCAGGAGACCCTAATCCTTTTGAATTTTGCTGTGTCTTGCAAGGAAGCTATAAGAATTGCAACCAAGTGCCTAAAAATGACAAAGCCCTTGAATCCCCTCTCTATGTTGACCCTGAAACTCTCACGCAAGCCTCTACAAGTGAACCTACACCCCTCCCCAAAATCACAGCTCGCTTTCGAGATATAGGCTTTGGCACTTATGATATCTCTGAATCTTGTTGTGTAGGGCGGATGCCTTTATCTCCAAAATCTTACGGCAAACCACCCATTGCTAAAGTTACCAAAAAAGCAAATATTCCTCCCCCACCATTCCTAACCCAATTCCAACATGGACGGTTATTGGAAGAGGAAACTATTGAGGACATCTCTTCTTGGCTCTACAAGGAGAAAGAACCAGTCACGATACCAGTCAAGCAGTATGGCAATGGCTTAAGGATAGTGAAAAACATGGGCTATAAAGGCAAAGGTGGCCTTGGGAAACAGAATCAAGGCACTATGGAGCCCATTGTGGTAACAAAGAAGCTAGACAAGAAAGGATTAGGATTTGGTAAGAAGGTACCACGCGCCTCGGACATCGAGTATATCCTCGACGAGGTAGCTGACAAGTTTCCCGCCGATTCGACATCTACAGAGGATATCACTGATGACTCTTCCCTCCACATGACCAATCTATTCGTAGAATCCTCCATTTTTACACTATCCTCTGTATCCTTAACTTCCACCACCAGCACCCAGAATGTCACGCTTGTCTACCCTGAACTTATCGATTGGGACCAACAAGGGGCCCCCGTTATAGATGTATTTCAGAATGACGAAGCTTTAGCTGAGTTCATGGGACTTCGGGAAGGTATCCCTCTTGGCGATCACAAGGCAGGTTTTGTAATGGAACTAGAGCCCATGGCTTACTTTGGTGAGAATGCCAAATCCTCTAGTCGCAAAAGTGCAAATAAAGAAAGATCTCTAGGTGAAAACCACACTGTGGCACCTCCTGATCATAAAATAGTAAAAATAAAGGACGTATCCAAAGGTGAAAACCCAACTGTGGCACCTGAGGATGGAGGATTTGACCTTCCTTTACCATCTAAGTACCAAGAGAAATCAGCTCTACTAGTGGAAGATTCTACAGAGATCAACCTAGGTACAGAACAAAATCCAAAGACAACATTCCTAGCGGCATCATTATCTGATACAGAGCACAGAAATCTTAACAACTTCTTCTTGCAACGAACCATCAACTTTGCATGGACCTATGTAGATATGCCAGGGCTAGACCCTAAGCTGGTAGTTCATTATCTCACAGTTGATCCCAAGGTGAAACCAGTCAAGCAGAAATTGAGAAAAATGCACCCACAGATAGCTCTCTTAGTGAAGGTGGAGGTACAAAAGCTATTAGACGCAAAGTTCATACGACCTATCGACTATTCAGATTGGGTCTCAAACATTGTACCTGTGTCTAAACCTAATGGGCGCATCCGCATGTGTAATGATTTCAGAGATCTCAATAAAGCATGTCCTAAAGATGACTTTCCACTACCAAACATTAACATTATAGTGGACTTGACAGCAGGTCACGAGATGCTTTCTCTCATGGACGGATTCTCAGGCTACAACCAGATTAGAATAGCTGAGGAGGATCAACACAAAACAACCTTTACATGTCCTTGGGGCAATTACTGTTGGTGTGTTATGCCGTTTGGTCTGAAGAATGCAGGAGCAACCTATCAGCGAGCTATGACAATGATCTTCCACGATCTATTTCATCACATCATGGAAGACTATGTGGATGATATATTGGCTAAATCTTCTAGAGCAGAACATATACAGGTCCTAGGACAGATCTTCGACAGGCTTGAAAAATACCAAGTAAGACTTAATCCTAAGAAGTGTGTCTTCGGTGTCACATCAGGGAAGCTGTTGGGATACATAGTATCTCGTAGGGGCATCGAAGTAGATCCAGCAAAAGTAAAGGCTATAGTGGAGATGCCTCCACCAAAGAACCTTAAAGCATTAAGGAGCCTCCAAGGAAGGTTACAGTCCATCAGGCGTTTTATATCACAGCTAGCAGATAAATGTCAACCCTTTCAACACTTGCTCCGAAAGGATGTCTCGTTTCGATGGGACAACAAGTGTCAGGCAGCGTTTGATCAACTTAAGGAATATCTAGCTACACCTCCTGTATTGGTCCCACCAGTTGCGGACAAACCCTTGATATTGTACATCTCCACTACAAATTCGGCCCTAGGGGCCCTGCTAGCACAAAATGATGACTCAGGCAGAGAGCACGCAATTTACTATATCAGTAGAACCTTGGTGGGATATGAGCTCAATTATTCACCAATGGAAAGGGCTTGTTTAGTAGTAGTGTTCGCCTCCCAAAAGTTGCGACATTACATGCTGAACCAACACACAAATCTGATAGCCAAGATTGATCCCTTGAAGTATCTACTAGCAAAGGTAGCTCTCACAGGCAGACTAGCTAAATGGGTTATGATCCTTAGTGAGTTTGATATTGAGTACACAGATCGTAAGGCAATTAAAGGACAAGCCCTCGCGGATCAACTAGCAGAAGCACCTATGAAAGATACACATCCTATGGTAGCAGACTTTCCTGATGAGAATCTATTCACTCTTGCTAACTCCATAATGTGGAAGTTGTACTTTGACGGTTCTTACACGCAGCATGGATCAGGAGCTGGCATCTTATTTGTTACACCTCAGAATGACTACATTCCAAAGTCATATCAGCTCGCATTCCCTTGCACCAACAACATAGCCGAGTATGAAGCACTCCTCATAGGTCTCAATACAGCAGTTCAATGGGACATCACAGAATTACAAGTATATGGAGACTCACAGCTAGTCATCTGCCAAGTCACGGATGAATACCAAACAAAGGATGAAAAGTTGGTCCCCTACAAGCAACTAGTGGATGCCTACAAACCACACTTTTCTAGCATCACATTTGAGCAAATTCCAAGAGAACATAACAAAGCTGCAGATTCTATGGCTTCTGTAGGGTCATTGATTGATATGCCTGCAAATACACAGAAGTGTGAATTCTTGATCGAGCAATTGTTGATACCAGCCATCGATGTTCCTGTTACTGAAATCATCTGCGAACTTGTTGGTCCCAATTCCCCATGGTACGAAGATATCTATGAATACCTCAAGAACAAAACCTTTCCCCCTGACCTATCATCCACTCAACGTAAAACCTTTATCCGTCGATCCTCTCGTTACATCATTCTGGGTGATACACTATATCGCCGGAGTCTCGATGGTATCCTCTTACGATGTCTTAACGCGGAAGAAGCCGAAGCTACCTTACGAGACATACATGAAGGTGTCTGTGGCGCACATTCTACCGGTCCTAATCTTGCTAAGAAGATACTCAGAACAGGTTATTACTGGCCTACAATAGAGCAAGATGCTGCACAATTTGCTAAGAAGTGTCTACAATGTCAGCAACATGGAGATTTGATTCACGCACCCGCTCATGAGTTACAACCTGTGACAACTCCATGGCCTTTTTCTCAATGGGGTCTCGACCTCGTAGGACAAATCCACCCTTCCTCCTCCAATGGCCACAAGTTTATCATTACCGCCACTGAGTATTTCACGAAGTGGGTGGAAGCCATTCCTATGACCTATATCACCGGTAAGCAAATAGCCAAGTTTATCCTAAACTACCTCATATGCCGGTATGGTATTCCCCAAGCCATTGTCACCGATAATGGGAGACCATTCAAGAACCAAGATGTCCGTGCCTTATGCATACAGTACAATATCCAACATCGCTTTTCAACTCCCTACTATCCGCAGAGTAACGGCCAAGCTGAGGCTTCCAATAAAACCATTCTCAAAATCCTCAAGAAAACAGTTAATGAAGCTGGTCGTGATTGGCACTTGCAACTCAATCCCGCCTTATGGGCCTACCGCACTAGTATCAGAACACCCACTGGTGCCACACCATATGCCTTGGTCTTTGGCTCTGAAGCCATCCTACCTATAGAGGTCGAGATCCCATCCCTCCGAGTATCCATGCAGGACCTGATCGGCGGAGATGAGTATCGCACTTCCAGATTAGCTGAGCTTGAACTACTAGATGAGAGGCGTCTTGCCGCACTTAATCATCTCCATGTCTATCAAAACTGCCTCCGGCGTAATTACAACAAAAAGATCAAAGAAAGACGGTTTCAAGTTGGTGATCTTGTACTTAAGGAGAATCAGAGAAATCAAGCAGATCGAGAGAAGAAGGGCAAGTTTGAGCCTAACTGGTTAGGTCCCTTCATTGTGACAGCAGCATATGGATCGGGAGCTTATACTTTAGTGACACCTGATGGCATTCCTCTAGATTAGCCACTTAACAGTGTCCATCTCAAGAAGTTCTATGCCTGATCCTCAGAGTATTCCCACAAAAAATCAAAAAATCAAAAAAATCAAAAAAATCAAAAACAATCAAAAAATCAAAAAAATCAAAAATACAAAAATACAAAAACATTCATCCTCTGGTGAAAACCTAGCAAACAGGCACCTTGGATAAGTACCATAGTGAAAACCTGGCAAACAGGCGCTATGCGTAGAGTCAGCATCCATCGTCTATCGAGTCCTGTCCACTCCTTGTCCAGTTCGCAACCTGATTCATCCATCCATCCATAATAAAACCATTGACTTTGTTTGCATTTCCATCTCCCTACCTAGTATAGCTTGGAAATTTGTCAGTGTCCCTCATCGTCATCCCACGTCTTGATCTGTGTCTACAGTTAACACTGTCTTGTCCTAGGTCAAGTCTTTCGGTGTCTTCTTCGGCGGTCACCCCTACAGTTTCCTCTACCAGAATGGGGGCAAATCTTTCCTTAGCTTCAGTCTAGGATTGGTTCCTTGTTCGTGGTTCGCAGCGCGTACTTCAATCTTGTCTCATTTCCACAGGTAACACCCTTTAACGGACACTTCGCTCCTATGATAAGGCTGTTATCTTCTCAACACTTGTTCTACATCATCACACTAACCAGAACTACATACTTTCATCTTCGCAATCTTAAAGTACCTTGATCCCATGGATATGGGTATGTAGGCAGTCTGGAATACGAAGCACGTTTCCAGTACTCAGGTACATAAGATCACCTCTTCTTCGCTCTTTTCCCACATCATCACATCAACCAGAACTACATATCATCTCTTTTCAATCTTAAGATACCTTGATCCCATGGATATGGGTATGTAGGCAGTCTGGAATATGAAGGACGTTTCCAGTACTCAGGTACATAAAATCTCCCCCTTTCACCTTGACCAATTCATCACTCTATCCAGAACTACATATTTATCACGTTCATCCTCCATCGTAAGTGTGCCTTGATCCTGTGGATACAGGGTATGTAGGCAGTCTGGAATACGAAGGATGTATCCAATACTCAGGCACACACGATCCACCATTCTCCACCCGTTTCAATCCATTTGCATTTCATCCTTCTAGTCTTCTGTTTGTCAAGATCCATTCGCCTCGACTTGACTAACTCAAGCAACCAGCTAGCGCATCCTTTCAAAGCAAAAGTCCTTAACAAACTTGAAGCAAAGAGGCCTACTTCCGGAGTCATCTACTGTCCTGCATACCGATTGCCAACATCAGCTAAGTACCGCTTAACCAAGCCCTAGATCAACAAGCTTGTCTTCTACGAAGTGTTCCATTGTCGAGACCAACACACGCGTCTCCTGCAACATGTGGCATTTCCTGCAAGTGAGACATTGTCTTTTTAGGTAGATAGCACCCTTTAACGGACACAGAGCTCCTACGATAAGGCTGTTATCTTTCCTATCCAATCTATCCTGAGCAACCTCTTTGGCAAGAGAATATGTTGGCTGTATGTTTACTTTGTAAGTCAGTCAATTTGCTTTTTGGTTTATCTTTTGTTCCTTTTCCATTACCTATTCAAGACTACCTTGATTTATCTATAATCTTGGTATGTTGCGATGCAGTATGGATTGGGGGCATAGTCATTGCTTTCTGTGTGCTGTGTTTGAGGAATGATCTTTAGTATCTTTCTTGGCATTCTATTTATCTTGTGTGTGTTAGGACCTAGCATCTTACATATTAATAATTCTTCTTGCATTTACATGTATTGAAGTTTATTTTATGTTCAAGACTATGGCTTATTCGCATGTTCCAACAAGGTTATATTATGTCTAATGGATCTAATTTCAAACCGCTTGCTTGCAGAGTCAACGTCCACGCACTCGGATATTACAGCACCTTGGTCTTTTATACCTTGGTGGCAAACTATCCACGTGCTACATCAAACTAAGGATTGCTCTTTATAAACAAATGTGAAACCATTGCAACAAGCTCATCCATCTACCCATCCATTCATCCATGGCCTTATATAGTTTTCCAATAATAATCGATCAACAGTCTTTTCTATCATGTTCTCTTCTATCTCCACTTTCTTCTATCTATCATCAACCCAACCTTATCTGTCTCCAACAAATCTTCTAGTCGAGCGTCAACACAGTTCTTCTGTCGCTTCCCTATCTTTCCTCTCGAGGGGGCACCCTACACTAACTATGCTGGGGCAATTACCTACACTGGGGCATAAAAATAAAAAAAAACACATTGTATCACATCTTCAACAATCGATTTTCTTTGACGCAACGCTACATGTTGCATTGCATCAAAGAGGGGCAAAATGTAGACACCCTAAAATGACCAACTTGTCATGCTACTTGCATTTCATAATCTGTCTAATCACCTGCATTGCAAACGTTAATTAAATAATCTAATTATTTAATTAATTTCACCAAATTCTTCTAAATCACAAAATTGCGACATTAATTAAATAAATCCTCATTATTTAATTAATTAAATTAAATTCCTCTATATTCTTCCACAATTAAATAATTTTAATTATTTAATTAGATCATTATCCTCTTTCCAAAAATCAAATCCACATTAATTAAATATATCCAATTATTTAATTAATTCAACAAATTCCCTCTTATCTAAAATTAAATAATTCTTAATTATTTAATTAAATCAAATTTGTTCTTCCAAAATCATGCACAACAATTAAATAAATTTATTTATTTAATTTGCTTTCAAAATCTTCTAAATTAAATAATTCCAATTATTTAATTATTTCTTCCAAAATATCTTCTCTAAATTTAAATAAATCAATTATTTATTTAAATTGCTTTTTCTTCTAATTTGAGTTATCTTTAAAATAACTCAAGCTTTCTTGCTCATCAATTAAATATAACTCAAGCTTTCTATATTTAATAAAGCAAAATATCTTCTTTTCTCATGCAAATCTCTTCTTCTTGTTTTAAATCACTTAACTGATTGCTTTATTCTTTTAATTGATTTATTTCTTCAGTTAACTCATTCTTCTATTCTTGATAAACTCCTCTCATGCAAAGGAAAGCAAGATACATGTCTTCTTCTCATTCGTTGCACATTCCTCAACTTATCTCCTCCGTTGATTCTTCTGAATTATCTGGACCGTTGATCGATTTTCCTTGAAATCTATATAAACCCCCCTCATCTCCTTCATTATCTCTCTCTTCGATCGTATTCTCAGGCATACTTAACAGAGCTTCGAGCATACACAACGCGTCGATTGAGCACTATAACGATCTTTTGACATTGATCTCTTGAGCACTACACTTGCTTGTTGTAGCTATGGCTTTGCAATTTCATTGAGCAATTCTACATTCAATCCAAAGGAAACAACACAAATTTCGGTAAAAGTCTTTATTGCATTGATTATTTGTGATTTATGGCTTTTACTTAGATTCGTTTCCTTTATGTTATTGGGTTCTTTGGTTTTATTTAGTTTAGATTTAATCCATTTTTCCATATACACAATATGTTCACCAAGGTATGAAAGGACCAAGGTGATGATATATATCCATCTTTGCATGGACTAGAGTCACAAACAATAGGTTGATCTCATGCATGCCCAAGGTAGTATAACCTTGCCTAGATGAGGGAAGGAGACTCATAGCATAAGTTCTTTAGTACATAGAAGGTATGATTATCCTTATATGCAAATGGGAAACAATATGCTAGAATTGACCCTACATCTTCAAGATATGAATACTATTCTTTGGAGTAATGAAATCAACCCACAAGCACGACATACAAAGCAATGACCATGTCCATTCTAGGTGTTTTCCACCACATACCATGATATAGTGAGATCAAGGTAGCTTTGGAATGATCCCTGGAACAAATAAAAATAAAAATCAATAATAAAAAAGACAAACAAACCATACAAACAACCATTGTATCTCTTGCCAAGATAAGTGTTGATAAGATGACGGATTCTGGCTATTGTAGGAACGATATATCTGTTAAGGTGAGAATCAGTTGGTTATTGTTGGATAAATTTTGAAAGGTGAGAAAAAGGATAGTAGGCCATATGTGATGATTATGATTGGTTTATTGATTGATGATTTTTGCGTAAGATGTGATGTTTTGACATTATGCTTAGCATGTGTATTGTTTGATGAATTTAGTAAGCTCAAAAGATAAGGACCATCCAAATGGGTGGGATGGGTGCATCTTTTGCACCTGAGTACTGGATACTTCCTTCGTATTCCAGACTACCTACATACCATGTGTCCACGGGATCAAGGTACTTTAAGATGCGGGTGAGATGAATATGTAGTTCTGGTTTGACTTGATGATGTGGGAATGGTTCAGGATAGATGTGATGATGGTGGAAGATGATGTGTTGAGTGTGATGATGATGTGGGATTGTTTTTGGACTTTTGTAATTTTGTGATTTTTTTGGAGTTTTTGGATTTTTGTATTGTTTTTAGATTTTTGTGGATTTTCTAATGTTTTTGGGTTTTTTGAATTTTTGTATTGTTTTTGGATTTTTTGTGGATTTTGAGCTGTACAGGGAGAGCATACAAGGATCCTCGTTCCATGAATTAGATTTTGGGTGGGATAATGTAGGGTGGGTGATTTGATGTTTTAGAATTCCAAGCCATGGGAATGTGCATGATGTGGAATGTTATGGTGGATGAGAGGACTTATTAGATGGTAGAACCGACCACTACACATGGCGCCTAAGATAGGTTTTCACCATGGTACTTATCCAAGGCATCGTCGAAGTAATTTTCACCATTGGACGTCTTTATTACACTTGGTTTTTTCTTAATTTTTTGATTTTTTCTAATTTTTTTATATTTTTTGATTTGGGATACTTGATGGGCTATGCATAGAACTTTTTTAGGTGCATGATGTTCATAGGCTCATCTAGAGGCTGCCCTTCAGGTGTTGCAAGTTGATATGCTCCTGACCCATAGCTAGCTATGATGAGATATGGTCCCAACCAATTAGGCTCAAACTTTCCTTTCTTGTGGTGCTCTTGTAGGTTTTTCTGATTCTCCATAAGGACAAGGTCACCTATCGCAAACTTGTAGTTCTCGATCTTTTTGTTGTAGCTCCTGCGTAGGCAGTTTGATAGGCTTGAAGGTGATTAAGAGCATCCAAGCATTTCTCATCTGGGAGCTCTAGCTCATTTAGTCATGCAACTCGGTACTCCTCCTCAGTGATTATATTCTGCAATGAAATCCTGAGAGAAGGGAGCTCAACCTCAATAGGCAAAATAGCTTCAGAACTAAATACTAATGACTATGATGTGGCTCCTATGGGTGTGCAAATGCTTGTACAATAGGCCCATAGGGCGGGTTAAGCTAAAGGTGCCAACCACAGCTAGCTTCATTAACCATCTTTTTCAAGATGCGTAAGATGGTTTTGTTAGAAGCTTCAGCTTGACCATTACCTTGGGAGTAATATGGTGTGGAAAAATGATGTTGGATGTGGAATTTCTTGCATAGGGTGTAGACTTCTTGGTTTTTAAATGGTTTCTCTTTATCTGTTATGATGGAGAATGGAACACTGTAACAACATATTATGTAGTGGAGGATAAATTTGGTGATTTGGATGCCAGTGGTAAAAGTGAGTGGAATAGATTCTACCCACTTGGTGAAATATTCAGTAGCGGTAATGATGAATTTGTAGCCATTGGATGAAGGAGGATGAATCTTGCCTATAAGGTTGAGTCCCCACTGTGAAAAAGGCCAAGGTGTTGTTATTGACTGCAATTCTTGTGAAGGTGCATGAATAAGATCACCGTGTTGCTGACAGGGTAGACATTTCTTTACAAAGTGATAAGCATCTCGTTCCATAGTTGGCCAATAGTACCCTGTTATGAGGATCTTCTTTGCTAGAGTAGGTCCACTAGAGTGTGCCCCACAAATGCCTTCGTGTACCTCTTGTAAGGCCACTTCAGCTTCCGTAGAGTCGAGACATCGTAAAAGAGTACCATCAAGACTTCTTTGATAAAGAGTATCTCCTACGAGAGTAAAATGGGGAGCTCGGTGGATGAAGGTTTTGCGTTATGTGGATGATAGATTAGGTGGTAGGATGTTGTCATGAAGGTACATGTAGGTCTCTTGATACTAAGGAGATAAGGGACCAACAATGTTGCACACCAGCTCTGATTGTGGTATGTCATAGGCCAGCATTGGTAATTCTTCAATCAGGAACTCACACATTTGGCTGTCCTTTTTCATGTCGACCAAGGATCCTATAGTGGCCATAGCATCTACTTCTTTGTTATTCAACCTTGGAATTTGTTAAAAATGGATATCATGGAAATAATCTTTGAAATCACCAACCATCCTTTGTAGGGTAGGAGTTTGTCATCCTTTGTCTTGTACTCATTGTTAACCTGTCTAATGACTAACTGGGAGTCTCCATAAACTATCAGCTTTTCAATTTTCCACTGAATGACCATGCAAAGTTCTATGATGAGGACCTCATACTCTGCTACATTTTTTGTGCAAGGAAATGTTATTTTGTAGGACTTTGGAATATTGTCTCCTTGAGGGGTCACAAACAAGATGCCTGCCCTCGAGCTGCGATGTGTGTAAGATCCATCAAAATACATTTTCCATGTATCCATTGTAAGTACTATTGTCAATATCAACTCATCTAGGAGTTCTGAAAGCAATGGCTATTCTGTTGGGATAGGTGCATCGGCCAATTGATCAACAATCACTTGTCCTTTGGTAGATTTTCTTTTTGTGTACTTAATGTCAAACTCAATTAGTATCATAACCCACTTAACCATTCATCCTGTGAGAGCTTCTCTAGTTAGTAGATATTTGAGCGGATCGAACTTAGCAATGAGCTTTGTCTTATGGTTGAGCATGTAGTGTCTTAGCTTTTGAGAAGTGAAGATAATGACAAGGCATGCTCATTCAATAGGAATATAGTTTAGCTCATATGTCACCAAGGTATGGCTGATATAGTATATTGCTCTTTCTTTTCCTTATTCATCGTGCTGTGCTAGCAAGGCCCATATTGCCATTTCTGTTGTTGAAATGTATAGAATGAGGGGTTGTCCTTGCTTTGGTGGAATAAGGACTGATGGGTTAGCAAGATATCCCTTTAGATGTTCAAAGGAGCTCTGACACTAGTTATCCCATACAAATGCTGTGTTTTTTTAGAAAAGATGCTGAAATGGTTGACACTTGTCTATAAGTTGTGCTATGAAGTGGTGAATGGACCGAAGTTTCCCTTGTAGGATTTGAAGTTTCTTAAGTGTTTTAGGTGGAGGCATTTCCATTATAGCCTTAACCTTAGTGAGGTCAATTTCAATTCCTCTTCTTGAGATAATGTATCCTAGGAGTTTTCCAGAGGTGACCCCAAAGACACATTTCTTGGGATTTAGCTGCACTTTGTATTTCCCTAATCTATCAAATATTTTGGCCAACACATTCAAGTGGTCTTCTCTAGTTTTTGATTTTCCCAGTAGATCATCTACATAATCTTCCATTATGTTGTGGAAAAGGTCATGGAAGATAACTGTCATGGCTCTTTGATAGGTGGCTCCTGTGTTTTTCAATCCAAAGGGCATCACAACCCAGTAGTACGTTCCCCATGGGCATATAAAGGAGGTCTTATGTTGATCTTCCATAGCTATCCTAATTTGGTTGTAACCCGAAAATCCATCCATTAGTGACAACATCTCATGTCCTGTGGTGAGATCCATGATGATGTCTATGTTGGGTAGCAGAAAGTCATCCTTAGGACAAGCCTTATTAAGGTCTCTGAAGTTTGTGCAACAACAGATGTCCCCGATGACTTTTTCTACTGGTACAATGTTTGATATCCATTTAGGATAGTATATAAGGTGAATGAATCCCACGTCTAAAAGTTTCTTGAGCTCTGCTTTGACAAGGAGTGCTACTTGTGGGTTCATTTTCCTTAGCTTTTGTTTTACTGGCTTCACATCAAGATGTACTGCAAGGTGATGGACAACTAGAGTGGGATCTAAACCTAGTATGTTGACATATGTCCATGTGAAGTTATGACCCCTCTGTTTGAATAAAGCTAAGAAAGCCTCTTGTTCTTTTGTTGTGAGGGATTCTGCTCAGAATGTGATTTTGGGTGTCTCTTCTGTTCTAAGGTTCATCTCATGTGATTTTTCTACAAGGACTAGTGACCTTTCTTGATAGAATTCAGGTACTTTAGGGTGGTCCATTCTCTCATCCCCTAGTGCCTAGTGGAGGTTTTCACTAGGGGTTATGTCCTTTATTTTGATTTTTTCTTCATTCGAAAGTGCCACAAGGTGGTTTTCACTAGGGGATGTTATTTTTATTTTCATATTTTTGCGACTAAGAGTTTGGATTGTCTCCCCAAAGTATGCTGATGCAAGAGCATCCCTGGTTCAAGAGAAATCTTGCATGAACCATAAACATTTGCATTTCAGTTTGTTTTCATTTTAGTTTGCTTCTTTTCATTTTCCAGTTCAGTTTAGGTAGTTCAGTCAGTAGCAGTTTTTGTATTTTGGTCTATATTATGCTGTAGTTGCATTTCAGATCTTACAGAGCTAGATTTAACATCTAGATTCATTCATCTACATCATATCTAATTTTCAGAGCATTTGGATCAAGTACTAGAAAGTTATCGCTAACAAAAGATCAACAATTTTCTTAGACAGAGCATCTTGACAGTCTCAGACAATCAGCTGAAGGAGAAGACTTGCAGAGCATTTCTTGACTTGTGGAGCCTAATGACACATCATTTGATGTTCAGTGGTTCGTGGCCGACCTTCCTTGAGATCCACACATCATTCCATTCATTTGTGGAGGAAGTCTATTCAATTAGGTTTGACCTATCCGTGTACACACGTTACAGCTCTTCATTGGAGTTTGTGATCTTCCTTGGCTAACGAGGAGGAATATTTTGTACCGGAGATAATATATTGATGTAATAGATGCCTAAGAAAGTAGTTAGGATCATTAGCATAGGTGCATAGTTTGAATTTACATGAAGGAGCTTCAAAGCTATATCTTGTGCATATTGTGATATTATGAAATCAGGCCTGTGAGCCCTAATTGCAAGCCCGCATGTTGCCGGTTGATTTGTATTTGAATTCTATGATATATTGAATGACTGGATCTACATTTGTTTCATATCATTGAGTTGTTTCTGTTGTGTTTACTCTAGTTGCATGGCCTAGATATTTCTCTTTGAGGACCCTCCTAACCATGACTGCACCAAGTGGTATCAGAGCGAAAGTTCACATATTTGGGAGTGAATTGAGTAAAGTGGGTGAAGGAATTCTGTAAGATATTGCTGTGGACAGATTGCCAAATCTGAGGTAGGTTACTTGTGTCATAACCAATCATCGATTGTGAGGCAGTTGTCACCTTGTACCCTGATCGCCGAATTGAGGCAATTTGCACTTGATCCTAGGAAGATGCTGCTGAGGAGAATCCCTACTGTGAGATGATGGAAATGATGAAAATAATGTGAATTAGATTAGATGTTGTTGAAGAAGATAGAAGAAAAGGACTAAACCCTAGAATTTATATTGAGAGTGATGATGAAGAATTTTAGTCTGCGAATCAAATTGAAGAAACCTTAGGAGGTGAAGAAGAAGAAGAATCAGATCAAGTCAAGATGTTGCAAGCTATTTCAAATATTGGGAAAAGACCTAGAGTTGATGTATCGAATTATACTAGCAACTTGAATCCTAAGGAGTTGATTGACTGGACAAATGACATGGAATAATACTTTGAATATGAAGCAGTTGAAGATCTGGAGAACGTGAAATTTGCAAAGACAAAGTTGAAAGAACATGCTGCTATATGGTGGAAAGAAGTTTAGTTGGATATAAATAGAAGAGGGAAAGAAAAGATTACACAATGGGACAGGATGGTGACAAAATTGGAGAATTAGTTTGTACTTGTTACCTATGAGTTGGAGCTGCTGAAGAGATTGTAGAACTTGAGAGAAAAGGAGAAATCTGTGAAGGAGTACACTGAAGAATTTCATAAGATGATCATAAGGACATGACACAGTGAAGCAAGCAAGGAGAAAGTGGCTAGATACATCAATGGACTGAGATTGAACATTCAAGAAGAATTGAGTTTGGTAAGAATGATAACAATAGAAGAAGCATATCAATTTGCCCTGAAAGTTGAAGAGAAGCTGAATAAGAGGCATGATCAGAGACAGAGAGGTAGAGGAGGCAAATTTTAGAGAGGTAGAACATTTTTCAAAGGAGAAAGCTCATATGCGGAGTAGAACAGACAAGAGAACACATTCAAGAAGGAGGAAAAAGATAACAATGCATACTAGAGAGATGATAGAAATTTCTACTGCAGAGGAAACCCTAGTCCATATCGGAGTGAAGGATACCAAAGAGAAGGAAGAGGACCTGATAGGAGAACATTTAGAGGAACCTGTTTCAAGTGTGTAGGTGAAGGACATAGAGCATTTGAATGTAATCAGGGGAGTACAATTAAGAGAATAGAGAATAGTGGAAGAACAACCTATGTGGAAGAAGAATCTTTTGGATCACCTAGTTTAGTTGGTAAACCTGAGAAAGGAGAACCACTTGTGATGAGGAGGGCACTATTTCAAGTAGAAACAAATGAGGAACCACCGCAGAGGAAAAGATTGTTTAGAACCAGGTGCAAATGAGGAGGTAAATGTTGTAAAGTTGTTATTGATAGTGGTAGTTTAGATAACCTAGTTTCAGAAGAGATGGTGGCTAAGTTGAAGTTAGAAAGATTAAAACACCCTAAGCCCTATCAGATAGCATGGATTCAGGATGATCATAAGGTATTGGTGAGTGAACAATGTTTGATGAAATTTCATATTGGATCTTATCATGATGAAGTCTTGTGTGATATTATGGCTACAAATGTATGTCATATATTGTTGGGTAGACCTTGGCAGTATGATAGGAAAGATATACATAATGGGAGAAAGAATACATACACTATAACATCAAATAGAAAGAAAATTACTTTGATCCCTTTAGAAGATGATCCTAAGAGTGAAGTATGTGGGAATGCTAGAATCTGTTTGGTAGATGGAAGGAAATTTCTGGATGGTTTGAGATATGAGAATATGTGTTATGCTTTGATCCCTAAGAAGCCTAAAACATTGAAGAAGGAGACTGAAGAATCACAATCAGAGGAGATAAAAGAGTTGCTGACAGAGTATGAAGACATCATATCAGACAATGTACCTGAAGGATTGCCACCAATCAGAAGTATCAGTCATCACATGGATCTTATACCTAGAGCTAGTTTTCCTAACAAAGTAGCACACAGAATGACACCGAAAGAGAATGAATAATTGAATAGACAGATACAAGAATTGTTGAGAAAAGGTTTGATCAAAGAAAGTTTGAGTCCTTGTGTAGTACCTGTAGTGTTAGCACCAAAGAAAGATGGAGAATGGAGAATGTGTACAGACTCTAGAGCAATAAACAAGATCACAATTAAATATAGATTTCCTTTACCTATGATGGGTGATATCATGGATTATTTGAGTGGAGAAAAATATTTCACAAAGATAGATTTGAAGAGTGGATACCATCTGTAACATCAGAAAATGTCCCCTTGGAGGCTTTTCCCTCATAAGGTTTAGCTCCTGGGTCTCTAGCATGCATTTAGGACATTTTAGTTCATATTTTGGCATCTCGATGGAATGAGGCCTAGGTTCCATGGCAAATTGGACCTAGGTGGACCCCTTGAGCTGTACACTACCCAAAATAGGGGGAGGACTTGGGTGCCTGCCCCCTAGTCCTACCCTATTTTGGGGTAGCCCTAATTTTTGGGTGTCGGTTTATGACCGTTATTAGGTCCTTTTGCCGACACGGTAAGTTTTAATTTTTAAAATCTTGGTGGGAGTTCTTGTAGTTGCATATATAAGCATGCTTAGGCATTCATTTGTAAACTGATTTCAACTAGATGATTACTAGAAAGCTATTGTGTTCTCAAGGAGATCCAAGGCTTTCTATTGTGTTGCAAGAGCAGACTTGTGTGTTTTGTGTGTTGATATTTGAAGATTTGAGCATCAATTTCCTCATGGCATGAAGAGAATCTTCTTGCCATGAGAGCTTCACTACAAGGTGATATAATATTATGTTTTCATCATTGATTCCTTTGCTTTTTGCCTCTACCTCACAAGGGCACACACCCTTTATCTGACAACGGTCTTCAGAGACTTAAGTGTCCTCTGGGGCTTGACTGAGGCAAGCCTCTAAACACAACCCCCAAACCAAGTCTTGTGATTGCAGTTGGGAAAAGTAAAGTTGCAGGAATAATTGGCAGACATCAAGGATTCAGGATCTAAAACAAATTTAGACAAAGGAGCACTTCTAGGACTTGGGTGCTTGCTCTAGTGTCCTCCGTAGACAGATCTTTGAAAACATAAGTTACAGGGCTGATCAATGTCGGAAGGAGGTCCGGCTTCCATGAAAAAGTAGGTACCTTAGACTTGGGCGCCTGCTCCAGTGTCCTCAACTATTCTACTTCGGAACCCTAAAAGCAGGTATTCTGTGATTTGGTATTTTATTCTTGTCTGCAAGAGCTTTTTCCATCTTTTGTCAATTTGTTGTCGTATTTGCATAATTAGGGTTTTAATGGTTAGTTGGACATAAGAGAAGGAAAATTAACAATTAAATTCCCTAATCCAAGTTTCCCTACATCTGCAAGTGACCTAGGGTATGATAGTGCTCGTCACTAGACCCTAGATCCTTGAATGTAAGGTGGAAAGGAGGATTTAAACATCTAAAATCTAGAACATTAACAAATCCAATTTTCCCCAAATCATTTTGGTGAACCCGTGTTTTTGGATTTAAATTGCAACTTGATGAGTGTTTTTCTTTAGATTTGGATTGATTTCATTCATTCATTTGGTCATTCATTTCATTGCATTGAGAAAAATTCAAAAAAAATGAAAAATATAAAAAAATTGCATTGTTTAGCTTACTAAATTGCATCAGTTCTTCCTAAATTTTCCTAATTCATGATTTTTACATCAGATCTGATATAAAATATAGAAAAATCCAAAAATTCAAAATTTTGCATTGCATTTTCATGATTTAATTGCTAGGGTTTTGTGGAAATTTTGACAATTTTATATAACCTAGTAATTCCAAAATATGGGGTTAGTAGGCAAAATCTTTTTCTCAAATTTTTCTACTAATTTTAGAGGCTCATTAAAATTAAAATTTGTCTGTAGTCTTGCATTTTAGTGTAAATTTGCATTTAGATTTAAATTATTTGCATTTTTGCATAGAAAATTTCAACAAAAACTAGCAATTTTGATGCATTTTCATTAAATTTGCATGGGCATTTTGCATGTTAAGGCTTGAAAATAATTTTCAGATCTGAGAGCAAGTCAATTTCATCATAAATTATACTTCAAATCATTCACATAGAATTTTATCCACAGATCTCAAACCTAGGGCTTCAAAAACAACGATTTTCACTAAATTTGGCCTTATCAACTTTATAAACTTGCACCATAGGTGTGTTGTGAAAGGTATTTTAGAATTATTTTACTATTATCAGGGTAATCATTTTATTCCCCTCATAAAAATCTTCACAACACCCTTTTAACGGGCTCTTGTAGTGAAAATTCGGTGAAAAACTACACATTTTGGCTATTTTTGCCCTAGGGTTTGACCTAGTTTGCACTCCAAGCATGTTGTGATCAATTTTATGGATTGAGGTGACTAATATTATTGATATTATTTTCTGTACCTCCTAAAATTCCTTACAACACCTCCTTTTCTAGGACTTGGAATTGAAAAACCGTGAAAAATTGCATATTTTGCTATATTTTCACTAGGGTTTTACCTTAAGTGGCACTAAAATCGTGTTGTGTTGGGTATTTTGGCACCAAATGGCTGTTATTACTGATATTATTTTCTTTCCATCATCATTTTCCTCACAACACCCTTTGTTATTCTCTTTTGCTTTGAATTTGGGTGAAAAAGTGCCTATTTTGACATATTTTCACTATATTTTGACTTGGCATTATCTTGGATTTGCATCAAGAGTGTGTTGGGAGTGATTATATTTCTGTTTTGGACTAATATCAGACATATAACTTGCTTCCCTTGACTGAAATCCTTACACTGCCCTTTGTTTCATTCATTGGCATTGAAAAGAATACAAAAAACCAAGCATTTTGGCCATCAATCATATCCTTCTCCTAGGATTTGTTCTCTTAGTTTGTGCGTTGTATGATTTTATACAATATTTATGACACACTGTCCTAAACACAATATCCCTTTGAGAAGAAGTAAAAGATTAATGTGATCTAGTGCTCTTGAAGAAGTTGGTACTTTGGACACCTTCTTTACAAAGGGAGAAACTCAAATTGTGCAAGATATTATACATCCTCCAACCACAATGGAAGAACAAACTTTTCATGATGCTGATAATACTATTGAGGCAACAGGATATGTATCTGATAAGCAAATAGAAAAATTGGATAAGGAGCTAGCTGAATATCAATCATATATGGAAAATGAGAGAGTAGCTGAAGAAGCTGTCCCTACACTTCACAATATAAGAGAATTGATAAAAGAGGGACAAGATGGTGTAAATGCAATTCGTCGTCTAACACATATTGTACAAAACAACATTATGCCAGTGACTAAATGTGCACAAGTGATAAATAACACTCTATCACCATCTCATACTCAAGTTTCCGCACCTATACCGACTATAAGAATATCCACTTTTACGTCAACAATCTTAACAACTAATGTGAATGCTTGTAGTAATGCTACCACTGGTATTGGAGTATCTAATGGAACTAATTACAAAGCTGTGGGATTTAATTATTAGAATTTGGTTCCTAAAGGGACCTCTTCTATGAATACTTGTTCTCAACCTCCTATCTATTCCACTCATTTCTAGCCACCTATTACATACTCGCAACCATCTTCCACCTATCATTATGGCCAACTACCATTAACATATTCTCAGCCTTCGCTTGTTATATCTCAAGCTCAATCACCTCCTCGCCTTGCTTCTAATTCCTCACAACAAACCGCATCTCCCAATGATGATGAAGGGGGTAAATCATAAAACACACAATAACAAAAATTGAACATAAGAATAGAACTTTCTTTTATTGATCTGGGCAACTCATTACATTACAAAAGCTTAATTACAATAAGAGGAATCAGTCCTCCATAGGCTGCAACACACTACAGCTACCATCACCAGGCTCTGGAATCTTTCACCTTTTGTAACCCCCAAATCAGCTAGGGTTTATGTTTTCCCACCTATTCTTGACTCTACACTTGCCCCCTTAACTCTACTACTACCCAGGGTCCCTAAAATAGCCATAAATAACACTTTTTGGTGGCCTCTAGCTAAATTTTGAAATTTACAACTCCCTATAAAAGTAGGTAAACTTCTGGGAAGCATAACTTTTGATCCGGGTGTCCGATTGACGAACCGTTTTAGGTGTCGGAAAGCTCGCAATGTGAACTATCCTGCCAGAAATTCATAAATAGATTTTTGTCAACTTTTTGGGATGTTTAGGGAAGTTTTAGTGCCTCATATCTCGTTTCAAAAATTTTTAGGGGCTTTTCAGAAAACAAAAACTTTAATATCTTTCAGCTCACAAATGATCTTTGCCTAATTCCTCTGCCAAAGGTCTTATATTTCCATTTAGTAACTTTCTACAAGTTTTTGCTTTAATCCGTGCCCAACTGCAAACTTTCCAAAAATAGCAGGTAGATTTTCCAAAATAGGCAGGTTGCTATTTTTAGCAGTTTTGGAAAAACTGAAAGTCCTACATCATTATTCTAGATATTATGGAACCAGAAACACTAATTATGGAAAGAAATGAAAACAACTACAATGATTTTGAATTAACTTCTTTTTGGGTGATGCAAGATTGCCCTTACACCACTGGATACTCCTGCATTAGACACCCAGGGTAATTTGAGAAGTGACCCTGTCATGTCTCAGATGTTTATGTGAGGGAAACCCAAACGGTTAACCCCTGCCTTAGATAACCAAGAGGAATCTTCAATAGGCCTTCCTTTCCATTTTACCAGATATTCTTCATATTGCTTGTTCTGAGTACTTCTTCCCACACGACTATCCAAGATCTCTTCTATCTTGTACATTGAAGTAGATGCTGGAATACTCCACTGTGCTTCTGTTGGTCCATCCTCTGCTCCACCTTCATGATATTCTGATAAATTAGCAATGTTAAAAATAGGGGAAATATTGATCCCATTTGGCAGCTCTACCTCATATGCATTGCTTGAATCATGCCTCTTCAAGATTCTGCATGGTCCAAATTTCTTCATTTTCAACTTATTGTATTTTCCAATTGGGAACCTTTCTTTTCTCAAGTGAACCATGACTTCATCTCCTCTTCTAATTTGCCTTAGCCTTGTACTGAGTATTCATCTTATTAATGTGCTTTCTCAACTCTTCATGCAAATTCTTCAAATGTTCTGCAAAGTCTTCAGCCTCGGCACTCGTCTTTTCTCCATTGTCCAGCTTCCTTAACTCATAAGCATTTCATGGGCTATTGCCATATACAATCTGGAATGGTGATTTACCAGTACTCCTATTGACAGAATTGTTGTAAGCAAATTCTGCCTATGGTAAAATCAAATCCCATCCCTTGGGCTTATCTCCTACTAAGCACCGTAGCAGGTTACCCAAACTCCTATTCACTACTTCGGTCTGTCCATCAGTCTGTGGATGGTGTGTAGAACTAAACTTCAAATCTATCTTCAACTTCTTCCATAATGTCCTCCATAAATAACCAACGAACTTGGTATCTCGATCTGAAACTATGCTCTTTGGTAGACCATGTAGTCTCACCACCTTCTGAAAAATAATTCAGCAATATGAACAACATCATTAGTCTTCTTGCAAGGAATAAAATGTGCCATCTTTGAGAATTTGTCCACCACCAAAAAAATGGAATCATGTCCTCTCTGTGTCCTTGGTAAACCAAGAACAAAATCCATACTGATATCATCCCATGGCTTCTTTGGTACAGGTAATGGTTGATACAACCCTGTATTCTGACTTGTTCCTTTTGCCATCTGACATACTCTGCAACTCTGCACAAACTTCCTCACATCCTGCTGTAGCTGTGGCCAATAATAATTTTCACCAACAATTGCAATGGTCTTATCTCAACCAAAGTGTCTGGCCAATCCTCCACTATGCTTCTCCTTAATTAGGTTCTCTCTCATGGAACTCCTTGGAATGCACAACTGGCTTCCTCTAAACAACATGCCATCTTGGATTATGAAATCCAACCATCTTGTCCTGTCCAAAGTAATAGGTTCCAAACAAGATTTCTAGGCCTCTGCAAAATCTGGATCCTCAGGATACAAACTTTTGAGCTCATCGAACCCAATAACCTCTATCTTCATTTCTGTCAATAAATTTTGCCTTTTGCTCAAGGCGTCTACAACTCTATTGGACTTCCCACTCCTATGCTTCAAAACAAAAGTATAGCTCTACAAAAACTCAACCCATTTTAAGTGCCTTTGGTTCAACTTTCCTTGACTATTAAGATATTGCAAAGCCTGATGATCAGTATATAACACAAACTCCTTTGGCAACAAATAATGTCTCCATTTCTTCAAACCCTGAACTATTGCATAAAACTCCTGATCATAAACATAATACTTTTTCTTGGCATCATTAAGCTTCTCACTAAAATAAGCAATGGGCTTACCTTCTTGGCTCAAAACAGCTCCTATACCACTACCACTAGCATCACAATCTACCTGAAATACCTTATTGAAATCTGGAAGTGCCAAAATAGGTTGCTCTACAACTTTCTGCTTCAATGTATCAAAACTCCTATCTGCTCCTTTAGTTCATCGAAACTCTTTTCTATCCCCTTTCATTGTCTCAGTTAGGGGTGCACAAATGCTACTAAAATTTCTGATAAACTTTTTGTAAAAACTTGCCAAACCATGAAAGGATATTACCTCCATTGTACTCCTTGGCGTAGGCCATTCAATGATAGCCCTTATTTTTTCTGGGTCCATCTTAAGACCTTCTTCTAAGACTACAAATCCCAAGTATACCAACTCCTTCTTTGCAAAACTACATTTCTTTAGATTAATCAGCAACTTCTCCTCTCTAAGCTTCTCTAGAACTCTTCTGATATGCATCAGATGCTCATCCCAAGTCTTACTAAAAATTAAAATATCATCCAAATAAACAATAACAAAACTTCCCAAAAATTCTTTCAATACCTCATTCATGAGCTGCATGAATGTGCTCGGTGCATTGGTTAGCCCAAATGGCATCAGTAACCACTCATACAAACCTTCCTTTGTCTTGAAGGCTGTCTTCCATTCATCTCCTTCTTTGATACGGATCTGGTGATACCCACTCTTCAGGTCAATTTTTGTGAAGTACTTGGCTCCACTCAAACAATCCATAATGTCATCCATTCTTGGCAATGGAAATCTATACTTGATAGTTATCTTATTGATGGCTCGAGAGTCTGTACACATCCTCCATTCTCCATCCTTCTTTGGTGCTAGTACTGCAGGTACCGCACATGGACTTAGGCTCTCCCTTATTAGTCCCTTCCTTAACAACTCCTGAACTTGTCTGTTCAGCTCTTCATTCTCTACAGGGCTCATTCTATGGGCTGCCTTGTTTGGCAAATTGGCTCCTGGTATCAAAACCATTTGATGACTTATCTTCCTTACTGGTGGCAAAACTTCTAGTACATTATCAGAGATAATGTCCTAGAACTCTTCCAACATATCTGAAACTTTTGCTGGTACATCTTCACAGTTCTCTTGACTAATCTTAGGAATCAATGCAAAGCAATGACACTCATGCTTCATACCCTCCAAAAATTTTCTACCATCTACCAGGCAAATTCTGGCAGTACTACATACCTTTTCTTCCACCTCCTTCAAGGGCTTCAACTTATGATGAACTCCATCCTTTGTCAGGGAATATGTGTTTGCACGGCCATCATGGACATCGCTCCTATCATACTGCCACGGCCTCCCCAACATCATATGACATGCATCCATCGGTATGATATCACACAACACCTCATCATGGTAATCACCAATCTTGAACTTCACTAAACACTGTTCATTGACCAAAGCTCTATGGTCCTTCTGCAACCATGCAATCCGATATGGATGCGGATGCTTTCTTCTTGTCAACTTCAACTTATCAACGATTTCCTTTGAAATAAGATTATCAGTGCTTCCACTGTCAATAATAATATCACAACACTTACCTTCACATTTGCACCTTGTGCGGAATAAACTGTTCCTCTGATTGGATTCTTTCTCCTCATTCAACAAGGTTTTTCTAACAACTAGGGTTTCTCCCCTTTCAACATCTTCAGAATGCTCAGAATGTGCATCTTCATCTACATGTGCAACTCGTGCATTGCCTTCAAGTCTTCTATTTCTCCTTCCTTAATGTTGCGGACACTCGTATGCTCAATGGCCTTCTTCCCCACATTGGAAACAGGTTCCTCTGAAACCTCCTCTTCCAGGTCCTTGCCCAGGTCTACCTCTTCCTCTTCCTCTTTGCTCACCATTGTTCTGGTCACGAGGGCGGTAGGCGTTATCCCCTCTCTGATTTCGACTGGTGCCAGCTTCTTCACTTTTCTTTTGATCTTCATTATAGCCTCCATAGGGCCTCCCACCAGTCCTTCCACCTTGACCTCTTCCCCTTTGCTTGCTGTCAAATCTTTTATTCAGCTTCTCTTCCACCTTCAGGGAAAACTGGTATGCATCTTCTATGGTGGTCATTCTGACTAGGCTCAGCTCCTCTTGAATACTCAGCCTCAACCCATTAATGTAATGGGCCACCTTCTCCTTGTTGGCCTCTCCATGGCCTGTCCTAATAGTGCTCTTATAAAAATCTTCTGTATACTTACCTTGCTTCAATCCTTGCAACTTCTTCAGTAACTCCATCTCATAATCCACAGGAATGAATTGCTTCTTCAGTTTCTCCACCATCCGATCCCATTTGGTGATCTTTCCTTTTCCTCTTCTATTCCTCTCTAGTTGGACCTCCTTCCACCAAATATTGGCATGGCCCTTCAACTTTGTTTTTGCAAACTTGACCTGATCTGGGTCCTCCACATCTTCATACTCGAAATACTCCTCCATGTCATTGATCCAATCAATAAGCTGTTCTGGGTTCAAATCCCTAGAATATGTAGAAACCTTGACCTTGGGCCTCTTTCTAATCTTCGAAATAGCCCTCAACAACCTAACTTCTGTAGGATCTCTGACAACTTCTTGTTCTTCCTCAGATAGCTCTTCTTTAGCTTCATCTTCACTTTCGTCTCTTATCCTCGGTTCAAACCCTCTTCGTATCTCCTCTTGTAATGCATCGATTTGCCTTTGTAGGGCTCTAAAACCCTATTCTGTCAAAGCATTCCTCCCAACATGATTTCTTTGCGGAGGCATCCTAGTCTCCGCAGCAAACCCACAACCTCAAGTCCTGGTGCAAACTGCCTCACGGTCGGCGATCTGTCTACACACTCAAGAACCCTTGCTCTGATACCACTTGATGAAGGGGGTAAATCATAAAACACACAATAACAGAAATTAAACACAGAGAATAGAACTTTCTTTTATTGATATGGGCAACTCATTACATTACAAAAGCTTAATTACAATAAGAGGAATCAGTCCTCGATAGGCTGCAACACACTACAGCTACCATCACCAGGCTCTGGAATCTTTCACCTTCTGTAACCCCCAAATCAGCTAGGGTTTCTGTTTTCCCACCTATTCTTGACTCTACACTTGCCCCCTTAACTCTACTACTGCCCAGGGTCCCCAAAATAGCCATAAATAACACTTTTTGGTGGCCTCCAGCTAAATTTTGAAATTTACAACTCCCTATAAAAGTAGGTAAACTTCTGGGAAGCATAACTTTTGATCCGGGTGTCCGATTGACGAACTGTTTTAGGCGTCAGAAATCTTACAATGTGAACTATCATGTTGGAAATCTATAAATGGATTTTCATCAAATTTTTGGGATGTTTAGGGAAGTTTTAGTGCCTCATATCTCGTTTCAGAAATTTTTAGGGGCTTTTCAGAAAACAAAAACTTTAATATCTTTCAGCTCACAAATGATCTTTGCCTAATTCCTTCACCAAAGGTCTTATATTTCCATTTAGTAACTTTCTGCAAGTTTTTGCATCAATCTGTGCCCAACTGCAAACTTTCCAAAAATAGCAGGTAGACTTTCCAAAACAGGTAGGTTGCTATTTTTAGCAGTTTTGGAAAAACTGAAAGTCCTACATCATTATTCTGGATATTATTGAACCAGAAACACTAATTATGGAATGAAATGAAAACAACTACAATGATTTTGAATTAACTTCTTTTTGGGTGATACAAGATTGCCCTTAAACCACTGGATGCTCCTGCATCAAATGATGTCATCCTAAACCAAGTTTTACAGGGCATGACTGCTTTGCAACAAAAGGTAACAAATTTGAGAAATTCTTCGCAGCCTAGTCTACCAACATATCATGCCCATAATCCAGTATCCATTGCAATCTTGAGAACCCCTATGCTTGAGAGGTTTGAGACTCCTCGCTTTGAAAAATATGGTGGAAAAAGAGATCCCAATATTCATGTGGTAGCATTTACAGCTATGTGTAGTGATTTTTATTTTGAAGAGGATATGTTAGCAAAACTTTTCCTGTGATCTCTCAAAGATACTACTTTAGAATGGTTTTGCTCGTTGCCTCTAAATTCAATACACTCCTTTTTGCAGTTGATTGATCAATTTTTACAACATTTTGAAGCAAATATTGGACCCCAAGTCACCCTTATTGACTTGGTTCAATGTAAACAAGGTCCGAAAGAAAAGTTGACTGAATTCATTAGTCGGTATCAAGGAATTTATGTATAGATTCAGTATCAGATGAAAGATGAGGATGTTCAAAAGATATTCATTACAAATCTACAACCTAATATTCATGATAAGATTCTCTTGATGAAATACAACTCCTTTCAACATTTATGCACCGCTCTTCATGATTATCAACTTTTGTCTAGTGAGTATGAAAACCAAAACTCATCGGCTCAAGTTGGTCAATCCTTGTGTGGATCATCGCAAAAAAACTTTAAAAGGAACAATAATAGGAGTTTCATCAAGATCAATGGACTAAACATGAATGTATCTACTATAAATAATCCAAAGAAAGTGTCGTATCAACCAAGAAAGTTTACTCTGATATCTAAGTCCTATCATTCTATCATGAATCAAGCTGTGAGTAATAACATTTTGAAGCTTCCCTTGATCAAGCCTGTTGATCCTAGTAAACAAGGACCTTACTTCGATGCTAATACCTTTTGTCATTATCATCGGATGCAAGGACATGACACTGAATGATGTATGCATCTTAAACATGAGATACATGACCTTATTGATTCAAATGTCATCCAGGTATTGGGTGTGAATGATAATGGAAATAAATCGGTTGCTCCGCCGAATCAGAATTTACAAATCTTCACTAATCCTTTTCCTAAACATACTGAAAATAATATGGTGGAACAAGATTTAGTGGAAGTAGACGAGGATGATTACTTGGACTATGATAGCATCATGGGTATGATTGAAGTTGACAAGAAACAAATGGATAACCCACCTTGTCCTCAAAGAAATAGAATTTATGCTGAGGTTCCTCCCTCGTTATCCCTATATGGATTAGGAGACAATCAAAATGCATCTGAAAGGAAAGAACAACAACTGATACAGACAAGTAAGATGGTGCAGGATGATTCCTGTTACTATTCTAGAAAGATTCAACAACGAAAACTCGCTAAAAGTCAGAAAAGAGCAAGATGACAATCAATAGTTAGAAATAATAGTGATTCTCCCCCTCATAAGCACCAAAAAGTCTCATTTAAACAAGGATTTAAGGAACAAGGATCATACGATAGCAAACAGGACTTTCATAAGAACCACTCAAATTTTGCATTAAATATGATCGAATACCTCTCCATGAGGTTCGCAAGCTCTAACATATAATATGAAGACCCTACAGGTAAGTATCTCTAACCATTTATCTCTCTCATGATGTGCTTCCCTCGTGATGTGTTATATGTTGTTTAGGCCTCTTGGGATGACCTTAGATTCTCTCGTTAGGTTCGGGATACCAGGAAATTGCCTCTGTTGTGACCTTCTTCTATTTGTATCATCATTCTTCTATATTGCTCTCTTTGATTTTGTTGAGTGTTGTGTCTTACGGACATAACATTGTGGTTGGTGACCTGGGGGCACCCTCCTACGTGACTGTCCCTAAGACACTTGTTTTCTCCTCTCTTATTTATTGTTTCCCTTCCTCTAGTGTTTCCATATAGCGGGCGGATGACGACAAACATTTATACTGATGCGGACCTAGTGTCCCTTTCAAGAGCAATAAAAAAATGGACTTAGTTCCTAATATGATGATGTGGTTGTATATCTTATCCGATGCTTGGCTAGTGGAAGCACTCATGCTTTCTGTGGAGTGAATTTCATGATGTTTCTATCGCATTTACAAACCTTAACAATACTGCTGCTCCATGCACCTTTGTTTGCCTTTGAACCTAGCCTTGGTGGTACTTGATTCAGAGAGCTTCGTGAAATAGCCCCATGGTTATCCTCGAACTCCAAATTTGCTTTATAACCTTGGCCCTTTGTGTGGTTAATCATATGCATTGATGTTGTTGTTTATCATGATGTTATGGACACTAACATGTTTCTTGCAGGGATGTGTTTGTGGGAACATTTGGTGATCGTAAAGTACATGTCACCTCCGGGGGGCATGGGCTTTGCGAAAGTCAGTGTTCCCTTGTGTGTTTTCTTCCTACCTTAATGTGCTTGATATCGATAACTGATATCAACCACCTTAAGGTGGGGGCATATATAAGGTAAGCTGTCTGTTATAGATGTTAGCAATGTGTTTGACCTCAGATGCAAAGACTTGCACCCTAGAGTAGTGCATCGTGCATCCTAAGTTTGTTTGCAATCAATCAATCAATCATGTAAGCTCTTTGTGGAGGTGGGATATCACGTATATCCTTTTTCTTAAGTCCTCTGTGGAGGTGGGATATCACATATATCCTTTTTCTTAAGCCCTCTATGGAGGCGGGGATGGTGTATTTCTCAGAGTAGATTGCATCATCCTGTCATTTTCAAAAGTCCTCTGCAAAGGCAGGGAGCGGTTCTATGACTAACTCAACCCTTAAGTGTGTTTTTGGTGATTGTTGTGGTGAAGCCCAATCATCGATGTGTGCCTGTAATGTGCCTGAGATGGTGTTGGACCTAGAAATAGGTACACTCCATTGCTTATCTACCATGTTTTCTCCGTGTATTCAAGTGTATGTGTTTTGGTGTGCTTGTTTGTGTGGCGTGTTTGTTACCCCATATGCAGAGACCAGTGCCCTTGAGTAGTGCTTCCTACATTTTGAGAGGTTTTGCATTTCTTGCGTGTGTGTTGCCCAATATATACAGAGACTTACGCCCTAAGGTAGTGCATCCTGTATTTTGGGAGGTTTGTTTACTTTTTAGTACTTGCATTTGCATTTCATATATATGAGAAAAAGAAAAGAAAAGAAAATCATGCCTATCTTCTATGCATTGACTATATTCTCTGTGTTCTATGTGACAGTATGATGGGGAGTGCACAGCGGGAACGGACAATTGATCAAATATTGAACTTTTTGAACTCTTGAGCCTTTTTGGAACCGATTCTAGTCTCGGTGAACAGATCTCTTCCTTTCATTTTCAGAAACACTTTGTCCATCAGCCACTTTGCAACTTATCTCTTCGAAGTCTTAGTCATTCTGATGTGAGGTTCAACACTCTTTGCCTATCGGCAAGAAAATCACATCGGTTGTCTTCAAACTTGTCACTCCGACATCGCAACTCTTCCCGATGGGTGACTCTACGTTTCTTTCCTGTCGGCAAGACAATTACTATCGACCACATTAGAATTTGCTTCACCGATGCACCAACCACTCTTCAGCGTGACTTCAACTTTGGTGAACTTCCTTTTTGTGTCTCCGATATGTTAGTCACTCTAATCCCTCATCGCCCAGATGAATGCTATCGGCCAAACCTTAAGATCTCTTGCCGCTAGCTGATTTCTCACGATGGATCTTTGTCGGTATCCCTTATCCCTTATCACCCCGATACGCCTCAATTGGTAAGACCAATACTGTCGGTCCAATGCCAAGTTATCTACCCGATGACCTTATCATCCCGATATGAATCTTTAGACCATGACTTCCATTCAAGGGCTTGAACCTCTCTTCGGTGAACTACGGTGTTAATAAGTTGATACACCAAGAGTCTTCTCGCGCTCGGCTAGACTATCCTTATTGCTCCGAGAGAGGAATATTTTGTCGATGGCCCCTATTTCACCAACAACGACTTCAACTCCTCTGCTATTTCTACGACTCGGTTACTCTCCAACCAAACCCTAGCACATGGAGATGCTAGGCCATCTACTATGTAGAATGCTCCAATTTGGTCCTCTGCACCGCCGAACAAGGAAACAAAACAAAAAACAAAAATGAATACTTGAACAACAAAGCCATTCCACTGATCTTGACAGGGACTAAACTGGTGGAATGCTTCAGTGAACTATTTTGCAACAGACTACAGGAAAAGTGAATCTACGAAGCACAATTACAAAATCCTTGAATTTAAGAACAAGGAAACACAAAAAAAAGGGACAGAACAGAGCTTTATTGTTCTTCAGCACAATTCATACATACTTCCCAAAATGAAAACACAATAGGACATAAAACAGAACCCCTTTTCCCAATATTCATTCTGCTATGCTTTTAACCCACTACTGTGGGAGGCCAACCGTTTCTCAATTGGTCGGTTACAAACTGAACAACAACAACTGAAAAGAAATAACATATGACTAGCCTTTACATGCCTTGGAAGGCTTACAAATATAACTTATTGCAAACTGCCTATTACATCTTAAAACTACTCTATCATACCATGACAATAATAGATATTTGGACATAGTCCTTATTACATGAATGGTCCTCTAGGACCTTATTGAACAAACAAGATGAACATCAAATCAAGATGAATGGTCTTCTTGGTGCACCTGCACCATACACCCCACCTAGAAAAGAACTTATGCCACATGAGTTGATTCTTTGTCTTGCTCCACCTTTATCCTTTGCTGCCTCATGCCTTCCCCATGTTCTCTGGACTACAACTTGCTTCCATGGAATCAAAAACTCATGCCTAGCATTGTAGGCTCTACTCACACCATGCCATGAGTGATGCTTGCAACCAAACTTATATTTTGTTTGCCATTCTTCCTTGCTGTCATCTCTGCCTAAACACCTGCATTCAAAACCTTGTTTGATGCTTCTTGTACTGCTGCTATAGTAGAATATGACTGTCTTTCAACTCTTGTTGGCTCTAGAAGACAAACAATGGTCCCTACTATGATAGCATCTTCTTCTTTCCAACCACCTTGTGGCTGCTTGTAGACCTGCTCTTTGACCTTCTTCTGATCCATCTCAGACATCACCATCTAATCTTCATCATTTAAAACTAAAACCACCTTCAAACTTTGATCTTTGGCAACCTGACTCCTTGAGGTATCCTCAAATTTTTCATTGTTCTTTACAAACTTTTTCTTACCCACCAAGATGACCATGGCTGCCTTCTTTGCTTCAACATCCTCCTGCAATGGTGTCATCACAAAAGTCCTCCCATCCTTCTTGATGGTGTATGTGTTAGCATATCCATCATATAATGATTGCCCATCAAATTGCCATGGCCTACCTAAAAGTAGGAGACAACATTCCATGGGTAAAATGTCACATAAAACTCTATCCTTATATTCTCCAATCTCAAAATCAATATATGCTTGTTCATCTACCAAAAGTGATCGATTATCACTTACCCAAGATGTTTTGTAAGGAGTTTGATGAGGAATCTTTTCTAGGTTTAATTTATCCACCATTTCCCTAGACACCATATTATCTGTTGAACCTGAATCTATTACTAACTTGCATTCTTTACCTTTGCTTTTGCAATTGGTCCTGAAAAGTGCTCTCCTTTGTATCATCTCTTTGTCCTTGGATGTCTTCAAGAGTGTTCTCCTTAGCATCAATGCTTCTCCATCTTGAATTGGGGTTGCACTCCCAATTGGAGAGTTAACACTTTCATCTAACTCCTCTTCTTGCACATATTGAACCCTCTTTTCATTCCTCCTTTCACTATCACCAGATGTAGAACTTTATTTCAGTGGACACTTGTATGCTGTATGCCCAATCTCATTGCAATGATAACATCTCCCAGTGAAAACATTAGAACATCTACCTCCACCTCTTGTGCCTCTAAATCCCTCTCTAAAATCAGAAACTTGGCCCTTATTTCTGCTTGTGTCTCCTTGGTCTTCTTGTTGGCAAGAGACACTATATGGATTCATGATTGTTGTCATTGATGGCAACAAAGTTCATCCCACACATCTACAGGACATAGTGTGTCTCTATCAGAAGTCAGAATGAAGAATGTGGTGGTCCGGTAAACAAGAACAGAGCATGTGGCAAGGTCTGATAGACAGGTCTAGATCTCTCAGAGGAAGTATCTTGGTGAAGTACGGATTTGGAGAAGTCAAGAGGACTACCTTGAGTGATAGATTCCAAGGTTTTAGCCTCCGGTGATGGATGAGGAAAAAGATATGAATACTTGAGTACCAGGTTCGTGAGTGACAGTGTGAACAGAGGAAGAACTGACTGACAGAACATCAGACTATTTTCTGGATGTGTTACTGATGATGGAAAAGGTTCTTAAGGCATAAGTTATGTTTGGCTGACATGATTGATGACTTCTACAAGTATATGCTTGATCCGCATTACTTGGTGTGCAAGGATTCAGCTGACAGATCAGAGTTTGTGAAAAGAATTGACTATTCCGGGTGCTGACTTGAAAGATGATGAAATCACTTTTGCGGATATATATATGATGGATTTAGTTGTGAGGTGTGTTGTTGTTGTTAGTGATGTGTGAATAAAAGTAGAAGAGCAGAGCAGAAGCAATAAGAAAGGTTCGGTATGTGAAAGAAAGTAGCTTAAAGATAGAGGAAAGATGAAGTGCAGCAGATCAGTGTACTGAGCCTAACCAAAACTGAACTCCAACATTTGCAGATGCTACCAATCAGTTCAAGTATTGTATAACACTCTTTTTGTAGACAGTGAGTCTCTTGTAGGCAGTATGCCTCTTGTGAGCAGTGTGCTTGGGCAGTGAGCCCTAATTGGCAAGTGCCATTTTGTATTTCCTTATTCTTCTAACAGAGAATAATCTTTGGGTTAATCACCCCGTGGTTTTCTCCCTTAACAGGGTTTCCACCTCAAAAATATTGTGTCATGTGTATCTCCATTTCATGGTTATGTTTGCTTGTTTGAATTAATGCTACATTGATTAATAAGAAAGTTCAGAAAGAAGAGATAATTAGGATAACTGATTCACCCCCCTTCTTAGTTATCAATAATTGGTATCAGAGCTAAGCTCCTCCTAACAGAGTCTAACAACTCGAGGAAGATTTGGGAATCCAAATGGATGCATATGGTTTAAGGGAGCAACTCAAGACTGCCCTTGAGGATCTTGAACAGTCAAACTCTTAAGTCAATGAATTAAAGGAAAGACTCAAACAGGCTGATGATTTCATGAGAGAACTAAAAGACAAATTAAGTCTCTCTATGAAAAAGAGAAAGGAGTTGCTTCAACAATTGGCAAGACAAGGTGAAGCAAATGATGCAAATGAAGAGCTAACTGAGAAAACAAAGTTATGTGAAAAGTTATCAAAAGAAATCATTATGGTAAGACATGAAATGGAATCAGGAGTTATTAAGTTTACCCAAGAAGTTGAAGAGAAAAGAAAAACTAAAGATAATCTAAGACAATCTCTCAAGGAGAAATCAGAAGATTGCCATCAATGGATAGAATTATCAGACATCTTGAATCTGATCTTGAAGATGCTAAAGAAAATGAAGAAAAACTCGAAGATCAAATTGTCTCTCTCAAAAGGGATCTTCAAACAACAAATGAATATAAAGAAAAATTCAAGATAAGTTCTGCTCAACTTGAAGTTCTTCTTGGAAGTCAAAAGAGGGTAGATGACAAGTGTGGTTTGGGATATGAGAAAGGAGGAAGCTCCGGATCCGGTCAGAAGAATTTTGGACCAGAAAATCCAAGGAACAGACCTAGAAGATCTCCAGTAAGACAGCCCAATGCTCAAAGATATCCATCCTTCAATGGATACTGCCACAGCTGTAATCAATTTGGTCACAAAGCTAATCAATGCAGAAAGAGAATGAATTAGACTAATTCATCCTTCTCTGGATAGTGTTTTAATTACAAAAGGTATGGTCATAAATCTCATGAATGCAGAAATATGCAAATGAACAAATCATTCAATGGTAGATGCTTTGCATGCAATAGAATAGGTCATATGGCTAATCAATGCAGATCAAGAGGATATCAATCAAATATGCAGAGAAATGTTGTTTGCCAAATTTGTAATAGATCCGATCATATTGCAAAATTCTGTAGAAGAAAGAATCAGGACAAAAGAGGTCCGGTATATCATAATCAGAATCAAGACAAGGGGAAACAAAAAGTGAATACGGATGAAGTTAAAAGTGAGATGTACAAGATTTGGGTAAAGAAAAGTACAGAGAATGTAGAGGTTGGATCCGCACCAGACTCTGGTGCTGATATTCCTTCCAAAAATTAAAAAGTGAGCTTTGGCTCAGGGGGAGACACAAAGAAAATCTTGTTCCCCCAGCCAGTCAATTGGTGCCGAAACTGGCACAAGAAGAGTTGCGGATTGAAGGGTTCATAAGGGAAACATCCAATCAAACTATGGTTAAGATTTGGCAGATCCGCAAGATGTTTAAAGATCAAGATTGATCTGGTTCTCCAAGTCATTCAAATAAGCAAACCAAAATAATGTAGGTCAAGCATTTATTGCACCTGACATTAGGGTTTGCGAAGCAATATAAGGGTTTTCTCATTAATCACTTGTTCATTCTGCATTCAAGAAGAAACGAAAAGTGGAGCTCTACAACAAAATTCCTCAAGTTCATCAAAGATCATTTGCAGAAGCCATTACATCCAGAAATCAATCAGACCAACTCTGTGAAGCTGAAAGGCGCAAAAGGTATTTTCCATTTTCAATATCTCACTGCAAATCTTTTGATGATGGCCACTCCAAATATAGTAAAGATTTCTGATAGACCTTGCCCCACATTTAAGAAACATCCATACAAATTCTTGGAGGTAGATCCCCTAGGTGCATTTTCCAGTGTTCCGCATGGCATTTTGCACACCAAAGATATTACGGTTTATATACATGCAAATATTGAAGAGTTTGGGGAATTCAAACTAAGAGATATCTATCACAAACAACTGATAGATGATGCCTTTGAGCTTAAACCAAAATATAAGGGTATCCAAGAGAAACATTTTGATCAATTCATTCATTTCCCCTGCTTTGAAGAAGATGAATGGGTCGGGTATGTATTAAGTAGGGTGCGTGATAACTTCCTATGGCTGAACAGACCTTGCAAGATCACAAAGGAGGCAATTAAGGCAGTAACTGGCCTATACTCTTCCAGAGGGATACCTGTCCTCAAATCTGTCAAAAACAACATTGTAACTGAGGCCACCGGATCAAAATTTGATAAGAGGGCAATGACCATTGAAGATATTACTGACCCGGATATCAAGTTTGCATCTATGATAATAGGATACAAGATATATCACTCCAGTAGGGAGAATTCAGTATCTAGAACTACAGTATATATTGCCTATGAGATGCCGAGAAAGAATGCAGAATATGATCTCTGTGAACTTCTTCTGAGCCAATTAATGGAAAACATACAAAAGATCAAAAAGGACAAGAAGAACACTTTTAAATATGGTGCACTAATATTATGTCTATTCTTCTACTTCATGAATGAGCTGCCTGGATCAAATGAATGGGTATGGCAAAATGACAAACCGGTAGCAGTCTAGATCAGAGATTACTTGCATGAACTTGGGAATGCTAAGGCAAGGAATACAGCTCTGTGGGGATACTTCAAGAATTTTAAGAACATGATGCAAACAAGAGAAAGGATTCCCCAGTCTCTTGTTGAGAAATACAAAGACACAGTCTATTTTATGGTAGAGACTGATCAGTGCCTAATGGAGGAGTAGAACCAAGGACAGTCTGGATCATGCCCATGGGGTATGAAGTTGATGAATAGATTGTGGAGCTGCATGTTCAACACATGCTAAGTTAGCCAAAGGATCCAAAGGCAGAGAGGTTTGGAACCTTTGAAGAGTTGAGTATAAATGTTCATGTGTAACTCAGACAACCAGAAATGAAGATGAAAGTAAGAAAAGAAGTTGAAGAAATTGCAAAAGGCCTAGTATCTCAAAGGAGGCACTTGATGCCAATAGGGAAAAGAGGCAAAAGGCTGAGGAAGAGAAGAAAGAAGCACAAAAGGGAAGCAAGGAAAGTACTCCGGTAGAAACCTCAACCCAGACTAGATCATCAAAGAGATCAGCACCTATCCATGCTAAAAGCTCAAAACTGGAAGTCCAAGCATTTGGAAAAGGAGAGAAAAGATCAAAGACAAAAGCCACAAGGGCTTATGCAAGTCAAAGAGATGAAGAGGAAACCGAATCAGATGAGGAGATAAAGGAAATACAGAAGCAAAAGAAGAAAGGATCCGATAAACCTTCCACAGGTCAAGACAAGGAAGAAATGGCAGAGGAATATGTTGAAAAACCCACTCTTCACATTGATGACATAATCAAATTAGTCACAGTGGATGGAAATCTTTAGCCAATGGTTGAGTTCTATGATGATTATGGTGAGGTAGATCAGAAGATATTGCAAGAGGCCACAATCAGGTACCTAAATATCTACAACAAAGCATTTATTGAAATTATATCTCTGATCCCTAAAAGCTTGGAGAAGGAACTAGAAACAAGAAAGAACACTGCCCAAGCTAAAGACCTAGAAATCCAAGAACAAATAGCAATTCAGCTATATCCTTCAATCGACCCCAAGACAATGAATATGGTATTCAAAGATTGTAAGGATGAGTTCAGAAGCAAAGCAAGGATGAATCAACTTATGCTTGGTGAGACTGACAAGGTAGCCAAGGACACAGAAGAGATCCTCTAGAATGCCTTCAAAAGATTTAATCTTCCTACTATAGAGGACTTGGGTACTGACCCCTCGACCACAAGTGTTGCAGGAGAGCCTTCTGAGAAAATGGCAGAAGAAGCTATGGATACCGGTGCAGAAATAGCTAAGGATTTGGAGTCCTCTGCTCTGGAAGAGGTGACTCATGAACAAACCACTATCTCTCCTTCGGTTTCCCCTATAGCCTCCGGATCTAAAGGAGAAGACAAAATACAGGAGAAAGAAGCTGAAGTAAAAGAAAAAAAAGTTGACAATACCAAGGTGGCAGAGGGAGAGAAGACCTCAATAGATAAGACCACAACTGCTAGTGGTACGAATGAAGAAGGAGAAAAAGCTCCAAGGGATAGCTCAAAAATTGCAGAAGAGAAGAAACATTTGTCTCCAGCAAGAGACACTACACAAACTATCCAAGAATTCCTGAACAAAGAAACACTGGAGATTGATGAACCGGAGCTTCTACAAGGTCCATTCAATTTTGACTCTCTTTCTCTGGTACAGACAATGAAGATAGCTTCATTTGCTAGCGCAAAGGCTAAAGAAAAACTCCTTAAGTCTCATATGGAAGACTATGAGTTGATAGAATCTACTTCCAGAGTGCTTGAAAAGATTATGCCGTCATTTCAGAAGGATCCCACAGCCTCCTCATCCGATAATCTCAAAACTCTAGTCAGCAGTGTTAATACACATTTTGATTCTCTAGAGAAGTCAGCTGAAGAAAAGGTCTGGAAGGAGTTTTTGGATAAGAGATTCTCAGAGGTACAAGTGTTGATCACTAATGATAGGAGAAATATGAATATTGGGATAAAGAGCTTAGAAAATGCTCTTAAAGATGGGGGTGAAGTATACAAATTTTGTATTTCCTGGTCCAAAGCAACAGTGGAGATTGAGAAGAAAATAAAAGAGCAAGATGATAAACTACTAAGCTTGTCTCAAAGTTTTGATCCTCTCTCCTCATCCATAGTAAATCTAGAATGCCAGACTATTGCAATCACAAATGCAATAAAGAATTTTGAGAAGGAAAAGAAGAACATAATCAGCCAGATGGGTGAACTCAGAAAAACCATTATCCCTAAGTTAGAGGCCATGCATGAGGCCATAAGTGATGCTCAGACTATTGCCCAAACCAATGATCCGACAGATCTTAAGAGGGCAGAAGCTTTTGTGTTTTTGTTGAGTGGTCACATCTCAATTTTGGATAGAATGAAGCAAAGTTGGGCTGCATAACTCATCCAACTGAAAACAACTTTTGCAGACATACTACAGTATATGTAAGTATTCCATATGTATATACTTATGCGGCTAAGTATAGTAAATTTTTTGAAAATTTTGGTGTGTGGACCCTACCCTTTTCCATTGATGTCAAAGGGGGAGTGAGGAGTAGTGAAAAATAAGGAATCCAACCAAGGGGGAGCTCTAGAAAATGTATATAAAAATAGAGCATCAGCCAAGGGGGAGCATAGTGTAAACACTTAGTCATTTTTCACTAAGTGTTGCCATCAATGCCAAAGGGGGAGATTGTTGGCAAGAGACACTATATAGATTCATGATTGTTGTCATTGATGGCAACAAAGTTCTGTTGGATTTAGGGCATACAACTGAGAGGGGGGGGTGAATCAGTTGTATAGAACTTGTTCTCTTTTAAACACTTAATTCTCTGTTGTTAGTTAGCAGCATATCAAATAATCATTCATGGAAGCACAATACATAAACACAAGAGCAGATAAGCATCAATACATTGAACACCAAGATTTTGACGTGGAAAACCCGGTTAAGGGAAAAACCACGGGGTGATTAACCCAAGAATTATTCTCTGTTAGAAGAATAAGGAAAAATGAATGGCACATGCCAATAAGGGCTCACTGCCCGAGCACACTGCTCACAAAGAGGCCCACTGCCTACAAGGAGACACACTGTCTACAAAGTGATGAAAATCACAGTCTTGAACTGGAGAATGACATCTCTACTATGTCCGGATCAGTTCCAATTAAGCCCAACAATCTCTGCTCTGCCTTTCGCACCTTTCTTCGCTATATCCTGCTCATCCACATGCCACCCCCTGAAATGAATTCACAAATCACTATTTATACAAGACATCGACTTAGGAACAAGCATCTAAGTCGGCAAACAACCATAGGAGTATCCGCAAGATGAATAACACATCCGGTCGGCTATCACAAGAACATTCGCAGGATGAACAACTCATCCGGTCGGCTAAACAGAGCAATAACCTCATCCGGAAGAATAACTTCAATTCCGGGCTCTACCATCAATGCGGACCAACAACACAACCTAAACATGATTCAAGAACCTTTACAAGTCTGTCTGAATGTCCGGATACATCCGCACTTCCTCTACTTACTGGGATCTCTTGTCTTCCTCATCCGGAACTTCAAGAACACAGTCTGTCGCCACTGTCATAATGCAAGAGGTACTTCCGGACCTCCAAATCATACACAAACCAGGATGACACATCACAAGGACATCCCAAACACTCCGTCCAATCCGCAGATTAGGATGATACAATTCCGGACCTCACCGGACCTTTTTGTGATCCTCTGTCACCTCCGGATACTTGCCGGACCTGGTTCTATACCGGCAGCCATAACTCCTTCAGATCTTCATGCGGACCTCTGAAATCCTAACTGTAGCATCTCAAGATTCATATCTACTAACCCTTTAATCCGCATCCTCCGGTTCTCATCCTATACAGTATATTTACCTTCTTCTCATCACTGTTCTTCACTGTTCCTGACTGAGGCTAATTTTCTCAATATCCTCAGCACAAAGCTCATCAAATCCTTCTTGTCAGTGCAGTATGAGTATGTTGACATCAATGACAACACTGGCTCACCTCATACTTGCCAACAATCTCCCCCTTTGTCATTGATGGCAACATATGATGTGAAAAACCATCAGGACAAGAACTTCTCTTTTCTATCACAGCTCCCCCTATCAACAACAACTCTTCACATGTCTTCCTTTGCTGCTCCCCCTTTGATCATCAACCACTTGTTTTTTCACATGTCTTCTCTCCCCCTTTGACATCAATGGCAAAGGGCTCATACTTGCAACTCTTATGCATCAGAATAATACCAGCTGCTCCCCCTTAGTTGCAGCTCCCCATTAGTCCGGATCACAAGATATGACTGTGATTGCCACCGGACTGATGCACATCAGTGCATCTTAGTTCATCACCGGAGGGGCCATGACCCCTAACTTCTCCCGGAGATATTCAAAAGAGTCCTTGGGAAGAGGTTTTGTAAAGATATCTGCAATCTGATCCTTGGAGGGAACATACTCCAATCTGACTTCTTCCTTGTTTACTTGTTCTCTCAAAAAGTGAAATTTGATAGATATGTGCTTAGTCTTAGAATGCAATACCGTATTCTTGGAAATATTAATTGCACTTGAATTATCACAGAAAATTGTAATAGGCTCCTCATATTCAACTTTGATGTCTCTTAGCATCTGCTTCATCCACAAGATTTGAGTGCAACTACCTGCTGCTGCAATGTATTCTGCTTCAGTTGTAGACAGAGATATTGCATCTTGTTTCTTGCTTAGCCAAGAAACCAATCTCTTCCCCAAAAAGAATGCTCCACCACTAGTGCTCTTCCGGTCATCCACATCTCCTGCCCAATCTGCATCTGTGTAAGCATGAAGAGAGAAATCCGGATCTCTAGGATACCATAGACCATACTCAACTGTCCCTTTCAAGTATCTAAAAATTCTTTTGATGGCCATAACATGAGATTCTCTAGGATCAGCCTGGAATCTTGCCACAAGACCAACAGCTTGCATTATATCTGGTCTAGTTTGAGTGAGATACAACAATCCACCAATCATTGATCTATACTTTGTCTGATCTGCCTTTGGAGAATCATCATCTTTGCTTAACTTACATCCGGTTGCCATAGGAGTGTTCATAGGCTTTGAGTCTTCCATACCAAATTTTTTTAACAATTCTTTCACATATTTGGTCTGAGAAATGAAGATCCCTTCTTTTGTTTGAGTAATTTGCAGACCCAAGAAGAAATTCATTTCACCAAGCATAGACATTTCAAACTCACTTTTCATCTGATTTGCAAAAGTTTTACACATACTATCTCTTCCTCCAAAAATGATATCATCCACAAACACTTCAACAATCAGAATGTTTTCATGATCAATTTTGAAATATAAGTTGCTGTCAGCAGTACCTTTGTTGAATCCAATCTGCACAAGATGCTTATCCAACCTTTCATACCATGCTCTTGGGGCTTGCTTCAATCCATACAAAGCTTTCTTCAACTTGCAGACCATATCATTATTATCAGACAATTGAAATCCATCCGGTTGTTCAATGTAGACTTCTTCTTCCAGATCACCATTTAAGAAGGCAGACTTGACATCCATCTGATATACCTTGAAATCTTTGAAGGCAGCAAATGCAAGAAGTAATCTGACTGCTTCAATTCTTGCTACCGGAGCAAAAGTCTCTTCAAAGTCAATTCCTTCTATTTGAGAGTAGCCTTTGCAGACCAATCTAGCTTTGTTTCTGATTACTTCACCAGCTTCATTTAGTTTGTTCCGGAAGACCCACTTGGTTCCAATTACATTCCTGTCTCTAGGTCTGGGAACAAGATCCCAAGTATGATTTTTCTCAATTTGCATCAGTTCATCTTCCATTGCTTTGGTCCAATTTTCATCATTGCAGGCTTCATTTATTGTTTTAGGTTCAATCCTTGAAATCAGACAACATTCATTCTGATCTTGAGCAATATTCCTTCTAGTTTGTACACCTTTGCTTCTGTCACCTATGATCTGATCTTCAGAGTGATTCAGTTTTACATACCTTGGAATTTTGGGAGTATCCAGTACTGCTGTTTCTTGATCAGGCTCATTTAAACCTAACTCTTCTTCCTGATTTACCGGATCAGGCTGACTCTGTTTCACCGGAGAGGATTGAGTTCCTTGAACACTATCTTGGTCATCTTCATCAAATTCATAAAATCTTGAAGGCTTCTCAATTCCTTCATCAACCTTTACATTGGTACTTTCTATCATTTTCCTCAATCTCTTATTGTAACACCGGTATGCTTTGCTTTGAGTGGAGTAGCCCAAGAAAATTCCTTCATCACTTCTAGCATCAAACTTTCCTAGATCTTCATCTCTTTTAATATAACACTTGCTACCAAATACCCTGAAATATTTCACAGTAGGAGTGATGCCAAACCAAAGTTCATAGGGGGTCTTACCGGTGTTGTTTCTGATTTGAACTCGATTGAGAGTGTAGACTGCAGTGCTGATAGCTTCTTTCCAAAACATTTGAGGAACATTTGCTTCCAACATCATTGTCCTAGCAGCTTCCTGGATGGTCCGGTTCTTTCTCTCAACTACTCCATTCTGCTGTGGAGTCTTAGGAGCAGACAACTGTCTCCTTATACCCTGTTTCTCACAAAAGTCAATGAATTCACCAGATGTAAATTCACCACCTCTATCAGACCTTAGACACTTTAGTTTCAATCCGGTTTGATTCTCCACCATAGCTTTGAAGATTTTGAACTTCTCAAAAGCTTCTGATTTTTCTTTTAAAAAGGTAACCCACATCATCCGGGAATGATCATCAATTAACAACATGAAATATCTATCACCTTGCAGACTCTTGATTCTTGTCGGACCACATAGATCAGTATGTACTAATTCCAACAATCCGGTAGAAGACTGATCTTTGCTTTTAAAAGAGACTCTGCTTTGTTTGCCTAACTGACATTCTTTACACACACTGTTTGTAGGTTTTATCAACTTTGGAAGATCTCTCACAGCCTGAGTATTGCTTATTTTGATGATGTTATCAAAATTTACATGACACATTCTTCTATGCCATAACCAACTCTGATCAATTTGAACAAACAAACAACTTTTATTTGAACCAACCAGATGAAAGATGTTACCTCTTGTCTGAGTACCGGATGCAATTTCAGTTCCGGAGCTTGTAAAGATTCTGCATTTTCCATTCTTGAACCGGAGATCATAGCCTTTGTCCACTAACTGACCAACACTGAGAAGATTGTGCTTCAATCCTTCAACATATAGTACATTACCTGTTTTGCTCTTACCATTAAAGGAAATAGTTCCCCTACCTCTGATTCTGCCAGCAGAATTGTCACCAAACTTTACCATTCCTCCTTCATATCTTTCCAAGTCTAAGAACTTATTCTTGTCACCAGTCATATGGTGAGAGCATCCACTGTCAATAACCCAATCATCCTTTTCTTCCACTTGAGCAGCCAAGGCTTTTTCAACAACTTTGTGATTGACAGATTCAGAGAGCAAGGAATCTTCTTCCTTGATGGCTATAAACACCCACTCATTTCCGGATTTGCTTCCTGGATCTGATTCATCATCTGTTACTCCTTCATTGTCATCTTCTTCATGAACATAATAGCAATTCTTTTGAAACCTTTGTCTGTGAGTATTAGATCTTGCAGATCTCTCCGGACATCTTGAGGCAAAATGACCAATCTTATTGCAGTTAAAACACTTAAAGGGTAGTTTTCCTTCATACTTACCGGATCCTCTTGGCAGTCTCTTTGCAATGAGGGCTTCAAGTTGAGCTGTTTCTGCTTCTTCTTCTTCCATGTCTCTTCTTGCTTGATCATACCATGACATTTTCCTTGATGAGTTTTCACCCGGATCAAATCTCTGTTTGCCTTTCACATAGGCACTGGCTTTAAAAGCAGACTCAGTCTTGGGTGGATCATCTCCAAACTCGGTCATTTCAAATGCAGCTAGTTTGCCAGCCAATTGTTCTCTTGTGACAGTTGTGTGGGCTCTGAATTCATCAATGGCAGCAACTTTGATTTTGTAGGCAGCAGGAAGGGATCTTAGGATTTTGCAGACAATCTCATTTTCATCTAGAGTTCCACCAGCATTTCTAATTCCACATACCAGCTCATTTACTCTTGGCATAAAGGTAGTAATGTTTTCATCATCTCTCATTTTCAATCTTTCAAATTTCCCTTTCAGACTTTGCAACCTTGCACTTTTGACAAACTCATCTCCTTCATACAGAAGTTCCAGTTTAGTTAGGATCTCATATGCAGTTGGTAGGTCAATGACATTCGAGAGATCTGAGTCATTCAATGCGCTTAGAAGAGCTTCCTTAGTCCGCAGATTGTTTTCAGCTTCTGTGGTTTCATCTGGAGTTGTCGGACCACCTTGTGGGGGTATATATGGTTTTGAAATCATAGCCAAGTATGCTTTTCCCATACATTCCAAATGACACTTCATGCGACCTTTCCAGAGAGTGAAGTTGGTTCCATCGAACTTCGGACTATCCTTCTTGTATGACGACATCCTGGATCACCTCAAGCGGTTAAGCTCCTATCAGAGGAACTTGGCTCTGATACCAATTGTTGGATTTAGGGCATACAACTGAGAGGGGGGGGGGTGAATCAGTTGTATAGAACTTGTTCTCTTTTAAACACTTAATTCTCTGTTGTTAGTTAGCAGCATATCAAATAATCATTCATGGAAGCACAATACATAAACACAAGAGCAGATAAGCATCAATACATTGAACACCAAGATTTTGACGTGGAAAACCCGGTTAAGGGAAAAACCACGGGGTGATTAACCCAAGAATTATTCTCTGTTAGAAGAATAAGGAAAAATGAATGGCACATGCCAATAAGGGCTCACTGCCCGAGCACACTGCTCACAAAGAGGCCCACTGCCTACAAGGAGACACACTGTCTACAAAGTGATGAAAATCACAGTCTTGAACTGGAGAATGACATCTCTACTATGTCCGGATCAGTTCCAATTAAGCCCAACAATCTCTGCTCTGCCTTTCGCACCTTTCTTCGCTATATCCTGCTCATCCACATGCCACCCCCTGAAATGAATTCACAAATCACTATTTATACAAGACATCGACTTAGGAACAAGCATCTAAGTCGGCAAACAACCATAGGAGTATCCGCAAGATGAATAACACATCCGGTCGGCTATCACAAGAACATTCGCAGGATGAACAACTCATCCGGTCGGCTAAACAGAGCAATAACCTCATCCGGAAGAATAACTTCAATTCCGGGCTCTACCATCAATGCGGACCAACAACACAACCTAAACATGATTCAAGAACCTTTACAAGTCTGTCTGAATGTCCGGATACATCCGCACTTCCTCTACTTACTGGGATCTCTTGTCTTCCTCATCCGGAACTTCAAGAACACAGTCTGTCGCCACTGTCATAATGCAAGAGGTACTTCCGGACCTCCAAATCATACACAAACCAGGATGACACATCACAAGGACATCCCAAACACTCCGTCCAATCCGCAGATTAGGATGATACAATTCCGGACCTCACCGGACCTTTTTGTGATCCTCTGTCACCTCCGGATACTTGCCGGACCTGGTTCTATACCGGCAGCCATAACTCCTTCAGATCTTCATGCGGACCTCTGAAATCCTAACTGTAGCATCTCAAGATTCATATCTACTAACCCTTTAATCCGCATCCTCCGGTTCTCATCCTATACAGTATATTTACCTTCTTCTCATCACTGTTCTTCACTGTTCCTGACTGAGGCTAATTTTCTCAATATCCTCAGCACAAAGCTCATCAAATCCTTCTTGTCAGTGCAGTATGAGTATGTTGACATCAATGACAACACTGGCTCACCTCATACTTGCCAACAAGTTCATCCCACACATCCGCAGGACATGGTGTGTCTCTACTGGAAGTCAGAATGAAGAATGTGGTGGTCCGGTAAACAAGAACAGAGCATGTGGCAAGGTCCGACAGACAGGTCCGAATCTCTCAGAGGAAGTATCTTGGTGAAGTGCGGATTTGGGGAAGTCAAGAGGACTACCTTGAGTGATAGATTCCAAGGTTTTAGCCTCCGGTGATGGATGAGGTAAAAGATATGAATACTTGAGTACCAGGTTCCTGAGTGACAGTGTGAACAGAGGAAGAACTGACTGACAAAACATCAGACTATTTTCTGGATGTGTTACTGATGATGGAAAAGGTTCTTAAGGCATAAGTTATGTTTAGCCAACATGATCGATGACTTCTACAAGTATATGCTTGATCCGCATTACTTGGTGTGCAAGGATTCAGTTGACAGATCAGAGTTTGTGAAAAGAATTGACTATTCCGGGTGCCAACTTGAAAGATGATGAAATCACTTTTGCAGATATATATATGATGGATTTAGTTGTGAGGTGTGTTGTTGTTAGTGATGTGCGAATAAAAGTAGAAGAGCAGAGAAGAAGCAGTAAGAAAGGTCCGGTATGTGAAAGAAAGTAACTTAAAGATAGAGGAAAGATGAAGTATAGTAGATCAGTGTACTGACCCTAATCGAAACTAAACTCTAGCATTTGCAGATGCTACCAATCAGTTCAAGTATTGTATAACACTCTTTTTGTAGACAATGAGTCTCTTGTAGGCAGTATGCCTCTTGTGAGCAGTGTGCTCAGGCAGTGAGCCCTAATTGGCAAGTGCCATTTTGTATTTCCTTATTCTTCTAATAGAGAATAATCTTTGGGTTAATCACCCCGTGGTTTTCTCCCTTAACAGGGTTTCCACCTCAAAAATATTGTGTCATGTGTATCTCCATTTCATGGTTATGTTTGCTTGTTTGAATTAATGCTGCATTGATTAATAAGAAAGTTCAGAAAGAAGAGATAATTAGGATAACTGATTCACCCCCCCTCTTAGTTATCAACACTTCTTGGGACTAATTTCTGTCTTCAAAACTGTCCCTACCTTTGAAATTTCTGCCACCTCTTCCTCTACTTTGCTGCTCACCTTTCCTCTTCAACTTCTCTTCAGCCCTTAATGCTACTTGAAAGCATTTCTCCATAGTTTCAGGGGTCAATAAACTTATCTCATCTTGAATATTGAACCTCAGACCATTTAGATACCTAGCCACCTTAGATTTTTCCTCCTCCATGTACCCACAATGACGAGTGTATTTGTGAAACTCCTCAGTGTAAGTAGCTACATCCATATATTTTTGTTTGAGGTTCTGCATTTTCCTGTAAATCTGCACCTCGTAGTCAGATGGAAGGAACTGGAACTTGATCTTCTCCAGCATTCTGCTCCACGAAGAGATCATACTCTTCCCATTCTTTACCCTTTCTCCTTGGGTGTAATTCCACCACGTAAGGGCAGCACCTTTGAGTTTAGTTTTTGCAAACTTAACTCTCTTATTCTCAGGAACTTCCTTGTATTTAGAGTAATTGTTTAGAGCCTCAATCCACTCCACAACCTCCTCAGCATCCATCTTCCCACTAAACATTGGGATCTCCATCCTGGCCTTTGAAGAGTCTTTCCCAATTTTCTTGATGGCTTCAAGAAAGTATTTTTGATCTGTAGGTATCTTTGCCTCCTACCCTTGGGGTTCTTCTCCTTCTTCCCCTTCTTCTTCTTCTTCTCCATCAGATTCATCATTTGATTTCTTTCCTATATTCAGTGCCTTCAACTCAGCCTGGAGTGCTTCCTTGACTCCAATCTTGATCATCTCTTCCATCTCTTGGAACTTCTTAAGCACTTCTGCTGTCATCCCCTTTAGAGGCATGATGCTAGCCTCTCCTTCACTCTCCTCTACTGACATATACCAGATCAACAACAGAACTTTTATGGCTCTGATACCAATATCATGGGGAGTGCACAACGGGAATGGACAATTGATCAAATATTGAACTTTTTGAACTCTTGAACCTTTTTGGAATCAGTTCTAGTCTTGGTGAACTGATCTCTTCCTTTCATTTTTGGCAACACTTTGTCCATCGACCGCTTTGCAACTTATCTCTCCAAAGTCTTAGTCACTCCAATGTGAGGTTCAACACTCTTTGCCTATCAGAAAGAAAATCACCATTGGTCATCTTTAAACTTGTCACTCCGACATCATAACTCTTCCCGATGGGTGACTCTACGTTTCTTGCCTGTCGGCAAGACAATTACTATCGGCCATGTTAGAATTTGCTTCGCCGATGCGCCGATAGACCAACCACTCTTCGGCGTGACTTCAACCTTCGATGAACTTCCTTTTTGTGTCTCCAATATGTTAGTCACTCTGATCCCTCATTGGCCAGATGAATGCTATCAGCTAAACCTTAAGATCTCTTGCTGCTAGCTAATTTCTCCTGATGGATCTTTGTCAGTATCACTTATCCCTTATCACCTCGATACGCCTCAATCGGTAAGACCAATACTGTCAGTCCAACGCCATGTTATCAACCTGATGACCTTATCATCCTGATATGAATCTTTAGACCATGACTTCCATTCAATGGCTTGAACCTCTCTTCAGCGAACTGTGGTGTTATTAAGCCAATACACCAAGAGTCTTCCTGCGCTCGGCCAGACTATCCTTATTGCTCTGAGAGAGGAATATTTTGCCGATGGCCCCTGTTTCACCAACAATGGCTTCAACTCCTCTGCTATTTCTATGACTCAGTTACTCTCCAGCCAAACCCTAGAACATGGAGATGCTAGGCCATCTACTATGTAGAATGCTCCAATTTGGTCCTCTGTGCCACCCAACAAGGAAACAAAACAAAAAATAAAAATGAATACTTGTACAATGAAGCCATTCCACCGATCTTGACAGGGACCGAACCAGTGGAATGCTTCAATGAACCATTTTGCAATAGACTATGGGAAAAGGGAATCTACTAAGCATAATTACAAAATCCTTGAATTTAAGAACAAGAAAACACAAAAAAAAGGGACGGAATAGAGCTTTATTATTCTTCAGCACAATTCATACATACTTCCTGAAATGAACACACAACATGACACAAAACAACACCCCTTTTCCCAATGTTCGTTCTGCTATGCTTTTAACCCACTACTATGGGAGGCAAACCATTTCTCAATTGGTCGGTTACAAATTGAACAACAACAACTGAAAAGAAATAACATATGACTAGCCTTTACATGCCTTGAAAGGCTTACAAATATAACTTATTGCAAACTGCCTATTACATCTTAAAACTACTCTATCATATCATGACAACAATAGATATTTGGACATAGTCCTTATTACATGAATGGTCCTCTAGGACCTTATTGAACAAACAAGATGAACATTAAAGCAAGATGCATGGTCTTCTTGGTGCTCCTACACCACTGTAACTATATTCTCTGTGCTTGGTGTGTTTGATGTGTTTGTGACCTTACTTTAATGCATGTATTGGCCTTGCATTTATACATACATTAAAGTGGGGGCTAAATGTAACATCAAAAAATGTCCCCTTAGGGGCTTTTCCCTCATAAGGTTTAGCTCCCGGGTCTTTAGCATGCATTTAGGACATTCTAGTTCATATTTTGGCATCCTGATGGAATGATGCCTATCTTCCATGGCAATTGGACCTAGGTGGACCCCTTGAGCTGTACCCTACCCAAAATAGGGGGGAGGACTTGGGCGCTCGCGCCCTAGTCCTACCCTATTTTGGGGCAGACCTAATTTTTGGGTGTCAGTTTATGACCGTTATTAGGTCCTTTGGCCAACATGGTAAGTTTTGATTTTTAAAATCTTGGCGGGAGTGCTTGTAGTTGCATATATTGTAGGAGTCCAGGACAACACTAGGAGGGGGGTGAATCAGTGTTGTGTAAATTTTCAAATCTTTTTGCAAACTTTAACTTTCAAAGCACAAGGAGAGAAAGATATCATTGATTTATCAAACACATATGCACAAAACTGAGAATGAAGAAAGAGAACAAAACCTTATAAGCAACATATTAACATACACACATACAGATGAAATCAATATGAGACATAACACAAATTTGCACGAGTGGAAAACCCTCCTGGGGTATAAAAACCACTCCAAAACTACCTCACTAGCTTATCCTTGAAAATATCTTTACAAGCCTCACTGGCTAATGTAAGTGTCTCACTGACAAATGGTCTTACCGACCTATAAGCCTCACTGGCATTTCTCAATCAATCATAACTCAAAATCTCATGTGCAAGAAGTGATTGCTGATCAATCTGATTTGCACCATTCAAATCAACTCATCTGCAACATATATTCCATCATTCCAATCCTCTAATATTTTATCCTTGAATCATCTAATTCACCTGATCAAGGAAAATATATCTCATTCATTACAAATTAGTTTTTCACATTTTATACATTCATCTGTATTTTCTATTTAACAGAATTTTCATAAAATTGTCTTCATCATTGATCTGCAACCCCTAGCTTACCAATCAATCCATCTGCAATACCATTAAATATGAAAAGACCTTTCATATTCAACTTTTCACCTGCAAGGAAAAAATAACATGTCCTTTCAAATCTCTCTTTTCTCTGTATAAACAATTCAAAAATCAATTCATTTTCTTTTACAAAATGATCATTTGAAAAATAAAATAATTCTTTTTCTTTCATTGTCGTTTCATGATGCTTCATAATCTTTCTTTTCAAATTCCTTCAATGCATATTCCTGCAATCTTATTTTATCTTCAATAAAATCAATTCATCTTTGAAAAACAATCTCCAAAAACACTTCATAATCTCTCTTCTTCATATTCTCTTCTCTCTGCAAAAGATTAGTCTTCAAAATCTTTATCCAATCTGCAACAAAAGACTTTTCATATTCTTCATAATAAATCTTAAGAATGAAAAAATCAATCTGCCTCAAAAATAATCTCTCCTCAGACAAAATCTTCAATATACTCCAATTTCTCTTCATCTGCAACATAATATTTCTAAATTATTTTGCTTTGATAGACAAATAGAAACCTCTTCATGTTTGGATTCACACTCGAGACAAAAATTATTAAAAGCATCTTTAGCCTTTTAACACTTCACTCAAAGCTAGAAAAATACAAAAACTTCCTTCTTAATCTCCTCTGCCACGAAAGATTAGAATGGAATTTTTTTTTAAAAGAAACTTTAGAAACCTCCAACAAAACTACCACTTGTTAACTTAAAATAGCATATTGACTACAATTTTAAGACTTATGATGTCTCAATGACTGTCAAATGTAGGCACGGGAGGAGGAGAGTCAGATTTAAATATCATGCATTGATTTTGTTTCGCGCACCCTTTGTAGTTTCAAACAGGACCATTGATGTGCATTTCCCGCTCAAACTCCTTATGAAATAACCAATGTGAATGGTAGACATGGTGAACAGGACCGGTTTCCCATGACCCCTCTATACTCCAGCAGGTTACCTTAAGTGGAGCTAACCTAAGATAGCAAGTCACTTGCTAATTATAACATAAAGTAAATTATTATATGACGAGCTGGTTAGAGATAAAAACAATGTATCTAAAGTACTTTTACAAAGAGTTTAAAATAGGACTTATGCCCATTAATATCTGCAAAGCCACAAAAGAAGATCACAAGATATATTTTGTCTTTATCATCAGAAACCTCCATCTGAACATTAGAACCCTTAACACCAGAGATCATTAACACCCTTAATCACTTTACACTATAAATATTTCTCATAGAGATCATTAAGTGATGATGATATGAATTATGCTAACCCTTGTCAAAACTTCGAGAGATTTAGATTATTGTTTTGAACTTTTTATCAATCAAAATCTAACACAGTCATATGATGTGCTCAGTCATCTTCCATCTGTAATACAAACCTTAACTCTGCCATCTACCATGATCAAACCTTAATACCATACAACATCTATCCTCTGATGAAGATCCTTGATGATGATGACAACCTTAAACAAGATCATCAGAACTGCATTCAACTCAATCCAACACCAACTACACACCATGTGAACTACACCAACGAGAGTGAGAATATTAAATGTGAATGAAATAACTCCTATATTGTGAATATTCAACATTTGAAGCACAAGCATCATATATTGTTCAACTGAGATCCTCTCAACCTTTGATATCACCTGTCCATAATATGTGAGCATCAACAAATGATGTAAACAAGCATATCAAACAAGACTATCATAACCATGAGTCTTGTATCTGTCATAACTTATATCTGTGAACATGAAGCAACTCTGCATTAGACCCATGTGGTCAACCTTTTTGACATCAATGACAATCAGTTACCATCATATATAAGCATGCTTAGGCATTCATTTGTAAACTAGATTTCAACAAGATGATTACTAGCAATCTATTGTGTTCTCAAGGTGATCCAAGGATTTCTATTGTGTTGCAAGAGCAGACTTGTGTGTTTTGTGTGTTGATATTTGTAGCTTTGAGAATCAATTTCCTCATGGCATGAAGAGCATCTTCCTCCCATGAGAGCTTCACTATAAGGTGACATAATATTGTGTTTTCATCATTGATTCCTTTAGTTTTTTCCTCTGCCTCACAAGGGCATGCACTCTTTATCTAACAATGGTGTTCAGAGACTTAAGTGTCCTCTAGGGCTTGATTGAGGCAAGCCTCTAAACACCACAACCCCCAAACCAAGTCTTGTGATTGCAGGTTATAGATGTCATATTTGGGAAAAGTGAAGTTGTAGGAGGGATTGGTAGGCATCAAGGATTCAAGATCTGAAGAAAAGTCAGACAAAGGAGCACTTCCAGGACTTGGGTGCTCTCTCTAGTGTCTTTCACAGATAGATCTCTGAAAACAGAAGTTATAGGGTTGATCAGTGTCGGAAGGAGGTCCAGATTCTGCGAAAAAGTAGGTACCTTGGACTTGGGTGCCCACTCCAGTGTCCCCAGCTGTTCTGCTTTGGAACCCTGAAAATAGGTATTCTGTGATTTGGTATTTTATTCCTGTCTGTAAGAGCTTTTTCTGTCTTTCATCAATTTGTTGTTGTATTTGCATAATTAGGGTTTTAATGGTTAGTTGGACATAAGAGAAGGAAAATTAATAATTAAATTCCCTAATCCAAGTTTCCCTACATCTGCAAGTGACCTAGGGTATGATAGTGCTCATCACTTGACCCTAGATCCTTGAATGTAAGGTGGAAAGGAGGATTTAAACATCTAAAATCTAGAACATTAACAATTCCAAATTTCCCCTAAACACCATCAGATCAAAATCAAAGAAGGAGATGAATGGAAGACTGCTTTTAAGACAAATGAAGGATTGTACGAGTGGTTAGTGATGCCTTTTGGATTGACAAATGCACCTATTACTTTCATGAGATTGATGAATGAAGTTTTGAATAAATTCTTGGGTAAGTTTGTTATTGTATATTTGGATGACATTCTGATTTTCAGTAAGACAAAAGAACATTTGCAGCACCTTAGACAAGTTTTACAGAGACTGAGAGAAAAGAAACTACTGATAAACATCAAGAAGTGTAGTTTCATGAAGGAAGAGTTGGTATACTTGGGATTTGTGATTTTTGCGGAAGGATTGAAGATGGACCCTGAGAAAGTAAGAGTAATTGTTGAATGACCTACACCAGAGAGCATTGGAGAAGTTAGATCATTTCATGGATTGGCTAGTTTCTACCAGAGGTTCATCAGAAATTTTAGTTTAGTTTGTAACCCTATGACAAAAATAATGAGAGGTGATAGAAAAGATTTCAAGAGGACATCAGCAGATAAGAGTTTTGAGTTGTTAAAGCAGAAGGTGACAATAGAGCAACCTATTTTGGCATTACCAGATTTCAATAAAGTATTTCAAGTGGATTGTGATGCAAGTGGGAATGCAATTAGAGCAGTGTTAAGTCAAGAAGGTAGACGTGTAGCATATTTCAGTGAGAAGTTGAATGGTGTAAGGAGAAGATGTTCGGTTTATGATCAAGAGTTCTATGCCATAATTCAAGCCTTGAAGAAGTGGAGACATTACTTGTTTCCTAAGGAGTTTGTGTTGTATATAGATCATCAAGCTTTGCAATATTTGAACAGTCAAGGAAAGTTGTATCAGAGACACATGAGATGGGTAGAGTTCATGCAGAGTTATACATTTGTGTTGAAGCGTAGGAGTGGAAAATCAAACAAAGTTGTAGATGCATTGAGTAGGAGAAGAAACTTGTTGCTAGAGATGAGAGTTGAGGTGTTAGGATTTGATGAGTTGAAGAACATGCATGAAGAAGATCTTGATTTTGTAGAACCTTGGAAAGAATGTAAGGAACCTATTGTGATAGATAGGAGTAAGTGGTTGGACTATTTCATTCAAGAAGATATGTTGTTTAGAGGAAATCAATTGTGCATACCAAGAAGTTCCATGAGAGACAATGTGATCAAGGAGAAACATAGTGGTGGATTGGCAGGACATTTTGGCATTGATAAGATAGTAGCTTTGGTGGGTGAAAACTACTTTTGGCCTTAGAGACATAAGGATGTTAGGAAATTTGGACAGAGTTGTAGAGTTTGTCAAGTTGCAAAAGGGAGTAGTCAGAATACTGGATTGTATAAACCTTTGACAGTACCTGAGAGACCTTGGGAAGACATAAGTATGGATTTTGTAATGGGATTGCCTAAGACACCGAGAGGACATGATTCAATATTTGTAGTGGTGGACATATTTTCAAAGATGGCACATTTCATACCTTGTAAGAAAACAACTAATGCAGTGCATGTAGCTGACCTATTTTTCAAGGAGATTGTAAGATTGCATGGATTACCTAAAAGCATAATTTTAGATAGACATAAGATTTCCTGGATACTTTTGGAAGACATTTTGGAAGAAGATGAAGACAGATTTGAAGTTTAGTTCAACATTTCATCCATAGATTGATGGATAGACAGAGGTAGTAAATAGGAGTTTGGGAAACTTGTGAGATGTTTGGTTGGAGAGAAGGCAGGAAGTTGGGATTTGATTCTTTCACAAGCAGAGTTTGCATATAATAATTCAGTAAATAGGAGTACTGGAAGGACACCTTTTGAGATTGTTATCAAAGTAAACCCTAGAGGAGTGGAAGAGTTGAGAAATATCAATATGGAAGAAAAGAGAAGTGCAAAAGCAAAAGAATTTGTAGAGCATATGGAGACAATGCATAATTAGGTGAAGAAGCATTTGCAGGATATGAACAATAAGTATAAGGAGCAAGCAGATGAGTAGAGAATACATAGAGAGTTTGAATTTGGAGATGAAGTGATGGTGTACCTAAGAAAAGAAAGATTTCCAGTTGGGACATATAACAGGTTGAAGATGAAGAAGTTTGGACCATGTAAAATACTCATAAAGTTTGATTCAGGAAATGCATATGAAGTGGAGTTACCGAAGACTTTGTGTATATCACCTATTTTCTATTGGCAAGAGACACTATATGGATTAATGAATGTTGTCATTGATGGCAACAAAGGTCAACCCACACATCCGTAGGACATGATGAGTCTCTACCGGAAGGTAGATTGCAGAGTGTTGTGATTCGGTAAGCAAGAACAGAGCATGTGGCGAGGTTCGACAAGTTAGGTCCAGATCTCTCAGAGAAAGTATCTTGGTAAAGTGTAGATTTGGGGAAGTCAAGAGGACTACCTTGAGTGATAGATTCCAAGGATTTAGCCTCAGGTGATAGATGAAGAAAAAGATATGAATACCTGAGTGTCGGGTTTCTGATTGGCAGTGTGGACAGAGGAAGAACTGACTGGCAGAACATCAGACATTATTCTGGATGTGTTACTGATGATGGTAAAGGTTCTTAAGACATAAGTTATGATTGGTTGACATGATTGATGACTTCTACAAGTATATCCTTGATCCACATTACTTGGTAAGCAAGAATTCAGTCGATAAATCAGAGTTTATGGAAAATATTGACTACTCCGGATGTCGACTAGAAAGGTGATAGAATTACTTGTGCAGATATATATACAAGATGGTTTTAGTTGTGAGAGTTGTTGTGGTGAAAAAGTGTATGCGAAGAAAAGCAAAAGAGTGGTGTGAAAGCAGTAAGGAAGGTCCGGTATGTGAAAGGAGAGCAACACGGAAGAAGAGGAAAGATGAAGTGCAGCAGATCAGTATACTGAGCTTAACCAAAACTGAACTCCAGCATATGTAGATGCTCCTTATCAGTTCAAGTATTGTATTACACTCTTTATAAATTGTAGATAGTGAGTCTCTTGTAGGCAGTGGACCTCTTGTGAGCAGTGTGCTCAGGCAGTGAGCCCTAATTGGCAAGTGCCATTTTGTATTTCTATTCTTCTAATAGAGAATACATTCTTGGGTTAATCACCCCGTGGTTTTCTCCCTTAATACGGTTTCCATGTCAAAAATATTGTGTCATGTGTATTCCCATTTTATGGTTATATTTACTTATTTGAGTTAATGTTGCATTAATTATTAAGAAAGTTCAAAAAGCTAAAATTATTAGGATAATTGATTCACCCCCCCTCTCAGTTATCAACAATTGGTATCAGAGCCAAGTTCCTCCTAACAGAGCCTAATAGCTTGAGGAAGATCTAGGAGTTCAAATGGATGTATATGGTATAAGGGAACAACTCAAGACTGCCCTTGATGATCTTGAGCAGTCAAATTCTGAAGTCAATGAATTGAAGGAAAGACTCAAACAGGCTGATAATTTCATAAATGAACTAAAAGGGAAACTGAGTCTCTCTATGAAAAAGAGAAAAGAGCACCTTCAGCAATTGGCAAGTCAAGGTGAAGCCAATGATACAAATGGAGATCTAAAGGAGAAAACCAAGTTGTGTGAAAAGTTATCAAAAGAGATCATCATGGTAAGACATGAGATGGAATCAGGAGTTATGAAGTTTACCCAAGAAATTGAAGAGAAAAGAAAAACTGAAGATGATCTAAGACAATCTCTTAAGGAGAAATCAGAAGACTGCCACAAGATGGATAGAATAATTAGAAACCTTGAATTTGATCTTGAAGATGCTAAAGATAATGAAGAAAAACTTGAGGATCAAATTGTCTCTCTTAAAAGGGATCTTCAAACAACAAATAAATATAAAGAAAAATTCAAGATAAGTTTTGTTCAACTTGAAGTTCTTCTTGAAAGTCAAAAGAGGGTAGATGACAAGTGTGGTTTGGGATATGAGAAAGGAGAAAGCTCCGGATCCAGTCAGAAGATTTTTGGATCAAAAAATCTAAGGAACAGGCCTAGAAGACCTCCGGTAAGGTAGCCTAATGCTCAAAGATATCCATCCTTCAATGGATACTGCCACAATTGCAATAACTTTGGTCATAAAGCTAATCAGTGCAGAAAGAGAATGAATTAGACTAATTCATCCTTCTCCGGACAGTGTTTCAACTGCAAAAGGTATGGTCACAAATCTCATGAATGCAAAAATATGCAAATGAACAAATCATTCAATGGTAGATGTTTTGCATGCAATAGAATAGGTCATATGGGTAATCAATGCAGATCAAGAGGATATCAATCAAATATGCAAAGAAATGTTGTTTGCCAAATTTGCAATAGATCCGGTCATATTGCAAAATTCTATAGAAGCAAGAATCAGGACAAAAGAGGTTTGGTACATCATAATCAGAATCAAGATAAGGGAAAACGAAAAGTGAATGCAGATGAAGTTCAAAGGGAGATGAACAAGATTTGGGTGAAGAAAAGTATAGAGAATGTAGGGGATGGGTCCGTACCAGACTCTGGTGCTGATATTCCTTCCGAAAATTAAAAAGTGAGCTCTAGCTCAGGGGGAGACACAAAGAAAACCTTGTTCCCCCAGCCAGTCAATTGGTGCCGAAACTGGCCCAAGAAGAGTCGTGGATTAAAGGGTTCATAAGAGAAACATTCAAATAAACTATGGTTAAGACTTGGAAGATCTGTAAGATGTTTAAGATCAAGATTGATCCAATTCTTCAAGTCATCCGAATAAGGCAAACCGGAATGACTTAAGTCGAGCATTTATTGCAACTTAACATTAGGGTTTGCGGAGCAATATAAGGGTTTTCTCATTAAGCATTTGTTCATTCTGCATTCAAGAAGAAACGAAAAGAGGAGCTCTGCAACAAATTACTTCAAACTTCTCAAAGACCAACCATTGGAGTTGAGTCAATCAACGAATCATTCAAGTTCATTCCGCGAACTCTACAAGCACAAAAGGTATTCTCCATTATCAAATATCTCTCTGTAAATCCTTCAATGATGGATACTTAAAATATTGTGAAGATCTCTGATAGGCCTCGTCCTAAATTCAAGAAACATCCATACAAATCCTTGGAAGTAGATCCCCTAGGCGCTTTTTCAAGCATTCCGCATGGGGTCTTGCATATAGAAGATGTTAGAGTTTACATTCATGCAAGCATTGAAGAATTTGGGGAATCAAAGTTAATGGATATCTATCACAAGCAGTTAATAGATGATTCTTTTGAGATCAAACCTCAGTATAAAGCCATCCGGGATAAGCATTTTGTACAGTGCATTCATTTCCCCTGTTTTGAAGAGGATGAATGGGTCTGGTATGTGTTGAGCAGAGTGCATAACAATTTCTTATGGTTGAATAGACCATTTAAGATCACCAAAGATGCAATTAGGGTAGTAACCAGTCTACACTCATCTGGAGGGATACCTGTTCTCAAATCTGTCAAGAATCAGATAGTAAGTGATGCAACTGGATCAAAATTTGACAAGAGAGCTATGACAATTGAAGATATCACTGATCTGGATGTCAAATTTGCATCCATGATAATTGGTTACAAGATTTATCACTCCAGTAGGGAAAATGCAGTACCAGGAACTATAGTTTATACATTCTATCAAATGCTAAAAGAAAATGATGACTATGATTTGTGTGAGCTGCTTCTAAGCCAACTTTTGGAAAATCTACAAAAGATCAAGAAGGACAAGAAGAACTCCTTCAAGTATGGCGGCCTGATACTTTGCCTATTCTTTTATTATATGAATTAGCTTCCCGGATCTAGTGGCTGGGTATGGTAGAATGATAGACTAGTAGCTATTCAAATCAGAGATTAAATACATGGGCTTGGTGATGCCAAGGCACATAATACATCTCTCTGGGGCTATTTCAAGAATTTTTAGAGCATGATGCAAGCAAGAGAGAGAATCCCCAAATCTTTAGTTGAAAAATATAAAGATACAATATGCTTTATGGTAGAAACTGATCAGTGCGTAATGGAGGCAGTGGAGCCAAGAATAGTGTGGATCATGCCAATGGGGTATGAAGTGGATGAGAAAATTGTTGAGCTACATATTCAACATATGCTTAGTCAGCCAAAGTATCCTAAGGTAGAAAGGTTTGGAACCTTTAAAGAGCTAAGTGTGAAAATCCATGTAGAGCTAAGGCAGCCAGAGATCAAGAGAAAGGTAAGAAAAGAAGTAGAAAACATTGCCAAAAGCTTTGGCATCTCAAAAGAGGCACTTGATGCCAATAAGGAGAAGATGGAAAGAGCAGAGAAAGAGAAGGAAGGTGCTGAAAAGGAAAGTGGTCCGGTAGAAGCCCTCACCTGGACAAGATCCTCTAAGAGGTCCGCCCCTACCACTGACAAGAGCTCAAAAACATCAAAATCGAAAGCAAAATCATTCGGTAAAATAGAGAAGAGAACAAAGAAAAAGGCAATGAGGTCCTATGCAAGCCAAAAGGATGAAGAAGAAACTAAATCAGATGAGGAGATAAAGAAAATGAAGAAGCAAAAGAAGGAAGGATCCGGTGAACCCTCTACCGGTAAAGACAAGGAAGAGATAGCAGAAGAATTCATTGAAAGGCCTACTCTGTCTTTAGATGATGTCATCAAATCAATCACTGTGGATGGAAATCTCCAACCAATGGCTGAATTCTATGATGATTATAATGAAGCTGACCAAAAGATCTTGCAGGAAGCTACAGTTAAGTATCTAAATATATATAATAAGGCTTTTATTGAAATCATATCTCTCATTCCCAAAAGCTTAGAGAAAATTAGAGATAAGAAAGAATAATGCTAGGGCAAAGGATCTTGAAATTCAGGAACAGATAGCCATTCATCTATATCCTTCAATTGATTGAAAGCAAATGAATATGATCTTCAAAGACTGTAAGGATGAATTCCAAAGCAAAGCTAGAATGAATCAGCTCATGCTTGGTGAGACTGACAAGGTAGCCAAGGAAACAAAAGAGATCCTCCGGAGTGCCTTTAAAAATTTAATATTCCAGTCATAGAGGACTTGGGTGCTAATCCCTCGGCCACAAGTGTTGGAGAAGAATCAACTGAGAAAATGGCAGAAGTCATGGACACTGGTGTAGAAAAGGGTAAGGACTTGGAATCCTCTATTCTGGAAGAGGAAGTTCATAAATAGACAAACATCTCTCCTCCGGTTTCCCCTATAGTCTCCGGATCTAAAGGAGAAGTAAGAATAGAGGAGAAAGAAGAAGAAGCGAAAGGAAGAGAAGAAAGTCAAGCTAAGAAGAACATAAGTGACTGTGCAGAAGAGAAGAAATCTCTGTCTTCGGCAAGAGACACTGTAGAAACTGTTAAGGACTTCTTGACAAAAGAAATGTTGGAGATTGATGAACCGGAGTTACTTCAAGGTCCATTTAACTTTGACTCTTTCTCCCTAGTTCAAACAATGAAGATAGCTTCATTTGCCAATGCAAAGGTAAAAGAAAAACTCCTGAAGTCTCACATGGAAGATTGTGAGCTAATAGAAGCTGCATTTGGCATTTTAGAAAAGATCATGCCATCTTTTCAGAGGGATCACTCAGGCTCCTCATTAGGTAATCTTAAAGCTCTTGTTAGTTCAGTCAACACTCATTTTGAGTCCTTAGAGAAATTAGCGGAGGAAAAGGTTCGGAAAGGGTTTTTGGATAAAAGATTCTCTGAAGTACTAAGTCTAATATCAAATGATAGAAGGAATATGGATAAAGGGATAAAGAGCTTAGAAAATGCTCTTAAAGATAGCACGGAAATATATAAATTTTGTCTATCATGGTCCAAAGCAACAATGGAGATTGAGAAGAAAATGAAAGAACAGGAGACCCAACTAACAAAACTTTCTCAAAATTTTGATCCATTTACCTCATCCATAGTAAATCAAGAATGTCAAACCATTGCTGTCTTGGATGAAATTAAGAATCTAGAGAAAGAAAAGAAAAGTAGAATAAGTAGGTTAGGTGAACTCAGAGGGATAATTATCCCCAAGTTAGAGGCCATGCATGAGGCCATAAACGAAGCTTAGATCACAGCCCGGACCAGTGATCCGATAGATCTAAAAAGGGCAGATGCGTTTGCATTCCTGTTGAGCAGTCATATATCAATTTTGGATAGAATGGAGCAAAGTTGGCAGCATAATTCATCTAATTGAAGACAACTTTTGCAGACATTCTTCAGTATATGTGAGTATGTTATATGCGGCTAAGTATAGTTAAAATTTGTTTGAAAATTTTGGTGTGCGGACCCCACCCTTTGCCATTGATGTCAAAGGGGGAGTGAGGAGCAGTGAAAAATGAGGAATCCAACTAAGGGGGAGCTTTGAAAAATATGTATTAAATCAGAGCATAGTGTAAACACTTAGTCATTTTTCACTAAGTGTTGCCATCAATGCCAAAGGGGGAGATTGTTGGCAAGAGACACTATATGGATTCATGAATGTTGTCATTGATGGCAACAAAGATCAACCCACACATCTGCAGGACATGATGAGTCTCTACCAGAAGGCAGATTGCAGAGTGTTGTGATCCGGTAAGCAAGAACAGAGCATGTGGCGAGGTCCGACAAGTCAGGTCCGGATCTCTCAGAGAAAGTATCTTGGTGAAGTGCAGATTTGGGGAAGTCAAGAGGACTACCTTAAGTGATAGATTCCAAGGATTTAGCCTCCGGTGATAGATGAAGAAAAAGATATGAATACCTGAGTGTCAGGTTTCTGATTGGCAGTGTGGACAAAGGAAGAACTGACTGGCAGAACATCAGACATTATTCCGGATGTGTTACTGATGATGGTAAAGGTTCTTAAGGCATAAGTTATGACTCGATGACATGATTGATGACTTCTACAAGTATATCCTTGATTGGCATTACTTGGTAAGCAAGAATTCAGCCGACAGATCAGAGTTTATGGAAAATATTGACTATTCCGGATGCCAACTAGAAAGGTGATAGAATCACTTGTGCAGATATATATACAAGATGGATTTAGTTGTGAGAGTTGTTGTGGTGAAAAAGTGTATGCGAAGAAAAGTAGAAGAGCGGTGTGAAAGCAGTAAGGAAGGTTCGGTATGTGAAAGGAGAGCAGCACAGAAGAAGAGGAAAGATGAAGTGCAGCAGATCAGTATACTGAGCTTAACCGGAACTGAACTCCAGCATATGTAGATGCTCCTTATCAGTTCAAGTATTGTATTACACTCTTTATAAATTGTAGATAGTGAGTCTCTTGTAGGTAGTGGGCTTCTTGTGAGTAGTGTGCTTGGGCAGTGAGCCCTACTTGGCAAGTGCCATTTTGTATTTCTATTCTTCTAACAGAGAATACATTCTTGGGTTAATCATCTCGTGGTTTTCTCCCTTAACAGGGTTTCCATGTCAAAAATACTGTGTCATGTGTATTCCCATTTTATGGTTATGTTTACTTATTTGAGTTAATGCTGCATTAATTATTAAGAAAGTTTAGAAAGCTAAAATTATTAGGATAACTGATTCACCCCCCTCTCAGTTATCAACATTTTCAACATTATAGACCTATATTAGTATCATGAAGCAAAGTTCAGTGACAACATTGAAGAAGACTTGAAAAAATAGTTACCACAACAAACACCAGAGTAGATTGAGGACATTTTGGACAGTAGAGTTGGATGTAGCACAAGAGGCAGACAATACAAAGAATACCTTGTAAAGTGGAAAGGCAGACTGAAAGAAAATTCATCATGGATTTCTCAGGCTGAGGTGGACCATCTTGGTTTTCCTCTAGCCCCACCAAAGTGAGGGACTCACTTTTTCAATAACCTTGGATGTTTGATGCAGGTGTAGTTAGGGTAAAATTGCAAATTAGGGCAAATGAATAAACGGCAATGATAAAAACCCTAGCAATGCACAATGAAGCACAAGACAACATGAAAATCAAAATAACAAATGTAAATGCAAACCGATCTCCACGCTATGCTCGATTTATCTCCATTGCTCTTCTCCACCTCGCATGAGCATGCAAGATTTTGAAGGATTATTGTTGGAAGAATGTTGGGTGCTCACTTCTGCAACATAACATTAAGATGAAGATGCTAGAATGAATGATAGATGAAGGATGCAAAGGCTCTAATTATATTTCAACAGCATGTGGATACTTGAGGATCAATGCATGCTTTAGATAATTTGGCAGAATAATGTTACTTGAAGCTCAATGCATGCTAATGGCTTATGAGGAGGTTGATTTATAGAATTGGCTTGGTTCAAATGGATGGCTAGGATTAATTAGGGCTTTAGATGAAATGGATGGATAGGATTAAGTTAGGTTTCCTTGCACATTAAGAAATTGTAGTCAATTGACATGTGGCAAGGAGGATAAGGCTTAGGTGTGCTTGTGTAGATAAATACTAAAATTAGGTCCCATTAGTTGTGCATGTGAAAGATAAAAGTTGTACTACAACACATGATTGACTGGACAAGTGTTGGAATGTGATAAAAGATAAGTGTTTAATTCAAATAAAATATTTGAATTAGTTGGGATATGAGTTGGATATTAATTAAATAAATAAAATTTATTTAATTAATTGAGAAGTTGAATAGGATGAGATAAGATATGATGTGGAAATTAATTAAATAAATAAAATTTATTTAATTAATTAGAATGAGGATAGGATAAATGGGATTATGCATGTGAAATTAATTAAATAAATAAGTAGGATGAGGATGGGATTAAATGGGATTTTAATTAAATAAATAAAATTTATTTAATTAATTGGCTTAATGGATTAGGGAAATTAGGACAAAATGCTACAAGATGTCTAGGATAATGTTTTAACAAGGTGTTGTAGGACATGGACAAAGTTGGGACAAATTTGGGTGTCTACATTTTGCCCCTCTTTGAGATGATGTTTGAGGTGATGAGCTTTATGTTGAGTAACATCATTTCAAAGAAGTTAAGGTATGGATAATGGAAAAGGATGATGATAATGATGTAGGATAGGATGAGGATGATGATGATGATGGAAAGATAGGATGATGATGCCCCCTCGAGAGGTTAGGCGGGTTGGACAAACACGGGTAGGCTCTCGAAAAGAAATGGTTTGGCTACAAAAGAAAGCTAAGGGAATGGATAGAGGAAATGGATGATGTGTTATGCTGCAATGGAAGGTGAGCAACCATGATGTTTGATATAGCACTAGACGTTATGCACCAAGGTATAAGGACCTAGGTGATGATGTGTCTCATGCCCCAGCATAATATAACCTTGTCTAATGTATGAGGAAGGAAACTTAGAGCATTGAAGTCCTAATGCACAAAAGGTATGATATGACCTTAGATGCAAAGGATAGTGCAAAAAGCTATTCCAACATACACAAGATATGAATATTAGCTGGAAATGATACAGATTTGATGCAAGTGCAAGATAAAAAGATAACACACACAAGCAAGAAAGCAAGCATGCACAAATGATTCAAAAACAAACAAGGTATTGCCCCTGTCAAGCTGTAAACCAATGATTGATTGTTGATTGTTGATAGTTGAGAGTATTGTCATTGTGGGGAAAGCTATATCCCTAGATCAACACAAGGTTGTTTGCTGAGTTAGTTGGCTGATTGGTTGATTGATTGATTTGGCTTACAACAAGGCTAGGATCAAGACCATGGATTGTGATTGGATAACTTGGCTAGATTGATTAACTTGATTGGTATAGCTTTATGATGACTTGCATTTGGATCTTTGTTTGGAATGGTTGGAAGATGATGAAATGCTGATTAGATTGATGAAATGTTGATGATTGATGATATGTGGTGGATTGAGCTACTTTTGATTTACTAAAGTGATTGGATTTGTTTTGATGGCTAGCTTGATGTGCTTGAGTTGATTTGCTTTGGTGTTGATGCTGATGATTGATAGGATTTGTTTTGATGGTTGGCTTGATCTGTTTTGGTTGTGATGTTTGCTATTGTTGGGTTGATTGTTTTGATGATTGGATTGGATGGAATGATGATAGTGATGGTGTGATGATTGGAGTGTCGATTCAATCTAAGCATAAGCAAGTGTTCTCAGTGTGCTCAAAGGATGTAAAACAAACAAGGTATTGCCATTGTCAAGTCATAAACCAATGATTGATTGTTTGATTGATGATGATAGATAGTGTTGTCATTGTGGGGAAAGCTATAACCCTAGATCAACACAAGAATGTGGGAGCACTATATCCCATTAATAATGATTGACGATGATTGATTCAGTTTATGACAAGATTAGGATCAAAACCTGTTGATTTGGTTGGATAATATTCCTTGATTGATTGGCTTGCTTGATATGGATTAATGTGACTTGGATTTAAGATCATTGCGTAGACTGAGTTAATTGATATGATTGGAAGAAGTGATTGATTGAAATGGATGAATGAATGTTATTGATAGGAAGAATTGATGATGATGATGATTTGATTTCGATTGAATGTTGATGGAGTGGATTGTTTTGGATGATGATTGATCTTATTGCTTGGATTTTGTGTTGGATATTTGATTTTTTGGATTTTTTGGCGAATATTTTGATTTTTTTGTGTTTTTTTGGAATATTTTTTTTTTTGTGTTTTTGAATGTTTTGGAACATCAATGGATTTACAATTGAGTAGCCTTTGTGCTAGATACCAATGACAAGGGAGAAAACCAAGTCTAGGTGCAAGGATGGAGGTAGAATGGATAAAAGGATGGGCTCATAGGGAATGGGATGAAAAGCTCATGATAAATAGGTGGATAGATGGGATAGGCCATATAAGGGATTGATGCATGCCTCATGATAAACAGATAGGTAGGCTTTAGTGGAAAGCTCATGATAAACAGATGGGGATAAGCTATAAGATGGAAAGCTCATGATAAGGATATGCCATAGTGGATGGATCATAAGGGAGCTAGAATGTGATTTCCAAAGGCTATGTTGCATAGGAATAATAACTTTTCCCCATTCTAGGTGGTAATGCTTAGGATTTTACATGACAAAGTTCATGACCAAAGGATGACATGATAGATTGGTTTGAATGGGATGGATAAATGGTCAATGGATAGGACGTGGTTTGGAAAGAAGGTATGTCAAGAAATATCCAAACATGTTTCAACATTTTACCCCTATGTCTTCATCAAGATCAAAAGGAGGAATGGTGGATAAATGGGTTCAGTAGGATAGGCATGTTTATGTAATGGCTAAGGATGGTAGGATGGTATGGTAATGGTAGGATAGGATAGGATGGAAATGATATAATGGGATAGATAGTTTGGAAATGGATAGGTTGGATGAGACAATGTGCCCCCAAGTGTAAGTGACATAGAAGATCAACCTACACATGACGCCTGTTTGCTAGGTTTTCATCATGGTACTTATCCAAGGCGCATGTTTACTAGGTTTTCACCATTGGACGAAGGGATTTCTCTTTACTTTTTTTTTAATTTGTTTTTTTTTTTTTTGCTTTTTTTTTTCTTTTTTTGCTTTTAGATGGGTTGACAATTACACATGGCGCCTGTTTGCCAGGTTTTCACCATGGTAATGGATAGGAGGGACTCAAGTGGCTAGTGCTATGGATGTTGGTAGTCCCATTAGAGATGGATGTCCTCGCATGGACCATGTCATTATGCTCATAGATGTTGATAAGGGATTGCGTGGATGAGAGATGGATTAGGTAGATAATGGATGATGAAATGGATTATGAAAGGTTCATGCAAGGATAGATGGATCAGGATAGTGGACTATGATGTGGATTATGTAGGCTTATGCAAAAGCATGGACCATAGGAAGGTGATTGAGGAGATATGTAGGATAATGGATGAAGGATGGGGAGATGGAGGCATGTGGGAATGTTTTGGAATGGAAGGGAACCATGACCAACGGTTGCACACACCGTGATAAACATTGAAGCTTTCGATGAGATGGTGGTGTAGGAAGCAATGGGGTTATTTTCTTAGGAGATGGTTGATGAAGTGATTTAGGAACCCACGTAGATTTAGTATTTTTAGTGCTTTTTCTTTGCTTGTGGGATTGTTGAAGAGAATGGAAGTTTTGGATGGAAGTAGGCTTTTGGATGGATATAGGTGGTTGGGATTCTTGAGATGTAGAGGAGGATGCCTCATTTGTCTTCCTAGCTATCTGCTTAGGAACCCAAACCATTTTGCTTTTGGGCTTTGCTTTTGGAGGCATGGGCTTGGATAGCTTTGTGAATGTATGTTGCTTAGAATATGGATGATTTAGAGACTTTTCACATTGATGCCCTAAGGCATGAGGGTCCTTAGGAGTTTTAGTTGGATTTTTGGCTTTATAGATAAAGGCATCAAAATTTTTGCTTTTGAATCCCATGGGGTGGGTGGAGTGGATGGAATAATTGGAAGCTTTATGCTTAAACGATGTGTGCTTTTGTTGGCCATGATTAGGGATGTAAGGATACTTATGAATGAGTGGATAATTAGGTGTTGGTAACAATGGAGGCAAAGTGGATGGAGGGATATTTGGAGTTGGAAGTAATGGAGGCAAAGTGGATGGCAGAAGGTGTACGGTCACATGCTTTTGAAAATTGTAGGGTGATGGAGACGAAATGGCTACATATGTTTTGGGAACATGATTGGGGGTGTGATGGAAAGTGGTAGGTTTAGGATGCATGAAGGGATTACCAACATCTTGGTCTTGTTTTCCTTGGGGTGTGTATCCAAGGCCATATGAGCATGGAGGAACTTTGACATGGTTTGGCTCCAAAATACCTTGTTCATAAAGGCCTAGGCCTTTGCCTTGGTAGTTCATGTTTTGGAGGATGCGATTGACTATAGGACTATGTGTGGTTTGAACACTAGACTTGAGTTTATGGTATGCACAATAATCATGTTCATCATATGGACTTTCTTCACATGGGTTGATGGGGGGAAGTTCAATGAGTTTTGCTTCAAGCATCCTTTGTAAAACTATCTCAGCCGCATCCTTAGGTGAAGGATTAGAATGACATGGTGATGAAGGTAATGGAGGGCTTGGTGGTTTGGAAGGTTGATGGACCAATGGAATAGGAGTAGGATCACATGGTGGTGTTGGGATAGGATTAGTTGGCTCATGTGTTGGTGGGTGATTGGGTGGTGGTGGCCACTCTAGATTGGTATCTCTCTTGTCAAAGGTTATTAGATCTTGCATTGGATAAATTGGGCTCATTTGGTTTATGTATAAGGGACCACTTGGACTTGCATGTGCTTCTTGTTGCAAAGGTGGATTTAGGCTCATTTGTGCTTGTTGTGGAGGCATTGATAGTCTTGGCAGCTAGATGTAATGGTAGAATATGTAGACAAAAGATCTTGAGGTGGACTCAAAGTTGAGGGCATTTGATCTTGTTGGCAAGGTTGACTTGTGCTCACTTGATTCATGTACAAAGGGCCATTGGTACTTGCATGTTGTGTTTGTGAAATCACTTGATTGCTTTGTGGATGGGCTTGGTAGTGCATTGGCATGGTGGCATGAGGGATTGGATAAGCTTGAGGTGGATATTCATAGGTTGATGTGGCATTGACTTGGTGGATAGGTGGATTAAGTTGATAGGAAGTGGATGGATATGACATGTGGCTATAAGGTGGAGTAGGATGGTATGGAGTGGCTAAGGTTTGTTGTACTTGTCAGGCTTGACTAGTGGCTAAAAGGTGTTGGACTTGGGCTATGAAGTATTGTAGTTGAGGTGATTGGCTTGCATGGGGTTGAGCTCTTTGGAGGAAGAATTGTAATATTTCAATGGCATCTTGGTTGAGGGGTTGTGATACTTGATAAAGATTTTGGAGGAATCTTTGGAATTTATTTTCTAGGTCCTCTAGTGTAGACATGTTGTCACCAAGTGTTTGTCTTAAGTCCTTTTAGCAAGTGCTTGTTTAGGGATTTTGATGATGATGTGGATTGTTTGGATGATGTGGATATGAAGGGTTGGATGATAACTAGGCTATGTTTGGGATGAAAGTGATTGGGTTTGAATGTTATTGGAAGAATGTGTAGGATGACTTGTCTTTATATGTTTGGGTGTTTAGAGCTTGATGCGACAATATTCAAACAAATGATTATGCATATACACACATGAATCACTCACACAAGACACATAAGCAAGTTTTAGTTTGAAAGAATGTGATAATTAAGCAAGCACTTGAAAACACATCACAAGCCTAATGTCTAGTCAAGTGGGTATGGCCAATTAGGTCTTAGGCTAGATTGCACAAGGTTGACTATGGAATTGAAAATGAAATCCTGCCACACAGCCGGGAGAAAGGGGTAACCCACCCTTCGCCTTCAGTTCCCAAAGGTATAAAGTTATTTGGGGCTTAGCCAAGAGTAACAAGATTTACAACTCCCAATGAGGGTGTCTTTCGATTCAGCCTTGATTGAGGTTGTCCCTTGGAGTGGTGTGTCTCCAAGCAAGCCTCCTAGATAGGGTTTACAAAAGCAAACCAAGTGAGCTATCACTTGATTCACACTCGCACTTGTTAATTGACCCTTTAGAAATGAAATGTTTGGAAGATAATTCAAGCACTTGTTCTTTTTAAACCCAAATCTAAATGTGTTGAAAGACAATGGTTTGTTTTAGCCCAATTTTTTGGTGTGAATTTGCAAACAATTGTTCATTTTATGCCCAAAATCTAAATGTGTGATTCAAACAAGATTATAAGATAAGAGATGAAAGGATTGCACCTGATTATTTTTGCTTTCCAATTTGCTGTAGATGTTGATGCCAATGCTGCTTCAGCTCCTTAGATGCCCTTACAAGTCACCAATTTCAAAAAGAAACAAGTAAACTTGCAAAGAAGATGATTACATGAAAAAGATGAAATCTGAAAATTTTGATTAAAATGATTGGATACAAGAGAATAGATTGCATAAACAGAAAGTTTAGGAGATTCTAAGCAATTTGAAAAAAAATTTCACTGAAAAACGATCAAAATTGCTCAAGTTATGCTCAAATGAAGTTTGCAATGAACCTAAACTTTGACTGATAAAAAAGCCTAAAAAATAGTATAGTCACCTAATAAAAGTAGTACAGTTGTGCAGTTTTTCCTCCCAGCTTTTCAACAAGTCCTTGTTTGTGTGATTTCGCCTCCGTATGTGAAAGTTATGATAGAAACACCAAGATGCACAATGACAGCAACCAGAAGCAAGTTACAGTTGCCAGATGTGATATACTGTTGATTAGAAGCGACCGCTGTTTTACCATAGGTGATCCCCAACAGATCAAATGCAACTTGGAAAACACCATATGCGATCTCTGTAGGCTTGTAAGCGATGCAAAAAAGCCAAAAGCGACCGATTTCGGCCTTTAAGCGACCTGTATTTGTAAAATAACAGTCAAAACACAAAACCCTGTTCTGCACAGGCGAGCACTGTCAGTTCAGAAGCGAGGCATATCAGTTTAAAAGTGGCTGCTGTAAGTTTATAAGAGACACGCATCAGATAAAAAGTGACCACTGTCCATTCAGAAGCGATGCATATAAGTTTAAAAGCGACGACTGTGATTTCAAAAGTGATCCGAATGAAAACAGAAGCGATCACTGTTAGGTCATAAGCGATCAATATCATTTAAAACTGACAACTAGCAGCGAAGACACATAGGTGAGTTCTATTGGGACAAAAGTGATGTGTATCATACCTGAGGCGATCACTGTCGATGTAAAAGCGATCCAGAAAATGAATGATGCGGCTGATCCCAGTGTAAAAGCGACGTGGATATGCAGAAAGCGGCAGATTTTTGCTCATAAGCGATGCAAAAATGGATGAAAGTGACATATAATAGCTCATATGCGACTAGCAAAAAGCTAAAAGCAATGCACAATAACCCAAAAGCGATCTGGAGAGTTTCAAGAGACGGAATGCAAATGTTAACCATAAGCGACCAAGTTTACCATATGCGATCGCTTTTTGTTCAAAAGCGAGCACTGTTTGTTTAAAAGCGGGCCAAATTTGACCATAAGCGACTGATGTTTGCCCAAAGGCGAGCTGATTTAGCCCAGGCGACTACTGTTTGATCAGAGGCGACCTGAATTACCAGAGGCAGATTTCTGCAGACCGGTTGTTGTTTTCTTCACCAAATGCTCCATTTTTCATCAAATTTAGGCAAATTTGTACTCAAAATTTATGGAAACGGCCTCTTAGACACAATGGTGAGGTTAGATTTGGGCTAAGAGATCATCTACATATATTTTTAGCCAAATATTTGCAAACTAGGGTTAGAAAAATGCAAATTTTTGCTACAAAAGCTTGCAAAAATGAAAGATTGGCGCTCCAAGAGATCTAAACTTCATAAAAACAACTCAAACAAGAGAGGTTAATCAAGGATGTGAGTCCCACCGGGTGTGCCAAAATGTAGTTAGGGTAAAATTGCAAATTAGGGCAAATGAATAAACGACAATGATAAAAACCCTAGCAATGCACAATGAAGCACAAGACAACATGAAAATCAAAATAACAAATGTAAATGCAAACCGATCTCCACGCTATGCTCGATTTATCTCCATTGCTCTTCTCCACCTCGCATGAGCATGCAAGATTTTGAAGGATTATTGTTGGAAGAATGTTGGGTGCTCACTTCTGCAACATAACATTAAGATGAAGATGCTAGAATGAATGATAGATGTGTTGGCAAGAGACACTATATGGATTCATGGTTGTTGTCATTGATGGCAACAAAGGTCATCCCACATATCCGCAAGTCATGATGTGTCTCTACCGGAAGTCAGAATAAAGAATGTTGTGGTCCGGTGAACAAGAACAGAGCATGTGGCAAGGTCCGACAGATTGGTCCGGATCTCTCAGAGGAAGTGTCTTGGTGCAGTGCGGATTTGGGGAAGTCAAGAGGACTACCTTGAGTGGTATATTCCAAGGATTTAGCCTCCGGTGATGGACAAGGAAAAAGATATGAATAGTTGAGTACCGGATTCCTGAGAGACAGTGAAAACAGAGGAAGAACTGACTGACAGAGTATCAGACTACTTTCCGGATGTGTTACTGTTGATGATAGAGGTTGTGAAGGCATGAATCATGTTTGGCCGACATGAATAATGATATCTACAAGTATATGCTTGATCCGCATTGCTTGGTGAGGAAGGATTCAGCCGACAGAACAAGAGTTTGTAAGAAACTAGACTGTTCCGGATGCCGACTAGAAAGGTGATGAAATTACTTGTGCGGATATATATAGAGGATGGATTTAGTTGTGAAGAGTGTGATGGTGTGAAGATATATGCGAATAAGTCCAGAACAGAGCAGAAGTAGCAAAAAGGATCTGGTATGTGAAAGATAGCAGAATAAAGAACAGAGGTAAGATGAAGTGCAGCAGATCAGTGTACTGAGCCTAACCGGAACTGAACTCCAGCATATGTAGATGCTTCCAATCAGTTCAAGACTGTGATTCTTATCACTTTGTAGACAGTGTGTCTTCTTGTAGGCAGTGGGCCTCTTGTGAGCAGTGTGCTCGGGCAGTGAGCCCTAATTGGCAAGTGCCATTTTTGTAATCTCCTATTCTTCTAACAGAGAATAATTTTGGGTTAATCACCCCGTGGTTTTCTCCCTTAAAAGGGTTTCCACGTCAAAAATACTGTGTTATGTGTTTCTTATTTCATGTTAATGTTTTAGTGTTTGATTCAATGCTGCATCAATTAATAAGAAAGTTCAATAAGGGAAATAATTAGGATAACTGATTCACCCCCCCCTCTCAGTTATCAACAATTGGTATCAGAGCTAAGTTCCTCCTAATAGAGCCTAACAGCTTGAGGAAGATCTGGGAGTTCAAATGGATGCATATGGTTTAAGGGAGCAACTCAAGACTGCTCTTGAGGATCTTGAACAGTCAAACTCTGAAGTCAGTGAATTAAAGGAAAGACTCAAACAGGCTGATGAATTCATGAGAGAATTAAAAGACAAATTAAGTCTCTCTATGAAAAAGAGAAAGGAGCTGCTCCAACAGTTGGCAAGACAAAGTGAAGAAAGCAATACAAATGAAGAATTGACTGAGCAAACCAAGTTATGTGAAAAGTTATCAAAAGAAGTCATTATGTTAAGACATGAAATGGAATCAGGAACTATAAAGTTTACTCAAGAGATTGAAGAAAAAAGAAAGGCTGAAGACAATCTAAGACAATCTCTTAAAGAAAAATCAGAAGAATGCCACCAGATGGACAGGATTATCAGACATCTTGAATCTGATCTTGAAGATGCCAAAGATAATGAAGAAAAACTTGAGGATCAAATTGCCTCTCTCAAAAGAGACCTTCAAACAGCAAATGAATATAAAGAGAAATTCAAGATAAGTTCTGCTCAACTTGAAGTTCTTCTTGGAAGTCAAAAGAGGACAGACGACAAGTATGGTTTGGGATATGAGAAAGGAGAAAGCTCCGGATCCGGTCAGAAGAATCTTGGATCAGAAAATCCAAGGAGCAGGCCTAGAAGACCTCCGGTAAGACAGCTAAATGCTCAAAGATATCCATCCTTCAATGGATACTGCCACAGCTGCAACCACTTTGGTCACAAAGCTAATCAGTGCAGAATGAGAATGAATCAGATTAATTCATCCTTCTCCGGACAGTGCTTCAACTGCAAAAGGTATGGACACAAATCCCATGAATGCAGAATTATGCAAGTAAACAAATCATTCAAAGGTAGATGCTTCACATGCAATAGAGTAGGTCATATGGCTAATCATTGCAGATCAAGAGGATATCAGTCAAATATGCAAAGAAATGTTATTTGCCAAATCTGCAATAGGTCCGGTCATAATGCTAAAGTCTGCAGAAACAAGTATCAGGACAAAAAAGGTCCGGTGTATAATCAGAATCAAGACAAGGGTAAACAAAAGATGAATGCGGATGAAGTTAGGAATCAGATGAGCAAGATTTGGGTGAAGAAAAGTTCAGAGAATGTAGAGGTTGGATCCGCACCAGACTCTGGTGCTGATATTTCTTCCAGAAATTAAAAAGTGAGCTCAGGCTCAGGGGGAGACTCAAAGAAAATCCTGTTCCCCCAGCCAAACAAGTGGTGCCGGATGTGGCACAAGATGCGGATTAAAGGGTTTGCAGATATGAGTCTTGAGATGCTTCAGTCAAGTTTTCAGAGATCCGCATGGAGTCATGAAAAAGCTGTGATCGATCAAATAAGACATGTTCAGGGAGATGCTCCGGTATGATAAAGGATTACAAAAAGGTCCGGAGAGATCCGGAAGTGCACTATCTTGTTCTGCGGATTGGACAGAGTGTTTGGGATGTTCTTGTAATATGTTACCTCGATTTATTCATGATTGAAAGATCCGGATGATATCCACAGATCAGGACTAATCCGGGATACTCCAAGCTATCCAGACAAGGCAAACCGGAATGATGTAGGTGAAGCATTTATTGCAGACAGATATTAGGGTTCGCGGAGCAATTTAAGGGATTTCTCAAAAGTCATTTGCTCATTCTGCACTCAAGAAGAAGCGAAAAGTGGAGCTCTGCAACAAGGTTCATCAAGCGCACCAGGGATCTCCTGCCGAAGTCATTGCATAAAGAAATCAATCCAATCACTCCGTGCAAGTCGAAGGCGCATAAGGTATTCTCCGTTTTTCATTACCTTACTGCAAATCTTTGAAGAATGGCTACTCCAAACATAGTTAAGATCTCTGATAGACCTCGCCCCTCATTCAAGAAACATCCCTACAAATCATTGGAGGTAGATCCACTAGGAGCCTTCTCTAGTGTTCCTCACGGAGTTTTACATACTGAAGACATTAGGGTTTACATACATGCAAGCATTGAGGAATTTGGGGAATTCAAATTAAGAGACCTCTATCACAAGCAACTGATAGACAATGCTTTTGAGCTTAAACCAGAGTATAAGGATATCCAGAAGAAACAATTTGAGCAATTTATTCATTTCCCCTGCTTTGAAGAAGATGAATGGGTCCGGTATGTACTGAGCAGGATGCATGACAACTTTCTATGGCTGGATAGACCCTGCAAGATCACAAAAGAGGCAATTAGAGCAGTAACTGGTCTATACTCTTCCGGAGGGATACCTATCCTCAAATCTGTCAAGAACAACATTGTAACTGAGGCCACCGGATCAAAATTTGATAAGAGGGCAATGACCATTGAAGATATTTCGGATCCGGATATCAAATATGCATCAATGATAATAGGATACAAGATCTATCACTCCAGCAGGGAGAATTTTGTATCCGGAACTGCAGTATACACTACCTATGAAATGCTAAGAAAGAATGCAGAATATGATCTCTGCGAACTACTGCTAAGCGAATTAATGGAAAATATACAGAAAATCAAGAAGGATAAGAAGAATTCCTTTAAGTATGGTACTCTTATTGTATGTCTATTCTTCTACTTCATGAATGAGCTACCCGGATCAAGTGGATGGGTATGGCAGAATGACAAACCTGTTGCAGTCCAGATAAGAGACTATTTGCATGGACTTGGGGATGCAAAAGCGAGAAATACAGCTCTATGGGGATACTTCAAAAACTTTCAGAGCATGATGCAAGCAAGAGAGAGAATTTCCCAGTCTCTTGTTGAAGAATACAAAGACTCAGTGTGCTTTATGGTTGACACTGATCAGTGCCTAATGGAGGCAGTGGAGCCAAGGACTGTCTGGATCATGCCCATGGGGTATGAAGTGGATGAACAGATAGTGGAGCTGCATGTTCAACACATGCTAAGTCAGCCCAAAGATCCTAAGGCAGAAAGGTTTGGAACCTTTGAGGAGCTGAGTGTAAAAATACATGTAGAACTCAGGGAACCTGAGATTAAAAGAAAGGTGAGAAAAGAAGTAGAGCACATTGCTCAAGGCCTAGGCATCTCAAAAGAGGCACTTGATGCCAGCCGGGAAAAGAGGAGGAAGGCTGAGGAAGAAGAGAAAAGTAAAGAAAGTGCTCCGGTTGAAGCTCCCACCCGGACCAGATCATCAAAGAGATCTGCACCCAAAAGTTCAAAACCGGAAGTCCAGGCATCCGGTAAGAGATCCAAGACAAAAGCCACAAGGGCTTATGGAAGCCAAAAGGATGAAGAGGAAACAGAGTCAGATGAGGGAGTAAAAGAAATAAAGAAACAGAAGAAGAAAGGATCCGGTAAACCCTCCACAGGCCAAGACAAGGATGAAATGGCGGAGGTATCTGTTGAAAAGCTCACTCTGTCTCTAGAGAATGTAATCAAGTCGGTCACGGTGGATGGAAACCTTCAACCAATGACTGAATCTTATGATGACTTCAGTGAGGCTGACCAAAAGACTCTGCAGGAAGCCACAGTCAAATATATTAACATATATAATAAGGCTTTCATTGAGATCATATCTCTTATTCCTAAAAGCCTAGAAAAGGAATTGGAAGTAAGAAAGAACAATGCTCATGCAAAAGATCTTGAGATTCGGGAGCAGATAGCTATTCAGCTATATCCTCAAATTGATCCCAAGAAAATGAACATAATCTTCAAGGACTGCAAAGATGAGTTCAGAAGTAAAGCCAGGATGAATCAACTCATGCTTGGTGAGACTGACAAAGTGGCCCAAGAAACAGAAGAGATCCTCCGGAAGGCCTTCAAAAGGTTCAATCTTCCTGTTGTAGAGGACTTAGGTGCAGAAACAGCTGCGGATTTGGAATCATCTGTTCCGGAAGAAGTGGGCCCTGAACATACAAGCATCTCTCCTCTGGTTTCCCCTACAGTCTCTGGATCCAAAGAAGAAGAGCAATTAAAGGAGAAGGAAGCAGTGGTGAAAGACAAAGAGGTTGACAGTTCCAAGACTGCAGAAGAAAAGAAACATTTGTCTCCGACAAGAGACACTGCACAAACTGTTCAACAATTTTTGAGCAAAGAAACTTTAGAGATTGATGAACCGGAGCTTCTAAAAGGCCCATTCGACTTTGACTCTCTCTCTCCGGTACAAACAATGAAGATAGCTTCATTTGCAAATGCCAAGGCAAATGAAAAACTCCTGAAGTCTCATATGGAAGACTGTGAGTTGATAGAGGCTGCTTCCGGAGTACTTGTAAAGATTATGCCATCAATCCAGATAGATCCGACAGCCTCCTCTTCTGGTAATCTAAAAACCTTAGTCAGCAGTGTTGATACACATTTTGATTCTCTAGAAAAATCAGCTGAAGAAAAGGTCCGGAAGGAATTTTTGGATAAAAGATTTTCAGAAATATTAGAATTAATCTCTAAGGATAGGAAGATTGTGAGCATTGGAATAAAGAGCTTAGAGAATGCTCTTAAGGATGGCGGTGACATCTACAAATTTTGTATATCCTGGTCAAAGGCAACAGCTGCATTTGACAAGAAAATAAAAGAGGAACAGGATAAGCTACAAAGCTTATCTCAAAGTTTTGATCCTCTCTCTTCCTCCATAATAAATCAAGAATGTCAGACTATTGCAGTCTTGAATGAAATAAAGAATCTTGAGAAGGAAAGGAAGAATATCACTAACCGGATGGGAGAACTTAGAAGGATTATAATCCCTAAGTTGGAAACTATGCATGAGGCCATCAGTGATGCTCAGACCACCGCCCAAACAAAAGATCCGACAGATCTCAAGCGGGCAGAAGCTTTTGCATTTTTGTTGAGTGGTCACATTTCAATTTTGGATAGAATGAAGCAAAGTTGGGCTACAGAAATGATCCAATTGCAGACATCCTTTGCAGACATTCTTCAGCGTATGTGAGTATGTAAATATGCGGCTATGTATAGAAAATTTTTGAAAATTTTGGTGTGCGGACCCTACCCTTTGCCATTGATGTCAAAGGGGGAGTGAGGAGCAGTGAAAAATGAGGAATCCAATTAAGGGGGAGTTCCGGAAATTGTATATAAAGACAGAGCATCAGCAAAGGGGGAGCATAGTGTAAACACTTAGTCATTTTTCACTAAGTGTTGCCATCAATGCCAAAGGGGGAGATTGTTGGCAAGAGACACTATATGGATTCATGGTTGTTGTCATTGATGGCAACAAAGGTCATCCCACATATCCGCAAGTCATGATGTGTCTCTACCGGAAGTCAGAATAAAGAATGTTGTGGTCCGGTGAACAAGAACAGAGCATGTGGCAAGGTCCGACAAATTGGTCCGGATCTCTCAGAGGAAGTGTCTTGGTGCAGTGCGGATTTGGGGAAGTCAAGAGGACTACCTTGAGTGGTATATTCCAAGGATTTAGCCTCCGGTGATGGACAAGGAAAAAGATATGAATAGTTGAGTACCGGATTCCTGAGAGACAGTGAAAACAGAGGAAGAACTGACTGACAGAGTATCAGACTACTTTCCGGATGTGTTACTGTTGATGATAGAGGTTGTGAAGGCATGAATCATGTTTGGCCGACATGAATAATGATATCTACAAGTATATGCTTGATCCGCATTGCTTGGTGAGGAAGGATTCAGCCGACAGAACAAGAGTTTGTAAGAAACTAGACTGTTCCGGATGCCGACTAGAAAGGTGATGAAATTACTTGTGCGGATATATATAGAGGATGGATTTAGTTGTGAAGAGTGTGATGGTGTGAAGATATATGCGAATAAGTCCAGAACAGAGCAGAAGTAGCAAAAAGGATCCGGTATGTGAAAGATAGCAGAATAAAGAACAGAGGTAAGATGAAGTGCAGCAGATCAGTGTACTGAGCCTAACCGGAACTGAACTCCAGCATATGTAGATGCTTCCAATCAGTTCAAGACTATGATTCTTATCACTTTGTAGACAGTGTGTCTTCTTGTAGGCAGTGGGCCTCTTGTGAGCAGTGTGCTCGGGCAGTGAGCCCTAATTGGCAAGTGCCATTTTTGTAATCTCCTATTCTTCTAACAGAGAATAATTTTGGGTTAATCACCCCGTGGTTTTCTCCCTTAACAGGGTTTCCACGTCAAAAATACTGTGTTATGTGTTTCTTATTTCATGTTAATGTTTTAGTGTTTGATTCAATGCTGCATCAATTAATAAGAAAGTTCAATAAGGGAAATAATTAGGATAACTGATTCACCCCCCCCTCTCAGTTATCAACAAGATGAAGGATGCAAAGGCTCTAATTATATTTCAACAGCATGTGGATACTTGAGGATCAATGCATGCTTTAGATAATTTGGCAGAATAATGTTACTTGAAGCTCAATGCATGCTAATGGCTTATGAGGAGGTTGATTTATAGAATTGGCTTGGTTCAAATGGATGGCTAGGATTAATTGGGGCTTTAGATGAAGTGGATGGATAGGATTAAGTTAGGTTTCCTTGCACATTAAGAAATTGTAGTCAATTGACATGTGGCAAGGAGGATAAGGCTTAGGTGTGCTTGTGTAGATAAATACTAAAATTAGGTCCCATTAGTTGTGCATGTGAAAGATAAAAGTTGTACTACAACACATGATTGACTGGACAAGTGTTGGAATGTGATAAAAGACGAGTGTTTAATTCAAATAAAATATTTGAATTAGTTGGGATATGAGTTGGATATTAATTAAATAAATAAAATTTATTTAATTAATTGAGAAGTTGAATAGGATGAGATAAGATATGATGTGGAAATTAATTAAATAAATAAAATTTATTTAATTAATTAGAATGAAGATAGGATAAATGGGATTATGCATGTGAAATTAATTAAATAAATAAGTAGGATGAGGATGGGATTAAATGGGATTTTAATTAAATAAATAAAATTTATTTAACTAATTGGCTTAATGGATTAGGGAAATTAGGACAAAATGCTACAAGATGTCTAGGATAATGTTTTAACAAGGTGTTGTAGGACATGGACAAAGTTGGGACAAATTTGGGTGTCTACAGCAGGAGCATCCCTGGTTCAAGAGCAATCTTGTATCAACCAAAAATATTTGCATTTTAGTTTGCTTCTTTTCATTTTCCAGTTCAATTCAGGAAGTTCAGTCAGTAGCAGTTTCTATATTTTGGTCTGCATTCTGCCACAGTTGCATTTTAGATCTTGTAGAGATGGATTTAACATCTAGATTCATTCATCTACATCATATCCAATTTTTAGAATCTGATCACCATCAGTTTTATAATAGACACAATGATCAGATTTAAATCTCACATATCCCAAAGATAAAACATATGTATCAAATTTCTGATACCACATTTTGGGAGATTGCTTTAAACCATAAAGAGACTTTTTAAGTTTACATACCAGATGTTCTTTACCTTTTTCCACAAAATGCTTTGGCTGGGACATATAAATTTCTTCTTCAAGGTCCCCATGAAGAAATGCTGTCGTCACATCCATCTACTCAATTTCAAAGTCATATGCTGCTGTAAGTGACAACAGAAATCTAATGGATGTTAGCTTAGCTATAGGAGAAAAGATTTCTCCATAATCTATACCTTCCTTTTGGGAATACCCCTTAGCAACCAGTCTTGCCTTGTACTTTTCAATACTACCATCTAGACCATATTTCTTTTTAAATACCCACTTACAACCTACAGGTTTTCTACCTTCAGGCAAGGGCACCAGATCCGAGGTTCTATTTTTCTCCAACAATGACATTTCGTTATCCATGGCTTCCAACCAAGAATTTGAATCAGGTAAACTAATAGCTTCTTTCACAGTCCTAGGTTCATCAGTATCAGTAAGCAAAGCATAGGCACAACTTGAATCAAGTACTGAAAATCCATACCTATCTAGTTGTCTTCTTTCACATGTAGACCGCCTCAATGGCTGAGGTGCTGGTTCAGGTTCTTGCTCTGGATCTAAATCTTCAAAGCTACTCGAACTCACTTCTGAACCATCTACACTTGGTGCTTGTTGTTCCTCTTTTATAGGGGTCAGAGGAATATTAACAACACTCTTTTCTTTCTTTTCTTCTGTCTTCTCCAACTGAGGATCAATAACTAAAGGTTTCAACTCTTTGAAAATTACATTCCTACTGTAAATTACTTTTTCAGTTTTAGGATTCCAAAGCTTGTACCCTTTAACACTGACTCCATAGCCAATAAAGATACATTTGACTGCCTTGTAATCCAACTTAGATCTTTTTACCTCAAGAATATGAGCATATGCCTCATAGCCAAAGACATGAATATGTCTTAGAGAGGGCTTCTTTCCAGACCATGCTTCCATAGGTGTCTTATCAACCAATGCCGAAGTAGGAGAACGATTCAACAAGTAACAAGCTGTAGCACCTACCTTAGCCTAGAACCTTTGTTCAAGACCACCATAACTCAACATACTTCTTGCTTTCTCCATCAATGATCGATTCAACCTTTCAGTAACTCCATTTTGTTGTGAAGTATAAGGTGTAGTCTTATGCCTTTTAATTCCATGATCAAGACAAAATTTATCAAAATCTGCATTGCAATATTTACCACCGTTATCCATTCTCAAACATTTTATTTTTCTACCAGTTTGATTTTCCACAAGATTTTTAAAATCTTTAAATCGACTGAACACTTCTGATTTATTTTTCAAAAAATATATAAATACCCTCCTTGAATAATCATCAATAAACGATACATAATATCTTGATTTAGACAGAGAAGGAACATCAACTGGACCAAAAACATCAGAATGTACATAGTCTAGAACACCAGAAGATTTATGAGAACTAGAGTAAAACGAAACATGGTTCTATTTTCCATATATGCAATGTTCACAGAAATTGAACTCCATAATACAATCAATCAGCCCATCTACCAAGTTTTTGTTTTTCAAGGTTTTTGAACCTTTTTCACCTATGTGACCAAGTCTATGATGCCAGAGCATTATTTTCTCTGCAAGAAGTTTAACTTCCATAGAGTTTGCATTATGGGTTACAATAGTATCTTTTTCATATTTTACAGAGACATTATTATAGCACACTGGTTTAGCATCTAACCTATACAAAGTTCCAATGCATTCACCTTTTGCCAGAACAATAGAACCTCTAGTCATCTTACAACCACCATTTACAAAAGTAACTTGCACTCCAACATTATTAAGCTTACTAACAGAAAGTAAATTTCAAGCCAGACCTGGTATGTGTAGTACTCCATTCATTCCCTTTATTCTGCCATCTGGGAACTGGATTCTGACTCTTCCTCGGCCAACAATTTCCAGTGTCAAATCACTTGCCAAGAACACCTTCCCACCAGCATACGGTTCATACTTAGTGAACCATTCTCTGTGAGATGTCATATGAAAAGATGCTCCTGAATCCACCAGCCATACATCTTTAGATGCAGGCATTGCCAAGGCAGCAATGAAGGCATCAACATCACTCAGAGAAGAATCGGTGTCAGAGAAGTTCTTCTTCTTCTTTTTCTCCTCTTTGCAGTCTTTTTTGATGTGTCCTTTTTGCCCACAATTCCAACACTTCACTTTGGACTTTTTGCCAGGAGATTTTGATCTCCCCTCTGATTTGGAATTATACTTCTTGTCCTTCATCTTGCCTCTTTCTTTTGATCTACCTCGAATGGACAGGGCCTCTTTGGCTATCTCAGAAGATTTCCTCCGCATCTCTTCAGATAATAGTGAGGCAACAACTGCTTCAGTTGTAAACGTGGTTGTTGTACTTCCAATAGCCATCACAAGATGATCCCATGAGTTAGGTAAGCAACATAACAGAAGCATACAATGGTCCTCTTCTTCTATTTTTACACCTATAGAAGTCAACTGTGCAACAATTGTATTAAATGTGTTCAGATGATCTGCTACAGATGCTCCTTCATCCATCTTCAGAGAGTACAATTTCTTTTTGAGGACAAGTTTATTCACCAAGGACTTGCCCTGGTAAATATCTCCCAACTTCTTCCACAAAGCATTTGCAGTCTTCTCCTCATGGACGTTCAACATAACAGAATCTGCTAAACTTAAATCTTATCAGTCCTCTGGCTTTCCTATCTGCTAGGTCCCAGTCTTCTTGCTTCATGCCTAAAGTTTGAACCCCAAACACAGCAACCCAAAGGTCTCTGTTGACCAGCGTATCTTCAACCTTAAGTTTCCACAACTCAAAGTTTGTGCCATTGAACTTTTCAATGTCTATTTTTCCTAATGTACTTGCCATCTAATTTAATAAAATAGACCTCTACAGAACTCCCACTCACAAAACTGACACAAAAAACCCAACCTACCAACAAGGATAACACAACTGGCCAAGCTCTGATACCACTTGTAAGGAAAGTAGAGGTGTGGAATATAGCTTCCCTAATGTCAATTCAAAGGGGATAATGTAGACTGGTAATGTTTAATTCAAATACACAGATGAACACACCAGAAAATACAGAATAAACATTCAAGACAATAAAGAACAACACCAGATGTACGTGGGAAAACCCTTTCAGGTAAAAAACCCACCATCACATGAGAGATAGACTTTATTTTTAGTAAGCTTAGAAAGATTACAATAAAGATACCAACCTTCTTGCTCAAGTATCAATTCTCAGATCATACAAACAGTTCACTTCCACTGTACATTTACAAAATGAACAATATATGATCGAATCTCATCATCAACCTCAACGACATCACCAGATCTGTTTATATTTTCTATCTTCAAGAGCAAAACTATTTTTTTAACTTCTGCCTTAACTGTTCGTATCAACTGACCCAGCGTCGCTACCTTCCAACTGTCGCAACTGTTCACATTCATGTGAGATCTTTAGTCCCACATTCACCAGTTCGCGTTAGACATCTAGGTTTAAATACTTGAACATAATGTATGACTATCGTCAACAATTTTGTTGCCGACTATGCCAGTCAAAGCCTCATCGATATAGCCTTAACCATCGGTGACAACTCCACCATCACAACGATGAGTCCTTGTCCCACCGATGCTCACACCTTCAACCTGTTGGGATAGTAAAAATTTAAAATTTTTACTGTATTCTCACTTCACCATATCTGAGCAAATCATAAAACATCCCAAAACCATAGTAAAAAATTGATACATCCTACAAGATGTCCATGGCTAAGCGATGCAAAATTACCTAAATTTCAACCTATTGGCAAGACTTTGTGTTGCTTATACCGATACATAAGAAATCTATGAAAATGACTATCGGCGTGAGAGTAAAGATCGGAGAGAGATTTGTAGAAGTTGCCAATGGAAGAAGTAATACCGATGGCCTTTTTTATCGGTAAGAGAATCAAGCAGTCACACCGATCGGTATGACTAATAGTCATCGGGTGATGCTTTGAAAACTGCCCCGATGGCATATATCATACTGATGAAGTATTTCGGCAAAGGTCTCACCAAACATCCTATGGGGACAAATGAAATGATAGCCATCGGTGAGAAATGAACATCGGGATAAAAAATTAATGAGTCTCCGATACTCCAGTGTCTTGGCAAAACAATAAAAAGTGCTTTCGGTGTGAGTCACACTGATACACCTATCCAGTGGCATGACTGAACATATCAGAATGAAGTAATTATGTCTTGCCGACACACAAGTCACAGCGATAAAAAGGTGTTGGTGACACTTTGAAAGGTTCTCTCCGATAAGGAATATAAAGTGGCCATCGGGGAGATAACTGTGATTGGGTGATTTGAAAAGGGTTACCCCGATGGTATATCTCACTCCGATGGAAATAAGATTATACCCATTGATAAGAAGTTTAACCAATAACCATATCGGTGAGACATTAAGATAGTCCTTCCGATCCAGAGTATAAAAGATTATCGGGAAGATGACAAATCTCGGGGAAACATAAATATGTTATCCCAATGGTATTAATCACCCCAATAACAAATTGTTGTCACACATATCGGTGAGACTCTCACCAATTGTTATATCGGTAACACTCACTATATTGGAATGAAATTTAAATCACATGGCGATGAAAGAAGTCATGCTAAAGGTTGCGCCTGCTTCAATATGATTCAACATAGTATCGGGAAGACAATTGAGGGGTTACGCCGATTGATTATTCATGCCATAAGGAGATATTAAGGTTGCCTACACATTTTGAAAATCATGCCGATGACAGGAGTTATGACGATGTGACATTTCATAGCAATGAATGACATTGAAATTGCTCAAACAATTAAATGCAAATAGCGATGAAATCCTCTAAAATCATTACAATTGGTAGGGTTATTTGAGAAAAGGGGATAGAAGAATTTTGAAGCGTAAACAGAGGATTTCGATTGTAGCCATAGACGACAAGTACATACATACGAACCATTATGTTATATCCTGTGTTTGGATTTTCTGTCAAAATTTGAAAATGGAGACTCCGGGAAAGGGAAAAGGTAGAAAATCACAAGGGGAAACAAGTAAATCAAAGAAACAAAAAAACTGATAAAACCCCTGAAGAAAAAATAAAAGACAGAAAGCTCAATCAGGATTTGATTGATCAGTTGCCGGGGTCAACTCCCAAGGCTAGAAGATCTGCTCAACTTAGGGCAGAAATGGAAAAATTAGAAGACAGATGCAAACTCTTAGGAGATATTTGGACCTCGATCAGAGGATATGAACTATTCAGATTCCATTATAACAAAAGATTCAGGAATGCTCTAGTGTCAAACCCATGGCACTTGAATTTAGGAAAATTAGTTGTTCCTGATGTATTCCTGAGTGTTGAACTCCTCCAACTTCTTGCCAAACAATATAACCCAATTCTGAAAGCTATATGCAACCCACAAGGGGAGCCAATTGTACATTTGTCAAAAAATGCCATTTGTGAAGTGTTCAACTTAGAGGATTTATGCACTGTCCCCATTATTTATGAGGACCTGGAGAAGGTATACTGGAGAATGGACACAACCTACAATGGATGGAGGTTGCCCATTCATAGACCTAGAGTTGAAGGAGAAATTGAATGATATACAAAGTAAAGATGCTTCTTACAGTGCAGGTACCTCCAATACAAAAGCATTGATCAAGCAACATCAGAAATACTACGATCAACTCAAAACTGATGCTAAGGAAGGTGCTGAAGCTTTGAATGCAGGAGTGCCCGCCTTATTCAAAAATGATGGAGAACTAAAAAGCAAAGAAGAGTGGAATGTTAATTGTCAAGCTATATTACACGAAGCTATGGGAGCTCTTAAAGACAAAAATTGTGCATCTGGAGAAGCTTGCAAACACCTAGAAAAGATGGTCACAATTGAAGTGATTACAAGAAGTGTCGTTGAGCTTACTGATTTCCATCGTGATCAAGAGTACTTGGACCATTTGGCTAAAATTTACTTATGGCTGAATAGAGCCTAATCATAGTTATGTAATGGTTGTTAATCTTGTTAAATTCCCAAAAGACTTATTGAAGAGTTATGTCTCTTCATAGAAATATCTATATAAGTTCAAACAATTGGTGCTGAAAAATCATCAGTAGTAGAATATATATACATATATATAATTTACAATGTTTTAGAAAGATCATGTTGCATATTTTATTTGAAGAAGTAAATTGAAGTTCTCTGATTCAGTGGTTTTATCTTGGTATCAATTGTTTGTTAAAGTTATTCAATTCTGTGGTTGTCTCCAGTTCTGTATTTCCTTGTTATTCAAATTAATATATCAAGTATATATTTAATTTGTCAATACACATTCGCTGTATCTATGTGATTGAGTAAATTGGTTTCTATTTGAGGAATTAAAATCCTTTTGATTAGTCACGGTAGCCTCAAAGTATTAGTTTGGATTACTAAGGAGAGCCATATAATTAGGATTTCCATTCTGTCTCCAAGATAATATTATCTGTTACTCTTACACATTCATTTCAATTGGTTCCTTCAAGTAAGGATTAAAATACCTTCTGGTGAATTATAAGATATCTGATTATATTGGTTGAAGAGTTTGTCAGTCATTCCCTTGCATGTTTATACAAGTTATAAACTAAAGTTGTGCCAAACAATTAGAATTAGTACCCATTATAAGCCACTAGTCTTGGTCTTTCATTAGACTCTGTTACCCAACAAAGCACTGGTCTTATTTAAATTCATTATTTAAAATCCTTTTTACCTTAATATTGCTTATACAATTTCTACCAAACCATTCATCAAACATTAGATATAGAATCAGATAGCAAGCTTTTTCTATCCTACATCCTTTGCGATTGAAAATAGATTTAATTAGTCAATACATTTACATTTAGTCTACTTTAATTCCCAAGGTTCACCCACCTAGGTATAGCGGACCTAAAGTGTAGGAAATCACTAAACCTCAAAGGTTGATTTTGTTAAGTTAGTTCAAAAACATTGCAAATCTAAGCATAGAGCCTGTCATCCTCTTAGGATTAGCAACCTACATTTTTAAGACCTAACAAATTGGTGACTCTACTGGGGACCTAAATAAAAGACCTTAGAAACTAATCATTCCTTTCATAGAGTCATTTTAGAAAATTTAATTTGGTAACTCTGCTGGTAACAAGAACCCTATAGATAAATTACAAACTTTTCCTATTTACTAAATAGGTGGCGACTCTAGTTACAGTTATAACAAAAAATTCTAATACCAAATGGATGGTAGGAGATCCAAGATGGAAGGCAAGAAATTGCAGTCATCTCCACCACTTAGAAACATTTCCAAAAGAAATGGAACTTCAAATTATTCTTACCAGGATAATAACCAGGATGCTCAAGAGAATAATGCAAAGCAAATTGTTGCAATTCACAATAAGTTTACACCTCTTCATGATGCAAATGAAAATATCAATGGGGTAAATGATGACATATTGGCAAGATACAGACTAACTCCTCAAGAACAACTCGAGCATGATGCACAGGTCATGAGGGATATTGACCAAAATCAAGCTAAACATGATTTCAAGATGTCATTAGATTAGGGAGGGGGGGTAAGACATGGGTTCTCAAATCAAGAAATAAAAGACAATCCAGAGAATCTAAGAAGTATGAGTGAAGAGCAACAAGAGCTGCTCAGGCTTCGGGAAGAACTCGAAAGGTTCAAGATACGGGAAGAGAAAGGGTTGTTGCATCAAGAAATTCAATAGATGAAAAGTAAAGCTAAAATGGCTCCCCGAAAATATGTACCTCCGCATAGAGGAAACACTTCAAGAAATCCACAATAAAATACAAGTGGTGTTCAAAATTCACATGCATCCAGAAGTCATCAGAACACTATTCCCCAAAACCTTAGGCCACCTCCCATGCATAATGTATCTCAACATATGGCAAATCCTTACCCACCCCCCGACCAACAGTATTATAGACCACAGAACCCTTACACAAATCCCCACATAAACCAACAACAACAATATGCATATCATCAGCCACCAGGTGGATATAACTACTATCCTAATCCACCACCTTTGAACTTTCCACCCCAAAACCTTGCAAATATATGTAGCCAATTTAATTTAACTGGATATCAGTTGTATCCATATCCTATGGATAGTACTTGGAGAAATATGGTTCCCAAGTTTACTGGAAACAATGCAATATCAGCTGAAGATCATATTAGAAGTTTCAATGCTTTTGTGCAAGTTATTGGTATGGATTGGGAAGGTATTAGAATGAGGTTATTCATGATGTCCCTCACTAAAGATGCCAGAGATTGGTTTAACAGCCTGCCTGATGCCTCAATCAGTTCAATAACTGATTTCCATAATCAGTTTAAGGAGTAGTATGGCAACCAATATGCCCCTGAGTTTGCATTACATGAATTGATAAGTATACAGAAGTATCAAAATGAATCAGTATATGATTTCAACCTAAAATTTTCCAAATTACATAACAAGGTACCACATGGAGCCAAGTTATCTGATCCAACAGCACTGAGTATTTATATGAAAGCATTTGACCCCAAAACAGGGTACGAGCTTAGAAATCAGTGTCCTGCAACCCTGGCTGAAGCACAGAAAGTGGCCCTAACCATTGAAAACAATAGGAAGAATGTAGGAATGGTTAGTAAGAGAGACAATCATAGAAATCCTCAGAACCCAAATGTTCAACAGACTAAACCAGAGGGTCAACATAGGCATGAAAGGCCTAGGTTGCACGATATGCCCTACAATACAAATTGGAAGGATGGGAGACCCATTGACAACAGCAGAAAGCAACAGTATGGCAAGGATACTCCTGACCCCTTGAAAAGAAACACGACACATATGGTAGAAAATAAACCTTGGTGTTTGGTGTGTAATTTACCACATTTACCTAAATACTGTGAGGTAGCTAAATCAGTACAACAAGAGGAAATGTTATACAATTATAATAGAGACAACCACACCATAAATATGATGTAGGATACACCATGTGTGGTGACTGAAGATTACTCTTCTTCAGAGGAAGAAGGATATGAGTATGATGTAGGAAACTAGAGGCATCATATCAACATGGGAGAACAAGAAGTGTTCTCAAATCAAGAAGATGATTGTGAGCAACGTATTTATTATAACGATCAGCCATATGGTCAATGGAGAAAGCCTACTGAGGATGAACGAGAAGCTCTTATAGTAGCTGCAATAGCTCAAGCTAAAAACACTTATAACTTGAGGAATATGACAGTAAACATTGAACAGGGAACACCTAGGAGTGTATTCATAAAAGATCAGAATAACAAAAAGAATAATACAAAGTCATCATTTAAAGAACTAGAAAAGGGTGGTAAAGGTAAAGTGAAAGAAAATTTACAAAATCAAGAAAAGGAGAACACAAAAATAGAAAAGAATGACCAGACCATGGCCCATTCTTTTGACATTGCTCATGTAGTGTCTCAGGTAAAAATATCAGTTCCACTCCTAGAGATGATGAAGATAGACAAATATAGGAGCATAGTTGTTAAGTTGATTTCTGATACACCAAATCAAAAATATAAAGGACATGAAAATACAACAAACAATGTTCATCAGTAAACCTTCCAAATGCCTGAGGTATACCTTGGTGATACACTGACAAAAAATCCCTCACAGGTAGACCCTTTCTACACTACACTATAAATCAAGAATAGGATGGTCAGGAATTGCATGATTGATTCAGGTGCTGCCATGAACATCATGCCTATAGCAGTTATGAAAGAATTGGGAATGTGGGTTGATACTACATTTGGCTAGTGTTATGCAATGGATAACAAATCTATCCCAGTAGTTGGTATTATGAGGGATGTGGAGATAAAGCTTGCCTCACACCCTGAAGCAACTTATAACATTGATATTACTGTGGTTGACATCCCACTGTATTATGGAATGCTTCTATCAAGGCAATGGGCTGCAATGGCAGGAGGGAATGTCTAGTTGGACTTATCATATGTCACCGTACCAGTGGGAGGCAAAGAAATCAAGCTGTGCAGAGAGCCAAGGTATGACAATATTATAGAAAGGTTGGATCGGCATCAAATAAAATTCTTTTGTGATACAGAATTGGGAGTCTTCAAAGTTGGAGAAAATACACCAGAATTGCGTAACACTGATCTAGTACACACTGAATCTATGAAAGAAGAAAATGATGTGTGGAAGATGTATTTTGATGGTGCATGCAGCAAAATAGGAAATGGGGCTAGAGTAGTTTTCATTTCACCAGGAGGTAAAACTTTCAAATACTCTTTTCTATTGACATTTGAATGCACAAACAATGTAGCTAAGTATGAAGCTTTGCTCATTGGTTTAAACATAGCCACTAAGCATAAAATAAAAAAGTTAGCTATCTATGGGGATTCTGAATTGGTCATTTCCCAAGTAAGAGAAAAATACCTATCAAAAAACAAAAGGTTGAGACAGTACCGAAATGCAGTTTGGAATAATATTGAATTGTTTGATGCCTTTTCAATCAACTGGGTTGATAGGTCTAAAAACATTATGGTAGATTTTTTAGCAAATATCACATTGAAGAGGGATGATGTCACATTAGGAGGAATTACAAAGGTTGAATTCAAAACTAGACCTACCATCCTAGATAATATACATAACTGGCAAGTGTTTGATAAGGATGCTGATATAATCAACTTCTTACATTGTACTGATTATTATGAAAATCAAGAGATTGATTTCAATGCATTTGTAGAGGAACATGATGGGAAGGAAACCCTTTTTGGTCAAGAGATAGTTCAGTTGAAAACAAATAAGATACCTAAGGGACTTATAGCATTAGAAGAGGAATTTGATGGACATGACAGATTTAAAAAGAAAGACACACCAGTAATACCTAATGACCTTGAAGAAATCAATTTGGGGACACAAGCAGCCCCAAAGAATGTGTATATTGGAAGAAATCTTGACCCAAAAATCAGGAGCAGAATCATCAACTTACTTAGAAAGTTCAGGCATGTATTTGCTTGGTCATATGATGATTTAAAGGCATATAGAGAGGATCTATTTCAACATAAGATACCACTAAAACTATATGCTAAACCATTCAGGCAAAAACAGAGGCCAATCAATCCTACATTAGCTCCCAAAATGCTAGAAGAACTTACAAAGTTGAGGGATGGAGCTATCATTAAACCCATCAGGCATTCCTCCTGGGTTTCAAATTTGGTACCTATCAAGAAAAAGAATGGTGATATTAGACTGTGTGTGGATTTCAGAAACTTCAACAAATCTTCTCTCAAGGATAATTATCCTCGCCCCAATATGGAGGCAATGCTACAAAAGGTTACTGGATGTGAATTGTTGTCAATGATGGATGGCTTCTCAGGTTACAATCAGGTAAAAGTCAAGGAGTCAGAACAATTTAAGACTGCATTCACCACTCCATGGGGAACATATGTATATTTGAGAATACCATTCAGACTAACTAATGCTGGAGCAACATTCCAAAGAGCAATGGATTAGGCTTTTGCTAAGTTAATCAATAAGATTATGATAGTATATCAGAATGACTTGACAACATATTCCAAAAGGGCTGAGGATCATTGCACACACTTAGCGAAGATATTTATCAAAGCCCTAGAATATGGGATCTCATTGAATCCTAAGAAGTGCCATTTTGCAGTAATAGAGGGGAAATTGCTTGGCCACATAGTCTCGAAAGATGGAGTGAAAATAGATCCTAAAAGAGTAAAGGCAATTGATCAAGTGCCTATTCCAAAAAATGTGAAAGCTATACAATCATTTTTTGGTCAGATTAATTTTGTCAGAAGATTTATACCAAATTTTGCAGAAATTGTTTGTCCTATAACAAAGATGCTGAAGAAGAACTCGGAAGTAAAATGGACAACAGAAACAGTAGAAGCATTTGCCAATATTAAGAGGGCAATCAAGGAAGCCCTAGTCTTAATATCCCCTAACTCCAGTAAATCATTCCAACTATTTTCATTTGCTTCTTATCATACAGTTGCAGCAGTGCTATTGCAGAAAAACAATGATGGATATGAACAGCCTATCTCATTTTTCAGCAAATCTCTTCAGAATGCAGAGTTAAAATATGACATTATTGAAAAGCAGGCATATGCATTAGTAAAAGCAGTTAAGACTTTTAGACCATATTTGGTGGGAGCTAAAATCATAGCATATGTTCCTAATGCCACGGTAAAGGATGTATTGGTCCAAACCGAAGTCACTGGTAGGAGATGTAGGTGGATCAATAGAATTCAGGAATTCAATATTGAAATCCAGATCACTAAATTAGTGAGAGGACAGGGTCTTGCCAAATTGATGGCTAAAAGTAATCTTGAAGCTTCTCAGATATGTAATGCTAATGCAAGTACTAGTATTGAGCATACTCCATGGTATGCTGATATAATATATTATCTAAAACATATGAAGTGTCCTGAAGGGTATGATGATAACAAAAGGAGGACACTCAAATTGCAAGCTTCAAAATATGTACTTATCAATGGGGATCTTTACTGGAAAAATAGAGATGGGATTTTACTATTATGCTTGGATGAATATCAATCAAAACATATTATGAAGGAGTTACATGAAGGCATGTGTGGAGGTCATTTCTCAGCAAAGACTACAACCCACAAAATCCTAAGGGCCAGTTACTATTGGCCTAAAGTTTTTAATGATTCATATCATTACACTAGGAAGTGTGAAGCATGTCAAAAGTTTTCAGGGAAGTTGAAGTATTAGGGAGCACTACCCTTAAAACCCATGCAGGTTGAGGCTCCATTTTGTCAGTGGGGTATTGACTTTATAGGTGAAATTGTGGAGAAATCCAATGGGGGACATAAATGGATTTTAGTGGCAACTGATTATTTACAAAATGGGTGGAGGCAATTCCAATCAAACAGGAAACAAGTAAGGTGATAATTAACTTTCTAATGGAAAATATTATATTCAGATTTGGCACTCCAGTAAGGTTAATTATAGATAATGGAATGTGTTTCAGATCTGATGAATTTAAAAGATTTTACAGTACACATGGCATCACCATATCCTATGTTGCCCTCTATCATCCATAAGCAAATGGACAAGTAGAATCAAGTAACAAAAGCCTCTTGAAAATCATAAAAATAATGTTGGACAAAAACAAAAAGGCATGGGATTCAAAATTGAGGATGGCAGTAGGGGCTGATAGGATTACTGTAAAAAGAGCGATTGGGGGATCTCCTTTTGAGCTGGTATATGGAACACAAGCAAGACTACCATTAGAGAATCTTATACCAGTATACAAATTCATTCTCCAGGAAGACTTAAATATTCCCGAACCAATGGAAGAGAGGTTGGAACATCTTGCAGAACTTGATGAAACAAGGAGAATAGCTCAAAGGCAGAATACTAAGTTACAATCACAAGTAAAATCTCTTTGATAAAAAGGCCAAAGATAGAAAGTTTGAAATAAATGATTTAGTACTAATGTGGAATGCAAGGTGTCAGGACAAAGGAAAGCATGGAAAATTTTAGGCCCTATGGTTAGTTCCTTTTGTTATCACTAGCAAAGGAGGTGATAACTCTTATTACTTGCAAAATATGTCTGGAGAAGAGCAAGAATTGCCTGTGCACGGGCAATATTTAAAGATGTTCTTTTCATAAACATGTACAAGGAGGATTGAGCGTTGCCAGTGCATGGACAACTCTCAAACAATTCTCAAGATATTTTATTCCATGCACAGTAGTTTAGGAATCATTCCCATTCCCCATCATTTGTCATTCTCCTTTTCCCATTTTCCTAAAATCATCACCCCAAATAAATAAAACATGTGGTCTACTTCCCCAGGAGATCTGGATCCTTGTTATACTCATAGGGAGTATACATCCCAGACAGAGCCACTGTTGGGACAGTAAAAATTTAAAATTTTTACTGTATTCTCACTTCACCATATCTGAGCAAATCATAAAACATCCCAAAACCATAGTAAAAAATTGATACATCCTACAAGATGTCCATGGCTAAGCGATGCAAAATTACCTAAATTTCAACCTATCGGCAAGACTTTGTGTTGCTTATACTGATACATAAGAAATCTATGAAAATGACTATCGGCGTGAGAGTAAAGATCAGAGAGAGATTTGTAGAAGTTGCCAATGGAAGAAGTAATACCGATGGCCTTTTTTATCGGTAAGAGAATCAAGCAGTCACACTGATCGGTATGACTAATAGTCATCAGGTGATGCTTTGAAAACTGTCCCGACGACATATATCATACTGATGAAGCATTTCGGCAAAGGTCTCACTGAACATCCTATGGGAACAAAGGAAATGATAGCCATCGGCGAGAAATGAACATTGGGATAAAAAATTAACGAGTCTCCAATACTCCAGTGTCTTGGCGAAACAATAAAAAGTGCTTTTGGTGTGAGTCACACCGATACACCTATCCAGCGGCATGACTGAACATATCAGAATGAAGTAATTATGTCTTGCCGACTCACAAGTCACAGTGATAAAAAGGTGTCGGTGACACTTTGAAAGGTTCTCTCCGATAAGGAATATAAAGTGGCCATCGGGGAGATAACTGTGATCGGGTGATTTGAAAAAGGTTACCCCAATGGTATATCTCACTCTGATGGAAATAAGATTATACCCATTGATAAGAAGTTTAACCAATAACCATATCAATGAGACATTAAGAAAGTCCTTCCGATCCAGAGTATAAAAGATTATCGGGAAGACAACAAAGCTTGGGGAAACATAAATATGTTATCCCAATGGTATTGATCACCCTGATAACAAATTGTTGTCACACATATCGGTGAGACTCACCGATAGTTATATCAGTAACACTCACTATATCGGAATGAAATTTAAATCACATGGTGATGAAAGAAGTCATGCTGATGGTTGCACTCGCTTCGATATGATTCAACATAGTATCAGGAAGACAATTGAGGGTTTACGCCGATTGATTATTCACACCATGAGGAGATATTAAGGTCGCCCAGACATTTTGAAAATCATGCTGATAACAGGAGTTATGACGATGTGACATTTCACAGTGATGAATGACATTGAAATTGCTCAAACAATTAAATGCAGACAACGATGAAATCCTCTAAAATCATTACAATTGGCAGGGTTGTTTGAGAAAAGGGGATAGAAGAGTTTTGAAGCGCAAACAGAGGATTTCGATTGCAGCCACAAACGACAAGTGCATACATACGAACAATTGTGTTATAGCCTGTGTTTGGATTTTCTGTCAAAATTTGAAAATGGAGACTCCGGGAAAGGGAAAAGGTAGAAAATCACAAGGGGAAACAAGTAAATCTAAGAAACAAAAAATTGATAAAACCCCTGAAGAAAAAATAAAAGACAGAAAGCTCAATCAGGATTTAATTGATCAGTTGCGGGGTCAACTCCCAAGGCCAGAAGATCTGCTCAACTTAGGGCAGAAAAAGAAAAATTAGAAGACAGATGCAAACGCTTAGGAGATATTTGGACCCCGATCAGAGGATATGAACTATTCAGATTCCACTATAACAGAAGATTCAGGAATGCTCCAGTGTCAAACCCATAGCACTTGAATTTAGGAAAATTAGTTGTGCCTGATGTATTCGTAAGTGTTGAACTCCTCCAACTTCTTGCCAAACAATATAACCCAAGTCTGAAAGCTATATGCAACCCACAAGGGGAGCCATACATTTGTCAAAAAATGCCATTTGTGAAGTGTTCAACTTAGAGGATATATGCACTGTCCCCATTATTTATGAGGACCTAGAGAAGGAATACTGGGGAATCGACACAACCTACAATGGATGGAGGTTGCCCATTCATAGACCCAGAGTTGAAGGAGAAATTGAATGAGATACAAAGTAAAGATGCTTCTTACAGTGCAGGTACCTCCAATACAAAAGCATTGATCGAGCAACATCAGAAATACTACGATCAACTCAAAACTGATGCTAAGGAAGGTGCTGAAGTTTCGAATGCAGGAATGCCTGCCTTATTCAAAAATGATGGAGAACTAAAAAGCAAAGAAGAGTGGAATGTTAATTGTCAAGCTATATTACACGAAGCTATGGGAGCTCTTAAAGACAAAAATTGTGCATCTGGAGAAGCTTGCAAACACCTGGAAAAGATGGTCACAATTGAAGTGATTACAAGAAGTGCCATTGAGCTTACTGATTTCCATCATGATCAAGAGTACTTGGACCATTTGGTTAAAATTTACTTATGGATGAATAGAGCCTAATCATAGTTATGTAATGGTTGTTAATCTTGTTAAATTCCCAAAAGATATATTGAAGAGTTATGTCTCTTCATAGAAATATCTATATAAGTTCAAACAATTGGTGCTGAAAAATCATCAGTAGTAGAATATATATACATATATATAATTTACAATGTTTCAGAAAGACCATGTTGCATATTTTATTTGAAGAAGTAAATTAAAGTTCTCTGATTCAGTGGTTTTATCTTGGTATCAATTGTTTGTTAAAGTTACTCAATTCTGTGGTTGTCTGCAGTTCTGTATTTCCTTGTTATTCAAATTAATATATCAAGTATATATTTAATTTGTCAATACACATTCATTGCATCTATGTGATTGAGTAAATTGGTTTCCATTTGAGGAATTAAAATCCTTTTGATGAGTCACGGTAGCCTAGAAGTATTAGTTTGGATTACTAAGTAGAGCCATATAATTAGGATTGCCATTTTGTCTCCAAGATAATATTATCTGTTACTCTTACACATTCATTTCAATTGGTTCCTTCAAGTAAGGATTAAAATACCTTCTGGTGAATTATAAGATATCTGATTATATTGGTTGGATTACCAAGAAGAGTTTGTCAGTCATTCCCTTACACGTTTATACAAGTTATAAACTAAAGTTGTGCCAAACAATTAGAATTAGTACCCATTATAAGCCACTAGTCTTGGTGGTGCAGAGGCACCTACCTAACAGCTGGCCTCCTTGAGGCAGTTAGTTTGTTATAGGTCCGCATGATGACGTACATGATCAGGATATAGGATAACATGATCAGGATATAGGTGAATTGTCCGCATGATGACAGGGCAGTAGGCTATTTTTAGTATGTTTGACTTTATCATGTAATAAGGTCCATTGGACCGATGCTATGTATTAGATCAGCATAGGAGTATGTGTAGGCAGTTAGAGATCGGGATAAGGTTAGCTGAGCTGTCCTCTCTCCCAGCCGCTTGGAAGCTCCCAGCCGCTGGGAAGTGAGTTGGTAGTACTCGAAGGATTTGTTATATATACCTTCGATCTGTTATGGTTTAGCATAGATTGATCATTGAGATTGATGTTGATAGATGTATCGGTGTTGTGTTGAGTTGAGATTCAGGAGAGCAGTTCAGACATTGTGAAGCTGTATTCAGGACATTTGAATTTCAATTGAATAAGATCTCATCTTTGCATTATCTGGTTGTATCAGTTGTATCTGTTTTGATTTCCTTTTCCGTTTTGCAAGTTAATGGGTACTTTCAACCCTTCCACCGGTTGATCCTGCAAATCGGTGGAATGGTCCTGTATCATAGCTTAGGTTGCATTTGTGTTTTCTGTTTATGCATTGCATTGTTCAAGAGATCTGTTAGGAGCATGCTGTGAATCAGCCTAGCATCCTCATGTGCTAGGTATAGAAAGATAAACTGTTAGATTTCGGTTTGTTGGTGATCCGGCCCGGTCGTTACATTGTCTTTGTGAAATAGAGCGGATCTGAGTGTTTACATGCAGCGGACGGATACACAGGAGTCTGCATGTGCGTTTCCAGCCGGAGCAAGCCGCATCGTCATCTGCGAATGCATCGCCATCAGGATCGGGTCGTGAAACTGTTGAAGTTTGCAAGTTGCAAGTACATCAGGATGTTTTGAGTTGGATATATACTCAGTGTATATATCGCAGTCAGGATCATCTCTCGGAGAAGCTCATCATCCGCATATCGCTAACAGATGCGGAAGTGAAAGTTCGGGTTTTTGGCTAAGTGTTGAAGAAGTCATCAGGATATTGTGTGACGTCATCGTCATCCGCATATGACGTCATCGTCATCAGGATATTGAGATATCCCCCTATGCATGTTGATCCTGTCGTCGCTAAGGGTTTAGGCATCGGCGTAGGCTCTCGGTAGAAAGATGTGTTAACATCATCAGGATGTTCCAAGACAACCGGATAATTTATATCATGATGCTGTTGCTTGTATCGTCGGGCAGTGGAGCGTCGAAGGCAAGGTGTTGAAGGTGATCGTCATCAGGATATTTGGCAACCGGATATTTGGATATCCTGCTGACGAAGGTGATATTGAATATCATGATGATGCCGCTTGTGTTTGGCACCCGATGAACAGTGCAACTGGAGGATGTTTGCGCCTGTTGATTATCATGATGATGATGATAGGCGACTGGCGGAGGAGGTGAATAGTAGTCGACAGGAGGATGTTAGCGATCATCCGAAATATGATGATGCTGTTGAAATATGATGATGCTGTTGGTGTTTCTAGGAAATATGATGATGATGCTGAGCCGATAGACATTTTTATCATACTGTTTGTATTGTTGGCAGCTCCTTCCTGTTAGTTAGCCTCCGTTGCGTTTCACTCTGCATCACTTGGTCCTTCATTAGACTCTGTTACCCAAGAAAACACTGGTCTTATTTAAATTCATTATTTAAAATCCTTTTTACCTTAATATTGCTTATACAATTTCTACCAAACCATTCATCAAACATTAGATATAGAATCAGATAGCAAGCTTTTTCTATCCGACATCCTTTGCCATTGTAGATAGATTTAATTAGTCAATACATTTACATTTAGTCTGCTTTAATTCCCAAGGTTCACCCACCTAGGTATAGTAGGACCTAAAGTGCAGGAAATCACTAAACCTCAAAGGCTGATTTCATTAAGTTAGTTCAAAAATGTTGCAAATCTAAGCATAGAACCTGGCATCCTCTTAGGATTAGCAACCTGCATTTTTGAGACCTAACACAACCTTCATCAGAATGACCTCTGCCATCGGCCTAAAGACTTTACGCTGCCGATGAATATCTTCTTGCCGAACATCAGGATGACAGGCTGATCAGTAAGAACCATTACCACTGAGCTGATAAAGCTACTCACTCCAATGGTCTTCCATCGGAGTGACTCATGTTGACCATATCATCAACGATACTACTTCCATCTGTGCCGATACAGGAAGTCTTCCCGATGGCCACTACCATTGGTGAAACATATGCTGTTGGTAAAACAAGTTAAGTGTTTGCCGATGGTGTTCTGTCAACCCGATGAACGAAGAACATGTGAATGATATGAACAAAAAACAATGATTAAAAATGAGGTTCCAAGCAATAATTTGAGACACTATATCTCTTAACCATGTAGGTCGTATTCACCACATCCCATGTCACTTACTTTGATCTTGACCTCGAGAGGAGTGGACATTTGTGATGTGGTTGCGATGTTAGAAGGATCAATGTATGAGGTGGATAATGTAGGATTGGCATGTGAGGTGGATGTTTTGGTGGCATTGTTATAAGGACAAAAAGTACGGTTGTGTCCTTCCAAGAAACTATAGTATTGGAAAGGACGAGGGTCGGCATAGATGGTAATTTTTGTGCCGTTGTGTGGGAATTTTAGACATTGATGGAAGGTGGATGGAACAACTTGCATGGCATGAATCCATGGTCAGCCTAGAAGGATGTTATATGGGAGGTCAAGATCAAGTACGTGGCATTTGGTTTCCAAAATCTTTTGTCCTACTTGAATGGGAAGCTTGATGGTGCCTTCAGACAATCTTTCGAAGTCATCATATGCTTTGGTAGTTATACTCACTAGATTCTACAACCACATCAAAGTATCCCAAATGTTTTAATAGTTTTAGAGTGCAAAGATTTAGGCTGGAGCCAGCATCTATTAAGACTCATTTGATGGTATGCTTATGGATTAGGACTTCGATATGTAAGGCTTTGTTATAGTGAGCGGCATTAGATGTGGGTAGATCCTTTTCCAAGAAGGTGAGGCGATGGGGTGAGGCAATGTGGCCTACCATGGGGTGGAATTGATCAACATTCAAGTTGGTAGGGACTTGGGTTTTGATTAAGGCTTTGTTGAGGACATCCTTATGGAGGGGAGATGTGCATAGCAATTCAAGGATGGAAATTTGTTCGGGTGTTTTTTTGAGGTGATCTAAGAGGTTGTACTTGTGACTGGATGGTGGATTGGTAGGTGGGGATGTAGATGGTTGATCATTGGTAGGGGCTCCGCGGATGGAAACATGACCATGACAAGTAGTAATGACACAATTTGGTGTTTTAGCTCTAATGGTGATAATGTTGACATGGTTGGAATAATATTCTATTCATCCCACAACGAAATCAAAAGAAGAGGGAGGTGGCACAACATTGTATTTTTGGTTGGAAGATGAGGCTTTTCCTTTGTTATGATTGGGAAGGGGATCCTTGTATGCTCCTAAGTTGGTATTAGGTGATTGTCTTGGAGGTTCATCAATGGTTATATCACCTCTATCTATAAGGTCTTGAATGCAATGTTTTAACCTCATGCAATTAGATATTTTATGCCCTTTCACACTATGATATTCATAATAGGCATTTTAATCAAACCAAGAGGGTTTAAATTGATTTTAATTGTAAGGTCGAATAAGGGGTAATGTTATCAAGTCTTCCTTTACAAGGTTGTTCAAGATATTTTCAATGGGTTCCCCTAAAGGTGTGAATTTCCTCTTAGGGTTGTTGTTTTGTCTCGGCAGTCCCCTAGGAACATTGACATTATTGTTCGTGGATGTACTTGGTGGAATAGGATTTTGTACATTTTGGATGGATTTCACATCGGTGACACTGTCATTGAGGGTATTCTTGTTTTTACCCCAACAACAAGGTTTGTCGTTGGATTGTGTGTTGTTGTTCGTATGGGAAGTGTTGGTGTTATTGTTGTCAATTTTGTTGTTGTTGTTGGTCTTGTTTTCATTATTGTGGAGTTTTATAGAGCCTTTAGCAATAAGGTCTCTTTCAATGGTTGTCCCTTTGTCTATAACCTCCTCAAAGCTTGATGCACATTGGATTTGTAAATGGAATCCCATTTCTTGGTTAAGATTAGTCACAAACATAGTGACTAGTTAGTTTTTGGGAATTAGCCAAGGGAGTTTACTTGCTAGGCTTCTCCACCTTTGTAAAAAGGTGACGGAGGATTCCCCACTCTTTTGTTTTATGTTGCAAAGGTCGGTCATGGATATTTCATGTTCAAAGTTATAGGCAAAATAATTCACAAATTTCTCCGCAAGCTCATGGAATGTCTAAATACCAATAGGAAGATGAGCAAACCATTCGGTAGCTTGACCACCGAGACTTCTAGGAAAAAGTCTCATCAAATAGGTATCATCATATGAGACTTCTAGGCAAGTTATGTAAAACTCTCTAAGGTGTTCCCTAGGGTCTCCCTTTCCTTTGTATTTATCAAACTTTGGTGTTTCAAAATTTTTAGGAAAGGGGGGCATGTGTAATGTTCTATCAAACGGGTTTGGGAAAATATCCTCAAAAGATTATTGCTTTCTTTTGTTTCTATGTTGCATATCATCAACCTTTTGGATTAATGATTGCACAATTCTAGGTAAATCTTGGGTAGGTGGTGGTTGTGAAACGTATATTTGTTGGTTTTGGATTAATTGTTGGAGGAAAGGTGGAATTTAATTTTGGGGTGGATTTTGATTTTGAGAGATTTGGTTTTGATTTTGATTTTGATTTTGATGGGTGAGGTGTTGTTGGTAGGCAAGGAGTTGTTGTATAACATGTGGTAGAATTTATTGGTTTTGATTAGGATTTTGTTGTGAGGTTTGGATGGAAGATGTAAGGAGTGTTTGGGAGGTTGGATTTTGTACATATGTGAAATTGGATGAAGTGTTGTTACATGGGTTATTGTTAGCAACGTTGGATGTGTTGAAAGGTGGTTGGGAGAATAATTGTGTCATGAAAGATATGGTGTTGGTGTCAAATTGGGGCACACTTGTGGAGGCACTTGTGTGCATGGTGTTGTTGGGAATGTTAAGGGTGATTTGTTGCGTAGATGTAGTGATGGTGGATGTCGACATGGTCGAGATATTTGGTGTAGTGGATGTGGTGACATTTGAAGCTTGGGATGTGTTAGGAACATTATGGGATGTGGATGGTTGTGATGAAGTGGTGACATTAGGTACGGTAGCACCATTTGGAAGGAGGAATTCAAGATATCTATTGGGATCCGATTTTAGGACTCTATCAAGTATGTCCATGGAATCGATGTCTTGTGTGAAATCTAGGATATCTTGATCCACTTGGTTAGTGTTGATGGGTGGAAAAGGATTTACCATTGCATTGGCATCAATTGTTTATTGTTGTTGGATTGTAGGGACATTGTTTTAGTCACTTTGAGGCATCCCCATGCCAAAGTTGATTCTAAAGGATTCCATGTCCTTGTTTTTCTTAGCTTGAGACCTTGTCAATGGCATAAAATGGATTTGGTTGAGTGGATGAAGGTTGAGACCTTAGAGATAGATTTCAAAGTATTGGACCCAAGGATAGGTGATGATGAAAATTTGATGAAAGGGAATAAATATTTATCCTTAAGAGAATAAAATCTCAAAATTCTAAACCTAAGGATGAATAATGATATGGGTATGGTAAGGTTTGGTATAGGTTTTTGTTTTAGAGAATAAATCTCAAAAGTTGTAAACCCAAGGATGATTAATGGTAAAGGTATGAGGATGGATGAGAAACCTTAGAGGATAAACCTCAAAGATAAATGGATGAATTGATTTTAAAAAATTTTGGACCTAAGAGGTGGGATAAAATGAAGAATAGAGGATAGATGTAATGGATGAAGCAAAATGGTTTTGGGATGTTGGTATAAGATTGCCTTTAGAGATTAAATCTTAAAAGGATTTCTTAGACCGAGGTTATAAGGTATATGTAAGTGAAGAATGATTTTTGAGGATGACTTTAGGATGAATTTTGAAAGGGATGATGATGTGACTAAGGTATGCTTAAGATGTTTTGGATAATAATCAACCAAGGAAGACCTTAGATGATTTGGATAAATGGATTTTGGATGATAACCATGTTGGGAATTAAGGTTTCTCAATCTTGGTAATTCCTTACATTTGTAATGTTTGCATTTATTATTTAATTGCCTATGTTGTAAATATTTGTAAATTCCATATTGTCATATTGTGGGATGTGGCACAGTGATGTGTCGATCCTACATGGAATATGACAACTTGTAATTTTGTCCTCACATGAGGAGATAGGTGTCCCATTTTGTGGTAGGATCATTTTTCCATGTGTCGGCATCTTCCATGTTGTGTAAGGGAATATTGACCGAAACGGTTATGACGGATTCCTATGACAGAATCTATGACATGTAAGAGTCGAAAATAGAAGTTTGTAAGATAGGTGATGACATGTGTCATGAAGCATCTTTGAATAAGGCATATTTGGGCACCCCAAGGTGGAATATGACATGTTGTAAGAGAATATGCTATTTATAGCATGTGTATGATAGATTCTCTTACAACTGTAAGCTGTAACCACTATGACAGATTCTATGACGGTCGTAAGTGTTGTAAGAGCATCTATCATAGCCCATTTTGGAAATAGGCAACCTCTTTGGGATGGGAGCTGTGGACAAGTGTCAGGAACATTCTACAATGTTGACCAAGTGTCCTTAGGTGTGGGGTTTGGTCCATGAAGCCATGTTGGATGCCCATTCCAAGATAGGTCTAATATTGCCTTGTATTTCCTATATAAACAGGTGCTTGGAGATGGAGTTTGTATCACATGTTTACAGGTACTGTTATGCTGCCGGATTGACTCTAGATACGAGTGTCGAAGACCATTGAAGCTTGCATTGCAAGTGTATTGTAAACAACTTTCAGATTTGTTAATACATTGTGCAGGTTTCTGAGTGTGGGGTTTTTCACCTGATAAGGGTTTTCCCCACCATAAATCTTTGTCTCTATTCTTCTGTCTTCTTTCTAGTTCTTGTGTATTTCTATAGTAACTCTGTTAGATGTTGTATGTTTCTGTAGTTGTAAGGAATAAATTGAATTTGTATAGCTCTCCCCTCATTAGATTAGTGTAGGAAGTGATTTCCGCACACCTAGCTTCCTTTCAAACCAACTAAGGAAAACCATAGATGACTTGGATGTTTGGAAGACTAAAGATGTTGGATAAATTTTGATGATGTTTGAAAAGGATTTTCAAATCAAAGGTGAGCTTGAATAAATCTAGATCTTTGGATTATAAAAGAGATATCCCTCTTTAATCAAGGTAGACGTATGACCTTAAGCAAAAAGAGGAAGATTATTTTACTTGAGGGTAGACTAATGACCAACAAGCAAAATGGGATACCTTAGAATATACCGACTTAGGAGTTGTCTAGGCTCCTAAATCAATTGTTCCAAAGGTTAATAAAGGCTAATTTATAAAAGTACTTAAGGTAGACAAAGCCTTAAATACCCTATAAACTAGAGGATGGTAAGATCTAGATTTAATTCTTGCACAAAGTTGATTTGAGGTATGGTTTTGGATGTTGATTTTGGATTTTGGATGATTTTTTATTTTGGATGTGGATGTTGGATTTTTGGATAATATGGATAGAATTTGGATAAGATTGGGTAAATGTTGGATTCAAAATGAATTTTAGAATGGATGAGTAAAGGTCCAAAGGTGAAAATCAAAATGTGGGATTGAAATGAAATGGTTAATGAGTGGATACGGTATGACCAAATATCAAATATCAAAATGATGTTTATCTAAGGCCAAATGGTATGGTAAATGAATTTGGACAAAAGGTTAGATTACATGTGGAGATGAAAAAGATGGACTATGGTTGGACTTGGTAAGCGATTAATGACTTGAGATCAAAGGTCCAATAATCAAAATGACTTTCTTTAAGGTAAAAATGAAAGTATATGGATGAATTTGGACAAGATGGTTGTGGATGATGATTAAAGGTGAATTTGGATTTTGACAGATTTTGACAAGGTGACCACATATTCTGACTAGACATGATTTGAGGATTCCAGGACAAATTACCAGACATGTGTGGGATCTAGTCTCCACATGGCGCTAGTTTTTGGTGATAAGGCGTCAAAATAGAGTGAAATGATGCTAGAACAGAGCCAGATGGTGCCAAAATAGTGGATTATGGTGTCAGAGAAAATGGCACCACAAGAGAATTTTAAGGTGCCAAATAGAGAGGTTATAGTGCCAAAATGAGTCAGTGTCTAGGATTTGAACTAGGGCTTTAGCAATTTTTGACCTATATTGGATTTTGGATTCAAAATTTAGGTTTTGGAAGGTCAAGTACTCTATTTTCAAAGGTCAAATGGTTGATTTTGAGGGATCAAATGTTCAATGGTTTGATTTTTCAAATGGTTCAAGTGGTTTTGGATAATGTCGATGAGATTTCTTGGAAGGTAGACAAACAATCAAACAAGAGAACACAATGGCTTTGACTCAATGGTGGACTTTGGATAAATTGGCTTATACAGGTTTCAACAAGAAGACACTTGAAAACAATGCTAATCTGCCTAAGGTCAATGGTCAATGGCATCTTGTTCAAGCCCACAACTTGGAATCTCCTTCAACACAAATGTAGGAACACCTAATGTGGGTATATACACTTTTGTCTTTGCAAGAGAGGACAAGTAGGGGCCTCCAGGACTGGAAGGATGACCCAATCACCCTCTCCTCAGAAAGCCAAAAAGTAGCTTATACTAAGCTGAGGATTTTGTCTCATCTTAGGGGAGCCATATGGCGAGTATCTTCAAAGAATGTATCCTCTTGCATTGAACAAGACACCAATAACTCGGTCAATAGGGTAGGCTTCTAACTTAAGGTGTCTAGTGATAATTCAGAGACTTGATGCTTATTCATGCGGTAATGACTCACTTAAGAGACTATCCCAACCACTTACATCAATCCTTTAAAAGGAAAGAATGGGGTTAACATATCTCACACACAAGTGTACGGATACTAGGGAACCGTCAGAATAAGAATACTTCACCAAGAAGTCTTTGGATTTCACCTAAACCATTTATACAGTAGACTGAATTGAAAGTACCGCTTAGAGTCATCCCTTGGGGTGAGTACCTATTTTCCCACCAAGGCAGGCTCTTCTAAAAAAAGAAAAAAGAAGATAGAACAATTTCTCTTGCACCCAAGATCCGTTGAGAGGCAGGGGGAGATGATACTTTTGTTCTACCTTGGGATCTACTAACAAAATGTGCAAATGCACCAAACACATCAAGCGGTTAAGTTCTTTTTAAAACACCAATTAAAATGTTCCAATGTTAACATGCAAACACACAAAAGGGATCTGACAAAGAAATGCATTAGTAGTTTGAGTTTCTATCTTTAACTAGCATTATTTTACCTGCACAAATATGTTAATGTCCTGCACAAATCCTGAGACACAGTTATATAGATGGCACCAAAATAGTGTTAGAAATCAATCAGATAGTGTTAAAAATAGCTCAGATGGCACTAACAATCAGGAGTATGGTGCTAAAAAAGCAACATAAGGTGCTCAAATTTTCTAGTTCTAAAATCAGATAGATGATAGAGTATAAAATGAAAATAGCACTACAAATAAGGAAAATGGTGCCAAAACTCAACATAGTATTAAAATTTCATGAAATGGAACTACAATATCAGGAAATGGTGTCAAATGATATGTTACATGTCTTACCTTGGTTGGCCAATTAGATGGTGCCGTTCTGTACAGATATGGTGCCAAAATGAGAAAGCTCTTAAAAACTTGTTTAAAGAAAGATGTTAGTTCCAAACAAATAGGTCAAAAAAGGTTAGAAGGCCTCCTTCCATGTCAACAATCACTAAGAAACAGATCAGAGCCAAGAAAACAATTTTGTTTGAAAGAACATGGACTAGGGTTAGGCAAGGAAACACTTCTAACTATTTCTAGCTAAATTTTTGCATTATGACCCCCTGTCCCTATATATTTCTGCTAAAAATAGAGAGCATGTGACACCAAAAACTTGCTAAAAGCTTTAAAAAACACTTTAAATTTTTTTCTAAGCTTAAAATGTTAGTAATGGGTCGTTGAAAGATGGCACCAAAATAAATAAATATGCCGTTAGAAATCAAAAAGATGGTGCCAAACCAAGGAAAGATAGTGCCAAACTGAGACTTTTTAGCGTTAAAACTCCTGCATTCTAGCTCCTTGAAAGAAACTCACATAATAATGGTTAAATAGGGACCATGGGGTCCCACCAGGCATGCCAAATGAAGATAGAGGAAACTAGATTGCATAAAACATTAAAATGAAAGCATGAAAACTAAGTTTATACCTTCCTATGCAAATCCAAGCTCCTCCCTCCTTGATAAGGTAGAGGACTTAGCACCCATAAGCCCTAGCTTTACCCATGAATAATGCATTCAAATGTGAAATGCTCTTAAACACTAATGCAAATTCAACATAACCTAGCTACAATGGAGATAATGGAGAGAAAATTTGGCATAGTAACATTACACTAAAATTGGATGATCAATATGGCTTGTGGAGGCTTGTATTTATAGGCATTGGAAGGGATTTTGATCCAACAACAGAGATTGATTATTGAGATCAAGGGATACGATTGATTGTGAGATGGAGGGGTAGGATTTTATCAACAAATTTGGAGGGTGGAGAATAAAAATGATTCTTTTATTCATTTTGAGGACTTAGCATTAAATATGATTTAGATGGATGAGGAAATTTAAAATTAATTTCCTTGGGATGAGATGGAATTAAAAATTCCATTTTATGTGGAGTTGTGAGAGACATGAGACACATGCACATTTTTGGCCTCTTACATTTGTAAGCTAAAAAAGAGAAAGATGTTTTATCATGAAAATGGTAAAAATGAGTTGGAGTGCTTATGAATATTTTGTAATTTTTAATTTGTGGGTGTGGGAGAAGGTGTTAATCATGCTTGGACCAAGTTAATCAAGGCGATTAACTTAGTTAATGTGGCTAGAAACAATTAGTGAGTGAGGTAATTAAGGTTTAGGATTAATTAAATAATGATTTATTTAATTAATCCAGGTCTAGGGGTCATGTAGGCTAGGGTAGCTAATTAAATAATGACTATTTAATCAACTAGGTTAGGGGTAGGCTAATTAGTAGGCTTGATTAATTAGATAAACATGATTTATCTAATTAATTGGGTTTATAGAAGTGGAAAAATTAACTAAATAAATATTTGACATATTTATTTAATTAATTGAGTTAATGTTAGAATGTGTGACTATTGAATTAATCAAGTTAATTCAATTTTAGGGATAAAATGATAAAGAATAAGTGAATAATTCAGGTGTTGGGTGAGGTAATTAATTAAATAAAAATAAAACAATAATTAACTAACTAGATGAGGAATTAGTGATATGGATGATGTCAGAGGATAGTTAGATGGTTAAGACATTTTTAGGTGTCTACAAGAACCTTCTACCCTTACAACAATGCCACCAAAGTATCCACCTCTAACACCGATCCAACACCTTCCAACTCATACATTGATCCTTCAAACATCACATCCACATCACAATCACCCACCCCCTCCTGAGGTCAAGATCAAGATGAGTGACATGTGATGTGGTGAATATGATCTACATGGCACATTTTGTGTAGGCTTACTTCCACCATCTCCCATGGTATTCAATGCCCCTAAAGAAAATGAAGACTCCACGATCATCATCAAATGCAAGCCATCCCCAATCTTCGAGTGAAAGCATTTCATGGAACAAGACATCCTCAAAGATATATCCTCATGGTTGTACAAAGATGAAGATGAACAACAAGAAGCTCCTATCCTCCCAACCGAGTTATATGGAAAAGGTCTCAAAATTGTCAAACACGGGTTATAAAGGACAAGGCAGCATGGGCCTACATGAACAACGAATTATTGAGCCTAGTCAAGTAACAAGGAATCCTTATCTCCACGGACCAGGGTATGGAAAATAAGAATATACCCCCACCTAACTTGAGTATATCTTGAGTTAGGTTGGTAAGGCTTTCCCTATGATTGATAATGTCAATGAAGAGGACCATCAAGACTCTTTTTTTGATTTTGTTGAATTCTTTGAATCCTCCATATGCACCATTTACACCCTATCAACTACACCATCAACATCCATCAACCTTCCTCTACTCTACCCCCAACTCATAGATTGGGACCAACAAGGACCTCCTGTCCTTGATATCACATAAAATGATGAAGCCATTACAAAATTCATGGGGGTTAGAGACTATATGTCCCTTGGAGATCATCGAGTCGGATACATAATGGAACTCAACACATCCGCATACTTTGGGAAGACATCCCAATCTCTTAGTAGAAAAAGTATAAATATAAAAATAACATCCCCTAGTGAAAACCACTTTGCGGCACTTTTAGATGATGAAAAAATCAAAATAAAGGATGTATCTATTGGAAACAAGGTAGATAACTGAGAGGGGGGTGAATCAGTTATCTCAAAACTTTCTTACTTTTACTTCCTTTTTTTATCTTAACATTCAGTGATATATCAAAGCATAAAATAATAAGCAATCATAAGAACTGAAATGAGCTCAATACACATAACACAAGGATTTTTACGTGGAAACCCTATTAAGGGAAAAACCACAGGGTGATTAACCCAAGATTGTATTCTCTGTTAAAAGAATAAAGAAGTACAAAATGGTACTTGCCAATTAGGGCTCACTACTCAAGCACACTACTCACAAGAGGATCACTGCCTACTAGAGACTTACAGATGATAACAATGTGTTTGAACTAATGATCAGCATCCACATATGCAAGAATTCAGTTCTGGTTAGGCTCAGTATACCGATATAGCACATTTCATTCTTCCTTTGCTCAGTATCACTCTATTGTCACATTCCAGGCTTGAATTACTGCCTTTACACTTCTCTCTGCTTTTCTTCGCACTTAATCCATAGCCATATCACTACTACTCACTTACAAGCTTGAATCCATCAGATATATATATCCGCATCAAGGATTTCAATCATCTTTGTAGTCAGCAACAAGAACACTTAGGAAATTTGCAAGATACTATTCTGTCATCTGAATTCATACTTGATAGATGATGCACACAAAGATCTTAGGCATAGAAATTATTAAATAAGTCAGCCAAAAACATATAGCACCTCAAGTTACTTGATCAACACCTTCTGCACATTTGGATTGAGGTCTGATACCCTGTTGACCAGTTCTTCCTCTGCCTGCACTATCTAACAGAAGTCTGATACTTAGGTGCTCATATATTTCATATGCTTAGTCTTCGGAGGCTAAATCTTTGGAATACACTAGTTTAGATACTCCTTACTACTCACCAAAATCTGCAACATGCTGGGTTTCATCATCAGAGATTTCTGGACCTAATCTGTCAGACCTTAACAAATGCTTTGTTCTTGACTACTGGATCAACCTATCTTCAATCTGACTTCCAGTACGAGTAACTTATGCACTACGGATGTGTGTGATCTACTTTGTTTCCATCATAACAACACTTATGAATTCTAGCAGTGTCTCTTGGCAACAATATCCCCTAGTGAAAACCTCCCTGAGGCGCCACGGGATGAGACAATGGACCTCCCTGAAGTCCCAGAGTTATATCAAGAAAGGTCACCAATTCTTGTGGAAGCATCACAAGAAATAAAACTTGGTACTGAAGAAAATCCTAAGATCACCTTCTACACAACATACCTTACAACAATAGAACAAGAGGCCTTCTTAGCCTTCTTCAAACAAAGAAGTCATAACTTCGCATGGACCTATGTTGATATGCCAGAATTGGATCCCGCTTTAGTGGTACATCATCTATCCGTTCATCTTGAAGCAAAAGATTAGGAAAATGAATCCTCAAATTGCATTATTGGTCAAAGCTAAGCTCAAGAAGATCTTGGATCTAGGATTCATTAGACCTATCGACTATCCTGAATGGGTATCGAATATTGTCCCAATAGCCAAAGTCACTAGGGGCATCCACATGTGTATGGATTTTAAAGATCTCAACAAAGCATTCCCAAAAGATGAATTATCACTTCCAAACATAGACATCATTGTTGATCTAATGACTGGACATGAAATGCTATCCCTCATGGATAGATTCTCTAGTTATAATAAAATCAGGATAGCACAAGAAGAACACAAAACCTCCTTCATATGTCCATGGGGAACCTACTGCTGGGTCGTAATGCCCTTTGGTTTGAAAAATGCAGGAGCCACATATTAGAGAGATATGACAATAATATTTCATGAGCTATTCCACAACATAATGGAAGACTATGTAGATGACTTTTTGGGAAAGTCCAAGACAAGAGAAGAACATTTGAATGTGCTAGAAAAAATCTTTGATCGCCTAGAGCAATACGAAGTACGTCTAAATCCTAAGAAATGTGTCTTTGAAGTCACCTCCAGCAAACTCCTAGGATATATTATATCAAGAAGAGGTATTGAAGTTGACCCTGTGAAGGTGAAATCCATAGTGGAGATACCTCCACCAAAAACACTCAAACAACTCCATAGCCTCCAAGGAAAGCTTCAATCCATTAGATGCTTTATATCCCATCTAGCAGATAAATGTCATCCATTCCAACACCTTCTCCAAAAGAATGTAACATTTGTATGGAATGAGAATTGTCAGAAGGCCTTCCAGTAGGTGAAATAATATCTTTCCACACCATCCATCCTTATACCACCAAAACAAGGACATCCCCTTTTAATCTACATCTCCACAACAGAAACAACAATAGGGGCTTTGTTGGCATGTAATGAACAAGGAAAAGAGAGAGCTATATACTATATCAGCTACACTTTAGTGGTGCGTATGAGCTAAACTATGCACCCATTGAACGAGCATGTCTCGCTGTTGTCTTTACCTCCCATAAGTTAAGATATTACATGCTCAATCATAAGACAAGGCTCATTGCAAAAATTGACCCACTAAAGTACCTGTTGACAAGAGAAACTCTCACTGGATGAATGGCAAAATGGGTATTGATCCTGAGTGAGTTTGACATTGGATATACATAATAGAAAGCCATCAAAGGATAGGTAATTGCTGATCAATTAGTTAATATGCCCATCCCAATAGAGCAACCTTTGCTTTCATAATTTCCAAGTGAGTCCATCCTCACGGTAGCACCAACAACATAAACACGGAAGATGTATTTTGATGGATCCTATACACATCATGGCTTGGGGGCAGACATCCTGTTTGTCACCCCTCAAGGAGATACCATCCCAAAGTCCTACAAAATCATGTTTCCTTGTACCAAAAACATAGCAGAATATGAAGCATTGATCATAGGGCTCCGTATGACTATCCAATGGAAAATTAAAAAGCTCAAAGTTTATGGTAATTCCCAGCTGGTCATAAGACAAGTCAATAATGAGTATAAAACAAAATATGATAAGCTCCTACCGTATAAAAGAATGGTTGATGACTTCAAAGACTATTTTCATGAAATCCATTTGGAACAAGTACCAAGGTTGAACAATAAAGCAATAGATGCCATGGCCACCATAAGGTATTTGGTTGACATGAAGAAAGACAACAAAAGGTGTGGAGTTCCTAATAGAAGAGCTCCTAATGCCGGCCTATGATATTCCACAATCTGAGTTAGTGTGTCAAATTGTTGGTCCCTTGTCCGCATGGTATCAAGAAACCTACCTTTACCTCCACAAAAATATCATCCCACCTAACCTTACATCCACACAATGCATAACCTTTATTCGCTGAGCCTCTCGCTTCACCATCATAGGTGACACCCTATACCGTAAAAGTCTTGATGGTACTCTTTTGCGATGCCTCAATTCTAGAGAAGCCAAAATGACCTTACAAGAGGTACATGAGGGTATTTGTGGGGCATATTTTAGTGGACCTACTCTAGAAAAAAATATTCCAAGAACAAGATACTACTGGCCTACCATGCAACAGGACGCCCATCAGCTTGTCAAGAAATGCCTCCTGTGTCAGCAATATGGTGATCTCATCCACACACCATCACATGAATTGCAACCGATTATGACCCCTTGGCCCTTTTCATAGTGGGGGGTTGAACTCATAGGCAAAATCCACCCTCCCTCATTAAATGGACATAAGTTCATTATTACCTCCACTAAATATTTCATGAAGTGGGACTCACTTACACCACCAGAATCCAAATAGCCAAATTCATTTTACACTACATCATATGCCATTGTGGCATCCCCCTTTCCATCATCACCAACAATGGGAAACCATTTAAGAACCAAGAAGCACGTAGCCTTTGCCAAAAATTCCACATCCAACATCACTTTTCCACACCGTATTACCCTCAAGGTAACGATCAAGCTGAAGCTTCCAATAAAACCATCTTACACATCCTAAAGAAGACGATTAATGAAGCTAGCTATGACTGGCACCTCCAACTCAATCCTACCCTTTGGGCCTACCGCACAAGCATCCATACCCCTATAAGAGCCACTCTGTACTCTTTAGTATTTGGTTCCAAAGCCATCCTTCCAATTGAGGTCGAGTTCCCCTCTCTTAGAATCTCAAGTTGCAAGATTAAATGAGCTATAACTTCTGGATGAGAAGCGCTTGAATTCTCTAAATCACTTGAAAGATTAAATGAGCTAAAACTTCTGGATGAGAAGTACTTGAATGCTCTAAGTCACTTACAAGCCTATTAGAATTACCTACGCAGAAGCTATAACAAGAAGATCAAGAACCATTAGTTTAAGATAGATGACCTAGTCCTCATGGAAAATTAAAGGAACCTACAAAAGTGTCACAAGAAGAGCAAGTTTGAGCCTAATTGGTTAGGGCCCTATGTCATCACAACTAGCTATGGATCAAGAGCTTATCATCCTGCAACACCTGATGGGCAACCCCTGGATGAGCCAATGAACATCATGCACCTGAAAAAGTTCTATGTCTAACCCATCGAGTATCCCAAGTCAAAAATACAAAAAATAAAAAAAATCCAAAAAAATCCAAAAAAATCAAGAAACAAACTTGAGTGCAATAAAGCCGTCCAATGGTGAAAATCACTTCGGTGATGCCTTGGATAAGTATCATGGTGAAAACCTGTCTTAGGCGCCATGTGTAGTGGTTGGTTCTACCAGCTAATAAGTCTTCGCCTCCATCATATCACTCCATATCACCCCATCCCATGGCTTGGAATCACAAAACATTTAGCATCATCCACCCCATCTCTTCATCACCCACCCAAGGCAGATTCCTAAAAAGAGTATCCTTGTATGCCCTCCTTGTACATCATAAAATTGAAAAATCCAAAAACATCATAAAATCACCAAAATCCAAAAAAATAGAAAACCACAAAATCCAAAAACATTAGAAAATCCAAAAACCCTCCAAAAATTAAAAAATTATAAAATCCCAAAAACAATCATCATCATTCACCTCATCATCATCAAAACATTCTATCATCCAACCCATCCTGAACCATCCCTACATCATCACTACAAACTAGAACTATATATCATCACCACCTGCATCTTAATGTGCCTTGATCCCATGGATACAGAGTATGTAGGCAGTCTGGAATATGAATAAAGTATCTAGTACATAGGTACATAAGATGCACCCATCCAACCCATTTGAATGGTCCCTATTCCTTGAGCTTATACTAGATCCAAAAACAATACACTTACTAATGCATACTTCCAAAATCATCACATCTCATGCAAAAATCATCAATCAACAAACCAACTACAATCAAAATGAATGGCCTACTATCTTTTTGCCTATCTTTCAACTTTTATCCTAATCATCCAATCAATTCCTGCCTTAACTGATATATCATTCCTACAATAGGCAGAATCCATCATCCTATCAAATTAACACTTATCTTGGCAAGAGAAACAATGATTGTTTGTTTGGTTCATTGGTCTTTTTGATTATTGATTTTTATCTTTTGTCCCATTCTAAGGATCACTTCAAAACTACCTTGATCTTACTATATCATGGTATGTGGCAAAAAAACACCTGGAATGGGGCATAGTCATTACTTTTGTGTGCCGTGCTTATGGGTTGGTCTCATTACTCCAAGTTTAGTATTCATATCTTGTGAAATGTAGGGTCAGTTCTAGCATATTATTTTCCTTTTGCATCTAAGGTTCATCATACCTTTTATGTAATGAGGACTTATGCTATGAGTCCCCTACCCTCATTTAGGCAAGATTGTACTACCTTGGGCATGCATGGGATCATCCTATTGTTTGCAGGTCTAGTCCATGAAATGACAGATATGTATCATCACCTTGGTCTTTCAAACCTTGATGAAAATATCCCCTTTTGCCATAATAAATCTAGGATTGCTCTTAAAATATCAACCCATCATCCGTAAGCTACCCTCACTCTCCATCCATCAAAATCATCACCTTGGATTTGCATTTAATGAAGAAAATGACCTAATCAATCCCATCATCACTCAATCCCATCCCACAACCACCCTAACCAACCTAGCAAACTCCTACCCTCCCATCCCATAACCAATCCTGTCCAATTTCAACCAACAAAACCCCTCTAACAATGTGGCATCTAGTGACCTAGTACTCATCATCCCAACCATCCCTAAACCTATCCCAACCATCTCTAAACCTAGCCTGACCATCTCCCAACCACTCAACCTCCTCACTATGTTTTTAAGCATCACAATGTATCATGACAAATATCCACCATCCTACATACATAACATCATTGCATTACCATTACATTAATCAATAACCATAATCATTACATTGCACTCATCTATCACATCACTTTTCATTTATCCATACATAATATATTTTTATTGATCTAAGCATATATTTCCATTGCATTACATTTATCCATGCATAATATATATTTATTAATCTAAGCATATATTTCTATTGCATTACATTTATCCATACATAATATATGTTTATTAATCTAAGCATATATTCCATTTTCATCTCATAAAATCATATGCATATAATCTACATCATAATCCACATAATCCACATCATAATCCACATCATAATCATCCATGAAACCATAAAACACACACCATACATCTATACATCATCATAAACATCATAACATCCATATATAATCCATAACCATAAAAATACATAAACCATAATCATCACATAGGCATCCATAACATCATCACCACATAGAATCATAAATGTGTAACACATCATATATCACCACCAAAATTATCATATATATCACTCAAAATCATAATGTCATGATGCAAAAATGTGACCTTAGGGCTGAAGTATCTCAAAAATACATAAAGCCTGAAGGTATACAAACCAACCATGGGCAGAACTACCCCATACAGAGTCAGTAGGGGAATCAGGTTGACAAAGATGAAGTGGCCCCATAGGTGCCTGTTGCTGAGATGGCTGCTTCTACTGAGGTGGTGGCTGTTGATGCTATGAAGGTTGCTGCACATATCTCTAAGAGTGGTTTGTCGGTAAGAACCTGAAACCCCAGAATGGCTAAACTGACTGTAGCTCAGTAATCTCTATTGTACCTTGCACACACGCCCCATTTTGCCAAATGGAGACCCCTTCTTTTTCTTTAGCTTGGAGTCTCAACCTTCTTGCCTTATGATGATGAGAAAATGAATTTATGCTTAGAGTGCATGATTTGTTCCAGATTTGAGTACTTTGCATGTTTGGAGTGATTTGATGTCTTTCATGATTGATTTGGAAGTGTCTTGAGTGGTCTTGTGCTTAAAAAATAGCCATTTGTTGCCTTTTGCATTAGAATTGGGTGTTACTATATTTTGCCCAAAAATCCTGTCACTGGATGTTACCCTTGAAATTGCTTCTGCAGGATGTTTCATGTTGAAATTCCTAGTTTATAGGTCTTAGAGTTGCAAAATCATGTCAAATTCCATTAGATTTCACTAAGGGGTTCATGTAATTTCATCCCATCGCATGGTCCTGAAGCCTTGATTTGGCTAAGTCTGAAACCCTGAAAATCCTGAAAAATGGCTAAGTTTGAAATCTAGTGGAACCACAAAATTTTAGAATCTGCATATGAAATCCTATGGATCTGGAACCTATCTCAAACATCCTAAAAGTATATTTAAAAATGTTTAAAGTATAAGTTATACTTAAATATATTTTAAAATATACTTTCACCCTGGCCAATTAAAAATCTAGCGCTAAAAATGACCCCAACTACAAAAAACACTAAAAACAGCCTCTACCGACCTTTGCGCTAAAAACCCACTTCGCAGACTTGCGCTAAAATTAACTTCTACCGACTTGCATTGAAATGGCCTTCCACCGACTTAAGTCGCACAGGTCGGTCGGTGCTAAAACCTGCGCTAGTCTGTTGCATTGAAAATCCCCACCGACTAAGCCTTTTATGTTTTGCACTAAAAGTGAACCTCTCCGACTTGCGCTAGAATTGCATTGCACCGACTTTTAGTCAGTAGACCCTAAAATCCGCGCTAAGGTTGGTTGGACCCCAAATCAGTGCCAAAACTATTTTGCGCTAGAATTGCACCTCACGGACCTGCGCTAAATTTGACCTCCACCGACTTTTAGTCCGTGACACCCAAAACCCGCGCTTTTTGGTATTTTGGGCCAAAAATTAAGTTTTTCAAGGAGCAAATTGGATTTTCTTTAATAGATTTGAATTGCATATCTATTTCTCACATCATGATGAACATTTTACCAAGTTTGTGTGGATTTTTGACACGTTTTACGATAATTAATGCCATTGCACATGAAAAGTCCATGACCCCCAAAAATCCTACTTTTTGCAAAAAAATGATAGAAAAACATGAAATAAAAGTCTGTAAATGGATTCTATTGACCCCAAAAACTTCCCTAATCATCATATTGGCCAAATGGGTACTCAAAAATGATGAAAAATACAGAAAATCATGTGAAATTCACTAGATTTAAGAGGTTGTTTGTAAGAAGGTGACATTGACAATGAGTTGTTTTTGACTGATCCGTGGCTGCAAATGGACATGTTTTGATCCAAATTGATGGAAAATGACTTGTTTATGATGAAATTGATGCTTGGTATTGTTTATTGTAGCTCTAAGAGCACAAAGGAGCCAACTAGAGCCATCTTGGAAGGATGAACATACAAAGATACCCTGCTGATCCAGAGATGCAAAACTGACTTTCTATCAACCAAATTGCTGCTACACATTCAAAAGGAAGTCAATATAATGTCCAAGATGATAAAGATGAGTCTCAGGAGCTAAAAGACATAGAAGATCATGCCAAATCACTGTTGTTCTTGCAGATCCAATCCAATGTTTAAGTGATCCAATCCAGGGGTCATAACTCCTAGCTATTCTATCAGAATTTAAACTTCTTGGACTCGTTGGAAAGATAAACTGATTATCTAGTTTCAGCTACCCGGCTGCTAAGGCTTAATGCCAAGAAACCAAGAATTTTAGAGCCCCCATTCCGCTCTGAAGGCCTTCGAAAATGCAATTTACTATGATGTAGAAAATACCAAAAATTATATTTTTGAAATTTTCCCAAAACTACAACTCAAATGACCATGGACTGAATCACCAAGACATGCATACAGCTATTCCAGCAGTCCAGTCATCGAGAATAAGTCTAGCAAGCATCCAGTTGGATATATCTTCACTAATAATGTGCCACATACTCCTCTTGGTCCATTCGACACTTGGAATCCCATGAATCCACATCAGCTCAAGTTTTCAAGCATCACGTGACTCTATTTTAGCTTTATTAGGCCTTGAAAATTGACTTTTCATTATGTGTAACCAAATGGGTATCCATTTTGTCTAAATTCAATGTATTTGCAAGTTGTATTTTGTCTTTTTCCTACAATACAAAGGTAAATCCAAAATTGTAACAAACCGATGTATCTCATTAAATGCCATGTAATCTGGACCATCGATGTCAAGTTAATCTCCACCTTCCATTAAAAAATTCAGTATGGTGCCTTGTCTATAAAAGGGCCATCCTTTTCTCCCATTTGTAAGAGAGATTTTGATACCAAATTGTTGACTCTTCCATTTGAAGTAATGTAAAGCAAATCAAAGTTCTGCAATTATCTTGAGAATTTGTATCTTATATTGGCTCATTTTGGTTTTCATGGTTCGCTTTTTGCTCTCCCATAGTTAGTTATGCTTTATAATGCTTATGGTTTGCTGAAAGTATTTGATGAATGCTCTAGTCCATACTTTTGGTTATTTGCTAATGGTAGATAGCAATGTAAAGTTAGTCTAGACTTATCAGTTGTGCTTAGTTCAATTGCATTTCGTGAGTTAAATTGTGCCAGTCCTTGGGTATTCAATGAACGAATGTAATCTGAAAATCTCTAGATTTCCATTGAAGATAGCACCATTTTCTGCAATGTTGTAACACCCATTTTAGTTTGGTAACTCAGAAAGCTGGTTAAGTTTCAGAGCATTTGTCTACTTAAAGTAACCCATACATTGTGAATGTCACTTAGGGTTTCTCTATAACCTATACCTTTTTGCATTTCTTTGAAAACCATCGTTAGATTAGGAATTTCAGCATCATTTTACATTGTTTATTAGCTGAAATCTTGAAGGGTTTATGTGTATTTGCTATTCCAACTTGAAAATCTATAGATTGCATATAAGACCCCTTATTGGCACAACTAGACATTCCACTGAAGTTATTTCAAGCAAGCTAAGACCTAGCTGTATTATCCTTGGAGTAGTCTTACCTAGGGTAGGATACTTTTCAAGAGAGGTGTGAAACCAACAATCACACCTGCGTTGTTGTGTGCTAAAACCACCATCAACAGAACTAGCGCTAGAAGGAGGGCATAATGGAGATTATGATGCAGGATTTCAGTTTTGTTGGTTCATTGCACATGCTGGAATGAACTAACTTTTCAGAGATTTAGTTCTAATGGGTACCCAGAAGGGTTTGAGTCATGAAGCTCCTTCGTTCTTCAGAACACTGTCACAACAGTCATACCATGAAGAGAACTTCCAAGTGAATATCCCACTTTCCAAAGAATTGCTAGATAGGCAAATCAGGGTGAAATATCCTCCATTAACACTGCTTGATTTTAGCTCACCTCAGATCTACACTGTGCATCCTGGAGAATTGCATGACAAGATTGATTGTTTGACCTTCCTCCAAAGATTAGATCTGCACTTAAAAGGACCGCTCCCTATCTTTGAGATTTACAAGCCTAAAGTTGGATATAGGTCTAACAGACATATTCAGAATAAGATGACACATAGAGGAGCTACAACATGCATGAATGCCAATGCATACGATCATGTCTTAGTTGAATGCATCCAAAGAGTAGAGGCTATAAATCCACCATTCAGAATTGATCACGGTCAACGGGGCAATTTGTACATTGGAGAAATTGAAGTCCCTCAAGTTGTTCATCAAAATACATGTTGAGATGATGAGAGCATGCAATGCATGTGGTCTGCAGGTCACCCAACTAATGAATATGAGGTCCCTGCCTGGATAAAGCTTGGTTTTTAACCACTGGGTCCAGACTATTTAGTCATAGAATATGTTGTCCCAGCATGGCAAAAATTTGATTTTCAATCACAGGGCAGTGAACAGAGCAATGCACAAGATCAGATTTCTGCTACAAAGAATGTGGACAAGGTAGATGATAAATCAGATTTGATGAACAGTCATGTTGAAGATGCAAATCAACAATCAAATGTTTCACAGACATCAGATCCTAAGACTAAATTTGTTGCTACAGAGGTACAAAATAGCAGTCCCTTGTAGGTGGATGATAATTCTGAGTTGGAACAACAGTTAGATCAGATTGGGTGTGTGCAAGCACATGTAAAAATCAATCCTCCAGATGAAGGATAGTCATGGACAGTAATGCAGAAAATCACTTCAGTTGACATATCTAAGCTACAATCAAATTATTGAGAGAAAAGTGATCAAGTTCTTGACTGTATCAGCCCAGTTAATCATCATGATCAGCCATATCAGGTTGATATAATTGCTACAGAAGGGTCTCTAGCTGAGTTAGATGAACAAAATCAGATAGTACACCACTTCAAAGCAACATTAACATCAAGAATCTACCTATAGAGGAAAAAGGAGACCGTGTTGTTGCTACAGACAATGAATTTTTAATTTCATATCAGCCAATGACTAAAATACAATGATTGCTAATCATTGCAGAGGGAGTTGCTTCAGAGCATATGACTGATTTTGGTGAAGTAGATTCAAGTACATCATATATTCATCAGACTGATTCTATTCATACTTGCATAAAGGAAGAGCTCCACATGGTTGATGCTGGCCTACTGATGACAACTGAAAGTAGAAATCTGCAATCTAAGAATAAAAATTAAACTATCCTGCAAATTGATGGCTTGGAAGCATTTTCATGTCAATCACTTGATCACATCATTGAGTTGGTGTCAACAATGAGCAAGGATATGTTATTGCATGGAAATTCACCACACATGTTAGACTTTGCTTCGACTGATTCATGCAGATTTCATCCAGATGATCAACATTCTGAAGGAGGTTGTCCAGACTTCTTGTTTGCTTGGGAGATTGTTGTAGCATTCAGTGATCCGGAGGTACCTGATGCACAAGACATGATCCACCACAAGCTGAGTCTGCCTGAAGATGAGAAGGTATTTGGTGCAATGCAAGAAGGTGTTGAACTCACATCTTCGATCATTAGTACTCCAAATTAGGTTGTATCTTCCCTTTCTCCACTCAGTTCCAATTATCAATTTGATTATGGTAATTTAGGTAAGACAACTTGCATTTGGATTGATCATGGCCCTAATGAATTGCCCCAATTGCTGATCTTATGTGACTGGCACCTTGAACATGAGCCTAGCTTGCCCATACCCTACTGTTCAGAGTACAAAGATGAATTTGCCAGACTTAGGACATTGACCTGCACTTTGTTACTCCTACATGTCCTGATAAATAAGTCACGGGGTAGTGTAAATCCCTGCTATCCGAAAGCTTTTGTACATAGTCTTGCTTGTTTCTAGTTAGTTTTTAGTTAGTTTCTTGTTGTTTAGTTTAGTTTCTGCTTTCTGCTTTTCCTTAGTTGTTAGTTGTTAGTTGTTCTTTCTATTTTTTGTTTGCTTTGGTTAGAGTAGTTTGCTTTGCTTTTCGCTTTTGCGCTTGCTTTGCTTGGGTTCTCCATTTCGCGAATGTGGTGGCAATTGTGCAGACCTGCAAGTGCTTTTTTGTTGGGTAAGTAATTTGGAATATTTCTTTGAGAAGCCAAGGTTTCCGCTTAGGTTTTCTTGTGGGTTCCACTATTATACCAAGGAGTATGATGTCTGTTCATTGGAAAGGAGTCGTTAGTTGGTGCACTTGAAGTATTTTCTAACCATATATCTCTCACACTTTAAACAATCCTGAGGTAGCTAAGTAAGTCCGGGTGATCGCGTGTTAAGTGAAAAGCTTGGGTTTCCATTTTTACCACCAACACCAGTTCTACAGATACAGATGAGAGTGGCAGGCGGTACTAAGTATTGCTAGCCTACTGGGTAAAAATAAAAGGTATTTTTCAATGCCAGACCCATTACAAAGTATCAATATAAAGATTATCGTATGAATACTCTCACATGAAGACTATTATTTGAAGATTATTAGCATCAAAGATCATCAAAGGCATTATCAAGAAAGATATCACTGCAGAAGGATTACTACTTGAAGGTTCGTCATATCTCAGCATTAGAGCATTCTCTTGGTGGTAGAATGATCCCCAACTTTATAGCTTACCACGAAGGATCTTGGGTGAACTTAGTTGCCAAGGGATAGTATTGAATACAATTGCACACACTCAGGTTTTTAGGATATGGATGGTTGCACCGGTTAGTGGTCTTTGATTATTTGATAAGGTATCATGTTTTCTTGTCTAATGTGTGGGAAACACAGAGATTCTGGGTTCGAACTAACGTTTATCTTAGAAATGCTCTAGAGCATTTCCCAACAGAGTCGCCATTTGTTGTGCCTTGCACAAACGCCCCATTTTACCAAATGGAGACCCTTCTTTTGCTTTGGCTTGGAGTCTCAACCTTCTTGCCTTATGATGATGAGAAAGTGAATTTGTGCTTAGAGTGCATGTTTTATTCCAAATTTGAGTACTTTGCATGTTTGGAGTAATTTGATGTCTTTCATGATTGATTTGGAAGTGTCTTGAGTGGTCTTGTGCTTAAAAAATAACCATTTGTTGCCTTCTGCATTGGAATTGGGTGTTACTGCATTTTACTCAAAAATCCTATGTCACTGGATATAACCCTTGAAATTGCTTCTGTAGGATGTTTCATGTTGAAATTCCTAGTTTCCAAGTCTTAGAGTTGCAAAATCATGTCAAATTCCATTAGATTTCACTAAGGGGTTGATGTACTTTCATCCCGTTGCATGGTCCTGAAGCCCTGATTTGGCTAAGTCTGAAACCCTGAAAATCCTGAAAAATGGCTAAGTCTGAAATCTGTTGGAACCACAAAATTCTAGAATCTGCATATGAAATCCTATGGATTTGGAACCTATCTCAAACATCCTGAAAGTATATTTAAAAATATTTAAAGTATAAGTTATACTTAAATATATTTTAAAATATACTTTCACCCTGGCCAATTCAAAATCTAGCGCTAAAAATGACCCCAACTGCAAAAAGTGCTAAAAATAGCCTCTACCGACCTTTGTGCTAAAAACCCACTTCGTAGACTTGCGCTAAAATGAACTTCTACCGACTTGCACTGAAATGGCCTTCCACCAACTTAAGTCGCGTAGGTCGGTCGGTGCTAAAACCTGTGCTAGTCGGTTGCATTGAAAATCCCCGCCGACTAAAACTTTTATGTTTTGCATTAAAGTGAACCTCTCTGACCTGTGCTAGAATTGCATTGCACCAACTTTTAGTCGGTAGACCCCAAAATCCACGCTAAGGTTGGTTGGACCCTAAATCAGCACCAAAACTATTTTGTGCTAGAATTGCACCTTATGGACCTGCGTTAAATTTGACCTCCACCGACTTTTAGTCTGTGACACCCAAAACCCGTGCTTTTTGGTATTTTGGGCCAAAAATTGAGTTTTTCAAGGAGCAAATTAGATTTTCTTTGATGGATTTGAATTGCATATCTATTTCTCACATCATGATGAACATTCTACCAAGTTTGTGTGGATTTTTGGCATGTTTAGAACAATTAATGCCACTACACATGAAAAATCCGTGACCCCCAAAAATCTTTTTTTTAATAGAAAAGGCTAGAAAAACATGAAATAGAAGTCTACAAATGGATTCTATTGACCCCCAAAACTTCCCTAATCATCATATTGGCCAAATGGGTACTCAAAAATGATGAAAAATGTAGAAAATCATGTGAAAATCACTAGATTTAAGAGGTTGTTTATAAAAGGTGACATTGACAATGAGTTGTTTTTGACTGATCCGTGGCTGCAAATGGACATGTTTTGATCCAAATTGATGGAAAATGACTTGCTTATGATGAAATTGATGCTTGGTCTTGTTTATTGTAGCTCTAAGAGCACAAAGGAGCCAATTGGAGCCGTCTTGGAAGGATGAACATACAGAGGTACCCTGCTGATCCAGAGATGCATAATCGACATTCTATCAACCAAATTGTTGCTGCACATGCAAAAGGAAGTCAGTATAATGTCCAAGATGATAAAGATGAGTCTCAGGAGCTGAAAGACATAGAAGATCATGCCAAATCACTACTGTTCCTGCAGATCCAGTCCAATGTCTAAGTGATCCAGTCCGGGGGTCATAACTCCTAGCTATTCTATTAGAATTTAAACTTCTTGGACTCGTTGGAAAGATAAATTGATTATCTAGTTTGAGCTACCCGACTGCTCAGGCTTAACGCCAAGCAACCAAAAAGTTTCGAGCCCCCATTCCGCTTCGAAGGCCTCTGAAAATGCAATTTACTATGATGTAGAAAATACCAAAAATTATATTTTTGAAAATTTCTCAAAAATTCCACTCAAATGACCATCGACTAGATCACCAAGACATGCATACAGCTGTTCTAGCAGTCCAGTCATCGAGAATTAGTCCAGCAAGCATCTAGTTGGATATATCTTCATTAATAATGTGCCACATACTCCTCTTGGTCTATTCGACACTTGGAATCCCATGAATCCACATCAACTCAAGTTTTCAAGCATCACGTGACTCTATTTTGGCTTTATTAGGCCTTGAAAATTGACTTTTCATCATGTGTAACCAAATGGGTATCCATTTTGTCCAAATTCAATGTATTTGCAAGTTGTATTTTGTCTTTTTCCTACAATACAAAGGTAAACCCGAAAATGTAACAAACTGATGTATCTCATTAAATGCGATGTAATCTGGACTGTCAATGCCGAGTTAATATCCACTGTCCATTGAAAAATTTAGTATGGTGCCTTGTCTATAAAAGGGCCATCCTTTTCTCCCATTTGTAAGAGAGATTTTGATATCGAATTGTTGACACTCTGCCATTTGAAGTAATGCAAAGCAAATTTCTGCAATTATCTTGAGAATTTGTATCTTGTATTGGCTCATTTTGGTTTTCATGGTTCACTTCTTGCTCTCCCATAGTTAGTTAGTTGTGCTTTATAATTGGGTTTGCTGAAAGTATTTGATGAATGCTCTAGTCCATACTTTTGGTTATTTGATGATGGTAGATAGCTGTGTAAAGTTAGTCTGGACTTATCAGTTGTGCTTAGTTCAATTGCATTTCATGAGTTAAATTACGCCAGTCCTTGGGTATCTAATGAATGAATGTAATCTGAAAATCTCTAGATTTCGATTGAAGATAGCACCATTTTTTGTAGTGCTGTAACACCCATTTAGTTTGGTAACTTAGAAATCTGGTTAAGTTTTAGAGCATTTGTCTACTTAAAGTAACCCATACGTTGTGAATGTCACCTAGGATTTCTCTATACCTTTTTGCATTTTCTTTGCAAACCATCGTTAGATTAGGAATTTCAGCAACATTTTACATTGTTTATCAGCTGAAATCTTGAAGGGTTTATGTGTATTTGCTATTCCAACTTGAAGATCTATAGATTGCATATAAGACCCCTTGTTGGCACGGCTACACATTCCACTGAAGTTATTCCAAGTAAGCTAAGACCTAGCTATATTATCCTTGGAGTAGTCTTACTTAGGGTAGGATACTTTTCAGGAGAGGTGTGAAACCAACAATTACACCTGCGTTGTTGTGTACTAAAACCACCATCAACACTCTCTGCCCCTCAGGAATGGTTGTGTAATAGGCCTCATAGTAGTACTCCACTTAGGCTCTCTGATCTGCTAACTGTTGTTGTACTTGAGTAAGATACTGTTGAATTGCAGTGTAGTCTTCCCACATTTGAGCCATACTGCTGCCATCTATCACCCCTGCATCTGAGATACCTACTATTGCAGCTAAGTAACCTAGGCATTAGCCCTCTATAGTCTAGCCTCAACCCCCTGCCTCATAACCCTCTCAACATCCCACTCTCCTATTAGTTGTGCAATCTAGGCCTGCATCTGGCTCTACAAGTGACCAATCTAAGCCTAGAGGGTCTGAATCTGAGGATCCCCATCTCCTCCACTCAGCCCATCTAATAAGGCCTATAGGCCCTATAATCATTGAAGCTCTGAACTAGCGTTGTCTCACTCTACAGTGACAGTGTCCAACTCCTGTTACTGCCTGGCCACCTGATCCTCTAGGCTGGCTCCTTGAGCTTGCAGGGCCATTGCATCCTCCTCCTCATCTCCTTGTGTCTGTACCTGTCGACGACTGGCAATCAGAATTGGGCTAGGGCTAGTACCTAAGGTCCCTGTGCCCAATGTCCCCACCTATCCCTGACTCACCACCACCTGAATCAATGATGCTTGTCCAACAAGTGCCTACCCAATCGATGCTTATCCAATGGGTGCTTGTCCAACCTGGGGTGTCTGTCCAACTGGCCCCTGCCTTGTAACCACCTGCCCTGCAGCTGCCGCTGTTAAAACCTATATACCATCACCTCCTCCACCCCGTCCATCATCCCCACCTCCCCCTCCCCCTCCCCCATCTCTCCTAGCTCCATATCCCTCCTCCTCTATCTCCACCTCCTCCATAACATACTCCTCCCACTCCTTCTCCTCTGTGGGATCTGCATCTGGGACTGTAAGTCATACCGTCTTCGCCGTCTGCCACCAAGCATCATATGTTGAGGTCATCCTTGCATCTATTGTCTGACTCCCCTAATCCCATAGCACTGGCTGCAGTGCTGCCCAATCGAGTAACTCCTTATGTGGCTACAACTCTGGAGGCTAGGCTAGCATTGTTGGTTCCCAAATTAGCAAAGGGTTTGCCACTTCCTATGCTCAGGCTTAATGACAGATTCGGCCAACAAAGACGGCAGGTTGTGTGACCTTGCCTCCCTTTCACTTCAGGTTCTGTCGCACCTAGGGGTATCCCTATAACAAAAGATTTAACCTTGACTCTCTTATAACATAAGGTTTAACTTTTCAATATTAGGCAGAATGCTCTCATGTATGCACCAAGATTTTGAAGATAAACCCAGATTGGCAATGTTCTTGGACTATCTAACTGGCTAAAAATGAAAACATGCAACTAAAACCCTACTACAAACTAAAAGATTGAGATTCTAAAATGATTTTGTTTTATGTATTTGGATGCAAGATAGGGTTTTGAATTATAACTTGAACACAAGAACATACTAGTGCCTATCTCAGGGCAAGGAGTCAACTAGATGCATATATGTGAATGATTATCATAAACCCACAACAATATCAGGTTTCAAGGGGTTTCTGTTAGTATTTGCCTTACAAATACTACCCAAGTATGAGTATTCAGTTATCCATGTTTACAAATATCCTTGCTACAATATATTCTTCTCAATGCTTAACCTAAAACATTTAATCTGTTCCTTGAGCAGAAGTAAAAGATTAAGCATTCAACACAGAATAACCCATGTTCCAGAACCTCAAATAACCCTTAGCTATTCAGATTCAAAAGAAAAGCATACACAACTTGGAGACAAACAACTGGACACATGCAATGAAGCATTACTCACTCAGATCAACATGAAATTGATAAGTTTTATGCATAAAACACTCAACATACAACTCATAAACTTATAGCACAAGAGATAGAACAACCCAGAAAGCTTGTATTTTATTTACTTCTCAAAAATCTTAAATCTTCAACAACAACCAAAATGAGAGCCCAGCTTTTTTTATGCTCAAAATATGTTGCCCTAGAAATTTACTACATTCTGGAGGTAGGTGAGATATTTTTTAACATTACAATTCCCTTCAAAGTGCATTTGGGAATAAAAAATTACAATTAAAAGAGGAGAGTATTAAATAATAAAATATGTGCTAATTTCCTCTTTTAAAAAATTACATTTTTCAACTATTCCTAGACTTAAACGACAGGGAACTGAAGTCTTCATTCCTCTACACAGATGCAAAATGGACTTTTGGATTTCCTTCTTCAGCTCTTCCATTGTATCCAACCTTAGAAGAATAACATAGCAACATCTAGTTCAGATTTTGTCCAAACTAAATAGCTTTGGGTCATTTTTGAGAAATAGGGTCAAAATCCACTCATTTCGGCACTCAAAATTCATTGCGAATAGTCAAAAAACCCCCGCCAATGCATGAGTAAAGGTTATAGGAAGATTTTGCAGCATAAAAATGCATATTTGGGCCAAAAATGGCCTTCAAAAATTGCCCTGAAAGTGAAAAACGTGACTGCTGTGCAAATCCAGCATGGAGCAGCAAAAAATGTATCAAAATTGCCACAAAAATGCAAGAGAAGCATCGCCAATGATTCACAGAGGTAAATAGAAGGCGAATGGACTGTGCAATGGGCATTTTGCACCATCGCACAACCTTTGGAAAGAGCAGCTTGAGGGGTTGCGATGGTGCGAAATCCGTACCATCTCACCCTATCTCCCTTATAAGCTTTACTTAAAGTTTTAATAAACTTTTGAAAAGTCTTCCTTATAAGTTTGTCTTTCTCTTATTCACGTTGAAGACTTTTCTTTTAATATTCCCCCCTCTAAAATATTTAATTTCCTTTTATATTTGCATTTTAAAACATTTGAATTTTAGGCAATTTTTAATTCTTCTCTCTAGGGATTTGGCGCATTTCCACTACGGGCAAATTGGGCGTCTGACGATCATGAAAATTTGCACAGGGGTGTAATCAATTATTTCAAGAAGACCCATTTGCTCAGATTTTGCTTTGTCGACTAAATTATGGTACCTGCTTTGTAAACTGGCCTGCCAGATGAGTTTGCCGCAACTGTAATGCATTAAAATAATGCATCAAATAATCTCCAATTTTGACAAAACTGGAACTGGAGATGTTTGAGACCAAATTGACAACTGGGTCACCCTTAGAATCATGAAATTTGAAACTTTTTAGAATGTCGAAATTAGCCCGGACGCAGTCTGAAAATAATTAAATGCCCCACCAAACATTGTCCTGGAGGTGCGAGACTGAGCAAGAATGTTCTCATATGTACTAAAAAACATCCCACCAACCGGATTTGCAAGATGACTCCCGAGCTGCAAGATTTTAATCGCCTAAGGTAGCCTCCGGGGTAGATTGTGCATCCTGTTGCCCAAGCCTCCATCGACACTTCGAAAGAATAGTGGCACATCAAATTTTAAAAAATTGAGGGTGCCACTAGGTGTATCTGCTTGTACCTGCCCAAAAATAGACATCAACTGCGGCAGATCCTGCCACAACCCAAACTGGTGCATCACACATGATGGAATATACTTGTCAATGATGTGCTCTGTCCACCCCATCATGTATCGAGGCTGAAATGTCTACAGCATGTGTATGCCATCATCAATCCATGGATCCACTCCTATATACGGTTACCATATGACTATATCCACTGTTGGAAGTCTGTTAGTGTTGTCATTGATGTCAACCTCCAGCAGATGGTTGACTTGGTTTCCAAGTGCTTTTAAGAAAATTTGAATAAAAAGGTGTGCAGTGTGACAGAGGTATGTTCAGTGTTGTGTTCAATATTTCTTCATAGTTGAAGACATGCTTGTGTGGTTTGGAATTATTTGTCAGAGGTGTTATATCCAGAGTTTCAGGTTTTGGATTGTACGACAGTGGAAGATGTGCTTGACATAGCATTTGCTTGTGTAGAAGGTTGTCTGGGAGAAATGAGATTGTTTCGCATTTCTTCGTATTGAGGTTTCTTGTCTTGCGGATTTGGGGACATGCTTAAATTGTCTGTATCTACCTTCCCTGGAAGTTTCTAGTGTTGGATTGCTCTGCAAACTCAGTTCTTGTATTAAAGTTCAGTAATAGTGTATCCTGATGTGTAGAATGAAGACATTCTTTGTTTTAGGTGGTTGTGGCAGTATTGTAGAAGATTATGATGATGCTAAACATTCTCGAAAGATGTGTGGATGATGTGGAGTGTCTCTTTGTGGTCTGCGTGATGTTTTTACACTTGGAGAGGCTTGTATGAGGTTGCTTGTAGTGTTAGTTTAGATTTGGCTGACCTAGCTTGCTAACTCTACTTGTGGAGGCACTTCGTGGATTATGGATGTGATGAGCAACATGGTGATACATATTTGAGTCCTAGTTAACCCTTGGCACAGTCCACTTTCACTTCTTTCCACTATGGAAGTGTTTAGTGCCGACCTATTTTGGTGTTGCATGTTTGAGTTGCATACGTTTCATTAGGACCGACCTAATTGAGATGGTTTTAGGTTGTGGATGGTATAAATGCAAGACAAAGTTGAGTGGAGCAAAGTAGAGAAGATGATGCAAATGTGAATCAAGAGTAGTGAATTGAGTGTGAGCTTAAATATTTATGTCTCCCGAATGTAGTGAGTAGAAGGTGTCTACATTTCAGTGTGCTTGAAGTTGCTGGAGGCAGTGAGCCAAAGGTTGCGGATGGAAAGAAGTTGCAGTGGTGGATTTCTCCTATTGCTTTGAGATAGTGAATTTCTCTGTAACAATCATCTTCTATTCTCCTCTCTTCTGGACGACGAGTCCTTCTGCAGTGAGCCTTTCTTCTAGGTAGTGAGCCTATTTGTTTTCGGTGTTGCTATTCATATATATGTGAGCTAATCCTCACTGTGGTTTTTCCCTTCTTGCATTTTCCACTTAAATCTAGTGTTCTTATGTGTTTGATGTGTTTTGCATTGATGCTTCATATGTTTACATTCTGCTAATGCATAATAAGAGTTTGAAGACTGGAATAACATTGAGGGTTTAATGTTTTGCTATACAATGGATTCACCCCCCTCTTAGTTGTCTAATGCATACTAACAATTGGTATTAGAGCCAAGTTCCTTGAAGAAGCTTAACTACTTGAGGAAGATCCAGATGGCGCAGAGAAAAGGTATTGAGGTTCTAGTGTTTGATGGAACAAATTATTCTTTTTGGAAGACAAGATGGAAAGCTTTCTTATCTCATTAGGATATGGCATATGGAAGTTAGTTGAGAAAAATATACTATACCTACTAATGGTCTAAAGGATGAAGATGAGATTAAAGAATATGAGAACAATGGCAAGACAAGGAGTGCTCTTCTAAATAGTCTTTCTGATTCTGAATTAGTGAAGGTAATGAGTGACAAAACTGCTCATGAGATCTGGAAGAAGATGGAAAGCATCTATGAAGGAGATGACAAGGTCAAGTAAGCAAAGATGCAAAATTTGAAGGCCAAGTTTGAAACCCTAAAGATATCAGAGGATGAAATTATTGCAAGCGACATGTAGAGAGTGGATGAAGTTGTCAAATCCATCAATGGTCATGGTGGAAAGCTGGAGGAAAGTGAAGTGGTAAAGAAGGTACTAAGAACTCTTTCAAAATCTTATAGTGCTAAAGTTTTTGCTATTGAGGAAGTTCAAAACTTGGATACTTATACTAGGGATCAATTGTTTGGTACTTTAACTACTTTTGAATTAAGAGAGTTTGGTCAAGATAACTCAAGAAAAGAGATTGCTTTTAAGGTTAGCAAAACATAAAAGAATGATGAATCAGATTAAGATGATTTTGATAAAGTAGAAGCAAATTTTGTAAGCAAATTAAAAAAGGGCTCTAGAAAATACAGAGGTAAGTTACCCTTTAAATGTTTTAACTATGGTAAGATAGGCCATTATGCTTCAAAATGTCCAGTCAAAATCTCTAATGACAAATACAAGGATAACAAAGGAAAATCATTCAAGAGGAGTTATTATGTTAAAGAAGATGCCAACATATCTAATGATAAGTCTAACTATCCAGATGATGAAAGTGATGAATGCTTGTTCATGGCTTTGAATGTTGGAACCAATTCTACTAATCCTAAAAGATGTATAAAGGAAATTGTTCCTGAAATAGGGCACAACATCAAAGGAGCTTTGGTAACTACTTTTCATGCAAGAGAAGGGGAGAACTACTTGTTAATTGATAGTGGGTGTTCAAATCATATGATAGGTGATAAGAATAAGTTTGTTAAGTGTTGTCATATTTTTTCCAGCCCAAAATATTTTAGAAATCCCCTCCTATCAGAGAAATCAGATCAGAGAAAGCTTGAATAGGAGGAAAACCCTTGCAAAAAACATAGAAAAACCCAGAAAAATCTAAGTCCTTACCTTTGTTTTTTGCCCTTAGTCAGCAAAAGTTTGAGTTAGTGAACCTGCCAGTTCATCGACTGGTCGGTTCACCGACTAAGGAAAAGGGCCCAAAATGACTAAAGAAACAAGCCTTTTGTTTTCTCTTTATCGACATTTTCCAGGTTTTGTGAACTCTACAATGGTTCGCATTTTCTTCAGTTTGCTGACTAGGCAAATCGCTGATAGAAGGTTAGGTGAGGAGACTTACAAAGAAAATGGCTAAGGCAAGGGAAGGAAAATGTTTTCCTTTATCGGCAAAATATTGGTTCAATGAACCTTTGGTTCAGTAGTTCGGCAATTCGCTAGTTCACCGATTTGCCAACATGGGTTGAATTGGCTAGGGCAACGGTAGGTGTTTTCTTCAAGAAGCAAAGGAAAGAATAATGTTTGCCTTTGTTAGTAAAATTTTGGTTCGGTGGACCTTAAGTTCGCCAACCGGAAGGTTTGTCGATCGGCAACTTTGTTGACAAAGGAACAAGGCGGCCAAGGAAACAATGATGTGGCTAAGTCAAAGAATGGAAGGAAAAGCAAATTAGGGAATTGGCAAAAAGGTGAACTCATTGGCTACTTCGCATTTTCCTAAGTTGGCCGACAGGGTGATAAGCTGATAAAGAGACCAAGAAGGAGGCTCAGATGGTTTGCGAAGAGATGATTTCACCAACTAAAGCGAAAGTAGAAGGAAGTTTCTAAGTGAAGGAATGTTGCCTTTGATGGAAAACTTATGGTTCGATGAACCTTAAGTTCGTCGATCGGCAACTTTGCCGACAAAGGGAAAGAAAAGAGAAGGTGCGACAAAGAAGAAAGTTCAGCAAAAGGATAATTTGTCGATAAAGCAATAAAAGGGAAAAAGGAGGATGGTTCACCAAAATCAAGTTTTGCCAATACGGATTTTGCCAATAAGGCAAAATAAGAGTGAAGAATTGGCTAAGGTAAAATGGTTCGATAAAGTGACATTTCATCGACAAAGAGGACTTGGTTCGAAAGTTGGAGATTTTGCCGATAAGGCATGGAAATGGCTAAGGCAAAGAAAAAGAAAGCCTTATTAGGAAATTAGTAAAAGAGCAAACTTTTCACAAGTTCAAAATTCGTCAAGTTCGCTGATAGAGGAGAAAGTTTGCCAAAGGTAGAGTTTGGGAAATGAAGATTTTGCCGATAAGGCAAAAAGCAAGCTTGGTTCATAAAAATGACATTTTACCGATAAGGCAAGCTTTGTTCGAGAATTGGATAATTCACTGACAAGGTGAAAAGTGGCTAAAGGAAAGGTGAAATTGGCAAATCGACAAAGTAGAGAACAAGACAAAAGTTTGGTTTTCTTATGGTTCGCCTGTTGAAATACACTGGACAACTAAGAGGGGGTGGTGAATCAGTTGTCCCAAAAACTTAACTTCATATGAATATCAAACCATCAACAACTTAATCATTCATAATCAGATTAACCATGAAAGCATAAAACCATAAAATTAATTACAATCACACATCCAACACAGTAGATACCGGATTTTGATGTGGAAAACCCTAAAAGGGAAAAACCACGGTGGGTGTTAGCCCACAGAAATATACGAGTTATAACAATATCAAAAAACAAAGGCTCATTGCCCAAATTTCTCACTGCAAAGAATGACTCACTGCCTAAGGGGTGGCTCACTGTTGACGAAGGTCGTTGCAGTCCTCATCATTTAATTTTAATAAATATCAATCCAAGGCGGTGTCCATGGTTGTATGTGAAAGGGAAGAGAAATAACTTGCATGTCAGTCTTTTCTACAAAAGGGAATTGACAACAATTGCATGAAACAAACTAGGGTTTAAACTCTGCTGAAAAAGATAACTTAATTTAAGGAAAGCAATAACTTGAGCAGCTGATCCAATCCTAGAATAAAGGAATTGCATAACAGCAAAGGAACTAATCTAAGGAAAGTAGGAACAACAAAAATAATTTTGAATAAAGAAACTGCAGAGCAACAAAACAACTAATGAAACTAAGAAATGTAGTCTATGTCCTTCAGTTGGAGTGGGCCCTTGCTCCTTCCTCCAGAAAGAGACTAATCAATTCCAACAATCAACAAATAGGTAGAACAACTTTCTTTATTCAAAAACCTTCAAGATCCAAAAGTACATGCTGCTGTAAAATAACAGAGTTCTTCTTTCCTTCAATTAATTCTTTTACAACTTCCTTCTTCCCTCTATTCTACGCCATAGTTCTCTATATATAACTATAGTTATTAAATTATAATTGAGTCTCTCTAAAGTAGAGAACTTATTCATTTAGTTAACTGATTATACAACTGTTGATTACAAGGAAGTCATGCAATATATTTTAGAAAGACATGTAACACTAAATGTGTATTCTTTGCATGAAATAATTACTCTTTAGTTGGATCCATTAATTTAGGAGTAATTATAGTCAATCTATCCTTTAGAAAATCTCAGAGTGTGTGTTGGTAGATTGGAAGAATCCGCAACAACTTCATAAAGTATTTCTGGAACATCTCTGAAACTTGTAGAATAGTCAACTTCTATCATAAACTACTCATTTGTTTTACCAGATCTCCTCAACTTCTTTCTGGGTTTTGTTCCCCTAAATTTCATCTTTCTAGATCATTTTGAATTTATGAATTTTATTAATAAATGAGAAAGATATCATTGTTTTATTGAACTATTTTTCTTGACTTTTTCTGTTCTGCATCTCCGACGTTTTATAACAGTCAACTTCTGTCACAAACTATTGAAATGTTTTGACGATTTGTCTCAAACACCTTTTGGGTTTTGTGTGACTCATTTCTATCTTTCCAAATCATTTTGAAATTCTAAATTTCATTGAGAAATGAGGGAGATCTCGCTATTTTACTGAGACTGGGTTTTTAACTTTTTCCTCTTGAGTTCGTCCTTTTTTCTAGCAAATCTTCTTAGCGCTGCAACTTAACATAAAATAGACTTTCTCTTCACTTTACTGATAAAATAACTACTGATCTAGAGGTGAACATGTAATATCAGGATAAACTCATGCATGACATTGATTGTTCCATTTAGAGAAGTTTATTTGATATTTAGCTAAAAATCTTCCAACCCATACTCAAATCCACTTCAAAACTGATTTAATGAAGAGAAAATATATGCTTTTATTTGACTAAATATGAGACACTTTATGCTCTCATCATCTCCCCCACACTTAAGAGGTTGCAGGTCCTCCTGCACTTCATAATCATCTTTTTGAGCTAACCTCTTTGCTTTTATTCCAGTTGCTCCAGAGATACTTTATAGTTGTTGTTTTGGTGTTCTCTGGAGCAGTTGTTCTAATGATCCTTGGAGTTGCCATTCTGATGATCTTTGAAGCTGATACCCTATTGTCCATCTCTGGAGTTGTTGTTCTATTGATCTCTGGAGCTGCTATTCTGAGAGCTCCGGAGATGCTATTCTAAGAAGAGCGCTGGAGATGCTCCGGAGTTGCTGTTCTAAGAAGAGCGTCGAAGATGCTATTCTGTTGATCTCCAGAGCTAATACCTTATTGTTAATCTCTGAAGCTAATGTTCTATTGATCTCTGGAGCTGTGTTTTGCTGATATCTGGAGCTAATACCTTGTTGTCCATCTCTGGAGCTGATGTTCTGTTGATCTCCGGAGCTACTGTTCTAAGAGCTTTGGAGATGTCCTAAGAGCTCTGGAGTTGTTGTTCTAAGAAGAGCGCCAGAGATGCTATTCTGCTGATCTTTGGAGCTGTTACCTTGCTATCCATCTCTGGAGCTAATGTTTTGTTGATCTCCGGAGCTGCTGTTCTGAGAGCTTTGGAGATGCTATCCTGAGAGCTCTGGAGTTGTTGTTCTAAGAAGAGCATCAGAGATGCTCTAGAGTTGTTGTTCTAAGAAGAGCGCCGAAGATGCTGTTCTGCTGATCTCTAGAGCTAATACCTTATTGTCCATCTTTGGAACTAATGTTCTATTGATATTTGGAGCTGCTGTTCTGAGTGCTCTAGAGATGTTGTCTTAAGAGCTCTAGAGTTGTTGTTCTAATGATCTCCAAAGCTATTGTTCTGATGATCTCTAGAGCTATTGTTATGATGATCTCTAGAGCTAATGCTCTGCTGATCTCTGGAGCTAGTGCTCTATTGATCTTCAGAGCTATTATTTTTCTGATCTCCGGAGCTACTACTCTGTTGATCTTCGGAGCTAGTGTTTTGCTGATCTCTAGAGATGATGTTCTATTGATCTCCAGAGTTGCTGTTCTAAGTGCTCTAGAGATGTTGTCTTGAGAGCTCCAGAGTTACTATTTTGATTTATGGAGTTGTTTTTAGATGAGTCCATCTTAGTCTTCCATGTGACCATCATGCACCAGTTTGTTCTCCATCCTTTTTAGCCCATGTTTTGCATGATGCATGCAAAGAGGTCTTCAACTTTTGAGAGTTGTAACATGATACTTTATGTTGAATAACAACTATATCAACCTTGTTTTCATAAAATTTTGAAAACCTTCCTTGAAAATTAGTGCTTCTCAAGAACATTAGAACATAACAATATTTTACAGAAAAATAACTCCCAAGAATAAACCAAGCATCATCCTACATTCTGCTCTCAATTAATTTACAAATCCTTAAATTACATAAAAATCCACTTTAAGGCTAATGAATAAAGAGGGGGAAAAGGGTGTTACTTTTAGGTTTTAATGAGAAAAATAATGGCCCCATAATCTCCCCCACACTTAAGTTCTTGCATGACTTTTTACAAGCTACTTTCTGTTGATGAGTGTTTTAGTGCACAACAACACAGGCATGATTGTTGGGATCACACCTCTCTTGAAAAAGGTATCCTATCCAAGATAGGACTGCCCCAAGCATAATACAGCTAGGTCTTCGCTTGCTTGGAATGACTCAGTGGTATGTCTAGCTGTGCCAACAAAGGGTCTTACATAAAATATAGGGTTTATGGAATATGACAGCCATATGTATGCAGAAACCCTATGATACTTTCAACAGATTTGTAATGTAGATGCTTCTTATAACCTAACCTAACAAACTTGATATAAATAAAATGCAAAAGGAAAAGGAGAGAGAGAAGGGATAAGAGATCCTAAGTGGCAGTCACAACAGGGTAAAATGCTGCAGATAGACAAATACTTTCAATAAACCATTCCATGTTTTACCAGGATAGGAAACCCACAATGTTGCAAGAAATGATGCAATCTTCAAAGGATCCTTATGATTTTCAAATTGCATTCACTCATTAAACACCCAGACAATATTGCAGCTTAACTAGTGGAATGCAACCAAACTATATTCAATGACAGGGCCCAAGCTAACTATACACAACAACTTACCATTAGCAAGCACTAATAGTATGGACCAAAGCATTCATCAGTTATCTTAACATTTACTCATCATTGCAAAAGCACAACTAGTTAAATTCAGATTGATATGAACCATGAAAACTAAAGAGGATAACACAAGAACACAAATTCCCAACAACCTGCAAAACTTGCTTTGTATTGATCACAATTTGACAGAATCTCAGCAATTCAGTATCTAATCTTACTTGTTACAAATGAGAGGAAAGATGGCCCTTTTATAGACAAGGCACCATACCAAGTTTTTCAATGGATGGTGGAGATTAACTCAACACCAAGGGTCTAGATTACATGGCATTTAATAAAGTACAACAATTGTTACATTTTCAGATTTGCATTTGTCCTTTAAGAAAAGACAAAAGATAGCTGGCAAATACATTAAATCTGGATAAAATGGATACCCATTTGGTTGTACATGATGAAAGGTCAATTTTCAAGGCCTAATAAAGCCAAAATAAAGTCACATGACACTCGAAAACTTGAGCTAATGTGGATTCATGAGATTCTAAGTGCTGATTGGATCAAAAGGAGTATTTTGGTGAAGGTATATACAACTAGATGCTTGCTGAACTGATTCTTGATGACTAGACTGCTAGGACAACTGTATGCATGTCTTGGTGATCCAATCCAGGGTCATTTGAGTGGTGTTTTTTGGAAAATATCAAAAATATAATTTTTGGTATTTTCTACATCTTAGTAAATTGAATTTTTGGAGGCCTTTGGAGTAGAATGGGGGATTGAAAGCTCAAACTAGATAATTAGTTTATCTTTCCAACGAGTCCAAGAAGTTTAAATTCTGATAAAATAGCTGGGTTATGACCCCCAGACTGGATCACTTGGACATTGGACTGGATCTGCAGAAACAACAGTGATGTAGGCATGATATTTAGTGTCTTCAAGCTTTGGGGACTTATTTCCATCATCTCAAACATCATACTAACATACTCTTGCAAGTGTAGCAGCAATTTGGTTGATAAAATGAAGTTTCCACATTTCTGGGTCAGCACTGCATATCTGTGTGTACATCCTTCCAAGATGACTCCAACAAGCTCCTTTTTCCTCTTAGACCTGCAATTGATAAGGCCAAACATCAATTTCATCATAAAAAGTTATTTCCCATCATTTTGAATCAAAATATGTCCATTTGTAGTCATAAATCAGTAAAAAATAGCTCATTGTCAATGTTGCTTCCTTATAGTCCTATTCACAAATCCAATGATTTTTGCATGACTTTCTGAGTTTTTTATCCTTTTCAAGTACCCATTTGGCTAATATATTGATCTAGGAAGTTTTTGTGGTCATTAGAATCCATTTGCAGACTTTATTTCATGTTTTTCTAATATTTTCTGTAAAAAATAGGATTTTTGGGGGTCACAGACTTTTCATGTGCAGTAACATTAATTATCGTAAAATGTGCCAAAAATCCACACAAACTTGGTAAAATGTCTATCATGATGTGAAAAATAGATATGCAATTCAAATCCATCAAGAAAATCCAATTTGCTCCTTGAAAAACTCAATTTTTGGCCCAAAACACCAAAAAACGTTGATTTTGGGGGTCACTGACTTATCGGGGATTTCACCTCCAACTGATTTTAGCTCCATCCGACTAAAGTCAGTGAAGGTCATTTTCAATGCAAGTCGCTTGACCATGATTTTAGCGCTAACTTTGATAGATGCCTCCGGTGGGGATTTTGGTGTCGATCGACTTAATAGTAGTTTGAAGGAAGTCAGTCGGAGGTGATTTTAGCACTAAGGTCGGAGGACGATGATTTTTGCGCAGAAGTCTGTGAGCGATGTTTTTAGCGCTGAAAGTCGGTAGCAGCTGTTTTTGGCACAAAGTCAGTGGATTCAATTTTTAGCGCTAAGGTCGGTAGAGGTTGTTTTTGACGCAAAGTGTAGTTGGGGTCATTTTTAGTGCCAGATTTTGAACTTCTCAGGGTGAAAGTATATTTAAAAATATATTTAAGTATAAGTTTAGATATTATATTTTAAATATTTTTAAATATACTTTCAAGATGTTTGAGATATGTTCTAGATCCATAGGATTTCATGTGCAGATTCTAGAATTTTGTGGTTCCACCAGATTTCAGACAGCCATTTTTTAGGATTTTCAGGGTTTTAGACTTAGACAAATCAGGGCTTCAGGATCATGCGACAGGATGAAAGTATATGAACCCCTTAATGAAATCTTGTGGAATTTGACATGATTTTGGAACTCTAAGACCTAGAAACTGTTGATAACTGAGAGGGGGGGTGAATCAGTTATCCTAATTAATTCTTCTTTCTGAACTTTCTTATTGATCAATGCAGTATTAATTCAATTAAGCAAACACAACCATGAAATAGAAATACACATGACACAATATTTTTGATGTGGAAACCCTATTAAGGGAGAAAACTACGGGGTGATTAACCCAAGATTGTATTCTCTATTAGAAGAATAGAAAAACAAAATGGCACTTGCCAATTAGGGCTCACTGCCCCAGCACACTGCTCACAAGAGGCACACTGCCTACAAGAGACTCACTATCTACAAAAAGAATGTAATACAATACTTGAACTGATTTGAGGCATCTACAAATGCTGGAGTTTAGTTTCGGTTAAGCTCAGTACACTGATTTGATGCACTTCATCTTTCCTCTTTTCTTTTGCTGCTTTTCTTTCACATACCGGACCTTCCTTACTGCTTCTGGTTTGAACTTCTGCTCTTATTTGCACAACACAACCATGACAACAACCCTCACAACTAAATCCATCGTGTATATATATCCACACAAGTAATTTCATCACCTTTCAAGTCGGCACCTGGAATAGTCAATCTTTTCACTAATTCTGATCTATTGGCTAAATCCTTGCACATCAAGTAATGCGGATCAAGTATATGCTTGTAAGAATCATTAATCATGTTGGCCAAACATGTTTCATGCCTTCATAACCTTTACCACAATCACTAACACATTCGGAAAGTAGTCTGATGTTCTGTCAGTTAGTTCTTCCTCTGTTCACATTGTCACTCAGGAATCCAGTACTCAACTATTCATATCTTTTTCCTCATCTATCACTGGAGGCTAAATCCTTGGAATATACCCTTCAAGGTAGTCCTATTGACTTCCCCAAATCCGCACTGCACCAAAATACTTCCTCTGAGAGATCCGGACTTGTCTGTTGGACCTTGCCACATGCTCTGTTCTTGTTTACCAAACCATAACATTCTTCACTCTGACTTCTGGTAGAGACACACCATGTCCTGCGGATGTGTGGGATGAACTTTGTTGCCATCAATGACAACAATCATGAATCCATATAGTGTCTCTTGCCAACAGAAACTAGGAATTTCAACATGACACATCCTGCAGAAGCAATTTCAAGGGCAATATCCAGTGACAAGATTTTGGAGAAAAATGCAGTAACACCCAATTTTAGTGCAGAAGGCAACAAATGGCTATTTTTAAGCACAAGACCACCCAAGACACCTCCACATGACATGAAATCACTCCAAACATGCAAAATACTCAAATCTATAACAAATCATGCGTTTTAAGCACAAATTCACTTTCCTATCATCATAAGTAACAAAGGTCAAGATTCCAAGCCAAAGTAAAACAGGGGGTCTCCATTTGTCAAAATGGGGCGTGTGTGCAAGGCACAACACTTTCTTTTTTCTCCATCTAAGATTTTTACATAGAGCTGAGAATTTAAAACACTTATATCTCCTTAACCATTACTGCTATCTAAAAACAGAGAGAGGTTTTTAATCATATGGTCAAGAAGAACAAAAACCTCTTTCAGAATGTAAAAATGATGAGGGTCATTGCAATCCTCATCATTTAATTTTAATAAATATCAATCCAAGGTGGTGTCCATGGATATATGCAAAAGGGAAGAGGAATAACTTGCATGACAATCCTTTCTACAAAAGGGAATTGACAATAATTACATGAAACAAACTAGGGTTTAAACTCTGTTGAAAAAAATAACTTAATCTAAGGAAAGCAATAATTTGAACAACTGATCTAATTCTGGAATAAATGAATTGCACAATAGAAAATAAATTATTCTATGGAAAGCAAAACTGAAACAGCTAAAGGAATTCTGCATAACAGCAAAGCAACTAATGAAACCAAGAAATATAATCTCTGCCCTTCAGTTGGAGTGGGCCCTTGCTCCTTCCTCCAGAGAGAGACTAATCAATTCTAGCAATCAGAAAATAGGTAGAACAACTTCAAAACTTTCAAGATCAAGAGTACATGCTGCTGGAAAATAACAGAGTTCTTCTTTCCTTCAATTAATTCTTTTACAACTTCCTTCTTGCTTCTATTCTACGCCATAGTTCTCTATATATAACTATAGTTATTAAATTATAATGGAGAGTCTCTCTAGAGTAGAGAACTTATTCATGCAGCTAACTAAACTTACTTATCTAGTTAACTAAACTTATTCATTTAGTTAATTGATTATACAACTGCTAATTACAAGGAAGTCATGCAATATCTTTTAGAAAGACATGCAACACTAAATGTGTATTCTTTGCATGGAATAATTACTCTTTAGTTGGATCCATTAATTTAGGAATAATTATAGTCAATCTATCCCTCAAAACCTCAGAGTGCGTGTTGGTAGATTTGAAGAATCCGCAACAACTTCATAAAGTATTTCTGAAACATCTCTGGAACTATTAAAACAATCATTTTCTGTCATTAACTTCTCATTTGTTTGAACAGATCTCCTCAAATGCTTTCTGTGTTTTGTTCCCCTCACTTTTAGCTTTCTATATCATTTTGAATTTTGAATTTTATTAAGGTATGAGAGAGACATCACCATTTTACTAAAGCTGCAATTTTTTACTTTTGCTGTCCTACATCTCCAGAGTTTTATAACAGTCAACTTCTGTCACAAACTATTGAAACATTTTGACAATTTGTCTCAAACGCCTTCTGGGTTTTGTGTGCCTCATTTCTAGCTTTCCAAATAATTTTGAAATTCTAAATTTCATTAAGAAACAAGGGAGATCTTGCTATTTTATGGAGACTAGGGTTTTGACTTTTTCCTCTTGAGTTTGTCCTTCTTTCTAGCAAATCTTCTTGGCGTTGCAACTTGACATAAAATGGACTTTCTTTTCAATTTATTGATAAAATAATAGCTGATCTAGAGGTGAACATGTAATATCAAGATAAACTCATGCATGGCATTGATTGTTCCATTTAGGGAAGTTTATTTGATATTTAGCTAAAAATCTTCCAACCCATACTCAAGTCCACTTCAAAACTGATTTATTGAAGAGAAAATATATGCTTTTATTTGACTAAATATGAGACATTTTATGCTCTCATCATCTCCCCCACACTTAAGAGGTTGCAGGTCCTCCTGCACTTCATAATCATCTTTTTGAGCTAACCTCTTTGCTTTTATTCTGGTTGCTCCGGAGATGCTTTATAGTTGTTGTTCTGGTGTTCTCTGGTGTAGTTGTTCTAATGATCTTTGGAGTTGCCATTTTGATGATCTTTGGAGCTCATACCCTATTGTCTTGATAGTCTTAGGGTAGACAACTAGGAGGGGGGGTGAATCAGTTGTCCAAAACTTTCTCCCAATTACACACTTAAATCCTCTTAGTGATTAGTAGTATATCAATCATGAAACACAATGCATTTAAATCAAAAGCAAAAACACATCAACACATAAGACACCAAGATTTTGATGTGGAAAACTCGGTTAAGGTAAAAATGATGGGGTGATTAACCTAAGATTGTATTCTCTGTTAGAAGAATAGAAAGAACAAAATGACACATGCCAATTAGGGCTCACTGCCTGAGCACACTGCTCACAAGAGGCTCACTGCCTACAAGAGACACACTGTCTACAAAAGAATAAGTATCACATACTTGAACTGGAAAATAGTATCTTCACCATGCTTGAGTCAGTTCCATTTAAGCCCAAAACTTTTGCTCTACCTTTCGCTCTCCACCTTGCTACCACATACTCATCTCCACAAGACTCACTCTGAAATGACTTCACAATCCCTTATTTATACAAGGCATCGGCTTAGGAATAATCATCTAAGTTGGCAAACATCAACAAGAGCATCCGTAAGATGTGTAACTCATTTGGTCGGCTAGTCTCAGAAAGAACACAATCATTCAGAGGTTATTCTTCAATTGCGAGCTTCAGCTCCAATGCGGACCACCAACACACACTGGACATGATCCAAAGACCTCCACAAGCTTGCCTGAATCACCAAGAACATCCGCACTTCATCTGCATACTGAAATCCTTCTCTCCTTCATCTAGAACCTCAAGAACACAGTCTCTCACCACTGTCACAAAAGAATAGATGCTTGCGGACCTTCAAACCATGAACTAATCGAGTTGACACTTCACAAGGACTTCCTCAACACTCCCTAAAATCCACAGAATAGGAGGATGCATTTCCAGATCTCACCGAACCTATCTGTGTCACTCTGTCACCCCTAAACACCTGCCAGAACTGGTTTTACTTGAACAGCCACAACTTCTTCAGATCTTCATACGGACCTCTGAAATATTTACTGGATCACCTTAAGACACATAACTACAAACCCATTAAACCACATCCTCTAATTCTCATCTTATCTTGGACTTTTACCTTACTGTCTTCACTGTTCTTCTCTGTTCCTGATTAGGACTAATTTTCTCAATATCCTCAGCACTTAGCTCATCCAATCCTTTTCATTAATGTAATAGGAGTATGTTGACATCAATGACAACACTGGTTAGGCCCATACTTGCAACATGTCTATCTCCAGAGATGCTAATACTCGGCTCATCTCTGGAGTTGATACCCTGTTGTCCATCTCCGAACCTATTGTTGTATTGATCTCCAGAGCTACTACTTTGAGAGCTCTGACTCTGAGAGCTCTGGAGATGCTATTCTGAGAGCTCCAGAGTTATTGTTCTAAGAAGAGCGTCGGAGATGCTCTGGAGTTGCTATTATGATGATCTCCGAAGCTGTTGTTCTAAAAGCTCTGGAGATGTTGTCTAGAGAGCTCCAGAGTTGTTCTAAGAAGAGCATCGGAGATGCTCTAGAGTTGCTATTTGATGATCTCTGGAGTTACTATTCTGATGATCTTCGGAGCTACTATTCTGAAAGCTTTGGAGATGTTGTCTAGAGAGCTCCAGAGTTGCTATTCTAAGAAGAGTGTCGGAGATGCTCCAGAGTTGCTATTTTGATGATCTCCAGAGCTGTTGTTCTGAAATCTCTGGAGATGCTATCTAGAGAGCTCTAGAGTTGCTATTCTAACAAGAGCTCCGGAGTTGTTCTGATGATCTCCAGAGCTGTTGTTCTGAAAGCTATGCTGATCTCTGGAGCTAGTGTGTTATTGATCTTCAGAGCTATTATTTTGTTGATCTCCAAAGATGCTACTCTATTGATCTCCAGAGCTAGTGTTCTGCTAATCTCCAGATTTGATTCCTTGCTTTCCATCTCCGGAGCTGATGTTCTATTGAACTCTGGAGCTGTTGTTCTGAGTGCTCTGGAGATGCTGTCTTGAGAGCTCTAGAGTTGATGTTCTGATAGCTCTAGAGTTACTATTTGGATTTTTGGAGTTGTTTTTAGCTGAGTCCATCTTAGTCTTCCATGTGACCATCAATCACCAGTTTGTTTTCCATCCTTTTAGCCCATGTTTTGCATGATGCATGCAAAGAGGTCTTCAACTTTTGAGAGCTGTAACATGATCCTTTATGCTGAATAACAATTGTATCAACCTTGTTTTGCTAAAATTTTGAAAACCTTCCTTGAAAATTAGTGCTTCTCAAGAACATTAGAACATAACAATATTTTAGAGAAAAATAACTCCCAAAGAATAAACCAAGCATCATCCTACATTCTGCTTTTAATTAAGTTACAAATCCTTAAATCACATAAAATCCACTTTAATGCTAATGAATGAAGAGGGGGAAAAGGGGTGTTACTTTTAGGTTTACATGATAAAAATAATGGCCCCATAATCTCCCCCACACTTAAGTTCTTGCATGACCTTTTACAAGCTACTTTCTTTTTCCTCCATCTAAGATTTTTACATAGAGTTGAGAATTTAAAATAGTTATATCTCTTTAACCATTGTTGCTGTGTAAAAACAGAGAGGTTTTTCATCATACGGTCAAGAAGAACAAAAACCTCTTTCAGAATTTGATTTGGAGCATTTTGAAAATTTGGTCAATTTTTTAAAGCTTTATGCTGCTGAAAATTTCATATTGGGATATATTTTTAATGGTTGCTACTGTGTAAAAATGGAGAGAGGTTTTTCATCAGATGGCTAAGAGGAACAAAAACCTCTCTCATATTTTAATTTGAAGTTCTATAGCTTCCTCTAGAGCTAATTTGACCACTTCTCAATGTGAATGATTGGAAGATGCAAATATGTGGCTACTTTAGGGATTTGGGTCAAAAGTGGATTTTTGTAACTTAACATTTATAACTAAATTAAAAACAAAAGAATAGGATAAATACACCAGGTTGCTTCTTTGTTTTTATTGCTTCCATGTTTATTGAAGTTCTACTGTTGGAACTAGAGCCCAAAATTGTAACAACCAATCATCCAGGATGCCTACAAATGGCAAAATATCTGCATGAGTCCTTGGAAGCAGCAACTTGTATAGAAAAAAATATGTGCAAAGCACTTATTTGCAAAAAAGAAACCTACCCTAACCTACTCTACTTAGTGATGTAGAGATAGGTTACACAAAACCATTAACTGGTCGGGGAAAATAACTTCCTTTTCTCAAAATATGGATCCATGCATTTAACTTTCTAAAAGAAAAGGAAAACCATAAGAAGAAGATGACTGAAAATTTGAACTTTGATGCTTCACCTTCCTTTGAAATAATAGCATCCTCCATAATTTCTGACTCTAGTACATGCATGGACTGATTGAAGAGATATTGCAACCCTTCCTTACATTCTGGTGCATGCATGATTAGAGGTAGTTCCTTGTTGTTCTTAAAATTACTGATTGGGCATCCCTCCTTAGACATTGAAGGCATCTAAATAATACTCTACCATACAATCTCCTCTAGTGGAGGCAAGATTTCTTCATTATACTTGTTACCTATTGCAAGCAATAGGGCATCAATGTCTCCTTCTAAAATGCATTTTTCCTTGCTGGACATTGGAGCCATGGTCATCCAATTGAAGAGGCTGCACAAGAGCTGAAATTACAGAACAAAAAGGTTTTTCACCTTATTTGCATGCAAGAACCTTAACATTTGGATCTGTTGTTTGGGGGGCTTTTTGGCATGTAGATCTCTCTTGAGGAACTTCTTTTATCTACCTAGACTTTAAAACAATAAACCTAAAAAGACTACCAAACTAATTTTCTCCTCATTTTGACCTACTATCACCAGATCAATAACTCCCTAATGACACCTATCCCCAGCAACAGTGCCAAAAATGACGAGGGTCATTGCAGTCCTCATCATTTAATTTTAATAAATATCAATCCAAGGCAGTGTCCATGGCTGTATGCAAAAGGAAAGAGGAATAACTTGCATGGTAGTCTTTTCTACAAAAGAGAATTGACAACAATTACATGAAACAAACTAGGGTTTAAACTCTGCTGAAAAAGACAACTTAATCTGAGGAAAGAAATAACTTGAGCAACTGATCTAATCCTGGAATAAAGGAATTGCATAACAACAAAGGAACTAATCTAAGGAAAGTAGGAACAACAAAAATAATTTTGAATAAAGAAATTGTAGAACAACAAAACAACTAATGAAACTAAGAAATGTAGTCTCTGTCCTTCGATTGGAGTGGGCCCTTGCTCCTTCCTCCAGAGAGAGACTAATCAATTCTAGTAATCAACAAATAGGTAGAACAAATTTCTTTATTCAAAAACCTTCAAGATCCAAGAGTACATGCTGCTGTAAAATAACAGAGTTCTTCTTTCTTTCAATTAATTCTTTCACAACTTCCTTCTTCCCTCTATTCTATGCCATAGTTCTCTATATATAAATATAGTTATTAAATTATAATTGAGAGTCTCTCTAGAGTAGAGAACTTATTCATGTAGCTAACTAAACTTACTTATCTAGTTAACTAAACGTATTCATTTAGTTAACTGATTATACAACTGTTGATTACAAGGAAGTCATGCAATATCTTTTAGAAAGACATGCAACACTAAATGTGTATTCTTTGCATGGAATAATTACTCTTTAGTTGGATCCATTAATTTAGGAGTAATTATAGTCAATCTATCCTTTAGAAAATCTCAGAGTGTGTGTTGGTAGATTGGAAGAACCCGTAGTAACTTCATAAAGTATTTCTGGAACATCTTTGAAACTTGTAGAACAATCAACTTCTATCATAAATTGCTCATTTATTTTACTAGATCTCCTCAAATGCTTTCTAGGTTTTGTTCCCCAAACTTTCCGCTTTCCAGATCATTTTGAATTTCTAAATTTTATTAAGAAATTAGAATGATATCATTGTTTTACTGAAACTATTTTTCTTGACTTTTTTTGTTCTGCATCTCCGGCATTTTATAATAGCCAACTTCTATCACAAACTATTGAAATGTTTTGATGATTTGTCTCAAACACCTTCTGGGTTTTGTGTGGCTCATTTCTAGATTTCTAAATCATTTTGAATTTCTAAATTTTATTTATAAACGAGGTAGATCTCGTTGTTTTACTGAGACTAGGTTTTTGACTTTTTCCTCTTGAGTTTGTCCTTCTTTCTAGCAAATCTTCTTGGCGCTGCAACTTGACATAAAATGGACTTTCTCTTCACTTTATTGATAAAATAACTATTGATCTAGGGGTGAACATGTAATATCAAGATAAACTCATGCATGGCATTGATTGTTCCATTTAGACAAGTTTATTTGATATTTAGATAAAAATCTTCCAACCCATACTCAAGTCCACTTCAAAACTAATTTAATGAAGAGAAAATATATTCTTTTATTTTACTAAATATGAGACACTTTATGCTATCATCAACTACCAAAGGGTGAACTGATTAAGCAACATCTACTCCATGCCAGGGTTCAATTCCATTGAAGGACAATATAACTTCTCTGCTCTACTCTGCTCTTTCACACCTTCGCACTTATATTTTCATGTTTGCATTCCACATCCTATTTCGTAACTAAATTACATGATTTTATACAATTCATCAACCTTGGTATGTACATCAAGGTCTGTATTACATTCATCAACCATTGGATCAATCTCCAAGGTCGACATTACAATCATACATAAAATAGGTCTGGACCTAATACAAATTTAGCTAAGGAAAAGATGTATGCGGATCATGCCAAGTCTTAGCTTGAACTCAATCACAATCCTCCACGCCACGACACACTTCTACATTCTTTGATGTATCTCCGTAAATAGTGAAATTAACCAAGTCAGCCAAGACTAATGAGAGCACTAGGTCTGCTAAGAACATTCTTTATTCACAATCCAATTTTCTCTTTGTAGACCAATCTAAAGGAAGGAACATGATCAGGAGACATCCACAAGCACATTGTAATCACTAGGAACAACCACACAATCTCTAACCACTCTGTCAAGAAGATTCTTCAAATTGGAGCACAAGAACAACACTATCAGCCATTGTCATAAGTAAAGGATAGCTTGTGGACCACTAAATCATGAACCATTGTAGTTGAAGGCACTTAACATCATTACAAACTTGATTCTAGAACCGCAGACTGAAATACTTTAATGCAGAGGAATGTGGAGCATAACACTCTCTCCCTATCACCACCAAACATACAGGAAAAACAATTTTCACACTGGTGAACACAATTCACTCAATTCTTCATGCCAGAGGCTCAAACTTGGAATATAACATCTTCAGACATACTTCTAAATCACTTCCAATCCATAGGCAAAGATATTCATTCTACAGGAAATGAGGAGCAACTTCTGGACTGTTCTTCTGAATACAATACACTGTTTCCACTGCAACACATTGTTACCACCAGAGGGGGTAATTTCTCAATATCCTCAACATCAGGATCACTTACATAAGTAAATACAAATCATCTTACTCCATACAAGCAAGCAACAAAGTAAGAGCAAAGTTGACACCAATGACAACACAGATATGTTGACATCAATAACACCGATTAGGCACATACTTGCAACAATCTCCCACTTTGTCATTGATGACAACATATGATGTGAAAACCTTAATGACCCATCAAGAGAAGATACTCCCCCTTTCTTTTTACACATATGCACTCTTTCTGCCCCTAATTTTTTCACATGATTTCTCTCCCCTTTTGACATCAATGGCAAAGGACACATACTTGCATGCTGCTGCTCTGATCCACTAAACCTTCTCTGTTATCAATAACTTTATCAGAAACATCTAGCTACTCCCCTTAAGAGGTAACCCTCAAAACATTAATCTAGATCAAATAATGACACTTTGAGCACCACTGGATTGATGCATTCCTATGCATCTTAGTTCAAAGCAGGAGGGGTGATGACCCCTAACTTTTCTCTGAGATACTCAAAGGTATCTTTAGGCAGAGGCTTAGTGAAAATGTCTGCAATCTGATCCTCTGTGGACACATATTCCAACTTTACTTCATTCTTTGTCACCTTCTCTCTCAAAAAGTGATACCTTATTGATATGTGCTTTATTCTTGAGTGCATCACTAGATTCTTTGAAATGTTTATGGCACTTGTATTGTCACAAAAGATTGCAAGTGGATCTTCATAGACAACTCTTATGTCCCTCAAAGTCTGCTTCATCCATAAAACTTGAGTGCAAAAACATGCTGCTTCAATATACTTTGCTTCTATAGTAGATAAAGATATTGAGTCTTACTTTTTTCTCATCCATGAAACCAATCTATTTCCCAAGAAAAAGACACCTCCACTTGTACTTTTTCTATCATCAACATCTCTGGCCCAATCTGCATCTGTATAAGTATTGAGAGTGAAATCATTATCCTTTGGATACCATAAGCCATGATTTGGAGTGCCTTTTAAATACCTTAGGATTATCTTGACTGCCATCACATGTGATTCTCATAGATTAGCTTGGAATCTTGCAACAAGACAAACTGCATGAATAATATCAGGTTTGGTTTGAGTTAGATAAAGCAATCCTCCAATCATGGATCTATATTTTTTCTGATTAGTCCTAGGTGATTCATCAATTTTTCTCAACTTGTAGCCAGTCACCATAGGAGTACATACTGGTTTAGAGTCTTCCATCCCAAACTTCTTCAACAACGCTTTCACATACTTAGACTGAGATATGAAGATTCCCTTATCTGATTGATTGATTTGCAAACCCAGAAAGAAATTCATCTCACCAAACATGTACATTTCAAACTCTTTTTGCATTTCACCAGAAAATTTCATACACATACCTTCATTGCTTCCAAAGATGATATCATCAACAAAGACTTCAAGAATGAAAATTTAATCACCATTAATCTTGAAATAAAGATTACTATCAGCAGTACCTTTATTGAACCCTAAATGCAATAAGTACTTATCCAACCTTGCATACCAGGCTCTAGGAGCTTTCTTGAGTCTATACAAAGATTTCTTCAATCTGTACACAATATTACTTTGGTTTGATAACTTAAATCCTTCTAGTTGCTCAATGTAAACTTCCTCTTCCAACTCACCATTAAGAAATGCAGACTTCACATCCATCTGGTATACTTTGAAATCTTTGTGGGCTACAAATGCTAGAAATATTTTGATTGCTTCAATCCAAGCCACTTGAGCAAAAGTCTCTTCAAAGTATATTCCTTCAATCTAAGAATATCCTTTGCACACAAGCCTTGCCTTATTCCTGACAACCTCTCCATTCTCATTCAGCTTATTCATGAAAACCCATTTGGTTCCAATAACATTTTTGTTAGCAGGTCTAGGAACTAATTCCCAAGTATCATTCTTTTCTATTTGCATTAGTTCTTCCTCCATGGCTTTTACCCAATTTTCATCATTGCAGGATTCATTCACAGTTTTTGGTTCAACCTTTGAAAGCAAACTGTAATTCACTTATTCTTCTGCAACTCTTTTCCTTGTTAGCACACCTTTATTCTTGTCACCTATAATTTAATCTTCAGAATGATTAATCCTTACATACTTGGGAGTCTTGACAACACTTTCCGGAGCCTCTTCTTCATCTTGACGGTCTTCTTGCTCATCTTTTTCTTCATTCACTATAGTCATAGGTTCACATGGTTCATAGCAACTTAGGTCTGATATTCTTTCCTTGCCTTCATCCACATTCACATTTACACTCTCAACAATCCTTTTGAGCCTTTTGTTGTAGCACCGGTAGGCCTTACTCTTGGTAGAGTATCCAAGGAAGATTCCTTCATCACACCATGTATCAAACTTTCCTAGATCTTCATCTCCCCTAATAAAGCATTTGCTTCCAAAGACTTTGAAATATTTTACTATAGGAATTCTTCCATACCACAATTCATAGGGAGTTTTAGTACCATTACCTTTCACTTAAACTCTATTTTGAATGTAGACAACAGTATGTATGGCTTCTTTCCAAAAGACTTCCAGTAGATCTATTTCCTTCATCATTGTCCTAGTAGCCTCTTGAACTGTCCTATTTTTTCTTTCCACAACTCCATTCTGTTGAGGAGTCCTAGGTACAGACAGTTGTCTCTTTATCCCATGCTCTTCATAGAAAATGTTGAATTCATTTGATGTGAACTCTCCTCCTTTATCAGACCTCAAGCATTTGATTTTAAACTCTATTTCATTCTCAACCATTGCCTTGAAAGATTTGAACTTCTCTAGGGCTTCTGATTTGTCTCTTAGAAAGGTAACCCAAGTCATTCGAGAATAATCATCAATAAGCAACATGAAGTACCAGTCACTTTTTAGACTTCTTGCCCTTGTAGGACCACAGAGATCTGTATGCACTAGATCCAGCAAACTGGAAGAAAATTGCTCTTTTCTCTTGAAACTTGTTCTTGTCTACTTCCCTAACTGACATTTCTTACAAATTGTATTGGAGGGTTTCACAAGTTTTAGTAAATCTCTCACAGTCTGACCTAGACTTATATTTACCAAATTATCAAAGTTTATGTGACACATCCTTCTATGCCACAACCAACTCTCATCTGCATTGGCCAATAAATAGTAATCATTAGTTACTCTTAATTGATAGATGTTACCTTTTGTTTTCTTACCAATAGCAATCACAGTTCCAGAGCTTTCCATGATCTTGCACCCATTGTCTTTGAATCTCAGATCATATCCTTTGTCACACATCTGACCAACACTCAAAAGATTATGCTTCAAACCCTTCACATATAGGACATTATCAGTATTATGCTTTCCATCAAATGAAATAGATCCTTTTCCACAAATCTTACGAGCTTCATTATCTCCAAACCTAACCACTCCTCCATCATACTTTTCCAAACTTACAAACTTACTTTTGTCATCGATCATCTCATGTGAACATCCACTATCAATAATCCATTCATCTGTATCTTTATCAACCTGAACAGCCAAAGCACTTTCTTCCACTGGTTTATCTTCCTTCACATAGATAGAAGAATTAGTAGACACAGGATCTTCTTTAATAGCAATAAACATGCATTCATTTGTACTAGTACTAGCATCATTAGTCACACCTTCATCATCAAAATCTCTAACATAGTAGCATTTCTTTGGAGCTCTAGGCTTGCTCTCAAATATTTTCCTATTTCTTTCAATTCTTTCAGGACATCTAGAAGCATAATGACCTACTTTACCATAAGAGAAACATTTGAAAGGTAATTTACCTTTGAACTTACCATAACCTCTTTGCAACCTGTCAACAAAGTTAGCTTCAATTTCATCAAAGTCATCATCCACATTATATTTCTCAGCTCTAGAGATTTTTTCTGAAGTACTGGCTTTAAAAGTTGTCTCAACTTTTAGTAGGGCATCACCAAATTCTCTCATCTTAAAGGCTGTAAGCTTTCCAAGTAACTGATCTCTGCAATAGTTTTCACAGTCATAAATTCTTCAATTGTAGCTACCTTGTGACTATAGGACTTTGGTAGTGAACTAAGAATTTTCATCACAACTTCCTTATCACCAATGGTTCCTCCCATTCCTTTTATTCAATTGACAAGATCATCAACCCTTTGCATGAAGGCTATAGTGTTTTCATCTTCATTCATCTTAAAGCTCTCATATTTAGCTTTCAGACCCTGAAGTTTGGCTTCTTTTATAGAATCATCTCCTTTATACAAGTTCTTCAACTTTTCCCAAACCTCATTTGTAGTTTCTAGGCCCATGACTTTTATCAACTTAGTGTCAGTCAAGGCACTTAACAGAGCATCTCTTGCTTTTATATTCAATTTATATTCTTTGATTTCATCTTTAGTTGTCAAACCATTTTGAGGCATGGTATATTTTGATTCTGCAACCTTCCATACTTTATAACCAAGATAAAGGAGATGGCTTTTCATTTGTGCCTTCCAAAAAGCATAATTTGTCCGATCAAACTACGGAGCTTCCCTTTTATAAGACATCCTAGATCTTCCTCAAGTTGTTAGACTTTCTTACAAGGAACCTGCTCTGGTACCAATTATTGAAATACAACGGACAACTGAGAGGGAGGGTGAATTAGTTGTCCCAAAAACTTAGCTTCATATGAATATCAAACCATCAACAACTTAATCATTCATAATCAGATTAACCATGAAAGCATAAAACCATAAACTTAATTACAATCACACATCCAACACAGTAGACACCAGATTTTTATGTGGAAAACCCTAAATGGGAAAAACCATGGTGGGTGTTAGCCCACATAAATATATGAGTTATAACAATACCAAAAAATAGATGCTCACTGCCCAAATTGCTCACTGTAAAGAATGGCTCACTACCTAAGGAGTGGCTCACTACCAAAGGGTGAATTGATTAAGCAGCATCTACTCCATGCCAGGGTTCAGTTCCAGTAAAGCACAATATAACTTTTTTGCTCTACTCTTTCACACCTTTGCATCTATCTTTTCATCTTCGCATTCCACACCCTATTTCACAACTACATTACATGCTTTTATACAATTCATCAACCTTGGAATGTACATCAAGGTCGGCATTACATTCATCAACCATTAGATAAATCTCCAAGGTCGGCATTACAATCATACATAAAATAGGTCTTGACCTAATACAAATTTAGCTAAGGAAAATATGTAAAGATGTATACAGATCACGCCACGCCTTAGCTGGGACTCAATCACAATCCTCCACGCCACAACATCTTTTCTGCAAATAGTGAAATTAACCAAGTTGGCAAAGACTGATGAGAGCACTAGGTCTACTAAGAACATTCATTAATCATGATCCAATTTTCTCTTTGTGGACCAATCCAAAGGAAGGAACATGATCAGGAGACATCAACAGGCACATTGTAATCACCAGGAACAACTGCACAATCTCTAATCACTCTGTCAAGAAGATTCTTCAAACCGAAGCACAAGAACAACACTGTCAGCCACTGTCATAAGTAAAGGATAGATTGCAAACCACTAAATCATGAACCATTGTAGTTGAAGGCACTTAACATCATTACAAACTTGATTCCAAAACTGTAGACTGAAATACTTCAATGCGGAGGAATGTAGGGCATAACACTCTCTCCCTGTCACCACCAAACATACAGGAAAAGCAGTTTTCACACTGGTGAACACAATTCACTCAATTCTTCATGTCAGAGGCTCAAACTTGGAATATAACATCTTTATATAGACTTCTAAATTACTTCCAATCCACATGCAAAGATATTCATTCTATAGGAAATGCAGAGCAACTTCTGGATTGTTCTTCTTAATACAATACACTGTTTCCACTGCAACACATTGTTACCACCGGAGGGGATAATTTTCTCAATATCCTCAACATCAGGATCACTTGCATAAGTAAATACAAATCATCTCACTCCATACAAGCAAGCAACAAAGTAAGAGCACAGTTGACACCAATGACAACACAGATATGTTGACATCAATGACAACACATATATGTTGACATCAATGACAACATCGATTAGGCACATACTTGCAACATCACCGACAGGTGAAAGAGTCAATAAAGGAGCATAGTAAGGAGCAAAAGAAGGTTAGGAAAAAGACACTTTTGGTGACAAGGCAAAATGAAGACAAAAACAAGTGCTAAAGGCTTGGTTCAAAAAAGTGGTAGTTTACCGATAAAGTGAGAGGGAAGAAGATAGAAAGGTTTGACAAATGAGAAATTTGCCAATAAGGAAAAATTAACACCAAAGAAATAAAAGATAAAGACAAGGTTTGGTTCGTGAAATGCAGAATTCGCTGATAAGGTGAAAATGAACCACGTGGGAAAAAGTTTGCAAAATTATAGGTTTGCCGATAAGGGAAAGGACAAAAGAAGCCTAGTTTGCAAAAGTGAAAGTTTGTTGATAAGGCAAAATGAAGAGAAAATGCAAGCCAGGTTCTGAAAACCAAGATTTCATCGATAAGGTAGAGCTCGATGGTTTTGAGGATGTAGTTTTCTTGATCAAGCGACATGAGGTAGAATTTAGCCCAGGCTAGGTTGACTGATAAAAGTTTAGTGGTGCCATGGGAGATTTTAGAAGTACAACACTTTAAAGTGTTGTAAAAGTTTGCTCCTCCCCAAAATCACATCATTTCTTAGGGAAAGGTACCCAGCATTAAAATTCTGTAGGCCAAGTCAAACATAGGCAGCTGAAATAGTGGAATTCTTCAATGCTGTAGTACAAATCAAGTTGCAAGATAGATTTACAGGTACGCAGAAGGACTTCAAACCTTCCCTCTTCAATGTGCTTGGCACCCATGCATGTAGGCAATCTAATCTACAAATTTCATAGAATTCAATGAGTATGGCCGTCGTTTTTCTATTGATAGGGCCTCCAATCTAGAAATTTAATTAAACATGGGCATCTCTTGGGTTGATTGACCTGAATTCAACACCCACTATAGTAGAGTGATGATGAAATGTTATATATACATTTGAAAACAATGTATTTTTGTTAGTTGTTCTTCTAGGCTATTATGTAGGTTAGAGAGTTATTGTGACTAGACCTTGCAACACAATTGCATGAACCAACTAGATGTGATACATTGTGCTCAATTCTAAGCCTTTGATATCTCTAGTTGATAGTTCACCAATGAATGTAATTGGTTATTCTATGTCTAGTTTCTCTGCAATAATTCTCTCTTTTGTAATGGCTATTTAGCCTCTATGATCAATATAAACTAATGTTTTGCCCTTCTCATTATTCTTGTAGAGTATCTATTTGATTGATGTGAGTTGTGTATTGTGGATAAAACAGTCCCTTTCATAGCTTCACCTCTCTATCCTGACTTTTGTTTGAATCCGTTTGAGTCTGTGTGAGTTCTGTTAAGCTTTGAGACCATTACTGTGTTGAGTTGGTTGCAGCTAAACATCTTTAATCTGGTGCATCACCTCTTTTAATTCCAGTAGTTCTTCTCTCCCTTTTCCCCTGCAAGCATTAGCACTAGATTTATTTCAATTCTCTAAGCCTTAATCTTAGAATGAGGAACCAACCTTCTCTAGAGGTCTGATCTCACCAGCAAGGTCCCACACCTTGAGATTAGTCCCATTGTATCATTGGAGTGCTTGAATGAGCTTCAAGAAGGGTGTAATTTGACATGACAATAGTTTGTGGCACACCCAATGGGACACTACACTCTGAGTAGGAGCTGAGTTGAGACATTCGGTGCTATTCTTAGTTTATTCATTCCTGTGGAAGCATTCAAGCACCTAGCAACTTTGCTAATCCAGTATCCATATCAAGTCAACATTTCATGGCTGGAGTGTAGACAAGATCTTCCAAAGATAATTTTCAATTCATAGAGCTTTCATTTACTGAGTCAAGAAGAAGTAGACTTTTAGGTCCACTGTGAGGGAAAATAGGAGTATAGTTCCATCTCCATCAAGAGCCCAGTCTACTCCTCCTCCAGCTAGATTTCAAGTTAGGTTCTAGTATTCAAGAAGAACCTTACATATACCTAGAATCAATATAAATATCCAAAATATGGCAAGGAATCTTCCTGTAACATTGGAAAATGTCCCCTTGGGGGCTTTTCCCTCATAAGGTTTAGCTCCCGGGTTTTTAGTGTGCATTTAGGACATCTTACATCATATTTCAACATCCCGATAGAATGAACCCTGGGTATCATGTCAAATGGGACCTAGGGGGACCCCTTGAACCTAACCATACCCAAAATAGGGGGGAGGACTTGGGTGCTTGTGCCCTAGTCCTGCCTTATTTTGGGTCAGTCCCAATTTTTTAGTGTCGGCTTGTAACTGTTATTTGGGTCCTATGCCGACATGGTAAGTTTGAATTTTAAAATTCTTGGTGAGAGTGTTTGTAGTTGCATATAAAAGCATGTTTAGGCATTCATTTGTAAACTAGATGGACATTTTGATTCTCAAGCATTCTAAAGGTGATTAAAGGCTTTCATTGTGTTGCAAGAGCAGATTTGTGTTGTCTATGTGTTTGTATTTGCAAATTTGAGCATCCATCTCCTCATGGCATGAAGAGCTTCTTCCTTCCATGAGATCTTCACTACAAGGTGACATCATTTGTGTTTTTGAGAATTTATCATTTGGTTTTTACCTCTGCCTCACAAAGGCATTTTGCCTCTGTCTCACAAGGGCACACACTCTCTATTTGATAATGGTGTTCGGAAGACTTGAATGTCTCTCCGGGGATTGACTAAGGCAAGCCTCTAAACACCACAACCCCCTCCCAAAATTTTCATGATTGCATGTTACAGGTTGAACCTACAGATAAAGTGAAGTTGCAAGAGGGTACAATAGAGTGTCAAAATTGTAGATCAGAGAAGAAAATAGCTCCCTAGACTAGGGCTCCCGCTCATTAGTCCTCGAAATTCTTTGACAGAAAAACCTTCAGTATAACAGGAATAGGTTGTAGATCTTGTTTACAGATCCTAACAAAAAGTAGGGTATTGGACTTGGGCACCCGCTCTTTGGTCTTAGACTATTCCGCTTCCGAACCCCAAAAACAGGTGCACAATTATTTATCATTTTACATCTTTTTGTAGCAACATTTTCTGTTATTCATCTGTTTGCTGTAGTATTTGCATAATTAAGGTTTTAAGATATAATTGAGCATAAGAGAAGATAATTGGCAATCAAATCATAAAAATCCAAGTTTCCCTACATCTCATAGTGACCTAGGATAGGATAGTACATTGCAACTCGACCCTAGGTCCTTGACTGAAAAGGTGAAAGGAGGATACATACACAAAACTACCAAAAACTCAACTATCCAAATTTTGCCCTTTACATTTTGGTGAACCCGTGTTATTGGACTTATTTGCACCTTTTTGAGTGTTTTTCTTCAGATTTACAATGATTTCATTCATTCATAAAGTCATTCATCTTTTTGCATTGGAAAACTTACAAAACAATTGAAAAATTAGAAAAAAATGGCATTTTAGGGTTTGCATGTTGTATCAATTAATTTGAATTTCATCAAATTTCTGATTTTTGCATTAGATCTTAGCTAATTTGCAGAAAAGTACAAAAAATCATTAGTTTGCACTAAATTTCCATCATAAAATTGCTAGGGTTTTGTTAAAAATTGTGAATTTTGCATATAACCTAGTAAATTCCAAATTCTAGGGTTTGTAGGTAAAATCTTGTCTCATATTTTTCTACTAATTTTAGAGACTCATTCAAATTTTCATTTGGCTGTAGTGTTGCATTTTAGTACAAATTTGCAGTTTTGCATAGAAAATTTCAACAAAAACTAACATTTTCATTGATTTTTCATTAGATTTGCACTTGCATTTTGCATGTTAGAGCATAGAAATCATTTCAGATCCAAGAGAATTTAATTTTCATCATACATCAGCTTGCAAATCATTCATATTGCATTTTACATCAAGATCTCAAACCTAGGGCTTGAAAAATATTGATTTTCACTAGATTTGGCCTTATCGACTCTCTAAATTTGCACTATAGGCATGTTGTAAAGAATATTTTTGAACTAATTGGCTGATATCAGGGGTATTATCTTCTACCCCTCCTAAAAATCTTTACAACACCTTTCTATTGCCCTCTTGTATTGAAAATTTGGTGAAAAATTATCTATTTTTGCTAATTTTACCCTAGGGTTTGGCCTAGTTTGCACCCTAAGCGTGTTGTAACAAATTTTATGGATTGAGGTGACTGATATCATTTCTATTATTTTTTTCACATCCTAAAATTCTTTACAACACCTCTTTCATTAGGTCTTGGGATCGAAAAATTGTGAAAAATTGCATATTTTGCTATATTTTCACTAGGGTTTGACCTTGAGTGACACTCTAAGTGTGTTGTGATGGATATTTTGGCATTAGGTGGCTGTTATTACTGATATAATTTTCTTTCCATCATCATTTTCCTCACAACACCCTTTGTCATTCTCTTTTGCCTTGAGATTTGGTGAAAAATCACATATTTTAGTGCATTTTCACTATATTTTGACTTGTCATCATCTTAGATTTGCATCAAGAGTGTGTTGTGAAGGATCTTATTGCTATATTAGACTGATATCAGACATATAATTTGCTTCCCCTGATCAATTTCCTTACAAGACCTTTTCTTTCATATATTTGCATTAAAAACGTACAAAAAATCAAGCATTGTAGGTCATTTTTGCATAAATTTTGAAAAGCTTTTAAAAATCTTATTTTGCATTGATTTAAGCATATACACATGGCTTTTAACCACAACAACAACAATAGGTTCTCTCCTAGACCTTAGATGAAGAGAAAGGTCCCTAAACCTGAAATTGTGTTTACACCTCATGATAGAACAATCAGAGACATCGAAGGACCTCTCTACATCACTGTGAAAATAATGGGAAACCCCATGGATGGAACCCTTATTGATCCTAATTGCATGACTAATGTTTCCATGGAAGAGTTCCTCTATTTACATAATTTGATGCAAGGATCTTATGACCCTTCGGACATGATGATTAAAACACATAAGGGAACCTTTGTAAAACCTTTGGGTAAGATATCATTATTGGTAACTGTATTTGAAAAACACATAGAACAATGGTTTGCTGTTGTCCCCAATTTTGACCACTTTCACATTAAATTGGGACACCCTTGGTTAAAGGAAATGAAAGCCGTCCCTTCAACAATTCATAATTGTCTAAAATTTCCTTTTGAGGGACATGTGATTACCATCCCCCGAAATAAATATAAACCTTTGGTTGAAAGAAAATATTGCACACTAGATTACTTTTAGGACAAATTTGAAGAGAAACCTGAACCACGAATATACTTTAACTTCTTGTGCTATAGAAATTACAAAGCAAAATTATTACATCCAATGACCAGTCCTTCTAGACAAGAAATAACAAAAGACAAGCAACCCGTATTTGAAGAGAACCATAGACCGAAAGGACACAGTCCCTATGCTAATGTTCTTCCCCCGCCATCCTTACAAGGATTAGGAGGTAATTGTCGACAACAAAACATTCCACCTCGACAAATGAGATTTAATCCTAGTGCTTCCTCTTCTAAAATGAAAAAACCCATGAAAGAGCAAAGCCCTATCTTAAAAGAGGTAAGTGGTAAGACAAAAAGAAATAGAAAAGCAAGAGAAAGAAGAAGAAGAAGACAAGCTTATGCCATAAACCTTGCATCTCAACAAGAAAACATTGATCCAAACATTGAACCAAACAAAGATGATCCTAACAATGAACAACCTTGGGCTATGGTACCTTATGTCCCACTTTCCTCTAAAATTCAAGAGTGGGAGGATGACGATGATTTACTTGATGACCGCTAGCATGGGAGATTCCACAGGTAAGTATCTCTAACCCTTTATCTCTCTCATGATGTGCTTCCCCCGTGATGTGTTATGTGTTGTTTAGGCCTCCTAGGATGACCCTTGATTCTCTTGTAAGGTCCAGGATACCAGGAGACCGCCTCTATTGTGACCTTCTATTTGTATCATCATTCTTCTATATTGTCTCTCTCTCTCTAATTTCATTGTTGTGTGTTGTGTCTTACAGACATAGCATTGCGGTTAGTGACTTGGGGTCACCCTCCTACATGACTGTCCCTAAGACACTTGTTTCTCCTCTCTTATTTATTGTTTCCCTTCCTCTAGTGTTTCTATCTAGTAGGTAGATGACGAAAAACATTTATACTGATGCGGACCTAGTTTCCCTTTAGCGAGAAATTAAAAATTGGACTTAGTTCCTAACATCATGATGGGGTTGTATATCTTATCAGACACTTGGCTAGTAGAAGCACTCGTGCTTTCTGCATTTTGATGATGTTTTTATCTCATTTACAAACCTTAACAATACTGATGCTCTGTGCACTTTGTTTGTCTTTGAATCTAGCCTTGGTGGTACTCAATTTAGAGATCTTCGTGATATAGCCCCACGGTTATCCTTGAACTCTAAATTCATAGTATAACCTTGGATCTTTGTGTGGTTAATCATATGCATTTATAAACATTGTTGTTTATCATGATTTTGTAGACACTAACATGTTTCTTACAGGGATGTGTTTGTGGGAACATTTGGCGATCGTAAAGTACATGTCACCTCCGAGGGGCATGGGCTTTGTGAAATTCTGTGTTCCCTTGTGTGTTTTCTTCCTACCTTAATGTGCTTGATATCGATGTGTGATATCAACCACCTTAAGGTGGGGGCATATATAAGGTAAGCTATCTGTTGTAGATGTTAGCAATGTGCTTGTCCTCAAGTGTAGTTTAAAGACCAGTGTGATGAGTACTTCCTGGACTCTGAGTTTGTTTGCAATCAATCAATCAATCATTTAATCCTTCTGCGGAGGTGGAATATCGCATATATCCTTTTTATCTTAAGCCCTCTATGGAGGTGGGGGTGGTGTATTTCTCAGAGTAGATTACACCATTCTGTCATTTTCAAAAGTCCTCATCGGGAGGTGGGGAGCGGTTCTGTGACTAACTCAACCCTTAAGCATGTCTTTGATGATTGTTGTGGTGAAGCGCAATTGTCGGTGTGTGCCTATAATGTGCCTGAGATGGTGATGAACCTAGAAATAGGAACACTCCATCGCTTGTCTGCCGTGTTTTCTCTATGTCTTCAAAGTGTGTGTTTTGGCATGCTTACTTTGTTTGGTGTGTCTATTGCCCCATATGCAGTCTAAAGACCTGTGTGATTAGTGTATCTTACATTATGGGAGGTTTGGTGTGTCTTGCATATGTGTTGCCCCATATGTAGTTTAAAGACCTATGCGATGAGTACATCCTGCATTATGGGAGGTTTGTTTACTTTCTTGTACTTGCATCTGCATTGCATATATATGAGAAAAAGAAAAGAAAAGAAGTCATTCCTATCTTCTATGCATTCAATGTATTCTTCATGTTTTGCGTGACTGTAACTATCTTCTCTGTGTTTTGCGTGCCTATCATTGTCTTTAATGTGTCTGGCTTGTCTTCTTCGTGCTTGGCGTGTTTACTGTGTTTGTTGAACATACTTTAATGCATGTATTAGCCTCACATTTATACATACATTAAAGTGGGGGCTAAATGTAACATCAAAAAATGTCCCCTTGGGGGCTTTTCCCTCATAAGGTTTAGCTCCCGGGTCTTTAGTGTGCATTTAGGACATCTTACATCATATTTCAACATCCTGATGCAATGAACTTTGGGTATCATGTCAAATAGGACCTAGGAGGACCCCTTGAACCTAACCTTGCCCAAAATAGGGGGGAGGACTTGGGCACCCGTTCCCTAGTTCTGCTCTATTTTGGGTCAGTCACAAATTTTTAGTGTCGGCTTGTTACTATTTTTTAGGTCTTATGCTGACACGATAAGTTTGAATTTTGAAATTCTTGGTGGGAGTGTTTGTAGTTGCATATAAAAGCATGTTTAGGCATTTATTTGCAAACTAGATGGACATTTTGATTCTCAAGCATTCTAAAGGTGATTAAAGGCTTTCATTATGTGCAAGAGCAGATTTGTGTTATCTACGTGTTTGTATTTGCAGATTTGAGCATCCATCTCCTCATGGCATGAAGAGCTTCTTCCTTCGATGAGATCTTCACTACAAGGGGACATCATTTGTGTTTTTGAGCATTTATCATTTGGTTTTTGCCTCTGCCTCACAAGGGCACACACTCTCTATCAAACAATGGTGTTTGAAAGACTTGAATGTCTCTCCGGGCTTGACTGAGGCAAGCCTCTAAACACCACAACCCCCTCCCAAATTTTTCATGATTGCAGGTTATAGGTTGAAGCTACAGATAAAGTGAAGTTCAGGAGGATACAACAGAGTGTTAGAATTGCATATCAGAGAAGAAAATAGCTCCCTGGACTAGGGTGCCCACTCATTAATCCTCAAAATTTTGTGACATAAAAACCTTCAGTACAACAGGAACAGGTTGCAGATCTTGTTTACAGATCCTGACAAAAAGCAAGGTTTTGGACTTGGTCCCTGACTATTCTGCTTCTGAACCTCGAAAATAGGTGCACAATTATTTATTATTTTACATCTTTCTGTAGCAACATTTTTCGTTATTCATCGGTTTGCTGTCGTATTTGCATAATTAGGGTTTTAAGGTATAATTGAGCATAAGAGAAGATAATTGGCAATCAAATCATAAAAATCCAAGTTTCCCTATATCTCATAGTGACCTAGGGTAGGATAGTACATTACAACTCAATCCTAGGTCCTTGAATGAAAGGGTGAAAGGAGGATACATACACAAAACTACCAAAAACTCAACTATCCAAATTTTACCCTTTACACTTCCATTTGTTGCTTTTAATGGGGGTAGCCCACTTGACCTAGCCCAATATGATGATATCCCCACCTCAGCCTTAAAGGCTATACCATTCTTTACCATTGAAAACTCCACCACCCCTACTGAGCACATTCAAGACATCACCAGTGTCTGTTCTGTCCACAATGTCACTACTGACAATGTGGCAGTAAGGCTCTTGGTCTCTTCATTCAAGGGAAAATCCCTACAATGGTATAGAGGTCTCCCAGCTAATTCCATCCACAATTGGGATGATCTGGGCACTAGACTATGCCAACATTTTGAAGACAAGAGTGATCACCTGTCACTAATGGAGAAGCTAGCTACAATCAAGAGAGCCCCGCATGAATATATGATGGACTTTAATTACAGATTCCAAAAGGAATGGGACAAAATCTCATTGTTGGTGAAGCCCTCCCTCAATATGACATTCAGTTAGTATTTGAAATCTTTGAATCCTGACATTGTTGTCATGATTCAATCCATGGGAGGAGCTATATTACCTGATACATATGACACAACAATCAGAGTAGAAAATTACCTGATTTAGGATGGAAAAATCACTCCAAGGCCACTAATGCCTATATTTCTAGAGGCCCCTATTATTCAACTTGTTGTGGCTCCAATTCCCACTGCCACCTCTATTGCTCCCCTAATTACAACCACAATTGAGAAAGAAGATGAGAAAGATGCTCTGATTAGAAAATTGAGCAATGAAATGGTGTTGGCAAGAAGACAACCTACACAACCTAATAGGCCATATCAACCCTCTAACCAAACATACTAGCCATTCAATCAAAATTATCAGTAGAACAAATCACCATATCAGGGTAATGCATAGAGGCAAAATTAGCCTAGTTATATCAGACCATTGAATGCTATGCATCCTAATGCTGCTAGTACATTTGGGCCTCTTGTGCCCATACAAAATAACTTGGCTCAGGATAACGATTAGTTTTATCCATGTAATCAGCCACATGATTAGAATTTGTGCCAAAGTGGATAGTTTAGTTAGGCTTTGACAACACAAAACCAATCAGTTTCTTCAGAGTAGCAAGTTAGCTTCAGTCAAGAAATGGTGGGAGGGCATGAACAAATGCAAAACAACACTACTTTGATGAATAGGACACAAGATAATTTCTGTGGTGTTAATCAAAGTGCAGGCCCAATAGCACACAACACAAGGGCCAAAAGAAGGGCCACTGAAGATGCCTCGGTACCTGCAGTCAGCCAATAGACATCTTCTTCTCATGTACCCCAAATGACTGCAAGTGAAGGAGTAATAGCCAAGATTCCTTCAAGACAAGCGGATTGTTCTACTGGGCAGGTAAATTCAGTACCACAATAGCAGCCCCAGGCCTGCCAACAAGCAAGGATCGACCCTGCTGTTCCTAAAGCATCATTAAAGGGTAGTCAAATCCCCTTGAGCATTGTTGATCAGATGAAAAAGACCAATATAAGTGTCACAATGTGGGACACTCTGTTGATCCCAGAATAAAGAGATTTGTTGAAGGAAGCTTTGATGAGCTTCAACTAGCCTACTATAGAGGTAATTAAAGAAAAGGCCACCATCCCAACAAGCCTATGCTAGCTGGAAAAGGAGGAAGCAAACACAAGCGAAACTAGTAAGCCCCCTCCATTCTATGTTTCCTTAATTATTGGTAACAAATTGTTACATAATTGTATGATAGATTTTGGGGTGGGTACCTATGTCATGCCTAATAATATAACTGACAGGTTGGGTATAGAGTATGAGCATGTGAACAAAGGGGTAGTGCAATTAGATGGCACTGCTGTTAACACCGTGGGTGTTTAAAAAAATTTAAAACTCACTTTGCATGCATGCCCTGGTTGCTCTATTTCCCAAGATATTTTAGTCATTGATCTCCCAACCTACTTCGGCATATGCCTATCTAGGGACTTCACAACCAAAATAGGTGGGTACCTATCTTCTGATTGGTCCCACATGTTATTTAGAACTAAGTATGACACCAAAGTAACCATCAAAGCTGATCATATTACCAATGACCATATAGATACCTACTCCCCTAATCCCACCAATATGAATTATACAATCCATGAGCTAGAGGAGGATGACAACAACAGTAGGCATGAGGCTACCACCCCAGTGGAAGAGATCCCTGACATACTGCTTGATGAATGGGCAAACTATTTTCAGTTTGACACTCATGCTCATATAGAGGAAATAGGGCTGGGTACTTATTGTATCCATGAAGATGATGTTGTCATCCCTAATATTGAAAAGACAATAGCGGATCCAAGTGGGATGTGGCAAATATTTTTTGATGGCTCCAGAAGTAGAAATGGAGCAGGTGTTGGGGTTGTATTGATCTCATCCCAAAAGGAAAGTTATTTCTCTTCATTCAGATTGTAGTTTAGCTATACTAACAATGTAGCTAAGTATGAAGCCTTGATTCAGGGCATACAACTGGCTGAAAA